>OZ023069.1:22908388-25308388 GCA_963992785.1 Tenthredo livida | reverse complement strand
GGACATTCCCGCAACGGTACTATAGCGAACATTTCTCCATCGACCAATGCCTGTGGAAGTGTTAATTTCTTCATTTGTTCAGATTACGATGAGGATAGAATTTCGTACGTCGTAATGAATAAGCGACCTGCATATTTTCAGACAGATACTGCATCAGATTATTTGAATTTCCTCCGCTAGAATCTCTCGCGTTATTTCCACCGGCGCCACTGCCTCCAGCACTTCCGCTCTGATCAGCTCCGTCGCTGCGTCTGTTAGATCCGCTCCCTTGGTTCTGATTAGGATTTACGCAGGATTTGCCGAGTTTCGTTTCTGTAAAATGGAGTAATTGAATGAATGAGTCGTATGTCGTTTTGCTTCGGTACTTTTCAGGCGTTAGACAAAAGCAAGAATTTCTAAACCATTTAGAAAATTAGTTGACGAATTCTCCTTCTCTTCGCCATTAGTAGCCGGTGTAACTTCGGCGTCAATATCCATGCCGAGGGAACTAGTATCCAAATTTTTGATCTTCATATTCTCAACTTCGTTTTGTAGCTTGTTAATTTCCTCGTCGGTAACCATGCTGAGTATATTCTTGTCCTTTGGTATAGAAATCTCAAGTTTTTCGCTCTCGATATCCTCAAATGCGATCTTAGATTCCGAGGTCTTGCCAGCTCCCCTGTGTCTCTCCGCCTTTTTCTGCTTCGACCCCTTTATATTTGGGAGTAAATTTTCCTTTGGTAAAGACATTTGGAATACTAAATTCTGCCAGTATTGTTTGTGCGTTCTCAATACGTTGTTTATAGAGTTAACTGCGCTCGAACACGGAGCTAGTTGGGGATCTAACATCGTCAACGGATCACCTAGCAGCGCTTTGGTGCACATTAAAGTCGCGTAAGATATAGAACTGACGTTGTATCCTCCCTCAAGAGTCAGAATAACTCTGCCGTTAGCCAGCGAAGAAAGCCAATGAGTAAGGTGGCCGTATACTTCTGGCGTCACCTTGCATCCTGAAGAATAAAAAAAATGAACACGTTCACCCTTCGCGCTCTACATATTATCTAATCAAAGTCCTTTCTCACCGCCCAACGGGTCACCGATGCAGGCGTCGAACCCTGCGGACACCAATACAAGTTCGGGATTGAATTGGTACGCGATGGGCATAACGACTTGCTGAAAAGCTGCGATGTACTCTGCGTCACCCATTCCCTTCTTGTTCCAAGGAATGTTGACGTTGAATCCTTCCCCCGCCTCAGAGCCGGTAACTGTGTAATTAGCTCTCTTTGAATTGGGAAAAAACCCAGCGTTGTCGTAGCGGTGAATCGATATGTACAAGATTTTCGGATCCTTCTCCAAGATACTCTGCGTACCATTGCCGTGATGGATGTCCCAGTCCACTATGAGGACTCTGGAAAATAAATCAGCCGTTATTAAATGTTCCCCGCTCAACTCTCCGCTTTCTTTTCAATCAGAATCACCTCTTCAAGTTGTAATTTTTAATAGCGTATCTAGCGGCCACTGCTACGTTGTTGAATATGCAAAATCCACACGCTGCGTCTTCCTCAGCGTGGTGACCAGGCGGTCTGATTATCGCTACACCCGACTGGCTTTCTCCGTTCAAAACACTGTCAACTACTTGAAGCAGGGATCCGGTTGATACGCAAGCGCTGTTCCATGTCTCAGTGTGAAGATAAACTGAGTTCAATTCCGACGCCTGTTTGGTCAACTCTTTGAGTTTTGTTGAAGCAGTTTTCTTCATCGTTTCAATATGCGACAAGGAATGAGCCAGCGAGAGCTCTTCTTCGGTCGCCATCCTCCCCTTGGGACATAAAATTGACTAATGAATACCGACGTTGGTTTCTTGAATAATAGAAAAGGGGCGAAACTGCACACTCTGCGTACCTGCAGCAGGTGGCATCTTTTCAAAAGCCCGTATTCCTCGTGCTTTGAAAATATTTCTGATATTCTTTCGGGCTTTTCTGGGTGCGTTGTGTCCGGTATATTCATATGACTCAGCATTCTGTCGTCGTAGACAACGCACACCTTGTTCGGAGCCTTGTTCAAGTTCGTAACTAGAAATTTTTTTTTCGTTATACAAAGTTTATCAAAGATCGATGTTGTTCTTCACTCTTTCCACCCCGTCGGAGGAACTTACATTCAATCAATGAATCCAACTTCATATCAAGTTCGGCGACTAATTTTTTGCTTGGAACAGGATAGCAGTCTCTAGTCTCGTATACATCAGGCTTGGTCTCGTCCCCCCTGTGCAATAATTTATACATTGTTCACCGTCGGTGGTGTGTGTGATTTTTCAGAAATGTAGAGATAATAGAGTCTCTTACTTGAAAAGAACGACGGGAAGGTGTCTGTTCTTTATTTCTTCAACATTATGGGTCACCGAATTGAAACTGTGCGTATCTTGGTACTGATAACAAGTCCAATAACTTCTCTGCACGTATATTACGTTCAGAATTGTTTCTCGTATGCTGAAAACGACCTTCAAGTTTCATTAAACTGTTTTATACTATCGACTATCCCATCGCATCGTATCGCATTATGGGATCTCACCTTTCGGACGGAGCATCCAGGGGATGAAGCATGGGGCAAGGATCGCCAAGCAGAGTCCTTAGAGTTAGAGCAGCTCCTTCGGCCAACGATTTGAGGCAGTAGCCACCCTGCGAATGATTATTTCATGAGACTATCAGACTCGGGATAATAGTCGAGCGATTATTAACTGCAGATTGGTACCTCCAATACTACCGCGACTTTACCACCGGCTAAACCCATCAGGGAAGACAAGAGATGCGCATAACATGCCGGCGTAACTTCCATTTCACCCTGAAACGATTTTCTATCAGTTTCGCAAAGCAGTTTTGCAAAGTATAACACTCTATAATTAATTGGGAGAGACGGGGAGAGGGGAAAGACCTATTTATGATCAGAATTCAACAGGGATCAAGAATAACTACCTTCTCATCCCCAATTGCTGAGTCAAATCCGGCAGAGACAACGACAAGGTCGGGAGTGAACTAGGATTACCAAAGAAAGAAATAATCTTGTTAGTAGATTACTATTTTGATTATTTTTACCTCGGGGCAACCCAGGGCTGCGTCGTAACCCGCTGATAGAATAACTACGTCCGGTTGAAACTAGAATTATTTCAATAACGAATGTATGAGACGGAGCTGTTCTTGACAAATTGAAATTAGAGTATTAGGTAATATCGAAAACAAATTAGCAGATGAAAAGATGAAAGAACAATTATGCAGCTTCGCTACCACGTATTTGGATTCTGAAAATGTAATAACTCGTTAAGTCTGTCTTCGAAATACTTATATCAATGCCAATTCACCTCGTACGCCATTGGTAGTAAAATCTGTTGGAATATAGCGATGTAGTCCGCGTTAGTCATGCCAGTTTTGTTCAACGGTATATTAAAGTTGTACCCTTCCCCCTTCCCTTCGCCGACGTAGTTGTAATTCGACTCTTTAAGATTCGGCCAGAATTCGCCGTGCTCGTATCGATGAATAGAGAAATATACGACCCTGGTAAAAATGAGTGAATCTATAAGTTGGATCGACCCTCTTCGCATTTTTTGCCTTTAAATTTGATCTTGGTCCCGTACCGAGGATCGTTGTAAAACATCTGCTGAGTAGCTTGTCCGTGATGCACATCCCAGTCGACGATTAATATTCTATTTGCCAGTTTGGTGTCGATCATTTTTTGCGCGGCTATAGCAACGTTGTTGAAGAAACAGTAGCCGCAGTATTCAGATTTCATTGCGTGATGACCGGGCGGCCTGGAAACAATGATTAAGTTATTTAATATCGACGAGATTGTAGGACCTAGTGAAAATCGCCATTCTTACCTGATTATTGCCATTCCATTCTGAATCTTATTCCTGCATATATTATCTAGGAGATTTATAGTCGAGCCAGCAGCTAGTAGAGACAATCTGTAAGTAGACTATAAAAAAATAGTCCTGATATTCAAATCCTGTGTCTATGTATGATAATGGTGATTTAAAAACAGTTCAACGCCCCAACGATCGACTTACAGGATGCACGTAGACAGCGTCGTACTTCGAAGACAATGTTTCGAGAATTTTTTCATCCTCGCATCCGTCGGTCGACTTTAGTGTGTCTATTTGCTCCTGTGTGTGTTGCAACAGAAGTTCTTCCCTGCTAGCATCACGGGGCTCTACGAACTTGCATCGGCTTATTAGACCCATGGCTTTACACCTTTCTAAAACCCTGGTGTACCTATCGGGACATTCCGGGTAACTTGGGTCCCAAAGACACCTGTGCTCCGCCATTGAATCATGGTAAACAATACCGGTTTCCCCGCGGCTTCTAGCCTGCGACTCTATAGCTTTCTGATAAATATCAGCCAGTATAGTGTTCCCGGATTTTTTGCCATTGGTCAACTTGCGCTGCGCCGCTTCTCGCTTAGCTGCTATTAGAGCTGCCGAAGGTCTCACCTTCAAATGGGTTTAAAAAGTTTTACTCCTTATTACTGCGCTAATCAGTGCGTGAAATCTTAGTCATTCGGTTTTTTGGGACAATTTGATGTGATCACACTCACGTTAGATGATCTTGGTGATTTTTTACCCCCTGTATTTTTCGCCGCATTAGACATAGTGCCTTTGACTACTTTTCTGTTACTCTTTCTAGTACCTTCGATAACTTTTATCAAATTTATCTCACTTTCTGCCAGCTGTCTTGCAGCAGAGAATAGATTGTTACCGCGCGACCCGGTATCAGACTAAGAACATAAAACAGAAGATGTGGAAGATCGACTGTTAATGATTAGATAATGTTATATACATAGAAGGAAAGGAAAGGGGAGGGAAGGAAAGGACTTAACAAGTGTCAATATCGTCGCTGTATTTATTAATTGAATTAAATGGATGAGCATATACATATGTGTGTGTGTGAAAACATTAGGTTTATATGAACTTTGTATGAATAGAGTTTATTGATGGAATTTTTTTGAGTTTTTTTTTTATAATGATATATGTGGGTTTGGCTGATTCTGATTGAAATTTAGTGTGTTAAGTAACATTACTTAGTGATTATGAATTTGATTTAATTAGTTTATCTTATCTTACCATCTGTATGTTTTTGTTTATTTTATTTTATTTTATTAACTATAACCTTGAAACTTGGAAACTTAAGAAAAATCTTTGAACACGCTCGTCCTTCGATATCCGAGAACGGGAGATATAGGTATATGTATATCTACGATGTGTTAGTCATCGAATGGTGACCATACTTCCAGCCTCTCCTCGTATCATAATTGTTAAAAAATGAAGCGCGAAGAGAGAAAAAAAAAGAGAAAACAAAAATCAAAAGAGAAAAGAAAGAAATGAAAACTCTAAAGTTTTCAGTTCATTAATCGAGTTTTCAGTTAGTCAGGCTAAAAACGCTATATTTACGCATCCCTGAAAAAATGACCGATATCTTCCTTCCTCTGATTAACCCCCGATTTTAGTCTATATGTATACGCGAGTTTTGTGATCGCTGTCAATTGGCTAATTTTTGGTCACTCCTTGCAAAATATTGTGAAAACTGTCGGTAAGGCAGAACGCGCGTATAACATACTAGAACCCATACATCGAAACTCTGTCGGTAAATGAGAAACTGACCAGTGTCCCTGTTTTACCGACGATCGGTTATAAACCGACTATGATATAAGAGGTAATCAACAGCTACTAGCGAATGAACGAGATGAAATGTAATCAGTGATGTCTTCTGCTATCGTAGTTTTTTCAAACGATCGAACTAGTGTGCTCTTTCATTGCTGTTCATAACTATTAATTAATCAAGACGTACTACTACTTCCTGCTTTTAATTATCAAGACGATAGAAGCGTTGAATACAAAATTAATTTTTTTCTACAAATGATTCTAAATAAAATAAAATTGATTTGAAATAACACAGACCCTAACCTATTCGTTTATTTACCTTACATACACAATTCAATAATCTTGATGATTATTACAATCTCATATTTTTTCTCCCGTTTTTTTTCTCAAAATCGCTAACGTCAATAATCGAAATGTTCAGATTATTGCAAAAAAACGTTAATTCTGTCCTTGCCTGCACAAGACATAGAAGACATGTTAGCACCTGGTCCCCGCTTGCTACAGCGTTCAACACAAAACCTGCTGATAAATTCGGTTTTTTATTGTCGAGAAAAGAAACGGTGGGTGAATGACAAGAAAAAAACAAAAAACTCAAAAGAAGTTCTTTATTATTCCCGTCTTTTTCTAATTCACAAATCACAAGACTTTTGGGATCTGCGATGTGTTCGTGTTTCAGGGACTCTTTGGAATACCAGAACTCGCAAATGCGGGTGGATTCGACGTACTCAAAAGGAGAGCCATGGCCCAATCGGACGCATTGATCGATGAAGCGACCAGCCAAAATCGGGGGCGAAAAATTGTACAAATTTTTGACGAACTCTCAGATTCTCTATGCAAGGTTGCAGACCTTGCAGAATTCGTTAGGATCGCTCATCCCGACAGAGAGTTTGCAGACGCGGCAGAAGACGCTTGCATCGCTATCAGCGGTGTTGTCGAAAAGTATTTTCACTAGATAGAGTAGAGGCAGGAGAGGCGAACCAATTAAACAAATTGTTATCCATCCGCAGGTTGAACACTCACAGAGAATTGCACAATTCGCTACTCCATGTAGTGAATAACGGAGACATTGTTGAAACAACAGAAACCGATGACCACGTAGCCAGGCTGTTTGTGTTTGACTTTGAACAGTGTGGTATTCACTTGCCTGAAGAAAGGAGGCAGAAAGTTGTGCAACTCAACGACCAAATTCTCCAAGTAAATTGACTTCGTGGTATGGATAGACGGACAGCCGGAACCGTTTGATGAAATCGTGCAATTTTTTACTCGGATTACAGATCGGCCAGAGGTTTATGACGGGCGCAGTTCATCCCAGAGCCGTGAAGAAGGACATCCTACCTGACAATATCAGGCAATAGTAAGCAGTTGGGGTTTTAGGGATCGTGACAAAGCCACAAGGCAAACGTTTGTTTAATGGAATGATCATTGGTTCAAGCTTCACTACAGAAGGTGGTCAGATACTGGTACAAGGACTTTACACAGACTCGTCAAACTCCACAGCGAGAGAAGCTGCCTACAAGATATTCCTATTCCCTGACGCACAGCAGGAATATCTTTTAAGAGAGTTGCTAAACGATAGGCACGAGTTGGCAGAGATTTGCGGTTTTCCTTCATACGCGCATAGGTCGGTGTTGGAAGTTTTTTTATCTCCCTCTTCCTCGCCCGCCCTCGAGCATAAGATCTGAAAATTTTCCGCCCTATTCTCAGAGCGGTGAGAGGCAGCACGGTCGAAAATCCTGAGGTCGTATGCGAATTTCTGAACATTCTGAGCGCCGAGTTGAGGGACAGAGCGAGTGTCGATTTTCGAATAATGCAAAAGATGAAGAATTCAGAAACCGGAACAACCCAGGTCTGTTTCTCCGTTAAGCAATTTTGTCTAAAATCGCCCAATCCCAAATGCACCATAAACGCACCATTACGTCACCATCTAGGACCTGATGGGATGGGACACTGCCTATTTCACATCTAAAGCAAAAAAGGCCTGGCTTGATACGTCGAGTGCAGAATTTGCGCCGTATTTTTCCCTCGGCGCTTGCATGGAAGGCTTAAACATCCTGACCCGATCCTTGTACGGAGTTAGATTAGAGCCGGAGCCGGTTGCCCGAGGCGAGGTGTGGTCCAGCGACGTACACAAGTTAGCTGTGATAGACGAGGTCCAAGGAAATCTCGGATACATATACTGTGATTTTTATGAAAGAGAGGGAAAGCCCAATCAGGATTGTCACTTTACCATTAGAGGCGGTAAACTTTTAGCCGACGGTTCATACCAGGTGAGACTAACTGCTTGGTGCGCAAAACTCCGGACGATATAACAGCGTAAATCGATTCCAGAACCCGATAGTAGTCCTAATGCTGTCTCTACCATCGCCGAGGTGGTCTTCTCCCAGTCTATTGAGCCCCTCGTCGGTAGACAACTTGTTTCACGAGATGGGACACGCGCTGCATTCGATGCTTGGTAGGACTCAGTATCAGCACGTTACTGGAACTAGGTGTAGCACAGATTTTGCCGAAGTACCGAGCGTACTGATGGAGTATTTTGCAAGCGATCCCAGGGTTTGTTGTAGATTTAATCCGATTAAGATAAAAATTTACATTCTGCTGCAGTGAAACAATACCCCGAGATCGTTAATAAATTCCAGGTCGTTTCCACATTCGCAAAACACTTTCAAACCCAGGAGACAATACCGGACAAAATACTGCAGAGACTGTGCGCCTCAAAACACTTGTTCCCTGCCTCTGAGTTACAGAATCAAGTATTTTACAGCATGCTAGACCAGGTCTATCACAGTCAAAGATTAGACCAGCCTAGTACAGAGATACTTGCAGAATTGCAAAAGAAATACTACGGATTACCGTACGTTGAAAACACGGTGAGTGTGTCTTTCATTCCATTGTTACATTATCTAATGTGTTTGTTTGTTTTTTTATTTTTTTCTTTGTTTTTTCTCCAATACTTATGGTTTTTTTTTTTTATTTCAACAAAATTTCAGGCTTGGCAGTTGCGGTTTTCCCACCTTGTGGGATACGGTGCTAAATACTATTCGTATTTAATATCACGAGCAATTGCCTCATGGATCTGGCAGACTTATTTCGAGAATGATCCTTTCAGTAGAATTTCTGGCGAAAGATATCGCAGGGAATGTCTTGCGCATGGGGGAGGCAAGCCTCCGTCTATATTAGTGTCAGATTTTCTTGCCAAAGAAGCAAACGCCGAAAATTTTGCCAAATCTTTGATAAATGAAATCGATGCGAAGAACGATCACATACAGAATATAAAGAACGTTAATAATTGTTAGATTAAATTAATTTTGTGTTAAACTAAAATTGAGCGATACATACATATAAGTATGATCCAGCGTGATATTAGAGAAAAGATATATAATGTATCACTCTCAGTATTCGAGAATATTATTTTATACAAATAAATGTAAATATCTAATTGTAGAAAAAAAAAAAAACAAAAAAAAAACAAATATTTGTATTGTGATACGAAAGAATAGATGAGGTGTAAGATGTATAGATATATATATATATATATATATGGTCAGTTTTTTCGTCTTTCATTTAATGAAATTACGGAAGCTTATATCCTATTTACAATCTTTTACGTATCCTCTGCGTCTATACTGCGAAATTTTTTACCGCGATATTATTATTATATTAATGATCTTTTTTTTCTTTCTTATTCCTTCAACACGAGTCTTTTATTTTATTTTATTTTATTTTATTTTATTTTATTTATTCATTCATTTATTTATTTATTTATTTTAAATTACAATATGTATTAGAATTGAGAAAGTATATTTGCAGCAGGAGCCTAAAGATAACGTCGAGACAAAACGTTTCTAACGCTCTCTTGATTGATCGATATTTTCGAAACCGCTTTTGACTCTCCCTCAGTACAGACATCATACCAATGAAACAAGTTCCTCAATATCACTACTGGTTCATTTTCTTCTTTTTTTTCAAAGTCAGAATTCACACTCATATCTCTCAGTGATGATCCAAAAATTGAAAAAAAAAAAACAAAAAACAAAAAAAAATCGAATCTGAATCAATATCAATCAATGCAATATATGATATAACAAACAACTTTAGTTTAAATTTTGAAAAGTTTTTGTCAAAATATTGGGAAATAAAAAAAAATCCTTATTTTTCGAATAACTATCCTACTACTATTTAAAAGACTAGAAAAAAATTAGAATAAACGAAATAAAAATGAAGACGGCGTCGGAGTCTATCCTCCCACAAAGTTTGTTTTGCTTGTTTGTTTTTTTTTATTTATCTTTTAATTTCTTTTTTTTTTTTATTACAATTAGGTAATTCAATTAATTAATTAATTAATTAATTAATTAATTATTTAATTAATCAATCAATTAATTAATTAATATTTTGTTTTTCTATATATCTTATTAGTCTTTCTATATATATATTATAATGAATCGTTCAGTCTCATCCAAAAAATTTTCATCATTTTCTACAAACACCATAATATAGGTATACCACCTACATTGATAGTATTGTAGCCTGATCTGCTATTATCAGCTATGGGTCAGTGAAAAAGCCTTTTTCTAGTCAATCGTTGTTATTAATACCCCTCCCTAATCTCTCCTAGATATCTAAATACAGTCGAAACCTCGATCTCGAGATCTCGATATCGTCTGACTTAATTAAAAAGATCCACACCCTCGTCGACTTCCGTAATTTACTCTTTTAGCGCAGCGTTTATTTGACAGAAATTGACCCGCGGGGGAGGGGAAGAAAAGGGTCGTTGGTGGCCGAGGTGCCGACTGTAGTTGAAAAAATCCATTCCTTATATACCCTAAACCGACGAATGCAATAATACGATATACATACTATACATAGGCATAATTATTATACCATAGGTAATGATATAACATAATTAAGAAATAGCCGAAGAAAAATAGTAGTCCGTCGTATATATGTTAAATGTGTTAATTTTTTTTTCTTCTTTTTTTCTTTCTTTCTTTTTTTTATCTTGTTATAATTAGAGGTATACAATACATATACAGATACACATCACGCCTGCGTTATTTTAGATAAATTTTCTAGTTTTCGTTTCTTTTTCGTTTTTTTACTTCTTTGCTATTTCATGCCCGGATTATATCGATCAAATTAAATCCATAATATTTGGAAAACCTGTTTTTCCTCTTCTTCTTCTTCTTCTTCTTAGTCTTCTTCTTTTTCTTCCTATTAATTTTTGTCTTCTTCTTTTGAAATCGATGCATTAAATTTAGGTATTAATAATCGAGGTTTATTGCTAATAAATTAAATATCTTTCTTTCTTTCTAATGTTAGGTATTTGTGAAAAAAAAAAAAAAAAAAAAAAAAAAAAACAAGATTGATAGTAATATAATCATAGGTGGTTTGAGATTAGTAATTTAAGGAATAGCTATTATAATGCGGATTCTTTGTACATTAGTTACTTTTAGTATAATCATCATATCATTATCTCGTGGTACGGAGGGATCTGCAGCCTGTACTGTGTGTTTTTCGAAAATGGCGTTAAAAAAGTTTTGAGAAAATAAATTCTTTTTTTTTTGTTCGTTTTTGCCCCCCCCCACTCCGAGCACCGTTCTCCCTCCCACACCTCGGAAAGAAGAAAAACGATCTTCCGATAATACGTATAAATATCCTAAAAATGAAACTGAATCTATTCATTTCTATAAATTATATACCGTCTTGGAAACAATTCGTCGATTTAATTCCAGGCCAATTATCAGGGCGGGGCGTGATTACACGCTAATGAACGAACGAACGAACGAACGAACGAGCGAGCGAGCGAGCGAGCGAACGAACGCGTTTAAATACCAAATTGATTAAACGCTAAAGGAGGTTTCAACGTTTGTGTAGTAGTAGGAACTTTGTTGAAAAACTAAATGACTCTTTCAAAGAAAAAATTGTTATAAATTGACGATTAGTCTTGCAAGATCTTCGTTTTTTTTGTTTTTTTTTTTGTTTTTTTTTCAAAATTTTTATTCTTGTTTTTTTTCTCTTTTTCTTCTCTTTTTTTGTTTGTTTTGTTTTGTTTTGTTTTGTTTTTCTCTTAGATATTTTATGCGTTATTTTTAAACCAGTTTTAATTACTGCTCTTATAACGTGAGCCTTGACGACGACGACGACGACGACGACGATCATGACGACGAAAAACATTTGTCCTCTCTAATCGTCTCTTGATATTCACTGCGCGGTATATAAATCCGACGACAAATCCTATCCTGACCTTGATGGTGTTAGGCTGAGGTTACGCTACGTAGTTGTACTGGTTCGCATTGTCCTTGTCTCGTTCCATGTAATCTCTGTCTATCAAAGACTCAATTCGTTTCTTCAAGTCTGCCGGCTGTAAAGAAAACAAGAAAAACAAGAAAAAAAACAATCAAATGATCGATAAACATGAGAAGAATGATAGTAAACTTAAAATTCTCATTTATACCTTAACAGGGAATTTCAGTTGGTTGTACAATTCACTAATCAGTAGATTGTGCGTTAGGGTTTTTCTCATCTTCATAATTCTTACGATTGCTGCGTCTATCTGATACTGTCTATCCTGATAGACTCTTTCCTCGGTTGCTTTTTGCTCCTCGTTCTGAAAATGGGGAGATAGATAAGTTCAGATATTATGATGCGATATAAAGACAGCATAGCATGATTCTATACGCCGTTTTTAAAAGAAAAATTTCATAATCTTACCGTCTCCTTCATCTGGATCTGGTTGATCTTAATTCTGAATAATTTGTTTGTGAATTCAGCGTTGAAGACGAACCTATCGTTGTCAGCGACGTCTCTACCGCGTGGATTTTTTTGTAATACTCTAGCCTTGCCGCATGCTAAAGACTGAAGAGTTCTTCTAAGTTCACCGTCCTCTATATTAGTAGCTGCTTTGATATCCTCAAGAGATAGATTGTCAGCGTCGTTGAATAGTATCAATACCAATGCTTGGAAAAGCGATACTTGGAGCTCTTTGTTTCCCTGATTAAACCATGCTTTCAATACACAGTGTCCCAACGTCGGTTGCCACTGTAGTTTTCTACCGCTATGTTTACCGAGGTAAAATTTATTGAATACGTCTTGGTATTGTACCATTTCTGACGGCAATGTCACCTCCAGTACAGGATAAGTAGGCCAATATCCCATCGTTAGTATCGATACTGTGAGATCCAAGTTGCTGGCCGAAAATTCATTCTGGAGATTTCCAGCATACTAGAAAACAAGCATAACGGTATAAGACGGTTCGGTTCAGTTCATCATTCAAAACCTACAGCTTCTTTCAATCTACTAAACCCACTTGTTTAAAGGCGATATTTATGTCTTTGCTCAGCTCCATGTCCTTGAACATGCCTTCAAGTTTGCTGGTGAATCCTCCACCACATTCTTGCTTCAATTTCGATAACATCGACTTCTCAGCGTCTACAGACGCCGATTTACCAACGAGTAAACGTTTGGCGAGATCCTTTTTGTAGAATGCTTCAAACACGTCTTTACCGTGTATAAAACGAAATAGAACCATTATTTTGTCGAGTAATCGTTCTAGCTCCTCTTCAGTCGCCTCTTTGTTTCCCGCCCGCAATTTACAATCCACGAATTTGGCTGTAATGAAATTTTACGTTTTCAAAATATCGTCAAATTGTTACGCAAATTTTTCACCCAAAAAGTCTCACCGATTAATTCGGCAGGTTTGTTGGCGCGTTGATTGATGAAAGCTTCGAAGGCCTCCTTCAGGCTGTTACCGAACTTTTCATTTCTGTGGAAACAGGTGTTCACTATGTTGTCCATTTTGTCTTTAAAGTCTAGCAGCTCTTGGACCATTGTTTTATCTTTCTCAGGATCAATGACTATCGTTCTCCCCTTCTTCTGGAATGAAATCGAATGTTCAGATTAGGCACGGTAAAATTTCAGATGTTGGAACAAGGGGAAAAGGTAGATGGATTATAGACCGTCACAGATCGTACCTTGATGTAGCAATTGAAGTTCAGACAGAGTTCAATCAGCCCGTTTTTAACACGGCTGTATAAATTGTACAGAAGCGATAAATCGCTTGTTCGATTTTCGTCCAACAAACCGCTCAGACCTTTTTGCAAAAGACTTGTTATGTGCTCTGATAACAGTTGCTTTTCTACTGTGTGTATTAGCGACCATCTGAAACGGAGGGAAGATGATCGTAGATTATCACTCAGATTGTTTTCATTAATGGAATAAAAGTGTAAACATTAGTCATTCTCTTTGATAATTGACCAAAGGTGAATGAAAAAAGTTCTTTCAAACTAGTATCTAAATTCGTACTTTGTAGAGGTATCGAGGTAGTGTAATAGTCGCTCGTTCTCTTCCTGTAGACGTTTGTCTACGTGAGCAAGGTATTCAGGCACATCGTGCTCGTTCATTAGTCTTTGGCCCTCTGCAGCGTACAGTCTTTCGGTTGCTACCAAAAATCTGGAAAAATGAAAGAACAATTGCGTCTTAAGTCCTAGTCTTGAAACTCGATTCCGCTTAACGATGAGTGATATTGAAAATTGAAATTCATCAACATCTGTGCATACTTTGCTTCGAATGCTTCCTGATAAATTTGTAGATCAGATAGCATCCTAAGTAACGATTTGAGAAGAGTTCGATCTACGGTATCACCCTGCCTTTCCTTTTCAATGAGCATAAGTAATCCTTCGACAGACCTAGTCTGCACCAGATTATTCAGTACAATGTGAAGCCTGAATAAGTGCAAACCCATGTCCCTGAAATGAATGTAAAAAAATAAAACAAATGAATGTGATATAGAGATCGTTGACTTTTATCAGACGACGACCTACAGAGTTTGGTAAGACAAAGGATCGACCCAAAATCCACCTACCATATAGAAGAAATGCTTGGATTTTGAAGTACGTAAGTTCTGTCTAGGTACAAGAATATGCTTCTGATCATAATCATCTGTCTGCAATGTGACTGCCAGCACTCGTTCATTTTTTTCAGAAAAATATGTCTGTCCATAGACTCGGCTAAAAATTGTTCTATGTTAGCCTTGACGTGGGATTCCGTTAGCTCTGTCAAATTGGCGTATAGAGTAGAGGCCATCTTGTGATTGCACATGTTTTCGACCGCCTGATACAATTCCTCTAACGAATAACGTATGCTTTTACTAGTCTGTATGGCCACTACAGCTTCTCTCAATTTTTCCCATGTACGTTCTTGGTAGTTGTCAGGAAGCCTGGGCTTGTCTATAGAGGGTGAAATACCACGTCAATTATACCGAATGATCTAAATCGGTGAAGATAGGTGTGAGAAAATATCGGCTGCAAGTGTTGTGTGCATGTGTGTATGTGCGAATGATAATGAGGGGAAAAGGCATGTTGCCAAAGGTGACAGAAATGATGATAGCAGTTAGTTTCAATCTATGTGTGCGATAAGTGTTAGCCTTAATGTTTATAGGTTAAGTCGTCCGCATAGGTGTAACGACGACAGCGAGTAATCTTACTCTTGAAATTTTTGATGATAAGTTTTTTAGCCGATCCAGGCTTCGCGCTCGCTATATTGGGCGATATTTTGTTTACGCCGTTAGGATTAGCGACCGTAAGAGCAGAGAAGTTCGCCCTCTTCTGTGTGTTCGTAGTGGCAGTGGCAGTGGCAGCGGCTGCTGCTGCTGCTGCGGTCGCGGCGGTATCCGTCATGTTTTCAATCTCTTCAATGTAGTATTGCTCGTTATCGATACCTGGGCTGTCCGTGCTGTTACACCTCCTCGACCGTTTCGTAGGAGGACTAGAAAAATTCACCACAGATTCGGTGACCGATCTTTTCACCTGTGCTGCTGCTGCTGCTGCTGTCGCAAGAAGTTGGGTCCTTCCGAGCCTAGACATATGATCGCATCACGCGGCCCCCGGCCTTCGATAATTTTAAAACCCGATATTACTAGCTCGTATTATTGAAGGCACGTCAGATGAACGAGGTTCGGATCAAACCAATTGATAATAAAAAAAACAATGATGTATAACGCGCGTGTGTGTGTGTCTGTTTTTTTTTTTTTTTTTTCTTTTTCTAAGAGCCTGGTTTTCCACCCGACGATATAAAACCAACACTGTATATCTAACTCTCTTTCTATTCACGAACTACTATTGCTGCTGCTGCTGCTGCTGCTGCTGAAAATTGACAGACAAGCGCGCATGCGTCGGACACACTTTTCCCCTAATCCATTGCGCGAACTACAAAGTATCGCCATCTCTTCGAAATCGTTTGTAACTATAGAATTATCAAATGTGGCGGTACCTGCAGTTGGAACAACAAATTAACGCAACAACACAACACAACACAACATAACGTGACTATAGGTCTGTTCGAGCTAGCTACACTTTTTACACTTTTCTTACACTTTTTACTCTCGCCCAATAGGAGGTGTAGATTTCTAGGGGAAAGAGTAAAATCTGGTAAAAGTGTAAAAAGTGTAGCTAGCTCGAACAAACCTTATATTCTCTACCTACAACGTTTTTACCTTTTTATTACTTTGCGAGAATGTCAACTTTCGTTTGAAATAAATTAGAAGAGGAAAAAAAAAAGCGATACACAATGCCGCCGAAAAAGAATGCGGCTGGTGCTAAGGCCGGGAAATCGAAGGGTACCACCGACGAAGGTGACAAGGGAAAAGGCGACAAGAAAGGGGGTAGCGCTGTAAAAGTGATTACCATACGTACAACGCTTTTGTTTTTCATTATTTAAGAACAGGTGTTAACCGAGGTAGGTAATAATTAGTGAAAATTATATTATAGGTAAGGCATATTCTATGCGAAAAACAATCAAAGATACTTGAGGCGATGGAGAAACTTAAGGCCGGTCAAAAGTTCAATGAAATTGCTGCTACTTACAGCGAAGACAAAGCTCGTTCTGGCGTAAGCAAAAACTCGTTTTATTTATCGCCAACTTATTGTCAATTCAACAGAATGACTATCGACAGCAAAGAACTCTGTTATTGATAATCTGTGATCTAGGAACCGGAATCGAGGATCTATGACTTATGGAATATTATCTATGATCCAGGATCTCTGATTACTGATATAGATTCTACGATCTGTAATTAATGATTAAGGATCTGTGATCTCGAGTCTGTGATCTAATATTCAGGCCTTGGTACCAGTGATTCAGTATCCAGGATTCTATGATCTAGGATCCAAAAATTGCAATCCAACATGACTTAATTTAGGGAGACTTGGGTTGGATGACACGAGGTTCAATGGTTGGTCCGTTTCAAGAAGCTGCCTTTGCGCTACCTGTGTCCAGTCTTGGAGCTCCAGTCTATACGGATCCACCAGTTAAAACGAAATTTGGATACCACATAATCATGATTGAAGGAAAAAAGTAACCAGCTGTGCGAGATATATTTGTTATTTTTTACTCAAAATTCTGGAATAAAACGTTTTCGTTCTTTACTCACTGGAACATTTTTTGACCTACACTTGTATGAATAATAACTTGTACGAATGCATCATGGAAATGAATGATGATAGGCGGTTTGAATGAAAATTCATCAAAAAAATCACATGAAAGTGAATATATTTAAAAGATTGTTCTTTAGTTCACGTTAGTAGAAGGATATGTATATATATTATATAATGAAAATACATTCTCGCAACATAAATACTGTCTCTAATTGCAAGCTTTGATATATAAGTTAATATTTCAATTTCTGGCTAGAATCGTATAATATCGTTTTAAATTACTGAGTTTTATTTATTATATTGTTATAATGATCATAAAGATTTAACGAGCCAGACTCGTCGGAGTTATAAACGCAATAAATATACAGCCAACATACACACTATTCAGTCACGTCGCTTACCATGGTGATTTTGAAATCATATTGCTAAATTCTGTTTCGGTCAGGGTTTATACAATAGATATTAAACGCGAAGATTCGGGTTGATGTAACGGACGTATTTCAACAACGAATCATTCTCTTCGCACACCCAAGACTTCTTGTGGTGACACGCTACGTCGTGCCAGTTCACTCCGTCATTGTAGAACTGATTCAGTACTGCCAAGCAGTTTTCTGGTGCTCCTCCTTGGAGTGCCTCACGGTTGTCTGGTTGAGCAATGCCGATACTGTAAAGGAAGTAAGAAAACTGGTAAGTATTGAATACCAAACGCATTAAAAAGAAAACAGTATCAGTCGATTGAACCCAAAACCAATTGAAACACACATCCTATCCCTCTATCCCAATCCAACACTTACCCTCCACTTGGAGACCAGTCATTTTGACTACGGTCAGTCGTTGGTGCAAGTTTTTGAAGTTCAGCAGTCCAGAACCATCCGTTGACTTTCAAAGGCTGAAGATCAGGCCTGTCACAGCCCTTGAAATCACAGAGACGTCCGGATGTCCAAATGTATTTGACATTGTCTGGAAGAAGGAAGATGTTATATTGACATTCTTTCGGTTTTCAATACAGAAGTTTTTTTTCCATAACTCTGATCATTGTGGAACTCACTCTTCACAATTCGGTTCTTTATGAATTCGTTCTCAGCAGAAGTTTCCAGGGATACAAGGTCCATGCATCTCTGTCTGCAGAAATTCCTACCGCCCAACCAGTCTAGTTCTTGACCAGCAGTTCTCTGGTCCAACCATGAGAAATAGTAGCCTTTGTCATTGAAGCGTTCGTGAATTGTTCCTGAACACACAATGATGAATGTTTAGAAAAATGGGCTTTGAGAGGCATTGATAAGCGTTGTCAAATCTCGTCTTGGGGCGAAAGTGTAGGTAGGTAGGTACATGAACACGCGATAATGCTATAAAAATTCAAATTCAAGGTAAGTTGATCATACTTTAAAATAGGAAGAATTAGTATCACGTCGATTAGTCACAGTGGTCTAAATCTCATAATTATGCGAATAACAATATCGCACGTTTTCGTAGCGCAAATAAGGAATGCAATTTTCCATCCTGACACACTTGCCTCATAAATGCGGGAGTCGGGCCCCTCCGCATTGCCGTTTCTAAAACGCAATCTAAAAGCGCAGAAGTTTAGTCACCGATGGTCGATGGTGCCGAGTCTGTTTTATGTCCTATCTTTTACTGAAGCAATTATAAGGTATATTATATATGAAGATGAATAAATGTTCATAAATCAAATGCGAGATGTTCTTTTCTCTTATTCAATTATTTGCGGTAATCTAGAACGTGCAATTTCCTGGTAGCAGTATTTCAGTACATATATTAAAAAATAGTTCAGGACTCGTGGCTCGTAGAAATATTCAATTATTTTCTCCAAAGTGAAATTAGAAATTTGCATATAGGAACACACGCGACCTCCGCGTTGTTTCGCGTATGGCTCTGCAGCCGAGGTGTGCTCTTGACCTCGACCCGATCGAGAGACGCTAATTGATCGTCTTGTCAGAGACAAAATTTCCTTTCTTTTTTTTTCCTTGTTTTAATTTTATTTCTTTTATGCACTTCTCTATTCATAGAATTGTTTTGGTTCTTTTACGGGATCGAATACGGGGTCGAAAATAATGGAGAACCGAGAATTATAAGTCTCGGTCTAAACGCGTGACTGAAATATCTATAATTCCTTTTCTCCGTCACGAATCCATGACATCGCGAGACATTGATGTCATTGTCAAACTTTCTAAGTAAGCCCCTAAGTAAGGTCGGTATACTGTATAGTATATGTAGTATACGTATATTGTATGTATATACGTAAAATTTAGGATATAGATTTGAATTACGTACACTCTACTATATCATCAACGGATGAATGAATGTGTGTTCAAATTAAGAGGGAATGTATAATGTATAATATATACCTATTATAGTATGCATTTACACTTTCTATGATGCTAACGATTTATAATATATTATCGTTAGTTCTTCTTGATCTTTTTTTCTTCTCATGGATCAGCACACGTACCAATACATATTGAATTATGCGATCTGGGTGATTTAATCACCTATTAACTGTACTCAGCTGGTACAGCCTAGCCCACCAGAGTCTAGATGATTGATGTGTGACGATAATTTTTGCAATTCAAATATTAACACTAGCTGGTGTTCGTAGAATGAAAATTAGCATTTTTTTTTTTCGTAAAATGATGTTCGAAAACCAGTTCTCATATTCATTTCTCTCTGCGTGTGTATATATATATAATATTAACTAATAACGCGCGGTACTCATACTTACCGTTATACGCAAAAGTATATAACATATTCGTTCCGCTTTTGTTAATTTTAATAAAACCGAGTCAGTGAGACACGTCCGTAAATTTTTTTTAAGGAGATGAAGAATAAATGTTTTACTCCAAAATATAACGGTTACAACTTCATGAACAGGTTGTTCCTTGAAAAAAAAAAAAAAAAAAATGCAAGACTTGGGTGTTTCGTGTATTAAAAATATTTCAAAACTATATAAGTATCAATTAATACAACCGGATCGGAAAATTTGTTTTTCATATTCGCCGATGGCCAAACTGGAGCTAACGAGCTTTTGAGCAATCATACACATATCTACGCAATGAAAACAAGCCGTGTATCCCCTTTCTTTGCGGTTCTTCGTTGGATCGTTTATCTATTATAAATTAATATGTATTCAATCTATCCTGAGTCGCGTCTCGGGTAGCTAGGATCTTCTTATATCACACGACCGACTCCGCACTGATAAGAAAAATTGAATCTGACTTACTTTGTGCGCATAGTTGGGGTACCGGTGGTTCCAGAATTCTTCCGGCTGGCTGTGGCTGGAATTGTGCCGTGGCAATCACGGCCAATGTGCAAAGGACGACTATACGCAGCATGATTAATCTGCAAAATGATAATCAATGATAATTAATCATATATATCGACGTTCTATAATACTATAAGTATATTTCGCATTATTTTATTATTTATATAGGAAACAATGTGATTTGAATAGCATATGAGAGGAAGACGATGAATTAGCAAAAAGAAGAAAACCAATTGGAACAGACCAATGGAGGGAATCGGGATCACTTATCGTTACCAGCCTACACCTACTGTGCGACGATAGACCAACGACTTTCTTTAAACCGGTCTTACCACATCGGTTCTAAGGGCCGAGGGAATTCCTCGGCTATTCAATTCCTGTTTCGTGAAAAAAAAAAAAAAAGAAACAAAAACAAAAAAAGGTATCGACTTCACCGCAGACGTAACGCACTATCTGCGTCACATTCTTGTATACTATACCGATATGATCTTATACGTCCCGAAGATCAAGAGTTGAATGAAAACAGAAGATATAATTTCTGCGTTCGAAATATTATACGCGAATAACATAATGTCAGCACGAAGATGCTCTGAATAGATAAAAAAAAGAAAAGAAAAAAAATATGGAAAAGAAGAAAAAAACGAAACGAAAATGAGATCTCTGGCTTTCATCGTGATGATATTATTTAAAAATGAATCGTTAACGTGTTATCACTGGAGGCTGCGGGGTACTGATCGTTTCAAAAAAGATAAAAAAAAATTAAAAAAAATAATTATTATACTATGCGCAGTGCTTTCTCAGTTATATTTTTTCTGGCACATGAAACAATCGGATGTATAGGTATATAAATTTGAAAACGAACATCGATAATAAGAAAAGAGATGAAACGTATAGGGATAAAAGTAAAATGTTAAAGCCGGAAGATGCTCACCTAAGAACGCTCACCAGTAGACTGAAGTGCTTTCTTTGGCACCCCTATATATACACAATCCTGGCCACGAAGCTATCGCTCTGGTCATTACTTTTACCACGACAGTGTTATTTCCGATACCGCATTACCAATAAACGATTTCGTCGTTCGGTTGAGAATATTTCGAGCCTCGGGACATCCGCTACGAAGAGGTAGGTAGGTACTACAACCGTGACTGCACCCCACCTTTCCTTAGGCAAATAGTCGGTCCGCTATTGGAGCCATGCCCCCAAGTATTAATCATGAGGTATAATGATATTACTAAGTGAAAAACGCCGAAGAGAGAAGGAAAAAGTAAAGGGTAGGAAAAACACAAGGAAAAAGAGAAGATAAGAGAATACGAAGAACGAAAAAAAACTCATTTAATTCTCTACGAGTTCGGTCTTATTATATTTCAACAATTACAGTACAGGGGAATTCCTCGATCGTTATTATCTTATGAAAACGAATGACGAAGAATCCCTACAAATTATTATGGGCACGATGGAATTCCGAGAGAAAAACTTTCTCGTCTTTTCATCGTCGGCGCAAACGTGACAAGACCCACATAATGTACCTCCGTGTATGTACAGCAAATACAATATAAGTAGCGTGTCTGTGTCCACGTATGTCTATTTGGTCTTGTTTCTAATAAGGTGCAGTTGATCCTGTTGCCCTGCGCGCGGTTTTTCAGCTATTCCTGCGCCGCAGCTCCGACGATGATTTTCAATGAAACCACAGTGTAAGTTACTGGTGTGCGGTAAACGGACGAGGGAGCTTCGAGCCACCCTGAACACCACAGTACTGTTCGTAATTCGTTCAGGTTCAGGATAATTAACGTTTCGAAGAAGGTCGCGCACGCCTGTCTGGGCCGTGCACCGGTGAAAAGAGGTAAAGAGAGAGAGAAAGAGAGACAAGGCCAATTGGTTTTAAACACATACTTTCGATTCCTGTATGTACAAAAGCAATTTGCGCGCGGTACTTTTGACGCGAGACCCGAATACGTATACCTAAATACTTAGGGTTTGTTCGGCTTGTCTCTTCTCAGCAGGACGTATTTCTCTCTTGTTGACAAATTACAACTACTATAGTTGTAAGTAATAGGGAGAAGGCTAACTTTCGCTGCGGACCTTATGACGCCCTGTGTCAAGTATGGGTAACGGATACCCGCTAACGAGACACGTCGATCACGCACCTGTATGATCATATATTATCAATAATAAGCTGATCTTCGATACGCTGTAATTATAATATTGAGTCCAGGCCACGATGACCGTTGAAATTTTGTTTCATTTTCTCAACTGCATTTTTCCACGGTCTTGTTGCTCTGCTTAAGGTAAAATCGAAAGTGATCTCGTAATGACACCGAAACATACATATATTATCAACACCGGTCATCGTGTTACCGGACAACTTCGTTTCCACGATCGGCTGTTGTATATTAAATCATGTAGGTACTACATACCTGTGTGTGCTATTACCTCTATGTGTATCAACTTCACTACGTCGATCCATATAGAGGTCTATTTTTACGATTAGGTAATTCTAAGAAAGGATTTTCCGACAGGTATATATTGTATGTCGTCGTTAGACAAGCGTATTATTATCTGGGTATGCCTCGATTGCACAGCCCATCAACAGCGGGTTGATACAATCAATTCCATTATTGTTTTCAAAATTTTTGATCCAAATGAATTGATAAAATAATCCATTTTCGACGAAAAATTTATGGATTCTGTTCAGTATGGTTCGATCAGAAATCTTCTGAACATGAAAAAAAAAAAGAAAAAAAACAACCAGTTTGATATATGGGGCTTCTGCAGTCGCATGTACCTTGAAATGGAAAAGAAATTTTCATATAAGTACATAAGTTGCGGCGTTCCAAAGAGACTCGGCTCTCACCCGGCAAGGGAACAGATTTTTTTCTTTCTTTTAAACTGTACATACACCAAGGTCAGGTTGATTCTCTCAAACGGAATGGTATACGCCTACGTATCTCTTTTACTGCTCATCAATATACAATATCAGGTAGTACATACACATAGGTATTATATAGCTGACGGCGCCGGATCTTCCTTGAACTTCGAGAAGCCAAGTTCAATTTCATGTCGCGATTGGTTCTTCGAAAGACGATTCATTATAGAAATCGTAGTATAATTTATTTCGATGTCAGTTAATGTATATAACATAACTGAGTTAATGAAAACAACAGCCATAGTATGCTAGTCGAAAAAACCCAATTACACATTGATATCGCATCGACGTTGTAACGACGAAGTTTTAATTTAAAAATTATCTTTCTCTCAACTCAAAAGGAGAGGCGTAAATTTGGTCCGCAGCTCTTAGCACGAAACACCCTCCAAACCCACATATCCATATTATACAGGTAGGTATACAATATACTCATATATATATGCCCTACACCTATGTATGTATTCTCATTTAGGGAGGTGTGGTAGGACGATGCCGGAACGCATGTTCGTTGTATGTATGTACCGTTAGGAACAATATTATACATACGGCACGTGCTATAGGTGACCCAGAAATTTCTCTCACTTTATAGTATGTAAATATACCTGCAGGCTGTACGCAGTATATTGAATAGAATTATTTTAAGTCGGAATTATTCACTCGATAATCCCATACCTATATACTATGTATACATATATATATATCTATAACACGGAATTATATCGGTCAAATTTCATGGAATGCGCTCGAAAGATATGTACATTCATATATATGTATTGAATTGTATTGATATCGCATTCATAATATCGTATTGTGGTAAATTTTGATTTCAAATGAATCATCGCTATCCGTAAGTTTACGAAGTTCCCTAAAGGTTCGCATACGTGTTTTATATTAGCTTATTAACTAATATCGAACATTCCCTTAACACAGAATCGTCAATCGATCTTCAACGATTCAGGCGTCGCCAGATAGTTCGAAAATATATTTGAATTCCTCATCGTTCTCGCGATTGGTTTCAGCGGTATAATTACGTCATCGGGGAAAGTAGTAACGTCATCTTTTGTTTTCGCCTGAACTATGAGGTTGAATAAAGAACAGTAGATCTCCGGTACGAAACGATAACGCGAGATGTCGCCATGTGTATAACATTGTTGTGTTGATAGAGCAGAACACTTTGGCTGTATAACTGCTCTAAAAAAAAAAGGAAAAAAATAAAAATAATAACACACATACACACGTACCATACATACGCATGCTCATGGATAGAAGTAGTCGTATATTTAAGAATAATTATTTCAAATTGTATTGGGAGTTTGAATAGTAACTGAGATTATCAGTCAGGTGTTGTTCGCAACGCTAATATCCTTACGCGATGACAGCTACTACGCGTGACTAGTATGCTAGTATGAACATAGATGCTAGTATTTGAGGAAAGAAAAAAGACAAACGAATTCATCCATCCATCCATCCATCCATTGAGTAGTAGCAAAATGTCCGCCGTTCGTTCGGCGTGTTTGTCGATCGCCTTTTGTTTACAGATGAAGATCTGCCGCCGCGTGAATTGAAAATTTGACAAAATAATGTGATAGAAAAGCGCGACATGAAATCGGCTGATAAAACCGTTTGACCATTAAGTATACACCGCTTCTGTTCGGCGGCTATCTGCGTCCACCTCCACCCTCGCTACGTTACGTTACGTTACGCTACGTTACGTTACGTTGTACGTTTAATCACGGTACAAAGATTTCACACACACACAATACAATGTCCGACTCTCAAGACCTGTGCCGACTCTGCGCTGAATCTAAGCAAAATTTCATCGGTATTTACGAGCCTGAGGGTCAAAAACTCGAAATCGAATCAAAGATATACAAGTGTCTTCAAATCCAGGTATACATGCTGAGGGACGCGTCGCATTCGTACCTCGTGGCGATCTGATATTACAATTGGAAAATGATAATCAGTCATATCAGAATATTCTGTTTTTCTTTTTTTAACGCTATTTATCTATCCATAAATCTCAACAGGTTGTAATCAACGACGTTCTGCCGTTATCAGTCTGTGTGGACTGTTGCGTTCAGCTAGACCAGTCAAGTGATTTCTTTGAGAAATCAAACCAGGCCCAAAATTCACTTAGGAATTTGATGGCGGATTCAAAGTCGGATTTTATGGTTCCTGCTGCTGCTGTTGCTGCTGCTGCTGCGGACGGTGAGGTGGATTTAAACTTCGTTGATAAAACCATGGGGTTTCCTAAGGAGGAGGATATCGGCGAAGATGGAATGGTCGAGTGTCACTTGGCGGAAAGTTACATGAACAATGTCGACTCGGTCGACGATTCAGCCGGCTATTATAACAGCGAACAAAACAACGCCGACCAAGATGTTGACATTAAATACGAACAGGATGAAATGGTCGTTGGAATAGCAAAGGATCAGACTAGCTGCAGGACCCCAGTTAGAAAAAATAACAATTCGACCAAACAGACAAGGAAGAGATTAAAGCGCAGAACACAGACCCAGAAGATGGAGGATTTGGAGCTTGGAATCGCATCAGATTTGGACGACGATTGTAACGAATTGGACTCTAAAGTGAACGCCAAAATACCTGATAATTATATGACTGGTACCTAGAGAATTCGTTAAAACGTTCTAATTTGGAGTTCAAATTCTTCTAATCCCTTCTTTCTCTTTTTTTGACTTCTTCAAGGGACGGAATCTGACGTAGAAATGATAGAAGCGAGAGCGGCGGAGCCTACCAGACCGGGTAGAAAACGTGGGGAAGGTTTAGACCGGTATCCCTGGTTATGTACAGACTGTAATGATAAATTGCCGAGTTTTGAAACCCTCGAAGAACACCACGAAACTGTACACAATCAAAAGGCGAAATTCATGTGCGTACAGTGCTGTAAAGTGTACGACAAATATTACGGTTTTTTAACGCACGTTAAGAGACATAAAAACAAGTCTAAATTCAGGTGAATATCATCGATCAGGGTGTAGTTCGTTTAATTCTCAGCAATTTTTTGGGTAATATGATTTTTCTTGCAAAATTTCAGCTGTGAAGACTGCGGCAAATCATTTGTTCATAAAAAAGTATTGGAATCGCACAAGGCTATTCACAGCGAGGAACGACCCCACGTGTGTCAGACCTGTGGAAAGGCGTTTAGACAACAAAGCGCTCTCTATATACACAGTAGATGCCATTTACCCGACACAATGAAGAACAGATACCAGTGCGATCAGTGTGATAAAAGGTAGAAGAATTTGTTTGATGTTCAAAAATTCGACTGAATTAATCGCGGTGTTTATAAATATTCCAGGTTTTCAACTAAGCCGAACTTAGTTACACACAAGCGTATACATTCGGGAGTTAGAAATTTCACTTGCGATCAGTGCGGCAAGAGTTTTATACAAAAGGGAAACCTCGAGGCACATTTTTTGACTCATTCGGCGGATAAACCTTACAGTTGTTCCCAATGCCCAAAAGCGTGAGTAGTCGGTCGGTTCACAACTGCCCTAATCCCTCCAATGAACATGCGTTCTAATAATATTTTTACGAAATTAAGATTCAAGACTCCGCTGCAGCTAAAGAAACACGAGACTGTACACACCGGCGCAAAACCCCATCAGTGCGCTGTATGCGGTAGAACTTTCAGGGAGAAAGGGACGCTGAGAGAACATCACAGAATTCACACTGGCGCTATGCCATTCACGTGTGAATTTTGCGGCAAATGTTTTAGATTCAAAGGGATATTGACTGTGGGTTTTCAGTTTATACAAATTTATTCTATCTCTAATTTATCTTAACATACGTTTATGTATAACTTTCGGTTTACAATGTCCGAATATTTACAGACTCACAGACGCCAGCACACTGGAGAACGGCCTTACAGCTGCTTGGAATGCCAACACCACTTTACCAATTGGCCGAATTACAATAAGCATATGAAACGGAGGCACGGTATAAATACATCGCATACAAAGCACCTCCAACAGCCACAACAACAACAACAACAACAACAACAACAACAACAGCAAAGCAATTCGCACGAAGATTCTATAACTTTGGCACAACAAGGCG
The DNA here is from genome assembly GCA_963992785.1 of Tenthredo livida. Classification (NCBI taxonomy): domain Eukaryota; kingdom Metazoa; phylum Arthropoda; class Insecta; order Hymenoptera; family Tenthredinidae; genus Tenthredo; species Tenthredo livida. The sequence continues at coordinate 25,281,056 of OZ023069.1, read as the reverse complement.
CGCCGACTTCTGTACAGGTGAATAGAAGGCAGATAATGGTTGAACAGCCTAGAGACACGGTTCTTTAATAAAATTGTCAATTTTTTTTCTATCCTCAGGTGATACAAGCCGTCCCTCATGCCTCTGTAACGCAACCAATCGTTGTGCAAACCATTCCGACTACTACTATACAGAATTTTCAAAACCAAGTTCCAGTCGCTGTACAAGAAACTGTGTTCAGGGAGAGAAACAATACTTTTTATAACGCTGTACCTGCAGCTCTGCAAAATTTCTTACCACCTAATTTGCCATATAATTTTTACAACATCGCTAATGTCGGCGAAGCAGATCTCATCCAACACAGATAGGGTGGTAGGTAGATGCTATAGAATTGTATATAAAATAAGGGCCAGGATTTTATCTTTATGGCAGCTAACAAATATCCGATACAGAATATTCATTCAATAAATTGATCAAAGCTAATTTGCTGTATCATCATTATTGATATTATTCGCATGAGGTACTACATTCTCTTCCATGATCATTCATTAGCGCTGTTTAAAAAAAAAAAAAAAACAGGTTTATGATATTTAATCATAAAAACGAACGTGGAGAGAGAGAGAGTGGTAAAGATTCTAAATATCGTATACTCGAATTTCTTTATCTTGCCTTATTTTGCTGTAGCTTTGATAGTTTAAACATAGATTTATAGACTTGGTCAAGATTCAGAAGAAGAAACAATATGTATAGCTATAGGTACTTCGAACTTACTGATATACTAATTACGCGCATAATAGATAGTATGTATAAAGTGGGCACCAAGACTGATCCTTAAGTTTATTGAAAAAATGAAATTTCTAAAATTTCAGATAAAAGTGATTAACATTTCAAATCATGGACATAATTTCTTTTTTTTTTTTGCTACTGGTTTATAAAAATCGGCTAATTTATTATCGCTGTTGTATTATCTAGGTTTTTTTTTTTTTTTTTTTTTTTTCCATTTAATGATAATAATTATGTTTTTTTTTCCATTTAATGATAATAATTATGTAAACTGTATGTACATATTTATTATGATACTTGAAACCCTTTTAAATCCCTTCTTTTCTAAAACTTGGTTGTTTTAAATCAAGATAATTTTTTTTTTTTTTTTTTTTTATACTTACATACATACAATAATTGAAATATGTAGTAGATTTTAGAGTACACTGTATAATAATGGCTTTTTAATAATTATCTAGTTAATTAGGTATTATAATATTATCGCTGCTGCTGGATGAATTGAAAAAAAAAAAAAGAAAAAAAAAAATTTCTTATACCTTTTATCAATTTTTAAACGAAAACATACACATACATACTTATATATATAACTCCGATCTATGTACTTGTTATAGAATATAGTAGTATAAACTGCAAATAATTAGAGCAGTTTTATGTAATCGTCAATTTTCTACCAGTTTTATCTTTAAAGTTAAAAAAAAAAAGAGAAAAAAAAAAACAGACCTTCATCTCATATTGTATTTTCTTCTTTCATTCAATACTTATTATTTTAATGCCCTATTATTATCAACTTTTTTTTTTTTTTTGGCTCCAAATCCGACCCGATTATAAAATAGATTCAATTCTAAATTCTGGATAATGATAATAATAATGATAATAATAATAATGATAATAAAAAATTTATAATAATAGAATCAACACGAGTTTCTCGTATCAATAAATTCTGAAAGAATTTACTCTACATACTTGGATCAATATCTATAACTATAAAGAGGTAATGATTAAATGAACAATGAAAATAAATATTTGGATTAAAAAAAAAAAAAAAACAACAAAAAAAAATTATTCTATTTATTCGCAACCGCATTGATCTCATTGTAATTGGGATCGATAAGTATTCAGTATTAACATAATATATTCAATAAATAATTACCGTAATTTAATATATTTTATTCAACGATTATACGTTTTATTATCATAAATGTATATTTCACATGTTACAATTTTCTTTTTTTATTTTTTTTTTCAATTTTTTTTTGTTTGTTTGTTCAAATAATTATAATCACACACAAGTCGAGAAGGCACCGGCTTCTTTTAAACTCTTATTTTTCACAAATCAGAGTTATTAAAAGATTTAAAATTTCCCCAAGATGTTGGTTCTGGTAGGGTCCTAAAATTGCGACAAAGAAAACGAGAAAAAAAAAAGATGCTCATCGTAGTAACAGAATAAATAATAAATAGTCCGATATAGTAAAGTAATAAATCTTTTCCAAATACATACATTCTCTTTTTAGCAAAATATATATATATTATAAACAAGAATAAGTTTTATTTTTTTTTTTTATAGAGAGAATGAACGTCTATTTTTTTTTTTTTTTTTAATCACATACAACAGTATTTCACTTTTTATATTATCAATAATGAAAAAATATAAGAATAAAATAAAAAATGAAAGGAATACATCACGATAAAAGGTTTGCATACTCATAAGCGGATGTAACGTTTGTGTGAAAATCAAATTTAGTGTAATCTATTCTTTGGAAATAATCATCTACACCACAAATGTAGGACAAGCTGTTTTGATCTTGTAGAACTTTTACCTTTGTCCAATTTGAATCGAGGTAGGAAAATAGCTGGGTTAAATCGACAACTGAATAGGCGCTACCCCGCATTTGTTTCTCTACAAATTCCCTCAGAATGTTATAAGCGTTTCTTACTTCGGCTGGGAGTTGAGATATCAGATCTAAAAACCGGATATCATTTCAATCCACAAATCTGAATCATATCTCTCCAAACACACACACACACGCTCGCTACTTACTTTTATATTTCGGTTGATTTAGGTCGAATATATGATGGTAGAATGTGATCTGGTTGTACAACTGCGTTTCTGTGTACTGAAATACAAATTCACAATTTTATTACATCAAGGGTGCAAAAGAGGTCCCAATATTAACTAACAGACTAACAAAGAGGTCGACTAGACTTACTATTCTGTACATAATGCACTTTTGGCACAAATCGCAGACCGGATGAACGCCGAAAAACTGTTGTGGCACCCTTCGAGTCTTGTTGAAGCACGCTGGATCCTCGCACTCCATCCATCCCTCGTAGTACTTACTTATGGCTGATCTTATAGCCAGTTGTAATCGGTTCTGAATGGTCTGTGCATAGCGCCATGGAGCCATGCCGCACTCGGCATTCGGGCATCTTAGCAAAGTCGATGTATAGCCGTTGGACTGTGAGGAGATAAAATATTGCCGGAATTAGGGAGAGGTCGGAAAACTGCGGGGGAGAATTCTTCAAATTGAAATTACGGTCTTCGTAAAAGGTCCGTCCATAGTTATCTCAGTTCCGCAATCATCGTTCTGACAATAGAACTTCAAGTGTTCGCAATACTTGAACTTCTCGTCGTCCAATGCCGGCAAAATTTCATCCCGTTCGTAGTGCTGTTTAGGTTTGTAAATTCCAGTCAAACCTAAATAATAAATAAGGTGATAGAATTATTGCCACCAAGCGGTTGATCGCTCTTTCGATTATATCTCGGTAACCGTGAGCGGTATCAATTTGCAGGTGAATACCAAAAGTGAAGATTATCAAATTCTCTTGAAAAAAGGTTCAATGCATTTTCCGTCTATTCTCAACGGTTCCGGCGTAATGTGTGCCTGAATATTATACAGGGTGAGTTTCCTCTGTTGTCGCGTGAGGGAGGGGCTTACAGAAAGGGGCGGAGCGCTTGCGATGATAAGCCCCTCCCTAATGCGATTTCAGAGTAAGTTCACCCCGTATTTACTCCACACTGTACTGCAAACTCAATTTTTGGCCAAACCAATTGAGATAGAGAAAAAACGCATTCCACCTTTTTCGTAGACAATTGAACGACACTAATTTTCGATCTTCACCTTCATCTCAATATCATCCACGGTTACTGAGATATCATCGAAAAACTGATTTACCTTTATTTTTTCTGTAAAAATATTAGAACTGATATAAACTACAAACCCAGATGTTCAGAGAGCAGAACGTCGTCTATGCCTTCAATTGGGTCGCATATTCTCATAATAACTGGAAATAACTGACTAAGCAAATAGTAGTTGACGTCAATTTTCAGAGTATCGCTATTCTTGAGTTCGTCAACGTGATAGGCTCTCTCAGTAGCTGATTTGTCTGTACCATCCTGTTAGGCGATGAAAAATAAGCGCATTAAAACTGATGATCTTCGTAATAAATTTGCGGATTAAATCACCTCACAAATAATGTACGGCACAGTGTCTCCGGCCTTCCACATACGTCCGCCTTTACTGTTGAGTCGTAAGGCGACTGTAACATGAGCCTGTTTGGTGTCGGGATAATTATTCGGATTTTTGGACAACTGTTTAGTTATAACGAGAGAAGAAAGCGGGACGTTTCCTTCCTTTAGATTTTTTGAAACTACTCTAAGCAGCTCGAATATGTTTTCGAGTCTCACGTCGAACGCCTGGTCGCATAGCAGCTGGTCCAATACATTCCTGTAATGAAATAAGCAACACGCGTGGTCAACGATTGGCTAGACGGAAGGATTAGCTCAAGCGATCGTTTCGCTAAACCGACCTTCCTACTTCGCAGGCCAGTTGGCACCAGTCTCTCCTGACTATATCCAGCCCTTTATACTCCTGTTTCATTTCTATCTGACCGTTCGCCAATTTGGTCATAGTTACTGCGGCGTATTTCTTCTTTTGTAAAAGCAAAAGGTATCTGAATACTCCGTCGATTTCTAGTTCAACCTTTTTGTACAGTTTATTCACCTCCTGTTTGATCTATGGAAAATAAGTTAGATAGTGTGTGAGTTCGAAATTGTGTAATCAAGAGTTGGCGATATGGGTACTTTCAACTCACTCTTTTTCCCACCGCAAATACTTGCTCGTAATCTAAAACGTTTGTGTTTATCATAATCGAGTCTGTATCACCGTAAATAACTTCGTAGTTAAGTCTCTCTACCAAATTTTTTGTGTTTACTAAAATTTCTCTTCCTTTGCCTGAAAAAAAATGATTAATAAAATGATGAATGATGAAAATCGATTCGTTGATATCGATAACTAAACATCCAAGCGTTACTTCCTCTCGTCTCTCACCAGTAACCAACGCGGCTAGTCCCTTAGCGTAAAATCTACTATGAACTGCCCCGAGGCAACCGTACATAGAATTGGCGGTCAATTTAAGGGCCAGCTGCCTGGTGTTGTACTGCATTTTTAATTCTGGTGATATGTTGGCTGCATTCATCAGCCTCTTCACCTGACCGCGACTTTCCACAAGCTTTCTTATCTCCGTCGGAATAACTCCAGGCTCTAGATCGACTTCTGGAATGCTGAGTTCCTGAAATAGGTAATAGCTGAATGAGAAACCCTGCGCTCGTTTGAAATATGAGATAGAAAAAGTATGAATCTCAAAGGCTCACCGCGCTGTCGCTGTAAGCAGCGCCAGGCACGGTGGTAAAGCATATATTATATTCTTGTATAATACTGGGATACAGAGAGTTGAAGTCCATCAATAGTATCAGCGTGTCATAGAATCCCTTTTTAGGATCTAAAACCAATCCGCCTGCATAAGCAGCCTTTTTTTTCGTCGAATTGCTCTCGTCTGTGAATAAAGTACTCCGAATATAAATCCTGAATATAAAACGCATACTTAGAGATGATAAAAAACCGAGATAGTCGACCTTTTCGCGCGCCGTTTTTATCAGTCTTAGTAATTCTTTTGTCCGGCGTGATGTAGCCTCTCTCATGAAAGGCGTGGAGTAAAAGGTACTCATTTCGCTCCGCTCTACCAGCGGACAATGTTCTAGAAAGTATATTTCCTGAGGGCGAGATAATGCCGATATTATATCACAGAAATTGGGCGAAAATAAATAAAAATCTAGCGATATTCTAACGACTACGAACCGGCTATGCACGTGATTTGCAACGCCAAAGGCATAACTTTCAGTTGAAACATGATCATTATTATGTACGAAGCATCGACCATAGTCAGTCTAACAAGTTCGGCTAATTTTGCAGAATTTGCATAATACTTGTTGGTGTCTTCAGGCTTCACTTCTTTGCACTCCTTTTCAGACTTCTGCAAAACCTGAACAAAGTATCGAGATTTTTAGCGTCGGTTTTTTTGATAATTAAATCGCAAATAAGATGATGAATAAGACGTAACACTCACGTATGTACAAAGGGAGCGTAGGTCGTAGCTCCTCACTTTCAAGTTCAACTCTCTTGCCGATGTTTGTATATCGCATATCAGACGACCGCTCACTACTTGATAAAGCATGAATTTACTACCCTTTAAAATGGAAAGAAAGAAATATAAAGACAATTTAATGAAACGCTTAATACGATATGAGTCTGTGTGAATTTAATTATTTCATACTTTGAACATGGGAGGCTGACTTCGTTTGAGCCTTCCTATTCTGCTCCAATTTCCAATCTTGTGTCTAAACATACTGTGCATCAATACTTCAAACTGAAATCCGCAATCAAATCCGACTAGTAAATCGGGGTCGCATTTATCAAGTCTTTTCAAAAGTACCTCCAGCAGGCCGCGTTCCTTTTCGCAGTATATCACCTCAGTCTGAGCACTCTGAGACAGTGATTCCTTGTTCAACATTACCCAGGGGCTATCTTCAGGCCTGGTTATTACTGCGGGAGATAATTCGAGCTATACGCTTTTCAAACTATCGCAGAACTACCAAAAAAGGTGAATAAGACTCACGGCAGAAGTGCTGTGTGAACGGCGGTTTCGGCGAGGGTTTGTCCATGTGGTATTTGTGCTGCATCAAAACTCCGACCATCGCTATTTCATTCTGTTGCGATTTCGTGTTGAAAGCTACACGAACGTTCAGAGCGGCTACCACCAGAGGAGGTGGCAAAATGCTGTGTGTGTTTTTGGCCAGTACTATGTTCTCAGATTTCACACATTCGAGCTAAACGAGAGAAAATTATTGTAACATTAAAATAAATTATTAAAAATTATATATAATATCCATTTTCCCCTCCGAACTCGAATCCTACCTCTATTTTGCACCAGCTAGTCGGTGTCTTTGAGAGAACCGGAACGCGTATATCGAGCCAACAGGGGCCTTTTATCTTCCTTTCTATAAGCAGCATCTCCAGACAGCTAACAGTCGTGCCAAATACACGTTCGATAGTAGGCCCGTTGTAGTCTCGAGGAATGGTTGGATCCTTGGCGGAATATCTAACTTCTAGATACTCGGAAGTCTTCGGAACCCCCCTCTCCTCGAACGCGTAGTTTTTCGTCACTGTAGTGGATCGGAAACTCTTGATACCATTCTGTGCCGCGTATTGATTGAACTCCTTGTACACTTCCATTATCGTAGTTTCCTTGGTCTCAGACTCGTCGGCATTTGGTTCCGACTTCACCTGAATAATTGGAGTTTATAATCGGGTTTATTGCTGAAATGAGAGGACACTATCCTCCCGCAAAGATAAAACGCTCACATGTTTCCTCGGAAGAAGGTATATCTTCCTATCAATATTCCTGACAATAACACAGCAAGAGACAAACGTGTTTGCTTGATCGACGAACACCTTGCCAAACAGATAAACGACACCAGGCTGTTTGTATTTATCTTCAAATGCGTCCAGCCAGTAAAATCTGAACACCTTATCGTTGTTTTCATCAAAAGTAATAGGAATATCAGACTTATCGACCGATACTTCAGTCTCTATCATCTGTTCGCCAAAATCATCATCCCAAATTTCGTTCGGTATGTCTTCGTCCTCCGCTACAATGTCTGATTTTTCGGGTACAGATACGGGCTCGGTATTATTCGGCGGTTTTGATTGCTCCGCAAAGCCGTGGTTCGAATCATCGAAATCAAAATTCGAAAGCTGAAAACGATTGGAAGGAGGTATTAGACTCGAGGCTTTCTTTCCCACCCAAAACTCCATGCTTACATCTTCGGTGTAGCAACCGACGCCTTCTTCTGTCTTCTCGATCGATTGATGATCGTCAGAATTACGTTCGGTATTTTTCTTAGTAGCTGGTGTTTGACCGTCTGTTTTATCCATCGGCGTATCTGTATCGCTAGTATCGTCTATTTCCTGACTGCTTTTAGCGGCTGGTTTAAGCGCTTCTAATTTGGCCGCGGCTTCTTCGGCTTTCTTCAAATCTTTATCGACTTTAATCACCCGTTTGAACAGATCTTCGTCTTCGCTCTCATCTTCTATTATCTGACTTTCGCTGAGCGCGTTGGACGCAGGCTTTTGTTGTGGTTCAGATTTCTTCTCGTTTTTTCTAGTTGAAAATAAAACGCAACGACATGTTAGGGTCAAAATTAACGACGAAACCGATCGATTCTACTTACGTAATCCTAGTTTTAGGCGGTACTAAGAATTTGTTAGGTTCTCTAGCCTTCTTGGCAGTTGTTACAGGCTCTGCGTCCCTCAACTCGGCCATAAGATCGTTCAATATATGATCGTCGTCAAGTTTAACTTGGCTTTCCTTTTTTGACGACATTCCGACCAGCATGTTGCGTATGTTTCCTTTGCCCTTGGCCGTTGCTTTCTTTTTCCTAGGACCAGATTCCTTGGTTTTGGACGCCTGCTGTATACTCTGGGTGTCCATATCGTCGTCAAATATGTCTCTGCCGTCCTCGACGTACCCACTGCCATCTGAAATGACGAAACAAAGGAGGGAGTGTAAACGTAGAAAGAAAAGTGAAATTCATTCATTCAACGTTTGGTTTGTTACCGTCGTCGACGATCCAGTCGTCATCTTGACGCTCTAAAACCTTTTTACTGTATTCACGCTCGTCGACCTCTTCATACACGTTGTCAACGCTGTCGATGTGGTACTTGTTCTTACTCCCTTTCAATTGTTTCAGTTTTTCTAGCGCAGACAGACGGCCTTTGCGGTCTACTTTTTGGCGCTTTGCACGACCCGAATTCGGCGCTGGAAGATATGGGATTAGTTGAAAATATTCATGTGATTATGTTGTGTGTGAGAGTTGGGACACGTTTGTTGTCTTGTTTTTGTTGTTTCGGTAACGTCGCGGAGTTTTTGAGGAAAAATTTTCTTGGCTTGTTATTCATACTCACACGCAACTTCTTCTTCCATTATCCACGGACGAGCTTAAAATGTAACAATTATGATTACGGATATAGAAAACTGAGTATATAGTGTACAGATAAGTTTATTCGATGTTATAGGCGAAAGTAACCTTAAATACATCTATTCAACGAGTAACGAATCTGCGCAGTTTTTTGGCGGGAGAATATATCGAGATTCGATACAGTGGAATTGATCGTTACGATTCGCAACCAACTTTAGAGGGTCAGTTTGAATTTGTCTGAAGGTGCCTTTTCATTATTATTATTATTTTTTTTTTGCAGACGCAGACGCAGGAGCAGTACAGCGGCGCATATGATTGGTGGTTGACACGACTTGTCCGACTTTAAACCAATGAAATTTTGTTGCCCAATAAAGTTGCACGTGATCTTGGACAAATACCTAGGGATAGTACGCTAATGCAAATTTAGGACCGTTTCTAAAATGTCGTCCGCTTGTATCCCTAGGTATTTGTCCGAGGTCATGTGCAACTTTATTGGACAATGAAATTTCATTGGTCTAAAGTTGGACAATCATGTCAACCACCAATCGGGAGCGCCGCTGCGCTGCTTCTGCGTCTGCGTTCGCGTTTCTAGACAAATCTAGAGTCTAACTACTGGAAATATCACTACAAACAACCTAGACGTTCACTCAGTAGTTGTGGGTCACCAATTATCGATTAATGAATATAGGTAGACAAGACACCTTAATACTAGGTTGACTAGGTTGATTGGTTGAAAGTATTTGTGCCTAAGCCAATCGTATTGTAGAATATTTTTCGGACATAAATATTATTTAACCGTGATATCGATATTTAAGAATCGAGTATCGAACATCGGTTACCGACTTGCCGCCAACTTCGCAAGTAGTTTTGAGATTTCGTCTCTTCAATAAAAACGACGACAAAAGGTACGCAATAACCGTTCTTAAACAGTTTATGGAAAATTATATTAAATAACTCGGGTTTAATTAACGGTGAATTTCACCTATCCGTATGATCTAACTTCATATTGTTAATAAAACTGGTACTCAAATAACCCCGTAGGTTATGTCTGCGTTAAATTTGCCTATCAAGTACATACATACTTTTCGACATCTGTATCTAGCAGATATCATATCAACAGACAAAGAGCTAAGAATTCGAACCCTCGTCATTAGTGTCCGCTTTACCCCCCGAGTTGACAAAAAACGGTTTAGAATCCCTTGTAAGTCTCCGTCGGTTAGATAAGATAAAGTCTAATCGAAATGTGTGAAACCTAGCCTGAAAAATCTAATTATAATAAAACATCAAAGTTACGTCAACGTATTCGGAATTTATTTTTTCATCAAAACCCGCCACCATGCGCGTCTATCTTATTTGGCTTCTGTCGCTGTTGGTCATTCTTCAAGCACGTCAATTACTCGTTATTCCAAAATAGGTAAAAATGTCAAAAGCTCATAGTCCGACTCGTTTCAACGGTGAGGCGGACAGCTTCTACGACTCAAACTTCACACTGGATATAAACAAACGCATGAGAGTGCCTAAGAACATCAGAGTCAGCGGTGATTTCAGCGAAGATAATAATATCAACAGCACTAACGGTTCAACTTGGAACCAGATGCTGGCTAATGAAAAATTCGAGATGCATGTACCGGACAGGATCCTCGTCGCAGGTGATAATTTTCATTTTCATTTCCATTTTTATCTTCATTTTCATTTTCATATAGAATATAAAATTGTTGCCAAAAGGTTGTCGCCTCTCTCTCTCTCTATCACTCTAACTCTATTAATAGATAAGCGAAAACACTGCGCTTCTAGGGTGTATAAATAGTCGGAAGAACGTGTTGTTGTCAGTTTTGAATCACTTACTCCTCCCGCGCACACAACTTGCCAGTCATTCCTTTATGCTTGGGATTTTGGTACTGACACTGTTTCGTCATTCAAAGACTTAGTTAAATGGAACTTAAATTTAAGTTAAAAGTGAACTTAGAAATGCAACTTAAGTTTAAGTTAAATGGAAGTTAAAAGACTTAGGAAAATGCGGAGTAAACAATGATTCGAAAGATATGAAGATTCTGAACCTTGTTTTATTGTACTGTACATCTCTTTTGTAGCTTTCACGGATCAGATCATAAGTACGTAGGATTCAGGAGTCCAATATATCGTATTTATCGTATAACATTGTAGATCTGATCTACGGATAATCTAGTTTAATGAAAATCCATTGAAAGAGTGAATGAGATTATCTGATTTAAAACAGGGCAGGATCAACACGTAGGCACAAAAGCACCGCCGAGAGAAATAATATTGGAAAATTCCGTGATGCCACCTGAGCCAGGCATGATTAGAGTGCAGGTTCGGATTGCCAAGAAATTTAACAATGAAGATAAGACCGGACTTTTCTCATCTTCCGCATTTTTGAATTCCATTTTTTTTCGCTCCAGACTCCGCCACGCGTCTTGACGTTGGACGACCACTTCTTTCCAGCAGTTGATGAAGACGATGAGAATGGATTTTTGAACGATAGTGCAGAGACGCAATCGACCGTGTCTAGGCCGCGCGGTCGATACAACGGCGAGGCTCAGATCGTCAGACATGCCAGGTAGCGAAGTCTTGCACGGTGTTTATTTTCAAATTCTTTTCATAACTTGAGATTTGAATGTTGATTATTATTCAAGGGAAGAAACGGCGTCGTTCAACAACACGTTGGACGTATCGTTGGCGCCGTCCGAAGAGATACAGCACCTCCGTCGTCAAGTTGGTAAATTAACGCGTCGAATATTGGCCGTAGAAGTTGATATGAATCAGCGTCAACAGCGAGACAAGATATTGTACGCGGTAGCGTTGTCCTATTTTTTCCTTAAGACATTTTTCTGGCTAAGTAGAAACTAGGATTTAGATTAATGTGAGAAATGATGATAAAGACTAGGGTATCGGTCTAGAGTCTTGACAAGACCTGGTGCATCCCTCGGATTGAGGGGTACAGACCAAAGATTAAAACACTTCTTTTAAAAATCACGGCTTTGCTTCGTCGGTTCTGCATGATGAGAGAGAACATGTGTATTATTTTAGAGTTTTTGTATAACGAAATTTTGAAGGAAAGAAAGAAAGGAAAAAAACAATATTCGTTATTCATATACTGTATTTATATCCCTAATAATTGGTACATGTGTATTGTAGCTATAACTGTTATAGAAAAAGTATAATTTCGGTTGAATTTAATCAAAAAACAAGTCCGTGTGTTATATCCATTCTATTCTATTCTATTGTATTGTATTCTATTATGTACGCTATTTGGTAACTACTAATATATACGGGTATATATATTACCATCAACCGTGATTTTAATCTACGATCAAATGTATAAGAATTTATTAATTTTTCGTTTCTATTAGAGATCGTGTTTATAAATTTATGTAGTAATTATACTAATTAGATTTTAGCTATAGATATATTATAGTAGTAGATTTAAAAAGGACACTTGACGATACATACATGACCGAATATACATACATACATGCGTACATACTGTAGTATTATAATAATTATAAACGACACGGCCACATACGGGGAAACTGTATAATATACTATAGTAATATCTTGTTACATATTTATAGTTAATTCAAACTAAATTGTAAAATTTCATTATACGTATATCTTTCTCTGTATTAATTAATTAATTAATTTTTATTAATTAATTAATTTCTTAACTACACCGAGTTTATTTAACGATAATTTTTAACGTGCCATATACATTAATTAAATTCTCGATACATAATATAATAATAATAATATTAATTGTCTATGGTTTATATATTCATTTCTAATCTATATCTTTTTTTCATCTTTCTTTACATCTTATTTCTCTTTATCTTTATCTACATGTACTTTTTCAACAACATGTATCACAGTAACATCAGTCTTACGCATTTTTTTTTTTTTTTTTTTCAACATACTAATATATGCACATGAAACTGAAACATATAATATATATATATACTATATATTCTATATTGTAATAGAATAAAACCTGAGCTTTTTACGAGTCCAACGTAGAATTATTATAGTAGTAGGTATGAGAAAACAGTTCAGCATATATATGTATTTGGCAAAGAAAAGAAAAGAAAAGAAAAGAAAAGACAAGAAAGAAAAAGAAACTTTCTCTTAAACTTTTTTTTTCTTTTCTTTCTTTCTTGCATTAAAAGTTAAAAGTATTTATACATCTCTAATATCACAGAGTAAGACGTCGCTATGCCAGTATAGGTACCACATACCTACGTCATGCGAATATTATTCAGAAGTAAAGAAAAAAAGAGAAGAAAAAAAATCGGCTTCCGATTTTCAAATATTTTGATCAACATTCATTTCAATTCATAATAAAGACTGTTCAATTAAGAAAATGCGAGAAAACTTTCCAATACTGATCTAGTATTCTGAAATGATCGGCGCATTGTCCAAAACGTAGAACATTATGTCTCCCCCGTCTTCACCAAATATGTAAGCATTTCCTAGTACAGATTCAGCCAGTCTAGCATCAGACTCGCTTATACTGAGCTGCGGTACCTCGGTTAAAGACAAATCCGCGTTTCCCATAGACGCTTGCTCTATGCCTGCTACTTGGAGCAGAATTTCATGTCCTGAAAACCAGCGAGTTGTTATCAACATCTGAGAGCCCAAAATTAATTAAGGATTCTGAAATCTACCCACCGTTCAACGAGTTACAATTAACTTCTCCAGCATTAAGCTGGTCAACAGCGTCAGCTTGAGGTGCTTGCAGAAATCCGTTATCGTCCATTCCGGTAACTGACAAAAGCATTGCGCCGTCTAAAATTAAGAGCAAAGTCTCAAGGCTCGAGGTTTTCTTTCATTCTAAACCCAAACCGGGCTCTAATACCTTGGGCGTTGTCTGTGTCACCAAAATCCTTTGTATTCATGTCCTCATAGCTGACTTGGACAAACTTATCGGACTCTGTTTGCCGGCCAGGGTCGACTACCACCGTCGGAGCCTTCTCTGCTAACTGATTAACGAATCCTGGCTTGTCCCAGTCGTCTCTGAGCACGCTGTGCTGCCTTTCGAAATGTCGCCGCATACTGTGTCTGTGACGTCCAGCCATTTGGCAGTAAGGACACCTGTAGACTATTCCGCTGTGGCTGGACTGCGTGTGACGTTTTAACTGATATTCCTGATAACAGTGGGAAATTATTAGCCGAATAGACTCTGGAATATTGTACACATTCAATGCAGCAAAGAAGACCAATCTCTCTCTCTCTCTCACCTTGTGAAATGATTTAGGGCAAGAAGCGCACATGAATTCAGCAGGTTTTGTGTGGTTTTCAATGTGCTTGTCAAAGCTAGACTTGTTTGTGAATTGGGAAGTACACTGCTCGCATTTGTATGTGCTTTTATCGCCGTGGACTTGATTGTAGTGTTTTAGGTAATTACACTTTTGGAAGAAACTCTGTAAACAAATATCATACGATATGGTTTTTACGCTTGATCAGATCACCATTCGTCAATGTTCGACTTGTTATTAAGGAGAAGAAAAATTTCATTATAACAACAATGTCACCAACTTACTTTTTCGCATTTATCACACTGGTGCTTCTTATTGCCATGCAAAAGCATGTGGATATCGAGAGCCTTTTTGCTCTTCAATTTCTTTGCGCAAATATTGCACGGTATTTGAGCGGCTTGATGTATAGCTTTGTGCTCTTTCAGTACTCCAATGCGGTGAAATCTCCTCTGGCAAATATCACACTCGAAAGCTCTCTCTCCTGCGATAAAGAGAATGGAAAGATAAAAGGAGACAAAAGCTCCCAATAATTTGTTATCATAAATCTATTGTATTGTCGAGGTAATTACCGTGCAAACTAAGGTGCTGTTTCAAACTGTAAGGACTTTTGAAAACATCTCCACACTTTTCGCATATCACTGGTTTATCCGGTTGCTTTTTTCTCACCCTTTTAACAATCGGTTTAGGATTATCGTGCAATTTTAAATGCCGGATCAAATGAGCTCTCCGAACAAACCGCTTGTTGCATTGCAAACACTCGTGTCTTGGCTCCGAACATTTGTGAGCTTCTAGTTCTAAGGGAGATGAGAATGGAGCATGACACCACTTGCAGTTATTCCATTCTGTGAGAATAATACTGAAGTGAGTTAAATTCTGTTTCTAATGCAAAAGGCCATTAGAAAAGTCGCTGTTTTATCAACGGCAGAGCATATGCTCACCTGTATGCTTCACCATGTGCCTTCTCAAGTACTTTTTCAATATGAAAGGCTTCTGGCAATAGGGACATTCGTAATGGTAGTCCAATTTTTGTGAAAAACAGTTATGCGACAGCAAGTTTTCTTTCCTCGCAAATACCTGCCGTTTGAGATATAAACTTTACAGAACTGGGATCTTTTCAATATTTGAAAACTATTTGGAATTGGAAAATTCATTCCTAATTCCGAATTTTTACTTACCGCTAGACAAGAAGGGCAAATAAACTCCCCGGTATGTTTTCGCAAATGACGATATAGGTAGTCAACTTTATCAAATTTTTTGTCACAAATATCGCATTCTAGGTTGTCGATTCTTTTATTAATGTTATCAACGTCGGGTACAATGTCGAGTAGCTCTGAGGCGAGTTCTTCGACATTAAATTTGACGGAATCACTAGCTGAGATATTTTCAGATAGTATAGAATCGGTCATTGAACTAAGCCCCAAGTTCATGTTAAGACACTGGTTGTCGAGTATTGATTTGAGGGAGGAATTTTCTATCAACGAACTGTTGTTCTGAAGCAGATCGTTAACGTTCAAAGAATTTGTATCCAAAATCGGAAGATCAGAGTGATTTTCTTTATCGTTCACAGATGATGTAGACAACAAGCTACTCTCTGTTATGGCTTTTCCTGCCTTAAATTTTTCCAATATATCTTTCATCGCGTCCGATGTTTGACCTTCGGAATCACTTATGTTCAGGAATACGGTCTAAAATCATTGAAAATGTTTTACATTTCAAATTATGTATAAGAGACGTTCACCGCGCGATTTCAGCCACCCAAAGTCCAATATTTTTTACTGGTATTGTATCAGGGCTCATAGTGCTTCATACACTGGATTTTGGGTGGCGAAAATCGCGTGTAATGTCTCATATTATACAGTAATGATGATTAATTTTTTTTTTCAAGCCTTATATTCACTTGAGCATTTTGTTGCTGTTGGCTTTCTGACGTCGGTATACCGACTACACTGTCGTTCGACGACTCTTCTGGGTGTTTTGAATTCTTGTGTCTTTCCAGAGCCTAAATTGTACAAACAATATTACATTACAAACGGGATCTTCGTTCAACACCCTGGACTTATATTTCTTTGAAATTAATCAGCTACCGTAACATTGTTGCATTTCTTGTTACATATATTGCAGTAAACTCCGATCAACGGCTTATAATGCTCCATCAAATGCTTGGCGTATGCAACAACAGAGCATATAACGGTCGAGCATATCCTACAGTTCCAAGTAGCCTTGTCGTCTCTCGCTCCCAAATGTTGTGCAGGTAATTTTTCAGCCAGTTCCTGAGCTACATCTTTGTCTGATTAGAATAACGTACACAATTAGTGGTATTCCGTCTTCCCCCACCCCTCGATACTCTGATCAAAGAACTCTCTACCCACTCAGTAATCCCATTTGATCTTTGCTTGACTCAGTTTTTATTATCTGCTGTAGCTCCGGCTCAGGAATTGTCGCGCTAACGTTAGCAAAGTCGGCGTTAAACAACGGCATCTTCATCTTTAGAGCGTAGTACGGTGCGTACCAGACCCTTAGCTCCTCCCCTATCGCTATAGTCCGCATAGCAGTGTAAAAAATGTCTTGTTTGACCTATCAAAAATTGATATTTTAATTATTATAGCCAGAGTTGCCTTGTGGATTATGTTCATAATCGAGAGGCGCACCTGATAGCATATCAAGTTTTGTTCTTTAGCGTTTGATGCCGGCTCCACGAAGCACATCCAGTTGGAGTTATTCTCGTTTGAATAATCCAAGTGGTACGTCTCAGACGCAGAATTTCCGAATACTCTGATCGGGAAATGAGTGAGTGGATTCATAGTCCATATTCTCTTGGCGTAAAGAGGTCCGAATGTTGTACCTCTGGGTAATTCAATCTTTGATATAACGGTCGTCGATCCATCGGCCATTCTGGTCACCTCGAGGTTCTTGGGTATAGTTTGTCTAGCTCTCGACAAAACTGGAACATCTTTGATCTTGGAAACAATAAAAGAAGATGAAATTGTATATATATCTATAATCTTATCAATGCTTCGAACTTAGTTTGCTCCAATGATATTGTCGTTGTTTCATGCGTTAATCATGATAGTTCAATCATAGATAGAAAAAATTTCAAGCCTATTCTTACGTGCTGGAGATCCAGCAAGAAAGGACACGTAGTCGTATCATGTGGTTGTCCGCAAACGCTGCAAGCTGTAAATCAATGAATCATGATACACACAATGTGGCAGTTGGGATCAAACAGAATTTGAATATTGTCATTATTTATCTGGATTCTATTCATCCGTTTATCAATTATTTTCGTGAAAAATTTCCAACGGACAAATTTTCAAATCGTTAGAGTCGATAATCGGCCTCTTATATCAACCCAATAATTAGGCCACATGGGTATGCGGAATAATAAGTGATGTAATATTATGTGGATTGTAATTGAATTTTATACAAATTATTTCGTATACAATTTAATATATAATATATAGTTTCATCGGTAATAGGTATAACGGCAAATGATATAATGTGACGATAATTGGCACGTGCGCTTTTATTGCAATGCCTATATAGGTGTATGGTTTTATTTATTTTCTTTACGAGCGGTGGAAATACGTGTGAATGACCACAGAACGGAATAAATTTCGTGTTATTGTATCAGAATTCAGAGGATGGCTGGTTGTCTGATACGACGTTCTAGTGTCATAGTCCCTCTCGTACCTGACAAGTTGACTTCAGTCTCGTTCTTTTTTCCCTCGGCAACAGGTAAACTCATTTCCGATATTGTTAGAGGTAATATTTACGCCGATAAATCATCATTTGTTTTTATTAATAAATACGGCCTATTTTCTAAACGAAAATCGTGTTAGCTTTTCAGAAATCCAACATGGCGCCGTAGCAGTTGACAACCCTGCGTCCGTTACGGAAGCGTTGTAAATCGCGGGAGTGATCGGAACGCCATTCAAATATTTAAACAACGAGATGAACAGATTCTATATAGGAGTTATCAGACTATGTCCGCTAACGAGTCTGTTATTCAGTTTAATAACAGTAGCTACTACCACAGCTTTAAACGACAACAAAATATCGCCTGTTTTTTTATACTTTTGCGCACAGGTTTATATCAACTGGTTTTCAATAAACAGAATTAGCCGCGCGGCCGTTACGATCGCAATCGCTAACGACGACCGATATGAATTGACAAAAAACTACCAATACGATGTACGGATTCAAGTCAACAATCGTTCGTCCGCGGCTCGCGGTTCGATCGCAAACGATCGCCTTGCAACAACTATGAATGAAAAATTATGGTATTGCGAAAAATGCGCGATGTACAATCGCCGACCTTCTCGACACTGCGTGATTTGCAAAAAGTGCTTTCATTATCGAGATCATCATTGCTTCTTTATAGGCGGTTGTATACTGCGTCAAAACATGGGAAACTTCATTTTGATTTGCGTGTATACTTCCCTCGCCTCAATATATTCCCTTACTATCTTAGCCCCGTACTTGTACGATCATCTAGATCACTTTTTGGGCGATAAATCCACCGGCTTTGAAATAGTTTTGAATTTTTCATTCCCCGTTGCTTTGGCACGGTTTTTTTACTCCGGTCAAGAGTCTTGTATAGTTATGGTCACCCTCTTTGACGCCTTATTCTCAGTTTCCTGTATCTGCTTGGTGTATGGATTGTGGAAATTGCACGCTTGTCTAACTGGTAGACAGAGGTACTATCCTCATACTACTAAAAAACACGATCTTGCTGAGATATTCGGGAGCTACGGCCTCTGCAATTTCATTTTTCCCATCAACAGTCTTTTAGGCTCCAAATCTCTACCCCAACAATATTGTATGTCGAAGGAGATTTGATCTCGTCAATTTTCACAATGTCTTCATTTCATCTAATAACTAATTGTATGGCTCAATAATGTATAATATATCTTATTTTTTCGTCTAAGAATTGACAATGTTTATTAATCCATTTACTCATTATTTCGCGCGTTTGGCAAAATTGGCATCGAGGTAACAATGACCAACCCGATAAACCAGGAAAAATTAATCAGAACGGAAATTCGGGTCAAGATTTCAGACTTAACGATTCAAAAATAATTCATTTTTACGTCAGCCCCGGTTTGTAGACCTACAGTGATCAATTAATAACATTTGAGTTTTTATCTTCTCAAAAGACAATCGCCAGTATCATTCACTGCCAAGTATTCAGGTCAACGCGCACTATGCGGAAGCGAAGCGATCGGAAGTTTTCGTGAACATGCTTTCTTAGGAGTGTGCGTGCATACTTTCATAAAAAAACATAAGAAAAGCATGGTAATGAAAACGCATAGTGCGCGCCGACATTTATACTCCGATTATTGCCAGCTGTGGATAGTAGTAGACAGGAATTACAGTAGTCGGATATTTACAAAGCAGAATTGAAGTCTTGATTTGTTTTTGGTTTATTACTGCATTAGAAAATAAATATACTGCCTACATAATATGTACAATATTGAATATACTTAAGGTCACAATCCTCGGCTGTATGTAACTGCCGTCAGAAATGAACTAGAGTAAAAAGAAAAAACCAGAAGAAACGCAATAAATTCAATCCTCATTATCTGATAAATCCAATAACTGACCAGCGTTGTGACCTACTCGATATAACAACGGAAATCGCAATAGTCCAAACCTCACTGATTCTCTTTACACTTAGGTGTATTATCACCGCGAAAAATTGTTCAATTTAGTCTAAAGCTCCGTGTGTTGATACGAATGTTGTGCCTTGAAGTCACTAGGATGTATAAATAGCCCTTCCATCGACTTCCAGTTCGAATTATCGCCCATCGGTGTGTACATACCGACAACTTCAACTTGTCCATTGATTGGGTTGCCGTAAGTTCTCTCGCTGCTTGATAAAAACCTAAAAGTAAAATGTTATTACGATCATCATAAGACGCAGTTTTCCTCTCAATCCTTTTGCCTTTCTCATATCTGCCCCAACTCACACGCCGGTATCGGTGTGCTTTAGCATGATTACTTCTTCCCTATCCCAGAAATCGTCATCACAAACAACCACCCAGTCATCTCCCGTGTCTCCATCTCCTCTGTCGTCACCGTATGCAGAAATCTCCTGATTACCACTAAGAGGAGAGCTGAAGTGATGTGAATGGAGGTTTTTCTTGGTCGCCAAGTGCTCCAGTCTTATTACATCCCCACATTTTATTGGTTTCCTTAATTTTGCGGGACAAATTATATCGGAATTAATGATGGCGATCTATCGGTGGGATACGACTCATCAATCTAGGAATAAAAATGGGCCCGTTACCCCCTGGTGCATTCCTTCCCAGTTTCGGCTTTTACAAGCCAATGCGAGTTACCATCCTCTTGAATTTCCGTTGCCGTTACAGATTGCTGACCACTACCAGTCCCATACTTGATACTGTGAGAATGCAGTCTGACGTTTGAGCCAACATTTAATAGCTTCAAGACGGAGCCACATGTCACGTATTTTGTGCCCTTAGCTGGTGGAGTAAATGAACATGCGATATTTTACAGCCGAAATAAATTGATTTAAACCATTCTAACTACCTTTTACGAAACGTTATTTCCGGAAGAGGTTAGGATCAGATTAAGGTTAGGTTACGATAAACTGTGAATAACGCAACTCGTTACTTGGGTTGAGTTAATTAGTGCGATAACGACGATATGATACGACTAGATTCTCAGTTGACCAGAAATCAAATGATACAAGTATTTACGTATGATGTTGAATCGAATTGAAGGGTATTGAACCTCCTTGTTCTTGTTTTCAACCTAAATACTAGTCGGAACGGAGCTTTATTGCTTGTATGTATTATGTTGAGTGAAAGGATAATTATTGCGGTTTTAATATTTACCATCAACGAGGCACGTGTAAAGAAGAATAACGGATAAGATAGTTAAATACAATAAACTCTGGTGCTTTAGAACTGTCTTTTTCGCAGCCATTTTTGAGTTTCTGGTTGTTTCGCGCAGTTCAAATGCGTGGTTAACTCTGATTGGTCCGAACTCATCGCTTGGTCAGAAACCACGCAGCTCCCTGTTTACCCTGTTTACTTCGCGTAGTTAGAGTACTTGACGTACCGATGTCGCCACCATATGGCAACATAAGTTTCTAAATTCAGTGATGCCAATAGTCAAGCGCCACGTGGCGCTCTCTGAGTTATTTCACATGAACACTGACCGTGAGGCGGTAGATGAAACGTAGATAATGTAGGAAGGTATTCATTGAAATTATTTGAAACATGTGTATCATTCATCTCGGTATTCATACGAAAGCAGATTATGTAGGCAGCGACGATGAAATTATTTGCCATCCTGTCTGTTTTGCATGTTTTCATGAATTCGACGACCAAAAATGCAGTGCAATGTTACCTGCATACTTGACGATTTTCGGTAGAGTATACATCATATGCTTCGATTATTTTCAAAAATTTTTCATATGTTCGTCGATAATGTCAATGCTCACTGCCAAAACTTCAAGAAATTGCCTCGATAACATATCAGCAGGCCTTCAACTCTAGTTTTCAGAATTTTACAGAAGAAGAAAGAAACAGCTTATTTTCTGAGAAAGATTAAACATCTACCTAAGGGCATGGCGCGCAATACAATTAAAAGATCAAAAGAAAGTTACCTCAAGTGAAGTTCGATCTTAATTGTATGAAGCTCGGGTTACCAACCCAACTATACCCAGAGGTACCAACATATAGACCTTCCGTAGATCCTGGGTTCGATTCCCGGATCGTCCGTTAATTTTTCTCATCAGATAAATTATTTAAAAAGTACCAACATATAGTTTGAGTGACACACACTATACTGTGGGTAGGTTTGGGTATAGTTGGGTTGGTATACCCGAGCTTCGCCAAAAAATGCCTTTAGTGAAAGAGTATCACAAATTCATTGAGGGGCGTAGTTTTTTTGAAGATCGATCTTCACTTTCAAAATCGATTCTAAAAATTTCACCTGCGTTTACTTTTTATCTGTCTGTGGAGGTTTGAACTTCGAATATTGAGTTGCGAAATGCATAAGAAATTCAAATTTTCAAACTTCGCTGTGGGGGCAAGAAAAAAATCGTATGAAATTTTTAGCGCATCGGTTTTGTAGCCTCAAACCTTCTCTTTCCAAAACCATTTTTGAAACTCTTTTGCGAATTTTTCCAACAGAGTTATTGTATTTTGAGTAATGTCAGGCAATTACCTTGGGAGCGACGAACCAAGGGGTCCTGATTCGTAAAATTTGATAGGTATTTAAAAGTGGAATTTTACTCATATATTATTATTTTATTATTCATTAAATATTAGAAATCATTGCATATTTGAAACCGCAAAACATTGATTGTTTGTTTATATAATTATTATTATTACAATCATCTTATATTTATTCAAATTATAATAATTACTTAGTCACACAGTTAATAATTTGACAGTAATAATTTCACTGAGTGTATCGGCTGATACCTTCTCTCAATAATAATGTAAATAGTACATGATAGAGTCAAAGTGATGAGAAAAACGACGGCGGTCCGTGGGCGAGCAAGGTGGTCTATTGGCATAAGACCACGGATAGGCTGCGGTAGGCCCAGGTTCGATTCCCGGATCGTCCGTAATTTTTTCTCATCATATTATTCATTAAAATATGACTGAAAATGAAGCAACGCGAATAATGGAGTTAACTGTAGTTATTTCCTTGGGGTGGCAAAAAGTCACACAGTTAATAATTTGACAGTAATAATTTCACTGAGTGTATCGGCTGATACCTTCTCTCAATAATAATATAATAATTACTGTTGTCAATATAAATATTATTTACCCCAACATGGATCCTCGATGGTATAGTAGATTAGTCTTTCTCTATTGCACGTAGGAATGAGCATGCGCACTCTTTTTTACTCGGCAACCGTCTCACACGTAAAAAAAAAAAAAAAACTAAGCTATCCAAAAAAATGTGTTGAATAATTTTTGATAAAAAATAGTTGGGCCAGGATATGGGGCGCCAACCCTGCCACGTTTTGTTGATTTATACATTATATTGTACCCGGAAAAAAGTTTGCTTCGCGCGCGCACCCAGCTCGCAGCACGAGAGCTCGGGCTTCGCAGATTGCGAACAGGGCCATCTCGCGGGTAGTGGTAAGGCAGCCGGCAGGGCTCTCTTTACACGAGAGCGTCATCGTTTATGCGATCGCCGCACGCTGAAGGTCTTGAGACGATTGGGCTTTAAAACTGCGATGGTGAGGCGCTCAGGCTTCTGAGCGTGCGGCCGTAACGCTTGAAAAAGAGAGTGCGACGGCGGTGCTCGCAAAATTTACTCCGTGTGTAAAATATACAATTGATTATAGGAAACTCGATGAGGGTATCGTTTTCAGGTCGGGATCTTGTACTAAAAGGAATGCTCTAAAAATGAATGAGCAAAAGAAAAACGACATTTTCCTGATGTTATCTTTAATTGAGATTCACAAGTTGAAACTAAGCAATGATAGGTACTTCGTATTATGGATTTATTGATACGTTCATCATCAAACAATTTTCTTTCGTTATGTGTCATTGGCAGGTATGAGGATACGGAATCAGTATTTGTTCGGATATTAGAGAAAAATTGGAGCTGTTTCAAGTAGACGATAAATTTTTTGATCGTCTTTCGATTCTTAGTGTGATCGTATCGACAGGTCGCATCAAAAATTCCCATTTGATTCTAAGATCTTTCATTGGCATAATATCGTCCTTCTTCAGAATGTACTTTTGGAGAATTGTTGCTAAAAGCGTCTTCATCGACATCATGGCGTACTTCATACCTGAAGATGAAATGAACAATAAAAATTTTCGACCACAATTGACACACACTCGAAATTTTCCATTGATACTGAAATAACGTACCTATGCAAATCCTTGGACCACCACTGAATGGTAAGTACGAATACGAGTCTCGTTTTTTCACTTCTTCCGGTAAAAATCTATCTGGATCAAACTTCAGCGGGTCTGGCCAGAAATCTCCATTTCTATGAATCTCTATTAGTGAAAGAATGATTAAGCTTCCTGCTGGAAGGGTACGATCGCCTGTAAGGATAATAACTGCCATATCAGTATGCACATCAGTAAATTACTAAATATTGGGACAGCGAAGGTACTCGAAGATACTCTCTGAATTTTTTTCGGCCAAAATCGTGCCACTCTTAATTCCATTAGGAAAAAGAATAAGATTTCGCTGTTGAGGAGTTAAATTTCACTCCAAAAAATCTAGAGAGATACAAGCTCCGAAATACCACAAACGCTGTCACTTTTTAGCATTAGTTTCTCTGTATAATTCGCATTGGTATATTGGTTGGAAAATAAGATTATATGAATGATGAGAAAAATTTTTGCCGACCCATATCCAAATCCTCCGCCACAGTTCGCATGAGGAAAGGCGTGATCGGGAATAACCGCATAGTTTCTTTGATAGCTCTTTCCATGTATGTCATGCGTGTCAAATCTTCCGGAGTGACAAGTAGCTCCTCGGTATCGTAATCTTGATAAATTTCACATAACTCCTGGTAAATCTTCTCCTGTTTCAATATTAAATACAAGTAAAGCTAATCGTAATGCCTCATGAGCGATTCTGTACTGATTATTACCGCGTTATGCCAGAGGCAGAACTGTCACATGAATTATAACATGCACATACTTGTACTTCCGGATGAGACGCCAGTATTAACATCACGAAAGAACTTATTATTGCGGTTGTGTCAGATCCCTGAATGTAAAATATGATCATTAGATTGTTGCTGTTGGCTGATTACAACGACAGAATGTAGTATATTAATGCTGAAATAGCGAATTTTCAATAAGCATATAATACTTGTTCATGCGATAAAGACTGCTGTGTGTAGATTTAGGCACACATCAATAATATATTGAACATATTATATCACTTACAGCGACCATTATCGTGTCAACTTCTTCACGAAGTGCTTCATCTGACAATATTTTGTTGTCACGGCCAGATACCTCTAGCAAATGATCTAAGAATATCTTCTTCTGAGGGATCCGACTGCCTGAGTATGCGTATAAATAATTGTGAAAAAATATTACTGCTAATCAATAGATTATATCAATTAGGTCTAAGCTTTGCATTCGATATCATCTAAGTATAATTAATTGCTTGTATGTTCTACAGACATACTACATGTAGGCCTAGATTGAGGCAACACTCACCAGTATCTTCGTCATCAATTAAACCTGATTCACGGCTCTGTTGACGAAGCTTTTCGTGCTTGGCTTTTATCACCTGGAGTAATACAGCAGAAATCATTAACAAGATGTAATATTTTTTGTCTGTTTTCTCAACTACATCAATTATTTCAGTTGTGTCTTTAAGGGGCGGGGAGTATACCCGATTTGTAACCGGCCCGTCTATTTTCTTCGAAACGGGGCTATCAATCGACTTGTCCTTTCGGCAGCCGATGTTTGACGAGTAATGAGTTCAAACTGGTACATTTGATCGAATGAAATCGGAATTTTTGTTTTTTTTTTTGAACGAAAAGTGTTGGGGTGCCATTTATGTCGACTTATATCAAAGCCTACGCATGAAAAATGCAAAATCGACCGAGAGAGCCCGATTCTATATGGAATTCCGAACACAACCATCCCAAAACATCTTTGTTTTCGACAACGATGAAGGGGCCAGTTGTATTCTACGTTTTTGTGGTAATTTTCGCGATTTCCACGGTTGGGAGCGGCATTTCATCCGATCGAACATACCAGTTCGAACTCATTACTCGTCAAACATCGGCTGCCAAAAGGACAAGTCGATTGATAGCCCCGTTTCGGAGAAAATCGAGAAATAGACCGGTCGGTAAAATTCGAGTATACCCCCCCCTTGAAGATGTAATTATTCTTCAGTTGTCAACCAAAAGTAGAACAGAAACAAGTATACCTCCATACTCACATACTCACATTGTCAGTAAAGGAGTGCAAAAATTTGATGTTCTTATCTTGGTCTTTGCCAATTTGAGTACGCCGGAAAATGAAATCAGGGTACAGCCAGGGACTAACCCCTCTTCTGCATACACTAGCGATTACTCTGTAAAAATAATTGCGAAATAAAGTGATGTCAAATATTTTATTCGATTGAAACCGTTAAACCAGTAAAATAAGCCTCCAATCCAGAAGAAAACAAATCAATCGTATCTCGGAATTGATCCGCTCTTCGAAACTCGAAAGTGTGTCGCGTGCAATTTGGACATCTCATAATTATTCTACATGCTCTTCCACAATTTAATAAGTTTTGCCCCGAGAAATTTCATAACATACAATGAAGTCGATTTGATTGCATTGGAAAGTTGATATAATCTCATTGACTCACTTCTCTAGCATTTCTGCGTAGCTTCCGCCGCCGTTCGCCTGTGCCTCTAATTTCACACCCATAGTAGTATCTGAAGTCAGAAATGAATGGTGCAGTGAAACAAAGAATAAAGAATTACAACTCAATCTAAGATGGTGCGGGGATCCTGTAGCTGACTTACCGCAGATAGTGTACAACGTGTACTGCGATGTGTAATTATAAACATCGAATTCCGGTCCATCCAAATTCCGTTCCATTTCTTTAACCATTGTCAGTGATCGGGCAGCAAATATTTCAACGAAAGAGTTGAGAATCGTTGAACTGAAAGTGGGCTGGATAAGCTTTCGATGTGCTTTCCATTTCGTTGCTGTGGATTAACAGATCCGTTGTTCAAATGCCCAATCATCTACTTCTCAATTATCAGTCTTAATAGTGTCAGAGGAAATAGTCACCGCTAATTACTTCAGGTTGGATAATGTTTTACACTTGCGAATGAATACAGGTCAACAGTAGATGAGACGAATTTTCGGAAGTGATTGTGATGACAAATGGAAGCTTGATGATGCTTCTTGAATTTATTTCAAATTTTCGGCTTGCAAAAGTAATTTGCCGATTAATCACTGCTAAGCTGAATTGATAACTGACTTTGTTTTGTAAGGAATTTTTTTAGAACCACAATAAAATTAACAATATACAGAGCCAAGTGGAAAAATTATTGTACAGCTCGCACGTCGCAGATCTTCAGGGGGGTAGAGGTCACCACCCATTCTGAACTTAGCTATGTAATCAGCTATTCGCAGCAGCGAAATACCAGACTCTTTTTACGTTTCCTCACGGTATATAGTTACGATTACTTACCAGAAGCCGTAAGTAATCCTGTGCCTAGCCACGGTCGTACCATGTCGAACAAATCGCCTTTGTCAATGGTCTTCGGACTGAGTAATACGACCTGGCATGGGGAACTCGTTTGTCAGCAAAAGTTCGATTCAGTTTTAACTCACAATATGGATATATTCTCACCTTCAATTGTTCAGGAGTGTTGACGACAAAGGTTAAATAGTTACCCATCCAGAGCCGATAGGGTGTAGGATACAATTTGCTTAGTTGGACAATTCTATTCAAAATATCTGAAATCGTTATGAAATATGGATAGCTTGACGACTTCACGAGGCTTCAAAGTTATTGAATACCTACCTTCCGAGGTCCCGGTAAAGAGATGAGCGTTGCCTATAATCGGTAGGGTCGGTGGTCCTGGAAATTTGGAAGCCTTTTCGTACAGGTTCCGCCGTCGTCGAAGCCTTAGTATAATGCAGAATATCGTGAAGATTACGAGGCACGTAGTAACACAAAAAGATACCGTGAAATGTTCCATAATCTGTAATACGATGAAAATTGTGTGAGAAAGTAAACCGGTATGAATCTGAACACTATATATACATACTATCAAACCGTTTTAAGTTTTAACGTTCAATATCTCCACAGTTTGCCAAAATACGCGAAAAAGCATATTGCAATTATCGAATTCCTCTTACGAAGAAAGGTTCTCTTTGGTCTTAATTTTTTTTGTCTAACTTATAGTATGTGCCAAGCATTGTATGTACATAGGAATCGGTTTCCGAGATTTACAGCAATGGATCTCATTGAAATTTATTGCAAAATTCGCTGTGTATGTATTATTCGCAGATTTGTACAATTTGTTTTATTCGTTCAGACGTTATAGAGATGCAGTGGTTGAAACTGAAAAAATTATCAACTCAAATGAACTTTGGGGAATCGTATTTGATGACTTGGAACTTTACTTCAAAAAATATATTAATTTAAACTGGGTTGAAAGATTGGGACCCTCTCCTTGTTAGTTATATCGTACTTATCTGCTCGTTCTCTACAAGAAGAAGAAATAACACTAAATGACAGTAAATGATCGCCTCTGCAGGGTAACTACATGGGTACCAGCCAGATTTATCATACTTATACACTGTTTTGCAAACAAGAAACTCAGGACCAAGTCCTGGCTCTGGCTCACCTTGGTCCCGCTAGAGTACGACAAATTATTTTATATCGTCAGAATCACGTGGAAGCCCTTGGTCCAAACTTGTGTACGCCGGCAAATCGACGTGAATCTTATACCGAGGATGAATTTTATATTGAGGAGTTCATTAGCTACAAAGGTCCGTTAGGAATCAAAATTGCGTGTGCCAATAATGGATAAAAAACAAACAAACAAAAAACTTCAACCTTATTACACACGGAAAAATGTCCTCCATAATATTGGAGAGTCAAAAAAATCAAGTCAATTCATTGTTTGAGCTATGGCCTTGCGCGCACCCTCAACGTAATAATACCTTTTGAGAAAGGGGTTATTGTCTCGACAAAATATCAAGGTGATCTTAACTAAGTGGACTGCAATAATGATGAAATCGATAGAAAGGGTATGTGGGGCATTTGAGACCAAGTCATCGAGCTTAATTTGACTTCGACGATGTCTAGTTTGTCTTACTTGCTATCTTGTTCTCTAGTACCCATTTGGAAAATTCATGCTTTTTTTTCCGTGATTCTTTCGGCTCGCAATACTCAGAATCGGTCACGGTTTTTTTGAGAATTTGTTCAAAATAATCAAAATCGGCATTCAGCATGAAAAAAATTGTTTTCTGAATCGAAATGGAAAAACCGACATGGGAATTGGAATTTGATGACTGTCAATGAAAGTTCGTGTCAAGAGGAGAACATTGGTGCAATTATTCTTAGTCGATATAATTAGTTTCTTCGGAGTAATATGCGTTCGAACTATCGAGGAGCGAGATTTTCGAAAAATTCGTCAGTCGAGTATGGATGGAAATAAAAATTTGTAAAAAAATCACGAATGCTACTTGAATTGGTGACTATTGGACAAGAAAAAGTGAGACCTGGTACGGAATGGCCCATATACTATTGCTCAGATTAACATGTGTGTCACAGGTAAGTATTTGTGCACGTTACATTAAATGATAATATATGACTCGAAACATCTTAATTACATTAACCGGTATCAACCAGCGTTTAACTCTTTCTGAGCGCATCTGGCCTTCGAGAATGTGCCTCATTTTTTCACAGCAGCACGAAAAAAAAGAAGAAAAACGGTAAATGGCTGCGACACACGACGGAAGGACACAAGGTGCATTACTGCTAATTGCTATACATACACAAAATCGTAAATGCAGCTCTGCAGGCTTTAGGTATTCGGTATAGCCCAAGGTGAACACCCACCCTTGGCCCCAATTCTTCGAAAGATTCCTTAATCGTAAGATTAAGTTGATGGCCATAAGGGTTATAAGAAAGAAAATGAGTTTTGAAATTCGAAATCGATTAATATTTTTTCGATATAGTATGCGTAAAATTGCATTTAACGCACACTGTGTCGAAAAATATCGTATGAAACTTGTGCGTAAAATTTTTACGCACTTGTTGCATAATATACTATTATCAATGCACATTTTTACAGCAGTGCTTGGATTCGTGGGATTTTCTAAATTCAATATCGATATAAGGGTATCGGAAAAATCACGATCGAGTTGAGTCAAATTTTCAGTTTGGTACCAGGAAAACTGAACTTTCATTATTTATAACATCAAGTACTATCAATTTTCGAATGACATTTAATTAACGCACTAGAATAATAATATTTTCTGTATGATATACCTAATAGGGTGGTCCTTAATTCGGTCTCATTCGAATTTAGATCCTCCTGTGGGCCAGAATGTCTCCAAATATATACAACGAAATGTAGTCAAAACGCCAGGTTCATATCTTAATTCTAAGTTCTGTCAAGCCTTTGAACTTTTCCATTTGAATAACACACGATTTTTAGTATTTCGTGGGGTTATTTTTCACTTCCTATCGCATTATATTGCTTCTCTGAATCTGAAACTCCGCACACTTCTTACCTATAGTAGTAGGTATACGTGAAAAAATTGACAGATTTTTTAACGACAACATTTTATCCGCCACAATTTGGAGATGATGTTACATCCTACTCCACGTTCCTCTCGCCAACCCTACTATCATATCTCTTTACACCCTGTCTTTCTACCTCGCTACCTTTCTCACGCTGACCTGCTGCACGCGGCACTCACAAGTGCATCGGTCAGCAATCCTCTAATCTCCACCTTGCCTACAACCAAGGTATCCTCATTATGTTATTCTAATAACGGTTACACTTCCCACTCAGCCTTCATCTTCTTTATTTCTACTACTAAAACGAACATGTTTTTGAACGTTTGTGTTCGGAATTGAATTTGGATAGGCGCGCAGCGTTGTCCTTCTTTTGCGTTTTCGATATATATATGAAATATCGGATAATATGGTGGGGTTCGAAAAACAGAAAGACCAAAATTCATAACGACCGAAATTCCGAAATTTCAAAGTTCCGAAAACCAATAATCCGAATGAGCATCATACAGAATGTCCATAAATCCGAAATGAAAAAATGTAGAATAAGAAAATGTCGAAGGTAAACCGATCAGATAAGTACAAATGAGAATCGGCGTACTCTCGAACGACCAAAAACCCGAATGATAAAAAATACCGAATATTCGAAAAAGCAAGTCACACATTTTCAGATGAGTCAGAATTCATAAAAATTAAATACCGTGATGAAATTACAGAATGACCGAAGAAGCGATGCGTTAAAATACCGAATGATCAAATTCTCGAAGGTGCAAAATCCCGAAAATTGTATGAGAATGCGGGTGGGGGTCGAAAAACAGAAAGACCAAAATTCATAACGACCGAAATTCCGAAAATCGGAATCCCGAATACCATTTTCACCGAACAGTCAATTAATCCTAATTTAAATATTCCGAAAGAGCATAATAGTAAGTTTAGTCCCGTTAATATACTTGGCAGATCATTTCAAGTTGCGGATGTGGTTTCAGGGGTGATATGTGAGTTTGAAACGTCTTTCATAATAGTTCAAACATTTCAAACCTAAGTAAACGCCTGATCCTTCCTCCTTGGTGTTCTGGCCTTCAAGTGCATCGTCGGTACTCTGATGTAACCTTGTAACTCGATTTTTGAAGGATAACTCGTGTCTCAGACATTTACTAAAAAACTGAACTTAGAATATTTTCTATACTCTCTCAAATCGAAATAGTGACAATAGTGACTATTCACTATTTCGCAGTGCAGAGTAGATCACTAATTCAAATAGTGGTACACTTCGCACTACTAAATAGTGAATAGCCACTATTTGATAGTCGAAAGTCACTATTTCGATTCAAGAGACTAGTATAATTATCATTTACATCTATGAAAAAACGATGAAACTTTCAAATAATCAAATTGGCAACTAATAATTACAGTAGAGCCTCGATTATCCGAACCAATTGGGACCGGCCTAGTTCGGATAATCGAAAATTCGGATAATGGAACAGTAATGTAGCACAATGTGAGTTTGCCTGGAGTTAAATGAAGACTACCGGTAAGAAGAGCTCACTAATGCCCTGGGCCCCTATTCAGTAACTTTTCGTTAATGAAGCGATCGGATCAGCTTGTTTCGTCTTCTTTTCTATTGGGTAGATTTGTCTTTCCTGGAACCTAATTGGTCGCTGATGTTCAATCCGTGCGGAAAGTCATCGAATCGATCGGATAGAAAGTTACAGATCAGGGGTCCTGACAGGCGAATCAAGCTTGAACACGTTTGACCAAACGCTTTGTTTGCAACATTGTAATTGCCCGTAGTTCTTCGACGTGCATATAAATTTCAAAATTTCGCCCCGTCGTTCAAATAGATAAATACTATGTAATAAAACGCGAAAAACGCGCGCATGGAGATGAGAAAAAAAAACGAGTTGAGGTTCGAATAATAGAGGGTTCGGTTGAAGCGATCGTGGTTCGGATAACAGAGAGTTCGGATGACAGAGGTTCGGATAATCGAGGTTCTACTGTAGAAGTTTTCAATTTGGTTCATTCCAATAAAATGTTTTTGTCTCTTTTGTCAACCAGTGTTTTCTGAGATACGAGGTTACGTCAGAGTATCGACGATATGGTTTACTGCTCTCCCATGACCACGAGAAAGAGGGAAATATTAACAGGCCGACTATGAGTCATACGAGGAAAGGACACGGAATGTCTCATTAGCGCCGTGTGTAAAGTTGTAAAGTGGCTGCACCGACTTCAGACATTCGATAGCCTTAGCCTTGGGTCACTACTCACCCTTGGCCGCAATTCCTTATTCAAATTAATTTCTCTCAGAGTTCAGGATTCAAGAAAGAATATCAACTTTTCAATCCGAACTCGAAATTCGGAATGATTAGGTACCTAATCGTCTTGATCCCATATGTACGGATGAATTGTCACACGCTAAAGAGAAAGCTGATTAGTGGAAAATACCATCTGGATATAACTAAAATCTCGAAAAATTCTCTAATTATGTTTTTTTTTCTTTCAAATAGTAATACCCGACCTAATCCATTTTGTAGCAAAAACTTGTTTTGATGACTTGGGTCAATATAAATTATACGAAAAAATAAATTATGGTTATTGATTTTTCACAGCTATTAGGACCATTCATGTATTCATCAGAGTACTCGTAACTATAATCTATGCTCATTATCGTTCAACTTATCGTGATTGACTTCCTGAACCAGTGAACGCCAGCAATTTTGTTCAAATCGTATATCGGAAAAATTAGACTTTTTTGCACACATGTTTTCTTTTTAGATAGAATCATGGACCTAGGAATAATATACAAAGGTCCATATGTAGAACACAATCGTAACACATCCAAATCCATCGATAGACATACGGCATAGACACATCATATGTGACCACCGCATTAATTATGACTGTGTAAAAGTGTTAGCTAAAGGTTCGGGTTACAAAAATCCATTTTCCCTATAGAGATGTGCGATATTGTAGATCACCCTAACTTGGACATCCTCTGCACAGCATAAAGAATCTCTACTACTCTTTTACAAGTCACAGAGTCACATTGTCGGCTTTCCCATTATGTGCAATCTTAAAGTCCTGTACAACGCCGTTATTGTGTATTATATCCTATCAACTTATATGTGGACAACCGCGAGCATCATTTGCATGATCTTGAACATTACGACCTTGCCTTTTGATGGGCTTTTTCTATTTTTGATTTGTGGTACGGCTTGATAGCTTCTTTTTATTGTATGGACATGTCCCTCTGTCGTGGTGACCGTAAGTTACATCTTAGCTCTCGACTTGGAGGCAAATGCTTCTTGTTTGGATCTCAGATTGTGAATTGTAATCATTTCAATTATGTGTACATATTTTTTTTATTAATCTTCATACGATGTTATGTGTAAATGTTGAACAGCATCTGTTCAGTATACACGGGGAAAATTTTGCGAGCACCGCCGTCGCACTCTCTTTTTCAAGCGGTACGGCCGCACGCTCAGAAGCCTGAGCGCGTCACCATCGCAGTTTTAGAGCCCAATCGTCTCAAGACCTTCAGCGTGCGGCGATCGCATAAACGACGACGCTCTCGTATAAAGAGAGCCCTGCCGGCTGCCTTACCACTACCCGTGAGATGGCCCTGTTCGCACTCTGCGTAGCCCGAGCTCTCGTGCTGCGAGCTGGGTGCGCGCACAAAGCTAAGATCGTACCCAGGTGGGGTTTGCCAATACTGGTAATACGGCCCAGCATTGGGCCAGCGCCGAAAGCTAAGCCTTGTTTGCCATGGCTGGCCCAATACTGGCCCGACATCGACTTGGACATCGGCGTGGCCTTAGCACTCGTCGTTAAGCCATGGCAATCAAGGCTCAGCTTTCGGCACCGGCCCAATGCTGGGCCGTATTTGTAGACAAAAAAAGTTCAATTGTTTTTTAGGTGGATTTTTTTTGTCTACAACACTCGTATGAAACTTTTTTGCAATTTCTTCGTCATTATCGCTATATTGCAGTTTCAATTTTCAAATTTTTTATTGAACCCTTTTCGCAAGACTTAGCGCAAAAATTCTTGCACCATTGAATTTAGGACGTCAAAAACTATGAGAAAAATGCTACCGCAAACTGTAATGGCATAATCGTATGTATGGGCAGGTATCTCAACTGGACTAGAAGCGAAGGTTTCGGAAGAAAAAAACGTATCGGAAGTGAAACGAAGGTATCGGAGGCAAAACGAAGCGTTACGCTTATTTTTCTTCCGATACGTTTTTTTTTCTTCCAATACCTTAGATTTTCTTCGCTTCGGTATAGTGCGCGTTGACGTTATAATTGCCGTGCATCTGCAGGATAAAATATCGCTTGAAATGTACAATTCATATCGCCATGTGAAAAAGCATCGCGAACTTAATCGATTTCGACATTCATCGCCGGTCCGCGAACCTGCAGATGAGGAAAATATTCAAGCCGAAATCGTACACCATGAACCCGACTATGGATCATCAAATGACAATTCGTCAATTCGTCCTGACCCTGTTGCAGGGATCTTAGAGGACAATGATGCAGAGAACAGTGACTATCTCCAAGAGAATGGTATTGTGAACACCAGCAGTGATGTTTCTCTCAATTCTTCAATAGATTCTTCTGTCGACGACGCTGCCGGCCCCGCCGCTGAAGCTCCATCATTGAAGGCTAAACTCAGATTGTGGGCTTTAAGTAATATAAATACACTGAATAAAAATGTTGTATCTCAACTCCTGTGTATATTAAGGAGCGAGGGCCATGTTGATCTGCCGAAAACTGCTGATGCACTACTGGAATCAAAACATAAAATACCGACGACACCTATGCCAACACATAGGGGAAGCATTGGCAGCTACACTTATTTTGGTATCATGAACACTTTACAGAAGCGAATTATACCAGAGCATTTCAAAGACAATTCTATCCGCCTCCTAGTTAATATCGACGGGCTACCTATTTATAGAAATTCGAAACAGCAGTTTTGGCCAATTTTAATACAAGTGTTTAGTCAAAAATATGTTTGCAAACCATCCGTTGTTGCGTTGTATTTGGGCGATTCTAAACCTGCATCTGCTGATGTATTTTTGCATGATTTTGTCGAAGAATGCATTGATTTGACTGAAAATGGTCTACATATTGGTGAAAAAACGTACGAATTTAGCATTGCTGCGTTCGTTTGTGATACTCCTGCGAGGGCGTTCATAAAATGCACCAAAAGCCATACCGGATTTTATGCCTGCGAACGGTGTGAAGTTAAAGGGACGACTGTACACAACCGTAGGGTGTACTCTGAAATGGATTGTGCACTCCGAAGTAAGCACACATTTCAAGAAATACGGCAACCCAATCATCATATAAACGACCTCATATCACCGCTGTTAAGGATTCCAAATTTTGATCCTGTTAAATCGGTGTTGCTAGATCACATGCACCTTCTTTTTATTGGAATAATGAAATCACTGCTTGATAAATGGCTAAATGGAAATAATATATCACGCATTTCGAGGAGACAACGTCAACTGTTGAAGGAACTCTTGGCAGATATAACACGGTCGATCCCTAAAGAATTTCAGAGAAAAATGTTTGATTTAGATGATCTTTCGAACTGGAAAGCGACACAGTTTCGTTTTTTCTTGCTTTACGGTGGCGCTCTCATTTTGAAATACGTTCTACCAGAAGATAAATATCAGCATTTCTTACTATTGTACGTCGCATGTCGGATATTATGCAGCGACAAACTGGCAGTTCATCACTCGCCTTATGCTAATGAATTACTGAGAAAGTTTTTCTATCTGATGCCTACATTATATGGGGCAGACTCACAGGTTATGAATTATCACAACCTTATTCATCTAGCCGACGATGTGAATCATATGAACGCAGCATTGCTTAATTACTCTGCATTTCCATTCGAGAATTGCTTAGGATTGCTCAAAAAGCTCGTACGTACACCCAACAAGCCCCTTGCCCAGGTGGCCAAACGTTTATCTGAGTTGGAGTCAGTACCTGACGAACTATTTAAACCTCACGCACTAGTGAGTGTTTGTCTACAGAAGACAAAATTTAAAGCAACAGGTCTTCAAAACCAAAATAATATCGTGAATTATTACAAGGAAATGCAATTGCAGAACATTACTGTGCGCGTACGTTACCCTGATAACGTAATCCAACTGAAAGACGGAACAATTGTTGAAGTAACAAAAATTTATTCTCGTATCCACGATAATGTTGAAAAAAGGAACATCTACTTAAAGGGACGCTTATTGAAAAACTGTAGCTACGTCTTCAAGAATCCCTGTGTGTCGTCGTTTGTGGATGTCGTGAAGCTAAATAAATTATCACACATGCCCCGTAAAACAATTTGTGCAACAGATATTGAGAACAAGTGTGTTGTGCTCCCAGTTCGAGGCGAACTCTATTCTGTTACTCTTCTTCACGGACAGAACCAGTGAATCAATAATACGTCGAACAGTAATAATTTTAGGGACCACATAAAATATCCGTAAAAATTTGTGAAAGGTGAGTATGAGAAATTATAATTATAATTATAAATTATAATCTGGCGCAACTTCATATCGGTAAGAATCAAACACGCCAAGTGTACGTACAACAATTCAATGAGTAAATTTGTTTTCAATTTTCTTTTGTTTCATTTGTTTTGTTCAATTTTTTTTCAATTGAATCTAAATATCTATTTAAACGAGCAATATAAAATAATATAGCAATATAAATACTTTTTTCTAATTGTGCTTTCCAAACATTTCATCAAATACTTGTTACTGTATACTGCAGAATGAATTTTAAGGAAAATACAACCCACGTCGTTGTTTCTTTTGTTGGGGTCACCCATAATAAAAAAAAATCTGTCGACTTGGTGCCAATCACATGGCTATTAGAGGATGAAAATGGATGGGTATGTAAATACCCTCCAACGAAATATTTGGACAAAGTGGACCAGTGGACAAAAAAATCAAGAGAACCGCAGCCCGAATGGATTGCTACAAAAGTAACCATAGTGAAAGAAGCAAGTGCGTTGAAAAATTTCCTTGGATTAACCTGTCCTGGATATTCGCTGAATGTTGTATAGATTTTTTTTTGTAGAACAATATATATATAATAATATAATATATATTTCTGACAAACCCTGCAGTGGCATTTTCAAATTTACGGCTAATTATGATATACTTTACTAGAGAGTTACGAACAAGGGTTACGACGACTTGAAAGATCGTATACAGATGCAGCTGTCGAGAGTACAAGTAATGCAGAAGATCACACTTCCAAGCACTCAGGCAAAGAGAAGCCAGTAATCTTGAGTAATGAAGCTGTATGGATTGAATTAAACCGTGCTGTACCACTGAAAGATAACTCAAATATGGATAGCGACCATTTCCAGAGTTCTCCTATCGAGAGCAGTAACTCTGAGGCTGAAAAATACAAGAAGAAACGCAAATCCAAGGGAAGGACCAACAACTTAAAAAAACGGATGATCTCAGGAACTCGGGATGTTTCAGTCGAGTCAGGTATTTTGAGTCAGTCCTTACTATTACTTCACTTATTGGTGCGTCTCTACTTTTCTATTTTTTAATATATGAATGAATTTTTCAGAATGTGCTGAAAATTTTTCATCGGCTGAAAGCTTAGGCCCCTCGACAGGCCCCTCGGCAGGCACCTCAGCAGGCTCCTCAGCAAGCTTTAGAAAACACAAACCTGCATCACAAGGCAGCAGCGAAGCATCTCCAACTAATCGTTTGGTTACTTTAGGTGACTGTTGAAAACATCTAGTTAAACCTTGTCTATTTACCTAATTTGCCAACATGACTGCGTGACTTCAAAACATTGCACTTGTGTGAACTTGATTGTACGACTATGTTTCAGCTGATTTAGCTTCATTTCTGGATAAACGGCTGGAGGAATTAAAAAGGAACATCATAGATGAGATAGTTGCGAAAGTATGTAAAGCTGTTGACTCAGCAAAAAGGAGTACTCTTTATGACATTAACGCTAAAGCTGAACAGATAAAAGTCACAGCATTAGCGAATACAGTTGTGCTTGGGGCAGATATTGCCAAACAGAGAAAACAAGTAGGAATGGAGCTACCTGTTAAGGATGATGAAACATTCATGCAGTTTGAAGAAACACTATCGGATTCTGCCAAACAGCAGGCCTTAGTAAGTTACTTGCATAAATTGGTATATTTTAAAAAACTGTGTACTTATATGGGTACTTCTCTACTAATTTTTAAACGGAGATTCCTTACAAATCTATCCATCCCAAATAAAGTGACAATCGAATTGTTTCATTAGAAATCTGCAATGACTATGACTGTATATAGTGCTACTGGGGTGAAGGATGGAATAGCAAGAATTATGAAAATGATGATAAGCAAACCCGTCCAAGAACTGTATAGTGCCTATGGTAGGCGGATTCATGGACTTGGGAAGAAAAGTTTTAAGGCTACCGCTACTTTTGCATGTATGAGAGGTACGTGACCGTAATGAAAATTAAAATAAAAAAAAAAAAAATATTACAATTCGAATTACTAACTAACACAACAATTTTTGTGTATCATTTCAGATGTAGTTATAGACAAATTCAAGTGTTCAGAGCCGGACGTACTTGCAAACACTAGTAAGTGGCTATCTGGAGTTACTGACCGAGATGGTGGAAGAATGAAGAGACCAGTTAAGGATGCCTAACTAATCACCTTCGCACCAAAAAGGCAGACTGGTCGAGCTCTGCTTATAACTTTCTTTTACTGATCCCTGTTTTCAGTGCTTATCAGATAGCATTGTAAAATGAAACATGAAAAAATAAAAAAATTTATTTGATTTTGTCAAACCAACTATATGGCAGTATCAATCCAATACCAAATATCCAATATATCGATAATTATTGTTAGCTTACCGTTAGTCGCCCAATGCTGGCCCAGCGTTGGTTGCCCAATGCTGGCCCAGCGTTGGAAATCGAGCAACGGACCGATCTTATCATCCCGAAGTTTTACCAGTCTTGGCCCAGCGACGGGAGCCAAATTTGGCCCAGTGCCGCAATAATGGACCCCTATGCTGGGCCAAGATTGG
Source organism: Tenthredo livida (assembly GCA_963992785.1). Classification (NCBI taxonomy): domain Eukaryota; kingdom Metazoa; phylum Arthropoda; class Insecta; order Hymenoptera; family Tenthredinidae; genus Tenthredo; species Tenthredo livida. The sequence continues at coordinate 25,241,398 of OZ023069.1, read as the reverse complement.
GCCAGTTGTACAACCCCACCTGGGTAGTCGTTCGACTTTTTCGACTACGGGACTCGCATGTGCGACGGCGGCGCCGGGGGCTCGCAATAGTGTTTTTCGATACAAGAGCGCAAAGCAGCAATTCACGCACGAGTCTAAAGGCCCGAACGAGTCCGAGCGCGAGCCGATAGGCGAGCCGAAGGTAGCAAGTGAGGCGCCTTCACACGAGTAAGGGATTGCTGCCTTGGGCTCGCGTATCGATAGTATATTACATACCTAGGGCAGTAAAATAAGGAAGGTCCGAGGCGGAGCCGAGGTTTCTCCTCGGACGACAATTACATGTGATCTGGGACATTCATTATTTTACTGCCCTAGGTTTGTAATATACTATTTCTCAACAAATACAACGAAAGGTCCTCGCTGTGCGCCGTCTGCAAGCACGAAAGCAGGTTTGAACGTACCCGTCCGGGAAAAACTTTCGCGCACTGCTAGCATTGTGCGGAATGTTTCTCGCACACGGGTGCGCGGAAATCTGCTTTCGGTGCCTGTAGACGGTGCGCGAAAGAGGACTTTCGGTGCATGTGTTAAGAAATAGTAGATTACAACACAAGTGCGCGAAATATGTGATTTTCGCACGAGTGTAACTTGTCGCCCGAGCGAAGCAAGGGTGACGAAGAGACGAAGTCACGAGTGCGAGGATCACGTATCGTAATCGACTATTTCGTGATATTAACGAAGAAATTATCGTCTGAGGAGAACCCACTGAAATATAATACAACTGGAATGAGCGCTGCGGTGGTGGGGGTTCCGCAGAGAGAGATAGCTCGAATGTGACCACCTATCTCTCTCGCACCATGTACAGTCTGTCAAAAAGTTGATAGCCCTGTTTGCACGTGGTATCTCCAATTAGGTTAAAATTTTTGCTGAGACGATCCAGCGTATGCGCAGTAGCAAATAGAAAGAGACAGGTGGTCACATTCGAGCCATCTCTCTCTCCGAACAGCCAGACGCCTGCTTAGCCACGGAGCGCTCGTTCCAGTTGTATTATAGGGGAAGGTAGGGCAAAACGGACCGTAGGGCAAGACGAATCGAGAGGGCAAAACGGACCGCCTGAAAAATTTCGTTTGAATTATTATGAAAAATTCTATGATGCGTCGTAAAGTTAACCCTCGAACTTAGTAATATTTTGAGGTAGGTCTTAGTCAATCACGTCGAGTCAGACTCAGTCAAGTCATCGCAAACGACTAAAAAAGAATAATTGACTCGACTTGATTGACTAGACCTACCTCAAAATGTTACTAAGTTCGAGGGTTACCTTCACGATGCATCATTGAATTTTTTTATAATAATTCCAAAGAAATTTTTCAGGCGGTCCGTTTTGCCCTCTCGGTCCGTTGTGCCCTACGGTCCGTTTTGCCCTACCTTCCCCTATTTCAGTGGGAGAACTCCGACAAGGGTCGAAACGTCACACCATATACATCTATTGGTTCACTGACCTATCGGCAAGTATACCCTACTACGACGTTCATTGTTCATAGTGAAATGATGTGACCTACCTGTAAAATTGTTTAAACAGGAACTTTTCTGGATAAAACTTCAGCGAATCTGATAAGATATTCCCATTTCTATGGGATTCTATCGTTACAGTGATGATGACTATCATGACGATCATGTTAGAGGTAAAGAAAAAGAGGCATATGCCTTTATTCAAGATTCACCAGTTGAAACGGAGCTATGATACATCGTTTTATGAACTTATTGATCACGTACAAGATCCGAAAAATAATTGGTTGCCACATAAAATTGCCCGTGTGGAAATTGAGTTGGGGGCCTGAACTGGCCCTGGCTAGATTTACGATTCTCAATTGGGGCGCTAATCTGGCGAACTGAGCGGGGCCCGCCCAGAAACGTCACGCTCGCCCGAATAGGGCCTGAATAGTAAAAATAACCTGGCGCTCATCTGGCAGCCCTTTGAAAAGCCAACCTTAAAGTTGATTTTTTCAAATCTATATTTCTGGGGTTTCAATCATGAACAAAAATGTAATGAAAAATTGAATAGAAGATATTTTATTTTATAATATTGCGATACGCATTATGAACGTGTATTTTATCACAGCTTAGTACTTGCCACGAAGGTTTACTTATAAAGAGGAATAATGATAAAAGTAAAGATTAAGAAAATTAAAAAAAAAAAAAAACGCGATATGTACTGCGGTATGTACGCTTAGCGTGTTTGATTCTGACCGACATGAAGTTGACGGCTGTTCTGGGTTCGCCATGACGGGTGTCAGATAGTAACTGCTAAGTTCGCTAATAAATAGCATATTATGCGGATTTAAAATATTGCATCTGGTGGCCCGATCAGAACCAGATCGGGGCCCTGCCTGGGCGGCGGAATTAGGGCTGTCATGGGGAAATCTAGTCGGGGCCATTGCGTGCATCGGGCTAGCCCGGACAAATTTCCACACGGGTGGTTTACCAAAATATATATATGAAGAGATGGAATTGCAACTTTCGTATACACAAAAACTTCAGCTGCCCCAAATGGATGCAGCATTTCGTGTTCGTCTCTCAATTCTTATTTTGATTGGGTCGACAGGTCTCATGAGAAGTTCTGCTTTCAATGGAAGATCTTTTACTGGTATAATGTTATCCTTCTTTAATACGTATCTTCGGAGAACTGTCGACAAATGTGTTTTCATTGACATCATGGCGTATTTCAATCCTGAAACCGACATAAATTTAACGACATTTTTCACCGGTCGCAGGTTACTGCCAACTTGCATTTTCCTTGATGACGATTCTCATCAAGGTTTCTGCATTTTCTCAAGTATCAATAATAATATGTCGTACCTATACATCCTCTCAGCCCACCACTGAATGGTACATACGTATATGATTCTCGTTCTTTGACTTTTTCAGGGAGAAACCTGTCTGGATCAAACTTCAGTGGGTCTGGCCAAATATCACCATTTTTATGCAGCTCTAACATTGAGAGAAATACTGCCCTTCCTGCTGGTAAAGTATGTACACCTGAATTGCCACGTGAATGAGTCACTAAATGTTGTGACATAATAATTTAGTACAAACCATTATGAAAGCTATTGCTTTAGTGGGAGTTTATCTTGACAATTGACATTTAGTCAACTGTGGCTGTATGCGATTTAGTCAACTGTGGCTGTGGCATTCGGCGATTGTGCACACTTTGAAACCGTTCACTTGTTACCTATGTGTAGCCATCTACTGGTGACGCGGTAGGCAACAGACGTATGCAGTGAAGCTAAATGTAAACAGTGGCAACGTTCTCTGTATACGAGAGTCACCGGTAGACGGCTACACATAGGAAACCAACTGCAGGCTCCGCATTCGTCAACGATACCTGAACACAGTGTAAACCACCTCTGATTCTCCGCTACTGGCTACACTGAGAGACAGTGACCGACCACGAAATTTCCCGGTGTAGGTGTGGAGCACTCCACACCTCAAAATTTAGTAGGTGTGGAATTCCACATCTCAGATATTTACAGTTTCGGGGAATTAAATCTTGTTTTATTGACTTGAATATCAAGTCATTGGGAGACAAAGAAAGTGTATTGATTAACGTAATGAGAATTAAAATTATATAAGTACGGATGGGCTTCCGACTTAATAATTTTTTCATCATCCTAACCTCAAAATCGCAACTTCGTCGCGATTTCTCGGCATTCCTGATGGAAAATAATGATCGTTACTTGTACGTAAAGGCTTTTTGACGAACCTCGCGTTTCGTCAAAAAAGCCTTTCCTTACTCGTACTGAAATGTACTATTCTACCACACATGCATCAAAAACTCGTGTTCTTCGACCTCTGAAGCGGGATGAAAGTTGTAGTTTCTTGACCAATGAATGTGAGCGGGAAAAAAACTCACCACAGGGCAAAAAAGTTTCAGAGTAGGCCAAAAAAGTTCCAGAGCAAACCTCGACTAAAGACGAGTTCTGCAAACATCGGCGCTCGACTGAAAACGCCCGCTTTCTTCCCTAGATGCATAATATACTATTGTTCTCTTTCAATCACCATTTAATGACTGCTATACATCAAATATGTCTCATGTGATCAACGATTTTTTATTTGTTATAGTTCGATTCAGGTCAAATTTATGTCCAAGAGTTGAAAAACGTTCTTATTAACAATATTGTAGCCTTTACAACATACGAATGCATACTTCACCTTCGTAAATCAGATCAGATGTTCATCTACACGGAGAGACCTTTTTGGTGATGATTGTTAAAAAATTGGTACTCATTCCTAAAAAAGTTGGTAACTTGGTGACAATGCATGATTTTTAGTAGCGCTTTGTTCTGAAAAATAGTAACGGCTCCTAGCATCGTAAAACATTGTTGGTATCCACTGCTACAAAACTTAGGAACTATTGCTATTCTAGCGATGGTTGTGAGTGATCACCAACAATGAAATAAAATTTTAGAATCAATTGAAATATTTTCAGTAATATTTATTATAATCGTAGTAATAATTATTTCACCGTGGGAAAAAGTGGGTGCTGAAATAATTGGGCGAATTGAATATTCCAAATTTATTCTTCAATACAATGTAAAAAATGCGGTGTTAAATCTCGATAAAAAAACACCGTTTTTGTTTATATTGAGGGAAATTTTCAGCTAGCCCAAAAAAAAAAAAATATTTTTCAACAGGGTTTTAACATCACATCCTCCAACTTATAATTATCCGCACGTAGATGAGAACGCATCATCACTTCGCTGAGAAAAAACCGCCACTGATATTTTGTCCTAACCGGGATTTGAACCCAAGTCCGCTCGCATTCGCTCCATCGCTCGTAATACTAGTCGCACGCTGTATCCGCTACGCCAAACTACGCTATGTTAATTTGTACAATGTTTTCATATCTGTTTGGAGATTGTAACGCACTATTTGAAAACGTAGATATGAAACTCAATGTGGTATGGTAATCAACGCTTTGACCAATATCACATTCAGTACTTTGCATAGTGTTAGGAACTACTACCATACAACTGTTGAGGAGTGCTGTATTCGTAAGGGATTGATTACAATTGTCTTATTTTACGAACTGTTACCATGTAGTTTAGGAATCATGCATATATTTCTTTGAACCAGTTTCATGAAAATATAAATTTCTAAGAATTCCAGTGCATTTCTTGGAAATTCTCAAAAGTACTAAACCAGCATAGTAATCATTACTAAAACGGTCTCTCCGTGTATTTCGAATTTCAGTAACTTTTGTCTGGGACTGTATAGCCAGAACATGCTTGAAGATTTAGAGGTGCCGCGTTGGACTTTTGTCTATCTCCTTCAAGGATACTAAACTACACTCGGGCCTCCGCTATTTGAACACCCGCTATTTGACGGACGCCGCTATTTGACCACATTCGTCCTCCGCTATTTGACGGGCGTTACCCCCACTATTCGGCAGCGTTCCCCTTAACATCGGGGCCGTGAATGACACGGAGTGGCGTGAACTGGCTGCGCAGAAAACCGTCCACAAGGAGTGGGGCACCCCTACTTTCGTCAAATAGCAGAAACGCTCGGTCCCGACTCGGTCAAATAGCGGAGGCCCGAGTGTAGTATCCTTGTATCTCCTTGACTTTTGACCCCCCCCCCGCCCTACGTCAACTCAGCTCCACACCTCGAAAATATACGTTCCGCCGCCGGCCTTGCCGAAGACTTTCTTGCGTGAGCCAATGACTCTACTCCATCAATCAAAACGCAAACTAAAGCGTCTGGGTTCTCTAGTAGTTGTATTATATATTTCACCGAACATCTTCATCACCAATTTACCACTCTGAAACAAGAAAAATTAGCTTTTTATTTTTACGTCATTTCAAATGTGTTGATAGAAGATGGTTAAATCTCAGCTTGCTCATAAATTTTCACAATTTTATCCATTTCTATAATCTTCTGGAAAAATTCCTGAATCAGAATTGATATGTTTGAGATATAATCCCGTAAAAATTACCTCTGAAAACCGTTTTGAAATAGTAGATTACGATACAAGTGCGCGAAGTATGTGATTCTCGCACGAGTTTAGCTTGTCGCCCGAGCGAAGCGAGGGTGACAAAAACACGAGTGCAAGGACCACGTACGCCCACGTGTGCCGTATACTATTTTTTATAACTCAGTGTGCGAATTTCGATTTCGAAAATAAATATAAATATAAATATCTGTCTATCAGTAACCGAAAACCGGCTGGGAATGTGAATACTGTATTTTGGACAATATTCTATAGATACACTATTTACAGTGTGCGGAGTAAATCATTCTCTACACTCAGTGCGCGAATGTATAATATACTCCAGATACATTTGCGCACTGAGTGCGTGAATGTATCTACTCGGAGCACCGCGCGCCACAGTGTGTGAATCGGGCACTTCGCACACTACCAACCCAGCAAACACAGATTGCAGGGCCATTGCTGGATAGGTGGAGGAATGCCGATACTTGAGTTGCCGAACCGCTGTCGGAAGACTGGTGATGGCCCTGTACCCTGGTGTCACAGTGGCCGACAGCTGGGCCACTGCCGGCAGTGCCGGCAGTGTTATAACGGCCCAACGTTTGGCCAGCGCAAGTCCAGCAATGGCCCAAATTGGCTGTCGGGCAGTCGTCAATGGCCCAACAAGAGCCCAATATTGATCAGCTGATGACCCGATCATTCTATTTTTGTTTATTTTCGATATTATTCGGATAAAAAATATTTTTTTCACTAGTTAATTCTTTTTCGAGCGGTAGAGCACGCAGTTAATATTTTCTGGATGTTAGAAATCATCTCTTCAAAGACTAACTTTTTTTTTGTTTTTGTGTGGGTCACCCATCCGAATTCTGGCCGCGGTTGAAGTTGCTTAACTTTGTTGATCGGCTGGTGTCCGGTGTTCATCTAGACCTAATGGTCACCTGTCACAATACTTAACACTTTTTGACTCGATGGGTAAACTTTGATTTGTGAGGATTTACATCAATATGTACTTGAAAAAATGAATTATAGAAGAATTTCACGATCACTTCGAAGATTTCTGATAATTAAATAGTAGGGGAAGGTAGGGCAAAACGGACCGGGAGGGCAAAACAGACCGTAGGGCAAAACGGACCGAGAGGGCAAAACGGACCGCCTGAAAAATTTCTTCGTAATTATTATAAAAAAATCAATGATGCATCGTGAAGGTAACCCTCGAACTTAGTAACATTTTGAGGTAGGTCTAAGTCAATCTAGTCGAGTCAATTATCCTTTCTAGTCGTTTGCGATGACTTAACTGAGTCTGACTCGACGTGATTGACTAAGACCTACCTCAAAATATTTCTAAGTTCAAGGGTTAACTTTACGATGCATCATTGAATTTTTTGTAATAATTCAAAATACATTTTTCAGGCGGTCCGTTTTGCCCTCTCGGTCCGTTTTGCCCTACGGTCCGTTTTGCCCTCCCGGTCCGTTTTGCCCTACCTTCCCCTATATACTTTTATTCGATTGCATAGAAACATTCTTTGTCCGGTAAATTTAGTGAAAGTGTTAGGAATACTGCAGTCAGCAGAAGAGCTCATAGGGGAGAGCGGGGCAAAGAGGGCACCTCGGCCAAAAAACAAAAGATTCTTGGAAAATTTTCGATTTTTTTTTTCAATAAAAATTGTTTCCCGAAGAATTTGTTTTTTTTTCAAATTTAATTTCGAAAATTTAGCCAAGGTGGCCCCGGATCCCTGCTTCCCTCTTTGCCACCCTCTACCATGCTATGTACGCCGGCGAATCAACGATCGGATGCCGGTAGAAAAGTGCGGGAATTGCCAATGCCGGGCCATCAAGATACAGATGCAAGTGTGTTTGAAGACGGCCAAGTGATGGCAACTCGGTTGTGGCAAGATGCAAAATGCCCTGCAGGAAAACGGTAGTTGGTAACCAGCACCGTTCCATCAATGGTTGGATTCTGGTAAAACTTCACCGAAATACCGCTATCTTACATGTAGTGGCGCCGCAAAGGCTTGCCTGGACCAGCACATTGCCAGCACTGCCAGTGCTGGGCCATCATGATTTCGGCAGTTCTGTGTTTGCTGGGAACAGACATGAGAAATCGAAATTCGCACACTGAGTTATAAAAAATATATTTTAGTATATTTCTGAATAATTGTATGCGTGAATATATATGTGAACATATATGTTGAAATATATGTAAAATTATATGCTACATATATGCAAAAATATATTTTTTAATAACTATTCAAGGAGAGGTAAGTACAAATTCATTAAGTTGATTTATTCTAGAATACCATGTTATACATTTATATATATTTATATATCATATACACTCGGGCCTCCGCTATTTGAACACCCGCTATTTGACGGACGCCGCTATTTAACCACATTCGTCCTCCGCTATTTGACGGGCGTTACCCCCACTATTCGGCAGCGTTCCCCTTAACATCGGGGCCGTGAATGACACGGAGTGGCGTGAACTGGCTGCGCAGAAAACCGTCCACATCCAAATAGCAGAAACGCTCGGTCCCGACTCGGTCAAATAGCGGAGGCCCGAGTGTATTACATATTATAAATTTTTTTTTGCAACGCATGCATGAGAAGTGCTACTTCTCATGCCTGCAGAGAGTGGCCTAAGTGGCGCTTTACAGCCATGGATACAATAACAATGCTGCGCATGCGCAAATCGGCCTGATTTTACTTCTCACACTGGTGCTTTCTTCTCGCACGCACTTCTCACACTCTTCTCGCGCGCTCCTCTCGGCAGGCACGAGAAGCAGCACCTCTCATGCATTTGTTACAAAAAGTATTATGTGATACACGAGCGAGAGAGCGACCATCCGAAGGTTGTGAAGTTGGTCACACCCTGCGTATAATGATCGCTTTCTCGCACTTGTATCACAAAGTACTAATATATCATATATTCACTATATACAAGTTTCTTTCATATAGATGCCTCAGAATACACATTCTTATACTACAAATGAAAATTGTCAAATTACTCTTTTTTTTAATATTGTTAAATTGAATTAAAAAAAAAATAAAACGTCTACTATTTATCGAATAACTATTTATCATAATCGTTGTTTGATTATAAAACTCATCAATTTTACCTGATCTGCTTTCCGTTTCGTGGTTCGTTCATTCCCGTTTTCTAAATTATCCTCCTCATTATCGTGATCATCATCAATGACAACAATTTTGTAGGCGATTTCATCCCATCAAGAGCGCATAGTTTTTTTTCCAAAACTTTTATCGAAGCTAAAAAAATAGTCCAAAGATAGTGATATTAATCATACATGTTACGCAATCACATTCACCATCTAGGTTGGAAATTCTTCTTAAATGTTATTCCATATCTTGAGAAACTCTTTATAGTTTAAACTTTGAACTATTTATAACTCTATATATATTCCAAAATAGTTTGAAAAATTTACCTGACACTGCAATAATCATTGCATTAAAGCATGCCCATCAACCAAGTCGTTCTTTTTTTGAATCATGCCACTCAACTACATATGGGTCATTCTCAGTTAAGAGGTAAATCGCTTATTGATAAATCGCGGCACGATGAAAAATTTGAAAATTTAACTAAATTTTATAATGTTTCGATCAAAACAATCATTCTAAACGTGTCTGCAAGGCGGTCAGTCAATTTATTAATCTTATCTTGTTTTATAAGAAGCCAGGGGAGATACTCAATCCAGGAGAGAGACTTGATGTACAGAGTAAGATACTTTGTGAACAGGGAAAGGATTTTAATGTTATTTTATGAAAGAAAACAACTTTTCATTTAAGTATAACCTTATTCAGTCATTTTATTTCTGATATCAATCCTTAATTATTAGTTAATAATAATTAGTCTTTAAATTTTCAAACAGCCTTCATAATATACTAGTAATACAGTTTAACTTCAAAATAGAAATTGTTATTTGAATTATAATCTTAGCAATAACATAAATTATTTTTGTTTATAAATCTTTCATTATCAATCATTAATCATTAGTTAATAATTATTAAACTTTTCATTTTCATTAACAGCCTGTATGTAATTTACCAGTAATACTCTTTATGAGTTTAAAATAAAAATTCTTAATAAATAATATTAATAATAATTTAACATTGAGTGGAACATAACATAGATATCTTTTACTATTAAAAAACAAAAAATTAAAAGTACCTTTAGTTTTAGATTCTACCGATTATTTCTGCAACTTTTTCATCTTTTTTAACGCTTATGCTTTTGGCTACGTAATGGTCGTGATGATGAGGGCTTCGAGTTATGTTTCTTCTCTGTATATTTCTTAGATAATCGAAGTGATAATGGCTCACTGTCAGTATCACATGCAGATGCGTATACATCGTCAATGCTCCAACGAGATTTAGATGTTTTTTGAGAATAATCCAATATACCTAATTTGAAATGATCGCAATTATCAGGATCGCAAAAACAGCTTAAAAACTCTTCATAACTAAACGATTAGGAAATAACACAGTTCCGCAAATTTGGTGAACTTTTAGTGTACCGGTAAACGTTTTTATATTTTTTGCTGGTTCGAATTTTGCCTCTTTGTCTGAAATATCTGCATCAGTAATGGTTAAAACTGTAATATTTGGGCAATTTTTTTGAAGCGCTTGAGTGAAATCTTCCAATGAGGAAATGTCGGTGCCACTTGCAACCAGTTTATCTGCAGTCGTTTTGCAAGTTGCACCCACTCCGTCTGGAGCTCCCTTACCGTGGCCGGACTCGTGATAATTCCAGGAAAAATTCATAAGATTAGGATAAAATTCTTCTAACTTTGTCGTCAATACTTTGAACATTATTTTATTTCGGTATTGTGTCACTGGCCCGTCGCTCAGGAAGTGTAAATTAGTAATAGTAGTCGGCAAACTGTCAATTATTGGTAGCAAATGGGCCCAAATCGCTGGAGGTGAGTGCGATAAATTTTCAGATAAAGTACAAAAGCATTTACTTTTAACATCTTTCCCAGCATTTTTCGTATAGGCTACTACTGTGTGCATACTTATCTGCTGTCTTAAACCTCCGAAATGAAAGGATTGCACTTCTTCTGCATACTTCGTTTGATAGTTTTCACTAAAGTCGATATGTATCATAGCATCACTTTCAGTAAGATTTTCTTTTTTTGCTTTTAAAGCTTGGTACTGGTGCACTATGTTTAATTCATGACCAAGAAATTTTCCAATACTATTTTCTGAATCCGAAATTAAATCTCGTGGATAAATTTTCAGCGTACTTTTAACACACTTTGTTACAGTCTTTGTTTTTTTAGTCTTCGGATCGACATAATCTTGGCGTACTGATTGCCACTTTTGGTAATTCAAGGGGTTAGAAAATTCTTTGTAATCAATCCCTTTATGCTTACAATTATCACATTTCCCTGAAAGACAGTTTTCATCGTGTCTGTTACAACAGATAGAATTTAGATAGCTTACATGGTTTGGAACTGATATTATTTTCGCATTGTACAGGGAAGACAAGCATAAATCCATGTTACTATGTGTTACACACATACCAGTGTCAAGATTATCGCAATGTGGTTCGACTATCCAAAATGGTCCCTATCAAAAAAATCCACATGGGAAACCATGTGGGTCTCCCAGGTTCCCAGTTCCCAGGGGAATTTTGGCAGGGAACCCATCTGGGATGTGGGGCTCCCAATAAGACCCATGTGGGATGTGGGTACCCCATAGGACCTGTGTGGTAGGTGTGGGTCTCCCGATAGGACCCATGTGGGATGTGGGTACCCCATAGGACCTTAAAGACGTCTTTACGACATAAGACGACATTTAGACGTCCAAAAGTGAGACATTGGACGTCTATACCACGACTTTAAGACGACTTTTATTTTTGTGTTTACTGGGTGATTTACCAAAACTTCCATGTGGGTGCCTAACAAACCCGTGTGGGATCCCAAACGTCCTATGTGGGTGACCAACAAACCCATGTAGGTTTCTGCGAGTCCCACATAGATTTCCAAGACTCCCATGTGGGTTTCCAGCAAAACCATATGGGTACTCAACAAACCCATGTAGGGTCATCAATGCCCCATATGAGTTCCTAGAAGTCCCACATGGTTTACCGAAACTTCCATGTGGGTGCCTAACAAACCCGTGTGGGATTCCAGACGTCCTATGTGGGTGACCAACAAAACCATGTAGGTTCCTGCGAGTCCCACATAGATTTCCAAGACTCCTATGTGGGTGCCCAGCAAAACCACGTGGGTGAACAAAAATCCTATGTGGGTTCCTGGAAGCCCCACATCGATTTCCAAGACTCCTATATGGGTTCCCAGCCATACCGTGTGGAAGACCAACAAACCCATGTAGGTTCCCAGCCAAACCATGTGGAAGACCAACAAACCCATGTAGGTTCCCAGCCAAACCATGTGGTTGCCCAGCAAAACCATATGGGTTCCCATGTGTCCCACCTGGATTTTTTCAATAGGGGTTGAAACTTACAAAAAGCTGAATATGAGATTTTGACTTGTGACTTTTCCGAAAAAAGTTTATGCAAATTAAACAAGGTGTCTAGCCTAATTCTTTTCTGTTTACGTTCACCTTGCTTCGTTATGTAATCTTTCTTCCCAGCACACACTCTACTATTCGAATCTTCCTCCATAAAAGTAGCAATTTTTTTTTTCATGATTCCATGATATTTTCGGCTTTTTCGTTTTGAGTCTACTAACTTGCAATTCCGAGTCAGATTCTTCAGAGGTTTTATAGTCTTTTCTTTGTCTAAAATATTGTACTTGTTTACTAGCTTTCCGCTTATTACTCTTTTAAATATTTTTTTTTCTTTTTTAGTAGAAAGATTTGAATAATTTTCATTTAATTGTCAAGATAAAACTTCACCGTACAACAACTATTTTTTAACGATTTCTCGATCTCTTGCAGTGGATGAATTGACTAGAGCGTTTACTTTCGTGTTAGGCGAGTCTTCTGTTGATGGTTCTGATCTAGATTCTGTTGACAACCTTTGCAGACGTTTTTTGTAGCGTTGCACTCGAGATTTAAGTTTAGTAATATCGGCTGCTTGTGTTTTGATCATTAGGTTTCTCGTTCTCCTCGCACGAGATGATTTTAGCTGTGCTGCTTGTGTTCGTTTATCAGGTTTTTTTTTTTTCTCAGAAACGGAGGAACCATTCAATTTTTCCCGCAATAAACGACGCCGTCTCTTTGCTTTTTCCCGCCACAATTTTCGAGCTTGCCTTTTTTCTTGCGGAGTCATTTTGTCTACCGTCTTAATTATTCTTTTTTCTTTTTTTTTTTTTGATACTTTGAATGTTCTTTAATTTTTTGTTGTGCATATAGATCTGGGTCATTTCTAATTCTCTGGTATCGCAATCTTTCTGTAATACGCTTTTTTTCAAGAAGTTTTTCACGTGCCAATTTGTTTACGGGTGCCATGTTCTGTAAAAAAACATAATAATCGCGTTTTGGCAATGAACTAAATTGTGAATATATTTATAGGTTAAATTAAATAACAATAGTCAACCTTGAAACAATAAAAAAACAGTAAAAAAAAATTTTAGTTCGAAGTTTTCATATCTCCCCTGGATATCATGTCTTGCCCCTGGCCCTTACAAGTAGACCAGTCACTTTATGCAATTTTAGGGCCTCAGATGACATTAATTATGGGAAGCATGAAAAAAATACTACGATGTAGCGAGAGACGCGAGTAATATAACGTACCGTTTGTGGCATTTAGTTTTCACACGTTTTTGAGAAAAAAATTAAAAACCCGAAAAAAACTCGAAAAAAACACGTTTCTGTACATTTTGCGTCGAACGATGCTTAAACGAAGGCAGATAGACCATAGGTTGACTGGACCTTTTTTGTACAGCGTTAAATTCTCTGCAAAAAAGTCCGCGACGGCATATCTCTATAGTTGATATCCGATGCGTTTGAGGCGATACAAAACGCACCTACGAAATGGAACTTTTCCGTCGACTGACAGGCCATTGCCATGGCAACGGCTGCCATGTTAGTCAACGGAAAAGCGTCGTTTCGTAGGTGCGTTTTGGATCACCTCAAACGTAAAATGATTGGTCTAAAGATAGGGGAGATACAGACAGGGTAGATACTTTTTAGTAACAAAAACAAAAATATTGACAAATGTATTTATTGTACGTGATTAACCAAGAAAACTTAGAATCTATACATAACAAGAAGTAAATATACAGATGAATTAAAATTTTTAGATGAATATTTTTAAAATAAAACTTACCAGGGGAGAGGCTTTATTCACTCGTTCTCAACTGTATCCATAGAGTGTCAGTAATGAAATAAATGACAAAATGACTGCGCACCTAGTTCGAGTGGCGCTGATTACAAACTAGAAACTCAACGACGTTCGTTCATGGTCTTAAATTCCCGCGAGTCAGTAACCAAATGCCGATTTTACAGGAAAATAAACATGCCAGGGGACCAGACGCAAAATGCGGGGGACAAACGTAAACGTAATTTTTTTAAAGAAAAAAAAATATCACGCAATTTTACTTGCTTGATTACGATAAGTTATTTAATTTATTTTGTTGAAATATATAATTTAAATAATATATTTGATTTCTTAGTACTTTAAATTACTAATACACAAACAGAATCAGCCCGGGGACAGGCCAGGGGAGAGATGTTTTCCGACTTTGAGATGAAATTGTGACTAGATTAAATAAAATTAAGAAATGAATTTGAGTGACCACTTACATGAGCATGAGTTTTAAGAGATAATTACATTCTTTTTAATAAATTTTTTTAAAAAAGGTGATTTTTCACCGTGGACGTCGAATTTACCTCTTAACTGAGAATGACCCATATATTTTGTCAGGCTTTTCAAAATCATTTTTATAATTATAATAGTCGAAGTCTTTCATCCAATCAACATCAATTCCAGTCGTATATTTCTTGTCATCGGATCCTCCTATCCATTTAACTAAGGCAAACATTTTTTTGGACATCCTATATATAAAAATATCAGTTATTATTGTTTTGTGTTATTAGACATATTGTTCATTTACACGTTTCACCATAATTTATCTAGGTACTGATCTCAATATATACATTTATTGAAATTCAATAAAAATATATTATTGGATTTATTATCAGTGCGTGTTTGATTTTTACCGATACGAAATTGCACCAGATTCATCGATCCTCTTTTTTCAATCGTGATAATACAGACGAGGAAAAAGATGAAAGATTCTTGGACCAGCTTCATACCAGTCAGAATAAAACATGCTTGGCTACGTTATATAATATTCAATTTGTCACATTTGATAGCTACAAATGAAATGATACAATTATTTTAATTAAATCAATTACTACTTACTTTTTTCAGCAACGATTATTAGCAATAACTCAATATATCTTTATTAATTAAACTTTGTTTTATGTTACGAAATTATTCGAATTCGATTTCCTCGGCGGACAATGTAAAAACCATCTGTAGACTCTATTTTCGCACGAAACGAACATTTTTTTGGATGTATGTGTTCGGAATTGAAATAGAAGTTGCGCTAAGCATCTCTTTTTTGCAGTTTCGACGCCTGGGCTCGGATAATAATCGATATGTGACACATTTCGAGAAAAAAGGAGGTGGGCGACTAGGGATGGGCCTTAAGATTGCTATTTCTAAATTGTCATTTACGATTTGATAGCCTTACTGTACTTTTTCAAAATAAAAATAACAAATCTGTAGTGATAAAACGAATTTTTATTTTCATTCATTTCTGTACGGCTTTAATTATATAAAAATGATCAAAAAATGTGAGATAAAAATAAAGACAAAAGCCTATACAAAAAATTAGATTACAGTCAAGACTAAAATCAAGACAAAATGTAAAATTAAAATAAAATCAAAAGTCGATACGAAAAATAACATTATTACAGGTTTAACGTAATTGTGGTGTACATAGACCCCCGGTGCGTCGACTGATAAAATCGGAAACGAATGAAATTATGGAACAATCACTGCCGATTACACAGGTGTGTTTACATGTGTTAGTCTTCGTTGACATCTGAAATTTGTCACTGTGGAACCTGAACATAGCCATCACACAGATGTGGTTAATGTGTATTAGTTTACCCCCTCCATGCGAAGTCCCTGGCCCTGATCATTAGTGTTTTCTACCAGGGTATGGGATGTTATCGAATTTAAGGGAGAACCCTACTGATATTTTGACAAAAACCATTTTTCCATTTTATTAAATGACTCAAAAAGGTCCTATAGAAGAAAGTAGAATGCATTCTGCATTCCACATACTTCGCAGATAAACCATAGTTCGGTTTCTAGATTATGGTAGAACGTGTACCCAGAAAAAATGATCCAAAGATCGATTCAAATCCCACATCGGGGAATGATTTAGAAAGTATGGATATCCCTCCAAGGCGTGCGTCGAATGAAGAAGAAGATTATCGTAATGTAGAGGTATTATATGAAGAAGACTATTCATCTAGCGTGTCTGACGACGAGGAACTTGATTTGATAGCCCTCTTGAATTCTGTCACACCTTCTAGCACATCTTCATGCGGCACACTTTCAGAGAAATTATCTAATTATTTAACGACAAAGGCAAGCAGTTTTGTAAGCAAGTTATACAATTTGTCAGACCTACCAAGGAAAAGAGTACAGTTTATAGTAGAAGAAGTCACTAGCCTAGCCAATGGAAGTGCTGCAAATGTCATACGAGACGTGGTGCTAGATCGTTTGAAAGCATTGAATGAAAATCCTGAAAAATTATTGGAAATAACTGCTCTGATCGATAGACTTGCAGAGCCATTTAGACATTTCGAAACTAAATATCATCGTTTTAGACAGTTAACATCATCTGGAAATCTAATTTTACCGCAACAAGTTCTACTTACCCGATTAAAAAAGATTATATATAATTATATATAATTATATATGATTATTGTAACGCAGTTTTTAACTTGGAGAGGAAAAACCACAGATCTGGTTACAATTCGGCACTTTTCCGTGTTACTTACTTAATTACCAAAGTGTTGGGCGCCAGACGCTACTGCGTCGTTTCGATACGATAACATAACTTACTAAAACCAAAAAACTTACGGAAATGCGTCGAGCGACAACTCGACTAGCTCAGATAACAAAGCCTTAGATAGAGGGGCAGGGTACACCACGTAAAACAAGATTATTTCTCTGAGATAGTTGAGATCACATCAATCAATCATTTATTAATAAAATTAGATAACTTAGACGAATCATACTACTAATAGTTTGTTACGATAGGTTTCCTAACTGTTCGGGACAGAATTTACTCATTTATGATGCAATTCAATCAGAGGAGTGTGTCAGAGGTGACTCGATATAAAACGATTAAACTAGACTCCAGACTTGGTATCACAGAGCGATACATCGTACCCAATAAAGGCAAAAGTTTATATTTCATAACACACCCTGAGATTAAAAGTCTCATGCTCTATTTGCTAAGATTTTAAGCAATATAATCGGTAACAAACGATACAGGTTCCCTACTAATTAATTCAGAACGATAGATTGATCTGTAACCAAATCCCGACGATACGAGATCGATAGTACGATACTAAATCATCCAAAAACAATACTAGATGTTACATACGATAACGAATTATCCAAAATTGATCATACTTTACTAACCTAACAAAATAACGATAGTAAATTATCCAAAATTGACTTAACCGTACTAAATTATAACAAATCAACAATAATAACCTAAACTATACGCGAGGCCTAAGCCCTCGCGGCTATCTTCGTTCAGGGTACTCCAGGAAAGATATCGCGTCCCTAATGCCATAAAGGCATACGCTGTATATAGATCTACCGTAAGAGCCATAAAGGCATATAAATTTTTTTTTTCGCCCAATCGCTTCAGAATAACTTGAAATGGATATTCTGAGAAAAAACAAAACTAAGACCAAAAAGGCCTATAGTTATGCATATAATGCATAACATATGCCTTTTTGGTTTTAGGCGAAATGATAACTAATGCCAAAAAGACATATAAACAAAAATAAATCAATAAAATACAACACGCAAATTCAAATTCAAACACATATTTATGCCTTTTCTAAGTTGTTTTGCAGATCGTGCAATGTCTTGGTTCGGTACGGTGTAATGATTCCACTCATTTCATTGTGAATGATTATATTTTGCGTCACTAATGCCATAAAGGCATATCGTCGTTATAGGCCTTTATGGCATACTAATGCCAAAAAGGCATATAGTTTTTTCAAACTTTGCCTATCGCTTTGGAAACATGAAAAACGCATAAAAAGTAAAAAAAAATAATCAATTTTCCTAAAACCAAAAGGGCCTATGTCCCAAAAGATATGCCTTTTTGGCATTAGGGTAAAAAAAAACAAAAAAACTAATGCCAAAAGAGCATATCTTTTTGGCCATAGGCCTTTTTGGTTTTAGGAAAACGAATTTTTTTTTTCTTGACTTTCTATGCGATTCTCATTTTTCCAGAGCGATAGACAAAGTTTGAAAAAACTGTATGCCTTTTTGGCATTAGTATGCCATAAAGGCCTATAACGGCGATATGCCTTTATGGCATTACGGACGCGATATTTTCTACAGTATTTCATGCACAATATTATTCTAACAGACTAAATCAAAAATAGAAGCCATACGAGAAGCGATGAGCAATAAATTATAGCCAAAAAGCAATGAAAGATCTATGTAACTCAGCCAGACTCGAGGTTGTTCGATAAATCAACAAAACAAAAATTAAAGACGAGCTTCTTAGCTCAGAAACTAAAAACGAGCCTCTTAGCTCAATGACCAAAAACGAGCCTCTTAGCTCAATAACCAAAAACGAACCTCTTAGCTCAATAACCAAATTAATAACCAGAACCTTATACGAACGACCTCGTGTCCTCACAAAAGAATTAAGGCCTTACCTTAATTAAGTTGCTTCGATTAATTGAACTCACTACACTTGTTTAAATTAGACTCGATAATAACGACAGATGATACGATAGGCGATACTCGATGAGTGATGATGCTTGGTGAGTGGCGTAGACCAGAGCGAAGAGTAGACCGATTAACAGGTATACCCTCCTTATATAGTCTTTATTGTCAGCTCATCCTTCGGATTTGCGTAATCACGTGACATATCGGTAGTCTAATTGGTCGGTGAGCGACAGATTTTGACGAACGTAATTTAGGAGAAGTCTACCTCACCCCTGCCGCTGCTAATACCGCTCCTATTACCGCCTTCCTTTTGAGTCCCCGGGCGCTGGACTCACATGGAGCCTCGCTCGCCCGGCCACCCGATATTTCTTC
The DNA here is from genome assembly GCA_963992785.1 of Tenthredo livida. Taxonomy (NCBI): domain Eukaryota; kingdom Metazoa; phylum Arthropoda; class Insecta; order Hymenoptera; family Tenthredinidae; genus Tenthredo; species Tenthredo livida. The sequence goes on along the minus strand of OZ023069.1, from coordinate 25,222,130 downwards.
TAGGGCCTTACATCATTGGTCGATCCACCAGAAAGTTGGTGGTAGCTTCGTGTCTCGGCATACTAGGGCTTCACCCACGAAAGGATTCGATAGGTCGGAACGCTGATCCGGGGGTTTTCATGACCAACCACGGCCGCGATAACAGATTCGGAGACAGTTTGACGATGATAGCTGCACTGACTGATTGCTACTTAGGTGGGAGGCGGTAAAGATGCACCTTCAGATGCCCTGTTCACCACCCTCACATCAGCAGTGCATTTTCTTGTAGGCGGTAGCTCCCCGGGTGACGGGAGGATTTCGTTGTGCTTCTCGCACATCCCTGTACGCCGTCAATCCCATAGTTGGAGGTGGTAGATCTTTCCACTTGAGAGGAGGCGCTGACCTTGGGGTTTTCTGGACCAACCATGGTTTGCACGCCGACAGAATCGTCCGGGACGATATTGGAGGCTTCTTACGCTCGGTAGAATCGCTTTTCCTTCGGTAGTTCCCACGACGACAGACGTCTCGTGGAGTATCGAGCTCGAGATTACATAGTTTACAAGAAAATAAAATAGTGTTAATTAGACCTCATTATTTTCCCTAAGTTTCCTCTTTTCCTGGAGACCCTGTCTACGCCACGCATCGTTGCATTCTCGAGAGAATCGCCTTGTGGCGGGGAATTCAAAAATACTACGTCACAATTTATATATGATTAGACAAAATCATTTGTTCCCGGGCTTCGTGTCAATAAATGGTAAAACTATATCAAAATTTAGTATGGTAACGTTCGAAAGTAGGGAAGCCGGGCATACGTTTCGAAAATAAGTTTGTTACATGCACTCAAAGGTTGCATTCAAGTGCATACTTCGCCGGCATTCTGCGGACTCATGCATTCACACTATTCGACAGCGTGTATTCGGTGCCGTGCGGTTCAGTGCGGTTCGGCGCGGTTCCGCGTAGTGTGTATTGGCCTTCATAGTGCTAACATGGTATATACTTTCGAATTATCTGAATTTATTTGGAAGTAGAAAATATTTCATTCTGAACACTTCCTCAATTGAAAACAGCGCCGGCAACTCTTGTGTTGCCTCTATTGCGACGGCAACACTCGAAATCTCCCGTGTGTGGCATGGCAACACTCGGAATTTGACCACTACAACTGAAAATTCATGAATTTGAATAAAAAAAATTTGTAATTGATGAGTTTGTATCTCGAAATGCTGTCAGGAGCGCGACTTTTGCGATCGATGAAAAACAATATGCTAATCCCGCCCCCCCCCCCCCCCCCCCCCCCCCGAAGAATCGTAACTTGGCAACACACGGAAGATTAGTAAGTTGTCGGCACTGATTGAAAGTATTCATACTACAGTAGAACCTCGATTATCCAAACCTCTGTCACCCGAACCCTCTGTTATCCGAACCACGATCGCTTTAACCGAACCCTCTATAATCCGAACCTCGACTCGTTTTTTTTTTTTTTTTTTTTTTTATCTTCATGCGCGCATTTTTCGCGTTTTATTACATAGTATTTATCTACTTGAACGATGGCGCAAAATTTTGAAATTTATATGCACGTCGAAAGACTGCGCGCAATTACAATGTTGCAAAGAAAGCGTTTGGTCGAACGTCTTCAAGCTTGATTCGCCTGTCAGGGCATTAGTGAGCTCGCATATTCATTCTTACCGGTGGTCTTCATTTAACTCCAGGCAAACTCACATTGTGCAACATTACTGTTCCATTATCCGAATTTTCGATTATCCGTACTAGGCCCGGTCCCAATTGGTTCGGATAATCGAGGTTCTACTGTATCAGCAATAACCATGATTACCGATCATTGCGACGTACAAAAGATATAACAACTATAGTTTACATGTTTTTTTAATTTGATTAATGCCCGAATTCATCAACGTCCGTGAAACGTTTGACCACCGTAATATTTAACAGCCGGTTAAATTGTTTTGTTTCTATCGTTACCATCGTATGATATTTTTAACCAGCGTAATAGCTATTACGGCTGTTTCAAAATGACTACCGCAGTTGCACAGCAGTCGCGCGTCTTGCTGAGGGAGACGCACAAATAACGATAGCTTGTTATCGTTATTACTCACCTTACGCATTTCTGATAACAAGACGCGCGGTTGCTCGGTAATCGCGGTGGTCCTTTTGAATCAGCCGTAATTATAGCTATTACGCTAGTTCAAAATTTCTTACGATGGCGACAATAGAAACAAAACAATTTAACGGGCCGTTGAATATTACGGCGGTCAAACGTTTAACGGACGTTGATGAATTCGGGCATAACTGTTTTATTTTAATTTTTTTCTTTCATTTTTTATTTTTTTCGATTTTTTTTTCCGGGAGAGTCTCTCCTTGTACGCCATTCACTTGGACTTTGAGCACCAATGATTTAGAAGGGCCCAGCCCTGTTCTCTCACCGACAAGATTAGCTATGGGGCTAGTATAAATAGCTGGATCCTCGCTGATACTGAGGTAGTCATCCATGATCGATCATCTCAGATTGTTATTTTTGCAAACAAAGGATCAAATAAGAATACGATAAAGCTGAAAGATAACCGTAATTTCTAATTTTCATCTCAGCATCATTCTTCGGCGCATATCTTGTTGAACTAACTTAGTCGTTGCAGTAGTTTGATGGTCTTAATTATTGAAATCCTCAACATCTTACAGAATGAATAATTTTGGGGTAGCTTCGTGTGTTACCACGTGCATCATGATCTTTACGTTATTTAGCATAGTACTGAGGTTCAGGAGACGGCGACACCTCTACAAACAGGCATCCAAATTCCCAGGACCACCAACCCTGCCGATTATAGGCAACGCGCATCTTTTTACCGGAACTTCCGGAGGTACGCGTGTTATTTTCAAGTATATTCAATCGTTTACATTTACTCAATCAATTATATTTATTCAATCGACTGATGGAATCGTCGATCTCTTTATATTCTACACGATTTCAGATATCTTTGATAGACTGATCCAGCTGGGCAAGTCTTATCCTGCACCTTATCGGTTTTGGATTGGCTCCTGTTTGTTAATTGTCATTAACACTCCGGAGCAACTGAAGGTGAGATAGTTCTGTTGTGAGCCAAAGTTAATTGAACTTCTCAATGGCTAATAGATCCATCATTTCAGGTAGTATTACATAGTCCGAAAACCATTGACAAAGGCAATTTGTTTGACTTCGCGCGACCATGGATAGGAACAGGGTTACTTTCGGCTTCTGGTAAGTAATATTCGGAACATCAGGACGATAATTTCTTTTTTGTAACACTGTATGGAAAGTTCTTACTTTGTGTACCGAAAATTGTACGCAAAATAGCAGATTTTTGATGATCTTACAAAGTGTGCGGGAATCAACATTCCCGCACATTTATCAATTCAAAGTGTGCGGGAATCAACATTCCCGCACATTTATCAATTCAAAGTGTGCGGGAATCAACATTCCTGCACGATTCACCTATGCGGGAATGATGATTCCCACACACTTTGTCGATTCATCCTTGCGGAGTGTACACAAAGTGCGAACTTCCATACAGTGTTACAAAAAATGGTATATGAACTAGTGCGGGTTGGTGATTTCCCATTCGTGTGAGATGCAGCACTCGCCTTCGGCTCGTGCTGCAAACCTCACACTCATCGGTAATCACCAACTTTCCGCACTAGTATCATAATATACTATTATTTCACGATGTACAATGATGTCATCGTAATTTTTCAAGCATTAAGAGGCGTTCGGGTTAGGGCTATAGATGAAGAGGAAAATTATGAACCAACTGAATGGAATTTGTTTTTCGGCAGATGCGAAATGGCGAGTACATCGAAAGCTCATCCAACCTACTTTTAGTACATCAATTCTCCAGTCCTTCGTGGAAATATTTTCAACCCAATCAGCGATGATGGCGAAAGAAATGGAACGGAATTTGGATGGACCGGAATTCGACATTAGTAATTATGTGACGCAGTGGGCATTGTACACTACCTGTGGTATGTCAACTATAGGGTCACTTCACGAACTTTGACCAAATTCCACCAATCGACACCAATTTCATCGGAACTTTTATTGTCTCCAGAAACTACTATGGGTGTAAACTTGGCGGCACATACGAACGATGGCGAGAGCTACTCAGAGATTGCTGAGAAGTAAGTGAATCAGATCAAGTCAATCTTCTAGCTGACAGGAAACCGCATGATAGTCGGATTTTTGTAATTTTCTATACTCATGGTACGTGATGTCCAGATCTCGAATAAGAATTGCCCAAAGCAGTTCGATCCCATTTCCAGAAATTCTCGAGAAAATCGTTTTCGAAGTTTTCCGAGCTACTTATATTCACTTTATATTCACTAAATGTGAAACCAATTTCAACGGCGCGCGTGCCGCAGTAGATATAAATCGGATATAAGTTAGAAAAAATTCCCATTCTGAGGATACCGCACTGAGAGAAATTCAATGTGTAAAATCAACATTTTTGATACAGTTAAAATTTCATAGTAATCGTAACTTTTTTTTTCGTTGATGTAACTATAATTAAGGTACAGCGAGCATATATGTGATGTAGTAACAGTAACCACGCCAGAAATTTAGTAATATTAACAGTCTTTTCCGATGACCCTGAAGATTTCTTCATCTGCAAATTGTTGTATATTGTCAGCTGTATATTTATATAGAATCACCGAATCCAAAAGTGTCTAAGGACTTTTTTGTTCATAGATCGATTTTCTTGAAGAGTGTATTGTTTTTTTTTTTTTTTTTTATTTCACACTTTGTGGAACTTTGAGCCGTTTTTCCCTGATTTTGCCGATAATTTCACCCGTAGCTGCCTCCCCGCGGATCCAACCGAAAAATGTTCCGGGACTTTTCAATTCCGTTTTTTATTTACGAAATGAGGTTGATTTTTTTTTTCTTATCTGGAAGCTTTTTGAGCCATTTCTTTCGATTTTGCCGATAACGTCACCAATGTTTTGATTTTTCAATGGCGGATTCTTTTCTATTTAATGTCATTTTTTTTAAATATTTCAATACACATCGTCAGGCGTATATTTTTATAGAAGCACTGAATCGCGAAGTGTCTACAGACTTTTTTTGTTCATTGATAAAATAAACATGAAATGCCTCAAAATAGAACATAGCAAATAGAAAGAATCAAAAAAATACCCGCCCCAAGGGAATCGATCGGTGAACAAAAAAGTTCTTAGGCACTTTTAGATTCGGTGCTTCTACACTTTCTCGGTGGATATATTTTTATTGGATCGGTGGTAAATATGTTGCAAGTGACATTATCGGAAAAATCGATAGAAATGGCTCAAGAAGCTTCCAGATGAAAAAAAAAAATTAACCTCATTTCGTAAATAAAAAACGGAATTGAAAAGTCCCGGGACATTTTTCGGTTGGATCCGCGGGGAAGCAGCTACGGGTGACATTATCGGCAAAATCAGGGAAAAACGGCTCAAAGTTCCTTAAAATGTGAAATAAAAAAAAAAATAAAAAAATACCCTCTTCAAGAAAATCGATCAATGAACGAAAAAGTCCTTAAACACTTTTGGATTCGGTGCTTCTATAAAAATATACAGCTGACAATACACAACAATTTGCAGATGAAGAAATCTTCAGGGTCATCTTTTCCGGCCGTATATTTAACTTTTCTCGAATATTTACAGTTACTATTTAACCTGCTGTGCAAGGCACAATTTTTAGCGAATTGCATGTACTATTTTTGGGGTGTTGAATTCTTTCGAGTAATCGTAACTATATTTTCAGTTGACGGAACTCTATTTTCTATTAAAGATTAACCAACTATTCAACTTTACCCGTTTGTTTAAATGGACTAGTTTTTATAATTCCAAGTGTACTCAAACAACATGTTTATATCTAATACTTTTGGACGTCAACTTACTAAGGTATCGACAACTATAATTTTCAGTTCAAACAACATAATTTATCACTTTCACTGAACTAAAGTTACTCGCGAGTAACAGACACTATCACTGAGAGAAATATTTAGTTCCCTTCAACCCAAATCGGCGAGTGAAATAAGGCCTTAACATTTTTTTTTGTGTTCAACGAACGTTTTAAAATTCAGTACCAGTTACTGGAAATTTCGGTGAACATATACGAATCTATAGATTCTCATAGATATTATTACATACTTACTGTGAGCGTCACAGTAAATGAGAACTTTTGGAACTCTAGGAAACAGATGTTCAGTTGAGACATCTTAGCTGCATTAAAACGTTGATATCATTGTGACAGATGCCAAATAAATAGACAAAAGTGATTTTATATTTCAATAAATAGTTTAGCGCAGTCGGTAGAGCGTGCGACCAGTAATGCGAGCGAATGCGTGCGTCCGCGGATCGAATCCCGGCCGAAATATTGCGATGTTTTTCTAATATGTAAATCCTTACTATGTATCGATATGCGATTGATTACAAATAGTAGGTGTTGCTCAACACATCATACATTGTAATAAATTCATTGTAACAATCTAAATTAATTTTTTTCGCGCAGCGAAATTCCATCACGATAAAATCGAGTTGATTTAACACTAACTGATCAGTCAGCGCTACTTTATAATCTCGTTTATAATACACGATTTCTCGAAAAACAATGGGTTACTTCAACTCTAACGCAATGTCACTCGAACCAATACAAGTTAGGAAAGATGGTTTAGTTAGAAGAACTCTGTTGGAATAGTTCGCTGGTATAGTTACGTTCACCGAAATTTCCAGTAACTGCTACTGAATTTTAAAACGTTTGTTGAATACAAAATAGTAGTTTTCGTACCAAGGGCGTGAATCCTACGCCCGAGATGCAAACATTATTTTTTGATGCAGTGGGCGGAAAATTCGTATATTGATTGACGAGCATAGTTCGAGGTTTGCAATTGAATGTAAATTGATAACCTTTTAACTGAATCAACCATCGATACCAGTGGCGGATTTACCAGTAGGCTAAGTAGGCTGCAGCCTAGGGCGGCAAATTTTGGGGGGGTGGCAAATTTTTGCCAAAAATAAGCAAAAAATACGAAAATTATATATATATATTTTTGCAAATAGAACTGGCCAAAATATTTCTTCGGATGGGGGGGCAGAAATCTCGTAGCCTAGGGCGGCGAGAACCCTAAATCCGCCACTGATCGATACTGATGTCTTGGTTTCACTATTTTTTATCACGAATGCGTCACAAACCGCTGAGCGGGGTCCGGGGCGAAGCCCCGGTCGGGGGTTTGGGGCGCGAAGCCCCCCAACTACCAGAAAAAATAATTTTCATTTGATACAATAAGAGTAGTGAACGTATTAAAAATCCGAAAAGGATGAACAACTGAAGTGGATTCCTCCCCCCCTCCATTAAACATTACATTCAGAAAAAAAAAAAATTTGACGTAATAATAATGGAAGAACATTAATTAGTGGGTGGATACTGATATATTAGCAAATACAAAGCAGTAGGGCGCGAGAGAGTAGTCAAAAAGTGTTGTTGTTTTTGTGCCTGTAGAGCGCTCGGTCACGCGGCGATTTTATATTATGAGTACGTATTTTGATTTGAAATAAACTCTGTGCAGCGTAGTTTTGTATAATATCAGTCCAACACTACTCGTTTTAGTGAAAAATAACGATTTCCGCAAACTTTTATTTTATGCCTCGTTTTGCGATGGGTGTGAAATGCCTATTTTACGCCCACTGCATCAAAAAAAAAATGTTGATGCCTTATTTCACTCGCGATTTGGGTTGGGGGAACTAGATATTTCTCTCAGTGCGACATGACAAACTTTACGTAGGTGGCAGCCCCGAGGCTCAAACCGAACTTTGGATTGAAATAAGAGGTAAACACGCGCAACGAAGAGATTATACGCATTGTTTGTTCACGTTTAATAGCTATCAGGCATTTTTTTTCAATTCTTCATTCTTCGGGAATTACGTCTACCCATTTTCTTGCAACCAAACACAGAACACATCGCCATTTTCCATAATTAACAATCAAAGTAAGGAATTTTCCTTAGACCATACAGGATGGACCGCGCATTGCCTATGCTAAAGCATTGTGAGATTGTCGCTGGGTAATGAGAAAAGGACAGACGTGAACACACGATACTGGATCGTTCGTCGGACAAGGACGCGATAGTCCACTAGGGGAGTAGCGCCTATGGTTACTCGGCGGCACTAATGCGCGGTCCATCCTGTATGGTCTAAGGCATTTTTTATAATTCAACAATCAAAGTAAAAGATCGAAGCTCTGAAATCTCATATGTAAACACACACGATATCTGAATTCTGCGCCGTTCGTCATGGTCTCTGCCTCAGTAGCGCCCCTAACGGCACAAGGCGTCACGCGGCATCCTTATTCGCACTTCGGAGGAACATCGTAGAGGCTCGGGTTCGAATCGAATTGTTTTCTGGATTTGAATCTCTGCTGTTGAAAATTTTACATTGACAGTTCCCATGAAATGTAATAAAGAATTTTTGTGCAATGGTTAGATCAGAATACCTACTGTCTATATTCACAGCCTGCTTCCTGTGATCAATCTGGGTCACTTGACGGTAGAATCATTTTCACAGAGCCATGGCGAGTGTATGCAGAAGAGTGACTAGTCCCTGGCTGCACCCGGATTTCTTTTTCTACCGCACGGTACTTGGCAAGAACCAGCAGAGATACATCAAGTTTTTGCATGACTTCACCCACAATGTGAGTAGGGAAATACGGTCGCTTTTGTTACACGTTTGAGAAATTTCCCGTCAAATCGGCAATAAATTGACCTTTTGTTTTTCAAATCGATTGAGACATTCTTCATGTGATAGACATGTGACAAAAATTGATACTCATTTTGCTTCCGCGATGTCCAATAAACGAAATAATTGATGTATAGTACGAGAAAAAACTAGGAAAGCTGAAAATAATTCGCGATTTCCGCTGTCTCATTCCAGGTGATACGAACGAAGAAGAAAGAGCTTTTTGAACAGAGTCACCGGCCAGGCTCAGACGATGAAGAAGGGGATATTAGTAAGTAATTGCCTCATTATTGGCCAAAATGTGAAATCCGTGAGAAAATCACTTCCGACATTGAATACACAATATCTAGGCCTCACTTGTAGCATTTTCGACTGGGGCTCCCGAGTCGAAATTTAGCGCCTACTTTCGACCTGTAACTCCTACCGTTTAGGAGGATGTGCAGGGTCACCGGAGGTTCACTTTCAATGTAAAATGACCTCCTACTTTGCACCTAAAACAGTCAGATATCGGACAATTTGCCACTTTTAGGCTCAAAATAGGAGTTCCCGAGAACCTCGTATAACCCTCCAGACCCTAGAAATTCGTGATCACGGATTTATGGGGTGAATATCAAAATTCAAAACGTCATTAAATAAGCATAATCAAAATTTATCTTAATTATGCTACAAATATTTCAATTACACATTACGTTTGTAATGCACTGAGAGAAATATTGCTAATTTACAGATTAGAAAAACTTCGCATTATTTTGGCCGGGATTCGATCCGGGGACGCACGCATTCGCTCGCATTACTAGTCGCACGCTCTACCGACTACGCTAAACTATCTGTTGAAATAATATATCACGTTTCCTTATTAATTTTGAAATTAGCATCTGTCTCAATGATATCAACGTTTTAATGCAGCTAAGATATCTTAACTAAACATCTGTTTCCTAAAGTTATTTTGGTTATTAAAAAATTTCAATTTTAACAAAAATGTTGATTTTACACATAGGGACCATTCAACAAATACGTTCGCTTTTGGGGGTGGGGGGGGTGGGGGGGGGGGGGGGGGTCGAGGTTGATGTGACGTTACAAGTCATGGGGGGGGGGGGGGGGGGGGAGGACAATGTGACGTTCGGTTTTTATGTATAGAATTCTGGTTTTGGCACGAAAATTTCGTTTGAATAGATCGAATTATGGATCGATAGATCAAAAAAGGCATCGAAGCGGGGGGCGGGGGGGGGGGGGGGGGGGTAGAGATTTGTGACGTATTATTTTGGGGGGGTCTAGTCAAACGAACCATTGTTACATAGGGGGGGGGGTCTAAAATCGTTCAAAAAAGCGAACGTATTTGTTGAATGGCCCCATAGAATTTCTCTCAGTGTGCGTAATTGAAATTATTTCATATATGCAATCCATTTGTGATGTTCAATTCAAGTTTTTTAAATTACACATCATCAACGTAATGGATGATTGAAGAAAGTTTAACGACGCATCACAAATATAACGTATGATTGAAAAATGTTTAATTGGACATTATCAAAATAATGGCTAATGAAATAGGTAAAAATAATTATTGACTTCCAACCCTGATCAGAACGTAGCGGTTCAAAGTAGGGGTTCCAGGTTAAACAGTACTAAATGAGGTTGAGTAGGCTGTAGAGAATTAAAATAGGAGTACAATTCCACTGCGAGTAGGACTCCGCGGGTCAAAATAGGCGCTATAGGTTGGGCAGTATCAAAACAGGTTGATTTGAGTGCTTAGAGCAGTTAAATAGGAGTACAATTCCACTGCGAGTAGGACTTCGCGGGGCAAAATAGGCGCTATAGGTTGGGCAGGGTCAAAATAGGTTGATTTGAGGGCTTAGAGCAGCTAAATAGGCGAAAAATTTCGACTCGGGCTACACCGAGCTACACTGGTGTAGTGTAGCCATCTTTGTCTCTCTCTTCCTCATAGAAAAGAAAGAGGATGAAGATAGTTACACTACACTGGTGAAGCCCAGTCGAGAATGCTATTATTCAACTATACATTTATAATTCACCCAACTGGTGAGTTTTAATTGATCGCCGTGAATTCTTTTGCGCATACATCGAGCAGTACGATCTTTTATCAACAATTCATACATTTATCTACAGACAATGAGATCCCTCGAAAAAAAGTTTTCTTAGACCATCTCATAGAAGTATCCGGTAACGGCAAAATATTGTCAGATGAAGCACTTCGCGAGGAAGTTGATACGATAATGGTAACTGTGAGTGATTTGTTTGATTTATTACCTCTTCATCTCATACACGTATATCAGAATCAATACAATTGTAGTTCCGTTATTCAGATCCTAATAAAACGTACGATCACTAGACTTACTATTACAGTAGAGAAGTAAAAGCTCTGGCAAGATTTATAATCTAATTATCATATATTACAATTTCGTTTCAGGGATCTGACACGGCTGCTGTGACAAGTTCTTATGTGATGTTAATGCTGGCCTCTCACACCGAAGTACAGGTAACATACATCTAATTCACTCAGCTTGCTGTACATTGCATAGAGATGGGTGCTTCATCGTTTGTGAAACTTCGCAGTATACCTATGTATGATACACTTCGTGAATCTTGACTCATCTGTAATATTGCCACAGGAAAAAGTCTATCAGGAAATATGTGAAATATATGGAGACGTTGATGGCGAAGAGCGACCCGTCACTCCAGAAGACTTGTCACGCATGACGTACCTAGAACGCGTAATCAAAGAGACATTGCGCCTATTTCCGATTGTACCTTTCATCGTACGAACGGTGAAGGAGGATTTGGATATAGGTCTGCATGATTCAATTCTACTATTTATCGATTCCTGTCTTCAAACTGAAGTACCACTTACTTTCTAATACACCTCAATATTTGGGAATTTAGTTATACGGCGATTATTTATGTTATAGGTGATCATGCCTTTCCAGCAGGAAGTCTAATCCTTCTTTCACTGATAGAGCTCCATAGACATGAGGATATCTGGCCAGACCCGATGAAATTTGATCCAGACAGGTTTCTGCCAGAAGAAGTGAAAAAACGAGACTCATACACGTACTTACCATTCAGTGGTGGGCCAAGAATTTGTTTGGGTACGAATTTAGTAATAGATATTGATCGTGATCGTCTCTATTATTAGTTGATGGATGTATGCCGAAACCTCGAAGAGAATTGGTGTCAGAAAAAGAGTGTCGATTGCGATAAAAGATTTATGATGTTTATTTTAATTATTCAGGTTCCAAGTACGCCATGATGTCAATAAAAACACTTTTTGCGACGATTCTTCGACGCTACGTGCTGAAAAAGGATCACGTAATACCAGCGCAAGATATTCGATTCAAATGGGAATTCGTGATGAGATCTGTAGACCCGATCACAATAAGACTTGAGAGACGATCACAAAAAGTGGCATGTTTGGTCCCATAAGCGCCATATATGTACATATGTTTAAACATAATTATATTTAACAGAGAATTTATAGGACTACCTCATGGACGCTTCCACGCCATGAGGTGATGCAATGCTACTGGCACCTTATCCCCTCCCGAACGAGCCTCACGCAGGCGGTGCGCGCCTGTGTTGTTTTGCCGTAGGGAGGGGATCGTTTACTGTCACCGAATATTCTCTGTATATATTTTGGTCAACCAATTTTATGTGGCAATCAATTATTCTTCGGCACCTGTACGTAATCAATAAGTTCATCAAACGGTGTGTCATAGCTCCGTTTCAACTTGTGAATCTTGAATAAAGGCATATGCCTCTTTTTCTTTGTCTCTAACATGATCATTCGATCAGAAGTCAATGCATATGCATGGTTTAAATCTTACCTCTGAAACCACCTCTATGATATTATAGTCACTATCACTGTAATGATAGAATCCCATAGAAATGGGAATATCTTATCAGATTCGCTGAAGTTTTATACAGAAAGGCTTCTGTTCAAAGAATTTTACAGGTAGGTTACATCATTTCACTGTGGAGAATGAACGTCGTAGTATGGTATACTTGCCGATAGGTCAGTGAACCAATAGATGTATGGTGTGACATTTCGACCCTTGTCGGGATTCTCCTCAGACGATAATTTCTTCGTTCATACCTATCACGTAAAAAATTTCGCGAGTTCCACCGTCGCACATGCGAGCGCCGTAGTCGCAAAAGTCGAACGACCACGATCTTAGCTTTGTGCGCGCACCCAGCTCGCAGCACGAGAGTTAAGCCCGATCTACATAAGACGTTTACGTTCCCGTTCCCGTAACACCGATACAACACATGCTTGAATAAGTTACTAAATGTTGTGACGTAATAATTTAGTACAAACCATTATGAAAGCTATCGCTTTCGTGGGAGTTTATCTTGACATTTGACATTTGTGATTGGATTGATAGAAATGAAAAAAGAATTGCAGATCGTCCATAACCGATCGTACAAGGAACGGCGCGATCGGGAATAAGCGCATCGTTTCTTTGATCACTCTTTCCATGTATGTCATACGTGTCAAGTCCTTCGGAGTAACATCCTCGCTTTTATCGTCTTCAAAAATTTCACATAATTCCCGGTAAACCTTTTCCTGTGGCAACATGGAAGGTGAGTATAATTTGCGGAGTCTAGTACAGCAGAGAAGCGATGCAGCAAGTTACTCGTAGGGGAAGTCCGGGCAAAGCGGATAATGGCTAGTTTTTTTAAGTTATAGTAGATAATGCCATATCACTTGATTCCATCAATTAATCGATCGTTTTCCGACGCCATGACAGTGCTAGTCAGTTGTTGCAAGCAACAATACGTCTGTGGTAAGGAATTCTGCATTTTTCATAGTTTTCTTACGATTTTCGCCAAAGTATTTATGTGAATTATGTGTACTTATTATTTAGCAACTCAAATTTACCTTACCTGATAGTCAACGCTATGGATTACCCTCTTCTATGATAGGTTAACTTTTATTAATATTTGGCTTCAGCAATTGTTCTCATCAAGTTGATTTCGAAAATGAGATACCGGGCAAAGCGGTTACGGGCAAAGCGGATCTAAAGAAAGGCATGGAGAAATAGTCCTGCGCTTAGTTTGCAGTGAAGACTATGTTGGGTCGGTAAAACAAGACTGGATTCAGTGTAGTCAATGTCTGAAATGGGTCCACGAAGCTTATACATCCTACTTGGGCTGTAGAAGCTTCTCCGTGATGAATGTGAAGACTGATACATAAATTTTAGGGATATTTACTTCGCTCGTATGTAGTATCCGCTTTGCCCGGCTGTTTCGGTAACGTACTGATAACTGTTGTGCTCGTTTTTGTTAATTGCACAGGTTTGAATGTTAAGTTTCAATTATTTTATTATTTTATGCTGAAAGATAATAGTTTAAAAAGTGGGTATATGCTTAAATTGGGTTGCAATTGTAACAGTTTGCTTGTTTTATTACCAACTTTCCTTAACGGATCCGCTTTGCCCGGACTTCCCCTAGTACTTGTACTTCCTGGTGAGAGGCCAACATCAACAAAAGCCAAAGCAATGGTCTCAGTGACGTTGCTAGTAGTCAGTATCAGCACATTTGGATATCGTTTTATGTTATCGAGTTGAGTGCCCCCCACGGAAAAAATATATATGTAAAAATATATGCTCGGAATATATGCCAGCATATATGAAAATATATATCCAGAGATATATGCAGCATATACTCAGATTCGTCAGAAAATATATGACCAGATATATCCTGGATCATATATCCTAGGTTATATGCCAGCATATATCCTAGGTTACATGCCAGCATATATCCTAGGTTACATGCCAGCATATATCCTAGGTTACATGCCAGCATATAACCTAGGATATATGATCCAGGATATGTCCTAGGATATATGCCAAAATATATCTCAATATGCATCCTAACAATTGACATTTCAGGTTTTATTTTTCAAATTACGCATCAAAAATGACAGGTGAGAAGAAAATGATCATCATTTTTGAAAAATTCAGAAAATTTGTGATCGATAACTGTGTTTTTAATTTTATTTTGTGGCATTTTTGGACCGCGAGCGCCGCACGCGGCCGTGGATCGGCGTGCGCGGCGACGCGCGACCAGACGTTTTGGTTTTTTTCCCCCGACCCAGGTATTTTCTCCATAGAAAATCTTATTTTTGACCTCAAGTTGTATATGTGAAGGATTTATTGGAGATGAAGGTCAGATGAAAACGAAAAACATAAAGTAGAGCGTAACGTTTCGACCCGAGTGAGGGCCCTCTTCAGACGAAATTTATTAAACACTGTCAAAAAACACAAAACAATATATAATCTCAAAAAAAAGGTATAATAAGGGTTGTCACCCAACATATAATAACTCTAAAATATAGATATGAGTTGTCAAAGCAACTAAGCGCTATAAAGCACTGAAGCCCACGTGGGATAACCTCAACATAAGTAAATTAAATTATATAAGAAAAACAAGTGGATATACCTTAAAGCCAGATCACATAATATAGACAACCGAACAACCGAGCGAGAGAAATACGAAACTCCCATTTCAGCATCGTAAAATAAAACAATGTTTTAGAACTTCAGCCACGTGTGAACAGGGCTAGATCAGACCGGAAAAGACATAATCTAGAACAACCACAGAATATGAAAGTTGTAGCATAGAAACCACTAAGGAGAGAAGCTCAAGAACCAGTTAGATATAAAGAGTGCTGGAACTAATGTGGGTAGTTAGTTATAAGTGACTTATATACATCGCTCAAATGTTCCACGTCTTGTCTTGAATTAACAGAATTAGGATGACTAACAATATTGCACATCTCAAGATTGTTTTCATCCTAATGATTGTTAGTCATCCTAATTCTGTTAATTTAAGACAAGACGTGGAACATTTGAGCGATGTATATAAGTCACTTATAACTAACTACCCACATTAGTTCCAGCACTCTTTATATCTAACTGGTTCTTGAGCTTCTCTCCTTAGTGGTTTCTATGCTACAACTTTCATATTCTGTGGTTGTTCTAGATTATGTCTTTTCCGGTCTGATCTAGCCCTGTTCACACGTGGCTGAAGTTCTAAAACATTGTTTTATTTTACGATGCTGAAATGGGAGTTTCGTATTTCTCTCGCTCGGTTGTTCGGTTGTCTATATTATGTGATCTGGCTTTAAGGTATATCCACTTGTTTTTCTTATATAATTTAATTTACTTATGTTGAGGTTATCCCACGTGGGCTTCAGTGCTTTATAGCGCTTAGTTGCTTTGACAACTCATATCTATATTTTAGAGTTATTATATGTTGGGTGACAACCCTTATTATACCTTTTTTTTGAGATTATATATTGTTTTGTGTTTTTTGACAGTGTTTAATAAATTTCGTCTGAAGAGGGCCCTCACTCGGGTCGAAACGTTACGCTCTACTTTATGTTTTTCGTTTTCATCTGACCTTCATCTCCAATAAATCCTTCACATATACAACTTGAGGTCAAAAATAAGATTTTCTATGGAGAAAATACCTGGGTCGGGGGAAAAAACCAAAACGTCTGGTCGCGCGTCGCCGCGCACGCCGATCCACGGCCGCGTGCGGCGCTCGCGGTCCAAAAATGCCACAAAATAAAATTAAAAACACAGTTATCGATCACAAATTTTCTGAATTTTTCAAAAATGATGATCATTTTCTTCTCACCTGTCATTTTTGATGCGTAATTTGAAAAATAAAACCTGAAATGTCAATTGTTAGGATGCATATTGAGATATATTTTGGCATATATCCTAGGACATATCCTGGATCATATATCCTAGGTTATATGCTGGCATGTAACCTAGGATATATGCTGGCATGTAACCTAGGATATATGCTGGCATGTAACCTAGGATATATGCTGGCATATAACCTAGGATATATGATCCAGGATATATCTGGTCATATATTTTCTGACGAATCTGAGTATATGCTGCATATATCTCTGGATATATATTTTCATATATGCTGGCATATATTCCGAGCATATATTTTTACATATATATTTTTTCCGTGGGGGGAGCAGAGCGTTAACAACGCGGATAGAATCACTTGGTTCTGTACCAGATACCGAAGAGTCTTCAGGCGCGGCGAAACCACTATCGTAGGTGTGGAGCACTCCACACCTCAAAATTTAGTAGGTGTGGGATTTCACACCTCAAAATTTAGTAGATGTAGGATTCCACACCTCAAAATTTAGTAGGTGTGGAATTCCACATCTCAGATATCTACAGTTTCAGGGAATTAAATCTGTTTTATTGACTTAAATATCAAGTCATTGGAAGACAAAGAAAGTGTATTGACTAACGTGATGAGAATTGAAATTATATGAGTGCGGATGGGTTTCCGATTGATTAATTTTTGTGTATTAATATTCAAAAGTGCGATAAGTATTCGTGCCATGTGTTCAGGCGGCACGCAATGCGCACCTAACGCATGCACGTTGCTGAGGCTACCCAACCTACACATTGAAAGGTGTACATTAGACCGTTAAAAAAAAAAATCGATAACTTTATTTTTTCACTTTAAGGGGGGACAGTACTGAAAATTTGTAAAAAAATATTTTTTTATTTTTTCCACTACTCAAAATGGTTCAATCATAAATCGCCTCCAGCAGTTTTTAGATATTAGTAGTATGTGTATTTGAAAAAAATATAAACCTTCTGCGATGAAAGTGTATGCGCAAGGAACCTTTCGCAGTGGTTCGAAGGAAATCTTCTGCGAAAGGTTCCTTGCGCATACACTCTCATCGCAGAAGGTTTATATTTTTTTCCAATATACATATTACTAATATCTAAAAACTGCTGGAGGCGATTTTTGATTGAAGCATTTTGAGTAGTGGAAAAATAAAATATGTTTTTTTTTTTAAATTTCCAGTAGGGGAGACCGGGTACAAAAGTAACAGCGGGTCGAAAGTAACAAAGCCTCCTACGACGCACACAATCAAATCTAGAAGTTGTGTTTTATATAGTAGTAAGCGTGTTCGATACTGATACAGTTTGAGCCATCGATTGCGCCCGTGCGTGAAATTTACACGTTTTATTGGAGATTTTGTGTTTTTTGCCGCCTCAAGTAAGTTTTTCGATTCTTGGTGTTCTTATGAAAACCTGTAGTAAATATGTAAATACTACAATGAATTTTTGCCAGATTATTCTTGAAAAGTCGCTTCATTAGTGGCGGTGTAGAAGTTCTATGTTCTGTTTGATTTTTTGAAGTTATAATTTTTTTATTCTGGAAAATGAGGTTGGGGACGAAAGTAACACAACACTACGGGGTTATGTGAACCAGGCATTCGGTACCTATTGTAATTTTGTCATTGATTTTTAGAATGCCTCGAAGTTACTTATAATCAAAAGATTCTTGTCTTTTTGTTATCAACTTGGTATCTCAATAATAGTAAGGAAAATGAATATTTGAGTTTTGTTCTTCCATACATATTCAATAATTAGTTGATTTACTATAAATGGACTTTATCTGATGATATTATAATATTTTTTACTTCATTATAATCAATTCTGTGGAATCCTGTAAGATTAAGTGAAGTATCCGTACTGATTTGCTGAAAAAATCCCGATGTTACTTTCGTCCCCATAGTGTGTTACTTTCGTCCTGACGCTTAGGACGAAAGTAACAATCGACACTTTTTTTTTGCAGCCTTGTAATTGTTAGAGGCCAAGATATATTAAATAAAACTATGATGTACATTTGTAAAGTATAGACGAACGTTTCAGATGGCTATATTCATTTTATCGAAAATATGATTGATAGTTGGAAATCAGAGTTTAAAAAAAAGTGTTACTTTTGTACCCGGTCTCCCCTACTGTCCCCCCTTAAACAACCTAAAACTATACTTTGACATGAAAAAACAACCTGCGTCAAGAATCGGCCCTGTCCTTAAGGATGTTCTGGCGTTAGTGTTCTAACGTGAGGAATACGATGAAAATTCGACAGATTATTCATTTTTCCTATTCAACTACGTGTGTGAAGTTTACAGGTAATCGACTTACCGGTTCAATAGTTATTCAACATTCAACATTCATCAATTTTGCGTGGGGTCTTATGGAGAAGCAGCACATTTTTGCATTACTGAGCGGAATTAATCGAGAAGCAACGATGAGATTGTATTAGAACTTTTTGTGTGTGTAGATCCAATTCTTAACAATGTTTGTGAAAAAAAAAGTTTCTGGTGATCCTAACTCGTACTTGAGTTATTTATAACAAACCAATCGAAAATGTCAAAAACGGGCTGTCATTCTCGTTACAAGTGAAAATATGACGTCAATGATGAATAATTATATATTTTATTCATCACTGACGTCATCATTTAATGACTGCTATACATCAAATATGTCTCATGTGAACAACGATTTTTTATTTGTTATAGTTCGATTCAGGTCAAATTCATGTCCAAGAGTTGAAAAACATGTTTATTAACAATACTGTAGCCTTTACAACATACGAGTGCATACTTCACCTTCGTGAATCAGAGATGTTCATCTACACGGAGAGACCATTTTGGTGATGATTGTTAAAAAATTGGTACTTATTCCTAAAAAACTTGGTAACTTGGTGACAATGCATGATTTTTAGTAGCACTTTGTTCTGAACAATAGTAACGGCTCCTAGCAACGTAAAACATTGTTGGTATCCACTGCTACAAAACTTAGGAACTATTGCTATTCTAGCGATAGTTGTGAGTGATCACTAGCAATGAAATAAAATTTTAGAATCAATCGAAATATTTTCAGTCATATTTATTATAATCGTAGTAATAATTATTTCACCGTGGGAAAAAGTGGGTGCTGAAATAATTGGGCGAATTGAATATTCCAAATTTATTCTTCAATACAATGTAAAAAATGCGGTGTTAAATCTCGCTAAAAAAAAAACACCGTTTTTGTTTATATTGAGGGAAATTTTCAGCTAGCCCAAAAAAAAAATATTTTTCAACAGGGTTTTAACATCACATTCTCCAACTTATAATCATCCGCACGTAGATGAGAACGCATCATCACTTCGCTGAGAAAAAACCGCCACTGATATTTTGTCCTAACCGGGATTTGAACGCAAGTCCGCTCGCATTCGCTCCATCGCTCGTAATACTAGTCGCACGCTGTATCCGCTACGCCAAACTACGCTATGTTAATGTGTACAATGTTTTCATATCTGTTTGGAGATTGTAACGCACTATTTGAAAACGTAGATATGAAACTCAATCTGGTATGGTAATCAACGCTTTGACCAATATCACATTCAGTACTTTGCATAGTGTTAGGAACTACTACCATACAACTGTTGAGGAGTGCCGTATTCGTGAGGGATTGATTACAATTTTCTTATTTTACGAACTGTTACTATGTAGTTTAGGATTCATGCATATATTTCTTTGAACTAGTTTCATAAAAATATAAATTTCTAAGAATTCCAGTGCATTTCTTGGAAATTCTCAAAAATACTAAACCAGCATCGTAATCATTACTAAAGCGGTCTCTCCGTGTATTTCGAATTTCAGTAACTTTTGTCTGGGACTGTATAGCCAGAACATGCTTGAAAATTTAGAGGTGCCGCGTTGGACTTTTGTCTATCTCCTTGACTTTTGACCCCCCCCCCCCCCCCCCCCCGCCCTACGTCAACTCAGCTCCCGACCTCGAAAATATACGTTCCGCCGCCGGCCCTGCCGAAGACTTTCTTGCGTGAGCCAATGACTCTACTCCATCAATCAAAACGCAAACTAAAGCGTCTGGGTTCTCTAGTAGTTATTTTATTTCACCGAACATCTTCATCACCAATTCACCACTCTGAAACAAGAAAAATTAGCTTTTTATCTTTACGTCATTTCAAATGTGTTGATAGAAGATCCTAAAATCTCAGCTTGCTCATAAATTTTCACAATTTTATCCATTTCTATAATCTTCTGGAAAAATTCCTGAATCAGAATTGATATGTTTGAGATATAATCCCGTAAAAATTACCTCTGAAAACCGTTTTGAAAATAAACTATGATTGTTGTCTGGCACAAGTAGCCTTCGTCTTACACGTCTGTGTAAGTATATATTAGTCCACATTAAAAGGGGATGAAAATCAAGACATAAAATAAGACAAAAAACAAGACAAAATGTAAGATAAAGATCAAAACAGAAAATCAGAAAAAAACAAGACAAAAATCAAGACAAAAAATAAGACAAAAAACAAGACAAAATGTAAGATAAAGATCAAAACAGAAAATAAGACAAAAACAAGACAAAAATCAAGACAAAAAATAAATAAAAAATTAAGATAAAAATCAATACAGAAAATAAGATAAAAATGAAGACATAAAATAAGACAAAATGTAACATAAAAATCAAGACAAAAAATAAGATAGCAATCAAGACATAAAATAATACAAAAAACAAGACAAGATGTAACATGAAATTCAAGAAAAAATTAAGACAAAAAATAAGATAAAAATCGAGACAAAAGAAAAGATAAAAATAAAGACAAAAAATCAGATAAAAATCAACACAAAAGTCTAGGCAAAAAATGAGATTGAAGTCAATACTAAAATCGATAGATATTTCCAATAGATAACGTGAACGGATCCTTCTTATTCACAGCAAACAAAATAACGGCGAGGAAAACAGGAATACAATTATTAAGGCCCATCCCTAGTCGCCCACCTCCTTTTGGTGGAAATGTGTCACATGTCGATTATTATCCGAGCCCAGGCGTCGAAACTGCAAAAAAGAGATGCTTACCGCAACTTCTATTTCAATTCCGAACACATACGTCCAAAAAAATGTTCGTTTCGTGCGAAAATAGAGTCTACAGATCGTTTTTACATTGTTACGAAATTATTCGAATTCGATTTCCTCGGCGGACAATGTGAAAACCATCTATAGACTCTATTTTCGCACGAAACGAACATTTTTTTGGATGTATGTGTTCGGAATTGAAATAGAAGTGGCGCTAAGCATCTCTTTTTTTTTGCAGTTTCGACGCCTGGGCTCGGATAATAATCGATATATGACACATTTCGACCAAAAGGAGGTGGGCGACTAGGGATGGGCCTTAAGATTGCTATTTCTATATTGTCATTGACGATTTGATAACCTTACTGAATTTTTTCAAAATAAAAATAACAAATCTGTAGTGATAAAGCGAATTTTTATTTTCATTTATTTTTGTACGGCTTTAATTATATAGAAATGAATAAAAAATGTGAGATAAGAATAAAGCCAAAAGCCTATGTAAAAAATTAGATTACAGTCAAGACTAAAATCAAGACAAAATGTAAAATTAAAATAAAATCAAAAGTCGATACGAAAAATAACATTATTACAGGTTTGACGTCATTGTGGTGTATACAGCGTGATTCCCAAGTCGCGGAAAAGATTTCACATGCAGATTCCTTGTCGAAATCTAAGAATAAAGTTCCTTATCAAAAACTTCCAGGGTGCCGTCGTTGCTGAGTTATAGAAGGTTCAGTCTACCCAATAAGACGGCCGTAACGTGACGTGCTCAGTCTCGTAGCAATTCTGTCAAACTGATAGTGCCCGCGTCGTATGAACTTTGCCCGAAATTCCGGTTTTTTATTTCGTAATTTTTATTCTTTACGTCGCCCGGTCGGTCATTCTCGTGCCCTGCGTCGTTCACCCCGTAGTTGACGTTGTCCAGGTGGTCGAACTGGTGATTGACATTCCCCAGGTCTTTTGCTTTGTAGCGTTCGTTATCCAGGTCGCCAGGCTCGTGATTTCCGTACTCAAGGACTCTTGCCCCGTAGTTGACGTTGTCCAGGTGGTCAAACTGATCATTTACATTCCCCAGGTCTTTCGCTTCGTAGTTTTCACTCTCGCTGTCTTCGGGTTGTTGATTTACATGCTCCAGGACCCTCGCCCCGTAGATTACGTTATCTGGCTGGTCAAACTGCTGACTTACGTGACCCAGGTCGTCCGCTTCGTAGTTTTCACTATCGTTGTCATCAAGTCGTTGATCTCCGTGCTTCAGGACTTTTGCCCCGTAGTTTACGTTGTCCAGGTAGTCAAACTGGTGATTCACATTCCTCAGGTCTTTTGCTTCGTATTAGGACCTTCGCCCCGTAGTTCACGTTGTCCAGGTGGTCAAACTGCTGATTCACATTCCCCAGGTCTATTGCTTCGTATTAGGACCTTCGCCTCGTAGTTTACGTTGTCCAGGTAGTCAAACTGATGATTTACATTCCTCAGGTCTTTTGCTTCGTATTAGGACCTTCGCCTCATAGTTTACGTTGTCCAGTTGGTCGAACTGATGATTCACATTCCTCAGGTCTCTTGCTTCGTGGTTATCACTCTCATTGTCATCGGGTTGTTGATTTTCGTGCTCCAGGACCTTCGCCCCGTAGATTACGTTGTCCAGCTGGTCAAACTGGTCTGGTGACTTACGTTACTCAGGTCATCCGTTTCGTAGCTTTCACTCTTTGTTGTCATCGGGTTGTGGATTTCCGTCCTCCAGGATTTTCGCCCTATAGTTTACGTTGTCCAGGTGAAGGTCCTAATACGAAGCAAAAGACCTGGGGAATGTAAATCACCAGTTTGACCACCTGGACAACGTAAACTACGGGGCGAAGGTCCTCGAGCATGAAAAGCAAAAACCCGATGACAATGAGAGTGAAAACTACGAAGCAAAAGACCTGAGGAATGTGAATCACCAGTTTGACTACCTGGACAACGTAAACTACGGGGCAAAAGTCCTGAAGCACGGAGATCAACGACTCGATGACAACGATAGTGAAAACTACGAAGCGGACGACCTGGGTCACGTAAGTCAGCAGTTTGACCAGCCAGATAACGTAATCTACGGGGCGAGGGTCCTGGAGCATGTAAATCAACAACCCGAAGACAGCGAGAGTGAAAACTACGAAGCGAAAGACCTGGGGAATGTAAATGATCAGTTTGACCACCTGGACAACGTCAACTACGGGGTGAACGACGTAGGGCACGAGAATGACCGACCGGGCGTCGTAAAGAATAAAAATTACGAAATCAAAAACCGGAATTTCGGGCAAAGTTCATACGACGCGGGCACTATCAGTTTGACAGAATTGCTACGAGACTGAGCACGTCACGTTACGGCCGTCTTATTGGGTAGACTAAACCTTCTATAACTCAGCAACGACGGCACCCTGGAAGTTTTTGATAAGGAACTTCATTCTTAGATTTCGACAAGGAATCTGCATGTGAAATCTTTTCCGCGACTTGGGAATCACGCTGTATAGACCCCTGGTGCGTCGACTGATAAAATCGGAAACGAATGAAATTATGGAACAATCACTGCCGACAAAAACCATTTTTCCATCTTATTAAATGACTCAAAAGGTCCTATAGAAGAAAGTAGAATGCATTCTACATTCCACATACTTCGCAGATAAACCATAGTTCGGTTTCTAGATTATGGTAGAACGTGTACCCAGAAAAAATGATCCAAAGATCGATTAAAATCCCACATCGGGGAATGATTTAGAAAATATGGATATCCCTCCAAGGCGTGCGTCGAATGAAGAAGAAGATTATCGTAATGCAGAGGTATGATATGAAGAAGACTATTCATCTAGCGTGTCTGACGACGAGGAACTCGATTTGATAGCCCCCTTGAATTCTATCACACCTTCTAGCACATCTTCATGCGGCACACTTTTGGAGAAATTATCTAATTATTTAACGACAAGGGCAAGCAGTTTTGTAAGCAAGTTATACAATTTGTCAGATCCACCAAGGAAAAGAGTACAGTTTATAGTAGAAGAAGTCACTAGCCTAGCCAATGGAAGTGCTGCAAATGTCATACGAGACGTGGTGCTAGATCGTTTGAAAGCATTGAATGAAAATCCTGAAAAATTATTGGAAATAACTGCTTTGTTTGATAGACTTGCAGAGCCATTTAGACATTTCGAAACTAAATATCATCGTTTTAGACAGTTAACATCATCTGGAAATCTAATTTTACCACAACAATTTCTACTTGCCCGATTAAAAAAGATGATATATAATTGTATATGATTATATATAGATTATATATCGATTAAATATGATTATACAGTAGAACCTCGATTATCCGAACCAATTGGGACCGGGCCTAGTTCGGTTAATCGAAAATTCGGATAATGGAACAGTAATGTTATACAATGTGAGTTTGCCTGGGGTTAAATAAAGACTACCGGTAAGAATGAATATGCGAGCTCACTAATGCCCTGACAGGTGAATCAAGCTTGAACACGTTTGACCAAACGTTTTTTTTTGCAACATTGTAATTGCGCGCAGTCCTTCGACGTGCGTATAGATTTCAAAATTTTGCGCCGTCGTTCAAATAGATAAATACTATGTAATAAAACGCGAAAAAACGTGAAAAAAAAGATTAAAAAAAAACGAGGTGGGGTTCGGATAATAGAGGGTTCGGTTGAAGCGATCGTGGTTCGGATAACAGAGGGTTCGGATGACAGAGGTTCGGATAATCGAGGTTCTACTGTACATAGATTATATATGTAAAATGGCCCCATATAAATATATATAAATTATATATAATTATATATAATTATATATAATCTTTTTTAATCGGGTGGCCAGAGAGCTGAATATAGAGAAGAAAGGGGTGTACACTGAGAGACTCTTCGTGCCAATAAATGGTAAAACTATATGAAAGTTTAGTATGGTAACGTTCAAAAGTAGGGAAGCCGGGCGTACGTTTCGAAAATTCATATGCCGCATACTAATGGGTAAAACTGATATTTTCCTTTCAATAAGTGAAAAAGGTGTTTCAATGTTTAATGTCCGAACGCACCATATCAAAGTTAGATACCGGCTTGACAAACACGGTTAGTATAGTGAATATGAAAGTTTGAAATAATCGTCTCTAGTATCACGAAGAATATCAGTTTTTCGTACGGACCATATGACAAATTATGACTCGCCGTTGGAAAAAAAGGAAGTAAGCCGAGGCCCTCGCAAACACTAGAAACATCAGGAAGTAGAGGTCACACGCACTGAAAGCATACATATCGGGTATATATGCATGTACACAAATATACACACATTGCATAGCTGTATCGCGCAACAAACTTATAACTTAGGCCGAAAGACTTATACCGAAAGAAATATACAATGTAATACAATTACGTGCGTGTGAATTTCAGAAACTTGTATATATACCAAGCTGGTACTAATCCACCGCTTGTGAGAAAGGACTTTGAGGGTCCTTTTCTAAATAACTCGTTAAAGAATCATTCTTTTGGAAAACTGCGCTTGTAAAGTTGACTTTATTTGGAAAAGGTAATTTTATAACTTAAAAAAAAAAATTCAATCAATTTTGATGTATTAATTATGCATTATTTTTCAATTGAAACATTTAAACATGAATACTTTTATCATTGAGTAGTGACTCTATTGTTCGTATACCTATTAATTCATACTATATGAGAATTTATCGGACGAGACGAACCAAATTTTTACATTAAGTCTTCTTACTGTCTTCAAAAGACTAACGGTACTCTGGGGATTGCACGCTCTATGCAGAGGAAGAATCTTTCCTCAGTTAGAAGACTTAATTTAAAAATTTGGTTCGTCTCGTCCGATAAATTCTCATATAGTATGAATACTTTGAATCAGTGCCGGCAATTTACTAATCTTCCATGTGTTGCCAAGTTACGATTCTTCGGGGGGGGGGGGGGGGGGGGGGAATATATTTTTTCTCCATCTCCCGGCCGAAAGTACACGGAGAGAATTTTATTGGAGAGATTCCCATACTACGTATAGTAATTTTGGGCCATACTTTTAATATGACGATCATTCCGATACTTGTGCATAATCTTCCATGAATATAAGAAAGACATTACGACTTTTGTGGTCTGCTTGGCCAATGCGCGCTCTGATTGGCGAGGTTTTTGTGGCTCGTTGCGTAGGATCCGGATCATGAAGATCAAAATAATAATAACATGAGTTCAGCACTTGACAAAAATGTAAACTTTGATCATTGTACTTTCAACAGTTGCGTTTTCAACAGTACGTCCTGCAAATGTGATAAAGTAAATCACTCGTAAAAAATTGCTACGTATAAAATAAATTTATTCACCTCTCAACTGTAATCGCCACTTTATTGACCTGAAAAGCGAGCATAAAGTAGCATATTATTCCCTCTTATACTTTTGCGGGAAATAATGTTATGTTATTCCCGCAAATACAGATTTGCGGGAATAATGTACATTTATTCACTCCTCAACTGTAATCGCCACTTTATTGACCTGAAAAGCGGACGTAATGTAGCATATTATTCCCTCTCATACTTTTTTTCCCGCAAATTAATTTTTTTCCCATTTGCGGGAAATAATGTAGATCAACTTAATAATGTTAGATTAATAATCTACATTATTCCCGCAAATCTGGATTTTGCCGTAAATCAGATCTGAATTTTGCGGGAAATAATGTACATTATTCCCGCAAATTTGGATTTTGCGGGAAATAATGTACATTATTCCCGCAGATTTGCGGACATAATGTACATTATTCCCGCAAAATTTTTAAAGATTGATAAAGTGGTTACAGTTGAGGAGTGAATAAAACATTGTATGCAACATGGGAATAAAGTGCATCATTCCCTCGGGCTTACTGCCCTTGCGAAAATTCCCTTGGGTGATTACTGCCCTCGCTTCGCTCAGGCAGTAAACTCACCCTCGGGAATTTCGTTCGGGCAGTAAACTCGCCCTCGGGAATAATCTTTCACTTTATTCCCACATTGTATAATGTACTATTATATCATTATTAAAATATTAAACAATATATTTGTTCCTCTGCAATAGTCAATTATGTTTTTATTTCATGTTATTTTATTTTGATTATTCCATAACCTGCACATGTATCAAATACAAAGCAAAAAAACAGTTGAACTCACTGTAAATGATAAAACCTCATATACAGGGTGAGTTTTTTATCTTGAGACATCGAAATATCTCAAGAAATACGCATCGTACAAAAAAATGTCCGGAATTAAAACTGTTCGATTTCGAGGGGGAAAATTGACTACGTAAAAATCAACCCCCCACCACAGCCCCTGAATGCGGGAGGGGTAGTAACTTTGAAATTTCAAATAGGAACCCCTATTTTGTATTGCAGATTCGAATTCTACATGAAAAAATACACACTAACTAACAGTTATAAAAAAAAAAAGTTTTCTACAAAACTTGAAGGGTTTCGAGGGGGAAAGATAATGCTGATATGTGTTGACTTGTGGGCTTCGCCAATTCCGAGATTTCGCAAGCAACTACGGATTTTAGATAGGGAACACATATCGATACTGCCATTCTAATACGTCGTATCCCACAAAATTTCAGAAATTGACTTTTTTTTTTAATTTGAATGATAATAATGTTCTGCAGCTTATGTTCGAGTTTTAGCGGTCAAATCGTTGATTTACTATTTTTAAATAAATATTCCAATTCGTCAAGTCCTATCCTGTCAATGGTGATAGTGAAGCGTTTTCATAGCCACAAAATTTCAGAAATTGACTTTTTTTTTTTAAATGGAATGATAATAATGTTGTGCAGCTTATGTTTAAGTTTTAGCGGTCAAATCGTTGATTTACTATTTTTAAATGAATATTCCAATCCGTCAAGTCCTATCTTTCCAATGGTAATAGTGAAGCGTTTTCATGGCCTCCTGAACAATTTTACAAATGTGGGATACGACGTATTAGAATGGCAGTATCGATATTTTGGTTGAGGGTATCTGATAGCGCGATCAAAGACTCATTCAAACACGCAAGCAAAAAAAATTGGAAAAAAAACTTTGCAAAAAAAATGGGAAAAAAAATTTCGCCAATTTTTTTTGCATGCGTGTTTGAATGAGTCTTTGATCGCGCTATCAGATGCCCTCAACCATACCATGTGTTCCCTATCTAAAATCCGAAGTTACTTGCGAAATCTCGGAATTGGCGAAGTCCACAAGTCAACACATATCAGCATTATCTTTCCTCCTCGAAACCCTTCAAGTTTTGTATGAAACTTTTTTTTTTATAACTGTTAGTTTTCGAGATATTTGCCTGCGGAGATTAAAATGGACCACCCTGTATAATACCACAAGAGCTTCAAAATTATCGGATATTTCCCTCAAGGTTCCCTGCAATCAAACGAACTCGTCAAGTTTTTCAAAAAAATCACTCCCGCTTCGCGCTCGTGATTTTATAACTGAAAAACTTGACTCCTTCATTTGTTTGCAACGAACCTATCGGGAAATACCCGATAATTTTGAAGCTCTTGTGGTATTATATGTGATAACTTGTCTGTTTCAACTCAAAACGGACATGTTTTGGGCCGTACGTGTTCGCGATCGCGCCTGAATTTGCACGGGGCATTTTGCTTCGTTGATTTCGGTGCCCAGGCAGAGATATTCCGTTTAATAGCACCATTTTTAAAGATGTTGGCAGCTCTGGTCAGGTTCGGTGAAATTGCGTCCGGTAGCACCTTAAATAAATAATTGAAATCATTCTGTTTTGACGTGATAGTTTTTTTTTTTGATATCACGCAACCATGGCTTACGCGATTTTTCATGCCTGTATTTGTTTCTGAGTCAATTTAAAACTCGTTACCCGATAGTCGGCGGCTCTGCCCCCCGAACCCCCCGGCCGGGACTTCACCCTGAACCCGTCTCCTAATCTATCGTGCTTCCATGTCTAATATGGCCAAGTGTGAACTAGCAGTCGACAAGGCTATTTTATCGATTAACATGAATTGTTAAACGTATACTTTCGGCCGCAGATGAAGAAAAATAGTATACGACACGCGGCCAGAATATTGGATGCCCTGGCGTGCGTGATATGACGCCCGAGGCGAAGCCCGAATCCAACTTTTTGATCTTGGGTCGTAATGTACTATTTTTTCATATCATTCATTCATCGATCGCAAAAGTCGCGCTTCTGACAGTATTTCGAGATACAAATTCATCAATTAGAAAAAATTTTTATTCAAATTCATGAATTTTCAGTTGCAGTGGTTAAATTCTGAGTGTTTCCATGCCACACACGGAAGATTTCGAGTGTTGCCGTCGCAACACAGGCAACACAAGAGTTGCCGGCGCTGCTTTCAATTGAGGAAGTGCTCAGGATGAAATATTTTCTACTTCCAAATAAATTCAGATAATTCGATAGTATATACAATGTTAGCACTATTAAGGCCAGGTCACAATATGCGGAACCGCGCCGAACCGCACGGCACCGAGTACACGTTGTCGAATAGTGTGAATGCATGAGTCCGCAAAATGCCGGCGAAGTATGCAGTTGAATGCAACCTTTGAGTGCATATAACAAATTTATTTTCGAAACGTACGCCCAGCTTCCCTACCTTCGAACGTTGCCATACTAAACTTTGATCTCGACTTTGATATAGTTTTACCATTTATTGACATGAAGAGTCTCTCAGTGTACGCTATTCACTTGGACTTTGAGCACCAATGATTTAGAGGGGGCTCAGCCCTGTTCTCTCACCGACAAGATTAGCTATGGCGCTAGTATAAATAGCTGGATCCTCGCTGATACTGACGTAGTCATCCATGATCGATCATGCCAGATTGTTATTTTTGCAAACAAAGGATCAAATAAGAATACGATAAAGCTGAAAGATAACCGTAATTCCTAATTTTCATCTCAGCATCATTCTTCGACGCATATCTTGTTGAACTAAGTTAGTCGTTGCAGTAGTTTGATGGTCTTGATTATTGAAATCCTCAACATCTTACAGAATGAACAATTTCGCGGTAGCTTCTTGTGTTACCACGTGCATCATAATCTTTACGTTATTCAGCATAGTACTAAGGTTCAGGAGACGGCGACACCTCTACAAACAGGCATCCAAATTCCCAGGACCACCAACCCTACCGATTATAGGCAACGCGCATCTTTTTACCGGAACTTCCGAAGGTACGCGTGTTATTTTCAAGTATATTCAATCGTTTACATTTACTCAATCAATTATATTCATTCAATCGACTGATGGAATCGTCGATCTCTTTATATTCTACACGATTTCAGATATCTTGTGTAGAGTGATCCAGCTGGGCAAGTCTTATCCTGCACCTTATCGGTTTTGGATTGGCTCCTATTTGTTAATTGTCATCAACACTCCGGAGCAACTGAAGGTGAGATAGTTATGTTGTGAGCCAAAGTTAATTGAACTTCTCAATGGCTAATAGATCCATCATTTCAGGTAGTATTACATAGTCCGAAAACCATTGACAAAGGCAATTTGTTTGACTTCGCGCGACCATGGATAGGAACAGGGTTACTTTCGGCTTCTGGTAAGTAAGATTCGGAACATCGGGACGATAATTTCTTTTTTGTAACACTGTATGGAAAGTTCTTACTTTGTGTACCGAAAATTGTACGCAAAATAGCAGATTCTTGATGATCTTACGAAGTGTGCGGGAATCAACATTCCCGCACATTTATCCATTCAAAGTGTGCAGGAATCAACATTCCCGCACGATTTACCCATGCGGGAATAATGATTGCCGCACACTTTGTCGATTCATCCTTGCGGAGTGTACACAAAGTGCGAACTTCCATACAGTGTTACAAAAAATGGTATATGAACTAGTGCGGGTTGGTGATTTCCCATTCGTGTGAGATGCAGCACTCGCCTTCGGCTCGTGCTGCAAACCTCACACTCATCGGGAATCACCAACTTTCCGCACTAGTATCATAATATACTATTATTTCACGATGCACAATGATGTCATCGTAACTTTTCAAGCATTAAGAGGCGTATGGGTTAGGGCTATAGATGAAGAGGAAAATTATGAACCAACTGAATGGAATTTGTTTTTCGGCAGATGCGAAATGGCGAGTACATCGAAAGCTCATCCAACCTACTTTTAGTACATCAATTCTCCAGTCCTTCGTGGAAATATTTTCTACCCAATCAGCGATGATGGCGAAAGAAATGGAACGGAATTTGGATGGACCGGAATTCGACATTAGTAATTATGTGACGCAGTGGGCATTGTACACTACCTGTGGTATGTCAACTATAGGGTCACTTCACGAACTTTGACGAGATTCCATCAATCGACACTAATTCCATTGGAACTTTTATTGTCTCCAGAAACTACTATGGGTGTAAGCTTGGCGGCACATACGAACGATGGCGAGAGCTACTCAGAGATTGCTGAGAAGTAAGTGAATCAGATCATGTCAATCTTCTAGCTGACAGGAAACCGCATGATAGTCGGATTTTTGTAATTTTCTATACTCATGGTACGTGATGTCCAGATCTCGAATAAGAATTGCCCAAAGCAGTTCGATCCCATTTTCAGAAATTCTCGAGAAAATCGTTTTCGAAGTTTTCCGAGTTACTTATATTCACTTTATATTCACTCAATGTGAAACCAAATTCAACGGCGCGAGTGGCGCAGTAGATATAAATCGGATATAAGTTAGAAAAAATTCCCATTTTGAGGATACCGACATGACAATCTTCACGTAGGTGACAGCACCGAGGCTCAAACCTAACTTTGGATCGAAATAAAGGTAAACATGCGCAATGAAGAGGTTATACGAAGTGTCTTTTCACGATTAATAGCTATCATCCATTTTTTTTCAATTCTTCATTCTTCGAGAATTATGTCCACCCATTTTCTTGCAACCAAACAGAGAACACATCGGCATTTTCCATAATTTACAATCAAAGTAAGGTATTTTCCTTAGACCATATAGGATGGATCGCGCATTGCCTATGCTGAAGCATTGTAAGATGGTCGCTGGGTAATGAGAAAAGGACAGACGTGAACACACGATACTGGATCATTCGTCGGACAAGGACGCAATAATCCACTAGGGGAGTAGCGCTTATGGTTACTCGGCGGCACTAATGCGCGGTCCATCCTGTATGGTCTAAGACATTTGCCATAATTCAACAATCAAAGTAAAAGATCGAAGCTCTGAAATCTCATATGTAAACACACACGATATCTGAATTCTGCGCCGTTCGTCATGGTCTCTGCCTCAGTAGCGCCCCTAACGGCACAAGGCGTCACGCGGCATCCTCATTCGCACTTCCGAGGAACATCGTAGAGGGTCGAGTTCGCATCGAATTGTTTTCTGGATTTGAATCTCTGCTGTTGAAAATTTTACATTGACAGTTTCCATGAACTGTAGGAAAGAATTTTTGTGCGATGGTTAGATCAGAATACCTGCTGTCCATATTCACTCTACTGCAGCCTGCTTTCTGTGATCAATCTGGGTCACTTGACGGTAAAATCATTTTTACAGAGCCTTGGCGAGTATGTGCAGAAGACTGGCTAGTCCCTGGCTGCACCCGGATTTCTTTTTCTACCGCACGGAACTTGGCAAGAACCAGCAGAGATACATCAAGTTTTTGCACGACTTCACCGACAATGTGAGTAGGGAAATACGGTCGCTTTTGTTACACCCCGAGTCGAAATTTTTCTCCTCCTTTCGACCTGTAACTCCTACCGTTTAGGAGGTTGTGCAGGGTCACCGGAGGTTCACTTTCAATGACAAATGACCTCCTACTTTGCACCTAAAACAGTCAGATATCGGACAATTTGCCACTTTTCGGCTCAAAATAGGAGTTCCGGAGAACCTCTTATAACCCTCCAGACCCTAGAAATTCGTGATCACGGATTTATGGGGTGAATATCAAAATCCAAAACGTCAGTCAATAAGCATAATCAAAATTTATCTTAATTATGCTACAATTATTTCAATTACACATTATATTTGTAATGCACTGAGAGAAATATTGGTTCGAGTGACATATATTGCGTTAGAGTTGAAGTAACCTTCCATTTTTCGAGAAATCGTGTATTATGAACGAGATTTTCGCTGCGCGGAAAAAATTAAATCAGATTGTTACAATGAATTTCTACCAACGTATGGGAGCGTTCAAATATTACGTAACGTTTTTTTGGTCATTTTTGACGCCCCCCTCCCCGTCATAACAGACCGTAACAGTACAGTCAACCCCTCCCCCTACCCCTCCTAATTACGTAACATTATCGTCGCCATATTGATCTATAATACTGTATTACTGGAAATTCATTTTTTCTATTCTGTGCAGTACTGCAGGAGCAGATTGAAATTTTTGAAACAAAGCACGCGGCGCGCCAAATTTGAAATCTCAGTTTCTGGTATTCAATAATGTTACGTAACAGACGACTATTTCCCCTCCCCCCCCTACATGACATTATCGTAACACCGACCGTTATTATCCCTCCCCCCCATAAATAATGTTACGTAATATTTGAACGCTCCCTATCATGCATTGTGCAACACCCAGTATTTGTAATCAATCGCATATTGATACAAAGCAAGGATTTACAGATTAGAAAAACTTCGCATTATTTCGGCCGGGATTCGATCCGGGGACGCACGCATTCGCTCACATTACTAGTCGCACGCTCTACCGACTACGCTGAACAATCTATTGAAATAATATATCACGTGTCCTTATTTATTTTGAAATTAGCATCAGTCTCAATGATATCAATGTTTTAATGCAGCTAAGATATCTTAACTAAACATCTGTTTCCTAAAGTTATTTTGGTTACTATAAAATTTCAACTTTATCAAAAATGTTGATTTTACACATAGAATTTCTCTCAGTGTGCGTAATTAAAATTATTTCATGTATGCATTACATTTGTGATGTTCAATTAAAGTTTTTTAAATTACACATTATCAATGTAATGGATGATTGAAGAAAGTTTAACTAAGCATCACAAATATAATGTGTGATTGGAAAATGTTCAATTGGACATTATCAAACTAATGACCACTAATGACTAATGAAATGGGTAAAAATAATTATTGACTTCCAACCCTGATCAGGACGTAGCGGTTCAAAGTAGGGGTTCCAGGTTAAACAGTACTAAATGAGGTTGAGTAGGCTGTAGAGAAATAAAATAGGAGTACAATTCCACTGCGAGTAGGACTCCGCGGGTCAAAATAGGCGCTATAGGTTGTGCAGTATCAAAATAGGTTGATTTGAGTGCTTAAAGCAGCTAAATAGGAGAAAAATTTCGACTCGGGAGATTTGAGAAATTTCCCGTCAAATCGACAATAAATCGTCCTTTTGTTTTTCAAATCGATTGAGACATTCTTCATGTGATAAACATGTGACAAAAATTGATACTCATTTTGTTTCCGCGAGGTCCGATAAACGAAATAATTGATGTATAGTACGAGAAAAAACTAGGAAAGCTGAAAATAATTCGCGATTTCCGCTGTCTCATTCCAGGTGATACGAACGAAGAAGAAAGAGCTTTTTGAACAGAGTCACCGGCCAGGCTCAGACGATAAAGGGGGGGATATTGGTAAGTAATTGCCTAATTATTGGCCAAAATGTGAAATCCATGAGAAAATCACTTCCGAAATTGAATACACAATATCTGGGCCTCACTTGTAGCATTTTCGACTGGGGCTACACAGAGCTACACTGGTGTAGTGTAGCCATCTTTGTCTCTCTCTTCCTCATAGAAAAGAAAGAGGATGAAGATAGCTACACTACACTGGTGAAGCCCAGTCGAGAATGCTATTATTCAACTATACATTTATTATTCAGCCAACTGGTGAGTTTTAATTGATCGCCGTGAATTCTTTTGTGCATACATCGAGCAGTACGATCTTTTATACATACATACATACTTTTATACATACATACAACAATTCATACATTTATCTACAGACAATCAGATCCCTCGAAAAAAAGTTTTCTTAGACCATCTCATAGAAGTATCCGGTAACGGCAAAATATTGTCAGATGAAGCACTTCGCGAGGAAGTTGACACGATAATGGTCGCTGTGAGTGATTTGTTTGATTTATTACCTCTTCATCTCATACACGTGTATCAGAATCAATTTAATTGTAGTTCCGTTATTCAGATCCTAATAAAACGTACGATCACTGGACGTACTATTACAGTAGAGAAGTAAAGGCTCTGGCAAGATTTCTAATCTAGTTATCATATATTACAATTTCGTTTCAGGGAACTGACACGGCTGCTGTGACGAGTTCTTATGTGATGTTAATGCTGGCCTCTCACACCGAAGTACAGGTAACATTCATCTAATTCACTCAGCTTGCTGTAGATTGCATAGAGATGGCCCTGCTGGAAGTAAGTTGATAGAGGAGGATAGAGATTTTCGGATAGAAAAAGATACAGACTTCCTATCCCTGGCAACTACATACTTTGCATCCCAAAAAGTGATCAAGTTCTATCCCTGAGTCTATCCCTCACGTTTTACCGAGTTTATCTTTTTCTATCCTAAGGTAAATCATTGGAGTTAATAAATTTATATCATTTTCTATCCACATTTATCTATCCATCGCTATCCACAAAGTATCTCCGAAGGTCTATCCATCTGAATACCCACTCGAATCTTTTATTGTCGGCGGCCATTTTTTTTTCTGTTAAAAAAAATTGAATCATGACGAATATTCATAGTTGGATAGATTCAGACGGCGGAGTGTGTGGTGGGGTAGAGCTATGAAATCTTTTTCTCATTTTCATCGCTCAGTCAGGGATTCGAACCCTCGACGGTCAGATTATTAGTCGCACACCATATGCGCTGCGCTACGCTCTCGTCTTGTCATTATAGTACACTTATTCTATACAATCACTGTGATGGGGTGGGGACTTATGAAAGTCAACGGATAGAATCTTTATCCACTTGAATCACTTTGGATCCTTTGGATAGGAAGGGATGAAGATAATGAATCAACCTATCAACGGTCTATCTTTACGAATCTCTTGCTATCTTCTTTTGAGTCCAAACCAGGGCCTATCCTTTCCAATCTCTCATTTCCTTTCTAATCCTATCCACCATCCATCTACGTGAATCTTCTTCTATGCGATTTGGATCCAAACTAGGGCCTATCCTTCTCAATCTCTAATTTCCTATCTAATCCTATCCACCGCCAATCTACGTGAATCTTCTACTATCTTATTTAGATCTAAACTAGAGCCCATCCTTTTCAATCTCTGATTTCTTATCCGATTCTATCCACAGCTTATCTATCTGAATCCCTCTGATGGTCCGCTTAAAATAAGAATCGCGCATATCTTTGCGTATCTCCAATTTCTTATCCATTCCTAACTATCTGAATCCCATTCGATGCCTATTCAAATTCAAAGTCGCGCCTATCCGTTTGTATCCCTATTTTCGGTTCCATTTCTATCCACAGTCTATCTATCTAAATCTTTCTGATGGTCTGTTCGAATTCAAAGTCCCGTCTATCATTTTGTACCCTCAATTTCGTATTCACTCCTATCCACAGCCTTTTCATTTCACTCCCATTCAATGCCTATTTGAATTCGAAGTCCCGCCAATCTGTTTGTATCCTTAATTTCGCATTTACTTTTATCCACAACCTATCTATCTAAATCCCTCTGATGGTCTGTCCAAATTCAAAGTCCCGCCAATCCGTTTGTATCACCTAATTTTGTCGGATGTCTGCGGAATAGAGAAAAGTATATTTTGATCTAGGTATGAAAAAAAAAATAAAACTGGATTTCCGAGGTAGAAACGGATTCGCATGGATAGCGGGTGGATTGATTTGGATAGGATATGGAGGATAGAAAGAGATGGACCGACTTTGGATCGAGACCCGGATAGAAACGGATTCGCATGGATAGCGGGTGGATTGATTTGGATAGGATATTGAGGATAGAAAGAGATAGACTGACTTTGGATCGAGATCCGGATAGACACGGATTCGAATGGATAGCGGGTGGATTGATTTGGATAGGATATTGAGGATAGAAAGAGATAGACTGACTTTGGATCAAGATCCGGATAGAAACGGATTCGAATAGATAGCGGGTGGATTGATTTGGATGAATTTTCTGTATCTATTTGAATCCAAAAGATTCGAAAAGATTTAATTAGATAGATGTTCTATCCATTTACTTCCAGCAGGGGGGTGCTTCGCAGTATGAAACTTCGCAGTATACCTATGTATGATACACTTCGTGAATCTTAACTCATCTGTAATATTGCCACAGGAAAAAGTCTATCAGGAAATATGTGAAATATATGGAGACGTTGATGGCGAAGAGCGACCCGTCACTCCAGAAGACTTGTCACGCATGACGTACCTAGAACGCGTAATCAAAGAGACATTGCGCCTATTTCCGATTGTGCCTTACATCGTACGAACGGTGAAGGAGGATTTGGATATAGGTCTGCATGATTCAATTCTACTATTCATCGATTCTTGTCTTTAAACTGAAGTACCACTGTATATTAGGAAAAACAAAAAATTTCAGGAAGCGACAGCGTTCGTTGTACTTCGTACTACCCAGTGCATACTTTCTAATATACCTCAAAATTTGGGAATTCACTTATTCGGCGATTATTTATGTTATAGGTGATCATGCCTTTCCAGCAGGAAGTTTCATCGTTCTTTCACTGATAGAGCTCCATAGACATGAGGATATCTGGCCAGACCCGATGAAATTTGATCCAGACAGGTTTCTGCCAGAAGAAGTGAAAAAACGAGACTCATACACGTACTTACCATTCAGTGGTGGGCCAAGAATTTGTTTGGGTACGAATTTGGTAATAGATATTGATCGTGATCGCCTCTATTATTAGTTGATGGATGTATGCCGAAACCTCGAAGAGAATAGGGAACTTGCATGTATTTTAAATTCAATTTTATACGAAAATGCGATGAAAGAGAATGAATTTCCCAAGACAGTTTTTTTTTCGAGCAAAATTGACGCTGTAAAAAATTATTTTTTTTTCGCTCATTTTCATGCAAAATTTGAATGGGCAGGCATATTGCTGGACCCGTCTATCAGCGCCACCACCGTGTGTGTGTGTGCTTATGTGTCTATGCGTGTGTGTTTGTGTGTGTATGTTAGACTTCTTGCTTGTAGCAGAAAGTGTTTACAGAGCAGCATAGTTCCCGCACGTGACGCTGGCGGCTCCGATAGACGGGTCCAGCAATATGTCTGCCCATTCGAATTCTGCACAGAAATGAGTGAAAAAGAAAAACAAACTTACAGCGTCAATTTTGTTCAAAACAAAAAACTGTCTTGGGAAATTCATTCTTTTTCATCCTATTTTCGAGTTCGATAGAGAAGTATAGAGATTTCAATTGCATGCAAGTTCCCTATTAGTGTCGGAAAAAGAGTGTCGATTGCGATAAAAGATTTATGATGTTTATTTCAATTATTCAGGTTCCAAGTACGCCATGATGTCAATAAAAACACTTTTTGCGACAATTCTTCGACGCTACGTGCTGAAAAAGGATCACGTAATACCAGCGCAAGATATTCGATTCAAATGGGAATTCGTGATGAGATCTGTAGACCCGATCACAATAAGAATTGAGAGACGATCACAAAAAGTGGCATGTTTGGTCCCATAAACGCCATATATGTACATATGTTTAGACATAACTTTATTCAACGGAGAATTTATAGGACTACCTCATGGACGCTTCCACGCCACGAGGGGATGCAATGCCAGGCCGGGTCTGAAGAAGGGGACATTTGTTTGATCTTTCAAACCATTACTGGACCATACCTGGAGGTACTTCGGATTGCCTCCCGCTCCCGGTCAACCTATAGGCTGCCTTTCATAAGGGATGCAAGTTTGGGACCGAAGAGTTAGTGTCGTCTCGTACACGGAGAGAAAAGACGTGCAGTGAGTCCCCCGCGACGGAGAGAGATTGTCATTTTTGTAGTAGCGCCGCTATCCGTTCTTTCGGGGGAGCCACTACTCCTCAAAGAGTACTGACTGCCTCGCAGGCGGGTTTTCACTGTATCGACGGCGTGAGTCCCACTTTTTCGTGTAACGTCTTCAGCAGCCCCTCGAACTTTCGGGAGAGCTGCTGCCCCGAAAGCGTGTTGCTACTCCTCGAATTCGTGGTACAGCAGCGCCACTA
Organism: Tenthredo livida; assembly: GCA_963992785.1. NCBI lineage: Eukaryota > Metazoa > Arthropoda > Insecta > Hymenoptera > Tenthredinidae > Tenthredo > Tenthredo livida. Next base: position 25,182,508 of record OZ023069.1, on the reverse strand, counting down.
CCGTTCGTACAGTGACTGCACGTCTTTTCTCTCCGTGTATTCGCTTAGAAATACATCTTCTGTGGGAGTGAACTTACATCTATAATGTTAAAGAACACGATATATTCCCTGAGTGAACTTGTATTCTTCTTAATTATCTGACTTACATGAGTATACTTTGCTCAGTTTGAATTTACCTTCCAATAATATTTTGGTACGTACCTCGGTTGTTTGATCAACTCATGCGTCTAATAATTCTAGACCTGTAATCGTCATCTGTAATATGTTATCGGAATTTAAATAAATCACTCTGTTGTTGAACTTCGATTTATTACTTTACACACACTTTTAGAAAATATCAGTGGTTCAGGATAACTTATAGCCGATTTCACCAACGACAAATAACTTGTATTCGTCGATCAACTTTATTCACTGATTCAGGAATTGCATTTTCATATTGGGGGGGGGGGGGGGGGGGGGGGCAAACCAATCTGAGATGGTCGCAGGTACAGTCTCAGCTAGTCGTCACGTAAATATTACATGGGAACTGACTAAATGGTAATGTCAGAATACGTACTATCTGCACATCGGTTGTGTTCAAATGCAAAATGGGACGTACTGCTATGTAAACTGGGTTCTACGCACATGCGCATCGGCTCTGCAACTATGTTGAACTAATAAATGTAAGATTGGTGTGAGACCAATCTCGGATGGCCCTCTGTCCAATGCAGATTGTTCTCTATACTATCTGCATAGGCCTAGCACTCGTCTGAAAATATTTTTTCTTACAGATTGGTCTCAGACCAATCTGAGATGGCGCTCACACCGACGTTTGGTTTTCCGTGTACCTGTCGTGACGTCACCCAAACTCATGCTGTTGTGTCGAACGTTCTAGACTATCATCGAATGTTCGCAACGGCTGATGTTTGAATGCTAACGGTCAGGCCTACATTGCCTGTCACGTTACAATATATTTAGCGCATATGAAAAAAACATATCTTGTATATTGTGACGTTGCAGATTATCTGCCGCCACAAAGGTTCCGAAATAGTATCTTTTTATTAATTATATCGCGAGAGAGAGTTTTTCCCGCCGTCTAGAACCTCGGGATACAAGTGACACACCTAGAATAAGCAATGGAGCCAGACTAATTCGAAGTGTTTTCCTGTTAATGTACCGCGAGAGAGAGAAAGACAGAACCCAGATAACCAGATCAGATCAAGCACAAGTTGCAATCCTTGTAGTCCTCTGATGCTGTTTAAATGCTGCTGCTATGCCAGCATCAATGTGAAAGCATAATTTGCTGGCATTTATTGTGCAAAGCAGAAACTCGCGCTCTGCGGATGCTTGCTCAATGCCGTCATTTTGTCTTTAAGCGAGCTCACGCATCCAATGCTTGCATACTGTTCCGATATTGAGGTTACACCTTGGCGGTCAATTGCTACGTTCAAATGTTGGAAAATGCTGGCACAATGCCAGCAACTTGCCGTCAAATTGTTATCTGGGAAGATAAAGAAGACGACGATCCTGAACTTCCGCTACCAGAACTTCCGACACTAGAACTGGTGTTAAAGAGACGGCCACGCAGTACGCAATCCAGTACTCGTACTAGGATAGTACCGAATCAACCGGAGGCAAGACTGTGGACCTTGGTCCAATATCGCTAGGCGGCGAATAGGGCTGTTACACAGCCTCCTGCCTGCTGATGAATCTTACCGCCCAGCACCTGGTTGTTGCCTCTTGCACAACCAGCTCCATCACCCGCTCCAGCTGCCATTACCGACGTCACGCAGAGTCCGGCATAAGGACCAGTGACGTAACGTTATCGCTACCGGATGTATGACGTGAGAATGGACAAGCATAGTGTCCCGCGTTCTCTGGCCAGGCCGGAAGAGGTGGAGATCCGGATGGAACACCTAGGCCTGGCAGAAGTTTGCAGCGTGTCATCTACCGAAGAGATTGCATCTGTAAAGTGCATCCCATGCGGTTGGTATCGCTGGTACGGTATCGCTTCGTAAGAACCAAGGTCGCAGCTTCCCGAAGATCCTCTCGCCACCGAAGTTCAGCAGAACGGCTGTAATATCGTTATGAAGCTCAGAGACCTAACGGCTAACGTCAGGCAACAAGATGACGCCTTGGGCCGAGCAGCTGACGAGCTGCTCGTTCATGGAACGTTTTTCGCAGGGCCAATCAGCTCATTAGCCGGTCCTGATAGGCTCTCGGATTTCAAATCCAGGAAGAATCGTCGAGACGTGCCGAAATATCGCATAGCCTCATCACTTCTACGTTTCGCCTCGAAGCTAGTCGACGTGCTCTCTCTCGCCCATAGTTTCGCTAAACTAAGTAAAAGAAAAAGTAGTACTAAGTTGTTAAGTGTGTGCTAAAAGCCGATCAACGCTAAGGTAAGGTCTCTATGATCTGTAAACTGCTAGTAAAGCCACAAAAACTAGATCTGAATTTCTATTTGTTCATTTATCGTAGATTTTCTTTGTACCGCGTGCCGCCTACGGGCCACGCTGTCGCCTATTTAGTCCGTTACAGAAATTCAGTGAAAGCTCTTTATAGTTGGCTGTAGTAATTTTGAATATCTTTTTGGCTTGATTATTTTCCACTCATTAGTCTGATTTCTATGCCTAATTCGCTTATGATTTGCTAAGATTATTTGAGAGCTTATTCTTGCTTAAATTCTCGCTTTGAGAATATCTGACGCTTTGATTTATTTGCTATCTCTGATTTAGTAATTTATTAGTAATTAATTAGTATAACATCGCATGGTGTGTCGCTTGTAATCCCAACTCCCCGAGGTTGGCTGAACGTAGTAGTCATAGTTTTAAGTTGTTCATTTATTAATCTGCTTTATTATTTTCTTATTCTGTTTGATATCTATTATTCTGTATTCTATCTGATTTCTTTGATTCTATGCGATATATCTGATTTATGCGATTTATTTGTGCTATCTAATATTCAGATTTTCGCTATATTGTGTTATGATAAGATTACTATCGCTAAGTAGTATCTTTGATCCGATATCTCAATTATTCTAGTATAAATCCGTTGATAACTTAGGTCATTACGTTTCTTAGAGTCTTCCGAAATTATTTATTGAGTCATTATATCGTCGAATAATTATTTAATACCGCTAGCGTGCCGCATTAGAAAATTTGCCATAGAGTATCGTATCGCTCGGTGATACGTAGTCTGGAAAGTAGTGTAGCTTGTATTATATCGCTTCTACGGCACCAGCTAGCTAACCGGCGTGTTTACGTTCTTTTGTACCGCTGCGTCGCGGTAAGGCTCAATAATATAATATTCTTTCCTTTGTTAAATTCAGTATTTTTCTAAGTATTATTCCAACCGCTATTTTCATTTATTATTCGCAACGATTAATCTGATAACTATCGCTCTGTAGTTTGATATTCCAGTTACAGTCGAATTTCTTTGTTATCGCTGTTAAATCTGTTATCGCACTAAATATAGAACAATATACGAAATCGTAGATTTCACTGAAGGAATTTATATCTGGTATTTTATATTTTATTCAATTAGTTAAAAAGGTGAATCCACCCACTCTACCCTTATCGCTGTAAATCTGAGCTAACCGAAGCTTTAAGGCCGTCGTTCCGGCAATATATTAGTTTGTTGAGTATCGCTGTAATTTGTTTAGATTTTTGTGAATCGACACTCACGTGTCTGGCGCCCAACACTATCTTAGATTTTTATTAATTAGTCTTTTATCGAAGGAACGCCGTAGGGTGCGGAGTTGAGCTCTGAAACTCCGTTACGATAGAAATCGTTTGGCCGATGTTATTATCGAACATGAAATACGCAGTTTAGTCTATTATTTGTAAGCATCCCTATTGAAAAAATCCAGGTGGGACACATGGGAACCCATATGGTTTTGCTGGGCAACCACATGGTTTGGCTGGGAACCTACATGGGTTTGTTGGTCTCCCACATGGTTTGGCTGGGAACCTACATGGGTTTGTTGGTCTTCCACACGGTTTGGCTGGGAACCCACATAGGGTCTTTGTTCACCCACGTGGTTTTGCTGGGCACCCACATGGGAGTCTTGGAAATCTATGTGGGACTCGCAGAAACCTACATGGGTTTGTTGGTCACCCACATAGGACGTTTGGGATCCCACACGGGTTTGTTAGGCACCCACATGGAAGTTTTGGTAAATCACCCAGTAAACACAAAAATAAAAGTCGTCTTAAAGTCGTGGTATAGACGTCCAATGTCTCACTTTTGGACGTCTAAATGTCGTCTTATGTCGTAAAGACGTCTTTAAGGTCCTATGGGGTACCCACATCCCACATGGGTCCTATCGGGAGACCCACACCTACCACACAGGTCCTATGGGGTACCCACATCCCACATGGGTCTTATTGGGAGCCCCACATCCCAGATGGGTTCCCTGCCAAAATTCCCCTGGGAACTGGGAACCTGGGAGACCCACATGGTTTCCCATGTGGACTTTTTTGATAGGGATCAATGAAATTTATTCATTTTTTCAATGAAACATTCCCTGTTCATCGAAGATGGGTAAATTTCAACTACATCCAAGAATTGTTTCGCAATCCTAATCCCGAAGAAATAATTCCGGAAACTCATACTTCGTGTTTCAATTTTTCCACCATACAAGCCCTTGTAGTCCCATTTTTTCACGTAATTATTTATAAGTGACAATATATAGATTTGCCGTAGTTTTAAAAAAATGTATAGCGTAAAACCGGTGCGATTGCAAGAGTTGGCCGATTTGATCGTCGAAGTATTCCCAACGGAAAATAAATATACCTATTACATACCTTACCAATGCGACTCTGTCACTAAAGAAAAGGAATTAGCCAAAGGAAAACTGCACGACAAACATAATCACTATCGAGGATTGTTAATCGAGGCCGGCATATCACAGAGTAAAAGTTTTAAAGGAGCAAAAAGGAAACGTAGCGACGGTTCTAGTCTGGCAGTCCTTGGTTTTAGAACCAATCTAGACTCTCCACAAGGTACTCAGTGAATTTCGGGACTGTAAAACTTGCGATATTCCAGCAATGATAACGATGTTATTACATGTACAATCTACAGATGAAAGAGATGAATACGAAGAAAACGTAAAGTGGATAAAAAATAACCTGGATCCATGGCCAAGAGTTAGGCAACTTTGGATAGCTACATCTAAAAGCAGAATTCGAAATTTGATAGAAAATGAGCAAGAAGTTGATTACGTCAGTCAATACGGAGCTTTGAGGCACGTGAAAAGGGGACCCGAATTGGTGAGAATTGAAATACGTTCACACTTTGATGTGCAAGTATAGACCGCAAGTGAACCTGCAGTCATTGATTTTCATATAGATCGACATCGATTTCGCAACTGTGCATCCAACCAAGATCTCGCGATTGGAAGTAGAGTACGATTCTTTCGAAAGAGAGATTTTGAATTGTGCCGAACAGAAAAAAAGGGCTCCAGAGGTCAAAACTATTTTGCGAAACATTGCAAGATTGGAAGCAGAAATAAAAAAGGAATCAGATAAAACAGAGTATAACGAAAAAGCCAACAATTTTCTGAGAGGTACGAGTGTGAAAATGTGTCAATTTTTGTTTTTTTTTCACAATAATCGGTATGATATATTTTTCAGATTTGAAACGTTTGGACATTTTTCGATTGCTGGTGCTGTTGTTGCCATGCCCACCTGCAATCTCATATGGCAAGGCTAAAATTTGGAAACCAGCAAAGAAAGAGGTTCAACATGGATTTATTCTTCACGTGAGGGTAATAAACCTGAAAGAATTATTGTTACATTTTTATGTTGAAATATTTGAAGAAATGATGTAAATTTAGAACGCAGATGAAATGATATCCCGAGTCGAGGAACAGAGGAAAAAATTACTCGATCGCGGATTGACGGTACAGCCATTCATCGTAGTTGTCGGAGAAGAAGAGTTGGAGTACTTCATCCGTGTCAAAGATATAACCTACAGTGCTTCATCCTTGCTCAAGGCCATTGATATTTGTTTCAAAAGCTTCTACTCTCTTCAATTAGTGTACCCGAAGGAATCTCGCTTTCCTTCGATGACAATTCACATAGAATCTACGAAGTCAAAGGTGAATCAGACATTCATTTTTCGAGCCTTAACACGTTTTTGACGACGCTGAAGCTATCGGGAAGTGCACTTTTGCAACCATGCTGACTTGCTCTGAGTGTAAGGTGAATTGTGATTTGTTTGATTTTCAAAATCATTACGCGCAATATCATTGCAGTAATGGACGAATTCTAGAATATAAATATCCGAAATGTGATCGTTCATACAATTTTTTTTCATCGTTCAAAAAACATTGGTTAAATGAGCACGTTAGTGAGAATGCAAGTAACACTAACGAGATAGAACCTTCAAATGTCAAAGTAACAACTTCGAATTTGGAATATTCTTCAATAAGTAGGGACGATGTATATTCTCCAGGCGATTCGAACACAGAGAAAGTTGTTAGAAATAGTGCGAATGAAAGTATTGCAAATGAAAAAAAAAATCATCAGATTCAAGCGTACCGTTCAATCTTAACGAGGCAGAAGAAAAGCAGCGACTTTTACAAAGCTTTCTAAATAACGTCATTGAAAAGTACATGAAGTTACAACAATTGTCAGGTTTATCGGAAACGTATTTACAAAATTTCGTAGGTTTTGCAAAAGAGATCGTAATTTCGGGTTGTCAAATTATCGAAGATCAATCGAGCTCTGTCAATGACTGTAATACTTGCGTTACTTCAAAATCTATCTTGGATTTGTTTCGGTTATCATTTGATGGATTCAACACTGCACAAAAACGTCAATCTTATTTAGAAAAAAAAGGTGATTATATACCTCCAGTCAAATATACTATTGGCATCAAATCTCAACGTATTAAAAGAACCGCTACTAAAAACCTGAAAAAGTATACGGACAAAGCATACGGTTATTTTTTCCTACTGAGAACGATTTTCAAGAAAGTTTTTGAATTGCCTAATGTTTACGACACGGTGTTTGGATACAAGAAAAAACTAGAAGATGGAAAATCTGTCATTTAAAATTTCATACAAAGTAAAGTTTGGAAAGAAAAAATCAAAAAGTTTAAAGGTAATGACGTTTCACCACTCTTTTTGTTCAGCGACGATTACGAAACTGGCAACGCTCTTGGCAGTCACGCGGGACCAAATAAGTTAGCTGGAACCTATGTTTCAATACCATGCTTTCCACCTGAATATCAGTCTAATCTTTCTTCTATATTCCAAGCAATTTTGTATTACTCGCAAGACAGAATTCGATTCGGAAATTATTCAACTTTTCGAAAATTAATTGGAGAATTCGCTTTTTTAGAACAAGAAGGCATTGAATTAAATTTACCACATGGAAATGTAAATTTTTTTTTTAAGTTGGGTCTTATTTTAGGCGACAATTTGGGACTTCATGCGTTACTCGGTTACGTAGAAAGTTTCAATGCGAATTATATGTGCAGATTTTGTAAAATGGACAAATTTCAAAGGCCACTCGGAGGTATAGAAGACAAAGATTATATGCGATCCAAAGAAAATTACGAAAAAGATGCTCGCGTAGGCGATGTCTCTTTCACAGGGATCAAAGAAGAATGTGTTTTTCATAATTTGCCAGAATTTCACGTGACGCAAAATTTTTCAGCTGATTTGATGCATGATTTCCTACAGGGGGTATGCGAGTTTGATATGGCTGCATTACTGAATTTTTATATAACAGAGAAGAAATATTTTTCGCTCGATGATTTAAATAATCCTATGTCAACCCACGATTGGGGTACGGCACAATTTGTCAACATTCCACCGCCCATTCTAGAGAAGGATCTCAAAAACCATAACATCAGAATGTCTGCATCAGAAACATTGACATTTGTAAGACATTTCGGCATTCTGGTAGGTGATTTGGTTAGTGAAGATGATGCATGCTGGCAAGTTTACTTGAGTTTGCGTAAAATTCTTGATATTATTATGTCCCCGAAAATTCAACCACAGTGTGTTATCATTCTCGAAAACGTCATACAAGACCACCATTCACTGGTTCGTAATGTCTTGAAACGAAATTTAAAGCCGAAAGATCATTTCCTTATTCACTTTCCTACCATTATGAGAGAATCTGGCCCACTTGTAAACCTTTGGTGCATGAGAATGGCAGCGGAACACCAAGAATCGCTCAAATTTGTTTCTTCTTCCAATCGCAAAAAAATGTCTGTTTCACAATTGTCAAGAAACATCAAATGAAACTCGCCGCGAAATTGTTCGAGAATAATTTTTTTTCGCCTTTAGAGATCGGACCTTCGAAAGAATGTCTATTCAAAGATTTGAACGTTTCTTTTTGCGATTCATTCTCAAAGGACAAACATCTCTTGAATCGAAAAATTCGCGTCGCAAATTGGGTAGAGAAAAATGGAAGTAGGTACAAACCTGGCATGGTTTTATGTTTAAGTGAACATGACAATTTGCCTGTGTTCGGAATTGTTGATTATATTTGTTTCGTCAATGAACAATTATTATTCATTCATAACGAGACGCAAACAATATGGAAAGATCACGAACACGCGTATGAAATATTGAAGGTATCAGCAGCGTCAGACATAATTATGTACGAAGAACTATTGCAATCAAGACCACTCAGTTCATCAATGAAATGCGATAGGAATTCTATTGTATTACGCACATGCTTATGAACAATTAATAATTAATGTTCTTCGTCATTACGCAATACCTCATTAAAACATGCTGTTTTTATTCTCTCCATATTTTTGGCTCTATCTTTTCTTCTACATTAAAAATTGTTAACAGGAGATTATGTTTTATTTTCGTTCCATGTCTGTGAAAATGTTTGTGAATTGTTCAATATTAGTACGTAAGTTGTATTTTATAGTTGAATAAGTTCATACATGCGTAATTAATGTTCTACTTGGAATAAATTCTTCCGTATAATATACAATTATGACTTATTTCTTCACTTGGAATTTAGGGATTTTTTATAGTATAACATTATGTCATTAGGCCGATGAAGTATTTTCCGACGAATTTAAGTTTATAATCCGAGCCGAAGGCGAGAATTATAATGGAATTCGTCAGAAAATATGGGCCTTATGGCATATACAATTTTGTGTGTCTAGGTCAAAAACCGTGTTTAAACCGAGGGAAGCGACGTTAGAATCGCGGTTTTTCGGGCCTACACACATAAAATGCTAAATGTAATTTTCATAATCATCGCACACGACACTTTCCACTCTCCATAATCAAATTTCTATACCAATACGATTGGTAGAATGTTAAATATATATTGTACCGTTAATTTGAGTTGCAATTTTTTTCAATATTCTGAGAATCATATTGATTGAAAGTCGTTTAAAATTATTTTAAATTACAATTATTATTTTCAAATGTAATTTTTATAACATACAAAATAGAATTTAAAGTATTTAATTTAATTTGTAAATATTATTGGTATTTACATTTCATTATTTTAAATCTTCATAAGAACTATATATATAGATTTATAACTTGAATATTTAATAAATCACGCGAGAATAATAGATATCGATTAATAACTTAAAAATATTAGATCTGGTTTACTAAAATACCGGGATATTTGCCATTCCTATCTATTGCATATGTAGCATCAGTATAGCGGATAGCCACCGTCCGCATCTAACGTCAGCTATCTGATAGATACTTGCCGCGCCTATCCAAGATGGTTCGGCTTACAATACTACTAGGATGCGGAGCACAGCCATCTAGCATGCGGAGGCTAAGCAGAAGACGGTGACTGCAGCTATCCGGTTTTTTCAGTGTACCACTACCCGTGAGATGTCCCTGTTCGCACTCTGCAAAGCCCTAACTCTCGTGCTGCGAGCTGGGTGCGCACACGAAGCTAAGATCGTAGTCGTTCGACTTTTTCGACTACGGCACTCGCATGTGCGACGGCGGAACTCGCAAAATTTTTTACGTGACAGGTATCAACGAAGAAATTATCGTCTGAGGAGAACCCCGACAAGGGTTGAAATGTCACACCATACATCTATTGGTTCACTGACCTATCGGCAAGTATACCCTACTACGACGTTCATTGTCCATAGTGAAATGATCCCGACTGGAAATTTGTTCAGGCAAACCTGATGATCCGTTTGGCCCTGATCAGACCTGGTCAAGGCTTGCTATATCAGAGTCTGCCTTCAGGAGCCCTGACCAGGTCGACGCTATCAGAATCCTACTGGGGTGTTCCTGATAGAGCCCTGACCAGGTCGACGCTATCAGAATCCGACGGGGGTGTTCCTGATAGAGCCCTGACCAGGTCGACGCTATCAGAATCCTACTGGGGTGTTCCTGATGAAGCCCTGACCAGGTCGACGCTATCAGAGTCCTACTGGAGTGTTCCTGATAAATCCCTCATCAGAAACACCTCGTGGAAACTCTAATAACAAAAAAAATTCACTCATACAATCCATAGTAAATCTGGATTGCGTGTATCGCATCAGTAACGTCGTAGTGAAAGTATCGTACACAAAGCATTGAAAAAATCACATTTATTATGGAAAAAAACTTTGATTTTTAAGAAAAAAAATTTTTAAATTTTGATTTTTTACAAATTTTTTTTCAAAATTTCAAAATTTTTTGTTTCTTCAGTTTGTTTCCAAATTTGCATATTTTGTGACACAGGTCCCTCATGTTTTTACACAAAAAAGAAACTTTCTAGGTGGTGAATCAAAAAATTTTCTTTTCAAGGACCACCCTAATATGATATAATATTTAGTCATTAATCGTAATACTATATGCAAGGACTTCAATCTAGTCCTGCAAATATCAAATTTTGATGACATTGAAATTTTTCGAATAATAACTTGACACTTTGATGGGCTCTGAACAAGTAGGGGAGTATTGAGTTATATGTCATGCGATAGTTTAGCGTAGTGGTTAGGGCGTGCGACTAGTAATCGAGCGGACGTAGGTTCAAGTCCCGGCGGGGATGAAAAATGCGGCGGTTTTTTCAGTGGGTGAATATTTCAATTTCATCGATATCATGCGTAGATAGGCTCAACTGACGATTAAATATGTCGATTTCTGTTTTTTTTTTTTTTTTAATATAAATTAGGGACTACTACAAAAATTAGTAATAATAATACATTCCAAAGCCGTGTGTGGGCCTTGGGAGGTTTTTCTGGTCTTATCAGGAGAATCGCGCGAGGGCCTCGAAAGGCCCCCAGAACGCCCTGAGCAAGTATATTCAAATAGTGTCCCGACCAGGGCCTGATTCATACAGCCTGATCAGGCTATAGTGGAACGGCACGTTACATTCCTGGTCAGGTCCTGAGCAGGCAGCCTTATGTGGCCCTGATCCGGAATAAGGCGTGCCTGACCACTGCCTGGAAGAGGCCGTGTCAGAATTTCCAGTCGGGATGTAACCTACCTGTAAAATTCGTTAGACAGGAACCTTTCTGGATAAAACTTCAGCGAATCTGATAAGATATTCCCATTTCTATGGGATTCTATCATTACAGTGATGATGACTATAATCTTATAGAGGTGGTTTCAGAGGTAAGATTTAAACTATGCATATGCACTGACTTCTGATCGAATGATCATGTTAGAGACAAAGAAGAAGAGGCATATGCCTGTATTCAAGATTCACAAGTTGAAACGGAAGAATGACACATCGTTTTATGAACTTATTGATTACGTACAAGTTCCGAAGAATAATTGATTGCCACATAAAATTGGTTGACCAAAATATATACCGAGAATATTCGGTGACATTAAACGATCCCCTTCCTACGGCAAAACAACACAGGCGCGCACCGCGTGCGTGAGGCTCGTTCGGGAGGGGATAAGGTGCCAGTAGCATTGCATTCCCTCCCGAACGAGCCTCACGCACGCGGTGCTCGCCTGTGTTGCGTTTGACGTAGAAAGGGGATCGTTTACTCTCACCGAATATTCTCGGTATGTGAAGAGATGAAATTGCAACTTTCGTATACAGAAAAACTTCAGCTGCCCTAATGGATGCAGCATTTCGTGTTCGTCTCTCAATTCTTATTTTGATTGGGTCGACAGGTCTCATGAGAAGTTCTGCTTTGAATCGAAGATCTTTTACTGGTATAATGTTATCCTTCTTCAATACGTATCTTCGGAGAACTGTCGACAAAAGTGTTTTCATTGACATCATGGCGTACTTCAATCCTGAAATCGAGATAAATTTAACGACATTTTTCACCGGTCGTATAGGTTACTGCCAACCTGCATTTTCCTTGATGACGATTCTCATCAAGGTTTCTGCATTTTCTCAAGTAACAATAATAATACGTCGTACCTATACATCCTCTCAGCCCACCACTGAATGGTACATACAGAGCGATTCTGAGGAAACAGGTCACGCTAATAGAGACTCCCTTATTTATTTTCGTCAATGACAACGCTGTCAAATACCACGAACAAGCGATCTACCGATATTTCATATGCCTATGACTGATATCTTCAGACGACGTAGCGGTAGCTGTCACGTCGTAGGTTAAAATGAACTGTCATATTACAGTATTGTGTAATTAATTCTAATATTGTTCATAATACAACGGTATACGATATTATTTCGTAAATAAGTAGTGATGAGGTTAAATTGATTGCAGACGTCGATTTCTGTTTATTCCAACATTATCAGGTTATAAATAATTGTCTTGGTGAAATTCACAGATCTGGTAGTGATAAAGTTATTAAGTCAATAGCATACGATATTGATTCTTTATGAATTCATTCCAGGTGTGAATTTCTGTTTATTTCCTTCGACAGTTATAACCGAGGATTTCTTTGGTGACTGACTGACCCGTTGCATCTCTTCGACAAGTAGGGTTACGAACAAAACGATGTGAATATCATTCATCGAGCAATATCTCATCGATCCAGTACAAGCTTTTCATCCTACGAGGCATCTCCGCTGAATAAGACTCTACATGTCGTCTTAGCCTAATGAGTACGAAGACAGTCCTGCATAAATGATGTGTTGGTCTATCAATGCGTGTTTAAGTTTCATCGAGTGATAAATGAATTAAAATTATCGTTCCTATTGTGAATCTATTTAATTGAGTATCTGATTGCTGTGTAGAACAAAGCGTTGCATTTTTGTATAACATACTCAATCACAACAAATTGTACAAATTCAATAAAATTCTTTGTTTATTCAGTTGATATTGCATAATCATATCAAATAATTAATGATAGATGTGCAAGGACGCTGTCCTTCTGAAGAAAAAAAAATAAACAATTTAATAATAACTCAATAGCATGGTTTTGGAACACGCGGCCGGTCATAGCTTTCGGACCATCGCAGATGATTTCGCAGCCAAGAATCCAGGACGTCCGTGTCCGGCGATGGATACCGTGCGGAATATCGTATTGAAGAAGGAAACTGGAGTCTTATCCACGTCGAAGTTCTACGAGTACATCGTTTTCGCCACAATTTTTAAAGCATTCAATTTTCATAACTAGCTTGTCGCCCATGGTCTGTTGCATGGTCATTTCTTCAAAGTACTGCCGTAATTATTCTGGGATATCTAACAGATGTTAGAATGGGTTATTTATGAGTGGGGTTGATCTATTCGGAAGAGGTGCTTCATACAATCATGATAGAACTTGACTTACAAGTAAGTTCGTTTAATCATGTAATTGTATTTCGCGCCTCTTCCTCTAGATCAACACGTAGATGTTTAAAGCTTATTACGGCAGATGAATGAATTCATGCATCAGGACTGTCTTCGTACTCATTAGGCTAAAAAGACATGTAGAGTTTTATTCAGCGGAGATGCCTCGTAGGGTGGAAAGCTTGTACTGGATCGATGAGATATTGCTCGATGAATGATATTCATATCGTTTTGTTCGTAACCCTACTTGTCGAAGAGATGCAACGGGTCAGTCAGTCACCGAAGAAATTCTCGGTTGTAACTGTCGAAGGAAATAAACAGAAATTCACACCTGGAATGAATTCATCAAGAATCAATATCGTATGCTATTGATTTAATAACTTTATCACTACCAGATGTGTGAATTGCACCAAGACAATTATTTATAACCTAATAATGTTGGAATAAACAGAAATGGACGTCTGCAATCAATTTATCCTCATCACTACTTATTTATAAAATGACATCGTATACCGTTGTATTATGAACAATATTAGAATTAATTACACAATATTGTAATATGACCGTTTATTTTAACCTACGACGTGACAGCTACCGCTACGTCGTCTGAAGATATCAGTCATAGGCATATGAAATATCGGTAGATCGCTTGTTCGTGGTATTTGACAGCGTTGTCATTGACGAAAATAAATAAGGGAGCCTCTATTAGCGTGACCTGTTTCCTCAGAATCGCTCTGTATGTATATGATTCTCGTTCTTTGACTTTTTCGGGGAGAAACCTGTCTGGATCAAACTTCAGTGGGTCTGGCCAGATATCACCATTTCTATGTAGCTCTAACATTGAGAGAAAGACTGTGCTTCCTGCTAGTAAAGTATGTTCACCTGAATTGCCAAATGCCACGTGAATGAATCACTAAATGTTGTGACATAATAATTCAGCACAAACCATTATGAAAGCTATCGCTTTCGTGGGAGTTTATCTAGACAATTGACATTTGTGATTGGATTGGTAGAAATAAAAACAAAAAATTGCAGACCTATGTCCGTTATATAACCGATCGTACAAGGAACGGCGCGATCGGGAATAAGCGCATTGTTTCTTTGATCACTCTTCCCATGTATGTCATACGTGTCAAGTCTTTCGGAGTAACATCCTCGCTTTTATCGTCTTCAAAAATTTCACATAATTCCCGGTAAACCTTTTCCTGTGGCAACATGGAAGGTGAGTATAATTTGTGAAGTCTAGTACAGCAGAGAAGCGATGCAGCAAGTTACATGTAGTACCTGTACTTCCGGATGAGAGGCCAACATCAACATCGCGTAGGAACCTATCATGGCAGTTGTGTCAGATCCCTGGAACAAAATAGTGATAGATGATATTATCTTTGACGAGAACCTTGTCACGATTTTCAAGTTAAAAAAAAAGGTACAGATAAAGATCTGAATAAAGGGACTGAAAGGAAACGGAGTATGATGAATACATTTCAGCCACAACAATTACATAAATGAAAATTGGATACATAAAACACATCTTGGATCAAATGTGTAGACCATTCATCATTCACGGGCTGATGTAGCTACGTTTGATATTTCTGATTGTTTTTTTGACCGAATGTGGGGCGAAAGAATAATTTGCTTTTCGAAGTCCTGATAATTTGATTGAAATACGAATTCCTTATATTGAGAGTAATACTCGATAATGCGATTAGACTAATGTAGTGAACATCAATCTATCGAACATATCACTCACAGCTGCCATTATCGTGTCAACTTCTTCACGAAGTTCCTTATCTGACAATATCTTGCTGTCACGGGATACTTCCATGAGATGGTCTAACAATACTTTTTTTCGGCATAGGCATTGAAAAGTCACTTTTTGACGCCTGTTTTCGATCCGTAAAGTAGCACTTTATACGGCAGATTTCAGAATTGCCATAAAAAGTCTTTTTATGGCAGTTTTGATGCGTAGTCCGAAGTGCGCAATCCGAAGCTGCCATATAAAGTCTTTTTATGGCAGTTTCGGTGCGCAGCCGGAGTGCGCGACAGATCGCGCCCGCCATAACCTCACTCTTCGTTGTATCAAGTGCGAATCTCAACAGGCGTCAAAGTGACTTTTCATGCCTATGTCGAAAAAAATATCGTATGGGGCGCGCCCGTAAACCGTTTTTGACTCGAATAATGATTTCAGAACTCGCTTCCGGCTCGCCTTCGGCTCGCCTTTAGCTCGTACTGAAATCATTATCCTCGCCAAAAACACTTGGTTTACGGCCATGCCACATAAAATACTATTCTTTGTTGGATTCCAGTACCTAAATATGTAAATCGTTCTGATAAAATAATACGGCTGTGACCACATTGAGCTACTGTTATCGATACTGACCAACGAATCAATCAATTGATTCAGTATACGTCATCAAATCGATTTCGGATTCATATAATAATGAGAAATCACTTTCTTTTTCATTTCATATGTGTGGATTTACGATGAGGCAATTACTCACCGGTGTCCTCTTCGTGATCGGCTAAATATGGACGATGGCCTTTTTTGGAAAGCTGTTTATGCTTGGACTGTATCACCTGGGGTGAGACAACAGAAATTGCTTGGTAACATATTATTCTATGATTTTTATTCCGCTTCTACATAAATCATGTTAGGGGTGCAGTATTCATTCATGATAGTGAAATCCTTGGGTTAAATTATAAATAGACGGAAATAAATCCACGTATTCATACTCACATTGTCAGTAAACGCGTGCAAAAACTCGATGTTTTTCCGTTGATCTTTGCCAATTTGCGTATGGTCGAAAATAAAGTTTGAGTGTAGCCAGGGACTGAGGCTCCTTTTGCACATGCTCACGATGACCCTGTGAAAATAATTAGGTGAATCGTTAAATGCATGCATCTTATTTTCTGGCAATTGTGGATCCAACCAGTGGTTCTTCAAATCTAAAAAATACCTCAATTTCATATCGAACCTACATATGAGGTATTCCATGCCAACTCGACCAATGAATGATTTTCCCTCACTATTTTTTATTTGATTCATAATTTTCAATACGTCAACACCGACTCATGAATTTTTTCAGATTAAAATGTTCGAAAATAAAATCAAACGTATCTCTAATGGTTACGACCCATCACCCTAAAGATACAATTCATATATATTGAAAAAATTCTGGGAGCCATTATCCACCACGTTTACGGAATGATTATTTCTCATATCAGAAAAACAAATATAAGGAAAATAGTTTCCACTTTCGAATGGGGGTCAAAATGATCGTCTTCGGACACAGAATTTTTGCTTGAAGTTTCGAGAATTCATGAATAAATAACGTTGCGGAAAAAAATCTGGAAAAATTCATGAGTGGGTGTTAGAGTTGGGGTTACCGTATGAGAAATTATGAATCAAATAAAAAACGGTGAGGGAAAATCATTGGTCGAGTTGGCATGTAATACTTACATAGATATGCTTCCTCCAAAGTTTGTTACGTCAAATATCGACACCTCCTAAAGACTCTCCGCTATTTGACAGTACAATGTCTTTTTCAAAATCAGGTGCCGGAAACTTTATGACGTCGTAATTCAATACATTTAAAAGGTTGACTTATTTTGATTGGCTTACTTTTTCATTGTCTCTGCGTAAAGATTCGCGCCGTTTATATGATCTCCTGTGTTCACACCCATAGTAGTTTCTGAAGTTATAAACGTGTTTCTGAAGTTATAAACCTAGTTTCGAATTGTAATTCAGTCAAATGTAGTACTGTGATGCTGTAGCTGACTTACCGCAGACACTGTGCAATGTGTATTGAGATATGTAACTCTCAATGTCAAATTCCGGTTTGTCCAAATTTCGCTCCAATTCATTCGCCATTGTCACTGATCGGGCAACAAATACTTTAACAAAAGACTTGAGAATTGCTAAGCGAAAAGTGGGTTGGAGGAGCCTTCGATGTATTCGCCATTTCTCCCCTGTCGAGTAACAAATTTCATTCAGGTGTGGATTAATTGCTACCTTTATTATCCTTTCCAACTCGAAATCATCCGGAATTGATCATCCTCACCTGCTGGTATCTCACAGCTGGGGTGGGAATCACTAATGACGTTGGATAATGTTCTACGCATCCGAATGGATATTGTGAAATAGTGAGCAGAACGGATTATTGAAACGGATTATAATCGAAAATGCTAGCATGGATTATGCAAAAATGTTCCTTGATGAATTGATTTCGAAATTTATCAGTATCAATAATAAATCTTAGATCATTCGTCTCCAAGATGTATGCACCGATATCCGACTTTGTGGTGTATGAAATGCTTGAAAAGTATCGAAAATTTTGGGCTACGTAATCCTTAAGTAAAAACAATCGCATAGCCTTGACGTCATGAATATAAGACTGTGGAGTATGAAGTTACGATAATTTACCAGAAGCTGTAAGTAGTCCTGTGCCTAGCCATGGTAAAGCAAAGTCAAACAAATTGCCCTTGTCGATTGTCTTCGGACTGAGTAATATCACCTATGAAGATGAAAAATGAAAAATCCTATTGCCAGCGAAATTCTTAATAAGTTTTTACTTACAATAAGATTATAAGATCACCTTAAATTGTTCGGGAGTATTAACGACGAATGTTAAATAGTTGCCGAACCACAACCGATACGGCGCAGGATACAATTTGCCGAGTTGGATGAATCTATCGAAAATAGCTGTAATCGTATGAAATATGGATAACTTGAAGATTTTATTTCTTGCCGAAAACGCAATGGGCAACAAAGAGTGATGCGTACCTTCGGTGCTTCCGATGAAGAGATGCGCGTTCCCTATAATCGGTAGGGTCGGTGGTCCTGGGAATTTGGAAGCTTGTTTGCAGAGGTGTCGCCGTCGTCCGAACTTCATTATGATGCAGAATAGTGTAAAGATTACGAGGCACATGGTGAGACAAGAAGCTACCGTGAAACGTTCCATATTTTGCAATAATTCGAACACTATATGCTGTGACACGACTTCAACGACCAATGTAGTTTACCGGAATACGCGGAAATGGAACTCGAAGAAGATTCAACTTTCGAGAACCTCGATTTGCAGCCAAATTGTTTCGGATTGACACGGTACTCTTCTCGATGGTCTTATCCTACTTTTATCTGATCCTTCACCATAGAAAGAACAAATGACACTAAATGATGGATTCTGAAAAATTTGTCATGCTTTTATACCCTTCTACCACTAAGAAATTCAGGGCTGAGTTCACCCCGCCTCACCTTGATCCCGGTATAAATAACATGGAAGCTTAATTTAAATGTTGCAAATTACGTGCAAAAACCCGGTTTAAACGTGCGAATGCCAATCCATCGGACTTTTATATCGAGAGCAAGGAGAGAGTTTAATTCAATAGCTACAGGCCGATTCAGAAATACGATTGATCGTGTAATCTAATGGATCGGGAAAAAAACTTTTATCCGAAATATGTCTTCTATGATCATAGTCGAAACTTCTATAGTTATTTTATTTATAATTATTGTATTTGACAATAATCTGTTCAGTTTTTTCGACAAAATATCAAGGGCGTACTTCGGCGACTAATGCAATGACGATAAGGTACACAGTATATCATCGTAATTCAAGTTACATTAAATAGTCATTCATGGCACCAACCGATTTCATTATCCTCGATGCGATACTACACTTCCTTTCAAGACATCTGACCCCATCTGGCTTTGAAGAATACTTCTGAACTTTTTCCGATCATCACGAAAGAAACCAGGAAGACGAGAAGAAGCCGACACACACGACGAAAGGTATGTGACGTGAGGTATATCATTACTGGTAAGCAATGAATCGTGAATGCCGAGCTGATCTCCGTCAGAAATTTGCCAGACCAAGGAGACCACCCACCCTTGGCCCCAATCAAGTATGTTGGCACCAGTACCAGATTAATAAATTCACCGCCCCTCGGCCCTGAAATTATTTGCCGCCCTAATACCTGTCTGTTTTGCATGTTTGATAAATTCGATGACCAAAAAGTGCTTCTTGGGTAACATTTGGAATGGTCCCATTCAAAATATGCATTCGAAATGTAAAATGGCATTTTGCATTTTTATTTTAAATAGTATTTCCAAAAGCATTTTCATTTTATATTTAAAATGGTAAACTCAACCCATTTAGCCATTTATAAAATGCTAAATGGTAAATGGCGTAAACCAACGTCCAAACAGGCTAAGTTTCGGGAATTTATTTCGGAAAAAGTACGAATGCAATATGATGAACTTTTTGACATATTTTTATGTACATCTTGATGAGTTTGTGTAAAAATTGTCATAAAAAATATTCAAAGTTTCATATTTTATTCTTCTTCGCGTCCGCTGATGTTTCATGTGCGCGATCAATTGGTGTACACAATTCGGCCTTATATGGTTGGTTTGAAATAAAAAAAAGAAATATCCTCATCAACTACATGGTATTAGCTATAAAGTGACGGAGAGTTTTTTTTTGTTTTTCCTCATAGGTTCACAGAAACAAAATTCCTGAAATTTTTTTCCCAATTGAACCGCTGGATCATAGAAGGGCATATGAAATTATTTTGCGATTTTTATATGGCCCCTGACCACTTCTAGAGAAAATGTCAATTTTTGATTTTTAAAACCCGTATCCTTATCGGAAATTTGATTGCGTATCTTATATGTCCTCTTAAAAAAAGTTGAAAGTTAACGTGGTCAGGGGCCATCTAAAAATTGCAAAATAATTTTATATTCACTTCTTGATCCGGCGGTTCAATTCTGGGAGTTAGATATATATTGCACAAAAAAACGTATTGACAAAACCGTCCGTCACGTCGAAACACGTATTCGTATAAATAAGACTAATTCCTTTTGTTTTTTGAAAATTTTACAGTAGGATATCCGTTGGCAAACGCATTATTAAAATCTTGAAAGTTGAGAGTCATTGTAGGTAAATAACTAAGATTTCGTTGTTGGAAAATCTAATGATTTTAAAGAAACTATCTTCCATTCGATTTTGCATTTAATTATCCATTTCAAATACCTATTTCACACTTTACGTTTCAAATGTATTCTGTAAAACCATTTCCATTTTGCATTTCAAATAAATTTTTGTAACCATTTTCCATTTCCCATTTCCCATTTCAAATGGATTCGAGATACCATTTTACCCAGCCCTGCCTCTTGTGCTGCCGCCTCC
The DNA here is from genome assembly GCA_963992785.1 of Tenthredo livida. NCBI lineage: Eukaryota > Metazoa > Arthropoda > Insecta > Hymenoptera > Tenthredinidae > Tenthredo > Tenthredo livida. Next base: position 25,161,683 of record OZ023069.1, on the reverse strand, counting down.
CGCTGCTTCATGCCGTCGAATCAGGCAATAATTCGATATGCTGCCTCTAAAAATTTACCGCCCTAGGCCCAGGTTTTGTCGGCCTAGGCGATAATCCGGCACTGGTTGGCACTGGGAAAGGCTTCGGACGAGGCTTTCACTGAACCGCGATTCGTTGTGCGGGAAACCGGGGCGGAACGGCCCGCCTAACGTTTGTGAGCAAATTTTCAGGTCTCAAGAATTTATTAGTTTTTATTTCAATAACAGGCCTCTAGATGGAATTAGACCACCGAGACCGTTCAGCCCCGGTCACCTCTATAGCTAATGGTCAGGGATTTTTTAAATTTCTTTTAATTTTTTATCCAAGTTGCACCCTAAGACATTAATTATTTCTAAATGCAGGAAAGTACGTGCCCCAGAGCCCTTCATTTCTTGCAAGTTGGCGCTGGTGCCTCCGTGGTTAAAATATCACTGCGGCACGATCTCACCGATCAATAAAATTGAATTATTTCGCGCACGCGCAGTCGACTGAAGTTGACTGTACGGTTTCAAGATTTTCTCTCGGTATATGTAACTACATCATTAATCACTAGATAAATGTATGTTCTGATACACAATTTCATCATTGGTGCACTAGAAGTTGACTTTGAGTAGTTATACGTGTACCAGGATAGGTGCAGTATCAAAAAGACTTCCAAAGAAAAGTCGCAAATGCCTTATGATATGAATAAGATCTGTTATTGCGCCTTACCTTTGGTCGACGTTGATTTCAAGAGTAAGATATACCTCGATACATTGACTTGTGCTAAAATGACCATCTCCCCAAACTTAAACCAGGGAAAAGGAGGTATTTGCCTGAACAACCGTAACCTTTAATCGAGATTCCCAAGGTGAAGGATATTAACACTACTTGGTACTAAGGGCCCATGGATAATATGTAAAACTTCTAGCAAACATCAATCAGTGTATAAATGTATGTCTTAATTCACAGATAATATCATCATTCGTATGTGGGGAATTGAACATGGTATTTACTTTTATCTTTATAATCTCAAACAGATGCCACTTTTCGTATACGTTTCTCAATTCTTAGTGTGATCGGATCGACAGGTCGCAACTGAAATTCCCATTTCCATCGAAGATCTTTCACTGGTATGATATTATCCTTCTTCAGAACGTATCTGCGAAGAACCGTCGCTAAGAGTGTCTTCAGTGACATCATAGCATATTTCGAACCTGAAGTTGAAATACATTGTATAGATCTTCGACTGCCGTTGACACATATGAGTAATTCCACGTCAAACCGGACAGCTTTCTGACCTCGATGTTACCGATTTCGCTATAATTTTTGTTACGGGTTCTAAGGAACAAATAAATTGATCAAACAATTTTCTTTGTTTCTTTGATCCCTATTTTCCAAGTTACATGGGGGTGAAATTCAGGAAAAAGAGCCAAAAATCGAAAACATACTCCCCTTCAAACGGTCATATCTTTGATTGTATTCGTCCCAGAGACGTCATTTAAAAACCATTTCGAAGCTATTCAATGACACTATGATTATACATTTATTGAATTTCACGATAACGCCTCCATCTTGAAATTAAGGGTGTAATTAGTTTTTTTTAGTTTATCTCCGTAACCGCGAACCTGACAAAAATTTTGTAATTGGAATTTTTTTAGTTTATACAATTATCTATAACTTCAATCCGCAATTTTTCCGGCTCAGATCAATATTAAAAAAGTTATGAGCAGAAAGAGACGTCAAATGAGGTGATGAAATACTTCGACGCAAGATAACTCTGGAATTTGAAATCGTCGAAGTATTTCAGCATCTTATTTGTCGTCTTTTACTGCTCATAACTTTTTTATTATTGTTCTTAGCTAAAAAAATTGAAAATCAAAGTTGAAGATAATTGTATAAGCTACAAGAATGCCATGCGCAAAATTGTTGTCAGCCTCACGGTTACGGAGATGAATCAAAGACACTGATTACACCCTCAATTTGAGATGGCGGCAGAATGGCAACTCCCCTAGTCCCGGAAACCGAGTTTTACACTCACGGCTGACCCCCTTACGAAACCCGAAAAAAATCGCTGCCTGCCCAAAATGGATGGCTGCCCCCTTTTTGGGCACAGATTGCCTAGACTAATATATTCATGAAATATTAATGCATGCATCGACGGGTACATAGTGGAATGCCGTACCTATACAATCTCTTGGCCCACCACTGAATGGTAGGTACGTATAGGAGTCTCGTTTTCTGACCTCTTCGGGCAAAAACCTGTCCGGATCGAACTTCATCGGGTCTGGCCAAATATCTGCATTTCTATGAAGCTGTATTATCGAGAGAACGACTGAGCTTCCCGCTGGGAAAGTACGTTCACCTATAACATCAGTGAATGTTGGAACCGTACATTAAGAAGTTCTACGTAACTACGCACAGTAGGTACGTCAAACGCTCTCGCTTTCCAACATATTTCGGTTTTCAGAATTATGAGTATTTTGATCGGTAAAACGAAATAGACAAGCAATACAATAGAAGCTTTCTGACCTATGTCCAAGTCATCCGTTACCAATCGCGTAATGGTAGGCGAGGACGGAAATAGGCGCATTGTTTCCTTAATTACGCGTTCCAAGTACGTCATGCGTGTCAAGTCTTCCCAGGTAACATGCAACTTCTCGTCATCATGGTCTTCATAAATTTCACATAGTTCTTGATAAACTTTTTCCTGAGGCGACATTGAACTATGTAAGTTGAAATTTATAACTTATATATAACTACTGCGGAGATCGAAGAGCATCTGCTATACCCACTTTTTATCCACGATCTCGATATAATTTCGCGAAAAGGTGCAAAACTGCGCAATAGAACGATCTAGAATGGGTTTATTTCATCATTCATGAAAAATACTTTTGATTTAGCACCCAGAATTCACCGAAAACGAGCAAAGTTAACTTTGCATGCATGTAGAATGGTGCTGAGGAGGGTTTTCTCAGCTTCCATAATATGTAGACCTTGATAATAATCAAAATAGGTAATTGGCACGCTCACGCTTTATGATGATAGGAAATTGATTTTTCTCGATTCCGGTGAATTTCGCGCTGTAGGTCGAACCCATTGTTCATGAGTCATCGAACAAATCCATTTCATATCGCCATCTATAGCGCCGTTCCCGAGTTATTTGAGAAATTATATCCGGATCGATATAGAGTGGGTATAGCATGCTCGCGAACATGAATCTCCGCGCAATATGCAGCAAGCTACGTGAATTGAATGTACCTGTATTTCCGGGTGAGAGGCCAGCATCAACATCACATAAGAACTTGTACCGGCAGTCGTGTCGGTTCCCTGGAATACCAACAGCGATTAGAAATAGTATATTACCATTCGACTGCGGTGAAACTTTTTCTGACGAGTGTGAGGTTGCAGCACGAGCCGAAGGCGAGTCTTGCAATCAAACGAGATCAGAAGAAGTTTTTCCGCCGAGTATTGTACAAAATTTTACTTCATTGTGAAAATGGGGGTCTTATGCATGCGAAGCGTGCGTATAACATCCATTATCACACTGAGTGAAGTAACAGTGCTTTTCGATACTAGTGCGAAAGTGTTGATTCTCGGACGAGTGTGAAGTTTTTGGTCCGAGCAAAGCGAGGGTGACAATCACACGAGTCAAGAATCATCTTTCGCACGTGTGTCGAACTTTATTTTTTAACACAACGCGCGCTGAGTTGAATTTTATGCACGCGGAACGTGCGAAAAATCGAACTTTGCGCACGCAGTGTGGAAATAGTATATTACATACCTAGGGCAGTAAAATAAGGAAGGTCCCAGATCACATGTAATTGTCGTCCGAGGCGAAGCCGAGATCGACAAACATGTGATCTGGGGCTTTCTTATTTACTGCCCGAGGAGTGTATACGATTTTTCGCATCGACGGAGTCGAAAAACGGGAACTTCGTTCCGCGCAGCGGGACGAACGTTGTCGCTTTCGGCCCGGAGGTGAGAAAAATCATTTTCACCTCCCACATTTGACTCTATAACTTCTGATACCGTGAAAACTTATAATTTATGAATTGTTTCTGTCAAGACGACATACAGCACCATTAACCAGTCCCTTTTGTTCGGTTTTCCATACTCTGTGACATTCTTGGGCCCTTTCCCATAAATACCTACAACGTGCCACGTTTCAATGTATCAGTACCTTTGACTATAGGTATACGTATGGACTGGTAACCGCTAGATTCAGGCGTGTACCAAACATGCGACGCGACGTCAGGACGTAACGGCTGATTTTGATAATCAATTGTTGGCATATGTTAGGTAGGGTACTTCGAGCTATAATACCTCAAAGCTTTGTCGATATAATAAGAGTTGAGAAATTAACATTTTCTACGACAAAAATTGTCGAAAAAACCACAAGCAAGGTAGATTAAAACGAAAATTGACTTGAAACAAGTCGATAGACGATGTATAATATGCCGGCCGAGCGTCGAGGCCCTACGAGTCGAACTATGATGTGTATTACCTCGTCGGAACGGCACAAAACGCGCCCATCGGCCGAGAGACGAGACCCCCACCACTCCACGCTTTCTCGTCTTATAATTTGTCAATGAGTCTTCGATCTTTTTTACAATATCGATTATTGACTTATAATACCTCAATCTACAACTTGAAATACCTCGAGTAGCAGTCGGAATTTTTTGTGTCAACTTCGATCTAGGTGAAATATGCCAAAATTTCTCTCCGTGTACGATCGGTCGCGTGTGTTACGTAGGTGTTTCCTAACACCTCCACAGCTTCCACGGGCTTGGGATAGGGACTACCAGTCCATAGGTATATAGTCAAAGATCAGTTTATGTGTTATTGGTATCTGGTGTTCTTTGTCGCGCCTTCGTAGCCGATATGGAGTAAAAGAAATACTAATATCTGTTCTTCACGACAAATTCTACAATGTATGTACACTAAACGTGTTGGATGTTGACCGGTTCAAGGCCACGGATATTTTCGACAAATGCGAATTTAGATGAGAACCGCTTGATTCGTCGGTAGCGCCTCTAGTGGCCTCTGAGGAAATCTCGTGCTGATAAAGATATCGATAGCTGTTTTTCTTCTGTTTAGCTAAATTTATCGATGTCAAGCCCTTTAAAACAATATTGATATAACAGCGAGTCGAAATCTTTATTGGGGCGAGATACCCTCCGAGGCCACTAGGGGCGCTACAGACGAATCAAGCGGTTCTCATCTAAATTCGCATTTGTCGAAAATATGCGTGGCCTTGAACCGGTCAACATCCAACACGTTTAGTGTACATGCGCCATTTCACGTGAACCGGATGAGTCACCTCTCGCATATTTTTTTAATTTTGCATGTCGATTGTCCTAGGGGAGTTAGATTTTTGTGCCAAAGGATTTTTCAATTAGTGCAAAATTCGTTGAGTTATTTTTTTCAAAAATCCATAACTCCGCCAAAAATGACACTGGACGGAACTTTGTTTTTTTCGATTACGCGGAAAGTGTCATAGAATGTATAAAAAATATGTCATGTACTTTGAAAAAATTTTGTTCATCCATTCTTTATGTAACAATTAAGTTTTGAAAGATTTTTAAAACACTCAGTGACACGATTGAATTTTTTTTTCAAAATACTGACATATACTTTGCACTATACTACAGGCTGTGAATTAATTTTAAAGACTTGTTATTTTTTGTTTTCGAGTAAAAAATCACTAAAGTGGCGGCGCGCGCCCATTCTGAATCGACGCCGAGCGTGGAACGTAATGGCGTGCGTTACCCTTGGTTTCTATGCAAGTTTCGCCGGGCGGCAAAACGCGTACGACAGCGCGTTCACCCAATCAGCAGCGTGGCGGTGCGATTTTGATTGGTTGAATGTTTCGCCGGACGCGTAGCAGCGGTATTCGAGAGTTATTGTCACAATGATGGACACGATTAAAAAATCGGAAAAAATACTGTAGTTTCCCAATGGCATCTTGAAGCGATGCCTTCAGTTTAAAGAACGTGTTCCTTTTCGTTTTCGAAATATTGCAGTTTAAAATCTTAATATGTATGCTAAGCACGTATGCTAAGATTTCAAACTGCAATTGGGAACTCACACGTGCGAGTGGCTCAGGAAAAAATTTCGGAAAGTAGCTTACACTTTTTTGTATGTACACATATGAAATAGTATTAATGACTACAAATACTTATGCAAACACAATAGATTTGTAAGCTATTAATAGTTAAGATTTTAACCACCAGACGTCGTGACTCAATTTGTGAGTTCCCAATAGTTGGAAAAGGGAGAGGAACACGTTCTTGAAACTCAACGTATCACGTATAATTGCCATTAGGAAACGACAGTATTCTTTTCAAATATTCTAATCATGTCCATCATTGTGAAAATGACTTTCGAATACCGCTGCTACGCGTCCGTCGAGTAGCGGCGAACAGCGTTTTAACGCACGCCATTACGTTCCACGCGGCGTCGACTCGGAATTGGTGCGCGCCGCCAACTTTAGTGATTTTTTACTCGAAAACAAAGAATAACACGTACTTAAAACTATTTCACAGGCTGTAGTATAGTACAAAGTATATAGTATGTCAGTATTTTGAAAAAAAAAATTCGATCGTGTCACTGAGTGTTTTGAAAATCTTTGAAAACTTAATTGTCAAATAAACAATGGATGAACAAACTTTTTTCAGAGTACATATTTTTCATACATTCTATGACACGCGTAAACGAAAAAAAACCATTGAGTCCAGCATCATTTTTGGCGGAGTTATGAATTATTGAAAAAATCATTAGAATAACTCAACGAATTTTGCATTAATTAGAAAATTCTTTGGCACAAAAATCTAACTCTCCCAGGACAATCGACATGCAAAATGAAAAACATATCCGAGAAGTGACTGATCCGGTTCACGTGGAATGGCCCATATACCTACCTCTATTTCATACCTGAGCACGAGATGAAAACAATCACGTTCATATATTAGTCAATAACATAGGTGTATTGAAGACTCGACTTACAGCTGCCATAATTGTGTCAACTTCTTCTCGAATTGATTCATCTGAAAATTTGTAGCTTCCGTGGGATTCCTCGATGAGATAGTCCAATAATATTTGTTTCCGAGGGATCCGACTGCCTGAATGTAGGTGAACCAAATTATTCACATATGGTCAAACAACGAGGCCTGTATCGTCTACTTAATATCCTGAACAATTAATTGATTGTGCATCCCGAGTCGAAATTTTTCTCCTATTCAGCTGCTCTAAGCACTCAAATCAACCTATTTTGATACTGCACAACCTATAGCGCCTATTTTGACCCGCGGAGTCCTACTTGCAGTGGAATAGTACTCCTATTTTAATTCTCTACAGCCTACTCAACCTCATTTAGTACTGTTTAACCCGGAATCCCTACTTTGAACCGCTACGTTCTGATCAGGGTTGGATGTCAATAATTATTTTTACCCATTTCATTAGCCATTATTTTGGTAATGTCCAATTAAAAATTTTTCAATCACACATTATATTTGTGATGCGTAGTTAAACTTTCTTCAATCATCCATTACATTGATAATGTGTAATTTAACAAACTTTAATTGGACATCACAAATGTAATGCATACATAAAGTAATTTCAATTACGCACACTGAGAGAAATTCTATGTGTAAAATCAACATTTTTGATGAAGTTGAAATTTTATAGTAACCAAAATAACTTTAGGAAACAGATGTTTAGTTAAGATATCTTAGCTGCATTAAAACGTTTATATCATTGAGACTGATGCTAATTTCAAAATAAATAAGGAAACGTGATATATTATTTCAATAGATAGTTTAGCGTAGTCGGTAGAGCGTGCGACTAGTAATGCGAGCGAATGCGTGTATCCCCGGATCGAATCCCGGTCAAAATAATGCCAAGTTTTTCTAATCTGTAAATCCTTGCTTTATATCAATATGCGATTGATTACAAATATTGGGTGTTGCACAATGCATCATACATTGTAAGAAATTCATTGTAACAATTTAATTTAATTTTTTTCGCGCAGCGAAAATCTCGTTCATGATACACGATTTCTCGAAAAATGAAAGGTTACTTCAACTCTAACGCAATATATGTCACTCGAACCAATATTTCTCTCAGTGCATTACAAATGTAATGTGTAATCGAAATAATTTTAGCATAATTAAGATAAATTTTGATTATGCTTATTGAATGACGTTTTGGATTTTGATATTCACCCCATAAATCCGTGATCACAAATTTCTAGGGTCTGGAGGGTTATACGAGGTTCTCCGGAACTCCTATTCTGAGCCTAAAAGTGGCAAATTGTCCGATATCTGACTGTTTTGGGTGCGAAGTAGGAGGTCATTTTACATTGAAAGTGAATCTCCGATCACCCTGCACAACCTCCTAAACGGTAGGAGTTACAAGTCGAAAAGAGGAGAAAAATTTCGACTCGGGAATACTACATAGCCTGTAATGCAGCAGGATACACCACTTACTAGTTTTTTCTTCGCAATCATCTAAGCCTATTCGACGACCCTGTTCGAGAAGCTCGTTCTTCTTTGTTTGTATGACCTGAAGCAATTCGGCAAATATTCATAACTAGTTTTTATTATCTTAGTTAGGTATTCCGACAAGATAAATTACTTAACGTACGCAATTGCGCGGTCGTTGACCAAGAATTCAATCATCAAATCAATGCAATGTACTTCAAAAACATTTTATAGTCAACGCATAAATAGTACTAAACTAAAATACAGATATTTTGAACTCACATTGTCAGTGAATGTATGCAAAAACTTGATGTACTTCTGCTGTCTCTTGCCGAGTTGCGTTCGGTGGAAAATAAAATTTGGATGCAGCCAGGGACTAACGACTCTTCGGCTTGAACTCGCGATCACCCTGTACCCAGAGAAAAATTGGGGTCATTGAAGCCAAACAGTTTGTTCGAATCGGTATTTCTGATCCAGAACGATGAATGCATTTAGCTGTTGTTTTCAAAAAGTATTCGGTTGATTTCACAAGATATTTTATTGATTCGTTCAAATCGATAAGTTCGGAAGCAAACATTTGTTCGAAAGTGGGGTAACGCCAGAATTTGTTTGATTTAAACAAACTCTTCTCTGAGTGCGTAAGAATAATATTGCGCAATTGAGTAGTTCAGGTCGTGCATGTAGAAAGCGAGCAGCGTTGAATCGATATGCTGTCATTTTGATGGAACCATTGCAAAGTATTGTTTTTTCTAGAAGTGCTTTGAATTCAAAAACTACCCTAATCATGTCTCGGACCTGCCCCGATTCAGTAGAGTTGCTATCATACAGAACAGTTATTTCTGTCAGACAAAGTACATTTGCGACTTCACTTTGTGAACAGATGAATCTCTGCTCGGAAAGTAGGACGTGATTTGACGTAGTCTAGTTCATTGTATCAGATTAAGGTAATGCAATTTGTTTCACTTACTCCTCGATCGCTGCCGCGTAGTAACCGTCGTCGTTTGTCTGCGCCCCCAACTTCACACCCATAGTAGTTTCTGAAGTCACAAATCCATTGAGTCAAAGATCGTACGGTGATCATGTCGCTGACTTACCGCAGATAGTGTGCAATGCGCGTTCCGCAGTGTAGTTATGAATTTCGAATTCTGGTCCATCCAAATGCCGTTCCATACTTTCAACCATCATCACTGATCGGGTAGAAAATACTTCAACAAAAGACTGAATAATCGATGTACCGAAAGTAGGCTGGATGAGCTTTCGATGTATCCGCCATTTCGTTGCTGTGGACCGATATAATTCGTTTAGCTATTCGATTTAATCCTTTTTCGCGTCAAATATTAGTCTCAGCTGCAAACACCATCCGGTGAACCAATATTTGAGGGATTTCTGGATTATACATTACATCGCCGAATCAACCGGAATATTCGCATATCCTTGACTTGGGAAATTTTCAACATCAGAGTAGTGACGATAACTTACCGGAAGCCGCAAGTAATCCTGCTCCTAGCCAGGGTCGGATGAACTTATAGAGTTCGCCTTTGTTAATGGTTTTCGGACTGAGCAATACTACCTGAAATACAGAACTCATTTCTCAGCAAATATCCGACTCACAATCAGCTTTCGCTCGACTATCTCACCTTAAATTGTTCAGGTCTATTGACGACAAATAATAAATAGCTGCCAATCCATAACCGATAGGTCGTAGGATACAACTTGCCGAGATGCAGGAGTTTATCCAAAATAGCTAAAATCGTATGAAATATCAAAAGTTTGACGATTTTCTTTGTCGATTAAAACGCGGTGGTCATTGAAGCACTGATGCGTACCTTCGGTGCTTCCGATAAAGAGATGCGCGTTGCCTATGAACGGTAGGGCTGGTGGTCCCGGAAATTTAGAAGCTAGTTTAAAGAGGTGTTGCCATCGCCCGAGCTTCGGTATAATGATGAATATCGTATAGATTACGACACACGTGAAGATACAATAAGTTCCCGTTGAATAGTCCATTCTATAATATGTGAATAATTCTAGAAGAAGCTGAACCGTGATAAGACATTACACCGTCAAACGATTCCAAAGATCGGTGAATAATGCACCTTAATACTCGAAAATGAATAATGCTGATTGTAAGAATGTAAATAGTAAATATAATTGAATACCTATTTATGTCGTATATCTCTACTATATGATCTTTAAGTTGGAAATACAATAAGCCGGAACGGTCGTTCCTAGGTTACTGCTTTGGTACCAGGAAGGTACTTCCTATTTATACCAGCGTTTGCCCATGTGGGAGAGCAGTACTTCTTTCGAAGCATCGTCAAACTCGAGACTCATGGGCTTAAGGTAGTAGTAATATTTTAAGACGTGTTTAAAATTTTGACTACGAGTAGTTGAATGCATAATACATACAATATTGAAATTTGGAGACGATTAAGCACAGCAAACCTAAGATGTTTGTCCATTAAAAATGATACTTTTTGTACATGCAGCATAGGAGCGTAAAGGAGAACCGTCTGAAATTAAAAAATTTTACTATTTTTGCATTGAAGGGAAATTACCATATTTTTGAAAGACTGACATCTATTAGAATTATATATTTACGATTATGATGAAAAATTCGAAAATTATTTACCACATAGTTTTTCAGATATTGATAATAATTGAGTAAATGAGTCAGATATAGTCATGAGTGAAAGCAAGTAAGCGATAGTGAGTGAGAGAGGAAACAATAGCGAGTGAGTGGATAAGCAATAGCACAAACTATATCTCGGAAGGCAACTACCTCAAAGTCTAAGTGAAGACTGAGCATAGCTGCCCATATAGGATGGTAATACCCACTATAAAACGGAATGCAGACCATCGCAGGTGTCAAATACCTAAAACTTTGGCTTACAAATAGCAGAAGATCGATTTTGCAACACCTGCTTCGAAAGTTTGATTTTCGAGGCCTGCGTAGCGAGCGAAAAATACCTTTATTTCCGAGGAGTGAAGAAAAGAAGAGTTAGCGCATGCGCACACCGCAAATACTCTACTTTCCGCACTAGTGCTTTTGTTGACTCTACTTTCCGCACTAGTGCTTTTGTCGACTCTACTTTACGCAATAGTGCTTTTTTCGCGCACTGTGTCATGGCGGCGGACAGTCGCGATGTGAGGTTATATTTATTAATTAATCTGTCTCTCAAATCAAACTTTCTTCGCAGGGAGTTACAAAATAGTATTTTTCGCTCCTAGGCCCTAAAGTCGGACTTTACGGACCGGGTGGGGATTGGACGTCCGATGCGAAATCCCCCGCTCGGTCAAGTAAGTCCGACTTTAAGGCCGTGGAGCGAACACTATTTTTTGGTACCGGTGTCCGTAAAGTGATACTTTACTGGACTATTTTGGGTCCATAAAATCAAGCTTTAGAGAACAGTCCCTAAAGTACGTACTTTACGGACACGGGTACCAAAATAGTATTTTTCGATACAAGAGCGTAAAGGCGGCAATGCCGCACAGCGAGTGTGAAGGCGTAGTACGAGCCCGAAGTTGAGTCGGTGGTGAGCCGAAGACGAGACTTCGGGCTCGTGCTCTGCGCCGCCACACGCTTGGCATTGCCGCTTTTCGCTCATGTATCGAACACTATTTTTTGCAACACCTACACCGAGAGTTCTGTTTTATGCCGTCTATGGGCACTGCAAAATCTTCTAAACACTGGTGCACTTTTAAACACCAGTGTGAGAAATTTTTCTCGCACTAGTATTTAAAAGACATTTTAAGTGCCTATAGACGATGCATAAAACAGGTCTTTCGATGTAGGTGTTGCAAAAAATATCGTGTGATACACGTGCGGATAGGCAATATCCGACGAGTGTCGTTTACAACACGAGCCGAATATTTTCCGCACTTGTATCACAATATACTATTTTTGTGGATCACTTGCAAATTGCACATCCATGTTGAACATTCCACTCGTGGAGTCTGCACATTCAATCTCACGCAAAGTTTTTTTTTGGCCATGATTTTCTTTGCTTCTCTGAATATACTGCGTATTTTTGCTGGTACATAATTCCATAAATTACGCAACAATCCCTTTTTACCATTCGAAGCTCCTTCTTGGATAAGCGTTTTCGGTCCTTTAGCGATTCGAAATTATTTGACTGCGCTTCACTCGACCTCGTAGTATTGATTCGAATGTCAACTTGGCTTCGACTACGAATCAAGTGCTGCACAAATATTTAACCATGCAACGGTATTCGATTACCCGTTAATTGGTATCGAAATTATGTCATCACAGATTTTGAAGGTAGAAAATACATTTGAAGAAGATTTTGTCTCGTTCTTACGTCAGAGCGTCATTGCTATTCACCTGGGATTCAGGTAAACGTGAGGTAGTGAAACTGAATTTCTATTCAAGGGATGCACTGATAGAAGGATTTGTTAACATTTAATAAGGTCTATTCATATTTAATAAATGATTTATTAACTCATACACTTAATAAATATTTCTTAACAGTTAGAAAGTATTTATTAATAGTTGATAAATCATTTCTTGAATAGGATTTGTTAACTGTTAATAAATATTTGTTAATAGTTAACAAATATTTATTCAGACGTCTGGAAAACAAAAAGTGAATGCAGAAATTCTACGATTGACAGTTTTCATACCCTCGTATATTATATTTATATTATATTTATATTATACTTATATTTATGTTATATTTAGGCGCCTGAGACAAAGACGAGAGCAACGTCATCACCCGAGCTTGAAATTACCCTCCAATTCTTTTGTTGCATTTTCAGTGGTTTAACATAATTTGTCAAACTTAGCTGAAAAATTTTTTTTGGTACATTAGTCTCTGGTAAACTTAAGTGATAAGCTTTTATATGGTCACTTAGGCCAATAGTAAAACATTCTTGAACAATCAAGAAAATATATTCATTGTCCGAAATAATGTGACAAATCATGCCAAATAATGGATTATTCTCAATATGAGTTGATAAATGAATTGCATATTTTGGCTTAAATAATGCGCCATTGATTTTTATGTAAGAAAATTCACGAAAATTGCCACCAATTTTTATGCTGAATTTATTTTTGACGTTATCCTGTAAAACAGAGCCAAATTCCACACGATCAATGAATCCTTTTTTATTTATGAATTTAGAACTCAATTCCAACTGTAATTTGCTGCCAAGAGTGAGCAAAATATTAATGTGACAAGTAACTAAACTGACATATTTTTTTTGATTTTTGCCCATCTTCCTTATTATGCTAGGATAATGAGTCAGGAAATGAAATTTTGCAGTCAAATGTGAGTCAATCCACGTCAAGCGGGACACCTTTTTGACCGCATGTTCTTGAAAATCGTCGTAATTTTTTTTACATATTCTCTGGGTAAAATGAATGCATGAAACAATTTTTTTTTTTTTTTCAACTCAAAGGGCTTAGAAGCTACAAGCGGTTGAATTTTCGAAAAAAAACACCAAAAATCGGAATCGCGCTCTCCTTTAAACGTCCATATCTCCGGTTTCCGATGTGGACTGACTCATGTGCATTAAATTTTTTTATGTATATTTCGTGGTGGCCTTTAATCAAGTCACTGAGATAAATGAGATCATCATTTGATATAATTGTAGATGTTACTAAATCAACAATATTAAATAGATGAGAGTATAATTCCCAAGCTTGGTTATCTGGTGGTATCAAATCACCAACTAAAATTCCAAAATACGCAATAAGATAAGACATTTCGGCTGCCGTCGTTATTAAATATCCATTCTTGAGATGAGTTTCGCTAATGGATGTTAATTTGTTGCCACGATCTGTTTCGCAGTGGTCGAAGTATTTTAATCGATTGTTCAAATGTTTCAAAGAAAAATATTTATTATCGACGCAATGTTTGATAATTTTAGCAATATCGTATCGACAAACTCCTAAGCATAAGTCATGCATGATATCACAGGTCCAATTAACTGCAATATGAAAAAAAGGTACGCTCTGGAATGTACATTCATTTTTTACACCTTTGTCATAACTTGATAGATCTTCTTCATTGTTCATGATATTTCTATGAAAATCTTGACGTTTTACAGTTGATGTAAGTGCATCACTCTTAGACAATCGACAAAATCTGCAATAGTAATGACTGACAAAGCTTTCGTTCAATCCAAAAAGACTATTAACCGCCAAATTATCACCTAATATCCCTATTAGTACGAAATATACTTGGTGAGTTTCACCGTCAGTCGAGACTCCAATTCCTTTTTCAGCTAGACACTGCAGTTCAGATATGACTTTTGTAAAACATCGTTCAGCTCCGAATTCTTTATAATCTGAATTATAAACAAATTGAAATACAAAAATATTTTCCAACACTGAAGCGAATTTTGGGGGCAAACCAGCGATTGAACAATAAAGACCTCCAATTTTATAAATTCCTGCTGCTGATGAAAGAGGATTACTTATTTCGAAGTCATCATAATAGAGATATAAAGGAATGACTATTTTGCCAATAAAATTTTCAACTATTTCTCCCCATATTTTACCTTGGAACAGACTAGTATATATTTTGTTTTCAGATTCATTGGCTGTTTCTGTTACAATATAATTTACAATTTGATAGTAAACATCTGGCAATTCTAAGAAATGTTTAAGTACATCACGGAGGGCAACGAATTGAGCATAACATTTTTTCTTCGTAGATACTACATTATCTGCAACTTTTTTACTATCATCTATTTCACCAATCATTACTGGTTGAGGTGCGATGTAATACTTGGATGATTTAAAATGTTGCACACACTTCCAATCGGTATCTAAGTTTTCAAAAATATTTATCTCACAACACTCATCTATTATTTTATGATATTCTGATGGAATCGATGTTTTCAAGTTTTGTGATATTGATAATGTGACATCGTCGGTGAGATCTGTGAAATTTTTAATCAGTTCTTGAGCTAGAGACTTTGTGATTGATGAATTATTATAAATATTATTAATGAAAGTTTCAACTTTTTTCTTAATCACATTATCTCTTTGTGAATTTTATCAGCTTCCATTTCTTATATTTTTTGGTATCGAACTATGTATTGTTATAAATAAACTGACTAAAATAACAAACTGTTAAAGCAGGTATTTTAAATCCACATTGGATTTTTAAATTTTCTTTGCAGTAGGTTTCTTTAACTTATTTAAAATACTATAAATAGAAGGAATTTGAGCATCTGATTTAGTTCGAATTTCATAAATTCCGCATTGAATAAAATACCAAATATTTTCACTTTCTACGGGATATGCCAGGTTGCATATTAAGGTGGATCTTCCACGAACCGAAATATTGCAGAAGATTCTAATTTTTCACTGTGTTATACTTAAAGTACCTAACAATACTCATACAAAGTTTGACAGGGGGTCATCGAGCAAATAACAGAGAAAACTGAGATCAGATTTCCAATATTTAATACATAACCTTATGGCAGAATCCCATTACGAACGATTTAATGAGATATTTTTTGTACGTAAATATTAGAGATCTTTTCCAAAAACGAGTTGTATATAGTATGCATTATGAGGATTTTATAAATAGTAAGAAAATAGTACGTCATCGGAGTCTGCGACAAAATATTCAGAGTTGAAGTGATTGAATTTCAATTTTACGTGAAGATTTGACGGAATTGAGACGTTTGGCGACACCGCGACACGTCAGTTCATAGCTCACATCAGAGAGCTCCGTCCGAATAAAACACCAATATGTCATTGGGGCATTATGGCTTTGTTTAAAATAAAAAAATATGTAAATTTATTAATTTTTAACGGGGCCCAACTAAATCACCTATGAAATTCGGCCCTCTGTTCAAGAACCACCTTAAGAACAATTCAAATAATATACTCAGACCGTTTAAAAATGTTGATACTTCATATCTAACTCTATCCACTTGAATATACACTTTTTCTAACTTCAGTTCATTGTGTCCCACAATAATCAAAAATGGTTGAATTGTTTTTTTCATTCCGGTCATCAATACAATTCTGTCGTCTAATGCTCTTTGAATATCTCCAGGTACTTTTACATGTAAATAAAGACTATTTTTTATTTCTTGAATATGCAATTCCCCGGATGACTGACGGCCAGTTTCAACTCTTCTGAACTTGTTTTTATTAATTCTAGGCGCTAATAAAACAGCTAAAATTTCAAGCTGAATCACACATTTGCTTGTTGCAGTGATTAGTTGATCACTTAGTTGGAGATATTGTAATTTTCGTTTATTCTCTTCGCTTAATTTATTATTGAAATTAGTGATCATTTGAGAAAAGACTTTATCCCAATTTAAAATCAACGCGTCTTTTTCATTTTCATGGATTTTTTTGAAATCAATATGGACCTATAAATAGAAAAAAATTATTATATAAGAGAAAAATAACATCTGGAAGACAGAATGGAATGTCACATTCTCATTAAGGGGTTAGCCTACTGTGATTTTTGAAAAAAAAATTTCCGTTTTTCCTTTAAAAAATAGTTTGAACGAATTTTAAACGTGTTTTTCTCGAATCTATGTTTTTCAAAACGGTACACACGATATCTCGAGCTGTAATCAATGAATCGACTTGAAATTTGGTACACATATTCAAAGGAATAGTACTTTAATTCTACTCACTAATTTGCAACCAATTGTTTCTTTTAATATAGGCCAATCATTGAGAATGTCACTAGCAGTCTTATATTTTTTAGCTTCAACTTCTTCTCTTCGTAAACTATAAGATAAATCCCAGTGTATCCAAATATCTGATTCTTCTCGATTATTGAGCAACCATTGTTTACTAGCTAAGGGTGAACAAGTTTGAGGTTCATCAATAAGGTCTTCCAGTGGGCCTCCAGCCAACTTTTGAAGAGTACGAATTACGGTATTGATATTTCGCCATTTATCGACTAGTTTCCCCTTAGCAATCTCACACTTATTTCGTTTAAAGTCTTTTTTTTTTATCGGGGAAACGTAATAAGTTTGAGTATACTCCCATGAAAGTTGTTCTGATTCTTTAAGATTCACTTCATTAACAATTTCCAAGTCGGAAATACTAACACAGCTAATAATAGATGTATCGTCGATCTTAGTGAGGGGTTCAACTCTAGTATTCAAATTATTGCTGGGAATAAGCAAGGTTGAATTTGCACACGCAGTAATGGTCAACTGGAGTAATTTATTGGGATTTTCCACCTATTGTAATAATAAAAAAGCATCAATTATTCAACTAAATAACGAATATTATTGTATAGATTATAACAAATGTAATATGGATAAGGATAAAAAAGGATGGAGACATAAAAGGAAATCGTACGTGCTCTCTCAATTTTTTTTTTTAACCGTAAAAGCAAACCAATAGTCGGGATTACTTCTTTTTTTATTTCGTCACTACTATTATAAATAAATTCTTTCAGTGTATCTAAATCGGTTATGTCATTTTCTATATTAGAAGAAGAAAAAATAAATGAGCAAAGAACGAGCGTTTATTTATATAAACATAACATAACCGTATTTATATATTTATAACAGAACGTTTCATAACATTAATTTTATCATGTACTTACTTATGAAGTTTGGGTATAACTCTCCCAGATTCCAGGAATTCAATAAGAAATCCATCGTGCAATTTTTATCAAATCAAAACTTGGAGTTAAAGAAGTTTTCATACTATGTCTATGTGACAAGGCTAGGGCCAGTTATGGCGTGTGTTTATGAGCGATCTTCACGTTTTACCGGAGGAGAAATATGATTGGTCAAACAAATATTTTGTTTGATTCAATCAATATTGGTTAACTATTAATAAATATTTGTTAACTGTTAAAACCGTATATTTCTCACAAATAAATATTTATTGGGCACAGAATCGATTTTTTAAATATTAAAAAATATTTATTCATATTCGAAAAATCGAAAAATTGTCTCCAAATAAATGTATTTATTAATATTCAAGAAATCCTTCTATCAGTGTGGATAGAACAAGATCAGACGTTCAATTGGTTCCTTATTCTCATGTATATTTTTGGAGTTAGCGACTCGTGATTTATAACAATAATTATGTTTCGTGATAGAAATACTTTATAGCTATCGAAATTTGTTGGCCTCTGAAACATTCAACATTTAGGTATGGGTGAGATGAACGAAAAACACTTGTTTCCCAAACAGAATACATAGATCACAAAACAGAAGAAGAATCTGCCAAATGAGTCAAACAGTGAAAACAAGTCCAAATGAGCTTTGTTTGAAAATTCGGACGAAATCGATTCTATGATGATAGCAATATATGATTCACGTAGATTCAGCATAATAGAAGTTAGGAGGATTTAAGGTCTTTCGGGAATATTGCGGTTAAGATTTAGAACGAATGTTTGAATTTCAAATTGATTTTGATTTCATACTTATGGATCTACAATCGCCAGCTTTGATTCAAATGTGATTTCGAATTTGGACTGATTTTGCGAATGCTTCTAATAAGAGATAGATTTGGAAAGTTCACGATTTGTTGGTTTAAATTAAATGCTCATAATTTTAATGACGACTCAGGATAACTAGGAGTTTTAATCAAGGATTGAAAGTCAACAACTTGTTGCCTGGGTTACTCGTTCTGTTATTTCTTGAACTTTAGTGAATTTGCTCTAAAGTATGCCAGTCTTGTTGATAATCGGAATTAGCAAAGTATACTGGAATTATTCAATATCGTAAGCTTGCCCAGACTTCACGTATGATCACACTGTTTAACACTCGTTTTAAACTTGGAGCCTGCCAGGATTAATAAGAGATGATCATCCACGTTCAAATTGCCTTTGTCAATTAAAAACCGTGTCAATTTCTGAGATTATCGAACTCTAGCGAAATGTTAGAGATCTGACTGGAGGGGGATTTTGAACTGTCAACTCTGTCACGTATGGTGAAACTCGTCACTTGATGAACTTCGGTCTTTGGCCGGATTTTTTATAATCTTGGATTTGCTGATGCCCCAGAAGTGGAAATCGATTTCGATTTGTTGATCTCATACTTCCGTCTAATCATTTTTTTATGAGTTCGGTCTCAAAATTATGTTGTATATAAATATTGTTACAGCAGTGCCATGAGCATTCTTCTATTAAACGGTTATTGAATTTTTATCAAAGAACCATGTCCTCGTATGATATTTTCTCTGGTTCGTTGTACCTCTTCAATTCTCAACTAATTTCGGTAATAGTTTGTAATTCAAAGCACCTGACATGTGTGGACGTATTCTGATCTAAGTATAGGAGTATCAGTTATACATATTTTAATAAACGAATGCTCATCTTATTTGAAGATAACAGACCACTTTGAAAATTTATCTTGACTATGCCTGAGCATAAATCGTCATCTTAAGTATCATACCTATTTTTATGAATATAGTCACACGAACGGACGGCTGACTGGCGACAAAAATTTACGTTACATAACTTCAATGCGTGATTTATTATAATTAAAAATCGCTTCGGTTTCTGGTCATTCGGCGTTCGTTCGTTCAACTGGAAATTAAAATATAATATTAGAATGATTATGCGAAAATTGCGAGAGTTGAGAAATATTTGAATTTGAAATAATTGAGTATGATTCTTTGCGGATTCACATTGATTCGAACACGTTACATGAAGAAGTTAGATTTGAATAATGGATAAAAAGGTCAAAGTTAGAGTATTATCGCATGATTCTCTTACTAAGAACCTGTTTCAAAATCACTGCCGGTACTGCGAGAGAGAGATACCCACATTCACGAGTCCACACTCCACAGGCGCGAGAAAGAAGCAAGGATAACTCACAGTACTGGAAGTATATTCCGGAACACGTAGTAAGTAAAAATGTCAATATTCCTGGTAATATTCAACAGCTAGAAGGATAAAACTAGGGTGATGTCCAGACGGACGTTACATTGCAGGCTGCCTGAAGTAGGGCACCGCAGAACATTAAAACGTTTTCAAAAACGTTTTACATGGATATCTTCTCTATTTGAGTGTAAAACAAATATGTTTTGGCCCGTACGTGTTCAGAGTCAGACATAAAATTGCGCGACGTATTTTGTTTCATTGATTTCGGTGGCCAGGCAGAGATATTCCGTTTAATAGCACCTTCTGAACGCGTTTATCTCAATGTTTTCAGGTCTGGTGGAATTGGGTAGGGAAGCACCTTAAACGCAAAGCGTTAGCAGCCGTCTCGCAGACGTCTTGTGGGAGAATGTCCGACCTACAGGCCTATTTTGCGGCGTCCTCCCTGACTGTCTCAATGGTGTATTGAATGAGATTCGTAAGGTTCTGGCGAAAATGTATAATTTTTTTTTTCTTCAATTTTTTTTTGAATAAAGAGAACCTATCAATACACCATTGAGACAGTCAGGGAGGACGCTGCAAAATGGGCCTGTAGGTCGGACATTCTCCCACGAGGTCAAAAATGTCAATTTTTGACAAAAATCGAAATCCTCCCACTTTGACTCCGCGTATTTTCTAAACGGTTAGTCCTAAAAATCTGGTCGTGTGCTCATTGTATTCGTTGGTTCTTTCTCTACAAGATGGCCGCCTCGGATAGTGGAAAAACAGATTTTTTGACCATCTCTCCAAGATTTGGGACTTTTTTAGTCAATTTTGATGGTTTTTGGCAAATTTTTCTGCAGGTATTCGTCGTGGGTCAAATCTGTGGCCATATTCTTGTTCCTTGGTCAATTTTACAATGAGGAACCAATTTTTGTCCACTTAGTACAAAAAACCTCTGCGTAATCAAAAATACCCAAATTCAAGTCGTAAATGTGAAAAAAAACGAAAAATAGCTCTGGCTTAGCCAATAAATTTTTGCGGGGCCTAATATCTTGGCTCTTGACTACTCTCCAGGTGAGTAACAAGCCCACAAAAAATCAGCCGAATCGACGGGGGTCGGACACAGGTCCGGCTTTTCTTAAATAATTTTACTCAATAGAACATTGGAGCTAGGCGAATACTGGATCACGCTGGATCAAGTAAGTAAAGCAACGATACTCAAGGTCGGTACTTGGATGGGTGACCGTTGAATATTTTCATGCAATTAAATAAACTGTGCGTTCCTTTGTTCATCCTCCTCCCGGTCATCATTCCATACATATATGAAACAAGTTCTTTTTTGATTCCAATTCTTTTTAGTTTACTGGGTGTGTCGACATACGCGTGCCGCCACGACGTGCATCGCATATGCGACGCATATGGGGACACATATGTCTCAACGTTTGCCCGCACGACGTGTAGATTATTTCGCACTCCATGCTCGCACCATGCAGGCTTCATGCACACATTTTGTTATCTGGGTAACGTCACGGACGGGGACCATTGTAACATGTCAGAATCTATTCATTTATCGATTTTAGCATGCCCGGAACAAGAAAACGATGTTTAGTTTTTTGTTTTTTCGGATGGATTCTTATCGTCCGACGTTTCGGTCCGGTTCCTGGATGAGTATGACGGCGTCGTCTCCTGGAGATATCTTTGTAATAGCATACGCATGCCCTATCGTCGTCCTGACTCTCCGCTTCGTAATTCTCGTGATCTAGGTCCTCCGCTTCGTAATTTCAATTGTCCATATCCTTCGCTTTGTACAC
Organism: Tenthredo livida; assembly: GCA_963992785.1. Taxonomy (NCBI): domain Eukaryota; kingdom Metazoa; phylum Arthropoda; class Insecta; order Hymenoptera; family Tenthredinidae; genus Tenthredo; species Tenthredo livida. Next base: position 25,139,617 of record OZ023069.1, on the reverse strand, counting down.
TGAGAGAACAGTTTATTTATAGTTAATAAATGTATTTATTCGGCCATTTTCCAAAAATATTTATTAACTGTTAGTATATTCGATAACCATGAATGAATATTCTGCTCCCTGAAAACCGAGGGGTGACGCACTCGGAAATCATGATTTTTTGACGTTAAAATAAGTTAGAATAAGTTTAGCTTTTATTGGCCAAGTACCGCTTAACGCTCTATAGTGTACTTCATCTTTATTTAACGTATCTTCTTAGTACAAGAAAAAGAAATTTTCATGTACAGATAAAATTATTCCAAATCGATCGCTAAGAGAAAAATCACGGCGAATAACTGTACAACGCAGTGCAACGTCGAAGAATCTAAAATAACGTAAAATAAGCGACGGCTAAGGACCTCGCTAAGGACAAATAGCGTTCGAATCTTTCCGCGTCTCTTACTGCTCGTAGAGCGTCGGGAAAGATCGGAATAATTCGGGTCGTCTGGCCCGAGATCGAGCCCGGCACAGCTGATAGTATTCTGGCGCTGTTCTGTTTACGGAGCGGTGAAAGTGTTGTCCGAAGGAAGTTCTTGTGATTGGATATTCTTCACTAAGGTGACTTCATTTACTTGACATTAAATAATCAGTCGATCACCTCTTTTCAAAAAATCAAAAAATCAACAAACCTACATTTTGTCAGTTTGAACATCAACTTCATAAAAAATAAAATAAAAAAAAATAGTATTTTATGTGGCATGCCCGTAAACCAAGTGTTTTTCGGCGAGCAAAAACGGTTTACGGGTACGCCCCGAATTCTGATTCAGCATCATAAAAACTTCACTATACAAATTTTCGTCTAGATCGGATGTTACTTTCGAAAATTTTGCCGCCATTTGGTATGCGCCATTTTGTTTTTGAATATTCAACGCAAATCGAAAGAATCTATGAATACAAAATTTGGTCAAAATCGGATGAAAAATACCACTAAACTGATTGAACTAGCTAAATCAAAATTAATGTCTTTTGATAAAAATATAGAAATGGATGAAACAATTTTTGCATGCCTATTATACAAATGGGTAAATAATGTTGCGCGTATTGTATATCTATATCGTTCGTACAGGTATAGCACTCACTCAAAATATGAGAGAAATCTTGAAAAATCTATAAGCTATTTAAGAGACAGTTCTTAGTTGCTAAGGAAAAAATCACTCGAGTTAGTCCGCCTTACGCACATATAGCGGCCACAAGCGTTGAATAACGCCTCGATAGCATATACTGAACGACAAAAATCACACCAACGTTACGAATAACGAGCGTACAGCGCGTTAACGTTGTTCTAATGGGCGAATAGGACTTTCGTTATTCAATATAATTTAGCGGTGTGAATCTCGAAAATCAGAGTATAACGTCGTATAAGGCGAAACATTGTCTCTATGATTTTAGAGTGCGTCACCCCTCGCTGAAAACACAAAAAAATTCAGTGGTATTTCCAGCAAATATATCCTTTGTTTAGACGCATTTATTTGCCGTAATGATATGTAACGCTTGATTCAAATGAAAAATCAGTTGAAACATCGTGGTAAAATATCTATTTGTTCGCAACGAAGATCTGTTTATTATTAAAATACCTTATTCAGGTATAGTAGAATATCGTATCAATTCAATAATTGAAATATTCGGTTGAGGTATATCAGAAATTCTACCAAATCGAAATTTGTTAACAGTTAATAAATGCAGCTTTGGGTCACGTACGATTCCGTTTGCCTCATATCTGACTGTGATTGTAGTCAACAAATAACGTATTTGGTACAATCTAGCATAACCATTGACTGGTATATCTAACAAAATAGCGTTGAGAATAAGTGAGTGTCACTTCACGCTCACTACGCGGCGCAACAACTCGCTTCACTCCCACTAGCAAAACTAGTGCTACGCTTGTATACAAGTCCGAAGATATGACTAATGTCTACAAAACGTGATGATAAATATATATACAAATATTTATATATATTTATATATTTTATATAATTCAATATATTTTTATATTGATTTATCTGAAAATAGCTATTGTTTAACTATTTTTAGATTTTTATCATAACCATACCATATTATTGTTATGAAAATGAAAACATGTATATCTGTGGTGCATGTTCAACCCTAGAACTACAAACCGGGATATATATCTACCCCAGGCGAACTCTGGAAAATGACGTTATATGTGAAATTGATTTAAGTTTAGTCAATAAGTCTGAACTACTCTTTTAATTACTCGAACATAATTTATTTTACTGTTAACACATCTTATTTAATACTCACTAAATAACGTATCTATAAAAGAATATGAATTTCATTCACCTTGTTGTAAAATTAACTGAAAGCTGATTTATTAACTGTTAACAAATGTTAAATTAATATAAATATATATATATATGTTAATTCAAATATACGGTTTCTTAACTATAAATGGAGATTCGATTCGTCATATCCGAAATGATCATTTGTTAACATCAAATGAATTTCATTAACTATAAATAAACTGTTCTCTCAGTGTAGTTTCAGTCATTCAGGTCCTCCGCTTCGTAGTTCTAGACCTGAACGATTGAAACTACGTAGTGGAGGACCTGGACTACGAGAACTACGTAGCGGAGGACCTGGACTACGAGAATTACGAAGCGGAGGACCTGGACTGCGAGAACTACGAAGACGAGGACCTGGACTACGAGAACCACGAAGCCGAGGACCTGGACGGCTGAAACTACGAAGCAGAGGACCTGGACTATGAGAACGGATGCGTATCCCGTACGAAGACATACAAAAAAAAGCGCAATAATAAAGTAATATAAAATGCAATAATGAATATTCGTGGAGAAAATCAATAATAATTCCGCTCATAATTACTTCAACCTGTACATGTTACAATTGACCCTGAATCCTGTTACAATTGACCCAGATATAGGGACGTTTGTAACGCTCTGCACATTGCCGTATTATCTGTAAAATCTCGATACTGCACAAGTATTTTCCTTCAATTATGATTGCTATATGTAGATAAATGTTACACTCATTTGCTGTACCAACAAAATTTTTTTAGGTATACGGAGATATGAGCACGGAGGTGATAACTGCAAAATGTTACAATTGTCCCCGGTCTCCCCTACATTGAAAAAAGGCGCAAACACAGTCTGCAATTTGCTCTACCATGCTTTGCGATTTGAATTGCAGAAAAAATGTTGTAACAGAATTTTTTCGTATTCTGATGCTGCAGGCAGCCATAACAGAAACTGTTAAGATTTTTAGGATTGCAGGGTAGAAATTAACAACGCAGGATTTATGCAAAAGATATCATATTTATTAAGGAAGGAATTGACTGTTTGAATCACCGCGTGGCATTAGACTGAGCAGCGAAGCGAGAGCGGAAGAAGACGATCTTCGCTCAAATCAAAACAAAAACAATTTTGGTCTGGTATTCACTTATAATTAGTGTCGTGCTTGACTAGGTAAACAGACATACAAAAGGCGCAAATATTTGAATATTTTTCAACACTCTCTCTCGTCTTTTGCTGTGTCTGATATCGCATTTGATTGTTGCTTTGTCAACTACAATTTATTACAGTATTCTTAGATCATAAGCTGCATCTGTGCCACTACGATTTCTTCAGTACATTCCGTAATCGAATCGAAAACTCTTAAACTTATCCTGAGCCAATGGCTTTGTTAATGTGTCAGCCAATTGCTCTTTTGTGCTTACATATTTAACATCGATTTCCCCTGTTCTTTGCTTTTCACAGGTGAAAAAGAATTTTACTTCTATGTGTTTGGTTGCTTTGATTGATTCTGGTGTTTTAACCAATCCGATTGCTCTCTGGTTGTCACAGTAAACTACTGTGCCAGCTGTTTGTACACAATCTAGATTTGACAGTAGTCTTCTGAGCCATACTACTTCTTTGCTCACAGAACAGAGCGCTATGAACTCAGCTTCAGTAGTTGAGGTTGCCGTAACAGTTTGGCGTTTTGAGCTCCAACCTACAGGTCCAGAATTAATCAAGCAAACCCATCCGGACGTACTGGCTCGCGTATCAACATCGCCAGCAAAGTCCGAATCACTATAAGCTACCATCTTTACATCGTTCGAGCCTATCTTATAGCTTATGCCACAGCTCGTAGTACCCCTTAAGTATTTTAATACCCTTTTTATTCCTTGCCAATGCTGCACACTTGGCCTTTCCATGAATCTACTCAGTATTCCCACAATATAAGCAATGTCTGGTCGTGTTCCGACCATTAAATACATTAATGAACCAATTGCTTGCCTATAAGGATAGTTGCCCTGTATACAATCGTTATCATCTACAGTTTTCGAGAATTTCATACCTGGATCAGCAGGAATGGAGACTGGGTGACAATTCACATGATTAAATCTGCGCAAGACTTGCTCTGTGTACGTACTCTGGTGAATTTTTAGTTTCCCTTCGTCTCGATTCCTGTCAATCTGAAGTCCTACGAAAAATTCAGCCTTTGAATAAGTTATCTGGAATTCTCTATGCAATTTTGACAATAACTCATACATCTCATTCACATTCTTTCCACTCAGCAGACCATCATCCACGTAAATCGCGAGATGCATTTCACTCTCAGCTTTTGTGAACACACACGGATCTGCTTCCGATTGCACAAAACTGCACTTTACCAAGAAATCGATGAACTTTTTATTCCACTGCCTTGAGGCTTGTTTCAAGCCGTATAATCCTTTCAACAGTAGGCACACTTTTTCACTCTTGTTGAACACCGCTGGCTGCTCCATGTAAACCTGCTCCTCCAGGTCACCATGCAGAAAAGCAGTCTTTACGTCAAACTGTATTATCTCCCAGTTCTTCGCAGCTGCGATGGATAGGATGGCTCTGACTGAACTAAATTTCACAACAGGAGCGAAAGTCTCGCCGTAGTCAATTCCTTCCCTTTGAGCATATCCTTTGGCCACTAATCGTGCCTTGTATTTGTCGATTGTACCATCTGCCTTCAGTTTTCGTTTAAAAACCCAACGATTCGAAATTACATTGGCGTTCTCAGGTCGAGACGTGAGCACCCAGGTCTGATTATCCTCGAGAGCCTTTAATTCAGCTTCTATAGCCTCACGCCATTCTTCTGCGTCATTTGCTTCCAAAGCTTCCTCGAGGGTTACTGGCTCTGCGTTGACCATGTAAGTTTCGGCTATAACCATGCCTGCTTGCTCCTCAATATCTCTCTCTCTTTCCCTAGGTCCTCGTCTTGTCTGATAAGGGGATCTTAAGGTAGGAAGGCGCGGATTCTTATATTTTGTTTTGGATGATCCAGCTTGAGACTCTTGTGATACCTCGCATGATGTTTCATCTTTCTCGACTGGGGGTGAAAACTCTGGTATCACTGATTGAACTCCCACCTTTTCTGTGACTATCTGAGATTGACTGTCTTCATGAAAAATCACATCACGACGAATCCAGATCCTTCTTCCCTCAGGTCTGTATACCCGATAGGCTTTGTTTCCCTCGCTGTAGCCCACCATGATACATTTCACCGAATTCTCGTCCCACTTTTTACGCTGTTCCTTCGGTACATGCACATAGCAGTCGCACCCGAAAACTTTTAAATGTTTGACGGATGGTTTTTGACCAAACCAAACCTCAAACGGTGTCTTATCTCCACCCAGGGTGTCGGAGGCTGTTCTGTTCTTGAGATACACAGCCGTATTTACAGCCTCAGCCCAAAGATGACGTGGCAAGCTTCGCTCATGAAGCATGGCCTTTGCTGATTCTAAGATCGTGCGGTTCTGACGTTCTATAAAACCATTCTGCTCTGGAGCTCGTGGCGTGGATGTCCTGTGCTTGATACCCTTTGATAATAGAAAACTTTTCACCTCATCATTGCAAAACTCTAGACCACAGTCAGTTCTAAATTGTCTTATTTGGTGGCCGTCGGCCTGAACTTCTGCATAGAATTCTTGTAGACATTGCAAAACTTCAGTTTTATTCTTTAAAAAATAACTAAAGCAATACCTTGAGCAGTCATCTTTTAGTAACAGGAACCAATTTGCTCCACCAAGCGATGCCTCACTCATCTTACCACAAAGATCTGCGTGAAAAATTTCACCTGGTATACGCGATCGTTCACCTGTCCTTTTAAACGGTTGTCTATGCTGTTTGCCATAGGCGCATCCTTCACAAAAAGGATTTTCAGGACTTGTGTTAAACTGCAGATCATCTACCACCTCTTTTTCACGCATTTTTCTCAGCATCTGATAATTGACGTGTCCCATACGCTCGTGCCAAAGCTTCATACTCTCTCCCGTCACTACCATGGCTTCATCGGTTGTTATTGTACTTACATTTAGTCTATAGAGGTTGTTATTCTTCATTCCGTCCAGGATGACATAGTCACCTCTCAAGAACACTACTCGCGTGCCACCTTCCTCGAATATCACTCTAATCCCCTTTTCTGTTGACTGTCTAATTGAGATTAAGTTCTTTTCGATTTTCGGAACGTATAGCACGTCTTTGATGGTGTGAATCACTCTGTCTCCACTTGCATCTATCACTGCAACGTCAATGTCACCTCTGCCTCTAACGTCAATACGCGAACCTTCACCAACTCTGACACTGTGTGCGTTAGCTGGACACGGAGTGAAGTTTTTAAACCACTGTCTCACGAAAGACATATGTTGCGTCGCGCCCGAATCCGCATACCAGTCATTTAAGTTTTTAAACACACTCACTGACTCGACATTGTCCGCGATTAGTAAATCACTTTTGTCTGACCTTGATTGTCCACTAGTTTCAGCTGTCGCATCTGCCACAAAAGATTTATTCTGAGCACTTCCCTGCTCCCTCAATTTCTTTCTGCATTCTTTTGCCCAGTGCCCAGCAATTTTACAATAGTTACACCTCCCTGGTCTACGCGGATGTGATCTTCCTTTTCCTTGCTCATCACTAGTCTGATCGAAGGTTTTCTTTCTTGTGTTGTTTTTCTTCCCGTTCCACTGCGCACTCAGAGCATCTGAGGTTTGTTGTTGTTGACTGTCGCCTGACCTTTGACTCAACAGACTCTCCTCATTGATCAGGTGACCAGACAATTTCTCGACTGTCTGTTGTTCCTTAGGCACTACCAACCAGGCCGCTCTGATATTATCATACTTCTGTGGCAAACTGCCAAGGATTTTGGCAATTATCACTGGCTCCTTTTGTTCAAGGTCCATTTCACTAAGTCGCTGCGTCAACGAGGTCACCCGTGTGATGAAATCCATTATTTTCTCATCGCTCTCCATTTTGGCATTTATGAAGCGATCTAATAGGACTTGCGCGGATTGATCGCTCTTCTCGGCATGGACTACCTTCAGTCTCGACCACATCTGCGCTGCAGTCTTGCACTGAGTCAGATATTTGAGCTGCTCGATCTCCAAACCACGCATCAGAAATGCCTTTGCTGCCTTGTCTTTCTTGTCCCAATTTTCTGCGTTAGCTGCTTGTCGTTGCACTGTACCAAGTATATAAGGCTCTAGTTCATTTTCGCCCATGTATATTTCCATCTGCATTCTCCACAGCTGATAGTTCTGGCCGTTAAACTTGTGTATTTGATATGTCCTTGACTCTGCCATGTTTTCTGACACCTCGGGAACTTCTATCACTACACTTGTTAAATCAAAACCATCAAAAGTTTCACCAATTGCAGAGTCATCAATATGGCGAACAGAGATGCCTTTACCGTCGGCCATTCACACGCGAAAAACCGAAATAAATGCTTCTACCCGACACACGCGGTATCACGAGGCACTGGGCCCATAACCTGTTAAGATTTTTAGGATTGCAGGGTAGAAATTAACAACGCAGGATTTATGCAAAAGATATCATATTTATTAAGGAAGGAATTGACTGTTTGAATCACCGCGTGGCATTAGACTGAGCAGCGAAGCGAGAGCGGAAGAAGACGATCTTCGCTCAAATCAAAACAAAAACAATTTTGGTCTGGTATTCACTTATAATTAGTGTCGTGCTTGACTAGGTAAACAGACATACAAAAGGCGCAAATATTTGAATATTTTTCAACAGAAACTATTTGATGGTTCTTGTATTGTCAATGTTGTCACAGAAACATGAGGTTTTTATTGAACATCTTTATCCAGTTCGTGGCCATTCATATTGTGAATGTGATCGAGATTTTGGTAGATATGGGCACGAAAAGAAAATGCGAGAAGTGATTGAAACCCCAGAAGAATATATTGAAATCATCGAGCATTCGAGTAATCCTCCTTTTACAATGATCGATGCTTTGCAATGTGAAGTGAAAGATTTTGAAACCGTTTTACAGAAAAACAAAGACATTTTACAAATAAAAATAAGTACCGTCGTCAAAATAGATTACTTTCCAAATGGCGAAATCAATGCAGCATCCCAGCAAACCAATACATAACTGATACATAACTGTAAGAGCACATCTAGAGGTCGGAGTAATGTAACATAGTTATGTCTCTGATATGCGACATATCTTTAGAATGTAACATATTGTTTACATAACATAAGATGCATGAATGATACGTAATATTGAGGGCATCACGAAGTAACAATGTAATATAACAAAGTTACGTAGAGGAGAAATAACATAACTTCAATTCCGTGATGTATCATGTACATTACATGAGACCCACAAGTGATACATAAAATTGAAAGCATCTTCCGGGATCCGGAAATATAACATAGTTACATACATGGGGCATAATATTTCTGCAAATATGACATGTGCCGTATATATAACATCAGACCCATGGATGATACGTAACAGAGATGGCAACACCAGGGAACAGAGTCACATAACATAATAACATCTATGATACGTGCAATATCTTTAGTTCTGCAATTAAAACATCGCAAAATAGAATATCCGTATCTGCTGGCGTTAATTTCTGAAACGTATGTGAGTGACTAACATGATAGTACGCATCAATCGAGGCATAAACGCTTAAGAGCTGTTAGATAGCGAGATCGAAAATATAGAGAAATCTGGCAGTATTCACTACACGATACTGTGGTGTAGTGGCGAGAGCGTGCGACTACTAATCCAAGCGAGTCCGAGCAATCATGGTTCGAGCCCGGGTTAGGTCAAAATAATGATGTCGTCTTGAATGAACTAAAAATGCGTTTTAATCTATCTGTGGTTGATTATAAATTGTTACTATGTCATATATACACGATAGATGATGGAAATTAGTAATAATAACGGCTTTTTATTTAGCTTTTCCAGTGTGATAGTTAATTGTATCAGATGCATCTCCAATATGTATCTGATACATCTTTCAACATGTCTTTGACATATCTTTGATATGTCTATGATATATCGGTGAGCCGTCGCTGATGTGTATCACCAGCACATATCTAATACATTGATGATACATCCAATGTTGCTGACATCGTGCTGTACCAGTAACATACTTTCTTATGAGTTTGATACATAACGTGTAACATTCGTTACATAATATATACGTATTTGATACATATTTTGGTTTGCTGGGATCAGCCACTGGAGTGGGAATCTCAAGTGAAAAAGTAAAAGACTTAAAACGTTTGCAATCTTTCTTGAGTTCAAAAGGAAAAATATTTTATGAAAATTTTTTCAAGACTACTGCGATACGCACACCAAAAACAGGTAATGTTAAAACTGGAAGTCTGAAAAATGAAATAAAAAATCGTAAAGAATGAGAAGAAAAAAATTAGAGAAAATGAGGAGAAACAGAAAGTGAAGAATGAGAAGAAAAAGGTCATAACAAATGAGAAAAAAGAAATCGTGAAGAATGGAAAGAAAAAAAATTACTAAAAATGAAAAGAAAAAGATCAGTTAAAGAAATTGCTACGGGTAGTTTTGTTATATTTGATGTCTGATTCATTCAAATTATAATCAGTTTTACGAATTGTGATTTTCAAATATTAAAGATATTGAAATTTATTATATTAAAAAGTTTTATTTCTAATAATGAGGGACGTTTTAATATTTTCTTGCAAATAAGGATGCTAATACATAACCGCGGTAGTCAGCACAAATGAAACCGGCACTATAACTTCTCATATTTCCGAAAATATGGTATGAAAATTATTGTAACTCACCAAACATATACTTCAAACCATCATGAACAACGTCCTCGCTGACAATTTTGTACAAGTATAAGATTTGTTAATGTTTTTTCAATCCTAAAAGTTTTCTGCACGCTGAGCTGCGATTGCATACGTTCAGGGGCTCGTCAGATAGGCTCGAGCGCGGAAGGCGTTATTCGATCTGGCCCTTCAATTGTATTCAAGGTTGAAATCAGTAAACAAAACGTACTATTCATAATAACTGTTCTTGCTTATACATTGTGAAGCGTTGAAGCCGAGAAATAAGTACTATGTCACCGGATGATTATTGGTTTCTGAAGCGAACATCCAGTCGGATAATACACGTGAAATACATGTTTTTTACACCAGCTTGTGTCTATTAGGTGTCTACAGACGACGCAGGTAATAATATTTCATTATTCCCCTGACGGCTTTTGATATACGCTCAATATACCTTCAGCTATCGTGGATATACCGGCTGGTTACCCTCTTACTATCTCGTGTGGAAATTTGTCATGGCATCCTATATTGAATAAAGGCCCTATACGGGCGTAATCGTGGCATCCAAATCACAGGCTTTCCAAAGACAGCCAATTCAGGCCGCAGTTTGGCATTGCCTTGGACGCCAAGACAATATCATCCGGGCTTGCCTAAAAACAGCCAATGCAGGCCTCAGCTTGGCATTGTCTTGGACGCCAAGATAATATTATAATATTATGGCCCAAATTGGATATCCAACATTGGCCCAAGATTGATGTCCAACATTAGGAAGATAATTTAGGCCCTAGATTGAAATGTGGGACAATTCTGGAAGGAGCCACGATTAAACTTGGGACAAATAACTTGGCCCCGACTTACGCCTGGGCAGAATTTCTACACGGGATGGTTATAGTACGTGTAAATTGTTCAAATACGGTAGTTTTGCGCCGAAAATGGACAAGTTCGTACCGGATGTATACGTACTTACAACACTTTTGATAAGAATAACGTTTTTTTAACATAATTAGCCCGATAAAACTATGTTTTGAATGTAAAAAATGCAATTCCCAAATCAGTGAATAAAGTCAATTGACGAAAAAAAGTTATTCGTCGTTGGTGAAACCGACGATTAATAATTTCGTTGCGATCCTTTTGTAAAAATATTATTGAATGAATATTTTTTTTCGAATGTAAGTATTTTGTAACCGTTGAAATTCGGTTTTCATACCGTACTACCTACGAATATCTACCGTTTAGAATTTGTTGATTTTCGGCTCAAAAATATTGTGTTTATGTAGCGAAAAGAACGTGTTGTTACGGTCTTCCGACAATCCTTATACCGATACCGTGTTTGTACGGTAAACATACGGGGTGATCTGCGTATATCAAAAGCCGCCAGGCGATCATCATTATTTTATTTTATACCTATATCAGCTTCAAATAATAAGAAACGTATCGGTTTCGGTCGAAAGCTATAGCTACATTATACATTATACAATATGCATTATAATGTATTCTAACCGTGACTTGCATCTTCGTGTATCCGAGTAAAGGCGGGGTTGCACGGCGCTTAGTTCGACGAGCTTACCTCGACTCGTAGCATTTGTAAAATTGTTCAGGAAACGATAAAAACGTCTCTGTTGAGTAATAGTATTAAGTGTCTCAGATTTTATATATATGTGCATTGTGTACATGTGTAAACACAATAGGTTATCGGCTGGTCGCCAGGATCTAGACCCCGCGGACTTAGTCCTAGTCGAGCCATAGCACAATAAGCATGTTTATCTTTATCTCTTATATATTGACGCGCTGTTATAAGCAAGAATAAACACTATATATATATGATCTGGAAAACGTACGCATTTGATTTAATTAAAACCCCCAACAGGTTATGGGCCCAGATCACGTAAAATCTAAAAAGGTTCGTGTAAATATAGTGTTTGAAAAGTGAGTTGTGTATTCCACGGAAACGTGAAGGTGTTCAACACGAAGACTCTGAAACGCGGCGTGAAATTGTGTCTTGAACTCCGACGAAAATGGCGGCTGAAATCGGAATGAGCCATATGGCTAAGTTTGACGGAAAGAATTTCCAGACCTGGAAATTTCAGATAAATGCGGTGTTGATGGCTAGTGGAATTCATGATGTAGTAACAGGACTAAGACCGAAGCCAGAAGATCTAATAAACGCAGCAGGACAAAAATGGCTAAAAGACGATGCGCGAGGGATGTTCGTACTATCATCAGCGATGTCCCATGAACAGCTAGAGAACCTGATTACCTGCACCTCATCAAATGAGATGTGGAGGAAGCTGACATCAATCCATGAGCAACGATCTGAAACAAACAAGCTCATATTGATGCAGAAGTTTTATGAGCATCGCATGGAACCAACCGACTCGGTTGTACAGCATATCACCAAAATACAAAATATGGCGAGAGCTCTCCAAGATGTCGGAGAAACCCTCTCAGATTTGGCAGTTATGGCGAAAGTTCTAGGCACATTGCCCTCCAAATTCAACGCGTTAGTGACTGCATGGGATAGTGTTGACGCAGAAAAACAGACGATTGCTTATTTGCAAGAGCGATTAATTAAGGAAGAAAAACGGATCTCGACAAGCGAACAAGAAACAAGTGCGTTCGCAGCTACAAGTGTACAATTGAAGAGAAATTTTGAAAATGGAGGAGAGAAGAAAAGCTATAAAAATAACGGTAATACCAGAGGTGACTTTGTTTGTTTTTATTGCAAGAAGTCAGGCCATATAGCTCGAAATTGTCGTCGGAAGAAATATAACGAGAAAAATAGACAGAGTGATAAGTCCAAGACAAGGACAGATTTTACCGGTGCGTTTGTCGTGACCACAGGAATACAAGAACAAAAGTGTAAAGGTGGACTGAGTGGACCTGTAGCAGTGTTTATGAAGAAAGATACGGCAGATATATGGATTACAGACAGTGGAGCTTCGCGGCACCTGACTTATCGGCGGGAATGGTTTACAGAATTCCGTGAGTGCGAAAACGAGCGAATCTTCCTTGGAGACAACGGAACTTGCGAGGTAAAAGGATCGGGAGCGATACAAATCAGGAAGTTTATTAACGGGCAGTGGTCTGAAGGTAAAATTGAAAACGTTCTTTTTGTACCCAGGTTGAGAAAAAATCTATTTTCCGTTGGTGTGTGCACATCAAAAGACCTGAGTGTATGCTTTACTAAAGACAATGTTGAATTTGTGTATAATGGTGTGGTGGTCGCGCAAGGACTGAAACAAGAAAATGAAATTTATCGCATGTTTTTTGAGGTGGTTGTAAATAACGAAGCAAATGCTGCAGTGGCCACGAGCAATGCTAAGCTGTGGCATGAACGATTAGGACACGTAAATAAGAAAGTGTTAAATAAGGTTGCTGAGACCGGATTAGTACGAGGACTGAAGATCTCCCCTGATGAAGACCTATTTTGCGAAGCATGCCAGGTGGGAAAATCACATAGACAGCCCTTCAAGAATCAAGACAGGAAGGAGCGTACATGGGAAGTGGGTGAGTACCATCACAGTGATGTATGTGGCCCTATGCAAGTAGAATCGCTGGGCGGAGCGAGGTATTTTCTCATCTTCAAGGATGATACCTCAGGTTACAGGCACATATATCTACTCAAACACAAATCCGATGTTTTCGACTGTATTAAGGCATTCGAGAGGGCAGTGTACAACAAGTTTAACCGATGCATGAAGGTTCTACGTACTGATAACGGCAGAGAGTACTGCAACGATGCACTGAGACGATATTTGGAGGATCGGGGAATCAAGCTGGAGACAACCGCCCCATACACACCCCAGCAAAATGGAACATCTGAACGAGAAAACAGGACAATTGTCGAATGTGCAAGAACTATGATACACGGCAAGGATCTACCCCTGTTCCTGTGGGGGGAAGCCGTAAACGCGGCAGTATACATACTTAACCGTACTCCATCCAGCCGTTCTGGAGAAGGTACCCCATACGAATTCTGGACTGGTAGAAAACCCGAACTAGCTCACATCCGGGTATTTGGCTCTCAGGCGTTTGTACACGTTCCGAGCACGTTTCGAAGAAAATTAGATCCGAAGGCAAGAGAGACCCTACTTGTGGGATACCAAGGAGACTCTCGCAACTACAGATAGTATGATCCTACCAGGAAAAAAATCATAACATCCAGAGATGTAGTGTTCAGAGAGGATATGAGCATAAAATCACGGATGGAATCAGAGAGTGTACCAAAGACCTTGAGGATACCAGCTGACAACGCTGAAGAGGAGCGAGAACCACACGAGGAATCAGATGACGAGTCAGAGGAACTCGAAGATGCTCCTGAAGATAACCAAGGAAACGGTCAGATAGCAAGAGAACCGGAAGTAGTCAGAAACCAAGTAGAAGCCCCAGCTCACGAACTCAGAAATAGAGGCACCATTAAACGACCAGCGAGGTTTGAAGCGAGTGTGGCCGAATTAATCGAGCCGAAGTCCTTCGAAGAGGCGATGTCCAGCCCAAACGCAGAAAATTGGTCCAAGGCGATAAGTGAAGAACTTGATGCACACGCAAAGAATGGAACCTGGACCATCACAGAGAGACCAAATGGATGCACAGTAATTGACTCGAAGTGGGTATTTAAAATACAGAAGAATAAACTAGGACATCCGACCCGCTTCAAAGCACGCCTCTGTGCAAGGGGATTCAGACAACAATATGGAATCGACTACGAGGAAACGTTTTCCCCGGTGGCTAGATTCGACTCCATAAGAGTGATATTGGCTCTAGCAACAAACGAAGATCTGGAGATCCTACAATTTGACATCAAGACGGCGTTTCTACACGGAAGACTAAATGAAGAGATCTTCATGAAGATACCGGAAGGCGTGGATGTGAGTGACGGTGAAAACAGGAGTGTGTGCAAGTTAATCAAATCATTATACGGCCTTAAGCAGGCACCACGGTGCTGGAATAAGCGTTTTGTGTCTTTTCTGGCATGGTATGGGTTTGTGAACTGTGTTTCAGAAAATTCATTGTATTGTGGTAATGTGAATGATGAGAAAGTGTACCTGATTTTGTTTGTGGATGATGGTCTGATACTTGCAAAAACACGTAGCACGCTGGATTCAGTAGTTAGCGCATTACAAACAGAATTTGAAGTAACCGTAAGCGAGCCATGTAATTTCGTAGGTATACAAATTGAGAGAGACCGTAAGAACCGTATAATGTATTTGCATCAAACTGATTACGCATTGTGTATACTGAAGCGATTTAATATGGACAATTGTCAACATGTGAGTACTCCTATGGAGCTGGGTGTGAGGTTGAGAGTGTCGGAAGAGAATGAATCTGAGAGAGAGGAAATACCGTATCGTGAGATCGTTGGGTCACTGCTGTTCTTATCAAATGTCACAAGACCAGACCTAGCGTACTCAGTGAATCTTATGAGTAGATTTGTAAATAATTATGACAGAAGCCATTGGGAGGCTGCAAAGCGTATTTTAAGATATTTGAAAGCGACATATAATTACGGTATACAGTTTAGCTACAGTGGGAGTATACCAAAGCTAGTAGGATATTGTGACTCAGACTATGCCGGAGATCTTGATACTCGAAGATCGACATCCGGATATGTATTCGAATTAGCAAAAGGACCGGTCACATGGTGCTCACAGCGACAGAAAACCGTAACCTTGAGCACAACCGAAGCGGAGTATGTAGCAGCTAGTGCAGCAGCTAGGGAAACGATATGGCTTAGAAAATTATTAAGTGATGCTGGATATCCATGTGCTGAAGCCAGCAAGCTTTATGTTGACAACCAGAGTGCTATTAAATTAACGAAAAACCCAGAGTTCCATAAGCGAACCAAGCACATTGATGTTCAGTATCATTTCATCCGGGAACGCTTTGAGACTGGTGAAATAAATGTTGAATATACTCCGAGTGCAAGTCAAAAAGCTGACATTTTCACAAAAGCACTACCAAGACAACAATTCAAGCGACTATGTGACGAAATAGGAATTAGGGCTATAGAAATACAGAAAGAAAAGAACAACACTAATATAGAAGGATAAAATCCTCGAAAAGTGGGAGTGTTGAGTAATAGTATTAAGTGTCTCAGATTTTATATATATGTGCATTGTGTACATGTGTAAACACAATAGGTTATCGGCTGGTCGCCAGGATCTAGACCCCGCGGACTTAGTCCTAGTCGAGCCATAGCACAATAAGCATGTTTATCTTTATCTCTTATATATTGACGCGCTGTTATAAGCAAGAATAAACACTATATATATATGATCTGGAAAACGTACGCATTTGATTTAATTAAAACCCCCAACAGTCTCACTTGCACGGATAATTTTTTTTTTTTTTTTTACGCTCACAAAAATGCACAAATAATAATGATTGAAGTAAAAAACATTATTTAAATAAATTTTATAATCAGTATGTGGGTTACGACATATTGATCTCTTATTGTCTATGTGGGATACGGCATATTGCCATCAGGATTTGAGGTATTACAAAAAGGAGGAAAAATTGAAACAATGTATTTTAGAAGAGAGAATAATTTTATTGTTTCATAGTTGAACATTTTTTCAACTTACAGTTTAACATATTTTTATATCTCTATTGAGTAATATAAAACCCACAAATGGTTATGATATAGGGGAGACCGGGTACAAAAGTAACAGCGGGTCGAAAGTAACAAAGCTTCCTACAACGCACACAATCAAATCTAGAAGTTGTGTTTTATACAGTAGTAAGCGTGTTCGATACTGATACAGTTTGAGCCATTGATTGTGCCCGTGCGTGAAATTTACACGTTTTATTGGAGATTTTGTGTTTTTTGCCGCCTCAAGTAAGTTTTTCGATTCTTGATATTCTTATGAAAACCTGTAGTAAATATGTCAATACTACAATGAATTTTCGCCAGATTATTCTTGAAAAATCGCTTTATTAGTGGCGGTGTAGAAGTTCTATGTTCTGTTTGTTTTTTTTGAAGTTATAATTTTTTTATTCTGGAAAATGAGATTGGGGATGAAAGTAACAAAACACCACGGGGTTATGTTAACCAGGCATTAGGTACCTATTGTAATTTTTTCATTGATTTTTAGAATGCCTCGAAGTTACTTACGATCAAAAGATTCTTGTGTTTTTGTTATTAACTTGTTATTTCAATAATAGTGAAGAAAATGAATATTTGAGTTTTGTTCTTTCATAAATATTCATTAATTGGTTGATTTACTATAAGTGGAGATTATCTGATGATATTATAATTCTTTTTACTTCATTATAATCAATTCTGTGGAATCCTGTAAGATTAAGTGAAGTATCCGTACTGATTCGCTCATAAAATCCCGATGCTACTTTCGTCCCCATAGTGTGTTACTTTCGTCCTGACGCTCAACAATCGACACTTGTTTTTTGCAGCCTTGTAATTGTTAGAAGCCAAGATATATTAAATAAAACTATGATGTACATTTGTAGAGTAAAGACGAAAGTTTCAGAGGGCTATATTCATTTTATCGAAAATATCATTGATAGCTAGAAATCAGAGTTTAAAAAAAAGTGTTACTTTTGTACCCGGTCTCCCCTACATATTTATAGATACAGAATGTCTCATTAGTTTCATATTTTCTTAGGCTTTGTTTTGAGTTATTTTTTCTTTTGTATTATTTTTAACATTACTTTGAACTTTTTTTTTTATTACTTAGAGTACCGTTAACTTTTTTATTTTTTTCATTTCAGGTACATTCTCTTGCTTAGATTCCAGATTCCTTGTCCTCTTCATTCTTTTACTATCACAGGTTTTCTTATAATTAATAGGATTATCTTCAAGTTTTTTTAGTCTGCTACTAGTACGTAGTATTTTGCTTTTCACTTCAAGATTACCTTGACTAGCTTTTCGTTTCTTCCCAGTCATTTTAGTCACTTCAACAATATTTTCATTCGCGACTTTTGGAACTTTCGTTGACGGAGATTGGTCGGTAGTAGAGTCAGCTTCACCATTATATTTTATATTATCATAGAAGCAGTGTGTATCTTTGGCAATACTTTTTTTTAATGCCTGCAGTTGTTGCCATTTACTTTCCTTTATTTTTAATCTTTCTACAAACAGAGGTACTAGCGGGTACTCTAGATTTAATTGTGGCTGTTTTTCAGGTAAATTTTCATACTCATCAGTATAACGAACTTTGTACATAATTTTTCCATCTGGTAAATATTTCAAGCATCGAATATCGAATACTTTTGATTTACCCGGTCGAATAGAAGTGTTGTGTGTTAGCACACAGTTTTTGATTAATCTAGTATTATTATAGCTTTAGTCAATAATTTCTATGGAGACGCTCGACCAGCCCAACTCGCGGGCAATATAAAACGCCGAACGTCTACCATACACCCTCCACTCACTTTCTCTAATTTCTATATCCTCGACGTGCACATTTGGCGACCAAATGTGCACTCATAAACTCTTAATTTCCAAACTTTACGACCCTACCTACGTGACTTTTAAGGGTTTTTTCCACTATTGTTTCCATCACGGTCCTTTGTCCAACATAAAACTATGTCCATATACTTCTTCTACGAACTCTATGTACCAATTCCTCGAATTTCCCACTTTCTTCTATGGACTTTTCCTCTTCCAATCAACTGAACCGACACATCCTCGACCAATCCGAAAAATCCACCAATCCTCTAATTTTTGACCAATTAACATTTTGTCCAATGCATTACGTATTTTGATATCCACAACCATCAGAAAATAATACCACTGGCTTTCGGGCAACATTCAACAATTTTTCGAGGTGTTTGATGATGATTGTAGTGAACACTGATGAGCGTAGATCGGCTTCAGTTTCATTTCACAAATAATTTGTGCTTTTGTGAGTTGCGGTGTTGTAAATTGTGAAATTACGCACTTGGAATCCACTTTTGTAGTATACAACACTTGCTTGTAACACGGGACATATTTTTACTGCTTGAACGTCCATGGTAAGATGGTAAATATTATTCTCTTCAGCGGTTTTTGTTATCACGTTGCTTTTCTTCTTGCGCTGAATTTTTTGTGGCAATGTGATTGTTATAAAGATCTTGACCAACTTGGCCCATATTTGTATACGAACAACGAACGTCACATTGATCCTTGCGTGGCTTAAATGGTGCCAAATTTTGCTCTTGGAATATTTCAGTAAACACAGTCATTGAAAGTGGAGATTGTTTGCGATCATCTGAACATCACTCTTTGTATGAAGAATAAACCTCGGATTTTGACTTGAAATCATGTTGCAAATATAATTTTCCACTTTTTCGTTAGCAATAGTGACTTTCCATTTTCGGAAGATCGTTTAAAAATTTCTGTACGTACTCTTTTTGGCTATTTTTGTGTTGAGAAAATTGTGATGTTTTTTTCTCGCACCGCGTTGATGATTTCTTGATTGTATACTGTCAAGTAATCCAATTTTTTTTCCTTTATTCATTCAGTGCTGAACCATTTTTTCTTTGAGTCCTAATGTGTCAAGAAATGTCTTCTTACATACTTGGTATCGTCCAGTTGGTACTTTTAAAAAATATTGAAACGTGCCCCGTCTTCTGCTCGTAGAATTCGTATATGCTCTTGTTTTCTCATTGTATGAAACCATGCTGATGATATAAAGTCTTTTTTGTTCCCACTCCATTTTCCAAAATTGAGAAAAAATGTTCTTTCGATCTTCTTCAACTAAAGCGTCACAAAATCGATTACTAACTGTCATACAAAAATGTGACCCACACGCTGTTCTATCAGTTCTTCATTATCCATTAAATCAACAACAGCTTTCAAATTATCAATGCTCTCGAAGACTTGCGCAATATTTTTATTCTTATCCCACTCAGTAGCTGTATCACAATCACTAAAGCTTGGTACTATTATATGACAATTGAAGCCTTCCATGCAACAACGTCCTTAGCGCTCGGCTCGTCGAGAAAGAGCTAAAATACGACGTAAAACTAAAATTTTTTGAAAGTCACGGATATAAATTTAAAAAAATACTATTATGTAGAGGATCACACGCTCGCGGTGCGTATTATTTTGGTAAAATCGCTCTATCTTGGCCATTTTTCATCCAATCAATCTGAAACTTTCTGAAAAACTTCCTGAAATGTTGACGAACAAATGTCTCACAGAAAGTTTTTCCAGTCTTCAACTTCGCAACACACTTTGTCTCGTTGAGCATACATAACCTCATAAACAATCGCTCGCTCGTTTAACATTCAACTTTTATATTAAAATAATCAAATTATAAATTTTTTACGACATTATCGGCAGCGCTAGGGTATTTTACTATGCCGTACCAAAAATTAAGAAGATTCGTTGGTATTTGACGAAGTTAGGACGAATTTAGTTTAAAAAACGTAGTCCAAACGCGCATTGTGATTTTTCAGTTTTTTTTTTTTTTTTTTTCGAAAACTAATGATGATAGAAAAAAACTTTCAGCACAAAAAAGTTGCCTTTTTTGATCCTCTACATAATAGTATTTTTTAAAATTTATATCCGTGACTTTCAAAAAATTTTAGTTTTACGTCGTATTTTAGCTCTTTCTCGACGAGCCGAGCGCTAAGGACGTTGTTGCATGGAAGGCTTCAATTGGTTCAGCATCTTCATAAATCTCTTCTTGCTCTTGTTCGATAAAACGTAAAATTTCACCTAAATCGTTGCTCTCAAAATTATCACAAGTATTTTCCGTTTCATCTTCTAATTTATTACTATCTAAATTAGCTCGTCTTTGAAAGATCTGTAATAAAAAATTTATTTGTTCACGTCAATATAACTTTAAAATTTATTTTTTTATTTCTAATAAAATACAGGTATTTTTAGCAAGTATATACTAATTGAATATATATATATATGGGTGGTTCTACACTAACGGTAGAAAAAACTACATCAAATTGTCCCCGATACTTTTTTCGCATATTTGGAAAAAATAATCAAAATGAAGTCAACTAAAAACAATATTTCTTTTTATACCAAATCAACATGTTGCAAAACCAAATTCTGAAATCAAAATCTCATAAAATTGACTTATCAACAATGAAATTAGAAGAAACTGGCATATTTTCAGACAGGGGATTGACGACAGGGGACTGACAAATTTGGCTAAAATACACAATCATGCAGAAACTAACAATATTTCATCAAATAAATTTGCAGTAATAGTAATATGACTTTCACCGTTAGATGTTATCTAGCTGAACAAAGCGAATAAAATAATACATTTGAAGAAAAACGTTGCCAGAGGACTGATCTTCTTAAGGGTCCAGACACGCAAGCATCACACTGAATGCGAAAAAACGACTAAATAGAATAGGGCTGAAACGCTGTCTGACATTTTCTATGAACTTCTCAGCGGTAACATTCGATTCAACGCATAAATCGTGGCGAGGGTGCCACAGACCATTTAAAAGAATTTTTTCGCCGTGCGACAGGGGACTGATAGCAGAAATCAAGGGACAAACTTAAGCTCACAATTTAGGCGTAAAAATAGTAAATTAATAAATTTTAACCATGCAAACCTGTAAAATGCCTTTATTATAGACAACTATATAAGAGTAGTTTTGAAAAATATTATTACTTGTTCACTACACGTCACAAAATAATTCCAATTTTGTGTCTGGGACACCCCAGGGGACTGATTTTATAAGGTGTTAATGTGAAAATTTTCCTTTTTATGTATTTATTGTCATATTTTTAGACTATTGGCTCTTTCAAACAACTTGTTAACATGAATTATAGTAAGAAATAATATCCGATTTGAGTCATTTTATGGGTGAAATCTTCGTGGGACACGAAATTTCCCGTGGGTGTAGAACCACCCATATATGGGCATTTCCAATTAAGCGTTCCCACCTAATGATGTGAGGGGTATGTCAGATGACGGTCAATTTTCTGGCACCAATATTTGCAGGGGTGTTCAGTTTTGTAAAACAATGACGGCACAACACTTCGAAACACTTTTTAGAAGTGTGCCTATCACCAAAAATCCACCAGAGGCCGTCCAAGTGCCGAAAATCGCAGTTTTCCGGAGCAAATCACCAACAATCTTTTCTTCAAAGCTGTATAGCAAACATAATTGTGCTCCGAAAAAGTCGTGTAAGAGCTCAAAATCTTTCTCATTTCACGAACAACAAGCGTGAGAAAGCTGCGAGAGTGCGCTCTTTTTAGTTTTTCCAAAATGCAAGCTCGATTTTACCAAACAGAATTTAAACTTTTCCGACTGTTTTCAGAAAAGTGGCTGTTAAAAAAAATATCTCTCAGAACAGGTCCAACCGGGGCTCAAAATCTTCATCATTTCATGGGTAATCAAGTGACCCAAACTGCTAAGGTGTGCCTCTTCATAGAGCGGACAAACATCGACTCGAAAGTTCATAAATGAAGCGTACGAAAGTGACTTTTCTTACTCATCGAGTTTATATGGTAGAGTTTGCATCGAATTAATGTGTATTTTGATGTACATCGTTATTTTCAACAAACTTGGATAAACTGGGAGAGAAAAGGAAGGATGTTTTTGAATTTTGAAATTTTTGAATTTTTGAACCGAAAGTTTTGAGCATAATAAATACAATCTTGTTTAAGTCCTTTCATATTCCTTTCGTATTCGAATATAATAAATAAATTATAAATACAATGTAAATTCCGACTATTCAATATTTCCGACTAACACGATATCAAAAGTGTAGAGAATCTTTTCGTCTGCAAAAGTACATCTTTGATCGTACCCTGGAAGGAGCGAGACAGAAGCACACTTGGGCGACTAGGACCATCTGATTCTTGATTAAAAAACGAAGATTTTGAGCCCAAACTGGACCCTTTTAGAGAAATGTTATTTTTGTTATAGCGGTTTTTCGGAAGTGATTAGTATACTCCGAGTCGAGTCTGCAAAAGTACATCTTTGATCGGACCCTGGAAAGAGCGAGAGAGGAGCACAAACATGCGACTCGGACCATCTGATTCTTAATTGAAAAACGAAGATTTTGGACCCAAGCAGGACCCTTTTGGAAAAATGTTATTTTTTTTATAGCGGTTTTTCGGGAGTGATCAGTATACTCCGAGTCAAGTCTGTAAAAGTACATCTTTGATCGGACCCTGGCAAGAGCGAGAGAGGAGCACACTCATGCGACTTGGACCATCTGATTCTTGATTGAAAAACGAAGATTTTGGACCCAAGCAGGACCCTTTTGGAGAAATGTTATTTTTTTTATAGCGGTTTTTCGGAAGTGATCAGTATACTCCGAGTCAAGTCTGCAAAAGTACATCTTTGATCGGACCCTGGAAAGTGCGAGAGAGGAGCACACTCATGCGACTTGGACCATCTGATTCTTGATTGGAAAACAAAGATTCTGGACCCAAGCAGGACCCTTTTGGAGAAATGTTATTTTTTTTATAGCGGTTTTTCGGAAGTGATCAGTATACTCCGAGTCAAGTCTGCAAAAGTACATCTTTGATCGGACCCTGGAAAAAGCGAGAGAGAAGCACACCCATGCGATTTGGACCATCTGATTCTTGATTGAAAAACGAAGATTTTGGACCCAAGCAGGACCCTTTTGGAGAAATGTTATTTTTTTTACAGCGGTTTTTCGAAAGTGATCAATATACTCCGAGTCAAGTCTGCAGAAGTACATCTTTGATCGGACCCTGGAAAGAGCGAGAGAGAAGCACACTCATGCGACTTGGACCATCTGATTCTTGATTGAAAAACGAAGATTTTAAGCCCAATCAAGCCCTTTTTTTTGACTGCAATTCTCTTTCCTACGGCGTTTTTTTCGGAAGGTCTTGAAATGACGTAACTTGATTTTGGAAAATGGCTGTTTGAAAAAATAGCTCAGGCCAAATTTCGGGTACACTGGTTAAAATACATTCTTCTAACCCCAATCAATCAATTGGCATCGGGATTACCCATGTGCTTCGACAAAACTTGAAAAAAAAAATTTCCAGCGCCGGGAACGCTTATTTGGAAATGCCCATATACCGCGTGATTCCTCGATTGCACCTCAGTGATTTGGGTTGCAGACCGTCAGGTATAGTCGGCATGAAAAAATTATCCGTGATCGTAGCGGCCAGTTCTTGTTTGTTTTATTGAGTTTTGACGGGTACGGTGAAGTGGTGTCATATTATTACGGAGAAGAATTATTACACGCTCAAAATATTCTTTGTGCACCGAATGATCGTTATCCAGGGGATTGCGACTGATTAGCGTGTCGATAGATGAGTAAGTAAAACTATTTTTCATAATTACGAGTGCATCTGTAAGAGCGTAACCTCAAAACGGCAAGTAATCTCAAGGACAAGTGACCGTTCTCAGGTAGGCCGAGGGGCTTTACGGTCCTAGTAATTGACACTTAGAGTCCGCGGGGCTCTGCGAGCCCGGGCGTGCCGACCTGGCACTACATGACCCAGAACTGGCCAAAGTCAAAAGTTTAACCTGTGAACACACGCAGGGTTTAGTGTCACACATCAATTCGCATTCCTGTATCAGTTCATACTTTGTGCCGTACAAGCTTTTGCATCTTTAGTAGTTATTATTTCAGAGAGCATGCATCAGCCTCGGATTTCCTTTGACCTGGCATCTTCATAGCTTGACTCGTACTAACACAGGGTGTGAAGGTGTTTACTGCTGCCAAATCATTCTACGGAGCGTGTGCAGGAACAGCTGGAACACTATGTTTAACGAGAAGGATATCAAACTGGGACGTCGGTTACACAATGCTGAAGAGTAGGGGCATTTTCCACTGCATACCAATTGACACGAGTAACATGCTAAGCTAGCATGTTCATAATCAAAAAACAAGGCGGATTAATTAGGTATGAAGAGAAACATCAACGGGGGTATACCCACCTTGAAGATAATTTTTTCAAATCACTGCTACGCTCTGATAATAGATTTTAGTCACTCAGTTTTTTTATAGTTGATTAGCGCTGTTTTGATACAGAGTTTATGATTTTTTCAGATTTTGTGTCCTTCGCTGAACATAAATAATGAGTTTAATATTGATGCAGTCACAGTTCTCAATGCTCACAATGGTTAAGTCAACCATGACTGCGTCGGAAGGTGCAAGGATTGGGATTGGAGTTCGTAGTAGATATAATAATTGTATACTTGTATAATGGTATATATTTATCTATTTTATTCATCGAAACGATTTATCTAATCAGGTCATGCGGTGACAATACAATACAATACACTATAATCCTGTATACTGCAGAGATGCACAGCACCTGTAAGTTATGTTCAATAAAAAAAAATATATTCACCTACACACGATACAGATGGCTCCCCTAAACTTTAATTCTGATCAGCGGTGAAACTCCAAGCTGCGATTCAGGCCACCGATACAGTACAATAGAGCTAGCTTGGTCTAACAGAACTGGTCATAGTTTTAAGATTCTGCAAAAAGTCATGTATTATCTTCGTATTAATGAAGCCTCGTGCAGTCTGCAATTAAATCATATTAAAGCCATCAACAGCTGTGTTCCGAATTCTTGTTTGTTCCCCTGATATTTCCACGGAAAATCAATCGTTCCGTAGTTGCTGTAATCAGCCATAACATTCTCAATTTTCAATTTCCTGTAGATAGTATTAAATATTTGGTAGGATATGGGTTTCTTCAAATATATTTATTCGGAATAACTACATCGACGTAACATCCAATTACAG
The DNA here is from genome assembly GCA_963992785.1 of Tenthredo livida. NCBI lineage: Eukaryota > Metazoa > Arthropoda > Insecta > Hymenoptera > Tenthredinidae > Tenthredo > Tenthredo livida. The sequence goes on along the minus strand of OZ023069.1, from coordinate 25,113,867 downwards.
GTTTTGTGAGTGGAATATTGCTTGAAATAGAATACATACCTAATATATTGCTTGAAATAGTATACATATCCAATAACTATCAAATACACACATATGCCCCTCGCTGGATTAAGGGATATACCCACCTTGAAAATACTTTTCCTTAAATCACTGCCATGCTCTGAGGAAACATTTTGGTGACTCAATTTTTTTACAGTTGATTAGTGCTATTTTGTCACATAGTTTTTATTCTACTTAGATTTTGTGTCCTCCGCTAAACTAAGTCAGTCCATCGAAGAACAAGTAGTTGTCGTATGGTACAGGTTGCTGCGTTGCATAAAATTTCTTCAACGATGGAAGAAATATTCTGTATAAATGTGATTTGGGGGCAAACCAATAATATTTCATGAGTTTAATTTTAAGACATGGAAATTTTTGATTTTAAATCATTTTTTCCAAAACGATGGAAAAAAGTCTTACCAGCAAAAATTTCGATGTCTAAAATTCAAATTCATGAAATATTATTGGTTTGGCCCTAAATTACATTCATACGGAATATATCCTCCAAAGTTGAAGAAATTTCATGCAACGCAGCAGCCAGTAGCCTACGATAACTACTTTTTCTTCGATGGACTGAATTTATGTTCAGCGAAGGACACCAAATCTGAAAAAAATCATAAACTCTGTATCAAAACAGCACTAATCAACTATAAAAAAACTGAGTGACTAAAATTTATTATCAGAGCGTAGCAGTGATTTGAAAAAATTATCTTCAACGTGGGTATACCCCCGTTGATGTTTCTCTTCATACCTAATTAATCCGCCTTGTTTTTTGATTATGAACATGCTAGCTTAGCATGTTACTCGTGTCAATTGGTATGCGGTGGAAAATGCCCCAACTCTTCAGCATTGTGCAACCAACGTCCCAGTTGGATGTCCTTCTCGTTAAACATATCGCACACCTAGATCTAAACTAGGACAAGTCAAAAAACTTGAATTTTGAGTTATTATCATTTTTGTATACCCTGATAAAATACGCAAGTAACCACAAGAACAGATTCAACCTAATGCTCATAATCATGCCGACAGATTGCACTAACTTGGTTTTGCTGAATTAATAAATAATCAATAATAATAATATAATAATATAATTATTATAATATTGATAATGATGATTAATGACAATTATCATTAGTAATATTATATAATTATATTTATTATGAATAATAATTATTTAATTAATTAATTATCCGAAGGCATAATTGGCAAAACGTTTTTTCCTCATACTGAAAAATGAGATTTTATGACTTGTCCTAGTTTAGATCTAGGTGTGCGAATCAGTGTTTCAGTTTTTCGTAGAATGATTTCCCTGCTTAAAATTTCCGATAGAACGATAGAATCCGGGTACAAAAACCGTATACGGTATACGGTTTTTGTATCCGGATCCTATAAAAACCGTATACCGTATACGGTTTTTGTACCCGGATTCTATCGTTTCTATCGGAAATTTTATGCAGGGTTGGCAGCATTAAACACCTTCACACCCTGTGTTAGTACGAGTCTAGCTATGAAGATGCCAGGTCAAAGAAATTCTGAGGCTGCTGCATGCTCTCTGAAATAATAACTACTAATAATTATAAGGCACAAAGTATGAACTGATAAGTGTCAATTACTAGGACCGTAAAGCCCCTCGGCCTACCTGAAAACGGTCACTTGTCCTTGAGGTTACTTGCCGTTTTGAGGTTACGCTCTTACAGATGCACTCGTAATTATGAAAAATAGTTTTACTTACTCATCTATCGACACGCTAATCAGTCGCAATCCCCTGGATAACGATCATTCGGTGCACAAAGAATATTTTGAGCGTGTAATAATTCTTCTCCGTAATAATATGACACCACTTCACCGTACCCGTCAAAACTCAATAAAACAAACAAGAACTGGCCGCTACGATCACGGATAATTTTTTCATGCCGACTATACCTGACGGTCTGCTACCCAAATCACTGAGGTGCAAGCGAGGAATCACGCGGTATGTACAAGCAAAGTAAAAATATACAAAAAAATCATTTGTAATTACCTGCTTGCTCATTTTATTAGGTACTTTCTTAAAACGAATTCAAAACTGATCATAGTAATCAAGTAACTGTCACATCGCTGGCGTTGACTCAACCTATGGATGTGGGTTACGACATATTAGAATATTTATTTAAAAATAGTGAATGAACAATTTCACCGCTCACAGACTTTGACATGAGCTGTAAAACATTATTATCATTTAATTTAAAAAAAAAAGTCAATTTCTGAAATCTTGTGGGTTACGACGTATTAGAACGTGGGTATCGATATAAGTCTTGACCGTTCTCACGACGCGTAGATTGGTGAGCTGGCGCGATTTGTGTAGGTTTGTCCGCGCCCTTCTCCATGTTATTCTTTACCTGTTTGAACATGTGTGAACGCATTCACGAGCCAACCCTCAACACGCGGCGTGTGTTCTTTGACTTGTGTCAAATTTACCGACTGTTGACGGGAGAAGTCGCGCCTTGTCGCGCTGCGCCGAACCTTAGCGTGCTAACTGCTAGTCCATTCACACGACGCGTTGCGCGTCTAGTCACGAGCCAAACTCGCCGAACCACGCGCCGTGTAACGGTTACACATACAGATTTATATCCTACAATATATTATTACAATATATTATACTAGCATGTTAGGAACTTTTACTTATACCAAGAGGTTTCCTTGAAACATCGCAGTCAGTCAAATATCTAATTATTAATCTATTCATACATTTATTTATTCATTCATTTATTAATTTATTTATTTACTTATTTATTCATTTTACGGCCTTTGAAAGTTTAAAATTAAAAAGGGGATGACCAGCCTGCGAAAACGGACGAAAAACTTGGGTAATGCCGAGTAGGAAGTGACTGACTGCGATGTTTCAAGAAAACCTCTTAGTATGATATGTTTGTACGTATTTTTGTGTCTAATAATTAGGTACTTAATTATTTGCTATCATATTTTATAACACAGTCCTCGTTTCATATTATTATCCTAATGTAGGTGTCCCAATAGCTGACATCCCAACAACCAATAGCATTTAGTTTTAGTTCCTAAAGTTAAGGTGCTTCCATACGCAATTCCACCAGACCTGAAAACATCGTGAAAAAGGTGCTATCAAACGGAATATCTCTGCCTGGGCACCGAAATCAATGAAACAAAATGCCCCGCGCAAATTCAGGCGCGATTGCGAACACGTACGGCCCAAAACATGTCCGTTTTGAGTTGAAATAGAGAAGATATCAATGTAAAACACTTATTTTTGACACTTGGCGAATTTCTATCGCTCGGAATCATGGCGAGTTAGTTGTGTTTAGAGGGTTTTTGAGGTGTCGGTGACGCTTCCGAGATGGCGTGGCGCACAAATCTACGACTCGGATCACTGTTCGATAAATTGGACACAATCAGCTGTCAGTGATAAATATGCGTGTATTCTAAAATTGTCATAGAATGTTGTTATTGTGGTCAAGATACACAGAAGACTAACTAAGCCGTAACTCCTCAGCTGTGCATACCTCTTCAACGGATTTATAGCGAAATAATTTATTGTCAACAAACGAATGAAACCTAACCTAACGAAGGTCAATATAAATGACGTAATTTATACCACCACTGTATTTTGTTGATGCACTTACCAAACTTTACGGCTTAGTTAGTCTTCTGTGTTTCCTGACCACAATAACAACATTCTATGAGAATTTTAGAATACACGCATATTTATCACTGACAGCTGATTTTGTCCAATTTATCGAACAGTGATCCGAGTCGTAGATTCGTGCGCCACGCCATCTCTGAAGCGTCACCGACACCTCAAAAGCCCTCTAAACACAACTAACTCGCCATCATTCCGAGCGATAGAAAATCGCCAAGTGTCAAAAATACGCGTTTTACATGGATATCTTCTCTATTTCAACTCAAAACGGACATGTTTTGGGCTGTACGTGTTCGTAATCGCGCCTGAATTTGCGCGGGGCATTTTGGTTCATTGATTTCGTTGCCCAGGCAGAGATATTCCGTTTAATAGCACCTTTTTTCACGATGTTTTCAGGTCTGGTGGAATGGCGTATGGAAGAACCTTAAGATTATTGATCAAAATTGTCTTTGTTCCAAAAATGCAGATCAGTAATGGAAAGCCGATAGAATAAAAACTACCCAATTATTTATCAAGTGTTACCTGAATAATTCAATGAGTATAGTAAAAATATGTCAGCTATCCAGACAATAAACAGTTTACTTATATTTATAATGACTTAGGTTCTGTTATCTCAGTACGAAATACAAGTACTGATTTTTAGTTGTACATTTGTAATGAGCACTTATTTATGATGTTTGGTTTGACTACCCTGGTTAAAAAAAGCGATAGAAAACAATAAAATCCAATTGAAACCAATTAGAATTGAATCGGATTTGATTGGAGCAATTGGTAGAGCTTTCGGCGGCCAATAGAAAATGAATTGGAATTAACCGCTATCAATCGGATTTCAAGTCTTATCGGACTCAATTATATTTCCATGATTCTGCGACTTAGGAAATTGTGAAATGCTGATACAGACCTAAAACGAAATCTTGTCGGAAACAATAGGGTTTCTGTATCAGTGTATAACCGATTGAACTTCTGCTTTCCGACTGATAATCTCAATCGGAATTTATCGTCCTCAATATGAAATTGGATGGGTATGAATCGGCTTTCTTACTATTCCAAGCATATCGGTGATCATCGGAAAGCATTGATTATTTCGCGAATAAGATTTTATTTGAATTTACCCTGTATGTGAAAATATTTTTGTATTGTGATGAATACAAAGACTGATTGTGAGTAAAATACGAAACCGGTACTTTGAATCGGATTTAAACTTTGTGCGATCATATGTTATGATTATTGTAACGAGGATTTTCTGAAGATTTGTGCGGTGTGCGATGTTCGGAATGAAAGTCAGTTTGCGGATGTGGAAGTGCATTTCTTCGCATCAAAATAAACTTATGAATATTCTCGAAATTGTGCTGTCGTATGTAACGTTTCCGAATTAATATTAAACGAATACAGCTCGTAAGGTAGGCCGAAGCGCGCTAACGCCATCTCTGAGGTTCGTGCTGGTCTCAAACCTCCGAGCGCTCAGAAAACCTTTCTCGCAAGTAAAGTAACATCCCAACGTCAATAGTACTCGTGAATATCGAGGCGATATTCAGAGAGAAGTGGAAATTTATTTCTCTCTATGAGCCATTCCACGTCAGACCGGACAAAATAAATCAAAATATGACCTCGATATTACCGATTTCGCTTTAATTTTTTTTACGGGTTCCATGAAACAAATAAAGTCATCGAACAATTTTTTGTTTTTTTTTTGGTCCCTATTTGCCAAGTTACACGGGGGTGAAATTCAGCAAAAAGAGCCAAAAATCGAAAACATACTCCTCTTCAAACGGTCATATCTTTGATTGTATTCATCCTACAGACTTGAGTCAAGAACCATTTTAAAGCTATTGAATGCCACTATTATTATACATTTATTTGATTCTGCGGTAACAAACAATTTCATTTGTTATAAACAAATATATTATGCAAACGTGATTTTCAAAGCAAGAACCACCCGATAAAATTCTGAAAAAAATATGAGCGTATTCCATGATCAATTCTCTACAAAATCGTCAAGTCAAAATGATAGAGAAACGATGGAGACTATGTGAAAACGATCTATTTATAAGTGACGGCGCGCGCTGCCACCGTAAAACCCGGCTCGGGTACGTGTGGCTAGCACAAAGAAGCATCGGTGGTCATGTTACACGGTCATAGCTTTGGTTTTTTTCATCCTAGAGACTTCTTCCAAGAACCATTTTGAAGCTAATGAATGACACTATTATTATATATTTATTGAATTTCACGATAAATAACAATTCGATTTGTCATAAACAAATACAATATTCAAACGTGGTTTTCAAGGCAAGAACCACGCGTAAAAAGTCTTAGAAGAATATAAGAGTATTCCTTGATCAATTCTCTACAAAATCGTTGGGTCAAAAGGATCAAGAACCGATGGAAACCATGTTAAAACGATTTATTTATAAGGGACGGCGCGCGCCGCCGCTGAAAGACCCGGTTCGGGTACGGTTTTTCGGTGGCAGCGCGCACCGCCGCTTATAAATAAATCGTTTTCACATAGTCTCCATCGTTTCTCCATCCTTTTGACTTAACGATTTTGTAGAGAATTGATCAAGGAATACGCTCATAGTTTTTTCAGAATTTTATCGCGTGGTTCTTGCTTTGAAAATCACGTTTGAATAATATATTTGATTATAACAAATGAAATTGTTTGTTACCGCAGAATCAAATAAATGTATAATAATAGTGTCATTCAATAGCTTCAAAATGGTTCTTGACTGAAGTCTCTAGGATGAATACTATCAAAGATATGACCGTTTGAAGAGGAGTATGTTTTCGATTTTCGGCTCTTTTTGCTGAATTTCACCCCCATCTAACTTGGAAAATAGGGGCCAAAAAAAAAATTGTTTGATGAATTTATTTGTTCCATAGAACCCGTAAAAAAAATTATAGCGAAATCGGTGACCTCGAGGTCCGAAAGCCGTCCGGTTTGACGTGGAATTGCTCATATGGGTATTTTTATTCATGCATCTTCACATAGACATATGTTTGTAACATTCCTCCATACGTTCCCCAATTTATAGTAGTTTCGGACATTTTTTGAATGGCGCAGTCGAAGAAAAGCGAAGGAGAAAAAAATTCCCATGTTAAATGAATGGAAGAAATGAAAATGCTTGGCGCCAGGCCAAAAATAATCATTCTAACACCTGCTTTGGTGCACATTCTGCGCTATGTCCGCCGCCAATTGCCTCATCGATGGAAGGGTGAAAAAACAAACTTCGATTTTTTCGAAACAGTCTAATTTATATCTTATACACGGAGAGAATTTTATAATAGATAGTACTACAGTAGAGTCCCGCTTTTGTCAGCCCCGATTCTGTCAAGCTAGACGTTCCCCTATCTCCCACTCTACTACCGCTGCTCTCCTTCGCTCGTGCGCCGAGCCACGTAGAGAGAGGCGAAGGCGTAGCCCGAAGTCTCCGGCAGTGGTGTAGGAATGTATGTAAACAAACCTTGCTTTGGCAGACTCACTTATTCACGAAGCCAGCGCACCGCTTTACTTTCGCTACGCCACTGGCGTTCGCTGACTCGTACGCCTCCTTAGGCGGAGCTCAGACCCTCCCGGTTCTGTCAGCAGTCCTCCCGTGAGGCTGACAAAAGCGGGACTCTACTGTATGTCGATATGACGCATAGCAATTGTTACTATGCTGTAGTAATAATTACTATATTCTGTAGCACTGGATGCTATAGGACATAGTAAGTCTTTGGATGGTAATGAGTACTATAAATATAGGAACCATTACTATATTAATAGTAATGGTTCCTATGTTACATAGTGAAGATTCCCATTTACGTTTGGTACACTTTACAATAGGTGCATTGTAAAAATCACCATGCAATATAGTAACGTGGCTTATTCTTCGTGGTAAGACGTGAAAAAGTGATATATAACTTGAAATAAGACACATATTTTAAGGGGAGACTTCGGTGAAATTTTGAAAATTGCTATCAGAGGTTGTATAAAAAAATCCTTCCAACAGTTTTTGAATAATGTCAGTATAGACTGTGAAAAAAAGTTTCAGCCTCCTGCGATGAAAATGTAAGCGCAAGGAACCTTGCGAAGAAGATTCTTCTCACCGCTGTAAAAAATTCCTTGCGTCTACACTTTCATCGCAGAAGGCTGAAACTTTTTTTCACCATCTATACTGACATTATCCAAAAACTGCTGGAAGGATTTTTTTATACAGGTCTTTTCAAAGTTGTAAGAATTAAAAAACCTGTTTTTGCCAAAAATTTCACCGAAGTCTTCCCTTAAGTGAGAAATATTCATGTTTAATGTATTATTTACAAAAATATTTCATGAATTCCATTTATTCTATCCACATTGTTAAATTCTACTACAGTAATTATCATTATTTAACAATTAATTAAATCTCAAAAGGATGTATTATAAGGTTCTGAACAGGTTGATGTTATTACAGTAGGGGAAAGGTGGCTAACCCCGTCCAGAGGTTACCCCCGGTCGCCTCAAGTTTTGAACACTTACGCACAAATAAATTTGAAAAATAAAACGTGGAAATTAGGGCAACGATCTTGGTCACATTTTCGCATTTTATTTTTTCAAATTCATTTGTGCCTAAGTGTCCAACACTTGAGATGACCGGGGTTAACCGCTGGACGGAGCTACCCACCTTTCCCAATACTAAAAGGAGAATTAAACCCAGCGTTTAGGGACGTAATTCTTCCCGTTTCCGCACTGAGAGAACAGTTTATTTATGATAAATAAATGTATTCACTCGGCCATTTTCCAAAAATATTTATTAACTGTTAGTATATTCGATAACCATGAATGAATATTCTGCTCCCTGAAAACACAAAAAAATCTAGTGGTATTTCCAGCAAATATATCCTTTGTTTAGACGCATTTATTTGCCGTAATGATATGTAACGCTCGATTCAAATGAAAAATCAGTTGAAACATCGTGGTAAAATATATATTTGTTTGCAACGAAGATCTGTTTATTATTAAAGTACCTTATTTAGGTATAGTAGAATATCGTATCAATTCAATAATTGAAACATTCGGTTGAGGTATATCAGAAATTCGACCAAATCGAAATTTGTTAACAGTTAATAAATGCAGCTTTGGGTCACGTACGATTCCGTTTGCCTCATATCTGACTGTGATTGTAGTCAACAAATAACGTATTTGGTACAATCTAACATAACTATCGACTGCACGGAGAAGGAATTGGGTAGATGACAGCGCCAATCTCGATAGCGGTGGCTTATGACTGTCAGACAACGCCACGCGCTCTCCTTGGGAACGCTCAGCTCCCAAACAGTAACGTTGCGATACGCGCGGTCAAGGAATCTTTGGCCGACGCCATCGCAACGTTACTGTTTGGGAGCTGAGCGTTCCCAAGGAGAGCGCGTGGCGTTACCTGACAGTACATAAGCCACCGCTATCGAGATTGGCGCTGTCGTCTACCCGATTCCTTCTCCGTGTGGTATTTATAAAAGAATAGCGTTGAGAATAAGTGAGTGTCACTTCACGCTCACTACGCGGCGCAACAACTCGTTTCACTCCCACTAGCAAAACTAGGGCTACGCTTGTATACAAGTCCGAAGATATGACTAATGTCTATAAAACGTGATGATGAATATATATACAAATATTTATATATATTTATATATTTTATATAATTCAATATATTTTTATATTGATTTATCTGAAAATAGCTATTGTTTAACTATTTTTAGATTTTTATCATAACTATACCATATTATTGTTATGAAAATGAAAACTTGTATATCTGTGGTGCATGTTCAACCCTAGAACTACAAACCGGGATATATATCTACCCCAGGCGAACTCTGAAAAATGACGTTATATGTGAAATTTATTTAAGTTTGGTCAATAAGTCTGAACTACTCTTTTAATTACTCGAACATAATTTATTTTACTGTTAACACATCTTATTTAATACTCACTAAATAACGTATCTATAAAAGAATATGAATTTCATTCACCTTGTTGTAAAATTAACTGAAAGCTGATTTATTAACTGTTAACAAATGTTTAATTAATATAAATATATATATATGAGCAAGTCCACCAATTCTGGACGTTGGATCCGGTCTTATCCTCTCAGATCTTTTCGAAATTTTGTGTGCTGAAAGTCCTCATCGAAAAACAACTCCACAATTTTTTTCAGATTTTTATCTCTTTTATTTCAGAAGTTATTATATGGGGTATTTCATATAGTTTTATACTTCTTGTCTTGATCATTTTTTTTTTTTTAGTTGTTTCGCCACTATAGCACTGTTTTGAGAGACTAGGTTTTTTGTGTGAAAAAGTCTCAGCTTTCCAAAAAAAATATATTCTTTTCAATCACGCTTGTAAAAAGCTCTTTAAATTCAGTTTAAAATAAAAAAAGCTGTTTATTTGACGTTGCCCAAATTTTGAAAAAATTTTCAATATTTTCTTAGAAAAGCTGAGAAAATTTTACATGGACCACGTAATTTTCAGAGTGGGATCTCGATAAATACACGAGAAATGAATTAATGAAGAAAAATTAGAGAAAATTTTCAATTGATTTCCAGATTTATTCCATATATTGCTTCCAATTTTTGTCTATTAATTCATTCTCGTGTATTTATCGAGATCCCACTCTGAAAATTACGTGGTCCATGTAAAATTTTCTCAGCTTTTCTAAGAAAATATTGAAATTTTTTTCAAAATTTGGGCAACGGGAAGAAAACACCTTTTTTGATTTCAAACTCAATTTTAAGAGCTTTTTACAAGCGTGAATGGAAAAAACATATTTTTTCTGGAAAGCTGAGACTTTTTCACACGAAAAACCCAGTCTGTCAAAAAAGTTCTATAACGGCGAAAGAACTAAAAAAAAGATGAATAAAACAAGAAGTATAAAACTATACACTGAAAAAAACGGATAGCTGCAGTCACCGTATTCTGCTTAGCCTCCGCATGCTAGATGGCTGTGCTCCGCATCCTAGTAGTATTGTGAGCCGAACCATCTTGGATAAGCGCGGCAAGTATCTATCAGATAGCTTCTGAAATGAAACGAATTAAGTCAACTGAAGTTTGATGTTATATTGATCTATAAATTAACATATATTTGTTATTTTACAACATCTAACTTCAGTTTAGTCTCGATTCGTTTCATTTCAGAATCATTTATGCTCGATTAGTTTTATATGAGGCTCATCTAGTCTCTTTTAATATCATTATAGGCTCGAGATGCTTTTTGATACCGGTTAGGCTGAATCGAAGCTTATTTGAGTTTGATAAGAATCAATCGAGGCCAGATATTTCGCGACATACGCGACTGTCGCGCCGGTCACATCTAGTAGATGACAGACATCTAAGGGATCGCTCGAGTGCCTATCTTGATGCTTACCACGGCTATCTCATACAGCCTTGCTCCGAAGCATTATAATATAGCGTTCGTGGAGATACGGATAGGGAGTGCGAGTATCCGCCGACGGCTATGCAACAGATATTTGCTGCGACTATCCGTTTTTTTCAGTGTACGAAATACCCCATATAATAACTTCTGAAATAAAAGGGATAAAAATCTGAAAAAAATTGGGTAGTTGTTTTACGATGAGGATTTTCAGTACACAAAATTTCGAAAAGATGGGAGGGGGTGAGGCCGGATCCGACGTCCAGAATTGGTGGACTTGCTCATATATGTTAATTCAAATATACGGTTTCTTAACTATAAATGGAGATTCGATTCGTCATATCCGAAATTATCATTTGTTAACATCAAATGAATTTTATTAACTATAAATAAACTGTTTTCTCAGTGTACAATCTTGACTAAATGTAACTGCGGACCAGCCTCTGTCGGCATCATCAGTATCACACTGATAGAAGGATTTAGTTCTATTTAATAAGATTCAGTAATAGGTACTAAATGATTTATTAACGAACCTTTCATCAATAAATATTTAGTAATAGTTACTAAATCATTTATTAAAGTCCATTTATTTCCACCAAATAAATATTTATTAGTATTCAATAAATGGTTTATTAGCATTTAGTAAATGCTTTATTAGTATTTAATAAATTTATTAGTATTGAAGAAATCATTGTTTTAAGTTATTTTAGAGTATAACCTAATTTTTTCACTCAAAAATGAATAAAAATAATGAAAACAAATAATTTTAAGTAAAAGTATAAGGAATTATACAGAAAAAAATTTCGTTAAATTATCATTTTATATTTAAGACATACATCAAATTCGAAATTAACTTATATTAAATAATAATACACAGAATGAATAATAATAATAATACACAGACTGAAAATATTAAATTAAACTCCGCTGAGAAATGACATTTAAGCCATTTGACAGTATGTCAAATAAACAAACGAACATATTTACCAAATACATATTTAATAACTGGTACTAAATATTATTTGGTGAAAACAAATATTTATTTGGAGATAATAAGGCTTTATTTCTATTTATATGATTTAGTTGAGATAAATAACTGATTTAATAAGCTGTAACAATTAATATTGATGAGTACAAAATATTTATTTCTCCCAAATAAGTGACTAAAAATTTTGCTACTAAATCAATTTAACAGTCCGTACTAAATCCGTCTATCAGTGCATGTTCTCCCTAATATCATGTCCCATGTAATTCAGATTTCTAACGATGGTGATATCGGTGAGTTGCCCGGAAGGATGAGCTGGTAGAAAATGAGGATAGTCTGGATATAACTCTAATTTTGTGTTTAGGGAGGGGCCCGGGAGAAACGGTGGGAACGAGGAATCTTTGATGAGTAGCCTGTAATTCATTTTCAACTGTGCCTTAAGGGGGGAAATACATATAAATGGTTGAAAACGAGGCAACATTTGAGGATTCATTTTCAACGAAACTATTGAACTATTCATTTTCAAATTTTTGGGATAGTTTATTGAACATTCGAAGATGTGAAAAAAAATGTAGTTAATGTGAAATGATTGTTTTCGAACAGCCTGGAGAGAATTGTTGTGGCACGAATTTTTTCTGAGCCTACGAATTGCGGCAGTTGTAGCACTCTTGTTTCTTATCTGTAACCAAATAGCAAGAGATATTTCTATTCTATATGAAATTACACTGTCGACAAACCTAAAACAAGAGGTGAAAAAGTTTAATTTGAATAATTGCGGGACGCAGAAATGAAAAATGCGATTTTCACCAAGAATTTTCGCGTTCTTTATCCAAAAAAACAATTGTTTGATTCAATTTTTATTGAAAATTTAGGTTTATCGACGAGGGCTTGGTATTATGTATCTAAAAAACTTTGGTTTGAATAAATCGGCTGAATAGTTTTTTTTTTATCGCTGATGCAGATTTCAAAAATGTAGTTTCGAGAAAAATGCATAATCGTTTGCCAGCGCGCGCCATTATACATGCTATACGCGCGAAACGCTCAACTTTCACAGGCTGCAGTATCTATAGAATTCAGCATTTCACTTTAAAATTTTCGGACGATATTCTGAAGATGTTGAGCTATCGATTATTGAAAGAAAAAAAAAAAACATTCTGGAAAAATTTATATGTATTTCCCCCCTTAATTGCCAGAGTGTGACAAATGTTAACACGATTGACAGATACGCGAGCAGTGACTTTGGAAGGATGATGCTCTTGCTCCCATTGAGAGAGAGGGTGCCAAATCGGCCCCCAACGAATGATTAGACGATAGTAATGAATTAAGAAATGGCGTTTAGGTTTTAAACAATTAGGAAAAAAAGTACAGAGTAATTTTAAATAATCGCGTATCATCACTCTCAGCACATCAGCAGCATATATCCTTGTGCACAACCTTCGCAGTAATAATATCACAAATCCCTTTGATTTTAATCAATAACTCCCAATGCTCATCATCTACAGGTATCAAATCTCCAATCAAAACATGAATATTGCGAATGAAACTCAGCATTTCTGCTGCAGACATGATGATGTATTTATTCTTTAGTTGAGTGGGTGTTATTGCTCGCGGGGTGTTTTGTTTTTCGTTGATACCGTAGTGACATCCTTTAATTCGATCGTTCAACTTATCGAGGGTGAAATATCGTTTCACCTTGATGAAATGCCAGAGCAACTGCCCTAAATCATAACGGAGAGTTCCTTCGAAAATATCATGCACCGGGTCAGCAGCTGAGTCTTCAATATTATGGAATGACTGAAGACGGTTGAAAATACACGGGTTTTTGATCCCTGTGTTGGCTGGTTCCCTTTGACTTAAATGTTCATTGTAATTTTCTATGTTTCTTAAAGTACAAGAATCTTCATCGAAAATCGAACTAAAATCTCCGCGATGAGTTAAACAGAATCGACAGCAATAATTCGAATCAAAATTTTCCATGAACCCCGCGATCTCGTGGACAGCAAGGTTGTCACCAATAACTGTAGCCAATGAAAAATATACTCGTGTTGTCGTCCCGGCGTATGATATCTCGATACCTTCTGTCTCCAACAGTACAAGCTCGTCAATGGCCTTTGTTAAAATTTTCTCGAAACTTAAATAAGACTTATCCAATGTATGGAAAAGAATGAATATCAATATATTTTCTATTTTCGATACAATTGAGGGGGGTAGACAAGGGATATTGACGTAAATGCCGCCAACATTTGACACTGATGCGTGAGTTCCGAGAGGGTTATTCGGTTCGAATCCGTCGTAATAGAGAATAAGAGGTAGAACTAATTTATCCGGAAATAAATTCATTTTGTTTTTCCATCGTTTTCCTTCAGTAAGATTTTGTATTAAATCTGGATCTTTATCAAGTTTTTCAAGGTAATTAATCACGTGATACATCATGTCAGGGAGTTCAAGAAACTTCTTCAAAACTACTGTCAGGGGAATGAATTCAATGGAAACAGGTACTGTAACTGATTGTTGATCAATGTCTTTGGATTTGTAATCTTCCCTCTCACCTATGGGAATCGCCTGTGGGGGTATATAAGTTCCTCGCTCCTCTAAATATGTGAAACGTTGCCATTCAGTTTCCAAGCTTGCAAAAGGTGCACTCATTGCATCAAACGCGTTCGTGAATCTATCGATATTCCCCGGGGTTTCACCCAAAGTTCCTAATCGATCCAACAATTCTGGGTAAATTGAACGCATATTATTTTTAATTAAAGAAGAGCAATCCTCGACAATTGTCTGAACTTTACACCGTGGTAATTCATCCAAATCATAAAGCTTCGATATAAAGAAACTGGATTCTTGTCTAATTTGATCCCGCAATCTCACGCAATTATAATCTATATCACATGGGTAAAAGTGATTCATCTTCAAACGATTTATGATACTGATGATAAATGATTTATTGAAGTACAATAAGCCAAGCGGAGCATAAAATGATGCATAAAACTAAGTAGGATTATTCCTCAGTAAAATATTTATCCAACTTTGATGCCAGTATTCCTCTGCAGTGCTGAAAACAACTTATTTAACTGGGTACCGATTTTGTCAGTAACACTGTGTATTTTATACACTGCTCTTTGGAAAAACATCCAGATAATAACGCAGTCTTCGGGATATTGTAAATTTGCTGCCCAAAAAATCTTAAATGTGAGATCAAGCGCTCGCAAGGGGCTCTCAACGTTATACTTCACGTCGTCGACGATGACATAAGCACCGGATACCTGTGTGTATGAACCTACAAAGAGCATGTAGGGCTGTACAGTCGTCTGTTTCGCCTTGGCAATGTCTTGTCTTCTCTTAATCCTTTCATCAATATCAGCAGCAATCTATAAATGATAAATCGCGTGACTAATGCCATGAGGTCGTAAGCGACGTAAAAAAATCTTTTTTTTTGTCGGAAAAATCTTTTTTATGGTATATACCATCTTTATCTAATACCTTCACGAAGACAATGAAATTGTCACGAAATGAAGACTCGTTTTCTTGACCACCCGTAACTGTATTTTTTTCTATTATTCTTCAGTGCCTCCCCAGCATTCTCCTTGTTCGATAGTTTTCTTATTTTAGCTGGAGGTTTATTGACTCCTCGAGCATTGGTCAATTTAGAAGGTTTCAAGAGGCAACTAAATAATATCATTAACGCTGCATCTCGATGCTCTAATAAAAAGAAAGATGACAATAATAATTTTGAAACGAATATAAAATTGCATCGAAGAAATATACATTTATCAGACCGTGCAATGTATTACCGGATGCAGCCTTAGCCAGGTCTGTCAGAGTTTCTTTGGCTACAGGATCTTTGCTTGCAATTTTAACCTCATTTGCGTGGGTGGTGATGAATATTTTTATTTGGTTCCAAATAGTATACAAAATTCGGTCTTTCCCTGGAAACTTTTTCGTAAAGTCCACGGAAATCTGGTGAACATGACATGACTATATGTACTTGGAGAATTAATTTATATGATTCATCAACTCCGGAAATTAAGAAGCAGTACACTCAGCAAATCTTTTCCTGTACTTTCTCGCACGCATGGATACTTAAAGAAAGGCTCTATTTGATCCTTGAGTGCAGCTTGTCGAGTATCGAAAGACTCGTTCCAACACTGTAAAACTTCGGACCATGGGCTTATATTGATCAATAACCAATCCAGTTTTTGCTGTTGTTCTGAGAAAAATTATAATCAATGACTAAATAAGTATCTGTGGGTTTGGGAAAACTTTTCGATGACAAATACTTAGATAAATTATAATCATTCTGAATGCTGTCTTTTACCCACCTGCCCTTGTTAAAAGAGACTCCACGTTCTCTTCACTGACATCTCCAATTTTCGTTTTGTTTAATATGTTTGATTCTTTTAATTTTCTCTTCACGTAATTGAACCTATCCCACAGTTTTCCAGTTGCACGAGTCGAAGCGTTGATACCAGAAACGAATGCCGTGTAATAAATACTCGCCTTATCATTAAAGGTAACTTCAATGGCCCTTGCCAATGTCTGGAAACACTCTTTCTTTATTCTGTTGAGGACCGAAATATAGATAAGGAAACAAAGATTGATTGGCAAATTGAACATTATGACAGGATGAAGAAGTGAGGATATTGTGATGAGAGTGGAAATCTTACTTCATCTTCTGAATTGGTATGCCAAGAGTAGTGAACCGTGGGATAACTTCGCGATTCACTTCGCGATCAATTAATAATGCAGCTAGTAAGTTTTGATAATGCTCATTAAGGTATTTATTTATTTATTTATTATCACTAAGGTATGTATTTATTTATCTCTTGTATAAACATTTAAAATTGTCAATCCTCCCCAACTGGTACTTAAAAAAGTGTATAGCTCGATTCTCAGTCTTTTGTCATCTTCTGTCATTACATCATCAGACTGATTATTATCATCTATAATTCGATACCTCCGCGGAATAAACGACTATCTCAGAAGTTGCTTGAAAAAGCAGCTATCTGAGAAGTTGCTCGCAAAAGCAGCCATCTCAAATTTTGCTTGAAGAAGCGGCTATCTCGAAATTGGCTTGAAAAAGCGGCTATCTCAGAAGTTGCTTGAAAAAGCAGCTATTTCAAGTTTTACTCGAAAAAGCTGCCATTTCAGGATCGAAATTTTTTAGCCGCAAATTAAGTTGGTAGCACTTAATAACTTAGACATAAAAGTACATTGATTAAATAAAACGACGATGAACAGCGAATAAAATGAGTATTTTCTTACTCCTATTTAGTAGTAAAAAATAAAAATACCTAAAAGTACATTAATCAAATAAAACGACGATGAACAGAGAATAACATGAGTATTTATTTCGCATATAGAAATGTTGAATTTCATTTTGTTTCCACGGGTCATTTCACAATAGTTTGTCGTACAAAATTTGTGCCACAAATAATATGCTTCTCACAAGGGTAGGTACTAGCGGCACTACACCCAATATGATTTGTTATGTATATAATATTATATACATTTGCTTTTACAGATCTAAATATTTCAATAACTTCAACGTAAAGTTCTAGAATTACAATACTTCTTAAAAATAAATCAGTCTTTGATTTGTCTGAACAAATATGAATAAATCGTATTGAAAATGTGAATAGTATATACGAGGACGGTAATTGTTTAGAATAATACCTTCTCTACGTGGCAAAGGAAATCATAACGCACAATGAAAAATATGGTTCCCATTTTTCCTATATGTTATAGTATGGTATTACTACCACTTTTTCTTACTCCCATTTAGTAGTGAAATAGTACATTACAATATGAGTCCGGTAAAACTTATTCTGACGAGTGTGAGGTTGCAGCCCGAGCCGGAGTCGAGTATTGTACAAAATTTTACTTCAGGAGGTGTGAAAATGGGGGTTTTAGCCACGCGAAGCGTGGGTAAAACGTCCAAAATCACACTTAGTGAAGTAAAAAATCATTGAAATCCGTAAAAAACTCTACGATTACTCGATTACTCTACGATTACTACGATTACTACTACGGTTACTCTAAACGATTGCCACGAGTACTACTATTTACGATTCGAGAATCGTTTCATAAAATGCACGAGAATTTGGGGGAATAAGTCCTTGGTCCAGAAGTGATTGCAAGTCTTTTTTTTTATTTATGTCCAATTGTATTTTAACTCTATAGGCTCTTCTTAAATCTTCATTTAACCACGTTGCATTGCCAATCAACGATGTTTGCGGATCTTCGTCAAACCCATATTTATGTTCAATACTTCCGGTTGAGTATACACTCATCTCACGTACTTTTGAAATTTTTATTTTCACCCACTTCTTTTTTTCCGAAAAGGTTGTAAAATCCAAAACTTCTTCTTGGATTATTTCGTGCAGCACGTATGGTGTTTCGTTTACTTTGGCTCCCCTTATTAGGTCGCACCATTCATCCTGAGTGTATATGGATCTGTTTTTACACTCCTTCTCTATTCTGGCATGCATTGAGTCTGCAGGATTTTGGGTATGACCCGCTTCCAGATACCTGTAATAATAACAGGCATTGATGGATCAGTGAAAAATTCTAATACTTGATTCTTATTATTTGGCCAATTCATTTCATCTACCTGTGGGTGATTTTTATGCTGAACTCCATACAAGCTCTTATGTACATACAGTACAGGATGTGGTTCCGATTTTGCCCACCACAGTTGTCACTGTAGAACCTAAAATCCTTAGTCCCGGACTCAACTTTTGTAGTTATGAATTGCCAGAGGCAGCTGCTAATTTCGTTGGCTCCTCGTTTGGCAATAGTCTCGTTCCATACGTAACAGATACCCTCCTTTCTTGCCATATCAAACACCGTAAAATTATATACGCCAAGTTTTCGTTTGTAATACATTACAGATGTCTCTGAACGAGGCGTAGCAAGAACCTATTGGAGAGATATTCGTGAAGATAATTCAAAATATATGTCAAGCAACGATGCCATCATTTTATTTTCTCAAAGATAACCCTTATAGCTAATAGCTATTAGCAGTTTTCAGGCAGGAATGAAGTTGATATGGTATAGTATAATTCAATTACAGTGTAAATATGAAATTGTGAAATTTATTAGTCCGGTTAAATCAATTGCGTGAAATATAATACTCCAAAACTGTATCACATCTGGTGAATTTTTAAACATGGATCTACAGGAGATTCCTCAAGAATCAAGTCTATAATCACTCTGAAATACCACAATGATCAAGTAACTGAGAAAATAATAGTTTGTTTCTGAAATTGTAACTGTAATTGAATTATTTTTACTATATTCTATAACAAATGGAATCAGATGTAACTCAAGTGTGAACTGAATATACCTTTTGAAGGTCGAAGCAAGCCGTACATATAGTTTCATCCTCTACTGCAATGTCTTTATCCTCGTACATTAATTCGCGAGATTTGGTTTTATTATAGATATGCTCATCGTAATTTCCTTGTTCCAATTCTTTTTGTTCAGTTGAAAGGAACTTGAAGTGGTTGCAAGTTGTGCATTGGTCTTTTTTCGGCTTGTGAAAGCTCAAATTATATTTATCAAAAGTATCTCTGTAATAATGTGCAGAAGCGACATTCGAATCTTCGTTAACAGCCATCCACTGGACGTATTTTCTGTACATTTTTTCTACGTTGAGGTCTTCACTCAAATACTGTCGACTACTTTTTGCTCGAGAGTAATGTGAGTCAACTCTATTGAACGTATTGATATGCTTATGTACAGATTGTGTAGTAGCAGCAGGTATTCTTTTTGGTCTGGTTGTATGAAATCCACGCTCATCAGATACTATAAACTGTCCGTTAGTTGTCTTTTTCTTATCTACAGTGAACAACCAACTGCGAGAGATACCTATTCAGGAGAAAAAAAAAAACATGATTTCCTGAATACAGCGTATAAGAAGTATTATTTGAATCATAGCAGGTACAGGTCTTGATTACTATCCAAATACTTTATTATATTAGGCTGTATTTATATTTACCCAATGTGTCTAGAAACATTCGCCGGCAAACTTTTACTTCCTCCGTAGAAGTCTTAAGCACGAATTTATGAGTACGGTTTCTGGTGTTAGGCTTTTCATTTTTTTTATCAACTCCTACTGCTTTGGGTTTTCGTGTCTCCATGTACCGAGCAACATAATCCCATTGACGGGTATGATCTCCTAGTTTCCAAAAAGAATCGTGAATTTTCTTCCTCTCTGCAATATTTATTCTTGCATGGCACTTGAATCGGCAATTCTTGTTACATCCGACACGCATATGTTTGGCTGCGAAGGGAACTCCCGACCTAGAGACACCAGCTTCGCCGGAATTGCGTGCTCTTTTTGCCGAAAAGTCCTTCCATTCACTCGGGCACCTTCGTCGCTTTATTGACTGCATTGATGCATGTGCAGCGTTATCATCGCCGTTATCATCGTTATCATCGCCGTTGTCATCGTTATCATCGCCGTTATCATCGCCGTTATCATCTTCGTCATCGTCATAATATGGTTCGGAGTCAGACTCTTGTTCATAAGGAGACTCATCACTTGAATCCCCATTCGGAGTATCGATATTTTCAATATTGCTACCTCTATTCGGTGAGGTACCTGACGATGGTGGTGGGATTAGGTCCTTTCCGGTAAAATTATAGCCACACTCTGATTCTAATAGTGTGGCGATACTCAGTGCAGGTTCATCTTCTTCAAAATCTGTACAAGCGTATACAACAAGAGTAATATGAATAAGAACGTACGAATAAAATTGTACCGGGACAATGAAACTAGTGTACTTACAATCCATTTCTGACCGAAGGGAATTATATGCTTTTCTTATTAAATAGATTTTCAAGAATTAGATTTTCAAGAATTAGATTTTCAATCTATTTAATAAGAAAAGCATATAATTCCCTTCGGTCAGAAATGGATTGTAAGTACACTAGTTTCATTGTCCCGGTACAATTTTATTCGTACGTTCTTATTCATATTACTCTTGTTGTATACGCTTGTACAGATTTTGAAGAAGATGAACCTGCACTGAGTATCGCCACACTATTAGAATCAGAGTGTGGCTATAATTTTACCGGAAAGGACCTAATCCCACCACCATCGTCAGGTACCTCACCGAATAGAGGTAGCAATATTGAAAATATCGATACTCCGAATGGGGATTCAAGTGATGAGTCTCCTTATGAACAAGAGTCTGACTCCGAACCATATTATGACGATGACGAAGATGATAACGGCGATGATAACGATGACAACGGCGATGATAACGATGATAACGGCGATGATAACGCTGCACATGCATCAATGCAGTCAATAAAGCGACGAAGGTGCCCGAGTGAATGGAAGGACTTTTCGGCAAAAAGAGCACGCAATTCCGGCGAAGCTGGTGTCTCTAGGTCGGGAGTTCCCTTCGCAGCCAAACATATGCGTGTCGGATGTAACAAGAATTGCCGATTCAAGTGCCATGCAAGAATAAATATTGCAGAAAGGAAGAACATTCACGATTCTTTTTGGAAACTAGGAGATCATACCCGTCAATGGGATTATGTTGCTCGGTACATGGAGACACGAAAACCCAAAGCAGTAGGAGTTGATAAAAAAAATGAAAAGCCTAACACCAGAAACCGTACTCATAAATTCGTGCTTAAGACTTCTACGGAGGAAGTAAAAGTTTGCCGGCGAATGTTTCTAGACACATTGGGTAAATATAAATACAGCCTAATATAATAAAGTATTTGGATAGTAATCAAGACCTGTACCTGCTATGATTCAAATAATACTTCTTATACGCTGTATTCAGGAAATCATGTTTTTTTTTTTTCTCCTGAATAGGTATCTCTCGCAGTTGGTTGTTCACTGTAGATAAGAAAAAGACAACTAACGGACAGTTTATAGTATCTGATGAGCGTGGATTTCATACAACCAGACCAAAAAGAATACCTGCTGCTACTACACAATCTGTACATAAGCATATCAATACGTTCAATAGAGTTGACTCACATTACTCTCGAGCAAAAAGTAGTCGACAGTATTTGAGTGAAGACCTCAACGTAGAAAAAATGTACAAAAAATACGTCCAGTGGATGGCTGTTAACGAAGATTCGAATGTCGCTTCTGCACATTATTACAGAGATACTTTTGATAAATATAATTTGAGCTTTCACAAGCCGAAAAAAGACCAATGCACAACTTGCAACCACTTCAAGTTCCTTTCAACTGAACAAAAAGAATTGGAACAAGGAAATTACGATGAGCATATCTATAATAAAACCAAATCTCGCGAATTAATGTACGAGGATAAAGACATTGCAGTAGAGGATGAAACTATTTGTACGGCTTGCTTCGACCTTCAAAAGGTATATTCAGTTCACACTTGAGTTACATCTGATTCCATTTGTTATAGAATATAGTAAAAATAATTCAATTACAGTTACAATTTCAGAAACAAACTATTATTTTCTCAGTTACTTGATCATTGTGGTATTTCAGAGTGATTATAGACTTGATTCTTGAGGAATCTCCTGTAGATCCATGTTTAAAAATTCACCAGATGTGATACAGTTTTGGAGTATTATATTTCACGCAATTGATTTAACCGGACTAATAAATTTCACAATTTCATATTTACACTGTAATTGAATTATACTATACCATATCAACTTCATTCCTACCTCAGGATGAATGGTGCGACCTAATAAGGGGAGCCAAAGTAAACGAAACACCATACGTGCTGCACGAAATAATCCAAGAAGAAGTTTTGGATTTTACAACCTTTTCGGAAAAAAAGAAGTGGGTGAAAATAAAAATTTCAAAAGTACATGAGATGAGTGTATACTCAACCGGAAGTATTGAACATAAATATGGGTTTGACGAAGATCCGCAAACATCGTTGATTGGCAATGCAACGTGGTTAAATGAAGATTTAAGAAGAGCCTATAGAGTTAAAATACAATTGGACATAAATAAAAAAAAAGACTTGCAATCACTTCTGGACCAAGGACTTATTCCCCCAAATTCTCGTGCATTTTATGAAACGATTCTCGAATCGTAAATAGTAGTACTCGTGGCAATCGTTTAGAGTAACCGTAGTAGTAATCGTAGTAATCGTAGAGTAATCGAGTAATCGTAGAGTTTTTTACGGATTTCAATGATTTTTTACTTCACTAAGTGTGATTTTGGACGTTTTACCCACGCTTCGCGTGGCTAAAACCCCCATTTTCACACCTCCTGAAGTAAAATTTTGTACAATACTCGACTCCGGCTCGGGCTGCAACCTCACACTCGTCAGAATAAGTTTTACCGGACTCATATTGTAATGTACTATTTCACTACTAAATGGGAGTAAGAAAAAGTGGTAGTAATACCATACTATAACATATAGGAAAAATGGGAACCATATTTTTCATTGTGCGTTATGATTCCCTTTGCCACGTAGAGAAGGTATTATTCTAAACAATTACCGTCCTCGTATATACTATTCACATTTTCAATACGATTTATTCATATTTGTTCAGACAAATCAAAGACTGATTTATTTTTAAGAAGTATTGTAATTTTAGAACTTTACGTTGAAGTTATTGAAATATTTAGATCTGTAAAAGCAAATGTATATAATATTATATACATAACAAATCATATTGGGTGTAGTGCCGCTAGTACCTACCCTTGTGAGAAGCATATTATTTGTGGCACAAATTTTGTACGACAAACTATTGTGAAATGGCCCGTGGAAACAAAATGAAATTCAACATTTCTATATGCGAAATAAATACTCATGTTATTCTCTGTTCATCGTCGTTTTATTTGATTAATGTACTTTTAGGTATTTTTATTTTTTACTACTAAATAGGAGTAAGAAAATACTCATTTTATTCGCTGTTCATCGTCGTTTTATTTAATCGATGTACTTTTATGTCTAAGTTATTAAGTGCTACCAACTTAATTTGCGGCTAAAAAATTTCGATCCTGAAATGGCAGCTTTTTCGAGTAAAACTTGAAATAGCTGCTTTTTCAAGCAACTTCTGAGATAGCCGCTTTTTCAAGCCAATTTCGAGATAGCCGCTTCTTCAAGCAAAATTTGAGATGGCTGCTTTTGCGAGCAACTTCTCAGATAGCTGCTTTTTCAAGCAACTTCTGAGATAGTCGTTTATTCCGCGGAGGTATCGAATTAAACTAGCTTGTGACGTGGACAGGTTTTTGGGGCTTTTGAGCTGCATAACATTCGCTACATCAGAATTTGCTGCACCGGTATTCACTGGAAGAGTGAGGAAGCTCATTGAATGGTAGTTGAAATCGTCAAATTATCAGAAATGGACACACCGGTGTTGTTAAATGCAAGATTAGGAGGTATTATTGTGGAAGCTAGGGTTGATGGCCTGAAAATTTGTGAGATCAAAGAATGATTTTTTACATCTCCGCCTCGAATAAGACAAATATTTTTACCTGTGTTAGTTACTGCAGACTTTTCAGGGAATTCCATTCCTTTGAACAATTCTTTGATCGTCTTAGGATCGCACGTTAATTCTGACTCGTGCGACATGCGTCGAAAGAGAATGGAAAATAAACGAAATGCTTTCAGATTTCCCTTAGGTCGCTAAGCAACCGCAACGTTTATTATTGACAATCAACAATTGAACTCAAATAAAACTCGACTCTGTGATGACGCTAACTAGAGAAGGGGGTTACGGCGTTAGCCCAAAACGAATGGTTGGCGTTACCGCGGGCGCTATAAACTCTCGTCGGTAGTGCCTGATCGGTAGGCTAGCGTTATCACATTTATTATTAATTATCGACATTTATTTAACAGAAACAAGAGGCATGTACTTACTTCACATCCATTTGTGTTTAAATCTTATGATAAACTCGCCATTACTAATTCACTGCACTGTATGTCGGGTAGTGTGAAATTGCAGCTATACACTGTAATAACACTTACCGTACCCATAGAACCCTGTGCCATAAATATATGGTAACTGTTACCATATTCTATCGTAGTTGCTACGATATCAAGCAAAGTGAAATATCCTATGTGTAAATAGGAATAAATACTATGCATACATAGTAATTATTACTATAGTGCTTAGTAGAAACTACCATTGCCGCGTAGTAATGCTTGCTATAGAATATTGCACTTTATACTAGCCAACATACTAAAACCTACAAAAACAGTTGATTCAAAAACTCTCGTACTATGTTTTATAGTACTATCTATTATAAAATTCTCTCCGTGTACGTCTAAAGACTTCTTCTACGTTTTTGTACTTTTTGTAGACTGTCGAAGAACAGCGCAACTACGAAAACGTAAAAGACCCAATTGAGAACAATTACGCTGTTTTACAGCAGAAAAAAAAAAATCGTAAAATTGTCGTAGTAGTTCATGGTTATTCATAGTTATTCGTAGTTTATCGTAGAAATTATTTTCACCAGGGTGAGCGACAGAATCCTATAAAAAATGAAAAAGTTAATGGAGTAACACCGATACAAACGGATTGGAAATGTGAATTGGAAAGGGGCCGTTCAATAGGAAATAACTCAAACAGAAATCCGATTACGACCCATACAAAACCTTCTATTGGTTTGAATAATTTTTTTCAAGCAGGGTACGAAATCAAAGCACTGATCATTGCCAATCAAAGTTTTAGTGTGCAGTATGCCGGACAATGTCTCGGCTTTCAGACGATTCCTAACTTTGGTCTTATTGAGCTGAATTTGGGAAAATATTCATTTCACCGTAGCACCAGAGTGTGGAAGGCAGTGCAAGTTTCTTACGAAGTTGGACAAATGAGGAAATTTGATTGATCCTTCACCTAATTTTAGTTTTGAGACTGTCACCCAATAATCAATACTGAGTGCGAGTGGTGCATTTATTTCCAGACTTTTTAGCTCCCTCCATTCTGAGTCCAGATCATTCAAGTCGTTCTCATGTACTAAGTTTGGAAATTTGGTTGCAAAAGGAACGATAGAGTTGTGTGACTTCATTTGCGTCGGATCTAAGAAGCCTAATTCTTTGAACACTTTTATATGTCTTGAAAATTGAACCACTTGACCAGTTGTTTGCAAGCTTCAATGTAAAATTGGAGACATCTGAGACGGAAATCTGAAAGTTGTTCCGAACTCAATCCATGAGAACCATTAGATATGGATGCAGTGACTTTTGCACCTCTTCTATCATAACGAAATTGTGCGGATTATCGAACACAACTTTTTCTACCGCAGTGTTTCTAACATAGTCGCTCTTAAGGAAGCAGTTCAGTAGCGTCTTGTATACCGCAGACACACGTGAATAGAGTTGATGGATTTTTGTTTCCTCCGATTGCATTTCGGGATTTAGGTTGGTAAAATATGGCAGTACCTGTTCCAAGAATCGGAGGTAGAGTTTAACGTACTTTTCTTTCAATCTGCTCAAAATCATGTCTGCTGCTAGAACTTTATCCTCATAAACTGCATCAGTGAAGAACAAAATGAGCGCGTCATACTGGTCCAGCAATCTTCTCACTACTTGTAACAATGAAAGCCATCTGGTTTGTGAGAGGTGAAGAAGTTTGTGAGGTTTCAGGCCCAAAAACTCTTGGAATTGTTTAAGCACAGAGAGCCTCTTGTAGCCATGTTGGATATAGTTGAATACATCTCTGGCAATATCTTCAATTATACGTAGTAATTTTTCACACGCATAATTAGCACATAATGCAAAAGAATGGCAGAAGCATTTCATTAAAAACAAGTGCGAAATGTCTTTTTTCAACAAGATAGACAGAGAGTGATGAGTTCCGAACATATTACTTGCACCGTCACTTGCAAAACCAATCATATTCGATTTGTATGTTATGTTATGATCTTTGAAAAAAGCGATAACATGATCATACAAAGCTTGGGCAGTCACAACTGGTGTATGAATCAGGGCAAGAAACACGTCATTCATCCGACCATTGTCAAAAAATCTGACTACTAACGCCAAGTGCTTTGTAGCGCTGACGTCCGTAGATTCATCAACAAGAAGTGAAAACTTGGTTGTTAGGAGACACTGCACAATTTATTCAAACTGACCATGACATAGAAATCATAATGTTTCCGAAATTGGAAAGAATTCTAGAAATTATATACAATAATTGCGTCAAACTTCAAATGTCTCTTTACGCAAAAATATGTTTCGATGATATCAGTTGAATGTACAGTCAGCCAAAGAGAACCTGACGCACCGTAGGTAAGGTGATGGAGCAACCAAACGTACACGTTGATACACGTTTGTTTTTAATTGTATTTAGTGTTGCCGCGAGACGAGACGAGACGAGAATTTCTCTTCTCTCGTCTTGTCTCGACATTGTCGAGACGAGAGATCATACCGTCTCGTCTCGAATATCGAGAGAAAATTGGTCTCTCGTCTCGAATTTTCTCGACTGACCGCGATGGAAAATGTCAGCATAAAATCTAAATATCGATTTATTTTTTATTTTGGTGCTTTATATCTTCGATTGTACCGCATGTACCTGTTATACTGCAATTAGTTGAATGCGGCTCGAAATATGAATAACAATTCTGGTATACTTCGAGACAGTAAACAGAACGCAACAAACAATCAAACGTAGAAAACAAATAGAATAAAAGAGAAAGGGATGGAAGCAATTGAGATTTTAAAATGTCTACCCAAGCATGTTTTTATTTATTTTCAACCATCAGCTATGGCTACGCCAAACGTCCCCAAGCTGTATTATGTCCATCCAGTCATATCTGGCCTCAAGCGCCGAGACTCTCGACACTCTCGCCGTGTCTTTCTCGTCTCGTCTCGACTTGGACGGCCGAGAGAAAATCGCTCTCTCGTCTCGTCTCTCGACTCTTCATTCTCGTCTCGTCTCGTTTTTCTCGTCTCTCGCGGCAACACTAATTGTATTCAAGTTGGTATGAAATTCAGACATCTGTCAAGCGATGAATCAGCTCTGTTTGTTTTCTTTCAGAGAACGTCAATTCACTAACCTAAACGGTGATTAATAAAATCGTCACATCGGATAACCCTAAAATGCGCGAATGTGTTTCCGAATTAGGTGGCTCCTAAAATAACCTAGTTCTCGTTGAGTGTTTTAGGGGGTATACCTTTACCAATGATGTTCGCCAGCTATGAAAATCACGCTGTTACGCTGATACACCTGTAACCACGTGACTCGACCTGCAGTCCAACCGTCTCTCACTAATGAGCTGAAAATTTACGCGTGGCTACATCTCACGGGCGGTGTCGGAACTAATATAATGACATTAGCGGCAATGGCTACTCTCAGCCGTTGACAATCGCGAAAATTACCACAAAAACGTAGAATACAACTGGCCCCTTCATCGTTGTCGAAAACAAAGATGTTTTGGTATGGTTGTGTTCGGAATTCCCGATAGAATCGGGCTCTCTCGGTCGATTTTGCATTTTTTATGCGTAGGCTTTGATATAAGTCGACATAAATGGCACGCCAACACTTTTCGATCAAAAAAAAAAACAAATCCCGCTTTCATTCGATCAGATGTACCAGTTCGATCTCATTACTCGTCAAACATCGGCTGCCAAAAGGACAAGTCGATTGATAGCCCCGTTTTGGAGAAAATAGACGGGTCGGTAACAATTTGGGTATACCCCCCCCCTTAATTCACACAGAAGTAAAACCAATGATACGTTTGGAATTCGAATAGCAAAAGTCTTGTCATTTTTTACAGCGATTAAAGAATAGCATATCAACATATCATTACGATTAGTATTTATATTATACTATACATGCGAAAAAGCGGAAATGCCCTGCCTGAAAAAAAAAAAAAAAACAGTGTTCACATGAATAGCTCGTACTCGGAGAGAATTTTATAGGAAATACTATCATCGAATTATCGTAAAAACATACCGACCGATTTCAATGATAGCGGAAACTATTCACAAGATTGAATGTACAATATGTATAAAAAACTTATGTGAATATGAGATTGTAATTCTTATTTTAACAAATTATAATTATGAACATCTGTCATCATATATTCAACTATCCAAACTTGGTTTTATTTATTAGAATGTTATTATTTCAGTTGATTATCGACTCTCATAAAATCAAAATAATAACCTTTGAAAACTTTATTTATAAATCCTACGATCAATGATGGTAATCATTACCATCATAGCTAATCTTAGTTTTCTTTTAGTGAGGTGTTCAACCATAACCTAAAAGTGCGATCTATTCCTTTTTTTATGTTTATTGCGTAGTGTTTTTTGTATGTCCGATAGCTTTGACTAACCCCGATGGTGAACGTTACCATCCAGATAAAAAATCGTACAGTCGCTTCATTGTAGAAATTTCTATATCCAATGATTGTAGTAACTATAACCAATAGATGATTATATTCATAATCTTCACTTCTACAAATTCAATCACCATTGCAGCCTTTGAACTATACCAGATAGAGCCGCATGCGTCTTTGTATTCCTTGAAATCTTCATCAAATAATCCTAGAACAAAAGAAGGGCAAGCAAGCAGTAGAGCAACACATTTACATGGCAGTTGATTATCTAAACTAATGTTCGGAAATGGAAGACAATAAATTGTCAAATAAACACTTACTTTGGCGATCATGCTCCACAGGCACCTTCGATTCTATATTTATTTCTTGCTAATTCTTTCACAAAACTATCTATTGAATGCGTTCGCTTCGCCAGCAGAAGAACAACTGATGTGCAGTGCTTGGCGAGGGCGGCAAGGCGGGTACGGGGTAGGTAGAGAAGCCACCTGCGAAAAAGGGTCTGGAAATTGCTTTAAGAGAGTATAACGACAATTCTTATACTAGGAAATGTAAGAAATTCTCCATCGGCTAACATAAATATTTGGGCGAGGCTCGATACCCAGGCGCACTTGAGACTACGGTGCCGTACCCTAGGATGTACAACGGGCCTGTGACGTAAACCAGGCCACTGCCTGTACCAAGCATTGCTAGGGCTAGCGATGCAACGGAGGGCAGAAGGGCGACACTTCTAGTCTAGCCGAGACACGGACCGCATCTTGGCTTACGCTTCTCTTTTATACATATTTGATTATACGTCTATGTCGGCTTATTGTATCTATAATAACGTACCAATATCATCTTGTATAATAAACATTGCTCACTGGCAATTCTGGCGTGTTGAGTTCTTTACAGAAAATAATATTCAAAGTCAGACTGGGTTAAAATAGAATATCCATCGGGTAAATTTTTAGTCGTATCGCATTGTAGAAATTGGCGTCAACATCGTCTTTACGTTCATACGGTATAAGAATAAGTCACAGACAGTCTTAGAATTGGTAGAAGATTCTTCAAATTATTTTGTATAATACCCAAGATGGTAAAATTAAATTTTCGTTGCTGCAAATAATCTTTATAATATGTTGCACATATTACTCTGCCGGTGTTCTTATTTAATGCTATGCAACGATAATATTAATATTGGAATATATTTTGAGCAGGGTCTGCTATACTTTTAACAAAATTGAATATAGACATTGCAAATTTTACATAGCGATGTCATATTGATGCCGATGCGTATACTAAAAATCATATAAGGATTTTAAGAGACATTATATCAATATTCGCTTTACTCGGCCAACCATTACCTGTTACACTTATGACAAAATTCAGTAAGCACATCGTTCTGACCCTTATACTGACGGAAAATCCCACTAGTACGATACACGGAGAGAAATTTGTGGTATAGGCTCTCATACATGGCATAATAATTTTGTGATATCGCGCACTCTGAGCACCAGAGTCATAAGCATGAGAAAAGATCTCACAAAAATATCATTTCTTATTTACTTGGTAAAACATCATGTATTATACGTATAATAAAAATATAAGCAATTTCAATTCAACTGTATTGCAAATACTAGTGTAGCCAGATCACGGTGTAAGATATATAGGTGGTTCGACTGGTCGCAATTTCGGTGGAGGGGGCTGTGGATAATTTTAAGACAATTCCGTAAGAATCCGCCAGGCGGCGTCGAGTCTAAGAGGAAACTAGCCGTATCTCAATTGATCAAAGGTGGTAAAGGTACGCACTTGTACACCTTTGACCAATTGAGAGACGGCTAGTTTCCCCTTAGACTCGACGCCGCCTGGCGGATATTCGCCGAGTTGTCTTAAAATAATCACAGCACATTGTGCCCAGTCGAACCACCGATCTATCTTACACCGTGAGCCAGATACGAAACAGTAACATGGTGTTGACAACTCTAACCATAGCTTATATTACTAGTTCAAATGTGACGTGTGACATTCCATAATCCACAGTTATAGCATGGGAAACTGTAATTGTATTTGATATTACTGAGCGGTATCGTCATGTATACAATATAGAGTATATTGGTAGTTCTCATACAAATTTTTCTTCTCAAATAGTACACTTTGTGTAACGCGGTCTAATATAGTGAGCAGGCCTTGCGCGACTCGTATAGCAGCGGATACTATACGTCGTATAGCAAGCTTCGCCAGTTGCGCAAGCATCACACGCGATATGTGTAGCGGGTGCCAATAGTGGCAGTAGATCGTTTGCTTTACTGAAGCAGAGGAACTCTCAAAATGAACATAGCGGCGGGGTAAGTAACTGAGTCGTCTCTGTTTTCTGCACCATTTGAGGTCGAGCTACCCAAGTGAAGTGATCGTGAATTTTCATGGACCTAAGAATACTATGGACGGAGTGTAAGGTATCAGTATGGGTGAGGGGACCGGCCTCGTTGCGGGGAGAGCCAGGAGAAAGAACCGCCATATTGGTAGGCTAAAATGGAGGTACATTCAAACGGAGATTGTCAGGCATGAAAGATCATCTACGAGAAGTACGGGGCCGTATTCTGAAATTTAAATCACGGCTAGTAAAAGTCATAAACATCGCGTACACCGGTCAAGGAGTAGCTTTAAAAGGGATTATGTTTACAACAAATTAAATGTTGAATCCCCGAAAGGAATAAATGGAGGTGTTTCAACCCCTGTAAAAATATTAACTCTTTTCAATCGACCAAAATGGAGTATATCTCAACTAGATTCAGAATATAGTAAATAGCTTTGACTAGGGGAAGGTAAATAGTAAAATATGTAGACAGAAACATGGCGAATATAAGGTTATTGTCCCTTAAACAATGTTAATTTATTGAATTTTTGTCGGTCGCTATTAGAATGGTCAACAGAATTTTTCCCAATATAAAAAAGTTTCATCTTCATGTATTTAGAAATAATGGCTCGCATTAAATGGGCTACGTGATTTTCCAAGAACATTTGTTCATGTTCATGTTCACGCAGATTGGTGAACACAGAATCTGTTTCTGTAAATTTGGAAAGTACATAATTTATAAAATGTGTTTCACTGTATTTTCGGTCAATAAGCCTCCCTCCGCTTTCTTTCAGTGCAAAGCGCATTACTTTTTCAGATTCCCTACAAAGTTTCAGTACATCCTCCGAAGGAAATTGCAGTCCACCACGATTCTTTATTCTGATCAATGCAGATTCCATGTGATCTGAATCACCCGTGAGCGCGTCAACACATTCACTGCACTGCAACTTTTGTTTCAAATGTTTGATAACAAAGCCTGCAATGTATGCAATCACTCGGGATGAAAATTGAGTCAGTGATGTTATATCTGGCAGATATGAGTGGTCTAGTGCAATGTTAAATATTTTGTCCAGATCGGGTGGTGATTCGGTTTCGTTATCATTGGAAAGTTTACTCAAACGTGATGTCATATTAATGACATCCTCTGAACTTCGACTCGAGGTGACATGGAGAATGGTAATATTCTCCAATGGTATGCAGTTACCAGTTTCGATATCGCGTACTTCTGAATGTATCAACAATTTTTTGATCGCTGATTTTAATTGACGTACGGTAGGATTGTTATTATGCCCACCCTGCGATCGAATACAAAGAAAAAATAGTTCTATGTGGTCCTGGCTCATTTTGTACGTCGGAATGTATTTTAGTAATGATGTTTCTTTACAAAGTTCCTGATACAAACCCTTTAAACTGCTGATACATGTGAGAAATCCAATAAAGCCTGTGCTTCTGGGGGAGTCTACAAGGCTCTCATTATTAGCGAGTCTCAGATTCAATAAGTAATTTTCACATTCATCTAATCTTGCCATAATTTGAGAATAATTCAGCGAACACAACGGTTTTTTTAAATGAATCTGCCTCATATTTTTTGAATTAAAAATATGAAACAGATCATTTATTATGCGTAAGAAATTTTCAGTTGCAGAACTGTCTCTGAATTCTGAGAGCTGTAAATCTTCTCTGCATAGCTTTAGCGAATCAGCGACAGATGCACTAAAAATTTGTATTGCAAGATTAACTTTCATTATTTTTTTCTTGTAATTTATGTGTGCCGAACGGAGTTTGTTTGCCATATGCAGACCTTCATTGGTCTGCAACGTGTTCAATTCCTTGATGAATTCCCATTCTATCTTTTTCCCGTTCCCATCTACAAAAACTTTTAAATCTCCGAAACTATTTCTGATGAGTTTCACCATGTGAGAAGGGTCCGGCATTATAAAGATCTTCTCCTTTGTCACAGGATGGATGAAGTATGTCTGCAATGAATCGGTATTTAGAATGCATCCAAAATTTTTAACCACAGATAGGTTGGTTCGTGTATCGTCGAATGTGAGCGCAGCAACTTTCACTACTCACTCCGTTGGTAATAAAATATCCTATTGATATTTTCCATGCACCATTCATGCAAAGAAACATAAACATTAAAGCCTCTCTTGCAACAGTGGTGGTATCGTTCGCAAAATTTTCCCCAGAATCGACGTAACCGCTATACTTTAATGCTTCCAAATAAGAAGCCAATTAATATAGAAGTCCTCAACAGAGGCAAGTACGATTTTTAACGATAAATGTTCGAACTTTAACTTTATCTTTAACTGTTATAAATATATTACATCTAGGTGTTATTCCAAATAAAACGCATTATTTATGTACCAATATAACCTGAATTGAATCAAGTTCCGTAATTCTTAATTTATATAAAAGTAGGCCCGTGGATTAACTCCTAAACACCCTGAGATTAGAGTTTACATCGGCATTTCGCCGATATAAGTTAAGTCAAATATTAGAGCAACACAGACTCAAGGTTTATTCAATGTACCTAAGTTCGGTGAAAAGGACATCGAATCTGATTCTTCCTTCGTCATGTGTAAGTACTTCATTTATGAAGTTATTCATAACAATCTGCCGTCAAAAATCGATACCAATTCCAAGGGCCTGATAACCTATAAGCCATGACAACGGTTGAGGTCGAAGCACCGAGGAAAGTTTTATGAAACAGTCAAGAATCAAACGTCACATAAATAAGGCGCGTTCCTCACGTGTTTCGCAAGACTCTTCCGATTGCAACGATCGCAATTCACGTGCTTCTTCACAAGCCAGCAATGCTTCGCTCAAACGTGTCAAGTCAAAAGCGGATCCTAGGAAAGACTTTCCAAAAAACCAAATATAGACCCGAAGGGTAAAAAAAGTGCATTCCACAAATCTTTTCATAACACAATCAAAATAACTTGCTATCTTGCTAAGGTACCAAGAATGAATTGGAGTCCATTCGACCCAGGACGCCCTTAACTAATGCTTCTTCTACTAATAAACAGCGGAGTTCGCACAGAGCTGGAGACAGTTGCTACCAGAAAAATTACGCTCGACAAGCGGTAAAAGTCATCTGCAATCATGAATTGATCAGAATGAGATTGTGTGATATCACGAGTCGGAGAATTTATAATCTCTTCAGTAGCTAAAAACGATGAACTTGGCCATCAGAGTTCTAGCCCGCACCCGCCAGCTCGTTCACAGAATTGCAAAAACCTGCCTAATATTCACCAACACATCCGATAGACGGACCGCAATCGACAAAAGGTGTCAGACACCACGTATATTCGTTATTACGGCTGAATCTCCCAAATTTGGAAGTTGGATTTGATTCATGGTAGTAAAATTGGCAATTCTATTAGTTTACAGCTAAAAATATTGTAGGAGTGTTGACGTCTCTCAGCGTCGATGTAGCGGAGTTGGTAACAGAAGTGCGATCTTTGCGCAATATCATTGAATCCAATAATGTTGCCCAAAACATTCAATTACCAGAGGAGATTGAAGACATGGAAATACCTGTATCAGATATGGCGAAATTTGTAGTATTCGACGAAAAGTTAACCAAAGAGAATTCTGGATTCCGTAACAAAGTGGTAAATTCAGTCAATCTGTGATCGTTAACTCACAGCGTTTTCGGTCGGTAAGCTTGGTTCGGTACATTTTTCAGGCACGTGCTTTACACTTGCACTTTGACCGGGATGGGGTATTGTCGAAAAGCATCAAGTCGATACTTGAACATTACCTGTCAAAAAAACTACTATTGTCATTCACTGCAGTGAAAAGGACAGAAGGCAAGAAAGTCTTCAATGAGACTAACTACTGTGAAATCATAATGGGTGATGATGATGACGTTTTATTTGAGGAGGATGTAGGCATTCATTTGTAAAGTGAAAGTAGAACCTATTGCCTCTAGAACGTTGATCAAGAATTTCAAATTCAGGTTTTGTCCAATTATGAAGAGAATAACCTCCAACAGATGCACTTTTCAAACTTCAATAACTACTCCAGTGAACAATTTTTTGCTTATGAACCTAATAATGAGTAAGATTCTACTTATTTCTTAAGCATATATATAATTTCAAAGTGACGCCAACAGTATTCATTCCACATCCATAATCATTCCTTTTCCAGGAGTTCTAAACGCTCAGCACGCAAGAAACGGAAAATCACCGACAAAAAAAAAGTGTTTTTTACAAGCAGCTGGGAAATGTCATCAGCAATGTCATCGATTGGGATGGAAATCGAAAAAAAAGAGAACGTCGAGAGGCGAAATTGAGAAAAGAAAATTATGCTATAGCTGCAGAAAGCGAGAATCCCCTGCCGGAAACGGACAGCTATATACCAGGTGATTCCTCGCTTACATCGCAGTCATTTGGGTTGCGGACCGTCAAATTCCTACAATGTATATCTATATATATGATGTATATAGATATACAACTACTGTGTTCAGATGGTCTGCTACCCACATCACTGTGATGTAAGCGAGGAATCACCCGGTATATTAGATAATATTCATAATCGACCAGTCAATACGTATAAAATAAATAATAAATATTTGATCTTGAATTTTGTGTCCACATTATTGTGTACACTACCCGTATGAATAATAATTTTAGCCGCGAAATCTGATCAGGCACTGGCGGTGTGTTAGCCTGGACAATCAAATTTGATGGGTGTATTTATAGGAAACTCGGATAAGGGCCTGATCAGCTGGGTTGGTTAGGCGCTAGCCTGGCCAGGTGTAACATCACTGGTCGGGCGCAGGGCAGTATGCCACATCAGAAACTCGTCAGAGACGAGTAAAACTAGTCAGCGCGTGGCCAGCGCCGGCTCATAATCTTTAGCAGGGTATGCGCCAAAGAATCATCGATGCCTGTGCCAGTGTCAAGGAAGCAACTCTGATAGCAGTTCAACGCTCTTTTATTGGCGACTTAGGAAGTTTTGAACCTGACAAACAGAGTGGTTTAGGGCTAACGACATTTGTGGGCGTGGAGAATTGTGACCCAAATTCACCTTTAACAGACAAGAAGTGTCATTCATCTGATCTGCGGAAAGATGATAAAACAACATTCATGCTGGATCAGTTTCATGATTATTTGCATCAGATTGGACCGGTGAAAAAATTAAAAAAAAAAAGAAATCAATGTGGGAATAAATAGCCGAAAATATTTTTTAAAAAAATCAGCAAAAGTTATCCATTCACACAAATCGAAAATCGATACAAAACAGTTATCCGGCGAAAGAAAGATGCCATTTTAAATAACTCAAAAACCGGGCGCTCAAGGCAAGAGGTACCTTTTGATGCTGAATTAAGTAAAATTGCTGGGATTGATGACAGTATTCAACCTGCAGTCATTCGTGGCGCAAAGAGGGTGAAAATGTTGAAACGGTCTCCTCAAGTCTATAGTGACACCGACAGTAATGTGGAAACTTCAAATAACGAAAATATGAAAGCCACAAAATTGAAACCCACAAAAGATGTTACGAAGCAGAACAAATCATCAAGCATTGCAAAGACTTTGTGAGTGCTGAATGAGCAGAGAGAAGCAGCCAGACAAGAGCGGCATAGAGAAAAAATGGAGCTGATACGTGAACTGTGCACTAAAAAGTAACTACCCGAGAAAAAATGATTAGATATATTCGGATATAATTATATCTAATCATCCAGATATGATTATATCCGAAAATTGGCCCGATATAATTGTATATAATTATATATATTTATATATATTTGTATATATTCATATATAATTATATCCAGGTGCTTTTATAAAAAAAAAAAAAAAAAATCCTGCACAGGGATTTGAACCCAAGTCCGCTCGAATACTTGTGACTGGTCGCACGCTCTACCGACTACGCCAATTTGCTATTATATAATGAACATCATATTTTTCTGTTTGTCGAAACCTATGATCAAGCTGTCGAATTCAGAGTTAATAGACATTTAATTGAATGAATTTTTTGTTTAACAATAATGTAATAATTGCATGTAATCATGTCTTACCTGCGATATGAACTTATGTATAATCGTGTAACGACCTATATCTGATTATATATCTTTCCGTTTAAGCTTTCTATAAATGTACAGTAAATGTTGCTTTGCACGTGGAAGAACATGGTAGATATTACCATGCTATCTGGTATTCAGTCCGTGAAAAAAAAAACGTTGGAAATATCAATATGTCACATGGTAAATTCTACTAGTTTTAGTGTTGTTAGTCCCATGTTGCCCGGAACTTAATTTCACGTAATTTTTACTTTTATTCTATTGGCAAAGTTCTGTGCAGCATAGTAATATTTACCATGCTGAGTAGTTCGTGCTACCTTGGAACGATGTGAGCGCCACCAGACACAGCGCCGAGTGGCGCAGAGCGTGTGACACATGTGTCAGTTTAAGGTTATGTGACTATTCGATGTAACGCACCGACGCCGGTAATTAGAATATAAATATTTTTAAATCAAAGTTAAAAAAAAATAATAATAATATTTCAATTTTTTTAATTATTTGTCACAATTATTTACATAAATAATTCGTAATAATGTCTTTAATCATTAATTATTAATTATTAATTTTTAACCTATTGACAACTAATTTTACCTTATTGGAAGAAAAGTTAGTATTGAAAAAAATTAATGTCTTTAATCATTAATTATTAATTATTAATTTTTAACCTATTGACAACTAATTATACCTTATTGGAAGAAAAGTTAGTATTGAAAAAAATTAACCTAAATTATTGTTCATTTACAAATCGTCAGTTTTCAAATAGAAATTTATTCTATTCATTTACTTTTCGAATTACTTAACCATGCATTCATTCCCCACGAATTTAGATCTTTTAACTAATCACAACAGAACTAAGTACTTTTTTTAATGTTCATTCACATGATGCAGCATGGTAATATCTACCGTGCTGGCATAGCTATAATGACATTCTCGCGAAGTTATATTCACTCAACATTTGAAGCGACGTCAGGCGGAATTTTTCGATACTGTGCTACATAGTAATTATTACCTGGCTCCCACAGTTGTAACATCTATGCTCTTCGGAGAGCCTAGTACCATTTGCTGTACATTTCTCTCCGTGTAGATTTTAGTTCGTTATATATAATTGAATATAGATCTATATCTGATTATATATGGGCATATTCATGGAATTTTTAACTTTTGAGGTACAAAAATAAATTTCGGAAAAATTGACGTCACACCTATAAAACTAGAATGATCTGTGTTCTTGAGTCTCAGTATACACGAAAAAAATTAAAATAATTCATTTTCAAGGCTCGGTCAAGTGCTGATGGAGGAAAAATCAAAATTCAATTTTCTTTTTCAAATAATCTTTGAAAAACTATGTTTGTGGTCGAATTCGCACTCCGGTTCGACGGCGCCTAGAGTCTTACGCGTATAATAAACGAAAAAAATAGAATAAAATGAAAAAAAAAAAAAAAAAAACTTGAAAGAAAAATAAATTGAAAAAAAATAAAACGAATAAAAATAAATAAAAATAAATAAAAAATAAATACTCGTGCTGTTTAAAACGACATTTCTGATACTGCACGTGAAAGATATGTCTGTAAACATTTTTTTAACAAATATGAAAATTGATGATTTATGAAAATATTTACTCGTTTGTATTTATCTCTTCGAAATATGCATAAAAATAGCGACCAATTTG
Organism: Tenthredo livida; assembly: GCA_963992785.1. Taxonomy (NCBI): domain Eukaryota; kingdom Metazoa; phylum Arthropoda; class Insecta; order Hymenoptera; family Tenthredinidae; genus Tenthredo; species Tenthredo livida. The sequence goes on along the minus strand of OZ023069.1, from coordinate 25,074,523 downwards.
ATAATATACTTCTTATAACGAATGTTATCGATTACTATTGCTTGGAATGGGATCGCAATCATTATACAGGTGTGCCAGCTGAAATAGTGATTTTTTTCTTCGAATTATTCTTCAGATAGTAATTTTCAAAAGCTTGCAACTTTTTTCAGGTTGTGGGCACATTTTCCGGTCGGGTACCGTTTTATACCTTAAGATACGTAGAATAAGATACTTCAAGGTCGATCGTTCAAATGGATCGGTCAAAAAGTTGTAATGAAAAAAATAAAATCATCTTCGATTCAAAAAATTTCGTCGTCGCTATTTCATTAATTTTTATTAGAGCTCACCTGGCCGGCACATATATCTGGCTCGCATTTTTCTAATATTCACGTGCTTACAATTAATGAAAAAAAAAATCAGGTTGCTATCATCATCGGTCAACAAGTTATAGTGGTTGAAAAAAAAATAAATGCTCCATCCTCACAGTGACTTGTCATTTTCGCTAGGATTTTTGTACTCATAACATGCTGAAATGAATTTAAATATACTAGAACATCACAGTTAGCTTCAAGAAAAAGTATTTGTCAGTCGAAAACATCCTTGGGGTATCCAATTTGTACTTGGAATGGACACAACTACTATCCCTTACAAAAGTTGAAAATTCTATGGATATGCCCATATAGTTTCACACAAGCTTCACTTTATTAGATCGATCATATATAACTATATATGAACCTATATATGAATTTATCTCGATCCGTATGAGCTTCAACTGATTTATATCTGTTTATATCTAATCATATATGGGCCTAGGTCTGACTATATATGGTTCAACATGAGCTTCAACAGATCATATCCAATCATATATGGTTGTATATAGTCCTATATATATATTCTATATGGGCCTATATATGATTATATATAGTTCTGAGCAAGTTTCCATCAGTTATATCTTATCATATATAAATATATATACATCCATATATAGTTATATATGAAAACATATATAATTTGATATGATTATATATAAACTCATATATAATTATATATATTTATATCCGAATATATCTAATCGGTTTTTCTCGGGTACTCCTGGTACGATATTTTATTCTAGAAGTACATGACACAATTGCCTGATTATCTGCCTGTGCAACTAGATATAAGCTCATCATGTGATTCATAAATAGGTATTGGTTATTAACCCTAGACGGGGCAACTTATTTTTTTCACCTTCTATCGGGCAACTGGGGTACCGGAGTACCCCAAGCGTTTCCGAATGATTCACGCCTTTCTAGTTGCAATAAGATACGATTCTTGTACGTCATTTGCTTCGTTATTGAATCAGGAAGACGATGGTATGTATTCGAAGCCCTTTCCTCCAAGGGAAAGTCGAGAAAAACTTGTTTAAAGTGACGAAAAGTGCGGTGAAGAGCTAAAAATGCCTTTTTTCGAAGTTCGCTTGGGGTACCTCGAGACCCCAGTTACCCCGTCTAGGGTTAATGTGGTAAGATAATAATCCAGTGTCACTCATATGATAATGAAAATGTTATATTTTATTTTAAGAAGTCGAGTTTATTTTTATTTTTAAAACCATTTTTATGTACAACCTGAGTGATACAAGTTTCTGTGCAACTATCTAGTTGATCGTACGGTGTGTTATCTATACAGTAGACTCTCCATAACTCGCCGATCGGTAAGTCGCCACAGCGGCGGGTGAGTTTTTACCATAGGGATATAAGAATAGAGTACGGGAGTCAGCGAAGCGCCCGTAAGTGACAGCGATATCGGAATAGAAAGAGAGACAAGAGCTAGGGGGTTGGATGGTCCTTGTTTAATGACGCATGCGTAGTGAGTGACTGTATGTACGCAACACTGAACGCAGGTTATGTTCTTGTCAACTTGTCAACATAAACGCACAGCGCATGCGTCATTAAACAAGGACCATCCGACCTCCTAGTTCTTGTCTCTCTTTCTATTCCGATATCGCCATTTCGGCTGACTCCAGTACTCTATTCTTATATCTCTATGATTTGTACACAGACACAGACCAACACAACTGACTGCGTCCCACCACCGTTACTGAACTCGACCTGCGCGGTCTGATGTGCATTGCACTCCCTATATTCATACTTGCAGTCGCTGGTTCTGTTATGCTTATATTACCGACTTTGTGCTCATGTTTACATTTTTGTGATACAAAAAAATGAGTGGTTTTGAAGGAAATAATACAAGTAAACTCAAAAGTTTTACCATTAATGAAAAAGTGAATATTTTGGAGGAACTAGATAGTGGTAGTTCGATTGTAGAAGTTTCCCTGAAGTATGATATTCCTCAAAGAACTTTGAGAGGTTGGCGAAAAATGCGGAAGATTTTGGAAGTCATTGAGAAAATTACGTTCTATCATAGAACATCAGAAGAGAATCAAAGTGTCGCTAAATGATAATCTGGATGAAGCTATCTATTTGTGGTTTTCTCATTGTGTAAAAAATGGAATTCGGTTACCGGTCCACTGATTCAAGCGAAGGCACTAGAACTTCATTCTTTTATGAAAATTCAAACCCGATTCACCGCGAGTTCTGGATGGCTTACTCACTGGAAAAAGAAGTACGATATTCAACAATATAGCATTTGTGGTGAGAAAAAATCTGCTGACTCTGAAGGTGCTGTGCAATTTTCAAGCAAAAACTGGACGGGGTAATTACAGCAGAAGGTTACGAACTTTCCCAATTGTTTAACGCCGATGGTACTGGAATCAATTTCAGATCCATGCCAAAGAAAACCTTGGCCGAAAAATCACAAAATCCTACAGGGTTCAAACAATAAAAGAATCGGGTGACTGTAATGACTTGCAGTAACGCCGATGGAAGTTTCAGATTACCTCTCGTGGTAATTGGAAAATCAGCCAGGCCGTTAGCAATAAGAAATATTCCGAAGTCTTCCCTTCCTATATTATATACAAAGCAGAAGAGCGCATGGATGTCATCAGGGATTTCCGAGGAATGGTTCAAATCCGAATTTGTTCCTAAAGTGAAAGCATTTTTAAAGAAGAAAAAGTATGCAAGTGCGTAAGACTGGAAGTAGCCTTGTTGCTTCGGTAACTTGGTTACGAGCCCCGATCCAGGGTTGAAAGTGGAACTATGAGGGACCGGAGTTCGCCCAGGTTGGACATGCCGTAAGGCTTCCTTCCGCTCCGGTCTTGGGTTATGGCACTCGTAGTGGCAGTGGTTTGACTACCCCATAACACGCGGGGGAGAAATCATTGGTTTTTGAAGCCCTTGTTCTCGGCGGGTGAGCTATACTTATTTTAGCTCGGGTACCAATACTGCAGATGCTGGTAGAGGTATGGATAGCCTCGCCTCCACCAGTAAGGGCAACAGGTCTTGCAGCCTGACCAGAACTGGTAGCTGTCGAACAGGTGAGCGAACGTTGAGGCAATAGCCGAAGTGGTCGCTCGCACTAGTAGCAATGCGATTGACCGGGCGTATCTCAGGATTCCCAGCCGTGCGGTAGAGGCAAACGCCAGGACAGCACGTAAAACAATTCAATCATTGAATACCATTGGGTCATTTTATTTTTGGTTGCTGGTTTTGTCCCCACTGCCGGCTTTGCCCTACCTTCCTCTACATACATTGTGGTCAGTAAAGAGCTGACTGGTTCGAAATATTCTAACTGAAGTTATAACTTGATGTGTTTATGTGCACAGGTATTAATATAATAATCCCCACAATACCAATACCTAAATAATGTTATTGAAAACATTGATCAACCTGTGATTCTGAAAATATACTTTTTTGGACCCATATGATAGAGGACTTTTTTGTTTGTTTGTATGTCGAAAATACATTCCGATTTTTTAAATATTTTTTTTTCCCTATTTTTCAACTTCACCTTTTACTGTAATCAAACCTCCATCTTCTAATAGCGCTCAAAATTTTTGTTATATTTAATTGGATTTTCCTGAATTTTTTCAGATTTTAGAAAATGGGTCTTTATTTTCTTAACTTCGACAATCGTTTCTCAGATACGGACGCTTGAAAAAATCTGAAAAAATTTGTGAACGCGCATTTTTTGACAAATAGTTTGAAATAATAAATTCTGAAGCCGATCTAAAATGTCACCGCCAGATCTTGATCTTGACCAATTTCATTGGCCAGATGTGATGAAAAATTTATATTTTGTTTTCGTATGCAGAGTTTGACATTTTAGTTATTTTTGAAAGTAATTTTATGAATAAGTAAATGGAGAAACTTTTTCTAGCAAAGATTACAATACTTGTGAGTGATTTTGGGACATACGCGCATTTTCGGCAATATTACCAGCGAGTATGGTACACTTTGTTGTGCCGAAAATTGCCGAAAAATCCGGATTCGATTACAAAGTTTACCATACTCGCTAGTAATACTGCCGAACATGCGGGTATATCCCAAGATCACTAACAAATATTGTAATCTTTCCTAGGAAAAGTTTCTCCGTGTACCTAGATTTATTTACGATATGTACCGGTAGTCCTTGATGCACTATCAAGAACCACTCGCTCTACATTCTTGTAATTTATTATATCAAGTCTTGAATAACAATGTTCATGGTACAAAATATATAAAATACAAAATAAGTACATAAACAGCTTTTTATAACATGTACGAGTCAATTGTCAGTCTTCATCGTTCTCAAACTATCTTGTCAGAGCATCCCTTTTCTATTCTCCAAGTCTTTTTAGGTGTTGGTCAGGTTCGTACTCAAGTTCCTCACACTCCACAGGATCGATTTCATGATTAAATACGTATTGATCCTCACATTCGATACATAAATTATGTAGCACACAACAACTTATCACAAACTTGCAGATTTTATCTACGTCTTTCACACATATACTCTTGAATTATTCATCCGTTTCCTACAGTGCTTACGACTAGTTTATCTCGACAAGGCAGACGGAAACCAGGATGACTGCAAAAAAGCTGAGGTATGCGGTGGTAGCGGAATTCTCGACAGTTGTCGTTTCGAAAACTTCTGTGACAGTTGTCGTTTCGGAAACTTCTGTGACAGTTGTCGTTTCGGAAACTTCTGTGACAGTTGTCGTTTCGGAAACTTCTGTGACAGTTGTCGTTTCGGAAACTTCTGTGACAGTTGTCGTTTCGGAAACTTCTGTGACAGTTGTCGTTTCGGAAACTTCTGTAGTAGAAACCACAGTGGTTGTCACTTCGGGATCTTGCACGGTAGTGCTTTCAGTAGTTACGTCTTCGAGACTCTCCAACCAAGCACGAGTCCACGTATTAATCTCCTCGCCATAGGCAGTATTCCACGCAATGTTTGACTCGGCGTAGCTGACGGCAGTCGTTGCAGTATCGCCATCCATCGTAGGCTGGGCTGTGATGAACTCATTCAACTGTAATAAATCATCACATGATGTGTTCAATAATGCCATAGAGTCTATTGATGTGGAGAAGATCTGTAAAATGATGCATTCATCGTTAGCCAATAACTGTTACCTTCCGTAGCTGATCCGCAGTCGTAAATCGGTAGGAGATGCCAAGGACGAATGTTTGAACCGCTGCGTTACCACCAAAGCTGAAAAGTGAATCCATGTAAAGTAATCAGGTTTCAAATTGCGAAATAGCATTTGGAAAGCAGCCTCACCCTCTGAACGGAATTTTCCGCTCCCCACCACGCTGGCTGGCGGAGCCTCACGCGATATTGTACTATAGGTAGATAGAACTTTATTTTATCCATCACAATATTGGACAAATTCTACTTTGCATTTACAATGTGTGACACTCAAAAGGATTAGGTCTCTGCGGCTCGTCACTTTCGCAGTATTTTAAGACTCCAAACCCTTCATGTGAGTGTACTCTGAACACTTCCCAAAGGTGTTCAAATATTCCCCTATTCATGTTCAAACATGGCCGAACTCTCCTCTCGAACCGATCAACTGTTCGTAACAGAACATCCCTCAGGATTGCACGGCAGGCAGATCTTATTTGCTCCGGAATGTTCCGTCACGAACAGTTGATGGGTTCAAGAGGAGAGTTCGGGCATGTTTGAACATGAATAGGGAAATATTTGATCACCAAGAGCCTTTCCGTGACGTCACGCACTAAGTCATAGCTCGCACGCGACGGATTGGCCCTTCCCTCTCTCCAGTTACACCGACAAGATTTGGAAGTTAATTCCGTTCAGAGGGTTAAGCTGGAAGACTTACTACGCGATTATACTGTCAAAGTTATTTTCAACGAAGTCAAAGGCACGATCAACATTGTATGAACTTCCTTGGTAAACGTATATGAAGGCCGACGCGGAAATTGAAGTACTCAAACCAGTTGTCGAATTGATGATAGCGCTCAACCAATTATTGATGATGGCTTCGTCCTCGGAACATCCAAGACCAGCCAGCAGCGCGGTTCGTTCGGTGGTTGATTCCGAGTTCAGGTATCTGTCCAGTGCTCTGTTCCACGTTGTGGCACTGGCACCGCGTAGTCCAGCACAAATTGTGTTGGTTTGCAAATTCGCAGATAATCTGAGAAATCGATGTTGTTATAAGCAGAGAACTTGAACCACTTACCTGCAACGTTCGACCGAATTCAAAACGCATTCAACTTACGGATTAGCCGTGGAATCATCCAGCCAGGCGATGAGCTTCGCTTCAGCGCTGGACCTGCAGCTTTTGAGTCCATAATTACAAGCGTAACTTATGGCACTAGCTCTGTTAAAACGTGTCACGTGATCGTCGCTATCAGTCTCCTCGATGCCAACTGACTCGAAAACGTTGGTCAACAGGAAAGCAAGGTAAGTCTGAAAAGCCGTTGGTGGTCAGAAATAATTTTCAAATTTTTCGAAAACGGGAGTTATTCGCGTTCTAGATTACCCTGTACGTTTCCCATCCGTCTGTATTCGCTAATAGTCTTTGCAGGTAGCTGAAACCGGTAAACGCTGGGTACCATGCAATGTAATCAACTTCACGCTGCAGATAGAGGATGAGGTCGAACACGACGGTATAAGACAGCCGGTTTGCCTGGGCTAAGTTTAAAGCGTCGTCGATGAGTGCTGCTCGGTTCAGCACATGGACGTTCAGATAGTTATCGGTGTTCAGGTAATTTGCGAGCATACGCCAGTTGGTGTCGTCGTAGTTGACGCGGTAGTAACCTAATTACGATGTCAAAGGCCGATCATTGGTCAAAAGTCTATTTGAAGCCGGGATATTTGTCACAAAAGAAAAAGACTTTGCTCACCTGTCTGTTGCTTGTTGAAGATGACCCATCCAGTGACATCAAAACCGCTAATCATTATGCTTGAATCCTGGCTACGGATCCAATCCGAGGCAACAGTCGAGCTGAAGTTTGGGTTTGCCTGTGACGCCCAGTTTATCGGAATCCACCATTTGTAATCGTGGTCATCGGCGTCGTTGGCATTTCCAAGCAAGAAACGCTCTTGGGTGATCTCCGTTGTGCCGGTGGTGTAGTTCCTCGTAAGTGTCACCACTGGATACCCCATCTGCTCTACCCAAGTGTCCAAGATATCCTTGACATAGACGTGTGACGGAAGTATGTAAGCTTCAGACTCAGCCTCCTGCAAAGCCTCGAATAGATCATCCGAGTCTGCCACGCTGTATGCGCTGAAAACAGAAATGTGTGTCACTTCGTTTCAAAAGTAACAGCTTTTCATCTCAGGAATCGCAGCTGAATACTTACTTGGTATTCAAGTACTTGGTCAGTCCAGCTTTGAAGACATCCTCGGTTAAAAAGTGCGATGTCATTCTTATCACGGAGGCGGCTGAAAGACCAAATTCATACAGAATAAATGATAGGCCGGCTCATTGACAACCGTCAAAAAATAAATGTTGCCATTGATAATGGATCTCACCTTTCTGGTATGATATCCTATCGAAAAGCGAGCTGATTTCGCTCGGACTTGCCACATCTTGGTTCATGGGATGAGAGAAAGCCGAAGAATCATAGGTGAACGCAGTTGCCTGCTGCACTCTAATTACAAACTGTTCCATCAACCGCCAGTTTTCTTCCGCCTAAGGTTGCGAAAAAAAAACCTGTTAGAAAATTTACGAGGGCCAAATGAGTATTGGTGCAGGCTGAATGATAGGCACATACCGCATCTGTTGTCAGATATTCGAAGTAAGTTGCGAATCCTTCGTTCAGCCAGACGTATTTCCACCAGGCCGGACCGACGAGATTTCCAAACCATTGATGAGCAAACTCGTGAGAGACAACTGTAGCTATACCCTGTTTTGTAGAAAGTGTAGAGTAGCTTTCGTTATAGTGGAAATAGCTCTCCCTGAAACCACAAATAATCATTTTCGGTAATCAGTCTGCAATTTTCTTTTGTAACCAATTCAGGTATAATCGAAAGGCATGGTTTTACCTGTATGTAACTAGACCCCAGTTCTCCATAGCACCAGCTGAGAAGTCAGGAATCGAGATCTGGTCCATCTTTGGGAGGCTGTAGTTGACGTTGGTGAAATTCTGGAGTTCTGCAAGTTCTATCATTCCTATATCGTAGGTGTACTGAGACTCACTAATAGCGTTTGATCTGCTCCAAACGCCGTACGATTGATCGTCATTTTGTATGGCGGTATAATCCGAAACGACGAAAGCAACTAAATAGGTCGACATGACCGGGGTGGTCTGGAATATGGTCCATACTTTCCCATCCGTCGTGTCCGTGTACGTTTCAGCAATAGGCATGTTGGAAAGGGCATGGAGCTCCGGTTCGTGTTTGATCGAGATGTCAAAGGTTGCTTTTAACTCTGGTTCGTCATAGCATGGAAAAGCTCGGCGAGCACTAGTCGCTGCGAACTGCGTGGTGGCGAGCCATCTGCGCGAGCGTGAAACAAAATGTGTCAATAACTACCACACGTAGATAATATACTATGTTTAACTGCCATATCGCAGAATATTTTGTGATTATTAAACACAGCTTGAGGGGGAAGTAGGGTCTAGCGGGCGAAAAAAAGCACTTTTTTGGGATTTTTTTTTTTAGAGATATGGTGCAAGTCAATTTATCGTCATATGTTACACGTTATAAAGCATCATGCGAAGAATATTTTGTGAATTTTTCAATGAAAAATATTCAAAAATGGCTCATTATGACTTACAAGTTTGTCGAGTGCTTTCAGATATGACAATGTTGTTTTATGTCACTTGTACAACAGCGGGGGTTTTCTGATTCCCTTATGTCAGCTGATCAATCTAATCAGTATCAAACTAAGGCACTTGTCCGAGTGAGATGAATTATCATACGCAATGTCTTAAGACGGATTGTAATCCCCTGTATAATCCCAATTCCAACGGGATTGAATAATCCTCGAACTGTCGGGAAATAATATCGCTCTTGTTGACGGATAGATAATATTTTACAAATTAATCCCACAACTGGAATGTTACGAAATCGGTTTGAGACCTGAGCATCAACGATTTTTCTTGTAATATTATTACTCGTAAATTCGCGTACCGTATAATGCGGACTCCACAGAACAAAGAAATCTTAGGAACAAAACCATTACGGGGAGGGGGGGGGGGGCTACCAAATTTTTACCGACCCCGTCTGATTTCTCAAATTTCTCTGAAACGGGGCTATCAATCGGATTGACCTTTCAGCAGCTAATATTGGACGAGGAATGAGTTCGAGCTAGCAAGTGAAAATCGTGTGGATCTGATTTTTTTTTCATTGCAAAGCGTGGCCATGCCACTTATATCGATGTACATCAAAGCCGACGTATCAAAAATGCAAAAACGGCTTCCTGAGCCTGATTCTATATGGAATTCTATACACAACGATCCAAAATCATCTTTGTTTTCGACAACAATAAAGAAATGGCATCTATTCTACGAGCTTGTGGTAATTAGCGATTGTCAACGGTTGGGAGCGGCCATTTTATTAGTTCCCAGAACGCCCGTAAGATGTCGTCGCACGCGAATTTTCAGCTTTTCTTTCTACCAGTTAGTAAAAATATCAATTAATCGATCCATAATTGAGTGTTTTATTTATTTATTTCCATAAAAAGTACTATGTATATATATGTACACTACAACCTCCGCTATTTAACCATCCGCTATTTAACCAACTCCGCTATTCAACCGAGTTTGCGTTCCGCTATTTAACCGGCCCAACTCCCACTTTTGGGCTGTGCGTTATCCTCAATCCCCACTTTCAGCCGTTACGGGTCTAAACTTGCTTGCGCGTGCAAGATCTGCGCATGTAGGGATACGCAGTTGGGAATGAAGTGGGGGCTCCTACTTTCGTTGAATAGCGGAATCAGCCCGGTCCCGAGTTGGTCAAATAGCGGAGGTTGTAGTGTATATACGTTTTGTTAGTCTTAAAATCTGCACGTCCGGAAAGCCCTAATATATATATATATATATATATATATATCTAGGGTATCGTTCCGGGACTATTTCAGATAGTATAAAGTATAATTTGGGGACACCGATATACTTTGAGGACCGTCCTCAAAGATTTCGTCCATTTAATGTAGTATCGTTTGAGGACCTTCACAACAAAGACGGCACTAGCGCCCCAAATTACTTTGTTTACTGATCGCTAACTGTACGGACTATATCACACACCAACAAGTACTAGAACACACCCGGTGGTTGTCACAGGACCGTAGTTAGGCTCCGAAAAAGTCGTATGGTCTCAAAGGTTACACGTACGAGTACGATGCACGAGGGTGCACCTTTACCAATTGAGACACGGCAAATGTTTTCATAGCACTCCAAAGATCATCTATAAAAATTCGCGTGAAAATCTATCTCAAAAAGTGTTCACGAGACTACGACCTTGAACCCTTCGATTTCATTTATTAATGGTTGAAGGTTATATAATTCTTTAGTCTGCAGTGTGATGAAAATACTTACAGTGCAATTTGAATTACAATTTACAAAAAAAAAAAGTTATATACCCTTGAACCTTCACGCGCGAAATAAATCAGGCACTTACACCGTATCTCCTGTTGCATTGACGTAGGAACTTCTATAAAAGCCAGCCATATCGGCCGCCAAACTTCCGACGAATGAAAGACTCAGCGTGTAATTTCCGATCGGAAGTTCATCTTGGACTATAATCATCAGAAAATGTTCGGCCGGGACGAAGCTGTGACTTGTGATTATCTGGGATACGCCATCTTCAGATACGAGTGTGGTGAGAGTTTCATCGTAGGTCAAAGCGTCAGTGTGCAGAGTTATGATGTTGGTCCGTTCCAAGACTCGCAAGAATATCTCAGCTTCACCATCGAAGGTAAAATTGTCAACTACGATGTATGGGATTAGCCTTATCACGTAGGAAATTGGCACAGTATTGTTCGGTAGACGATAGTCGCCATCGACGCGACTAGTAGGGTCAATTTTAGCCAATTCCTTTCGTATCAAAGGACTGGAAGAGGCGGACGCTGCCAGGAAGGCCAGTAGCAGAACAACCTTCGTCATGGTCATCCTTACTTCTCTGCAGAAAAACATTCCGAATTGTCGTTGCAAATATTTATGAGAAAGTTGTTAACAGCCTGCGAATGCCGAGAAAATTATTGAACTATTTGGAATCGTAAGTGATTTTATATAACTGATCTCTCCGATGTCAAATTTGAGGGAAATCTTGGATATTCCTGACAGTTGAAACGGTAGGTACAGTAATGTTCATCGATGGTGTCCCTGTGACTCACTATTTTTCCTAGCTTTTTTTCAAATCAAATTTCCCTTCTACAAATATTTTATTTGCCAATGACCGGTGGCTTACTTCGTGACTCTGCTGCAACATGCAGCTGTCATATTCCTAACAACCTGAAGGTTCCACTGGTCACGGGTACATAAAATGTTCATAGAAGTCAAACTCGATTCTGGAGAAAATAGTGAGCCACGAGGACACCATCGATGAACATTACTGTACACAATGTAGAAATCAGACACATTTTCAACGAAATTAAATAATATACAGATATCCTGCTCAGGCCTTTATCCTACGTGACGTCACCTACAAATCTTTCAATGTTATAAAGCTTCGTCTCTTACATCAATTGGCCACTAGCATCGATTGAAGTAAGCTCTTTAAGAATAACATAAGTTAACTATTGACTCCATTTTAGAGTCAATTCTAGTCCAAACTGGATACTGGAACTTCGTAAGTTCACTGAATCCTGATTAAATTTTAGCGTGGACTAGGATTATTGAAAGATATTTAACTTCTTATACATTTTTAGATGTTTCAAGTGCGTATACTAAGGAATAAAAAAAATCAGTTTGTCTCTAGTCCATTGCAGCCAAACAAATAAATATTTCTAAGAACTACTAGTCCATGCCATGACTACGTGTAAGGACTATCGTGTGAGATGCGCAGATTTCCATTATCAAGGTTTTTAGGTGACATTATGAATAAGGAAGGCACCAGGGAAAATATATGTGTATTATCTACCGTAGTTGCCACAATACACGAAAATGTATCTGATTTTTATATGTTGCACATAATATATGTACGCATTTAAGGTCAACGCGCACCATGCCGAAGCGAAGCGAAACGAAGTTTCATTAACATGCTTTTCTCATGTTTTGGCCGTAACCCTCTGAATATTCTATGGATTTCCCAAAATCTACAGTTCCACATCTTCACATCCGAAGATGTGATAAATCAACAGACCGAAATGGCAGAAGCCTTATTTATCGAGGATGTATCCCGGGCGCGAAAGTGCCGATCTTTAAATGTTCAACCGTCTTGTGTTTCCCAAAGCTTGATACAAGCCGATAAAGAGTACGGCAGTTATTTAGTTCTCTCAGTTTTCATTCAAACGAGAAGCCATAAAATTGGGCCAATACCAAATTCGTAGAGTTCACTTGGCTGAGATCAAAATCAATAAGCAACAAAAATTGTACCAAACGAGGATGACACTCACTGATTACAGTTTTACGGACGGTAGAACTAGTCCGCGTATAGAGTTCAGTTTCTCGCTTTTATACGGAGTACACGATGACAGCTCTTAACAAATAATTAGGCGATCGTAATCTTATCGCTTGCCAATCATGGGCTCCTGAAGTACTTGCAAAGCTGCTAGCGTCTACTAAGTACGTTATTAGTGGTTGACAGTAGGCATAATGTATCACACGAAAAATAAGTGTAAAAGTAGCTTGATGCATTATCGGAGTTTGTCTTATCTTCAGCGTCTTGTCAAATCACCCCAAGTGTCATACCAAGTTTGATAATATCTAAAAGTCTAGACTCCGAATTGCTATAGTTCACTCACATAAGTTTTGATATCGGCGCAAGACTTTTACAACTCGGGATTAATGAAACCGAATTTCCAATGAGTTATAAGAATGATAAAAATGTCAACATTCCCAGGTAAAAATTTAGAGCAATAATTTTCGTCCTGTCCACGACAGATGCGGAGTCCATCGCAAGCATTGACGGAGCGAAGTTTTTCCATCATTTTGAAGCAATATATCGTGCGTTTTCGTGGAAGCGCGACATGCGTAGATCCGAAGATAGCCGTTGGTGCCCGCACTACAGTACACCCATAAACTCGCACGCGCTATCTTTCAACTGCCACGAATGTGTAGTTGCGAATGATTATTCTTCACAAGCGAATGAGCAACAAAATATTTTGGCACTCAAGTGATGCAGAACTGTTACGAGGATGAGTTTCAGGTATTGAAATTGATCCTTCCCACTACGTGGCCTGCACATACGCATGCATCGTGAGCAAGATTGTAAGACATAGTACAGGGACACTGAAGCAATCATCAACTGAATTTTATATTCATCATTATATCAGACTGTCATACTCTATGCTACTTATAGCATACACGTATATCCGTAGCTGCAAGTTTTAGGTTTTATACCGAAAGAGCAAAGTAGAGTTTTCTCGATTCGACAGTTTTGCAAGTGAACAAGTTTATTTTTCCATACTTAATATACTCAAGCGCTACGGTATGTCACCTATCACGAGACAACTTAATGTAGTGCATCGCTCATTGGCTCCATAGTCAGGTACGTGATTCCAGAGTTCCGAATCTGATCTGATGATTCAATGACAGTGGAATGACCACGATTTTTAAATATCATACAAGGTATTTACGTCCGTAAAGTCATACATATAATTAACCCTCCGGTCAGTAACCCATACCCGGGCATCCATTTCAGTTTCTGAGGTAGAATTTATTACCTTCCGCTTAAAAAATGTCATGACCGCCCAGATCCCCGAATTCGCAATAGTTTGACGCCAATTTTTCGTCGAAATTTTTTGTAATCATTCATTTAGTAAATGTTATTAACTAATTAAGTTATTAATGGTGTTACGTGCGTAACTAAGGTTAATTGCAAAACCTTATTTATTCTTCCAACTATCAAATTCCTAAAAACTTGAAATCCTCATTTCATTAATAATCATCCATCAGTTATAATTATTAACTATACGCTCTTTAGTTACATAGGAAGCGTAATCTAGAGTAAGCGAAGAGTTGTAACGCGGCCATGCCACGACCTATATAAATAATAATACTATAGGGCGTATAGCGCGCGCCATCTACCATCAGCGCGGTCAACCATATCAAACGCCATCTACCACGGCGCGGTCAACTACAGCAAGCGCTATATTGTCTAAAATCTCTCTCGCTTACAAAGTAACTACGGGAATTGGTTAAGTTGGGCAATAAAATAGCATTTAATTAGAGAAAAAAGTATCTCTCTGGATATAGCACACGGAAAGAAATTTTTCGCGTATATCACTATGCCAGTATGGGCGTAAAGGCCATACTGTATGGTATCGACGATTTTCATTCATTTTAATGGTTCGGTCAACAGACTTTTATTCAGAAGTTTTTTGTATATTCACCAAAAATTATGAGCAAGGTGTCATTTGGTTCGGGCAGGCATTCAGAAACTTTTCGAAACGGACCCAAAAAGGGCCGAAAAATATTGCAAAAGTTATGAACAATTTAGTTAAAAAAAAAGGGGGAGTTCAGTTTTTTGCGAATATCTCAAAAACTATTTGAGATATTCAAAATCGCAAAAAAGATCCTAAAGGAGCAGAAAATTTCCTGGAGAAAAGTCCTACCTCCCCAAACTCTACAACCAATATTTATCATTTTGAATGTGCAGTGAAAAAAGGACTAAAAATGGGTTATGCGGCGGCCGCGCGTAAATTGAAAAATAAAAAACCCTCGTCGGTAGCGCCTGATCGGTAGTTAGCGTTGTCACAGAGTCAGGATTTGCTCTTCTTCAATTGTTGATTGTCAAAACATACAGGGCTAGCAGAGGTGAACGGGTTTATTGAAATAATCAATTAATTAATTATTTGGTGATTGAAAAAATGTGGGTATTAGTTAAATGGGTAGGTGGAAAAGATGACAAGAAGATGACGCCAGGGATTGATATTCAGCATATTGAGGATTTTGATTGAATTTTTCGATACTGTGCTACATAGTAATTATCACCTGGCTCCTACAGTCGTCACATCTATGTTTTTCAGAAAGCCTAGTAACATTTACTGTACATTTATCTCCGTGTATATGCACCTGCATAAACGCGCCCATGCCCGGGAGAACAATGGAAAGAATGACATCATCAGGGCCCGGATCTCGGTGCTCTAAAAACAATATGACAGTCTAGCTAGCAGTGAGTGGATTGCTGAGAAGGCGTAGAATGTTTTGTGAACCGGATATTTTTTTTCATTTTGCAAGTCGATTGTCTCCGGGGAGTTAGATTTTTGTGCCAAAGGATTTTTCAATTTGTGAAAATATGTTGAGTTATTTGCATAAACAAATTCGAGCAAGGTTTTTTTCAAAAATTCACAACTCCGCCAAAAATGACACTGGACTCAATTTTTTTTTAGCTTACGCGGAAAGCGTCATAGAATGTATAAAAAAATATGTACTTTGAAAAAAGTTTTTTCATCCATTGTTTATTTAACAATTAAGTTTTCAAAGATTTTTAAAGCACACATTGACAAAAATTACACTATCAACATTTTTTTTTTAAATACTGACATATATTTTGCACTATACTACAGCCTGTGAATTAATTATAAGGACGTGTTATTTTTCGTTTTCGAGTAAAAAATCACTAAAGTTGGCGGCGCGCGCCAACGGTATTAACGCGTAGCAGCGGTATTCGAGAGTCATTCTCACAATGATGGAGACGATTTAAAAATCTGAAAAAAATACTGTATCCAGCAAACACAGAACTGCCGAAATCATAATGGCCCAGCACTGGCAGTGCTGGCAATGTGCTGGTCTAGGCAAGCCTTTGCGGCGCCACTACATGTAAGATAGCGGTATTTCGGTAAAGTTTTACCAGTATCCAACCATTGATGGAACGGTGTTGGTTACCAACTACTGATTTCCTGCAGGGCATTTTGCATCTTGCCACAACCGAGTTGCCATCACTTAGCCGTTTCCAAACACACTTGCATCTATATCTTAATGGCCCGGCATTGGCAACTCCGGCACTTTTCTACCGGCATTCGGTCGTTGATTCGCCGGCGTACATAGTAGGGCAGAGGGTGGCAAAGAGGGCAGTGGGGCAAAGGGGGCACCTCAGCCAAATTTTCGAAATTAAATTGAAAAAAAAAAATTTCTTCGGGAAACAATTTTATTGAAAAAAAAAAATCGAACATCTTCCGAAATTTTCTTGCTTTTTTGTAGAGGTTACCTCTTTGCCCCGCTCTCCCCTACAAGCTTTTCTGCTGACTGCAGTATTTCTAACACTTTCACCGAATTTACCGGACAAAGAATTTTTCTAAGCAATCGAATAAAAGTATGCTCTACCGCTCGAAAAAGAATCAACTGGTGAAAATAGTATTTTATGTGGCATGGCCGTAAACCAAGTGGTTTTGGCGAGGATAATGATTTCAGTACGAGCTAAAGGCGAGCCGAAGGCGAGTTCTGAAATCATTATTCGAGTCAAAAACGGTTTACGGGCGCGCCCCATACGATATTTTTTTCGACATAGGCATGAAAAGTCACTTTGACGCCTGTTGAGATTCGCACTTGATACAACGAAGAGTGAGGTTATGGCGGGCGCGATCTGTCGCGCACTCCGGCTGCGCACCGAAACTGCCATAAAAAGACTTTATATGGCAGCTTCGGATTGCGCACTTCGGACTACGCATCAAAACTGCCATAAAAAGACTTTTTATGGCAATTCTGAAATCTGCCGTATAAAGTGCTACTTTACGGATCGAAAACAGGCGTCAAAAAGTGACTTTTCAATGCCTATGCCGAAAAAAAATATTTTCTATCCGGATAATATCGAAAATAAACAAAAATAGAATGATCGAGTCATCGGCTGATCAGTATTGGGCTTTTGTTGGGCGATTGCTGGCCTTGCGCTGGCCAAACGTTGGGCCGGTATAACACTGCCGGCACTGGCCCAGCTGTCGGTCACTGTGAAACCAGGGTACAGGCCCATCACAAGTCTTCCGGCAGCGGTTCGGCAACTCAAGTATCGGCATTCCTCCAACTATTTAGCAATGGCCCTGCAATCTGTGTTGGCTGGGTAGTTTTCTAATGGCAACTATAAGTGATGCATTCAGCTTCAAGGTCGTGTTCAAACTTTCCGTTTTCGAAACTCAACGTATCGCTTATAGTTGCCATTGGGAAACTAAGGTGTTTTTTTTCAGATTTTTAAATCGTGTCCCTCATTGTGAAAATGACTCTCGAATTCCGCTGCTACGCGTCCATCGAGTAGCGGCGAACAGCAGTCTAACGCACGCCATTAAAAGAAAAAAAAAAAAATGAATTTTTCTTTGAAAAGTTTTATCAATTTATTTTTCGAAAAATGTTAATAATTTATTTGACCAAAATTTTATTTATTTTTCTACTCAATTTGCGTTTGCATGAAAGCACCGAATCACAAGGTGCTTTCGGAGATTTTCGAAGGTGAAGCCTTGTCGATTGTCCGTCAACATTGTTTTAAATTGTGAAAAACTCCGCTCGACATCGCAAGATGTGGTCGGAGCAAATTGAAAGAGCAGAATATCCTCAAGCTCCGGATTCTTCAATGCATCAGGAAGACATTTGTTTCCAGACTCAAAAATGCCGTGGATTGCTACGAGTGCTTTATAACCTTCGTTATTATTTAAAACTTTTCCAGCGTTTTCCCGTACTTTTTCATCCGCGTGCGTATTTAGGTTGCTGCTGATTCTTTGGATTTCCATCAATGCGTCTTTCAACGACAAGCCTACAGTTTCCATTTTTTTAATTCCATAAACTAGACAACTGTATCTTTCTTCTATTTTTCTTAGCTCACTTCTGAGCTCTGTATGTTGAAAACACCTTTTCATAGTGCTGATAGAGGCTGCTTCAGATGGTAATTTCTCTACGACTTGTTGGACAATGTCGAAGTTTTGGCTGTAATAAATTGCCGCATTTAACCACGTACCACATCGCGTTATTATCGGTTGGGGGTGGTAACGGTACATCCGGAGCCATTTCCCGAAAAATATGTATCCTGGATGGAGCTTTCAAAAATACTTTCTTGCCGCATGATATTAAAGTATCGACATTTGGATGTCCATCTCGAACTTGCTCGGCGATCCGATGTAAGCCATGTGCGAGACACGTCACGTGAATCATTTTCGAGAAAGACTTCATGAGCTCTTTACCAGCCTTCTTCATGTATGGCGCAGCATCACTCAGGAAAAGTAGCACTTTTTGTTCATTTAAACCAAATGGCCATAGCAATTTCAGAGCAAAACGGAATAGCTCTGCAATAGTGGCATGATTGGTTTTCTCGAGCTTTTCCGATGTTAGTAGGAAATTCTTCCCAGGTTTTTCGTTCTCGAGACTGCCAACTATTACATTTGCAACAAATCTTCCGGTGACATCGGTGGTCTCGTCAATGCTGATCCAAATAGGATGATTGCTAATTGCTTCGCGGATAGATGCCATCGTTTTCTCATAAACTTCTTGCGCATAATTTTTACGTAACGTAGACTCGTCCGAAACTTTATTGCCAGTGTATTTTTGCAAGAATTTTTTAAATTCTTGATTCTGGAGCTTCCATAACGGAATGTCAGCCGCAATCATAGCCGAGCACAAAGCATCGTTAAATTCCATTGGACTTGGCGATAGGTCGGATAAACGTTTTATTGCCACTACCTCATTGTGATGAACCGATTTTTCGTGTCGTTTTATCTGGTACCCGGTCAAATTCGACAGACTCACACTGCAGGTCTTGCAGTAGAGATTCTCACCTCTAATGTCGTAATTTTCCTTGCCATATTCCTGTTGTGATTCTAGGCACTTTTGCGCAGTCGTTAGCTTAACTTTTGGCATGCTCGTGCTATATTTGTACGAAACTGAATTTCAATTAACGTCGCTCCTGTCGCGTGCGTTTTTTGTCTTGCATTCACACTTCTTCCCTTAATGTCTGATAGTGAATCAGAGTGTGCTGTGAA
The DNA here is from genome assembly GCA_963992785.1 of Tenthredo livida. Lineage (NCBI taxonomy): Eukaryota > Metazoa > Arthropoda > Insecta > Hymenoptera > Tenthredinidae > Tenthredo > Tenthredo livida. The sequence goes on along the minus strand of OZ023069.1, from coordinate 25,055,157 downwards.
ATATACTCGGAAAAATACACTGGAAATAAAATTTCGAACGAGTCTACGTTACGTAAAAATTACGTGCAAAAAGTTTATGAGAGACGCAGTCTAACGCACGCCATCATACGTTCCACGCGGCGCGGCGTCGGTCGACCCGGAACCGCGCGCCGCCAACTTCAATGATTTTTTACTCGAAAACCAAAAATAACACGTCCTTAAAATTAATTCACAGGCTGTAGTATAGTACAAAGTATATGTCAGTATTTTTTTTAAATTTTTCGATCGTGTCACGGTGTGGTTTAAAAATCTTTGAAAACTTAATTGTTAAATAAACAATGGATGAACAAACTTTTTTCGAAGGACATATTTTTTTATACATTCTATGAATCTTTCCGCGTAAGCTGAAAAACAAAAATTGAGTCTAGTGTCATTTTTGGCGGAGTTATGAATTTTTGAAAAAAAACCTTGCTCGAATTTGTTTATGCAAATAACTCAACGATTTTGCACTAATTGAAAAATCCTTTGGCACAAAAATCTAACTCCCCAAGGACAATCGACATGCAAAATCAAAAAAATATCCGAGAGGTGACTGATCCGGTTCACGTGGAATGGCCCATATGTATATAATATAGCTGTAGTATAATGTCAACGCGTCATAAGTCTGAATATCGGAATTCAGAATTAGACTACGTGGTGTTTTTTGCTGGTAAGAAATTTATCATTTGACCAACAGAATATTTAGATGATTTCAGTATGCGGGTAAAATTTTTGACCATATCGATAGATGTTCTATCTTACCACCAAATATAGAGGGTAGCATTCGTTGTCACTATTATTTTGTGACATACTACTATATGACTCCGAACTTTCTCAACTTGTCCAATCTACTACCTTATTTGCTCCGTGCGTCCGCTGGGAGGGGATAAGAGATCGGTGGTAGCGCTCCACGAATTTATAGACATACATGAATAACGCTTAAATGCAAAGCACTTATTGTTAATTAAACATATTTACTATCATGTACTTACGTGTTTGTCTTTACATGATGTATGTTAATATTTTATACAATTATATTAAAGATAAACCGAAAATGAAGCTTTTCTTTTCAATATTTTCAATAATTAAATGATTCACCATATAAAGCAATGCAATTTATTCCGGGAGGAACTCTCCACTGGAAAACGCGAGAGTTCGCCACGAGGTATGCACGGAGCAAATATCCATGATTCATTTAATTTCTCACCAAACGTATTCAAATTCTTCATACTGAGGTTTTTCGTGCCTCCAATTCGATCGTAACAATTATTTTTTTGATCTGCCATCCCCGAAGAAAGAAAAAGAAAAATAGGGTTAGGGGTGAATTTTTTAGCTTCTAATTTCTCACCCAGTTTTTTTTTCAAATTTATTATGCAGGGGTGGGTGTCCATGTCTCTAATTCTATCGCAACGGTTATCTTTTTGTTCTCTCACCCCCGGAGGGAGAGATTTGGAAGTCTGATTTCAAATTCGTAATCAGTGACCCAAAAAACTCGTCTTTACATTTTTTTGAAATTCCAAAGATATTTGAACATTTAGCAGTCATTTTGGGTCGGCTATTTTCAGTCCGCCATATTGAATTTCACAATTCCAATGCCAGATTCAGATTTGGCGATCCCAAAAACTATTATATACCAAGTTTTATTCAAATCTCCTGAAAATCGAGAAAGTTATTCTATTTGATCATATATGATACATAAGCAGAATTGGCACAATTTTTTTTTTTATCATATACGGGGTGAATGTCTAAGCTTGGCCACTTGGAGCAGCGTTGAGGTGGCGACGATCTCGGCGCCTAAAAAAATTCCATAACTGTTTTTAGGGTGTAAACTAATGATTTGGGCCATACTCAAGTGAAAAAAGTCAATTTGGGGAATAACGGACACGCTAATATATACCGGGCGATTATGTGGAAATGAAAGGCTCCAAGCGCGCAGGCGCTGATCTATTAGAATATTTCGAGGGTCGCCAATTTCAGACTCGCTACGAATATCCCTAGAGTCCGTCTGCTATTTGTTTCTGATTGTTGTCAAATACAAATGGCGGCAGACCGTGGCAGGAATAGGCTATGTTTGTGTGAATCTAGCAGACGACAGAACTGGGGATATTACTGAAAAGTTGGTGGAGTCGCTGTCGCTATTCTGTCGGCCAATGAGATTTAAGTAAATCAAAGTTCGCGCGCTTGGAGCCTTTCATTTCCACATAATCGCCCGGTATATGTCCAAGCAATTTCCAGTTTGAAAGAAAACAATTGATTCCTGCAGCAGTGGACGTTGTTAGGTTAGGTTGTACAATGACCCGCCATTCTAAGGCGATAGCCAAACGAAAACAAGTGTCGATGATCGGCATAAAGTGTTGTGGCGGACCGATATTCAACAACACAGACAACGCAAAAGAATAAATACAAAATCTGATATTAGTTGATCAGAAAGGTTGATGACATGACTTTTTTAAATACTTTTGGGCCATGTATTCGGTAGAATTTGATTATGACTTTTTAATTAGTTTTCGCATTAATGTAAACTGCGGCTTACTCAAAACTATATAGCGATTCAGATCGAGAAGCGAAAGGTATTTTGAAGTTCAGTATGACTCACCACTGAATTTAGCATAACTTCTACGTTCCTGGACTAATTGGACTTGAATTCCAAGATGGGATTTTTGATTCTTGATCAAATGTTTGAATCTACTTAAAATGATACTCAATAATAATATTATGGATCAATGAGGTTATCGTGTTTTGAATGGAACAAATGAGCAGTAAAAAATTACAGTACAAATTCATCTCCCTGATTCTACTTTCACACGCAAAGCTTCCGCAAATGTAACCCACGAAATAGAATCGCTTTTATAAAATAGAAGGCACTTTTAGTTTTGTGGAAAACTGTGGCAAAAGTTGGAAAATAAACAATTTTGAAGAGATGTGTCATAACATAATGGAACAATGTGAGAAGAATGGAAACATAATATAATATTAATTACGATGCATGTACAGGCGTCGCGATGGTATAATGGTTGCAATCAAAAATCAGTATGTCAAAAATTTCAAACTTTCATAGGATACGGAACTATTTGTCGTCGGTATTGATCCCAGGTAAATTACAAAAAGGCTGTGGGGTAGAATTAGGAAAATGGAGAAAATTTTCGGGAAAATTTTGATTCGAATACCCACTATCTGTGATGAAATAATTCGAGCAATCTCGCGAAGTAAGTAAATGACGTGTTTTAGCTGTATAATTATATACTGCTGCCTTCCGAGTCAAAACCAGTTTGCAATAAAAAAGATAAAATCAATCACCTTATTCAAGATCAAGTAAATCGCAGTGAAATGACTTCGAGTTAGAAAACAATCAGAACAATGACCTTACTGAGAAAGGTCGTATGCTGAATTACAAAAAGTTGAGAAAGAATTCTTCATCGCAGTCAACACAAAATTACAAGTTGTCTATTATACGTTTTATAGATGTATGTATGCGCCAGTTTTTGTTATCCTCAAGTCGCCTTACCTCCGAAAGCCGTTTTCTGACGAGAATCTACTTTTAAATAACAAAAACTGGCGCATTGAATATCTATACGAGGGCCGACAACTCACTTCTTTTCTTGAGCTCCTACTGTCTGAGATGTAATTTATCAAAAAATTTAGCTCGCGTTATAAGGCTGATACTGAAAATCAATCAGAAAAATAATACAAATTAACGTTGAACAAGTTTTATTAATTTGTAATTGATTAATTAATATATGGGTGGTTCTCCACTAACTATAAATTTCGTGTCCCACGAAGATTTCACCCATAAGATACCCTTTTTTTCTTGTTATTATTTTCGGGATTGGATATGATTTCTGACTAAAATTCATGTTAACGAGTTGTTTGGAAGAGCCAATAGTCTAAAAATATTAAAATAAATACATAAAAAGGAAAATCTTCACATCAACACCTTATAAAACCAGTCCCCTGGGATGTCCCAGATGCAAAATCGAAATTATTTTGTGACGTGTAACGAACAAGTAATAATATTTTTCAATACCAGTCTAATATAGATGTCTACAATAAAGGCATGTTACAATTTGCATGGTTATGATTTTTCAATTTACTATTTTCACGGCGAAATTGTGAGCTGAAGTTCGTCCCTTGATTTCTGCTAACAGTCCGCTGTCACACGGAAAAAAAATTATTTCAAATGGTGTGTGGCATCCTCGTCACGATTTATGCGTTAAATCATTAACCGCTGTGTAGTTCATAGCAAATGACAGACAGCGCTTTAGCGCTATTTTATTTAGCCGTTTTTTCGCGTTCAGTGCGATGCCTACGTGTTTGGACCCCTAAGAATGTTGAACAGTCCTCTGGCAAGGTTTCTTCTTTAAATAAATTATTTTATTTACCCTATCCAGCTAGACAAGATCTAACGGTAGAAGTCATATTACTATTACTGCAAGTTGATTTGATGGAATATTGTTAGTTTTCGCATGATTGTGTATTTTTGCCAAATTCGTCAGTCCCCTGTCGCACAGTCCCTTGCCTGAAATATGCCAGTTTTTCCCAATTTTATTGTTAATAAGTCAATCTCATGAGATGTTTATTTCAGAATTTGGTTTTGTAACATGTTGATTTGATACAAAATGAAATATTGTTTCAATTGATTTCAGTCTGATTATTTTGTTCAAACATGCGAAAAAAGTGGTGGGGACAATTTTGTGCAGTTTTTCTTCCCATAATTGGAAAACCCCACCCATATAATAAGTAAATTTCTGTAAAATCCTCAATTTCCAATGAAGTATGATTTAATTTGTTGATGTGTATCATATCTGATGAATCATGTCATGATTGATCATGTAATTTTTCATATGAATATCACACCCCAAGCCCAATTATCTATGCTAAATTACACGCGGAAGTCTTTCTCAATATTTTGCGATTTATCAAAAGACTTTTTTCACTCGGGTAATCCTTTAAGCAGATCTAAATAGTACTTTTATGAATTACTCTGTGGGAATTTCTATGGCAGATAGGGTAGTCAAATGAAAGACCGCGGTTCTTAATCAACGTTGCAATTCCATTTTGAGAGCCTCTATCAACTGAGTGTTTATATAGATATATATCTTAAACCTGAACACAGATCTAAGGTAAGTACAAAAAACTGTTAAATTTAAACAGTTGTATCCATTGCGACGTCGGGATTCTTGCTTTTCCCGACAGTGGGGTGATTTTTAGTTTTTCCACTCAATTTTTTGGCTGTCACCTTTTTTATAATTAAACTTTGAAATTCTTATATTTATTCGAGCGGTCAATTTGTGGCTGCGGGCGCGTTTGTATTTGAAGTTCTACTCGTTTTACACTAAATAGTAACTAAGGTGATAGGATCTATGTTTGGAAAGTAAATGGATGATTGATGATTGTTGATTTATCGGACTTTTATTAATTAAATTTATATTTTGAGATGGAATAACGTTCGGCCGAAGGAAGAGGAAGGAGAGAAGATGTGTGGAAGGTGGGAGAGTTGACTTGGAAGTAAGTTGTGGTAATTGTAATTCGTTAGTTGTGAGGGCTTGGGGTGAAGGTGGGGATTAGAGGATTGTTAACCGATGCACTTGTGAGTGCCATGTGCAGCGGGTCAGCGTGAGAAAGATAGCGAGGTAGGAAGACAGGATGTAAGTTTTCATCTAAGGAGATATAAAAGCATGTTGGCGAGAGGAACGTGGAGTAGGAAGTAACACTGTGCACTACATGTGTATCCTTGAGCGTTGATGAACCCTCAGCTGTAGTCACACCTCCGTACAATCGCTTGGCAGTCACACTGGGTCTAATTGACCCAACCGACTTTCAAATAGCTGCCATACAAAAAGTAGCCTTCCGATTTCTTTCAAAAATCTCGGAACATACTTCGAACATTTTAAAATATGCACAGAAAGACAATTTGGAAAAAATCGAACGTCAACATGTTGAATGAATGTTTGAAAAATCTTTAAAATAGTGAATGGACCCTAAGTGACGAAGGGTGAACATGTTATTTTTGTGTCCTATTCGCAGAAAAATTGGCACCTGCATAACAGAGTCAGATAGAGACTGCATATGTATTACAATTCCATATGATTCAGGGGCCATTCAACAGTTACGTCACGCTATTTTCAACCATTCTTGACCCCCCCCCCCCCCCCCTATCACACCTCGTCATACAAACTTTGACCACTTTAACCCAGATCGTCACGCTCTGGATCCCCCCCTCCCCCCCAGCGGCGCGACGTAATTGTTGAATGGCCCCGCACTTGAACTTTAAGCACCGATGATTTAGAAGAGGCTCAGCCCTGTTCCCTCACCAACGAGAACTATGGCACTGGTATAAATAGCAGGATCGTTTCTGGTACCGATCTAGTCATCCATAAGCTATCATTTTCGGTTATTGATTTTGCGGAAAAATAATCAGTCGAAAATACGATACAACTGGAAGATATTTATCATTCTTATTTTTAACATCAGCTTAAGCTTCTCCGCGTGTCTTGCTGACCAACATTGGTCGTTAAAGTTGTTTGGCGGTGTTCATAGTGATTTAGGTTTTGTTTAACGGTTAAACATTTCACGATGGCGTATCTTGCCACTATCTGCCTCGTAATCTTTGCGTTATTCATGATTATAATAAAGCTCAGACGACGGCGACACTTCTTCAAACAGGCCTCTAAGTTTGCGGGACCGCCAACCCTGCCGTTAATAGGCAACGCGCATCTCCTTACCGGGAGCACCGAAGGTACGCGTTGTTTGGAAGTACTTACTGTCGATTATTCATATTCATTTAATCACTTTCATAGAAGCGAGACTGTTGGCTCTTTGAAAAACCACAAGATATGTCTGCTAAGATTGCTGTTATTCTAACTTATGCTTGAGTTCGATAGCTCGATTTGATCCTAATACACGCGTCACTGTTTAATGCCCATCGTACATTAATCAACAAATAAAATCATTATTGCCATGTTATACACAATTTCAGATATTCTGAATGCACTGATCCAGATGGGCAAGTTATATGATGCACCTTACCGAATATGGGTTGGTTCCACTTTGGCGATCGTCCTCAATACTCCTGAACAATTGAAGGTGAGATGGTCGTTTTGTGAGCAGAAGTTGAGTTAAGTTTTCAGTGCCTGATAAATTCATCATTTCAGGTAGCATTACACAGTCCGAAGGCCATTAACAAAGCCGATTTGTTTGGCATGGTACGACCATGGCTAGGCACAGGATTACTCACGGCTTCTGGTAAGTTATCGTAACTACAGACTTCGAAGTGGATGGTTTTTCTGAAACCTGGGAACATAATACCACTCGATCGATTCGATCATTTGAGAATCGGTCAATTTCATTGGAAAATTATTTGTAGTACAACTTTTGGAATTTCTGTTATTCAAATGAGTTCAGCAGGTATGGAATAATTCTTAACGAGAAAAAATTATCAACTTTTCACAAACCTTGATACAGATTGTTGAAAATTTTTCGTAGTTTCTATTTCTTCGAGAATTCTGTGACTTGTTAGATGGTCTCGAAGGAAAATTTGTCCTTAGTCAAAGAGGACTTCTTCAGGGTGAACATCCATGGATAGAAACGTTGTTAATTTTTTTCAGCTATGAAAGCTAAACGATAATTATTCACTTGACGGCGTAATTATTGATCCCATTGTCATTCTTCATGCATTCGCTGTAAAACAAAGTTGGATATCGATTTGGCTTAGCAGTGACTAATCAGCAAATTACTATTTGGCTTAGCAGTGACTAATCAGCAAATTACTACTCAAACCCGAAAATTTAAAATCTATTCAAGAAGCATGTTCAAGCTTCGATTTGTTATTATCATCACTTCTGATCTTCCATCTTTCCTGCTGATTTGGCATATCAATTCGGCAGTGTGGAACATTATCCACGCAACTACTAAAGGAGTTAGTGGTGATCATTCCGTTTTGCCTGTGAAAATGAATAATTGGAGAGAAGACTATTGAGCATTTAAACAACATGTCTGTAAATCCACAGCAACGAAATGGCGAGTACATCGAAAGCTGATCCAGCCTGCTTTCAGTTCAACGATTCTCAACTCTTTCGTTGAAATATTTGCTGCCCAATCACTGTTAACGGCTAGAGAAATGGAACGGAATTTGGATGGCCCAGACTTCGATATTTATAATTACACATCGCAATATACACTGTACACTATTTGCGGTAAGTCAGCTAAAGGATCCTCGCACTATCTTAGATCAAATTATAAATCAATCTTTGTTACACTACGGCATTCATTTATGACTTCAGATACTAGTATGGGTGTGAAGTTAGAGACACAAAATAACGCCAACGGATGCTACGCAGATATACTAGAAAAGTGAGTCCATGAACTTATATCAACTTTCTAATTCAATTGAATCGAGTTCATAATATATTATGGACCCTCTCTGAAAAAACTTAATAAATTGTGAAAGAGGGTGTAGGATAACTATGAGCTCTCCAAATCGCACGCGACACACTTCGGAAGAACGGATCAGGTTCATGATACGATTGATTTTCTTTCTGTTTTGAAGGCTCTATTGGTTGAGCAGTTTCTATTAAATAGAGTGTTTGGGATCACTTCATTTCGCAATTATTCTTACAGGGTGATCGCTAGTGTATGCAGAAGAGTCGTTAGTCCCTGGCTGCACCCAGATTGTATTTTCCGTCGTACTAAAATTGGCAAAGAGCAAGAGAGGAACATCAAATTTTTGCATGCCTTTACTAACAATGTGAGTATAAGATATGCTTTTGTATACATCCTCGCAATCACACCTCAAATAATTTATATATACAAAGTAAAACAGACTAAAATAATTAGATCTTGTGAATGATTTCTGCTGCCTTACTCCAGGTGATACAGGCCAAGCAGAAAGAGCTTCTCGAATCAAACAGTAAACCAGATTTGATTGATATAAATGACGATACTGGTAAGTAACTGCCTTGTGAAATTTGAAAGCGACTAATCACCTGTAAGATATTAAGTACCCAATACTCCCGTAATTGATCTAATTGATTGGCTGGCAGTGACATTTTCTCACAAAAATTTATAAATTCAGGCAGTTCGACACGTCAGCGAAAGAGATTCTTAGACCATTTGATAGAGATATCTGGCCGTGATAGCGAGATATTATCAGATGAAGCACTTCGTGAGGAAGTTGACACTATAATGGTTGCTGTAAGTAATAATGTGTTCAGCATATCGATTAGGGTGGCAAAATTTTTTCGCCTTTTTCTGTTTTTTCGAGCTCACATGAAAATGTGTTAGTTTCATCCATTTTAAAAGCCCTCTCCAAATTTGAGCTGAATTAAAAATTTCGTAGAGGTCGCTAAAAAAATTTGAAAATGTCAAAATTTAACGATCGATTCAAGTATCGAAAAGTACTATTCGTCTATTCCCACATCACTATATGTCACCACTTCGTTCCAGGGATCTGACACAACTGCAATAATGAGTTCTTTTCTGATGTTGATGCTGGCTTCTCATCCGGAAATACAGGTACGTGCAAGAGCGCTGATCAAGGTCTAATGCACTGCAATATAAATGCTGCATCGCACACGAAGCTTTAAAATCGATTTGACCTGTTGTAAATATTAAAACAGGAGAAGACTTACCAGGAGCTATGTGAAATCTTTCAAGATTATGATACTGAGGAGCTACGTGTCACTCCGGAAGATTTGACACGCATGACATATATGGACAGAGTCATCAAAGAAACGATGCGCTTATTCCCGATCGCGCCTTTAGTTGTACGATCGGTGGTGGAAGATTTGGATATAGGTCCGCAAGTTTTCAGCACATATATTATTTATCTATTTTCGGTTTCTAACTAATATGTCAACATGAACTGTATAGACGAATGAATACCGGAAAGTGACACCGGCCGCTGTATTTTGTAGATCCTGTCCTGACATGAAGTGATTTACTGATATGGTAATTATCATTGTTACAGATGATCATACCCTTCCAGCGGGAAGCACTATTGCGCTTTCGGTAATAGAGCTACATAAGAATGGGGATATCTGGCCGGATCCGTTGAAGTTTGATCCGGACAGGTTTCTACCCGAAGAGGTCAAAAAACGAGACTCCTATACGTACTTACCATTCAGTGGCGGACCAAGAAATTGTATAGGTACGTCATTTCGCTGTCCATATTAATCGGTATTGCCCGAGTTGAACTTGCTGGAAATCGGTATCGGCTGAAATGCAGGTATGTGTCAATAGCATTCGAAGATTTGTACGGTTTATTTCAAATTCAGGTTCAAAGTACGCCATGATGTCGATGAAAACACTGTTGGCAACAATTCTCCAGAGATACGTTCTCAAGAAGGACAATATTATGCCAGTGAAAGATATTCGATTGAAATGGGAATTTCTACTGAGACCTGTCGAACCGATCACAGTGAAAATCGAGCGACGGTCACGTGAAGTTGCATCCATTTGAGGCAGCTGAAACTTTCCTGTCCGAAAAATACCAATCATCCTGTATTGCTTGTATATAAGTCCATAATCATGAGTATTCTTAGTCAATTTCTACTTGTAAATTTTTATCATAGGTCGTAGATATTCATAGACAAATGCCATTCTCCTGTTGGTTTCTACGTTAAAATAAATTGAAGTTATCAGTCATATTTCGCAATTACTTCAGGAACCCTAAGAGTCACGCATTTTCAGCTAGAGAAGACAAGACACGGTGTAAAGTACACAATTGCAGAATTGGTATAATCTCCAGGACCTAAAAATCGGTATCATCTGAACCGTATTTATAATTGTTCTATAACATCAATATTTTATTAATAACTTATGATAGTGAACAACCGTACCTAAAATCATTGGATTTCGTATTAATTCGGAAAGACTGTCAAGGCCGCACTCAGTTTCGTAGGTAATGCCTTTACGTTTTTTTTATTGCCTCAGTTTTCGTTGACAGTCACTTCTTCTTAATTTCAATGGTCTTACTCATTTCAGACTTCAGATTTCGTTTCTTATCTTTAGCATCACGAAATTTCATAGTATGCGTACCAGGAGACAGTTGCAGCATTTCGCAAACGTTACCAATATATTTACACCCAATGTTTTTTGAACATACAGCAGCTGCTACTCGATAATTCAAAGACTCAGAGGTCGAATAATGTCTAAACTTTGGACTTTTGCTAGCCACTATACTGTTGAAAGACTCGTCACCTTGACTTGATGAACAGGGGGCTAATTTCTTTGTCTCATTAGCAAAGCGTTCAAACAACGGTGTCAAGGAAAGTCGCAGTTTTTGATCGTCAAGAGCCTTGCCATTTGGTAAGTTGGAGTGCACATAATTATCTCCAGATGATTTATATCCACACCATTCCAAACAGTTGGCATGCTCACCAAAAGCATGAGGAACAATATTCAGAAAAGCTAATCCAAATTTATCGTGATCACCTGTATTCTGTTTCACTGCGCAAGCAAAGCAGTGTGAAAAATATTTAATCAATTTTGACGGTAGTTTCAATCCATATAAAGCATTTGTTACTGATTTCTGAGCATGATTAAAATCAGACCATTTTTCTATGACATGTGACGATTCTCTTCGGACTGCAGCTATCGTCGACGAATCACCATCGCCAATCAATACAGTTACTTGTGCATTTTGATCTTTAATGTTATTATTGTTGATTAACTCAACAGCCAAGTCGGGTTCCATTGCCTTAGCATTCCCATGAAAATTAAAGTAGCTCATCAGCTCCATAAAAGTAACAGATTTTCGAAAACTACAAAGAATAACCGGAAAATATTATTAGGCCGGTTCCATCTCAAATCGCCCAGCAAGGTCGGGACGAAAAATTCAAATGATCCGAAAAAAATGTATATCATTCTTTGGCGAATTTGGGTGACCTGAATTTTTCAATTTTCAATTTTCTTGGTGAAAACCCGTTTTCACAGATTTCGTACATCTACTTTTTCTTTGAAGTGCTATAACTTTTGAACTAATCCACGGATTTGGATCATTTTGGTCCCAAAATGTGCGTATTTTATTCGTCTTTAAGGCGATTCCGGACACTAAAAAGTGTTAAATATTCAACACAAAAATTTTAACACAAGACTTTGTGTTAAAAATGACGCAAAATTTTTTACTGTGCACAATGCACGTGGAACGTACTAGAGGACCCAATGGGAAGCGACCACCTTCCTTCCTTCCCATACCCAATGGCCGGCTGTATAAATTTGGTGCACGTGGATAAATTAATCGTAGATCCACGTACAGGCGGACATCAGACTTGGAAATTCATTGTACTATAGGTTTAATTTTGATTTAATGAATGCATAAAGGGTTGTTTCGACGGTTTTTACACGTATGATAAACACGTTTATTATACGACCACCTTGTGTTTATTGGGTAGTAACCCAGATAGGAAAACAAAACCTAACATTCAACCTGGTCATAATTAAGAAGGTTCTCCAAAACCGGGGCTCAGCTCCCTATAAACCCAAAAAACTTCAAAACTCCGCCGCCCTGCCCATGGTGGACAGCGGAGTGCACTGAGCTGAGAAAAAAAAGATCAAAGTCCTGTATGAATACTTCAAAAACCCGACCTACAACAACTGCATACCATGCATACACATACACAACAGGAGTAAAGAAAACAAGAAAAAAAATAGGAAGAACAAAAACCGCGAATTTCAAAAAATTCTGCACCGAACTATCCCAGAATCAAAATATAGCGAAAACATGGGTAATAATGAAAGCTTTCAAAAACCGAAAAAACAAAGAAACCTCCAAAGAACAACATTCCTCCTCAAACCCAAAATTAACAGAGGCATTTGACGAAACTTTAAATACCCATCTCATACTCAAAACTTGAACTCGAAGAAAACACCAACACCGAAGACTCTCCATTAAACAAACCAATAACGTCCAATGAATTATACAACACACTAAAAAGAGCAAAAACAAGATCCGCTCCTGGAACTGACAACATATCATATGCAATATTAAAAAAATGCCCCATCACATGGTGGAATATAATCAGGAAAATCTATAACAAGATAAACTCCACAGGAAGCATCCCACATTCCTGGGCCGATCGAAGGGTGGCGTTCATTCCCAAACCAGGGAACAGGGGATTTCGACCGATAGCAATGGCGCAAGCCCTACAAAAGATGCTAGCAAAAAATAATAGACGAGAGGCTCCAGTACTGGGCTGAAGAGGGCTCCATCCTCCCAGATAACTGCTTCGGCTTCCGTAGGGAAAGATCATGCCTCGACGACGTCGCCCACCTGGTTGGGGACATAACCCTAACATTAAAGAAAAAAAACTTTCACACAGCAGCCTTTATTGGCATAGAGGCTGCATACGACAAAGTCGTGCTTAACATCCTGGTCGGGACTCTCGAGAACCTAGGCCTACCCATAAATATAATCAGAGTAATCTACAAGTTACAACCTAATATACCACAGACGACTACACGGCATTAGCGAGGGACAGGACCTGGGTATCCGACCCACAGACCTGGGCCTCCTGCAGGGGTCAATCTTAAGCCCAATACTATTCAATATCTACCTCGCCGAAGTCACAAAAAAACTAAACACTGAAAGCGGAACACAAACGTTTGCGGATGACATAGTAGTTTATAGTCACAACAAAACCCTCCAGTACGCCCTTGATACACTCGAAGCTGACGTTCAACTCATCTCCAACAGAGTCAGAGAAAAAGACTCAGGGTCTCCGCCCAGACAACCCGACTGGTTACCTTCACAAAAAATAAATACAGCGAGGCAGACACACACATCACCATAAACAATGAACGCATACAAACTAGTCGGGGAGACCGGGGTAAATTGAATTTCTGTAATTATTCTGATATGGGTACATGTAAACACATGAAAATAAGAATGAAGAAGTCCAATATCATCGCGATAATAAAGAAGTCGATAGGTTTTGAAATTTTCGTATTCCTGAGAAAAAAAAAAGCGAAATTAATATTCGGGTGCTCTCTAACCATAATTTTCGTGATTTTAATTGTTAGTTTACATGTTGTAACTTTTCGGTAGTTTGTGATATATTGAAGATAACACGTCAAAAGTATTCTTCTATTTTAACTAGTGAACATTTATTTGAATTAGTACTTTTCTTACGGAGCAACCAATCTATTATTATATTTACAATGTTGCTTAGAATTTACTTAAGTTAGACTTACATTGATTTGCAATTTGTATATCCGCTATGCGTAGATGACGGTTTTCTATTCTGCACGACAATTTTACCCTGATTCCGTGACTTTTAAATATGATGAATTTGCGAGAATATAATTTAAAGAACTTTTAACTAAATATAAATTTGAAGAGATGGTATATTACTATTGTAGTTAATATCCGAACAAAGTGAAATATTGAAGCTAGAGATCACTAGGGCGCTTTGCCTATAGTGTCTATTACAAAGTGACAGTGAAACAATTAGGTACTATACCTATGAATTGCTGCTGCTCGATGATACGTGATGAGTCAACTAGGCGCTATGCCGTAGATTGCTGTTGAGCTGAGCGGCGTCACGACTTTTATACTAGTCGTGACGTCACTCAGCTCGTCGTTGCGATAAAATGTTCTAGTCGCTTCGAGTCGCTGCTCGACCGTTGAGAGTTTAAAATGTAAACGATCAGGCCCGGTCAGCCTGATACGTAACAATATACTTATCATGAAGTTTTTAGATTAACATTTATTTCATCGACTTCTGCAATTATTCAACTATTCATCAACAATTATAACAATATTGAAAGTATTAGTTTCTTTCAATGATTATATGCTCGAAATGTGTTGTCTCAAGTGTCATATCTACACGTCATTTATACGGTTTTTACATTGTCCGCCGAGGAAATCGAATTCGAATAATTTCGTAACAATGTAAAAACCATCTGTAGACTCTATTTTCGCACGAAACGAACATTTTTTTGGACGTATGTGTTCGGAATTGGAATAGAATTTGCGCTAAGTTGGCCTTGCCTGCGTTTTCGACGCCTGGGCTCGGATAATAATCGAAATGTGACACATTTCGACCAAAAGGAGGTGGGCGACTAGGGATGGGCCTTAAATTGTAATATCGTTCATAATACGACGGTATACGATACTATTTCATAAATAAGTAGAACTGAATTTTTAAATTGATTATAGATGTCAATTTCTGTTTATTTGAAACATTATTAGGTTATAAATAACTGTTTCGGTGAAATTTACGCATCTCGTAGTAATAAAGTTAATAAGTAATGGTATTAGACTGACCACTATCCACAGAACATCTCTGTACATTGTAATTAATCAATTTCAAGGTGCTTCCCTACCCGATTCCACAACATTGTAAAAAACGTGTGCAGAAGGTGCTATTAAATGGAATATCTCTGCCTGGTCACCGAAATCAATGGAACAAACTACTTCGCGCAATTCTATGTGCGACTCCGAACACGTACGGCCCAAAACATGTTCGTTTTGCTGGGCTTTTTCTGTTTATTCAAATCGTTAGCTTTCTTCAATTTTGATAAATTCTTTTGTTTCACAATATGATTTTTCGCGGTGACATCGTGACATATTTGGTCTGTCACAGTTTGCTCAGCAACATCTCGAAAATCTTCCAAGTTTTGAGAACTGCTCTCAGTGTATTTAAATTGTTTATTCAGTCTGTCATTTTTGTTTCGCCAATTCTGTTCCTCTGCCAATTCAAGAATTGCTTCATTTTGAGAATTGACAGTATTTTTTCGATGTGTTATTTCTCGATCAGCAGCACCCAGAACTTCAGGAACTTCGTCGCGATGAGAGTCAGTACATCTTAATTTTCCATCGGTCCTCCGTTTTCATCGTACGTTAGGTTCATCAGCGTCAGCTCGTTATACGGCAGAGAATCAGAGCTAGGCAACAATTTATCATTTTGCAGACTGTGTGTTTGAACGGTAGAATCAGTTAAATTACTTTGCTGATACTGACCCGCCTTGCCAATTTCAATTTCCCTGGGAAAGATGAAATATCCTGCGATGAATTCGTCAATGCGCATTGGTAGCCCAATATTTTTGAATACACGATTCTTTGGATCGTACTTGAATTCTGATTCAACGGCTGCGGATGTAGCATTGACGGATCCATAATCGTACACACTGCGCATTACTTCGCTGAATAATGGGAAGTATGGCATTAAAGCCTTGAGTTTCTTGGCAAATTCGGGACGGTAAAAACCATTCACGTCATCAGTGTCTGTTTTGTTACGAATTGACGAAAGGCAGTCGTTATATAATTCGTCAGACCATTTCCAAATACTCGTTGCCGACAAGTGAGTGTCATCAATAGGTGTTTCGTCTGGAAGATCGGCCTCGGGTTCCTCGATTTCTGGTGATTCAACAGAGCATTTACCTTCGTTTGCCCTGATGCATTCTGTCAATTCGGAACTCGCCCTATCCGCCAAACTATCAGAGGCTCTATTATTACTGAGCGCAAGTATAAATATTGCTCTGGCAACATTCTCTAAGCCTACCAGGCTTTCCTGTGTTCGCAAGTACATTTGCCTCATTCTGGCAGTTTTACCGGCGAAGCACTTCCACCTGGCCACCATATTCATTAAATGGCAAATGTCCAGTTGCAAGAAGCAAGGAGGTACAGCATCGGTTTTTCCAGTCAGCAGATCGTAACTACAAGACAAGTAGATCTTCAAAGTGGGCAAATACTCGGCTGACAGCACCTAGAAGGGCCTTATCAAAATCGGTTACTACTTCTTTGGGGGTAGGAAAAGAGGCTTTTTAGCTTACACCGATACGTAAAAACTCATTCAACCAATGACTCATGGCATTAGGGGAGAGTCCCCCAGTACCGTCACCCTCATTGTTTATGAACAAGAAAATCGAAGTACCTTAGGTTACATGTTTAATACCTCCTGGTATGTGTGAAGGAACTCTTGGGCTATAAATAAAAATAATAAACTAACGGTATGTTTAGAAATAATCAACTTTATTATTGCAATTTAAAGACAAGGAAAAATCAGTCCTTATAAAATTGTCCTCCAGTACCGGCCAGCAAATATATGACCATTTATACCATGCAATAATCGCAAATATACTGATTTGATAGCTCTGATATATTCGCACAAGCTTCGTGGACCCAAGCCTTGCAGTTTTCACATTGTATCCAATCCTCTTCATGAGAATCAAGGCACAAAGGACAAATTGTCTTTTCCTCAATCAGTGTGCAGGGAGGAGTCAGGTTTTCGTTTTTATGTTTCTTGGCTTTCTTGCTGACATCTCTTCCTGAAACCAAACTCTTACCTTTCTTGCTAACATCTTTTCCTGAAAGCGAACTCTTTCTTCGCTTAGCTAATTCAACACTTCTTTTACTTTCTCTCTTCACTTCCAGCATCGTTTTGTATGGGGAACTCGTTATGATCCCACTTCTTTTAGCTTCACGACGTCGTGCAGTAGCTCTTCTTTCCGAAGCAACAGGAACCGGTGAGAGTTTTGTAATTACAGTTTTGAAATTTCCAGTGGATTGGTCAATGACAGCTTTTGTTTCAAATTCGGATTGCTGAGTGGAGGCAATTTGAGGTTCGGCAGTTGGAAATTCAAGTTGTCGACAAGCTGAAGATGTCATTTCTAGTTGTCGAGAATTAAAATTTGGCAGAATTGGCTGTGCAGAAGTTGAGGGTGTCGGTTCTGACAGTTGCGAAGATGAAAGCGATGGTTCTGATATTGATTGACTTTCTGCAACGTTGGTCATATCTGAACCAATGAAATCTACATCACTAAAGACATTTCTATTAAAGGGGTGACTGCCTGTGCAGCGAAAGCCACTAATCGCAATATTCATTCGAGAAACTCGAGTAAAAGCAGAAGCAACAAACCCTGCAACCTCGTATTCACTCATTCTTACGGCAGGGTTTGATCTCATCCACGAGCTACAGGCATCATTGTAAGCAGATTTGTAAGACTTCATGAACGTACGATCAAATGGCTGTAGCTTGTGGGTCGTATGAGGCGGAATACTCAGCATGTGGGTATGTTTTTTTCTGGCAAATTCAATGACATCTAAGTCTGTATGACTGGCATGTCCGCCAAGAATCAAGAGAACTGGATTCTCTGCTGTAGGCTTTGAATATTTCACAAAGTGATGCATCCATTTCAAAAATAATTCGGCATTCTCCAACCGTTTGGCTGAGATTCACCTACACTCTCATTTGGAGCATTAATCATAAGTCTCTCATCCATTCGGGACCGTGGAAATACGAAATATGGTGGTACAAACTGACCTCCAGCGTTCATTGCCAAAAGTACAGTACCGTTTTTCCCACGTTCTGCAGAAGTAAGTTTTCCAAATTGTTTTTGGTTTTTAGTAGCTAAAACTTTAGCATGTTTCTGGACAATGCTAACGCCAGTCTCATCGCAGTTCCATATTTTATAGGCAGTGAAATCAAACGGTTGCATCAAAGACTCGAGGCCTTCGTAGAATCTTTCAACCTGAGGTCTGTTAAATCCTACAGCTCTCATTAAGCTCGTCGATTCAGGAATCCGCAATGGTAAGTCACTATGCCGTTTCATAAAAGAATAATAGTAGTTTTTCCCTGCAGATTTTTTCTCTTTATTGAACTGGTGAGGTAATTTTAACTTTTCGGCAAGTTGAAAAGCGAGACATAGAAATTCTTGTCTGCTTGAAGGTATTGGCCTATTTGCCAAGTCTTCAACATGTTCTGCCAATATTTTTTCGTGTTCAGGTGAAAAGATCTTGTGAAAACGACCCATTACTGGCCCAATGGACATCTCTTTATTATTTTTAATAGCACTAACTCTGTCATTCAATGTAGTTCGTGGTACCTGATAGCGATCTGCGGCTTGGCGTGCACTCATTTTATTACTCAGTACCTTTTCCACGGCTTTTTGCATATTCGCAGGATCCCAGGCGCCTTTTTTTTTCTTCATCTCACCACCATTTTTAACGTCTGACATTTTCGTATAACTGTAAGCAAATTAAACTATTCAAAAATAAACTTAAACAATGGCCGGTACTGGAGGACAATGTTGTGGCCGGTACTGCAGTAGGAAACGGAATAACATATTATATTCGACTACAGACAGAAACGTATGTACAAAGGTTGATTTGAAACATATTTTGTAATAGCCCCATAAATAGCCAATGTATACCAGGTTTGACTTGTTTTGAACTCGTCCTCCGAAATCGAAAAATCACCCACAGACCTTGATTGTGTAGCGTATCTCCACCACGCGCAACACAATTCTGTGCACTGACAGTAAACTGGTCGCGACGAGACGCTGCCACGCGGGGCATATAATTGAAAGAGTGTATCACAGTACTGGCGGTACAAGACTCAGCCCCATCTATTGTAGAATACCAGAAATTGCAACCGGCCAGTACTGGATGCCGGCCGGCGCTGGGGGACTCTCCCCTGACATTTTGTACTGAAGAAACCATTTGAATAATCGGAACTGTTTTATTTCCAACTTGCCCAATGGCTTGGTACAAGTATATATGAGAACAAACTTGTACGTTCGGTAACGCACATTTTTTAATTACCGACCCTGTGGCATCAATATATAAATTGAAAGGATGTTGTTCGAAAATTGCAAGCTGCTCCTTTGTCCAGTAATGGACATGAATAGGATCCAACCCGATGGTATGGATAGCTCCTTCGAATTTCGAGTCGTATTTCATCACTTGTAGGTTTGTGTATAGATCTTACGTAGGAAGACCGAGGATTTTATCGTTGTGTTGCCGCTTTATCTTTCTCACTACCTCGTTGGTGTATAAATGAGGAGGTACATCATCACCAAGGTCCATCAGATCATCGGCCCTGTTTCGCCTCCATACGCACGGAAGCAGATTCTTTACGACCAACTCTTTCCAGCGTTGCCAGTGCTAGTACATTTGTACTAGATCTAGTACTTTAAGGATCCTGTTAGTACGTTAGTACGACGAAATGATATCTAGTACTTTTTTTAATCTGCCTATAATTTTCTATATTTACGTTCCATTTTTCCGTATTTCATTCATCTAGTATTTTCCGACTGGTTAGACTCATTACAATAGCATAGCTTATGGTTCAGTTGGACAACTGAGAAAATAGACTGCCATTCAAATTTCAACTTCCGCGTAATTGCCGCCGTTTACGCCTCGTGATTGAAAATAAAGTGACGCGATCCAGACGCAATGGAATTTACGGACTCCGATAACAGCTCCTGTTGTTCAGAATCCAATGAAGCGGTTTACTTGAACTCAACTAAAGTGCAACCAGTGAAAGGGAGAAACAGAAAACAATATAAACAGAAATTCAGAGATGATTGACCAATAAACTTTGGAACTTGGTTATGTCGTTCCCCTAGTGGAAAGCCAAAATGTCGTGTTTGTGCCAAACGCTTAGAAGGTGGCGTGACTCACATTAAACGACATTCTGTGACAAAACTACACATGAAAAATTAAAAAAAAACTGAAAATACACCCAAAATATTTAACATTATAGATAAGGATGGTAAAAACACCAAGCGCGACAGGTGCGTGAAAGAAGCTGAATTAAAAATGGTAATGTTCTTACATGAACACAATTTGCCCTTTTTGATCGTGGAACATTTCCCATTGTTAGTACAGAATGTTTGTCCTGATTCAGAAATAGCCAAACGTATTAATTGTTCACGAACAAAAGCTACAGCTATCACAAAAGATTGTTTTGCCCCTGAGGCAATTGAAGAGATATGTCGTCGTTTAAATAATAATGTTTACTCATTAATAATTGACGAGACAACTGATATTGGTACCGAGAAATCATTGGCTATAGTGATACGATTCTTCGACGAGGTACAGGCAAAAGTAGCCGATCATTTCCTAGGGTTAGTCAGGATCAAAATTGCTACTGCTGAAAATATTTTCCAAGAAGTCATGAAATGTCTGGAAAAAGTGGGAATTTCAATCCATAAAATGATTGGTTTTGCGGCAGATAATGCATCCGTGATGATGGGTAACATCAAAGGAGTGCAAGCTCGATTCAAAGAAATAATACCCCATATTTTCAGCTTGGGTTGTGTATGCCATTCTTTTCATCTATGTGCATCTTCAGCTGCAACCAAATTACCAAAGTCAATAGAAGATTTTGTCAGAAGCGTGTACAACTACTTCTCAAACAGCAGCAAGAGAATAGAAGAACTGGCAGAATACCAAATCTTCACTGATTTAAAACCACATAAAATTCTTAGACCGAGTCAGACGAGATGGTTATCTCTTCAGGTAAAACAAATTTTATTAACATTTATTCTTTACATATTTCAATGCTTGTGGCAGTTTCAATTTGTTCAGGAATAAAAATTCACTAATCGATATATTTAATAATACTAAAAGATTTTCTCGATGATAAATTTCTATTGCAGGCTGCAGTTAATCGTATTCTGGAAAATTGGAAGGCTCTGATTCTGTTTTTCACCAATGCTGCATTTAAGGACAATCTTCATGCTACAGACAACATACTAAACTGCTTAAAAAATCCGGTCTATAAATTATATTTTAGCTTTCTGTCATATATATTAGACTTAGTCAATAAGCTGAATCTAGAATTTCAAAGCGAGAAACCTAAAATACAGTAACTTAATAAACGAATATCTGAATTGCTGAGAACAATTCTGGGAAATTTCATTCAGAAGTCTTACATCGATAAGACACCGCTTGACCAACTATCTCCAAGCGGGCCTCGCAACTTTTTACCTCTAGATAGAATATACTTTGGGGCCAAAGTCGAAGTTTTGATAGCCACGGCAGATCTTGAAGCTCAAGAGCTAACCAATTTTAAAGTCCGTGCCCTTGATTTCTATGTGGAACTTTGTGTACAGATAAAAAGCCGCTTTGATTTTAACAATCCGATGTTAAAGTATGCAGAAATGTTCTGTCCTACACGGAGAGACTTTTCCTAGTAATATTTCTTAAAATTCCTACCAGAATTTACTATTTTCGATGCAATTTGGGGATATATCAGCATTTTAGCACTTATTACTAGTTTGCCTAGTAATTCTGTAAGTTACTATCATCATTGGAATATAACCTAAGATATTTGTACAAACTCTTATACAAATGAGAAAGTTTACTAGTCAGGATGGTAATAAGTCTAGCAAATCTTTTACTTATACCTAAAGCGAACAGTACCTCTTCCAAGTCAGTATGGTAAAGTCGTGATCGCGGCGCAATGGGAATTTACCATACTGGCTTGGAAATTTTACCAGTCATCTTAGGAAAAATTCCACGTCAAAAATTAAAAAGCTGGAAGGAGGTGATAAGCTATTTGGCAGTTTCTGGATCTTACATTGTGTGGCTTCACTGGTGTGGTCTTTGTTGTACAGAGTTTATTACATATGTGTGTTCGTCCGCACTCTAGGGGCTGGCGCAATTGTTCCGTAAGTCTAGTCGTCGTCTTAAACCACTAGCCTAACTTCACTTACTCAACATAACCTCAACTCAACGCTCGCAATTTCGGACGCATCGCAGATATATGTTATAGTGTAGTTTTCAGCTTTCCTTAGATACGAACGGATATAACTATTTGGCACTAGTGAGAGAAATATTCTGATGTTTCGCCATCTATCGACGAAGTGAGACCCGCCGAACTTGTTCGTCAATTCGCAGCGACGAAATTTACCATACTCGCTGGTAATCATTCTCACGTGTGTAGCAAAACGTCTTATTCGCCTAGTCTATTATTCCAATCCCTCTAGGAATACCTACTAGTATCTATGCCATCTTTTACTACTCTCCGTTCTCCTATAAGCGGACAGTAATTTTTGCTATTCGCTTATTATTTGTTACTCTCACAGAATATCAGAATGCATTATCCGAATAATAGATTTTTCCGGTACCGTAAGAAATATTGCCAAATCAGCTGATATATCCCAGATTTACTCGCAGTTATTGGAATCTTTACCAGGAAAAGTTTCTCCGTGTACACATCGAGTGTGTGTATTGACAATCAAAAATTATTGTGTAATTTGTGTTTATAAACTCGTGCAAGTTGTACATTGTATACATTCTGCTATACAATGAATCGACATAAATCTGGTGTACAAAAGAGAAAAAATAAACGAGAAAAAGAAAAGATAAGCGATGACCTACGGAAAGAAAATCTGCTTTCCACATTTTTTGAGAAGAGGCGGAAAACTGAAGAAGAGGCTTCAACAAGTTCAAGCACCGACGTATATGATTCAACCGTAGTGTGTCAAGGTGATTCTAATACTAGTGTTGAATTACTTTGTTAAAAATCAACTGAAACCAAAACTTTGGAAGCGGAAATATGTCAAAGTAATTTGGAAAATCAAAATAGTCATGATGATCATACTACTGAACCATGTCAAAGCACTATTGACTTGGCAATGAACTCGAAAGAGATATTTAACCCAAAGGATCCGGGTGCATGGCCACCGCAGATTACAGATCGTGACAAGCAGCTCATCGTGAAATATGGCTTGAATACTGAAAGGAAATTAATAGAAATGGTCACAAGCCTACCCAAAGATGTTGAAGGTCATGTATTTCCAGATTATTTACTCCATAAGAATGCATCGAACGGACGCGAGAAGTTAGCAAGAGATTGGCTCATGGCAAGTTGCGAGACTAATGCATTGTTTTGTGGTCCGTGTCGGCTATTTTCATCCGATTCGCAGACGAAACATAAAGCTAGTTCTGTTACTACAAAAGAAGGGTTTAATCCAAATATATCAACATAGCGAAAGTTGTACCGGAAACTTCCAGAACATGAAAATAGTCAGCAACACAAGAATTGCTATTTGCAGTGGAGGGCACTTGCACGTGCTGTTAAGGGAGACAGTGTAGGAATTGACAATGAACTGCAAAAACAGTTGAGGACCGAAAGAGATGAAATGATTTGCTTGCTGAAACAATTTATTGATGTTACGATTCATTTAGGCTCACGTGGTCTACCTTTTCGCGGTAGTTCTGAAAAAATAGGAGACGTGCACAACGGAAACTTTCTCGGTTGTTTTGAGTTAATTTCACATTACGACACACTTCTAGAAGAACATTTAAAAAAAGTAAAGAAGAGCCAAGATTACGGAGCTAAACGACGTCAAGCTCACTTTCACATGAAACTCAGAACGAGTTTATTGATTTATGTGGAAAACAAGTTTTAGAAGTGATTTTGAATGAAAGAATAAAAGCAATTCATTTTTCCCTTATTTGTGATGCAACGCCAGATGTAGCTCACATTGAGCGAAATGTATTGATTTTGCGATATGTTTTCAAAGAGGAAAAAACCGGACAGTGGATCATAAGAGAAAGGTTTATAGAGTTTTTCGACTTTTGCCAGAAAACTGGATTGGAAATAGCAAATGAAGTGTTATGTCGACTCCAATATCATGGCATTAATATTGCTGATTGCAGGGATCAATCCTACGACAATGGCAGCAACATGTCGGGAAAATATAAAGGTGTACAAGCACGAATTCAAGAAAAGCATCCAACGGCAATATATTCACCCTGTGCTGCACACTCTTTAAATCTTGTTGGTGTTCATGCTGCATCACGCTGTCCTGATGCCATAACATTCTTTGGATGTATTAATCGCCTGTACATTCTTTTTAGTGGCAGCCCTGATAGATGGAGTATATTAACAAAAAAAAACTGGATGCTCTCTTCATAGGCAAAGCGATACTCGTTGGAGTGCCAAAAAGGAAGCTGTGAGACCTATTGCTAGGCATCTTCCCAGTGTTATTGAGGCTTTAAAAGAATTGATTGACACTAGATGACAAAAACTCACCGCTGAAGCCTACTCAGAAGCAGTCGGTTTACGAAAATATTTTTCATCATTTAAAGCTGTGTTAATGGCGGTCTTGTGGGTAAAAGTTTCAGAAAGCTTTGATGAAAGGAATTCAATCTTACAGTCAAGAGCTATTACAATGGAAATTGCTACAGCAAATATCGAAAGCCTAACAGCCGAAATGCAATCACTGAGAGAGGAATGGCCAACTCTACTTTCGGAAGCCAAACGTGTTGCACAGAATGTAGATATCACAGAAGAGTTACCATCCGAACGTCGACGAGGCAGCCGAATTAACAGAGAGCACCATATTGGATGTTCCGAAGATATGGACCCGGAAACTAAATTTAAAAGACATGTTTTCCTGATAATTATGGACTCTCTGATAACAGAACTCAAGTATCGATTCGAGTACTTGAATCATATCTGCTCCGTGTTTTCACCGATTCTAAGTTTTCACAATATGAATATAGATGATACAAGAGAGAAACGTAAAATATTGATTCAAACGTACTCGGAGGACCTGACACCAAACTTGGAGAGTGAAATTATTCATCTCAAAAATATTTATCAATCAACATTTAAAGAAATTACAGGTCCTTTAGTATTACTGAATGCGATTTACCAGTTGCAATTAGAAAACATTTTTCCAGAAGTGAGCATTGCATTGCGCATTTTCTGCAGTCTGCCGATCACAGTCGCGGAAGGTGAGCGAGCATTTAGCAAGCTTACCGTAATAAAAAACTACATGCGCGGAACAATGCATCAAGAGCGATTTAATAGTTTGGCGTTGTTATCCATAGAGCATGAAACAGCACGAGAAATTGATTTCAGTGACGTAATAAAGGACTTTGCCACATTAAAAGTAAGAAGGCTCATTTAAAGTTAAAATATTATATAAAAAAATAAGTTAAAATATTATACAATAAAATAAGTTTTGTTTCTAGCAATAAATAATGTAAAAAATGTTTCATTATTTTATTATGTACCTACCCAAATACATATAAAGGTAAGCTATAGCAGACTATTACTCGCTACTTATATGATATACTAACTATCAGACACAAAACTAAGGGACCAGGGGGGCCCACATAGAAATCAGAGTAACGGGCCCCAACATTTCTGTTGCCGGGCCTGGGCTCTTTCGTGAAAGGCGTTCCTCCCACTTTTGCAGTATTAACCTGCGAAGAAAAGCAGAAAATAACGTCAAATAAATGAAGTGAATGAAAGGACGTATAACGAACCCGTCGAACACGTAATGACATGTTACTGTACGACCCTGAGGCGAGATCACAGCGACCTTGAGTTGTAAATGACCGCAGGACATGAATAAGAATAATCAAATGTCTCGGAGACACGGCCAGGACATCGCTGAGTTTTTTGAGACACTACTAAGGGCACGTGAATTTGTGCGAAGCTATCAGGACATCCGTCGGACCCCATCCTTAGGTGTGAATGACCGCAGGACATACGTAAGGACTTTAAAATACCTCGAGGACTTTCCGGAGACATCTCTGAGTCTTCAAGATACCACTGATGACATTTAAATTTATACGAAGAAATCAGGACATCCTTTGGACCGCAGCATTATACTGCGAATGACCGTGGGACATGAGTAAGGACAGTAAAATGTCTCGTGGATATGATCAGAGCTATTGCTCGGTCCGCAGGACACCGCTAAAGATGCTGTCAAGTTCTTGGGACACCACTAAAGATGTTCTTCAGTCCTCAGGACGCAAGTAAAGACACTTTGAAATCCTCGGAACATCATCGCGGACGATTGAATGTCTGGTGGACATCGACAGGGACCCATTGATATCCCCCAGGCATTGACGAAGACATCCAGGACTTCCGTACGACGTAATTGAGGACACTTGAATTCATGCAGAGTACTCAGGACGTCCGTCGGACAGTATCGTTGAGTTGTCAATGAGCGCGGGACATGAGTGTGGACAGTTGAATGTTTTGGGGACATGGCCAGAGACACCGCTGGATCCTCAGGACGCCACTTAGGACACTCGAATTCGGACAAATAGATCGGGACGTCCTCCTGACTTCGTTATCCAATTGAGGATGACCGCAGGACCTACGTGAGGACAGTAGAATGTCTCAAGGACAGGGTAATGGACACTATTTGATCCTCGGGACACTACTCAAGACGCTCCCAAGTCTTCGAGACACCATTGCAGACGCTTGAATGTCTAGCGGACATGGATAGAGACACATAAATGTCCTCTGGACATGCGCAGGACGGGATTCCGGACAAAATTCATGTCCGCAGGGGTCATCAGCGTAATATTCACCTATTGCTCAAATCATAACATAATATCATGTATATATGGGTCATTCCATATCAACTCAACGACGTTGCGACGGTGACCCTCTTCGATTTTTTTGATTTTTTAATATGTTTTCATACATGTAAAAAGGAGTCTTCAGCTAAATTTTCAGCTCTTTATCTCCATCCATTCCGGAGTTATCAATTTTCGCTTAAAAAATGTATATCTTTGACTATAATCATGATAATCTCACTTTATAGGGGGTCATTTTTTTTCTTTTTCAACGCTCTTTATGAAAAAAAATGAAAAAACTGAAAGAAAAATTTTTTCAATGCTTTTTCGGTCATTTTTAGCCAAAAAATTAGTTTTTCGTTCAATTGGACACTTTTGATTTTTTTCAAAAAAATACACAAAATTCTACGTTAAAAAACGAAATTTTTGAGCCATAAACCAATATGGGCTTCAAATAACTTCTACTAAAAAAAATTAAAAAACAATTTTTTTTTCTGAAATTTTTATTTATTTTCCTACTAAGGTCATGTATCTTCTCCAAATAGTCTTAAAATACATAACTTTTCTCTCACATCTTACATCTTATTTAATTCACTATCATTACAGAGTTTGTCTTTTATTTCTTATCATTTTTATTACTTTATGCGTTTTTATTTCCGTTGATCTAGAAAATGTTTTCACACTAATTGTGTTATCAGTATTCGGTATGGCAGAATGAATTCGTTGTGTATTGGGTATGGATTTCGCACTACTAAAACGATCCAACAATTTTTTTTCAATTGATTGATAGTCAGTTTGAGACGAAAATTTAACTTCAATATTCGGTAAGTTATTCGGTTCAGAAGCCCATTCATAAAACTCTTGTGTCGTTGTGATTTGTCGATCAAAAGGTAACTGGAGAAGATGTGAGAGAAAAGTTATGTATTTTAAGACTATTTGGAGAAGATACATGACCTTAGTAGGAAAATAAATAAAAATTTCAGAAAAAAAAATTGTTTTTTAATTTTTTTTAGTAGAAGTTATTTGAAGCCCATATTGGTTTATGGCTCAAAAATTTCGTTTTTTAACGTAGAATTTTGTGTATTTTTTTGAAAAAAATCAAAAGTGTCCAATTGAACGAAAAACTAATTTTTTGGCTAAAAATGGCCGAAAAAGCATTGAAAAAATTTTTCTTTCAGTTTTTTCATTTTTTTTCATAAAGAGCGTTGAAAAAGAAAAAAAATGACCCCCTATAAAGTGAGATTATCATGATTATAGTCAAAGATATACATTTTTTAAGCGAAAATTGATAACTCCGGAATGGATGAAGATAAAGAGCTGAAAATTTAGCTGAAGACTCCTTTTTACATGTATGAAAACATATTAAAAAATCAAAAAAATCGAAGAGGGTCACTGTCGCAACGTCGTTGAGTTGATATGGAATGACCCATATATTATGGTACAGGTAATAATAATTGCTGCAGATAACAGATTATATCAAATATCAAACATATTCTCCTAAAGCGTATTCGTACTTTCAGCGGCTCTTGATTTTATTCTGTTATCTTCAGCGATTCATAATAACTCTGAAACTCAACAGGTATTGCTTTTTTCTCGCAAAGCTCTAATAAATCATCCAGCTTTGCTTTGGAGATTCCGATATCTGACGAACAAGCCTTCAATAATACATGAGCTTCAATATTGACCTATTGATTATTCTTTCTTGTGACAAGGCTTTCGTAACTGCTTTCAAAAGAAGTTTTGTACTTGATTGTGTCTGTTAAGTGTCCTTCAGTTGATACTTCTTTGACTAGTGATACAATGAAGTTCTCTTTCCTTATATTTTTCAGCCAATATTGTTTGTTGGCGAAGTCTTTGAAGTTGTAGATTATGTCGGAAGTAACGTTTATTACCGTATACGGTTGGCCTTTTCTTTTAGCGGATGAAATAATTTCGTACCATTGATTTGCGGTATATACATCGCGGCCTTCACTTCTTCTTTCAATAGCAGCGTGGACAGAGTCGCATTCATTCTGTGTGTGACCTTTTTCTAGGAATCGATGTCTCATTTCGGTCTTGACCAGCGCAATTGTCTGAATAAAACCTGAAATCTTCGACACCTTCTGAAGATTTTTTCGTTATGTAATTGAGTAGGCAGGTAGCAATCCCATTCGATCCTCGAAGCGCTTCATGTTCGGTCCAAACATAACAGAATCCCTCATGACGCGAAAGATCGTAGATTGTGAAATTATATACATTCAGTTTCCTTTTATAATAAAAAGCACCTGCGCTTCCTTTTGGTGTTTGCAAAACTTTTTCCAAGTCAAAACAACACAAACTTATGTTGTCGTTCTCTTTTGCTTCTACTTTATCGATATCTTTTAATTTGCGAACAGCTTTTTTATTGTCCATGTGTTGATTATACGCACCTTCCATCTCTTCTCTCTCTCTCTCTCTTTCATTTGAATTTGCGTACTGTTGGCAGAAATCACATTGGTCCTTTTTTGGTCTATAAAATGCGATATTGCATTGAGTTTGGAAAACGTCAGAATATTGCCGCTTCGTTGCAATTTTTGCATAATTTTCCTTTGCCCACTGAACGTACAATTCATACAATTGAGTTATGCTATTGAGTTGCATGATGATATCCTTGAGACACTAGGTACATCATAGAATAATACGTCAATCAGATGACCTGCATTACAATGTGCGTCTGGAAATGCCATTTTTCTTGTTCCCGATTGGACACATATACCGGGAAGAAATCTCGATAGTATACAGTCGATTGCGCATGCGCCAAATAATTTATTTTCATTGGTCGGTAAGATCGACTACGTCATAATACTGCCGCGGGACGACCTTACCGACCAATGAAAATAAATTATTTGGCGCATGCGCAATCGACTGTATACTATCAAGATTTCTTCCCGGTATATGTCAAGAGGTTTCAAAATTCTTGCACGGGCAGCATAATCGGCAGAAACGATTCTGCCACGAGATAGAATGCCTAAGGCCAACTTTAGCATAGTATTTTCCGAATCGAGATTTCCGATTCCGATTCTATACTGCACCTCCTTTCCAATACTTTGTGCAAGTAGTTGTATACGAAAGAATCAAACGCATAAGTTCTTTTAACGCATACCATAATTTTATCGACTTTGACTGCCTCACATACCAGACCGTTCCTTATGAGAGGTAATTTCACAGCCTTGTATGACTGTACATGATCCCAAACAGAACATGCGTCCGTGTAGTTGGGGTTTTTTTTTTTTTTTTTCTATTCGAGGGCTCACCTAATCCACCCCAATTTTCAATCGCTCCTAAGGGATTATCTTTGACGGGACTGATTTCAACTGTATCAGCAGTACGCGCTGTCTTAGTGGAAGTCCTTTTTCATGTGACCACGTCTTTCTTAAGGTTGACGCGCACTAGATCGGCCAGGACAGTATGACTTAGGTAAGCGGATTGCGAAAATTAAGTCGTAGTTCTTCGATCTCCTTAAAGCTGTTATTTCTCAATATTATTCCATTAAAAAGTTATTGGCGCTGCCTATTGATCTATATGGAATGAAAAACTACGTTTCAATATCTACGTGGCATTCCATAAAATATTGAATATTTTTATTCGTGAATACATTAATATTTCGGTGGTCACAAGGGTACAGTAATGTTCATTAATGGGTTCGCGTTGGCTAACTTCTTTTTTCTGACTTCTTCGGATACAATCAAATAGAATAATATTATATATTACTTTTCTAAGGGGTCAAAATTATGATTATTATTCACGTTTCGGCTATGGGCACATGAAATACAACTAGAATAGAGTCTCGTTTCCGAAAAAGTAAGAAAAAAAAGTTAGGCACCGCGAACCCATTTATGAACATTACTGTACATAATATTTATACTCATGTAAAAAATTCGATCATGAGTCAAATTATGAGCTGTATGATGAATTGGGGATAACGAAGGTGATATTAGAGGGTCTGGCACGTAAAGGTTGTAGCATTTGAATTATCTTCGGTGCCATGTTCAGTCTCGTCTCGTAATGGATAGTATTGCGTCGGTGAGTGATTTCTAGTTACAGAAGTACCATCTCATAATTGTTTATTTTATCGAACACTTTAGATTTAGCTTCTATTTGTATTTCTGGAGGGAATGATTGGACTGTTTCTGCCATGTTTGAAAAAAAATTTTAGATAGTATCTGAACATTTTCCAACAGCTGGCGTCTGTTTCTTTACTTCCATGAACTTGTTGAACATATTTGCAACCTCCGACGGGGGCTTGGGCATATTCTTGTTGTAGATTCTTTTCTTCAACAACGGTGGATTCGGTGGATTTAACTTACGTGCAGCTATTGGTGTTGTTACGATATCTACAAATAATTATTGATTCATTACGCATCCTTTACATCGTTACATTTTCACACTACAATTAAACACAGGCGCAAATTTGCACCATCACAATTGAAGAAAAAGTGCGTTCTCTGAAAAAGGAGAACACGAAGATTGATATTCCATCATTCAAGATCAATATCTAATATTCCTAACTTGATTGCGAATCATCCTTCCTGCGCGATTCACTGGCATTGTCCTCATCGTTAGAGTCCGATACAATGAGGGACTCATCCTCTTGACTCAGCTGGGATTCGGGTGTGCTTGAATCGGTCAGATTTGAATGAGTCTTTCTCTCTGAGAGATACTGAGCAAGAAAGGACATCTGCATCTCGAACTTCCACTGTCGTTTTTTCGATGCTGCCGCTCTGGGTCTTCCTAGCATTCAGAGCCCTTCGGTAACCATCCCGCAATCTGCCCCATGCAAGCTTGCATTCTGCAGCTCTATAAGAAATGTCTAGCCATTGTTACCATCCTAATCATGAGATACAAATTAGCTAATGGGTACCGATTCTCTTTTAAACCTTACGGCAGTATGTTAATCCTGATATCTAACAAAATTTGACATACGTGTTCTATGATCTATTTTTTAATAACTGATTCCAAATCTGACGTCACAGTTTTGTAATTTTATAAATATTATTATATTATAAACCTCAGCGAAAGAAAATTATATCGCGCACACCCACTAAAATGGACACCCTATCTGCGACAGAACGATACTTTTTGTTATAGATTTTTGATCACCGGGGATTCATTCCGAACATTAGCATTTAGCTTCAGATTGGGACACACAACAGTACGCGAGATTGTTCATGAATGTTGTGCAGCCATATGGAAGAGGTTGGCTCCTATACTCTCTACGCCGACCAGTTCATCTTTTTGCTTCAGACTCCTTTTTTTGCTTTTGGAATCTTCATCCCACACTTCTGTAATGCTCGTTAAAGCATGATCGGTATCTTTTATTATGCCACAATATTTTTTTCCACCACTATAAGCAGATTTGCCATGAGTCCTGTCATATTCGTTTTCATTATCAATTTCATAACTCACATCAGAAGTTTTGTGGGCTTCCGTAACATCGTCAATCTTTAATTTCTTGGTGGGTCTCTCCATGCAGGTAACCTGATATTCACGTTTCGAACTTGTTGCCTCATTAAGATCGCAACTTCTTCCAGCGTTGAATCTGAATTTGCCAATCTTAAGAAGAGGGTTTTCAAGATCGCGCTACCGTTACGCGCAGATAAATTCATTCTTCGGAATGTGAGGTTCAAATAACGCGCGTATAATAATATTTGACTTTAAAGTACGAACTACGTGAAGCGTACATGTAACTAGGAAATCCGCTTAACGGAGAACGAGGAAGAAAGCACTTTGGCGAGAGACGTCGATCTGAACACACGCTTTTATATATTCCTCGTAACAGTTCAAATTATAAATTTCATCTTTATACATTTTTATTATCCACATACTGGTATAAATTTCATATTCTCTAATCACGAGTAATTTCACATTATAATTTCAACCATTCTAATCATTCTACGAAAAGAACGACGAGTAATTGAGAAGTCTGACGAGACGTAATATCATCGCCATTATTGAAAAATTATACAACCACAGAACCAGCAGGGTCAAAAATAAGATAAGTTACAAACTGTATATTTAAATGTAACAAAAAATTAAAATTGTGATTAGAAATTTGAAAAAGTAAAAAAAAAAAACAATATTGTATAAAGAGAATTAACTAACAGAAATAATAATAGGAAACAAGCGACGTTTTTATTTTATACAAAGATTTTAATGGTATGAATGAATTGTGTGAATGAAAATTAGCATTGATTGGTTTCTTTTTTTGAACTAAACAATCTTCAGTTTCTTGGAATATTAATAAATAGTCGTTGAAATCAAATATATGTTGCTTTGTTATACCTGTTTTATTCTAAATTTATTGGATGGTAAAAATTCTAAATATAAGAATTTTAAGAAGTGATAAATTTGTCACAGGCATATCACTTACTTTAGATGGTCTTGTCAAAGAAGCTTCAACCCGAAATGTCCGAAAATCATTTCTCGTGTATTTATCGAGATCCCACTCTGATAATTACGTGGTCTATGTAAAATTTTCTCAGCTTTTCTGAGAAAATATTGAAAATTTTTTCAAAATTTGGGCAACGGCAGAAAAACAGCTTTTTTTATTTTAAACTGAATTTTAAGAGCTTTTTGCAAGCGTGAATGTAAAAAAAATATTTTTTTTTGGAAGGCTGAGACTTTTTCACACAAAAAACCTACTCTCTCAAAAAAGTGCTATAGTGGCGAAACAACTAAAAAAAAAAAATGAATAAAACAAGAAGTATAAAACTATATGAAATACCCCGTATAATAACTTCTGACATAAAAGGGATAAAAATCTGAAAAAAATTGGGTGGTCGTTTTTCAATTAGGACTTTCAGCACAGAAAATTTCGAAAAGATCTGAGAGGGTGAGGCCGGATCCGACGTCCAGAATTGGTGGACTTGCTCATATATATGTATATATATTTTCTCGTCTCATCACAATTTTAAGAAAATTTATCTCGTCTCGGTCTCGGTCTCGGTTATTCAGAATTTTTGATAATCGCCTCTGCTTGATCTCGTCGATATCTGAAATGAAAACAAGGAAAAAAAATGTTTTACCATATTTTTAATTATAAATTTTTATTTTTCTCGTCAAAAACCCATGGATCGATGTCATTCATCAAGAGTTTACATCTCAAATTCACTCATTTCAATGAAGACAACCCGCCGAGACTCTCACCGAGACTTTGCCGAGAGTCTCGCTTCAAAGCTGGTATCGTCTTGGTATCGTCTCGATAATTCTCAAATGACATCGTCTCGGTATCGTCTCGAAAAACCGAGACCAGACGAGAGGATACCGAGAACAGTCTCGATCTCAACGGCAATTCTCTAGAAAAGATAGATGATCATGTAAAACAACAGCGTGTCATAGAAAACCAGAACGGAACTTTGGATACAAGCAATCATATATTGATAATTGGAATGGACATGTCACATGACATTATCAACTACGACGACTCTAGCTATTATTGTCCAGACAAAAATAGTGATACATAATGCAAGACAATGACGCTTCGATTAGCATTGCAGAAATGGAGGATCAAGATTTTTGCGTTGGTTTCCATGCAAGCGTTGCCGCACGGCAAAACGCGTGCGGCAGCGCGTTCAACCAATCAGTGGCGCGGTGGTGCGATTCGGATTGGTTGAGTGTTGGGTCGCACACGTTTTGCCGCGCGGAAACGCGTATATGGAAACCAAGGGTTAGAGTCGACCTTAAAAGTTGATGACGTGACACCAGTCCAAATGGAACAATAATGCATGAGCTGCCTGATATTTTGTACGATGTCAAGATTACAGCAGACATTGAATATCTCGCATCAGTGCATCTCAATGCAATGTAGAAGCCGTATTGTGAATAACCGTGGACGAGTCAACCCACACAGCCGGGCAATGTTCTTCAAAATACACGGACTTTTCCTCATTGTCGATTGATGTACTGATAGATTAAATCATTTCAAGATTTGACATACCTTTCGTGATCGAGTTTACATATGGTCAAATTCCTGCTGCGATGGTAACTTCTCCCCCGATTCAGAATATCGAAGAAACATTGCATGTAGTCACGGAGATCCATTCTTCGCGCGAATGCTATTGATTATTGAAATATCGATCAGAAGTGCATGACTGAAATCGCAGACAACCATACCGTGAAATAGAAACTCCATCGGTTAGTATTTTAAGGAGCCACGTTGCGATGGCTACATTACGTTTGCCGACGTTTTAAACTATTATCATTTCAATTAAGTTCACCAATGAGCCATCTGTCTCGTTTACCATCATCATAATGCATCTGCATCATCGTCCTGACTAGAGACTGTAGCCATATTGCGGCATGTTGGCGAGACCCTGGGAACCATTGACTGGGGCATTGACATTCATTATTGGCAGGTTTGTGTCGCATACCTTCGAATAAAGATCATTCAATCATTGTGGAAAATATTATATTCAGAGGTGAAAGTTCATGCAACTGAATTACACTTATCCAAACCAACCATCTGAACATTCAATGAATGATACCCATGATGGTTCACGAAAGCTTCTTCGTGTTCCTTCGGGGCAACGATTACTACATGGGTACAGTCGATGGCTTCTATCGACCCCGGAAAAGGCTGCAAGGCATTTCCGAATTTAAGTTTAGCAGCGGCTCTCTCTGCTACTGCCGCCGGAAATTTAACGCATTATCGGTGCATGTGGCGAAATCAGGGCCGAACATAATAGGACCGGCAATGTTGCGAGGGATGGCGACGCACCTCTGACGGACAGCGAAAAAAGGCCATCGCCATCATCGGTAGTGCTGGTGTGGAGGGGCTGCGGGAAGTAGCCGACTCGTTACCCGATTCAGTTATGCGTATTTTCAATAAACTGCGCCCCATTTTCATGCGAAACATAATTAGAAATATATTTCTGAGAAAATGAATAGAATTATGATAATATCAAAGATCTCCACAAACTCGTAATCACATAGCGAAACTAAAAATTTAAATGATCAATCATCATATTGTTAGTAGGTTGTAAAAAACTTTTCATCTCAATCTTACCGTTGATAATAGATATACACATCAAAGTCATCGGCTTGTAACGTATTATACGATATATCTAGTAATTTCAAATGCGGTCATATTAACTCATCTGCACTGCCGTTGTATCATTAATCCATTACGTATTCAAACGTAAGCAATATACAAAAATTAAATAATCATATCCGTCATATTCAGAATACTTATACATTTTTTCACATTGATAAAGAAATCTTTGCTGAAATTGATGGAGGGCGACCAATCGGGCTTGTCCGATAACGAGGAAGGTTTGTCCATTGCAGTAATGTGTGCTGAATAAGTCAGCACACGGAGAGAATTTTATGACAATCACTGTCATAAGTGGTATAACTCGATTGACTTATACCGGAGATCGAGCGTTACTGCAATACACATGTTCATTGTTAATGATAATAGACGAATTAAACTTCAATCGGTATAGGAATATCTACTATTTATATGGAAAACGTATGTCTCGATATTGGCAATGTGATATTGATGAGGGAAATATACAGACGTGATATTCACTGCAGATGCGACAACAATCGTTAATAAATGAGAACCTTGATGATTATTATGTATAATATTAGAAGTCCGTGCAATGCCGGGTTTATAATCTTGCCGCCCTAGGCACTTTCGGATCTGCGCCCCTTACCCGGCGTGAAAACTCACTGGCCTTTGATTTTCATTTGAATATTATATATGGGGCATTCCTCGTGAAATCGACCTGGCCAAAACCCTGACTTTCTCAGCATCGGTTCAAACTTTGAGAAATGTTCGTCTCAGTTGATGACAGTATGCATGAATTGTTTCAGATTTTGAATCGAAAACGTTTAGACGTTAGCAGCTGATACAAAATCGGCGAAAATCGGCAATGTCCGAGTTTTAATTGAGTATAACTCGAAAACTACATATCACACAAAAAAAATGTTAAGTACAAAAAAGTTTCAGTTTGAAGTGAACTTGAAAGTAATGATATGAAAAAAATATGGCAACTCCGAAAAGCTGAAAAAAAATTGGTGTAAAATTAGTTTTTCAAATTTCTCAAAAATATTCGTTTTTTCTGCTCAAAATTTCCGCGGATACTCCTCTACAGTGTGAAAACAACGTGTTTACATTTTATCATGGGGGCAGATTTCGTTTAGAACATATGACTGTTTTACTGAATTCATTTTTTTTAAATTCATAACTTCTGAACAACGTTTTTTCTTAGAAATAAATTCGGTACAAAAATCACAGCTTTTATACCAAATCCGAGCACGTGATAAAACTTAGGTACATTGTTCAATTCCAGGGGAGTATAATCTGCAATTTTGAGAAAACAAAAAAACCTATGGTTTTCGAGAAAGCTGGGAAACCATGTTTTTATTTTCTTTTTCAACTTTTCAGAGGCTCAATATTTTTTTGCATGGAACTGGAACTTTTTTATTCTCAACATTTCTTTTTCCGTATGATGTGCAGTTTTCGAGTTATACGCAATTAAAACTCGGACATCTTCAAAGCAAAAACTATTAAATCTAGATTGTCAATTCTGCAGCTTGCAGGCTACTTGAATAGGGGAAGATGGGGTAATTGTGAACACCTAAGGGAGATTGAAAAAAAACCGAGGAAATCACATAGTTATGAAATTTTTCTTCATTGCAACCTCAACTTTGATATCTTATCTTAGCAATCCATCACAATTTATGTCATTAAATCAAGAATTAGGTTAAAATTTTGAATAAATACAAAACCCTTGCATTCCGCAATTACGCCGACTCCCCTGGGGTAATTGCGAACAGCACTTGGGGTAGCCCGGGCGACTAGACTTGAGGTGAATCTGATAATAAATAGGGGTAGAACATCAAAAACCAACCGAGTACCTGAAGATAATCCATATTCCAACAACACATGGTGAAGAAATATCAGCCCGGGGTAATTGCGAACCCATTATTACGCAATTCGCAATTACCCCAAACGATCAAATCGATAGAAAGTAACATTGCAAAGAAACACGGCCTCACATTCTGAACTTGAGCGTAAGCAATGATATCGTCATGGAATGTACTTGCTAAAGCTAAATATTCAACACTGTATTACATAAAACCAGGTCATTTCATCGATTTGAACACCTAAGAATAATTACATCAAATTCATTGAAATGTTTTCACGGTTATTACCTCGAAGATCTTACGAGTTTTTTTACATTTGACAGGGCGTCAACATTGCAATTTGAAACAGCTCTCCATTTGCACCGGTTTATGTAGATTGGGGAAAGGAAACATAGAGAAATGGCCTGTTCGTATTTACCCCGCGTTCGCAATTACCACACTCTCCCCTACTGCTAATTTTATTCGAATCCATCTCGGTCAAGTGTATGACTGATATATGAGCTGGACTGCGGCGCTTCTTCATTTTTCCTCGGAGGGAAAAAGAATTATTTTACGTTTTATCCAAATCTGCCGCCCCTCAAACTTTGCCGCCCTAGGCCAGTGCCTACTTGGCTTATGCCTAAAATCGGCGTTGTGCATACCTATTCACTCTTACCAAAGTGAGAATATGTATTCGCGTACATACAATCATTTTTTTCGGGAAAAATGCCGATCCGGACTATTGGCGTCGCCACTAGTATGCATGCATGTACACGACTACACATTCTTACTTTAGTGAGTGTGTATAGGTATGCACGGTCCCAATTGCCGAATACGTTACAATATATTCCCGAAATTTTCTCAAAACAAACAGCTTTCAAGATTTCAAGTTACACACGCCAAACCGTGTCGCAAAAATATTCATGGCGTTAGTTAGTTAGAGAAAAGAGATGAAAATATAAATAAAAATAGGCATAGAAAAATTCATACAACGTCAATAATAATTTACCACCTGTTACGATACCATACACGATGTTCATCAAAATTCAATTTTATCATGAGAAACTGTTATATAAGTCACGTTCCTAATGAATTTTTTATCCATCAGAGATCAATTCAAACATCAGTGACAATAAAATTACCGTTGTAATATTTTCAAATAATTTATATTACAATCCATTAGATTCACCTATTTTGGTTTGTATACGGGGTATTCCAGCCAATGTCGCACACAATTTGACTTTACATGTTTTTTTTTATAATTTCATACGATGTAGGTTTATGACAAAGGAGCATTCCGGAAATTTTAAAAAACCTTTGTCAGAGCCGTTTTCTTGTTATTAATATCATAAACTTCCACTAGAATACATCCTCCGATCTTCTTGAAACGAAACACAGGTAATCTACATCCAAAAACTTAATTTTTGAAACCCAGCCGATCGTGGGCTGACTCGTGGGTTCACTCTTTCTATTACTTTGATTACCAAATATGGTTTGAGCAATATTATTATTGATATTGCATGCAGGGGTAGTGAAGACAGCACATACTATCTCAGGTGGTGTTTTTAAGATTGAGTTTATTTTTCGAACTGTAGGATGTATTATAGTCGAAGTTTGTGATACCTATTCATTGCTAGAAAATAGTTTGAACCAAAAATTTAAAAATAAAACAAAAATTCTCCTTGTTGATATCGACCTACATCCTTAGGAATTATTTGAAAAATTACAAAATGTCGAGTCAAATCATGCGCGATAATAGCTGGAATTCTCTATATGCATGTGCGTAATGGATTCAAAGTCAAGTCAGTAATCAACAACACAATCGTTGGAATATTTCCTAACGGGGTAACAATTCATCATCCCCTTCGATATCAGTCTGAAAAATGATACATAAATAAATAAACATGCACAGCATCAACTTCAATTAGCTATTATGATAACAGCATTTAATTAAATATTTATCAGCACGCGATAGCAAGCAATGGTGGCAGGCTGAATGCCCTATTGGAGGAGATGGTTACCATTAAACGGCGCAAGTTGGCCCTGCTGGAGGCCGCACAGGCGTAAGAATAAAAACCTTCTTATATTATATTCTTTATAGCGTATCGGTATAGTGTTACAATTGTTTTTCATTTTATTCTACTCAAGTTTATTTCTTTTTCTTACCATTATTGTTACATTTTTTATTCAATTAAATTAATTAAAATACATTTCCGTTCAAAATCAACATCATAGGTATGGAATTTTTCAAGAAAAATTATCCATGAATGCGAATCCTATAAGTGAAATTAATGAAAAAATTTGTTATCTTTATTGAATCGGCTAAAACAATTCTAAGAAAGAATCGCTACCACAGCTTATCAAATATTATTAGTTTCAGTGCCATTCGAAAAACCTCTTTTTGCAACACCTGCTTCGAAAGTTTGATGTTCGAGGCCTCTGAAGCGAGCGTAAAGTACCTGAGTTCCGAGGAGTAAAAAAGAGAAGAGTTAGCGCATGCGCATACCGCGAATAGTCTACTTTACGCACTAGTGCTTTTTTCGCGCATGCGCACATCCCAAATACTCTACTTTACGCACTAGTAGTAGAGGTGATATTGACTAATTGATTTGTCTCTCAAATCAAACTTTCTTCGCAGGGAGTTACAAAAAATATCGTGTGATACACGTGCGGATAGGCAATATCCGAAAAGTGTCGTTTGCAGCACGAGCCGAAGGCGAGTGCCGTAATGACACTCTTCGGATATTGCCTACTGTCCGCACGTGTATCACAATATACTATTTTATTCCCCGCGAAATGTTTCCGTGTGAATAATGTAAGAAAGCTATACGGTTAGATTTAAAAAGAAGAGAATGCTTCTCATAACATCGCACTGTGGGATCGATAAAGGCAATTGGTGAAAAGGTAAGATTGATTCATAAGTATGACAAACTTATGCCGTACAAAGCATGTATTGCATACGAGAAGTTACACAGTAAAAATTTTTGCGTCATTTTTAACACGAAGTCTTGTGTTCAAATTTTTGTGTTATATATTTAACACTTTGTAGTGTCAATTTAACGCAATACAATCGTACTTGTGTTGAATTGACACTACAAAGTGTTGAATATTTAACACAAGACTTTATGTTAAAAATGACGCAAAAGTTTTTACTGTGTACTGTGGAAATTTCTTGATAAATATTGAGTCGAACGATAGGACAAACTGAAAATCATTAGCAATAGTTTATGATATAATTTAACATGCCAAACAATTTCAATCAATTGAATTATTCGTATATTCTAAATTACGCTATACGCCAGTAGAGATTCATGAAATTCAAACGCAAGTCCCGCGGAATGTTTCCGTTGTAAGAATGTAAGGAAGCTAGATAGGGCTAGATTCCGGAAGAAGAGATTGCTTCTCATAACGTCGCACTGTGGCTGGCATTATGATTTAGGCATTATGCCGCTTGCCTAATCCAATTTTCTGAAATGAACCCGAAGAAAAGTGTTTGTAGCAGATACTACGTTTAGGGGAATATAGTCTACTCCGAGAGCTTGCGCCCATTTCTTTTGTAAATTCTTATCTTTGGGTAAGCTAGAATTATGTTCAAATTTTTATAGTATGGGCTTCGATCAATGAAATTAGAAAAAAATTTGAATCAAAAATTTCTAAACTGTCAAATTTCATACTTACCCATGCCACAAAATACGGAGAGCTTTCCAATTACGTCAATTTTCAAGTACAGTGCGACACAAGGCTATGTTACTGGTGCGATTTGGTGCGATCCAAAATAAGTGATCAATAACACAGCTGTGTGTCGCACTGTACCACTTTTTACTGTACTACTTTTTAAAATTTATTCTATATAAACTTAAAGATAACTATAAACCTTTTGAAGATATTCAAATATTAGGGCGCCAAACAAACGAATGACAAACGAATGTTAGTACCGAAATTGGCCGATGCCTTGTGGTGTCGCTGAAATCTTGGAACACGCTTGACGTTGGCCATTAAAAGTCCATATACATAGTCAAAGGTCCATAAGAACAATTAATAGTATACATCGGATTAAAACTATACATTTTATAGATCGAAGCTTTTTTCTTACACAGAAGATTCCTCTATGTAAGGAGGCGGGAGGGGTAGGGGGGGTCTACTACCAATTCGAACTCATTACTTGTCAAGCATCGGCGTCCAAAAGGACAAGTCGATTGATAGCCGCGTTTCGGAGAAATTTACCTCACGGTTACTATATCTACGGGACCATTTAGGTATGTCTGTTTTTGAACAAGGTTGTGATCAGTAGGAAATCAAACTAGTATCTCGTCACGTAGAAGAATGGCAGCTGCCTCAAATCGATGCAACTTGACGAGATCGTTTCTCAATTCTCATTGTAATCGGAACGACAGGTCTTAGCAGAAACTCCCATTTCAATCGGATATCCGCTACCGGTATGATATTGTCCTTCTTCAGAACGTATCTTTGGAGAAGTGGTACCAGCATTGTCTTCATTGAAATCATAGCGTACTTTGAACCTACAACGAGAATACACTTTACAAATCTTTCACCGTCATTGACGCATACATTGATACATGCATCTTCCATAGTTCCGATTCTCATCGCTTTTATCCATAGCTAAATCTCGTACCTATACAACTTTTTGGCCCACCACTGAATGGTAAGTACGTATAGGAGTCTCGTTTTCTAACTTCTTCGGGTAGAAACCTATCTGGATCAAACTTGAGCGGATCTGGCCAGATATCTCCATTCCTGTGGAGGTCTATTATTGAGAGAAGGACTGAGCTTCCCGCTGGAAAGATATGTTCACCTGCAAAGTCAATGAATGTTGGGACGTGTTATTAGAAAGTACTATGTGACCACGAAGTAAGTAAGTATACATTGAACGCTTTGGCAGGGTGTACGAACGAGTACGTAGATAAAAGTACTATGAACTCTGTTCCGTCGTCACACATGATCATTTATAATCCGCATTGGCATTTTGGTCGGAAAACAAAAATGGACCTATAATAGAACAAAAACTTGCAGACCTATTTCCAAATCTTCGGTCACCGACCGTACGAGGGTTGGGGAGATCGGAAATAGGCGCATTGTTTCCTTAATCACACGTTCCAGGTACGTCAGGCGCGTCAAGTCTTCCCAAGTGACATATAGCTCCTCGCTATCATCGACTTCATGAATTTCACTAAGCTCTTGATAAACCTTTTCCTGTGGTAATATTGAAGGATAAGTCGTACGTTAATTCACATGAATCTGAATATACTATACCTGTACTTCCGGATGAGAGGCCAGCATCAACATCACATAAGAACTTTGAATAGCAGTTGTGTCAGATCCCTGGAATGTATCAGAAATTAGAAAATCGTTAATTTATTGCGTTGTCGAAAAACGACTTTTC
Source organism: Tenthredo livida (assembly GCA_963992785.1). NCBI lineage: Eukaryota > Metazoa > Arthropoda > Insecta > Hymenoptera > Tenthredinidae > Tenthredo > Tenthredo livida. The sequence goes on along the minus strand of OZ023069.1, from coordinate 25,011,811 downwards.
AATTCATAGATGTACGGGGAAAACTTTTGAAGCATGAATTATTTTCTGTAAGACGATATCACATTACATTGTGATATACTTGGTGCCTAGTTCCAGAACCACTTACAGCTAATATGATTGTGTGAACTTCTTCACGAATCGCTTCATCTGACAATTTCTTGCTGAAATCGGATTCCTCGATAAGATAATCCAATAATATCCTTTTTCGAGGGACCCTAATGCCTAAATACATATTCATATTATATAGTGTAACTTTTGGCGAGTTTCTCAGGCTCAAGGCTGTAGAGAAACCCGCAAGTTATTGTGAGTTCTTTACCTAAATTGAGTTTATTAATTGAGTGAAATGATTAGGGCTTTTTCTTGAGGTTGAAAGGTAGGGAAAAGGATGGGACTTACCACCAAAAGCCACCTATCTAACCTTTGATCCTATTCTATACTGGGACTCAGGTAGGTTTCCCCGCCAAAGCCACGGTACGTCGACTCGGAAGTTAATCAAAGCCGACGACAATGCTAAAGATCAGAACCGGGAAGTTAATCCAAGACTGATCTGCTAATCTTTAAATTCTAAATCTCTACGGAACCGGGAATCTTTCAATTCCGAGACCGTGCGTCAGACTCAAAACTGTTTGCCTTGGCCCTCGGACACACAAAGTTAATTGAATGCCGTGCGCTCTTTGCAACAATTTAAGACTGTTCCCTGCTGGCTTTACTAGGTTGAAGTTAGCTGGGAATCAAGGCTGAAACAATCCGATAAAGTCCAACGATCATAAGAAATCAAAAAATAAAGATCATATAATTAATTCAATAATGTGATTGGTACAAAAGTTTTCTTATTTCTATTTCCTATCTTCTAACGATTTGTGCTATGACGCAAATGCATATTCTGGTTTGCTTTGCCTTTATATTTCTCTTTACTACTTCATCGATTCAGTGTCTCTAAGTTTTATCTGTTTGATTCTATTTCATGAATTTATTTTAGTCACTAGACCAAGGTAGTCTAGTGCTAGCAAGTGAGTTTATGTTTTACAAATTGTGAGTCGCCGTGGCTCTTTGCCTACGAGCGCTCTATAAGAATCTATGGGTAATGAGTCGCTGTGACGCTATGCCGACAAACGCTCTATACGAATCTATGGGTAATGAGTCGCTGTGACGCTATGTCGACAAACGCTCTATACGAATCTATGGGTAATGAGTCGCTGTGACGCTATGCCGACAAACGCTGATGATGCCTGCTGAGCGTGCCTCTTATATAGTTGACATCCCTACTCTCGTGGCCTCACAGCGTCGCGCTTGAGTGCAGAGGATTAGTATAATCCTCTGGCCTTTCGTTCGATCTATTTCAAACGATATATTCCGAATATATCGCTGAATATGTTACAATAGGTATATATGAATTATTGTGAAGTAAATGGACATGGATACTACTTGCTTGATATGAGTAAACTTAGTGTTATCATTCGTTACTACACCGAGAAAAAAAATCGTTTGGATCAAATGAATTTCAATTCGGTGAAACGAAAACGGCGATCACGGGCGGCGAAGTGAAATGTTGATTGAATGAACAAAATTATGCAGTCAAATCAAAACTGAAAAAATGGTTGTGACGACTACATGCAGTATTTGACTCAAATATCAAAATGTGCTGAACATGAATTTCTAATTGTCGGAACGGCCACATTCAGTTGATTCAAATGTATCACTTTGTTGATTTCGATACCTGCGCGGAATAACCGGCTATCTCAGAGTCCGGTTGAATAAACGGCTATCTCAGAGTCCGGTTGAAGAACCAGCCATCTCAGAGTCCGTTTGAAAAAGCGGCTATCTCAGAGTCCGCTTGAAGAAGCGGCTATCTCAGAGTCCGGTTGAAAAACCAGCCATCTCAGAGTCCGTTTGAAGAAGCGGCTATCTCACAGCCGAAATTTTTCTGCCGCGAATTAAGTTGGTACCACTGTCCAGCAAACTGTAAACCCCGATGTAGTAATTTATCATGCCATTTTTTTTTCGTGCATTATACCCCATTCCCCCCATAATTGGGGAGTGTCATTAAAACTGTTTTTTTCAATATTGTCACGATGATATTATGAATGACAGTAAAACAGGAAGGTACCTACGACACATAATTTCTATTTTTATAATTGATTTCCTTCGTTTTTTTCGTAAATACTTGCGACGTACTGGCCAACAAAGCGCCCATGCACACTGAGAAAAATATGAGCATAAACTGAACAAAATATTGCATCGGGGTTTACATTTTGCTGGACAGTGGTACCAACTTAATTCGCGGCAGAAAAATTTCGGCTGTGAGATAACCGCTTTTCCAAGCGGACTCCGAGATGGCTGGTTTTTCAACCGGACTCTGAGATAGCCGCTTCTTCAAGCGGACTCTGAGATAGCCGCTTCTTCAAGCGGACTCTGAGATGGCTGGTTCTTCAACCGGACTCTGAGATAGCCGTTTTTTCAACCCGACTCTGAGATAGCCGGTTATTCCGCGCAGGTATCGATTTTATGGCATAAATCATTACCTCAATACAATCATTAATTGATTCCGAATTTTTATTTTTTTTCGCCTATGCCCAAATGATGTTATATGGCATGAAAAAGATTTTGCCACCAAAAAACTATTTTTTTTTTTTTTTTCTGGCGCTTACAACCTCATGGCCTTAGTGACGCGATATTATGAGCGTGAAATTCCATATTAAAGATTTTTATATTAGAAAAACATCGCATTGTTTTGGCCGGGATTCGATCCGGGACGCACGCATTCGCTCGCATTACTAGTCGCACGCTCTACTGACTACGCTAAACTATTTATTGGAATAAGTTGTCACTTTTTCGTATTTGTGTTGAATTTGGCATCTGTCTCGATGATATCATATCATTGTAATGCTGCTAAGATTAACTGAACATCCAAATTCCAAATATTTTCTCAATTCAATTTCTTTTCTAGAGTTTCGAAAGTTCTCAAGAATAAAATTCAGCTCAGACTTAGCTACGTTTTCGTGTACACAATTTGAAATAATGAAATTATTCAAAACAACCCTAACATTTAATTAGTTCAACCGTGAACATAAGTAACAAAGAAATAGTTCCCATAATCATAGGTAAAACAATTCGATGAATCCAATGATATTGTTGGATGAACAACATATCATGTTGATAAAATGAATTCCCTCAGATGTAAAGTCAACGTCACAATTTTGTTAATATATAGCTGTTTCGCACGTTTCAAGCAACAGAATATTTTTTCAATGCAATATATTTACCCGAAAAAATGAGATTGTACATTGAACTTTATATTTTGTACATGTTACCAGATATTACTTCATATAACATCTAATGTAGTTGAATTTACTAAGTCTTCCAACAAAATGGATTGCTTCAGTGAAAAGAACCGGAATTTTTGTTCCAACCAATATTTAGTTGACTCAAGTGTCGAATGATTGATGCAATTATTTCGACACTGACTAAATATATTTGGTTAATTCAAACGATTTTTTTTCTCCGTGTAACCAATCAACTAAATTGATTGTGAAATTAATTGAGCCTGTGCTCTGTATCCCACATCCTAATCAATTAATGGCTTGTACGTGTCACATGTAGAAATTTGAACAAGGCAATTACCCATATCAGCATCCTCTTCGTGATCAGCTAATTCTGGTCGACGGTTCTGATCGATGAGCACTTTCTTCTTCGTTTGTATCACCTGAAGTCAGACAGTAGAATTCGCTCCCTACTTTTAATTTTCTTAATAACTTGTCTGCCCAATTACGAAATACTATCAATACTTACATCGTCAGTGAAGGTATGCAAAAACTTGATATATTTCTGCTGATCTTTGCCAAGCTGCGTACGGCGAAATATGAAGTTTGGGTGAAGCCATGGACTGATCGCTCTTCTGCATACACTCGCAATCGCCCTGTAGGAATAATTACGTAATAAGTGAGCCAAGTCAATCAAAAAATAGAAAGCGATCAGAGATAGATAGCTATCATTTCGATAGAACCATTTCAGAAGTATTCTATTTTCTGAAAATTCCTGATGTCTCCAGTAGAGTGTCAAATGCGTATACGAATAGTATAAGATGCTTGTTGGAAAAGTAGGATCTCGACTGACCGAATTTGGTGTATGCACTTACTTCCCAATTACTTCTGCGTAGTAGCTGCTGCTATTTGTCTGTGCCCCCAAATCCACCCCCATAGTGGTTTCTAAAGTCACAAACCAATCGAGGGGCTATACAATCAGGAAAACATTCGACCATCTTACATGAAATAAGGAATAGAATCACTGGAACCGTTTTAAATCATTGGATGTCGGTAATCAAAAAATACGCTCTGAAATGACAGAAAGTCACCATCATCCAACGACTGAAGTCGTTGAAATCGTCTTGGGATCAGTCAATGAATCGAATTCAATTAAAATTATTTGTCCACCAATGGTGGGAGTGAAGAGCTCCTCTGAATGGATATTGCAGAGTGAAACGAGTCTCTAATTATTATCCAGTCGAAGATCGTACGGCGATCCTTTGGTTGACTCACCACAGATTGTGTGCAATGCGCACTGCGATGTGTAATTATAAACGTCGAATTCCGGTCCATCCAAATACCGTCCCATTTCCTCAGTCATCATCACTGACCGGGCGGAGAATATTTTAACGAAGGACTGGATATTCGTCAAACTGAAAGTGGGCTGGATGAGCTTTCGATGTTCTCGCCATTTCGTAGCTACGGACCGACATAATACGTTCAGCTACTCAACAACTTTCTCCTCAATTAATACATAATCTCGACTAAAAACCTTCCGCAATTCATTCATTTTTATGCTGGTATTTCATACAGGGTGTTGATAGGTGGGCCTCTAACTAACATTGTTGGTAATATCGTCGATAATGTAGTACATTTCATTTGTTCTATTGGCCGCAGTACCTACCTTAGGCGCTGTGCTAATTTGAACCTGTCGACGCCTCGTGGCTGTAATTAGTCGCGCAAGTATAGTTAAGAAGAAAAGACGTGTTCTTTGTAATATGTGTGATATATGTAATCTTATAATTGTCTAATAAATATAATTGTTTTATAAAAATAAAGTCTGCTTAATTTAATATGGTAGCAGTGAGTGGTTACAACAAGCGCAAATAAGCATAATTAATAAGGTGCAAAGTATCGAAGTAAAACGGAAAAGCAAAGCGTCAAGCCGACAAGCAAGATGTCGTACATGAAGGTGGATGATATAACCATACCAATATTCAACGGTTCAGAGTATGCTAACTGGAAAAGAAGAATTGCAAAGTTTCTCGAGTTTAAAAAATGCAAAGAAGTCGTCACACGGAGGAGAACTACAACGGATAATGAAGAAACTTGGAAGGAAGCAGATGTAAAAGCAACGAACTACATATATAGTGCGATCTCGAACAAATAGTTGGAGTATATTGGGGATTTACAAACAGCATTCCCTATTATGAAGAAATCTGATCAAATGTATCTGAAGGAGTCGACAGCTCTACAAATTGTGTGTAGAAACAATCTCGAAAGCATAAAATTGAGAAATTTTTCAGAAGTAACGAAATTTTTCGACGAATTTGAAAAGGGCGTTAACGAACTAAAGATGGCGGCTGCAAAAGTCGACGAACAAGAGAAACTGCGATACATGCTGAAGGCGTTACCGCCAACGTTTAGTCACATTGGTGATCTCATAGATGTCCTTCCAGAAACCGAAAGAACAGTGGAGTATTTAAAAAGCAAAATCAAATTAAAATCGTTAGAAGAATCAAAGGGCACGAATAAAAAAGACGAAGAGCAACCGAAAGCAAGCGTGTTCACATCGGACGTACGACCAAAATGTTTTCAATGCGGAAAACCTGGCCATTATATAAAAGATTGCCGGCGCAATAAGTCCAGGCAGAGAGGTTGGCAACGGGGTGGCAGATTTCAAGGTTGGTCACGTGGTCGCTGGAACCGTCGTGGAAGCTACAGAGGCAACATGAGCAGCGCAGCTAATATCTCATCAAGCAACAGTCAACACAACGAGGCACCTTCAAACGGAAACGTATTTATGACTCAGGTTAACGCGCTAGCAAGCACAACAAGTCCTACAGGTGATAGTAATCAAATTATTTGGCTCTTAGACAGCGGTTGTACTGATCACATCATAAATGATGACAGGTTATTCGTAGAATCTATAGAATTGAAGGAACCTATTGATGTCAAACTGGGCGACGGTAGAACCTTAAAAGCAACAAAAGTAGGCAAAGTAACTACAGACTTTAATGTTTTTGGAAAAAGAAGTGAAGTATCCTTGTTAAATGTTTTTTATATAAAAGAAATTAAATTAAATTTGATAAGCTATTCAAAGGTAACAAAAGCAAATAAAATAGTTTCTCCAGGCAATATATCAAGAATTTATAATCAGAATAGTGAGCTGATAGCGGTTGCAAATAAGAAGGAAAATTTTTATTATATGGAAAGCTATATTAAACAAAACAAAAATGCCAAAAAGGAAGCAAGTATAAGTGTTGCTCAAAATGTAAATAATAAAATGTCGTTGAAAGAAAAGTGGCATCGGGTACTAGGTCATATCAATTTTAGCTATTTAAATACTTTGTGCAAAAATGAATTACTGCAGGAAATACCAAGCGAATTAGAGTCAGAATTTATGAAATGTGCAATATGTATCACTAGCAAAATGCATAACATTCCCTTCGAGAATAATAGAAAGCGTGCCAAAGATATATTAGAAATAGTACACACAGATCGAAACGGGCCACATGCAACAGCAGGGTATTCGGGTGAAAAGTACTTTGCAACCTTTATAGATGAATATAGCAAACTGGCAAAGGTATACTGTATCAAATCAAAGTCCGAAGTTTATAACTGTTTTGTGGAATATGTCAATTTAGTAGAAAATCTAACTAGCAAAAAAATCAAAATTTTAAGATGCGACAACGGAAGGCAGTATATAAATTCAAGCGTAATGAATTTTGCGAAGGAGAAAGGCATGCAGGCGAGTCCGTACGTACACGAACTCAATGGCGCAGCGGAGAGATATAACAGATCCATCATGGACATGTCACGGTGTTTGCTTGCAGAAGCAAAAGTTAGTAAAGGCTATTGGCCTGAAATTGTTAAAGCGGCAGCATATCTAAAAAATCGATCACTTGCCAATACGATTGAGAGAAAAACACGCTATGAAATATTCTTTAAAGAAAAACCTAGTGCAAAATATCTCAAACTATATGGTAGTAAAATATTTGTAAGAGTACCTGAACAATTGAGAAAGTCGAAATGGGATAATAAAGCAAAACAAGGTGTATTGTTAGGATATTCACAAGTAGGGTATAGGGTACTAATTGAAAACAGGATTATTGAAGCTAGACATGTAGATGTTTTAGAAGAGGGCGAAAAATGTATATGCTATAATGATGAAATAAGTGTAAATGATAACAGCAATGAAACAACAACAGATGAAGACAACCAATGTCAAAGTAATTTAAATACTAGTGAATCTGAGGAAGTATCAACTAATAAAGTCAGTGAAAACTGTATAGATGAATCAGAAACAGGTGTAAGACGTTCGAAAAGGGAACCAAAACCCAATAGTCGTTATTTTAATGAGAATGTAGTACATTATGTATATGTCAATTTTTGTGATGCAATGGTTCCTAACACGTTTGAGGAAGCGCAGAAAGACAAAGACTCAGATCAGTGGAAAAGAGCTATGGATCGTGAAATGAATAGTTTGGAACAAAATGGTACTTGGGTACTAGTCGATAAGCCAATTAATAAAAATGTTATAGATGTAAAATGGGTTTTTAGAAAGAAAGATGACCGGAATCACGAAGCTCGACTGGTGGTTAAACGTTTTCAGCAAGTAGAGTTCGTAGATAATATCTACTCACCAGTGGTTAAATCACAAAATTTGGAATTGTTATTATCGTTTTGCTGTCAGTACAAGCTTAATGTTGAACAAATGGACGTTGAAACGGCGTTTCTGAACGGTGAAATTAGCTCCGAAGTCTGCGTAAATCAGCCCAAGGGGTATGAAGATGGCTCCAATAAAGTTTACAAATTACTCAAATCATTATACGGATTAAGAGAAAGTCCTAGATCTTGGTATAACTGCTTTAATAAGTTCATGGAAGACTTAAAATTCGTTAGGAGGAATTATGACTACTGTTTATACGTCAAACGGGAACAAACTGAACATATATTCATGTTACTTTACGTTGATGATTTATTAATATGCAGTAAGAGTCAAAATGCGATTCAAGAGGTCAAAGAAAAATCGTCTGAGCGCTTCAAATTGCGTGATATGGGCAAAATCGGAAATTATTTAGGAATAGACATAGATTATCAAATAGAAAACAATGTAATAACACTGAGTCAGCAAAAGTATATCGAAACCTTGGCTGTGAAATATAATCTAGAAATGGCAAAATTGTATAATACTCCTATGGAGGTAAATCTAAAGCTAGAGCCTGCCAAAACATTGAGTACAAATATTTTTTATAGAAATTTAATAGGCGAACTGTTGTATATAAGTGCAGGTACTAGACCAGAAATTGCTTATTGTACAAATTATCTAAGCCGATTTCAAAACTGCTACGATGAAACTCACTTTAAGTACGCACTTCGAGTATTGAAATATTCGTATGCAACAAAAGACTTAAAATTAACATTTAATAGAGACACAAATGCTGATGTTCTAGACTGTCAGGTTGATGCCGACTGGGCTCGCGACAATCTTGACAGAAAATCTACCACAGGTTATTTGTTGAGAGTTTTTGGAAACACCGTCTACTGGAAATGGCACAAACAAAGCTCTATTACGAAGTCTTCAACTTTTGCAGAGTATGTAGCGTTGTCAGAGGCAGTGACAAATGTAAATCTAATGTGTGAGATGTTGAAAGATAGGTGACAGGACTAATCACCACGTAGTAATTTCATCTCAACACATTAATTCAACACATATACAAATCAACACAGAGAAAATTCAACAGTCATCAAATTTCACAAAGAGAAAATTCAACACACGTACAAATTCAACACAGAGAAAATTCCACAGTAATCAAATTTCACACAGAGGAAATTCAACACACGTAAAAATTTAACACAGAGAAAATTCAACAGTGATCAAATTTCACACAGAGAAAATTCAACACACGTACAAATTTAACACAGAGAAATTCAACAGTAATCAAATTTCACACAGAGAAAATTTAACACACATACAAACTCAACACAGATACATTTCAGTGACAGGACTAAGCACAACATAGTCGATTCAACACACATACAAATTCAACACAGATTTAAATTTTACAACAATTAAAAATTTTGAAATTGAATTCCACCCGAGAATCCGCCCACTAGGTGGTCTCCGGGCGAGAGGGATGATTTCCTTTAATTGTGAGTAGGGTCGCGCCGCGGAGCGGCGCGACCCGTACGAGCCACTCACCCGGTGGTTCAGCAGTCCCGTATCTAGGCACCCAAATAGAGAGGGTCATCAATAGAGACACGGAATTCTAATATGAAGTCTCTGATTTTTATTGAAATGTGTTAAATTCGTCCTATGTTTAGTTTATTAAACTACAGAAGTGGTTTTCTTTTTATATCTATTTCTATCGTTTTATCTCTCTATTATCTGATATGTCCTTTGTCTGAGAATTGAGTCTCGGCATGATTCACTAGGGATTCTAATTGCCTCTGTTACCAATAACATATACACTCTATTTTTCTCGTTTTGTCTCTCTCTTCTTCGATATGATGACTTTGTCAACAATAACATATACCTTCAAGCACGCGCTGAAAACAAATTGAACTTGTTGAATCATATCTAAGGCTACCAGATCTGAACGAGTGCAATGCAGGACACCGCCAATACACCCCACCCCCCCCCCCCCCCCCCCCCGGTAATGCATGGACATAATCATTCAGTATTAATTTTTTTCATTCAACACGATAAAAGTAACGTTACAATAATAGATAAATATAATATTTTACATAAGTTTGTAGTATACTCACAGTACCTATCTTAGACTAGAATTCTCAATTCCTTAATCTTATATTTAGGTATTGCAAACATAAAACAAGAAAAATCTCGAAAAAAAAATTAAACAGTCAAATGATTGAATAATATATCTACAGTATACGTATCAGTTACGATATTGTTACTCAGTTTGCGGCGCGAACTTTTCCGAACTGTGGATTTTCTTCAAGATATCCGGCTATTTTATATGTTTGAAAACAAGTTGAAACGAACTCGCACATAATCCAGGACAATGCAGGACAATTCTTATAAATGCAGTACGAATTCGGGGTGTAAAAAAATCCAGGACACTTAGCTCAAATCCAGGACTGTCCTGCCTAATCCAGTACGTCTGGTAGCCTTAATCATATCAACTGACAATCGATGAACTCTCTGAGTAAACACGAATCAGAAAATCGAAATATCACCGAATAATCAGGGTCATTAATAGAGACACGGAATTCTAATCTGAAGTCTATAATTTTGATTGAAATGTGTTAAATTCGTCCTATGTTTAATTTATTATGTGTCGAATTAGTTTTGTGTTGAATTTATTGAGTGTCGAATTCGTTTTGTGTTAAATTTATTATGTGTCGAATTCGTTTTGTGTTGAATTTATTATGTGTTGGATTAGTTTTTCGTTGAATTCATTATATGTTGAATTAGTTTTGTGTTGAATTTATTATTTGTTGAATTAGTTTTGTGTTGAATTTATTATGTGTCGAATTAGTTTTGTGTTGAATTCTTGTGTGTTGAATTGGTTCTGTGTTGAATTGTTGTGTGTTGAATAGACGTGTTGAAATGTTTTCGTGTTAATTAGTCATGGAACCGAAAGATACGTTCTGTATAGATGTAAGAAAGCCAATAAAGATCTACGAAGATAATTCGAGTGCTATAACAATCGCAAAGCATGGGAACTTTACTAAGAATTCAAAACATATCGAGGTTCAATATCATTTTTTCAATGAAAATTATGAAAAGGGTAATATAGATATCGTCAAGATACAGTCAGAAAATAATATTGCAGATATTTTTACCAAAGCCTTATCAAAGGAGAAATTTTTGAAGTTTAGAAAATTGTTGAAGCTGAAATAACAAATATAAATGTAAGGAAGCGTGTTGGTAATATCGTCGATAATGTGCTACATTTCATTTGTTCTATTGGCCGCAGTACCTACCTTAGGCGCTGTGCTGATTTGAACCTGTCCACGCCTCGTGGCTGTAATTAGTCGCGCAAATATAGTTAAGAAGAAAAGACGTGTTCTTTGTAATATGTGTGATATATGTGATCTTATAATTGTCTAATAAATATAATTGTTTTATAAAAAGAAAGTCTACTTAATTTAATAAACATTTTTGATATAGGAACCAATGGTCAGAAAGTTGACGTTACTTTGATAAGAGGGGTTGAAGCTTTCCGGCGAAAACCTGCACGCTGGCCCGCAGGCACGGCAAAATCGTCGAAGATTTAGAAATAATCTAAGTCTCATTTAACTATTTACAACAGAACGAATTCAAAAGAGTAAATAACTGTCACAGTGTTTGAAACATCACAGAAAATCCATGGTTCGTTGTTCAATTCAACAAAAGAGAACTAGGTAAGTCACATGATATAAACATTCCTTTGACTCGATAAAACGAGAACAAAAACAACAAAACAATACAAACTAAGTTTTTTATTTTTGTGAATTGAACAATGGAAAGACTGATTTTCTGTCATGTTTTGAACACTGTGACTGCTGTTTACTCTTTTGAATTCGTGCTGTTGTAAATACAGTGCAACCTCTCAATAGTGCCGCTCATGGGCTGCGAGGGGAATATATTTCTCAGAAACTCGGTTCCCCCACTCTGACTACAAACGCTCATTTAAAAAAAAGTGTAACTTTCGTACCTTTGAACGCCGCGAGTCAGGAGTGTAGTGTGGTAGTGGGGGAAGCACCCGAGCACGGCTTAGGGGAAGCGGCACTATTGAGAGTTTGTACTGTAGTTGAATTACACTTAAATTATTTCTAAATCCTCGACCATTTCGCCGTGCCTGCGGGCAAGCGTTCTAGGCGTTCATCGGTAAACTTTGAACCCGTCTTATCAAGGTAACGTCAACTTTCCGACCATGGGTTCCCATATCAAAAATGTCAGTTAGGGTCCCACCTGCCATCTCCTGGCGGGGTGATATAATTAGTAGTAACACCCCGTATATGTGGATATCAATAATATTACTCTATCGACAATTGTCAATCATCATTGAAATATTTTGGCGTCTCTGATTTCGCAAACTTTTAACTTCATGTAGTAATATAGTTATGATTGCTTACCAGAAGCTGTGAGTAATCCTGTGCCCAACCAGGGTTGTATTAGGTCATAAAAAACACCTTTGTCAATGGTCTTCGGACTATGCAATACTACCTAGGGCGTAGAATCTGTCTGTTAGTGAATTTTTTCTATTTAATTTCAGTTCACAATCGGACTCTCTTACCTTGAATTGTTCAGGAGTGTTAACAACAAACGTTAAAAGGTTACCAATCCATATCCGATAGGGTGCAGGATATAACTTGCCGAGCTGGAAGAGTTTATTCATAATATCTGAAAGCGTATAAAAATGGATAGCTCATGGCGATTCTAATTTTTACTGAAAACGCAATGGGCATCAAGCGCTAGGCTATAGGTACTGAGGGTCGATGCTTAAATGCGTACCTTCGGTGCTTCCAGTAAAGAGATGTGCATTGCCTGTAATCGGTAGGGTTGATGGTCCCGGAAATTTGGCGGTCTGTTTATAGAGGTTCCTTATTCGTCCGAGTTTCAGTATAACGCTGAATATGGTAACAATTACGACGCACGTAGTAACGCAAGAGGCCAGCATGAAATGGTCCATTCTGTCGGAATATATATTCGAATGATTGTTCAAGCCAAATAAACCTGGATGATGAGATCGTACACTGTCGCACACCGTCGAGTAACGTCAACGACAAATATACCGTTTATAAAGATACGTGAATTTAGTAATGCTGATCGAAAAAATAACAATTTCAAATATTTCTTGAAGTCGCAAATACAATGTAAAGTAGTCTTTTGTTTTCAATGAATAAGATAATCTATGAATAAAGTTATTCGACGTTGGTGAAACCGGCCATTAGTCAAGTTGTGTAAATACTTTCATCCGATTTTTCATTCAGGAAAATAATAACCTGAAACGATAGCTGCCGGGTAACTGCCTTTGTACCAAGAGGATGCATCCAATTTATACCAGTACCACAGCTCGCCGGAAAGTGGTCCCCCTTCTCACGCGAAGATCGATTTCCGAAGTGCGTTTTGTTTAAGGAGATTCCGCGACGTCCTGAGGGGGCGAGGGGAATCTTAAAATTTTATTGTCATTCGATTCGGCAACAGCGCGAGTATCGCAGTATATATAGATATACGGTTACGTAGCACCACTGATGGCGCGTATCAATGCGTACTCGTTGCGCACATAACCTCAAAAAATGTCATCACCACCGAAAAAGAAGTTTAAATGGAATGGCAAATTTGTTAGTGACAAGCAATATTTTTGTATATGGCCCGGCACCGGATTGTCTTTTTCAAATATTTGGTTGTCTACATGTATTATCAATTCCTTATATTCGATTAGCAGAGTCGTACAAATTGACGTACTCCCGCGTTGTCGTACACTCCTCGCGCGCTGTTACCGCATCTCAGATGCCAAACCCAAAATTAGCATTTTGTTCATTTGTTTCAATAATATTGCAGTAATTTGCCTGAAAACGTCTATTCAACGTGTGGTCATTGGGTTCAGAATTGATTTCTTCATCGTTGAGTGAAATCTCCAATAAAAGAAATCATTTCCTTCCATGATTTTTTTTCTATCTCAAGTTGGGTTAGGTGACAATTCCCATAAGCACCTGTGTTGAAAACGCGTTTTTTGTGCGAAAAAATTCAGGTGAACTTCAATTCATCTAGGAAAGAATATCCGAAGATTTTAGGTCAAAAAACCATTTCCTTCTCAGATCATCGAACCTCCTTAAGCATTTTGTTTTCCATTCCATCATTCGCAATTCTTAGAACGCGATTTACCCGGCCTGGAATTGATGTAGTACCGATTAAAATGTCAAACTGATTTCGACTCCTTCCGTCGAAATTGTTATTAATTGTAGTTAGAATCGTAATCCCAGAACTGGTAAACAATACAGTGGCGACCAGGCTAGAATTTTTTTTTTTCAATTGGTGAAACATTTCGGTAGAACGAAAGTAAAATTATTATTACCGCGTGCAGGAAGTCGGTTGGATAGGTGATCTAAAGAGGGCAGACTCTTTGCGAGTTTAGTTGAACGAAATAACAGAATATTTCAGGCATTCAAATGACGAGTTGAGGAAGTACCAGACGTCAGCAGCTCAAACAATTTCTGAAAATGACATTGCCTTATTATTGAACCTGAGTCAATAATCCAAGCACAACAAGCACAGATTGTTTAACTGTGAAAGGTTTTGTGAGAGCGAAGACATCAACATAACGATAAAATTGCTCAGATTCCGCAACTAAATGAAAGAATTGTAATAATGTCTTGTGTGAAAAATATCGCGGCTTATCGAAGTGAAAAATGAGTGAATACAGTGATTACTAAGATTTGAGCACTATATGAATACTAATTTCGTAAGTGGTAAGAGGAGAAAAGAGTTGTTCTTGATTGTATGAAGGTGAGGAAGGGTATGCATTACTGTCAAATTTGTATTCTCCAAACGACCGAAGTACCAAGACTTTAAGACCATTTGACAAGTTTAATGGCAGAAAACCTGAATGGCAGAATATCTGAAACCTACAACGAGCATCATCACTGAAAGATTCAAATTCAGCATCCACGAACAGCTGGAAGATCGAACAGTCAGTCAGTGAATTCTTCGAAAAGCTCAAGAAATTATCTGCGGAGTGTGGATATGAAGAAGGCCAGAGTGATGTTATTCGCGATTGTTTCGTTGTGGGCTAAAAAACGAAACGGCTTTCAGAAAATTCCGATGAAACAGTGACCCGGGACACAGGTGAAATTAATGATCAACCAAAAGCCAGCGGACAAGTGGACTGTGTAGAAGGCCAACAAGGAGCAAAAAAATGAAATTTTAAATACGCCACGGAGCAAAATGTATGCTTTAGGCTTTCATGTTTGGTATAATAATTTTGTGATATAGCGCACTTTGAGTGCCAGGGTCATAACCATCAGATAGGATCTCACAAAAATATCACTTCATGTAATATGTACGTTAGGGTGGTTCATTCTTTTTTTTTTCATCTTGTTCTTGAATGAAGCTATGAGAAATCAAGTTATGAGGAATCAAAATAAAAAATCTGTATAAAAACTTGACAACATTGGACAATATTTATAGGTCGCTACCGAGGCACAAAGAAAACAACGATCATTTTCGATTCATCATTCATAATTGATTGACAAAAGCGAAAAAAAGAAAGCAAAAAATAAAAATACTAGTTCTCACTTGAAAGTACTCGTTCGATCGTTCGCGTGTAAGTAGAAGACATAGTGAATAATTTTCGGTCATATATTTGTCATCAAGAGTAGACTGGATATATTAATTTGTCAAATAGTCAAACTGTTTCGCAAATTCTATACGACTTGTATTCCTTTTTTCTAATTAAATTATTTCAACTGCTGATAACGACCTCTCAATATTTTCCAATGTCGTCAAGTTTTTACACAGATGTTTTTTTTCAGGATTCCTCATAACTTTCTTAAAGTGCCCAAGAGAAACAAGAAAAAAAAATGAACCTTCCCTAATGTACGTGTTAGGAGGCGTTTACCGGTGATGTTTTCCGGTCAGTAAGTCACATATTACCCAGTAGTGCGCTATTTGCGTGCAATAATCAAAATTTGCTTAAAGTAATAGTACATTACGATATTAGTGCGGTAAAACTTTTTATGTCGAGCGTTGCAATCACACGAGATCAGAAGAAGTTTTTCCGTCGAGTATAGTACAAAATTTTACTCCATAAGGTTTGGAAGTGGGGATTTTACCCACGCGAAGTGTGGGTAAAACGTCCATTATCACATTGCGTGAAATAATGATTATTTTACGCAAATCGATGTGACTGCCATCTACCGTTTCTAACACGTACGTATTACATAAAATAGTATACTATAGTGCAGCTGTTCGAGACTACACGTTCGTGCGGGGAAAATTCGAAGGGTTTAGGCATGGACGTATGGACTAAGCGCAAGCTAGGCTTATAGGCGAGGGGTATCCATCTAGGGGGGGAGTACGTGAGGTAACGCTTCGGTCATATTGTTAGGCTAAATTCATAAGTCCGTGAGGCACTACCACAAACATATCTGTACACGTAGTATATCTATATCGAGCTGTATTTCGCTCAACAAGATGGCTGACGCCGCTGATTCCCCTTCCGTCTTTTGCCTCACCCCCGCAAGGGAAGGCTCAGTCCATATGTCCATGGGTTTAGGGCGGTACTTAGAATTGAAATAGGAACCTGAAGTTTTGACTACATTTGTTTTGTATATATTTGGAGATGTCCTAGCTTATGGAAGCAATGAAATTCAAAAATGATCAAATCAAGGACCACCCTAATGTATAGTGGATGCTAATAGTGGGATTAGATCGTTTGCTATACTGTAGCAGAGGAATGCCCAAGACGAACATCTCGGCCCGGTAGTACCTCACTCTTCTCTGTTTTCTACAGTACATTAACCACAGCTGAGGAAACTTATTCTCAGCTAGATTAGAGACTTGATGACGGTCAAATTTTGCTGGAAACTGATCACAACCCAATAAAATATATTATTGATCGAAGTGAAAGTTTACTGACCATAGTGGTGGAGGAAGTGCTGAGACGGACTGTGTTTCTAACATGATAAAATTTTAGATTGGAATATATTACGGGAAAGGACAATTGGAGAATGGTTGTTTAATGTTTAGCTATCGAGTGATTGTACCTATCTCAATAAAAGCCATGATTTCGAAAAAGCTTTATGTTACACATATGGGGATAGTCAAAATTGATATTTTGAGTTCTTATGTTTTATGGACAAGACTAGATTTAGATATCGGAAAAATAACAAAAACTTGAAAACCCATGTTTAGAGAACAGTATATAGTGATCCACCCATATCAGAGTTAAATGGATGGAAATATGGCAAGAAGAACCAAATCAAAGAGTTCATGTTGACTTTCACCAAATACACGATAAAATTTACTCAGTTATTGTTGACTCTTTTTTTAAGTGGATTGACGTCAAGTGGATGGAAGATATCACAACCAGAAGGACAATTACAATTTTCGAAGAGTATTTCCCCCATACATCTTTACTTCGTAACAATAGGATACTTCACGCGAGAACAGCACCATACCATCCAGCGTTGAATGGGCCAGCTGAGATTTGAGAATATAGTAAAAACGTGCAATAAGCAGTACAAGTTATGGCCTGACAAAGGACACGGATAAGAGACTGCTCTAGTAGAGCAGCTCAACATCGTGTTCTGATGAGTTATAGCTCCTCACCTCATTGCACCACCCGTTGTACACCAGCAGAGCTGCAAATCGGAAGAGCGATTGGAACTTAGTTAGATCTGGTTATGCCCAGTCTTCGTCATCAAGTGGTTCAACAACGAACCAGACAACAATTATACGCACCTGGACACAAACTCCGGAACTTGAACCTGGGAGAGACTTTATTGGGAAGAGATGTTTTTAAACTCAATGCCAAATAACAACTGCCCAGTGGAAAATACCGAAAATCTTAGTCCCAACTTCCACGTCGAATTAGCCTTTAGTGAATAACACGTAGACTGAACAAAGTGAACTGAATCCATGAACATCCGTAATTCCAGAACTGGAAAAGATTTACATGACTGAAGACAATTATATACTGCATTCCTAACTTTGTTTAACCATTAAACTATATGGGTTGGTTGCTACCATTAAGCTATATGGGTTTCCTGGATTGTGGTCAATAAATTCTTTTGCTGCATGATGCATCGTGTCGAAATGCAGCTCAGTGTAGGAACAAGTCAACATGTGGGTGTAACGTAAAGATGTATGCCACTTCTCTGGGCTGTAGCTCCGAAAATATCCGCCCTATCACAAGAATGCATGAAACCTTCTCGATTTAAAATTCTAGTAACTTCACTTTTTGTAATGACTCTTTTCGTCGTGACGCCCCTCGAAGCCAAGATATTTGCAAAAAAACTGATTTTTTGCCGATGTCAGGGGAGGAGGAAAACTTAGTATCTTGAAAAGGGCACCAAAACGGATCGACTCCAGCTTTAAAAGCTTTTGTCCTCTTTAAAACGATATTGGTGCCCTCTCAGAGGTCTGACACCTGAAGGAGAATCTGCTAATTGAGAATTGAAAGAGAACAAAACATTTCGAAACAGATCCGATTCAGTTTTCTCTTCTAGTCTGGAAGTCGGAACGAGGAGTTTGGACCCTGCAGCCGCGAATGGCCCCGCTTTTCAACTGAAATAACTTTCTGGTCATTGATATATCGGGCAAAATACGAAAATAATAAACAAGGTACAAGACCTATATCTCATGGCAGGTTTCGAATGACACTTCGACATTACACAATTCGATTTTATGAACTACAATAATTCATCGGTGATTGCATCTGCAGATTTTCAATGCAAGAGGTGCTACAATCGCATGGCTAGAACATCTCTTACCTTGAGTATAAAGTTGGTTTACCTTTTGAACAAGGAACCGCTTGAGTGTAATCGCCTGATTTTGTACCTGTAAACAACGCGTCATATTGACCAAGCCTTGCCATACCATTGTGGATGAAATTCACAAGGCCACAAGTTCAAATCGAAAAGAGTTTCGTTCAAAATTTTGAACGAAATCGGCCGAGTATTTCCGCGGTTGTAGACTGTTGAAGTTGATCAAAAAACACAATCTTATTCTTTGTCTTCTTCTCTATCTTCAGTCACGTTTATCGCACACCATTTCTTTCATTGGCACATTGACCTGCCTACTCATCAACTTTCAATTCTTAATGCGAGAGCTATGACTTCGGATCAATTTTATCCCAAATTTCAACTTGTTTTCAAGGCAACTGATTTACATACGCCTCATATCTTCGATATTTTGATTTATTAGAGCCACGCCGTTTTTTCATTCATTTAATGTATATATCAGCATATGACCTTCAGGTCTATCGAAAACGAAGGCAAATATCGCTCTGGGCGAGCGTCACTATAACTGTTAAAGAATTACGGTTATCCTGCAGCATTGATACATTCGATATTTTTGACCATATATCATATTGGCTCATTAAGTATTTATAGTTCGAACTCATTTCGACCTCGTAGTATAAGTGGAAAGAATTCAAACAGTTCATCGCTGTATTAAAGGTATTTAACCACATATTGTAATGCTAGGAAACAAATTTTATAGAAAACTCGTTTCGTCTTTTGATCCGAACGTATTTCTCATCGATTTACGACATGTAAAATATAAATCTCGATTTAAGAGATGAAATCAGCAATGGCCAAGGTACAATCGGTACTTTATATTCATATTATGTATCTTCCGAGTACTGATTTGTGATCGACAAACGTTCTTCAATTTTCCAGATGGAGGAACTGTGCCTACCGGGAAGGGACCGCTCCATTCTACATATGTCACACTTTTACTTACGGAAATACATCTATAGAATTGTATCTTTCTCAATTGCCATTCTGCGTCCCACCGACAACCTTTTAGGAAATGTAAAAAAATGTTCAATCCTTTAGCAGCACTTGATTATATTTTATTTGTAGGGATTGAAGATGAAAATATGAAACTTATACTTAAGTATCCAATATGCTTTTGAAACTTTTATGCTGTTGAATCCGTATAATAATAACATGTATACTATGAAAATCTTTAGCTATTTCCTGTTGTAGGCAGATTATTTTTTTACTCATGTACGTGACATTTTTCAGTTCACACTTTCGTGGTCAATCATTCTTGGATCTAGTTTGAAAAGATTTAGGTCAGATTTGCTTAAAATTAGGTTTAGGCACTGGCACACCATTATCTTGCAATTTTTCACAGATTATTTGTGCGTTTGACATAGTTATAAACGTAATTTACATTTATTAATAATATACAAGTCAGCTTTCGATTTTAATGTACTGATTACAAATACTTCATTAACATAATACATATTGATCATTAAATAATTATATTACGTAGGTAGATAATGATCTCCATCGTCGATAGTACTTAATTTTTTTTTTTTTTTTTGGAAAAACACATCCCATCGCTCGATTTAATCTAGTCGTTCAGAACAGTCCGAATGTGATTGACTCGACCTTGTACTAATAGTTTCGAAATTCGCATTTCAAACTCGTTTTCACCTTGTATCCATCGGAGAAGGTGCAACCTCGAACTCGTCTGAGCCATTTGCATTAATTAAGCATCTGTTAATCAACAATTGAGTCGGGTAATCACGGATTATTGTGATGTTAAAAACGAAGTTTTTAAGGAGTTCGTCGTCCTCTCTGGTCAGAACGTCCAATCTAAATTATAATCGGAGGGATGGATTGAACAGAAGTCGGAGTTGAATTAATTCTTCATATTTACATGTATTTTCAAATTATTGATTTCTCACTGAGAACCAGAATATATACTGTAATCGAGAAACTGTTTATTATCTAATCAAAAAAAATTCTGCCTACCTTAAAGAAGGTGCGCGATTATTCAACATCAGTAACACTTCTATTTCTCGAAATTGATCTAATAATTACGTATAGCTTATCTGTGCCAATTTTCATAGTCTGTTCGAATTATTTGCGAAATCACACTTGATTTCCAAATTCTATTCGTCGAAACCCACACAGCACTCAATATTGTAGAAATGTTGGCGATATTGCTGCAATGCTGCTACAATATTGGGTGCTGTGTGGGAAATGAATTTTGTATGATATAAATTAAAGTAGCTCAATGAAAACCCATATAGTCACCTTATTTCAGTGTAACGAACAAAAGATATTGAATTTCTCAATATAATAACCCATCTCGCATAAATATACTATTTGTGATTAGACTTTAGAGAGTCGAGCAAAATACCTCAAGCTAAATGATATTTGAGATACAAAATGCAGGATGGCGGCGAACTAAGTGCTTTAATTTCAGAGGATGATCGGGTGGTCAAGCCTAATAGTACCTACCCTGCCGTTGGAAATAGTAACCTTCTTTTTTTTTCTGAAAATTTCTAAAAATATTGAATGATAGAAACAGGAAAGCTCATATCATATCTAGTGTAGAATATTTCAGGTGTGAGAAAAGGGCAGAAAAATGTCAATGCAACGTCGACTTCATTTGAATGTAACAATGTTTATTATCCTTGCTGTTGCTCTACAGAGTCCGTCGTCACACTCCTGTCATCTACCTCATCCGGCAGATTCTTTGGCATACTCACAAAATAAACATACATCAACCTTAAGACGCACACATACACTTCTACACATTACAGGCTAAAATTCCCAAAAAATTTACGTGTATTTCGCAATAATAGTATCAAATCAACGTTTTCCACTGGAAATGATCTGTCCAGTGGTTCTGTGAGGCCACCTCACATGGATGGAAACACCAAAACCTGAATGGTCTTATATTCATTGATATGATTTGATCGTTTGAAGGCTACATTGGTTCCGATCATTTTTTTATCATAATACTCTAACAATTACCATTAGTATACCTCTTGATAAGTAGAACTAATTTTTGGAAGTGCATGGTTTTTATTACCAAGTGATATATCGTATAACTAACTTGTGGTAGCCACTTTTCAGTAACCCTCAATCTTTCATAAAGTATACAAATATTATACGCTGTATGAAATCTAATATTAAAAAAGAAACTTATATAGGGTGTTAAAACACTCTAAGGTGTACATAAATCTGAAACTAACAATATTCTTAATTATCCACAGGTGGTTACCAATATATATAGAAAATCTAGAACTCCTTCGACATCCCAGATTGCAATTGCTCCTCGATTGCCATGAAAAAGCAGATTATGTTGTTCGATTTTTATATTGCTTACAAAATTAACGAAAAACCTCGCGTAATATGATTTACTGCAAACCGCTAGTCATATACAAGGAACTTGAGAAAGTTGCGGTAAGCCTATTTCGATCAAACATATACCGGGCGATTATGTGGAAATGAAAGGCTCCAAGCGCGCAGGCGCTGATTTATTAGAATATTTCGAGGGTCGCCAATTTCAGACTCGCTACGAATATCCCTAGAGTCCGTCTGCTATTTGTTTCTGATTGTTGTCAAATACAAATGGCGGCAGACCGTGGCAGGAATAGGTTATGTTTGTGTGAATCTAGCAGACGACAGAACTGGGGATATTACTGAAAAGTTGGTGGAGTCGCTGTCGCTATTCTGTCGGCCAATGAGATTTAAGTAAATCAAAGTTCGCGCGCTTGGAGCCTTTCATTTCCACATAATCGCCCGGTATAGACAGAAAGGTAACGGAATATTCGTTGGTAATTATTGTCTTCGGAATTATCAGTAGCTGCAGCTTGATTTATAAGGGAAGATTTGTTATCTGAGATGGAAAACTATAATTTTATGGCGCATTGAATTTGATATGAAACAACGTTTATCGGTAATGTTCAAAAATCTTGTATGGCATATCGGGTTGTCTAGCGAAATTAAAGCCAAAAATTCTGGGACTCCTCCAGGAGTTTTTCTGTTTTGTTTCAAATGATCATTTTTCCGGGGTATAGGGTTCACGAATATTGTTGTTCATAGATGGACTAATGAAGTGAAAAAGACATTGAACTAATTCAAAAGTTTTAACAATCATGAGCTGGAGACAATTTCAGAATTATTGTCCAAAAAGAAAGCGAAATTCCAGAACATTTCCGCATATTAAGTCTCAAACAATCTGGATATTTCCAAAAAATTTCGAATGCTTATCGTTCTTCTCGATTACCAGAGAAAGGCTGAAAGTATTTGGATTCACGTCCTGTACCGCTTGTCCACCAATTGCGTGATGCCAACGTTGATTGTGTACTGTTTACCTACGGATTCAGCTTGGCGTTTAGTTTTCAAAGTAAATTCATGCCATTCACCTAGATAACGTTTGCGATGGCCATGAATCTTATCATATAATCTTCGCGCCTTTTTGTGGAATGTTATTTTTCTATTTTCCATCGACTCCGCATCGGCAAGTTTCTCATTGAGTTCTGCAATATAGTATAGGTTGTTCACGATAAATTTCATTCTTCGATCAATCTCTGGATGATAGTTACCACACATGTCTTTTTGGATTTTCGTAAGCCTAACATTCTGTAACAATGCATATTCGCGGTGCTTTAAAGCATCTTGGTAGTCCTTCTTCCTGAACAATAACTGAGCAATGGATGCGTGTGCACGCGTAATATACGATGCATTTGATATGATACTTTTATGCTTTGGTCCTAAATTATCTTTTTGATAACTATAAATTTCTTTGTAAATTTCAAGTGCTTTTTTACAATGTTCAACTTTATTATGAAGAAATCCCCGGGATAGTAGGTCTCGGGCCATACAGTTCCTGATGCTTAGAATGTTGAGATATTTACCACATTCTTTGGATAAAGCTAAGAGGATTTTATATTTTTCCGATCTTTCAATCTCGTTATACATTTCTTTAGTGTAAAGTTCAGTATTACTTCTGTATGAACCACATACAAGTTCAACAATCTTTTTGTATAAAAGTTTCCATTTCCGATAAGCCTTGTCATGTTGTTTCAGTAGGCTATGTGTCCACGCTTCGCGACTTGAAGCCAATAGAGACTGCGGGTGAACATTATCCGGTATTTCGCGCAAAATTTTCAGTGCTTCGTTATACTTCTTTTTCGCTTTATCGTTATCGGGACTTTGATTTCCGTCCAATTGTCTCCCTTGATAATTTTTCACTTTAGCCATTTTCAACTTAATATTATACTCGGCTGCAATAATCGAATCATTGCTTTCGTTTACTCCTATGAGTCCTCCTCCATTGGGTTCGATTAACGTCGACTTTATTACTTTTATTAATTTCAACCCATGATCAAATATTTCAAGTGCCCCTTCATAATTCGGGAATATGAATGCGAAAGTATGATCTTCAAGTATTTCGAAAACCTTTTTCGATAATTCAATCATCTTGTCTTTTGATTGATCTTTGAATCTAATTCTATCGATCAAGACCGTTAGAATCCCCTTCACGTGCTGATATTCTTCAAATATAAGACGCATGCTGTAAATATTAAAACTCGGTTCTACGATTTTATTGCAAACTTCTTCGTAAAGATTGAGTTTTCTGCTTCCAAGCTTCAGTAGCTCATTTAAGGGTTTAATATACAAACTATCTTCCTTCAATAATAAAATCTCTACCAGCCTGACTAGATCATCCTTTTCGATGATTGCGTCGCTCTCTACTCTTGTTATCAACCTAACAATATACGGCGCTGTATAATCTACTTTCAGTAGTTTTTTTATTATCATATAGTTATAAGTTTTAAGTTTAACGACGTCCTTGTCGTCAAATGCCTCCAGCATGTCACAAGTAACATTTTTAATGTCAACACTCCATTTTTCACTACCAAGCTGGATACTCACTGCATTTTTATCAGGATTAGGTAAGTTGTTAAGAATCTTCACAATATTTTCCACTCCGTCTTCAGTCTGTAGTACACCTCGAACTTGTTCAGAACAAACTTTTCCTTTCATAGCTTCCTTGAATAGGGAGGCAATCATTTTGTTTGAAAGTTTTTTATATTGTTTCAGTTCACTTTTTAAGTAGTTCATCAACACTTTGACTTGAGTATCACCATCTTCTTCGTCGGTAAGGTCATAATCCTCTTCTACACAGCATTTGTACAAGTTATCAAAATCCTGTTGTTTTATTCCGTAACTGAACACTAGCTCTCTGAATTCTCGCTTCGCTTTCTCATAATAATTTCGATCTTTGTCGTTTTGATGTTCCTTAAGTTTCTTCAAACTATAAAATCCTTCGAATATCTTTTTCCTCTCTTCGCAACTTATTTTTTTGCGCGGTGATCCTTCGTACATTTTTTGCTTGTCCCTATCAACCATAAGGGTAAGTTGCAAGTATAAAACTACCAAATCTTCAACCTTCTCTTCAGTAATTTCTGTTTCTTTCACAACTAAGTAATCTAAAAAAGTTTCATCATTGAATATGTCTTCTATGTTGAACTGTATCGTACCTGCATAATATGTATTATAGAATGTGTTCAGCATATTACTGATAACTTTTCCTCGACTTATAGACAGTGTCTCCTCTCCGATTGATATATTCATGATCTCATCTGAAGGAAGATGCTTGAACTTCTTAATAATTTTTGGGTGGTTAAATGTTTCCTTTCCTAGCAACCGTCGATGTTCATCAGAACCAAATGAACTTTTGTCATTTAGACATTGGTCATACAAAAAGATAACAACTCGATTTGAAAGCCTATAATCCTCCTTGATTTTCTTTAGAGACTCTATAATAGCTGCAATTTTCTTGCTTTCAGTGCTGTGATCGAATTGACTGCTCTCATTTCCCATATATAAGCTACATATTTTGTGGAAATGATGATTTTGTACTCCGTATTCGTCCAATAATCTTTTCTCGAACCTTAGTGTCTCGGCATCACAATAGTTACCGTTTCCATGGGAATGTTCGCGAGTTCTTCTCAATCTACAAAACTCTTCGAATATCTCTCTCCTACTAAAAGCGTTCAATTCCTTGCGTGATTGAGGGTTTTGATCTTGCTCATTGTCTATCGGACTATCTTCCGCACAATCAACAATGACCATAAACTTCAAATACTGATCTACTAATGTTTCAGAATGATCCACCCTTTCTGGAAAATACACCTGTGACAACCTATAGCCGAAGAAATCTTCTACCTCGTCTGTTGAAATAACATATTCTCTTTGCATAATACTTGGATATCTGTCTTTGAACGTTTTCAATTTGTTTTCAAAAGTTTTATTGATTTTCACTGGATCTTCGTCTTGTTCTATAGCCCATAATGCCTGGCTCACTTGTTGGGCGAAATAATATTTCAATAATCTGTGTCTCAGTCTAGAGATCTCTTTTCCGAATTCTATAGCTCCATATTTATGAAAGTCGTGTATTAAATTGTTTCTCAGACTGCGCAATTCCCTCAGACCTGCCTGTGTGTCTTTCGTGGTTTCTCTCTCAAATGCAGGATAAAAGTTTACTACAAAATTGAACAATAATTCTTGTGTTATATTCTCTTCTGTGTAGGATGTAACCATTAATTTCTCGAATTCTTTCTTCACATAAGATCCAACATCTATGTCCTCCCCTATGTTACATTCTTTATCTTTTAACGTTTTCAAAAAAAATCTTTCTTGTTGTGTACGTTGCACATATTCTTGCAATATTTTCATTACCCCGTCTGGCCTACCAGGCTCGATTAAAGACTTTTTGATTTGGCTCTGTAAGAAGGATGTGACATCACCGTTATGACCTTCAAAGCCTTTCAGAAGAAACTCTAGTCGGTCTACATGGTGTCCACATTTTGCATATTTTTGTACCTTCGTACAGAGATCGCTCAGTAGTGTGTGACCATTACAGGATTCGTAGAATGCAGGATAAAAATTAAGTATGAAATCGAACAATTTTGCTGATGTTATATCCTTTTGCGGTTTGTGCCCGCTCTTGTTTAATTTATCCATCAAGGAGGTTTCTACTTCCGTTGAACGTCGATCTTCTAGTTGTTGCACATGCTGTACATATTGGGCATATTCTTGCAATTCAATGAAAAAAGAATCCACTTCTTCATTTGCGGGTTCTTCCCAAACTCGATCCCTCGTTTTATTAAATTCAGGATAAAACTGCGCTATGAAGTTGAACACCTCGTCTTTTTTTATCTTTCCTTGCATTTGGTACTCTTCTGTAAATTCACCAAACTTGCCTCTCAAGAAAGGTCGAACATCAATTTCTTCAGTTCCTTGGCTTCTCAATTCAGATGCCGTACTCTCTAGGAAAACTTTCAACACTTTTACATGTTGTACGTATTGTACATATTCTTCTAATTTGATGAAGAAAGACTTTATATCACCATTAATAAATGTGCCAATATCTTCAAGCCTCAGCCTTTTACTACTTGAAATCTTGAGCAGGCGCTTACGTGCATCACTAAATAACTTCCTATCTAGTTCAGTATAATACTGTGAGAAATATTTTTTCAGCTGATACTTTGTGTCTGGGTCACCTTCTAGCGCAAACGTTTCGATAAAGTAAATCAAAATGTTAGCCTGGCCATAAGAAATATCTTTCTGATCATCACTACGTTCAACTGCATTTATTTTCCTGAGAAATTCCAAACATGATTCAATCTTATCTTCCGTTTGGTTCATCTTTTCAGTTACCTCGTCCGATTTTGTGTCAGATGATGGACGATCTGGCTTATCGATATTTGATGACTCCTCCAGCACTTCAAAAGTCTTATCTATAATTTTTTCTACCACTATGTCGATGATATCTTGATTCTTAATCTCTCTTGCAATATCTAATGGACTCCTATTATCATTACTCTCAACAAAAACGTCTACCTCTTTGTCTTCCAGAAGCTGCTGGACGACATCAAATTCACCACTTTCGACTGCATAATGCAATGGTGTATAACCATCTTCATCTGGAAAATTAACATCTACTTTTTTTGCTAGGAGACATTTCAACTCTTCCGAGTCACCACGACCTGCTGCAACGAGTAATTTTCTTTTATCAATACTTTTTTCTACGGCAGTAATCCTTCCTTCCATCTTAGTCTCAGTGTTGGATTGTTTGGAACTTTACAGTTGACCAGGCCTTTATTCAGGTCGATTATCATATGGTTTTACTTTAGTTTTTATCACACCTGGAGATCGTTGTCCTAATTATTTCCTAACGTAGTTCCGCGTTGATTTCGGCGCCTACACTGAAAAAAAAAGTATGGCGTGTCGAGCGGAGCAGAGTTACGCAGAGAGCAGTTCGCTACTGTAACAACACATATCGCCACATGAGCGATACGTACCGCTAGATCAGCGGAATCATTCAAGAATTCATCTGTCTGCTACTATAGGAATACTTCAAGTTCCAAGCGAAATACTTTCAGTTGTTAGAGATAATATTTCGGGCGCTGCAGTTACGATTCAGCTCCTAGAACGATACCGTATTCTTCGGGCAAGCGAACTACGTCAGATATGAATGTTCAGTTCTTATAACCTGAAGATGGTGCTGGTGTTCGCACAGATTACGTTATTGCTCTTGGAACCAGAATTTCAGATGTGTGGACCGTACTTTTTTTCAGTGTACTTTTCTTTTTAATCCAGTCAATTTTCCCTCTACGCCCGTCATAAAAAAGCTTCAGTATCTACGTAACAGTTCTTTTCCTGTATCACTGTTCTTTATAGTTTGTATGAGTTTTTATTGTTTACGACTGTTATTTCGTAATCGTAATCGAAAACAAAACTTACTCTGCTCACTAATAGTTCACACTCTGACACGAAACTGCTAGCACCACTGTGATTTATCACACTGACATTCAATTATGTAAAGTCTTAACATGATTACATGGGATATTGGTAAAGTTATCTTAGGCTTAGCCTCCTCGTGGTCAAAACCAGTACTACTCCAACCGGGTCATGTATTCTTATGGCGGAGACGCGTTCTCCATCTGGTATTTGAAATTCGAACTAGTACAAAAGTACCTTGCGATCTTTTCCCAATAGATAGACATTCGCTAAGCAATGTATAACTGATTTAGTCACGAACTCTCATGGTTGCAGTTCGAGTTTCAACTGCCCATACTAAACTGAGGCTGGGGTGTGGCAAGTGGACAGTTAAAATGTAAAAAGAAAGAGTTGGATGGATAAGATTATAACCACTTTGCGCTTGGCGCACAGATAGCTTCCCTGTCAGAATGAGTCTGCAAGCTCGATGTTCGATATGATAAGAGTTCGCAGTATTTTTGAAGATAAGATAATAATAATGTCGTGACCATTACCTGGAATTGATATTTACACAGGTATTGATTTACTCGTGAATTCCTCAAAATCGATATTCATGCAATCTTATCAACTTAAATATTGAAAAATATAAAAATTAGGCAAATAAGTAGTTTATTTTACATAGGCGCCTTGCTATTTCGGTATCAGCTATGAAAATAATAATTACTTACATAATGCATCAGAGTACCACAGTGAGCACATTACAGAATAGCGATATATATTATAAAAGTAGCTACAAACGAAAAGGTATACGATGATTAGACAAAAGCGAAAGATGGCGAGTAACCGTAATTTTATTGCTTCTTGATACAGTATTGTTAGACAGTGCGCTGGTAGACATTTCTACTTCTACGAATTCTTACAAATTTTTAGGGAAATCGGAACATTTCATAGTTTTTCAAACAATATATTGTAGTTGTGCGTCGTTTCTCATAAAAAAAAATGTAGATTCTCGTATCTTTTCAGAAAAATTCGTCGTTTTTGTCGATCAAACTATGGAAAGACTACAATTTCTTACGAAAAACTACGAAGAAGTCTCTCTAAAACGCGTACGCAAATCATTTTGATGCGATTTCCAGACAATAGTTGTATGTATCGCAGTGAAAATGCGGAATCATCCTGTATGCGGTAATGACAAAATACTAATGACATTTTGAATTTGAGAAGACGCTTCAAACTCATGACAATGACGACAATAATATTTTTCCACTTACCTGCGATTATATATTGTATTACAAGACTCCCGTTTGGCGAGTTCTGCGCCTTCAAATTCGACGAAATAAAGTACCAAAGGAATTTCGTGCAAAAAGCTGTTTTCTTACGCGAAGAAGACTTAGTTGAATTAATTCTTCATATTTACATTTATTTTCAAATCATTAATTTCTCACTGAGAACCAAATTATATACTGTAATCGAGAAACTGTTTATTATCTAATTAAAAAAAATTCTGCCTACCTTAAAGAAGGTGCGCGATTATTCAACATCAGTAACACTTCTATTTCTCGAAATTGATCTAATAATTACGTATAGCTTATCTGTGCCAATTTTCATAGTCTGTTCGAATTATTTGCGAAATCACACTTGATTTCCAAATTCTATTCGTCTAAACCCACACAGCACCCAATATTGTAGAAATGTTGGCAATATTGCTGCAATATTGCTGCAATATTGCTGCAATGCTGCTATAATATTGGGTGCTGTGTGGGAAATGAATTTTGTATCGTACGAATAAAAGTACCTCAATGAAAACCCATACCCGTACGGAAAAAAACCCTCAACTTGAAGGGGTAAATTCGCACCCCCAAAGTTTTGGGGGTTTACCATGAAAACTCAGGGTTTACCCTGTATTTGGGGGTAAAATTTGAGGGTCAACCCTGAGTTTTCATGGTAAACCCCTAAAACTTTGGGGGTGCGAATTCGACCCTTAAATTTGAGGGTCTTTTTCCGTAAGGGTATAGTCACCTTATTTCAGTTTAATGAACAAAAGATATTGAAAACCCATCTCGCATAAATATAGGTACTATTTGTGATTAGACTTTAGAGAGTCGAGCAAAATACCTCAAGCTAAATGATATTCGAAATACAAAATACAGGATGCCGGCGAAGTGAGTGCTTTAATTTCAGAGGATGATCGGGTGGTCAAGCCTAGTACCTACCCTGCCGTTGGAAATAGTTACCTTTGTTCTGGTGACTGTAAGATATAGGTCATTCAAAAAGTTGAGCTAGCACCTGCATCTAGGCAACCAACTACACGGATGCGAGACTGTGATGTCTGGTTTTTTGTACGCACATTTTTCATTAGTGACAAGATCTTGAATGAATTATACTTATCGGAGACAAAATAACCGAGAGAAATCTAATACGGCAAAGCCTCATAGTTTTAGCCCGCCCCGAGGTCGTACTATGAACGAGATATAAGAGACACGGATCCACAAGGTCCAACGATATCTCAAGCAAAACGATAATTAATTGCAGAACCACCTCGTCCCTTCACGATGTAGGACTTAAGGGGACCAGTACAGCGACTTTTCGAGAAATTATCATAGTCCGAAATCAATTCATTTCATCACCAAAGTTCATTTCACAGCAAAATATTTTTCTTTTTCCAAATCATGTGTCGTAAGGATTTTAGAGCACCTTGGGACCAATTCAGGTCATCTTGGATTCATTTTCTTGAGAAAACAAATCCTCATCATGTCAATGTAGGAATTTTGAAAATTTTTCGTTTTGGCCCAAGTTATTTAAGAAATGAGTGATAATAATTTTTGCAAATTTGGTAAAGTGATCATAACTTATGACATAATCTTTTAGTTCTAAAATCCCTACATTCACCAGATGAGGAATGGTTCACCGGAGAAAATGAGACGTCAAGAGATTGAATTGGACCAACGGTGTGCCAAAATCCTTACGACACATGATTTCGAAAAAGAAAAATATTTTGATGTGAAACGAACTTTGGGTATGAAATCAATTGATTTCGGACTCTGACAATTTCTCGAAAAGTCGCTGTACTGGTCCCCTTAAGCCTTGCCTCACAATTGCTGAATGGAATAGCGCATTAGACATGAAAAATTGCATAACACCAGAAATATAAATTTCACAGTGACTTGCGCGTGTGCAGGGTGGCGTTACGGAGTTTTGAAAAGCCACTCTTTGAATATTGATTTACTTTCATATGAAAATATTGAATGATAGAAACAGTAAAGCTCATAGCATATCTGGTGTAGAATATTTCAGGTGTGAGAAAAGGGCAGAAAAGTTTCAATGCAACGTCGACTTAATTTGAATGTAACAATGTTTATTATCCTTGTTCTACACAGTCCGTCGTCACGCTTCTGTCATCTGCCTTATTCGGCAGATTCTTTGGCATACTCACAAAATAAATATACATCAACCTTAAGACGCACACATACATTTCTAAGTTCTACACATTACAGGCTGCAATTCCCAAAAAATTTACGTATATTTCGCAATGACAGGATCAAATCAACGTTTTCCACTGGAAATGATCTGTCCAGTGGTTCTGTGAGACCACCCCACATAGATGGCAGCACCAAAACCTGGATGGCCTTATATTCATTGATATGATTTGGTTGTTTGAAGGCTACATTGATTCCAATCATTTTTTTATCATAAAGTTCTAACAATTACCATGAGTATACCGCTTGTTTTTTTTGACCAAGTGAGATCCCTCTATCGGCTCTATCTACACTAATTTCGAATAGCGCTGATCTGTTGACTTGATGTATCGTATAACTAACTCGTGGTAGCCACTTTTCAGTAACCCTCAATCTTTCATAAAGTATACAAATATTATACGGTGTATGAAATCTAATATTAAGGCACGGGGGGGGGGGGGTCCATCGACGAAAGTAGCTACCAGGGGGCTTATTCTCTAACTTCATAACTACAGAATAGCTGCAGAAAACAATGTCAATCCATGAAATAGGAGCAGCTCATTGGCAGCTGCCTATTGTTTTTCATGATTTCAGTGCTATTTTGCTTCCATTTCCGCAGTTATGCGGTTATAGAATAAGCCCCCAGAAGTATAAATCGCAGATGACTGTCAATTTTTTTCTGAATTTTGTTTGGTGTTTCGAAAAACATGCCTAAAGCTCACGCGAGAAAAAAAATATTTTACCCTGGCCGACTTTGCATATACGCCCCGAAACAAGATATCAACAATCCGAAACGATTGCTTGTTCGGAATAGTAAACGGTATCTGCACACCAAATTTCAGCCAAAAATATTGAAAATTGTAGGAGGAGATATTCTTTGAAAAATCCAAAATTTCGATTTTGAAAGATTTTTCAACGGCACTATTTTTTTCGCAAAGTGTAGTCAATTTCATGTAAAAAAGGTCTCGTTCGGTTTGTAGCTATCATGAATAGTTTAGGAGATATGAATTTTCAAAAATGAATTTTTGTAATAGCAATAATTGTAAACCTGTTTTAAACATTTCAGGTGATACAAATTCATTTTCGGAAATTCATATCTCCTAAACTATTCATGATAGCTACAATCAGGATGAGACCTTTTTTACGTGAAATTGACTACACTTTACGAAAAAAAATAGTGGCATTGAAAAATCTTTCAAAATCGAAACTTTGGATTTTTCGAAGTGTATCTCCTCCTACAATTCTCAATATTTTTGGCTGAAATTTGGTGTGCAGACGCCGTTTACTATTCCGAACAGTCAATCGTTTCAGATTTTTGATATCTTGTTTTGGGGCGTATATGCAAAATCGGCCAGGGTCAATTATTTTTTTTCTCGCCGTGAGCTTTAGGCATGTTTTTCGGAACACCAAACAGCATTCAGAAAAAAAATTGACAGCCATCTGCGATCTATACTTCTGGTCGCTTCCCCCCCCCCCCCCCCCCCCTAAAAAAAGAAATTAAATGGGGTATCAAAACCCTCTAGGGTATACATAATTCTGAAACTAACAATATTCTTATAATTATATCCAGGTGGTTACCAATACAATACTTCCAATACAATGTTCGTAAAAAACTTCCAATACATGAGTAGTGAATTTACAAGACATTTCGTTAAAATTAATTTACAAATACTTCAAATATACTAAACAATTTAGCGAATTCACATACAATTTTGTGTTTTTCCTATAAAAGTTCAGTAAAATCAAAAATTTATTTGTAAATTTATAGAACAAGTTTAGCAGTTTACTTTGCTACGCCACATTTGTTATTTTGCAAGACTTTTGTGTAGTAAATGTGTTGTAAATTCACAATTATTTCTAACAGTATACATACAGAAAATCTATAGAACTCCTTCGAGTAAGATTAAGGCTCGATTGCCTTAATAAAGCAGATTATGTTGTTCGATTTTTATATTGCTTACAAAATTATTGAAACATCTCGCGTAACATGATTTACTGGAAACCGCTAGTCATATATATAGGGAACTTGAGAAAGTTGCGGTATATATACGCTAGCTGCGTACCTCTACATACATGATGCTTGTATCGTTGTATACATACATATAAATTGTATCCCAGTTACGCCTCAGCCCCAAATAGGTGGCGCTGACGGGCGTATATGTGCACAAGAAACACACACACTAGTAGCGTGCTTGTACGTTACGCAGATAGCGTATTGCCGTAAGCCTATTTCGATCAAACATATAGACAGAAAGGTAGGTACGGAATATTTGTTGTTAATTATTGTCTTCGGAATTATGAGTAGCTGCAGCTTAATTTACAAGAAAAGATTTGTTATCTGGGATGGGATTGTATAATTTTATGGCACATTAAATCCAATATAAAACAACGTTCATCTGTAATATTTAAAAATCTTGTATGGCATATCGGATTGTCTGGCGAAATTGAAAACAAAAATTCTGGGACTTCTCCGGGAGTTTTTTTTTTTTTGTTTTCAAATGGTCGTTTTTCCAGGGTATAGGTTTCTGGATTATTCTTGTTCATAGACGGGAAAATGAAGTGAAAAAGACATTGAACGGATTCAAAGGTTTTAACAATAACGAACTGGAGACAATTTCAGAATTGTCCAGAAAGCAAGCGAAATTCCAAAACATTCTCATATTCTGTCTCAAACAATTGGGATATTTCCAAGAAATTTCGAATGCTTATCGTCTCCCACGTCCTCCACGTCCTCCACGTCCTTCACGTCTTCCACGTCTTCCACGTCCTCCACGTCCTCCACGTCCTCCACGTGATCCACGTGATCCACGTCCTCGACGTCCCGTACCGGTTGTCCACCAATTGCGTGATGCCGACGTTGATTGTGTACTGCTTTTGTGTTCAAGCTTTTTAGCTACGGATTCAGCTTTATCTTTGGTTTGCAAAGTAGATTTATGCCATTCACCTAGATAACGTTTGCGATAGTCATAAACCTTATCATATAAAGTTTGCGCCTTTTTGTGAAAGTTTTTTTTTTTATTTTCATCCGACCAAGTTTTCGCATCACCAAGTTTCTCATTGAAAAATGCAATGTCATTCAGATTTTTTACAATGGAACTTTTGTTTTTTTCAATTGTTGGATGATATGTACCGTACATGTCTTTTCGAATTTTCGTAAGCCTAACATTCTGTAACAATGCATATTCGCTGTGCGTTAATGCATCTTGGTAGTTCTTCTTGTTGGACAATAACTGAGCAATGAAGGTATGTGCACGCGAAATACACTGTATATTATACACGGTACTTTGATGCTTCGGTCCTAAATTATCTTTTTGGTAAGTATAAACTTCTCTGTAAATTTCAAGTGCTTCTTCACAAAGTTTAACTTCCTTACGAATATGATATCCCTCAGATAGTCGGTCTCCGGCCATCCAGTTCCTGATGCTTAGAATGTTGAGATATTTCTCATATTCTTTGGATAAAGCTAAGAGGATTTTATATTTTTCCGATCTTTCAATCTCGTTATAGATATCTTTAGTGTAAAGTTCAGTGTTACCTCCGTATGAACCACATACATATTCTACAAGTTTTTCATGTAAACATTTCCGTTCCCGAAAAGCTTCATCATATCGTTTCAGTAAGCTATGTGTGTATGCTTTGCGACTTGAAGCCAATAGAGACTGCGGGAGAACATTGTGCGGTATTTCGCGCAAAATTCCCAGCGCTTCGTTATACTTCTCTTTCTCTTGATCGTTAACGGACCGCTGATTTTCAGCTAATTCTCGACCTTGAAAATTTTTCATTTTAGCCATTTTCAACTTAATATTATACTCTACTGCAACGATCGGATCATTGCTTGGGTTACCTCCTCTCAGTTCTTCAGCATTTAGTTCAGTCCGCGTCAATTTTATTGCTTCTACTAATTTTAATCCATGATCTAATATTTCAAGTGTCTCTTTGTAAACCGAGAATCCGTATGCGTGAATAGAATCAAAAAGTATTTCGAAAACCTTACTCGATAATTCGATCATGTTCTTCATTATCATCTTGTCACATGATTGATCTTTTAATTTAATTGTGTCGATTAAGACCGTTAGAATCCCCTTTGCGTGCTGATATTCTTCGAATATAAGACGCATACTATAAATATTAAAACTTGGTTCTACGATTTTATTATAAACTTCTTCATAAAGATTAAGTTTTCTGCTTTTAAGCTTCAATAGCTCATTTAAGGATTTAATATATAAACTACCTTCCTTCATTAATAAAATCTCTACCAGCCTGACTAGATCATCCTTTTCGATGATTGCATCGTTCTCTACTCTTGTTATCAACCTAACAATATACGGCGCTGTATAATCTACTTTCAGTAGTTTTTTGATTATCATATAGTTATGAGTTCGTAGTTTTACGACGTTCTTGTCGTCAAATGCCTCCAGCATGTCACAAGTAACTTTTTTAATGTCAACACTCCATTTTTCACTACCAAGCTGGATACTCACTTCATTTTTATCAGGATTAGGTAAGTTGTTAAGAAACTTCACAATATTTTCCACTCCGTCTTCAGTCTGTAGTACACCTCGAACTTGTTCAGAACAAACTTTTCCTTTCATAGCTTCCTTGAGTAGGAAGGCAATCATTTTGTTTGAAAGTTTTTTATATTGTTTCAGTTCACTTTTTAAGTAGTTCATCAACTTTTTGACTTTATTAACACCATCTTCTTCGTCGGTAAGGCCATAATCCTCTTCTATACAGCATTCGTACAAGTTATCAAAATCCTGTTGTTTTATTCCATAACTGAACACTAGCTCTCTGAATTCTCGCTTCGCTTTCTCATAATAATTTCGATCTTTGTCGTTTTGATGTTCCTTAAGTTTCTTCAAACTATAAAATCCTTCGAATATCTTTTTCCTCTCTTCGCAACTTATTTTTTTGCACGGTGATCCTTCATAAATTTTTTGCTCGCCCCTATCAACCATAAGAGTTAGTTTCATGTATAAAGCTACCAAATCTTCAACCTTCTCTTCAGCAATTTCTATTTCTTTCACAACTAAGTAATCTAAAAAAGTTTCATCATTGAATATGTCTTCTATATTGAACTGTATCGTACATGTATGATATGTACTGTAGAATGTGTTCAGCATATTACTGATAACTTTTCTCCGACTTATAGACAGTGTCTCCCCTCCGATTGATATATTCATGATTTCGTCTGGAGGAAGATGCTTGAACTTACGGATGACATATTGGGGGTCCCTTATTCCCTCTCCCGCTAGTAAGCGCTGATGTTCATCAGAACCAAATGAATCTTTGTTATTTGAACATTCGTCATATAAAGAGATAACA
This sequence comes from Tenthredo livida, assembly GCA_963992785.1. Lineage (NCBI taxonomy): Eukaryota > Metazoa > Arthropoda > Insecta > Hymenoptera > Tenthredinidae > Tenthredo > Tenthredo livida. The sequence continues at coordinate 24,974,571 of OZ023069.1, read as the reverse complement.
ACTCGATTTGAAAGCTTTTGATCGTCCTTGATTTTTTTTAGAGACTTTATAATATCTGAAATTTTCTTGCTTTCAGGGCTGTGATCGAATTGACTGCTCTCATTTCCCATATATAAGCTACATATTTTGTGGAAATGATGATTTTGTACTCCGTATTCGTCCAATAATCTTTTCTCGAACCTTAGTGTCTCGGCATCACAATAGTTACCGTTTCCATGGGAATGTTCGCGATTTCTTCTCAATCTACAAAACTCTTCAAATATCTCTCTCCTACTTAAAGCGTTCAATTCCTTGCGTGATTGAGGGTTTTGATCTTGCTCGTTGTCTATCGAACTATCTTCCGCACAATCAACAATGACCATAAACTTCAAATACTGATCTACTAATGTTTCAGAATGATCCACCTTTTCTGGAAAATACTCCTGTGACAACATATAGCCAAAGAAATCTTCTACCTCGTCTTTCGGAATAACATATTCTTTTTGCATAATATTTGGATATCTGTCTTTGAACGTTTTCAATTTGTTTTCAAAGGTTTTATTGATTTTCACTGGATCTTCGTCTTGTTCTATAGCCCATAATGCTTGGCTCACTTGTTGGGCGAAATAATATTCCAATAATCTGTGTCTCAGTCTAGAGATTTCTTTTCCGAATTCTATAGCTCCATGTTTATGAAAGTCGTGTATTAAATTGTTTCTCAGACTGCGCAATTCCCTCAGACCTGCCTGTGTGTCTTTCGAGGTTTCTCTCTCAAATGCAGGATAAAAGTTTACTACAAAATTGAACAATAATTCTTGTGTTATATTCTCTTTTGTGTAGGATGTAACCATTAATTTCTCGAATTCTTTCTTCACGTAAGATCCAACATCTATTTCCTCTCCTATGTTACACTCTTTATCTTTCAATGTTTTCAAAAAAAAACTTTCCTGTCGTGTACGTTGCACATATTCTTGAAATATTTTCATTACCAGGTCTGGCCTACCAGGCTCGATTAAAGACTTCTTGATTTGGGTCTGTAAGAAGGATTTGACATCACCCTTATGACCTTCAAAGCTTTTCAGAAGAAACTTTAGTCGGTCTACATGGTGTCCACATTGTGCATATTTTCGTACCGTTGTACGGAGAATGTCTAGTGATGTGTCACCATCACAGCATTCGTAGAATGCAGGATAAAAATTAAGTATGAAATCGAACAATTTTGATGATGTTATATCCTGTTGCGGTTTGTGCCCTCTCTTGTTTAATTTATCCATCAAGGAGGTTTCTACTTCCGTTGAACGTCGATCTTCTAGTTGTTGCACATGCTGTATATATTGGGCATATTCTTGCAATTCAATGAAAAAAGAATCCACTTCTTCATTTGCGGGTTCTTCCCAAACTCCATCCCTTGTTTTATTAAATTCAGGATAAAACTGTGCTATGAAGTTGAACACCTCATCTTTTTTTATCTTTCCTTGCATTTGGTACTCTTGTGTAAATTCACCAAACTTGCCTCTCAAGAAAGGTCGAACATCAATTTCTTCAGTTCCTTGGCTTCTCAATTCAGATGCCGTATTCTTTAGGAAAACTTTCAACACTTTTACATATTGTACGTATTGTACATATTCTTCTAATTTGACGAAAAAAGACTTTATATCACCATTAACAAATGTGCCAATATCTTCAAGCCTAAGCCTTTTACTAATTGAACTCTTGAGCAGGCGCTTACGTGCATCACTAAATAACTTCCTATCTAGTTCAGTATAATACTGTGAGAAATATTGTTTCAGCTGATACTTTGTGTCTGGGTCACCTTCTAGCGCAAACGTTTCGATAAAGCAAATCAAAATGTTAGCCTGGCCATAAGAAATATCTTTCTGATCAGCACTACGTTCAACTGCATTTATTTTCCTGAGAAGTTCCAAACATGATTCGATCTTATCTTCCGTTTGCTTTATCTTTTTATCTACCCCTTTCAATTCTGTATCCATTGGTGGATGACCTGGTTTATAGATATCTGATGACTCCTCCAGCACTTCGAAAGAATTATCTATTATTCTTTCTACCACCAAGTCGATGATATCTTGATTCTTACTGTCTCTCGCAATATCCAATAGACTCCTATTATCATTACTCTCAACAACAACGTCCACCTTTTTATCCTCCAGGAGCCGCTTGACACCATCAAGATCACCCCTCTCGACTGCAGAATTAAATTGTGTATAACCATCTTCTAACCGGGGACGTTTCACCTCATCCAAGTCATAACTATCTGTTGCATGAAGTAATTTCCTCTTTTTATCATTTTTCTTCATGGCACTAAGTCTTCCTTCCATCTTAGTCTCAGTACCAAATGGTTGTGAACCTTACAGTTGACCAGGTCTTTATTCAGGTTGATTATCAACTTGTTTGCCGTTAGTTTTTATCACACCTGCAAATCACTGTCCTAATTATTTCGTAAGGTATTCACGCGCTGATTTCGGCTCCCACTTTGTTTTTAATTCAGGTAATCTTCCCTTTACGTTCGTTATAAAAAAGTTTTAGTATCTACGTAATCTTCCTTTTCCTGTATCACTATTCTTCATAGTTTGTACGCGTTTTTATAGTCTGCGGGCTGGTATTTCATCATCGTAATCGAAAACAAAATACTGCTAACTAATAGTTTACACTCTGACACGAAACTGCTAACGCCACTGTGATTATGGTTGCAGTTCGAGTCTTAACTGTTGTTACTAAACTGAGGCAGGGTGTGGCAAGTGGACAATGACCCTCTTTCGTGAACGTCGCTCTAACTCGCTATTTGGCTGCCGGAGTGGGGACGACCATTCAAGGTGCTCGCACATAAAACGACGTTTGCCGTTTGACGGATCACCTACAGGCCGTAACCGGGCCGTGCGCTCACTTACACATGCCTGTGATTGGACGGCGCATTGTGTGAGTCAAGTAGGTGATCCGACAAGCAACAGACGTCGTTTTATGTGCGAGCACCTTCACGCGTCGCTGCTGTCCCCACTGCGCTGTGATCTCACCTCACAAGCGTACAGTAACGTGGCATTCCGTTTTCGACGGGTTCTCTGTGCGCCCTTTTATTCACCTACGTCATTTCTTCTTTTGTAATTTAACATTGACATCTATCACATTGATTTACTCGTGCGTAAATTCCTCGACATCGATATCCATGCAATCTTATCAACTTAAGTATTAAAAAATAAAAAAATTATACCAATAAACCGTTTATATATGGGGGGATTCCAAAATATTTTTAACAGTCATTTACACCGACCCCCATCGATTTCCGAATAAATTATTCTCACGTTAACCCTAGACTCAGGTATGATTGCTGAATTATTTTAGAATTTTGCGATTTTTTTTTTAGAAGTTACGATTTTTTGAAAATCGCACTTTTCGGCAACAGCTCGTTTTCCATCCAATTCTAGTTGGCAACCAAGGTATCCCACGGAAAAGTGGCCAGTGCAGAACTGTCCAGTTTTTTGACGTACTTTGGAATGGAAATATTTGTAGATTTTTTCAGACACCGGAAGTGCCGAAATTCTCGTTTCAAAAATCAAAATTGTGGATTGCAAAAAGTCGCCGTGATCGATCTTTTTGAAATTTGTAGACAAAATTCGACATTGAAAGATGGAATTTTTAAGACCAGGCCGAAGTTGGGCCGACATCGGGTTTAGGAGGTATGGCTATTTTAATCACGCGGAAATTCATATTCCGGCGTTATTTTTGTTATTATTATTATTATTATTATTAAAATTATTATTATTAATATCAATTAATAATGATGATGATAATAATAATAAAAATAATAATTTTAATAATTTTAATAATAATAATAATAATAATAATAATAATAACAAAAATAACGCCGGAAAAGTTGTGAACTTAAAATATGTGTGTGGAGCGGCTGCTATACTAGATGAGCAAATAGATTCGGGAATTTCTGGGAAAATAATTATTTTCTAGGTGAACAAAAACTTTACTTCCAGAAATTGAAAGTAATAAGTCAATCCGAAGCCGGATACCCGAGAAAAAATGATTAGATATATTCGGATATAATTATATCTAATCATCCAGATATGATTATATCCGAAAATTGGCCCGATATAATTGTATATAATTATATATATTTATATATATTTGTATATATTCATATATAATTATATCCAGGTGCTTTTATAAAAAAAAAAAAAAAAAATCCTGCACAGGGATTTGAACCCAAGTCCGCTCGAATACTTGTGACTGGTCGCACGCTCTACCGACTACGCCAATTTGCTATTATATAATACACATCATATTTTTCTGTTTGTCGAAACCTATGATCAAGCTGTCGAATTCAGAGTTAATAGACATTTAATTCAATGAATTTTTTGTTTAACAATAATGTAATAATTGCATGTAATCATGTCTTACCTGCGATATGAACTTATGTATAATCGTGTAACGACCTATATCTGATTATATATCTTTCCGTTTAAGCTTTCTATAGATTTTATTTCGTTATATATAATTGAATATAGATCTATATCTGATTATATATAGTTCCACACAAGCTCTACTTTATTAGATCGATCATATATAACTCATGTCTTACCTGCGATATGAACTTATGTATAATCGTGTAACGACCTATATCTGATTATATATGGGCATATCCATGGAATTTTTAACTTTTGAGGTACAAAAATAAATTTCGGAAAAATTGACGGCACACCTATAAAACTAGAATGATCTGTGTTCTTGAGTCTCAGTATACACGAAAAAAATTAAAATAATTCATTTTCAAGGCTCGGTCAAGTGCTGATGGAGGAAAAATCAAAATTCAATTTTCTTTTTCAAATAATCTTTGAAAAACTATTTTTGTGGTCGAATTCGCACTCCGGTTCGACGGCGCCTAGAGTCTTACGCGTATAATAAACGAAAAAAATAGAATAAAATGAAAAAAAAAAACTTGAAAGAAAAATAAATTGAAAAAAAATAAAACGAATAAAAATAAATAAAAATAAATAAAAAATAAATACTCGTGCTGTTTAAAACGACATTTCTGATACTGCACGTGAAAGATATGTTTGTAAACATTTTTTTAACAAATATGAAAATTGATGATTTATGAAAATATTTACTCGTTTGTATTTATCTCTTCGAAATATGCATAAAAATAGCGACCAATTTGATAATATACTTCTTATAACGAATGTTATCGATTACTATTGCTTGGAATGGGATCGCAATCATTATACAGGTGTGCCAGCTGAAATAGTGATTTTTTTCTTCGAATTATTCTTCAGATAGTAATTTTCAAAAGCTTGCAACTTTTTTCAGGTTGTGGGCACACTTTCCGGTCGGGTACCGTTTTATAGCTGAAGATACGTAGAATAAGATACTTCAAGGTCGATCGTTCAAATGGATCGGTCAAAAAGTTGTAATGAAAAAAATAAAATCATCTTCGATTCAAAAAATTTCGTCGTCGCTATTTCATTAATTTTTATTAGAGCTCACCTGGCCGGCACATATATCTGGCTCGCATTTTTCTAATATTCACGTGCTTACAATTAATGAAAAAAAAAATCAGGTTGCTATCATCATCGGTCAACAAGTTATAGTGGTTGAAAAAAAAATAAATGCTCCATCCTCACAGTGACTTGTCATTTTCGCTAGGATTTTTGTACTCATAACATGCGGAAATGAATTTAAATATACTAGAACATCACAGTTAGCTTCAAGAAAAAGTATTTGTCAGTCGAAAACACCCTTGGGGTATCCAATTTGTACTTGGAATGGACACAACTACTATCCCTTACAAAAGTTGAAAATTCTATGGATATGCCCATATAGTTTCACACAAGCTTCACTTTATTAGATCGATCATATATAACTATATATGAACCTATATATGATTTTATCTCGATCCGTATGAGCTTCAACTGATTTATATCTGTTTATATCTAATCATATATGGGCCTAGGTCTGACTATATATGGTTCAACATGAGCTTCAACAGATCATATCCAATCATATATGGTTGTATATAGTCCTATATATATATTCTATATGGGCCTATATATGATTATATATAGTTCTGAGCAAGTTTCCATCGGTTATATCTTATCATATATAAATATATATACATCCATATATAGTTATATATGGAAACATATATAATTTGATATGATTATATATAAACTCATATATAATTATATATATTTATATCCGAATATATCTAATCGTTTTTTCTCGGGAAGAGATCTTCACGTGTGATAGTTGGGCTCGCTATAACAGCGGAATGGCTTCTGCCGAAAACTGCTTTCATTTTTAATGGAAAATATTTCCCTTTGGTTGAAGGTGATGAGAGAAGTTCCAGAACCTAGAAAAGAAGGATAGTATTTCGTATTGTGTAATTATAAATGACATCGTAATCCGAATGAGGATTAGACATACGCCTTCGTGCATTTGATAACATTTCATTAGAATGCGGATTTGGCGTTCCGAACACAATAACAAATTTTGAATAAATCCCTTCGCCTCTGGAAAACAAATTGTACGTATGTCAAATCAATTATCAGAATTTTTATTAACAATATATCAATATTTAGAATGTATTGTTAGAGTAAACCAGTCGACCGAGTCCGCGTAGGGCGAGGAAGTTTCAAGTAACCGAGCTACCTGCCCAGCACCCGGATTCTGTGACTTTTCGTTAACGAAACGATCGTATCGACTTGTTTTGTCTTGTTTTCTATTGGGTAGATTTGTCTATCATGAAACCTTATTGGTCGCTGATGTTGTTGTGTTAGCTAACGACAACGATAATACTCGATAACGAGTTGCAGAATCCGGGTACAGCGCGGCTGACTAGGCAGCGCACTGGCATGGAAAAGCGGCGCGGCGCAGCGAGCGAGTGCCGCCGGGGGCCTTCTCGGAACACGCATACGCTCACCAAAAATGCTCTGGACCAGCCCGCGCACGTTTGCACACTCCCATCCACACTTCATTCGAAAGCTGATATTCTAAGCTTTAATTTGAAAAAAAAACGAAGGCGGGATGTCATGGGACTCTAAACTAAAAGTCCACGCAAAGTCTATATTTATTTCCGACCGAAGGCACTTTTCAGGATTATCGTTAGACTACGTAAACGGGGACAATAAATACTATTTTTCAATTGTTAAATGGGCAAAATTTTCTACATACCTTAAGGAAGATCATCCATTTTGGTGAAATTTAATATCACTTTACACTGTTGACTTAGAAGTGTTCAAAGTTAGAGCGAATATTATAGCAAAATTCAGGTACGCAACCGTCACGGACGAAGGGCAACTTTGAACTGAAATATCTAAGAGACTATGAGGGTTAAAGGGTTGGGACAGACGGGAGGTTACGCAGAAATTAGTTCTCAACCAAACCCCTTGCTCGTTATATCTGCATAGGAAAGTTCGTTTTTTGAGTTTTGGCCACGTTTTCGTGAAAATTCCCCACTGTGCGGCGCCTCGCGCAGCCGGAGCCTCGACTACGGTTCGTGCTGAAAACATCGCACTCACCAATAACGCCCAGCATGTTGCACTCGTATCGAAATGTACTATTTCAATTTTAAAAAATACATGCAATTTCCCATTTAAAACTTTCGTCGTCTTGGGGGGCGAGTTGATATTAATATTAAGAACCCAAACTTGGAAGGAATTTTTTTTAAATTATTTGGAGTCGATTTGGGGGGCGGCACGGAAAATCTATGTTTTATCCCAACTTAAGGACCACCCTAATATTCATAGTACTACCTAAGCCTGATGTCGGTGGCGCCTCGCTATTACGCTATCAGGATAATAAAACTTATAATTACATACATAATGCATTAGAGTACGACAGTGAGCAGTTTTCAGAATAGCAGTACCTATATCATATATTATACAAGTATAAGCTAGCCCTGCTGAAAATCTCTCATAGGAATTTATAGGAACGTATATAATTTCTACAATATTCGATATGTCCAATCTGTACCCGACAACTGCTCACATAAAATATGTATAAGATTTTATGTGTTTCTATTATTCATTTTTTCTATACGACTTTCGTCATAGAGAAGCAATGGGTTTTTATAAAGTATTATACGCAATTTCTCAAGTATATTATCCTATAAGATATTTACAATAGAAAAAGTTTCGTTATTTAGATGTTGAAATTCGGTTTTATGATTATCAGGTCTGTATTGCAAATCCGCATACTAAAAGTCTCTGCAACTATTGTATTCTATACGGCGAATCCGATACAAGCTTCTATTCCACATCCGCATACGCAAAATGTATCCGTTCTTATAAAATGCTTATTGTTCCACAGCGAATCGTTTTCCTACCGAATCGCCAGAAAGCATAGTATGTATTTGACTCTATGCGTGAGATAGTGATATAAGTTTCAAGTCGTTATTCACTGATAACAATTCTATCTGTTACTATAAAATTCTATCAGCTGTGAATTCTATCCACTTCAACCCGCATTTGCGACTATAGGGAAGGCGCCTGCCAAACTCTGCCGCCAGGAGCGCTAGCGAGCCTTCGGTCTCAACTGCCAAGCTGTTACGTGTGTTTGGTGCAAATAAAGGTGTTTTACTTCACTCAGTGTGATAATGGACGTTATATGCACGCGAAGCGTGCATAAAACCCCCATTTTCACACCGTATGAAGTAAAATTTTGTACAATACTCGTTCAAAATTTGTTCAAAAGCTAATCACTTTTGAATTCTTGGTAAAGCTGTGGGTTAAATGACGTGAGTTATGACCGAAAACTCGGTGCTGCCCTCTGCGCTTAGCTTTACGTGTCGCATTCCCTATAGAATCGGAAAGCTAGACGACGCTATCAGTTTTTATCCGTATTTGAACAATATGATTCTATTTGTTGGTGCAAGTTTCTATAAGCTGTGAATTCTATCCGCTTCCACCCGCATTTACGATAGTAGAATCGGAGAGCTAGACGACGCTATCAGTTTTTAACCGTATTTACACGCTCATGGTTCTATTCGTTAGTGTAAGTTTCTATGAGTTGTGAGTTCTATCCGCTTCTATCCGTATTTACGAGTGTAGAATCAAAGAGCCAGATGACGCTATCAGTTTTTATCCGTATTCACAATATGATGATTCTATTTGTCAATGTAAGATTCTATGAGCTGTGAATTCCATCCGCTTCTATCCGTATTTGTGACCGTAGAATCGGAGAGCCACATGACGCTATCAGTTTTTATCCGTATTTACAATATGATGATTCTATTTGTTAATGTAAGATTCAATGAGCTGTGAATTCTATCCGCTTCCACCCGCATTTGCGAACTTTGAATCGGAGAGCTAGACGACGCCAACAGTTTTTATTCGTATTTACACGCTCATGATTCTATTTGTTGATGCACGTTTTTATGAACTGTGAATTCTATGTAATGTCGTGGTTGCCGTCAAGAACCGATAGACTTATTTGCGGATACTTCTCATAGAATCATGTGGATGTAATGTCGTGATTGCGGACAAGAACCGACAGACTTATTTGCGGATACTACTTATAGAATCACGTGGATGTAATGTCGTGATTGCGGTCAAGAACCGATAGACTTATTTGCGGATACTGCTCATAGAATCACGTGGATGTAATGTCGTGATTGCGGTCAAGAACCGATAGACTTATTTGCGGATACTGCTCATAGAATCACGTGGATGTACTGTCGTGATTGCGGACAAGAACCGATAGGCTTATTTGCGGATACTGCTCATAGAATCACGTGGATGTAATGTCGTAATTGCGGACAAGAACCGATAGACTCATTTGCGGATACTACTCATAGAATTATGTGGATGTAACGTCGTGGTTGCGGTCAAAAACCGATAGCGTTGTTGTCGGATACTGCACATAGAATTACTGGTTATCCGCACAAACGGATAAAAGCGTATACAAACTGTACGGTGCAGTAGTCAACGGATACAAATATCTGTACAAATTGTTTATACACTCCGATAACAACAACCTACGTTTAGGAAACATCTATTGGTAATTCTCACGGAGACCGATACAGTTTGAATATGAAATAACGTATTTAAAAGAATTGAATTTACATGCACATTGACTACAACTCATTTATAGAAAATCTATCCGCGGTCGCGGTATTGACACCGATATCACATTTACTATAGTTATAAACCTGTAAATACGGAGACAAAACACAGATAGACCCAGATACATTTTTTTCTATTAGTCTCTATCAGAGATTTTTAGCAGGGAGATACGAAAAGATACGATGATTAGACGGGAAAGAAAGATTGTGGTTAATCATAATTTTATTGCTTCTTGATATAGTTGCTTATAATAATCAGTGACGTCCTTTTAGATACGTAATCTACACAGAAATATACATAGGTAAAGGGCTCTACGACGCGTCAGCAAATACAGTAGACTCTAGATAAGTGGCCATCTCACGGGGCTAAAGGAGAGGAAAATGGCTACTTACGAAGCGCTCCGACCACGGCTGAGGAAGAGGCGCATGGCGCCTGGTGGGAGAAGCTGTTGCTGCGAATACTGCTGTGGTGGGCGGCATAGTGTTTGTGTAAGTGACCGTCCGTGTGAAGGGAAAGTCGCTCGCAGGGCCACTTAGCGAATGGCCACTTATCTAGAGTCCACTGTAATTTCGATGCGATCTTGAGACAATAGTAGTTGTTTAGTATCACAGTGGAAATACGGAATCATCCTGTATGCGGTAATGACAAAATAGTATCATTTTGAATTTTAGAAGACGTTTCAAACTTATGACAATTACGAAAATAATATTCTTCTACTTACCTGCGATTATATTGTGTATTACAAGACTCCCGTTTGGCGAGTTCTGCGCCTCCAAATTCAACGAAATAAAGTACCAAAGGAATTTTGTGCAAAAAGCTGTTTTCTTACGCGAAGAAGACTAACACAACAACCTACAAATAAACTTGTAAGAGTTGATCATACTGCTCTGAGATCAATGATTATGCATCGTTTTTTAAACCAGAATTTAAACTGATACAGCTCTTTCATTTTTGGTACACTTTTTAATGTGCTATAATCAGGTTTTGCAATTCGAATATTACTACTCTGAATTCCAAATCTGTTCCTGAAAGTACATACCATCCTATTTATTCAGCGAATCTCTTCTTTTTACCGAATACATGAATCTGTATTATCGAATTGATAATACCTATAGCTTATTTTATAATATAAATAAACTGCAGTTATTCTGATTTTATTTGGTATACCATAAGTATTCCTGACGAGCTAGCTTATTGCTTATCGACCTTTCTATTACTGCATAATAAATAGTTGAATTGACCAAGTCATTTGATGCTCGGTCGATCCAAGGTGTGAACTGAGTCATTGCATCTTCATTCAGTTTGAGACCGTCTTCTTCTCTTGGAATCGTTGCGATCTCCAGCTGGCCAATACCTGAATCAATGTCTAACATCATATTTTACTATGCGAAGAACGACGGAAGTGTGTGAATTAGTCGGGGGGAAATAAAAAAGTATTAAACATAAGTTAGATCTCGAGTGGGATTCTAGATTTAAACAAACATGTGAAATTGATTGTTCTGTGGGTAATCGTATGACAAACCAAAATATGCTAGAATATGAAGTTAACACAAGTCACAGCCAACAGCTCGGCACACTCCAGGTTTGTAATCTGTTTATTACATGCTGGCCATCCACCATTGAGTAAAAAATTGCATAAATGTTTACAAAGTTACTGAACACGAGACTGAAAACATATAATGATAGTAGATTGTATATAAAACAAGATATGCATATTTTTGGGAGCTTTCTTTTTACGTCAATTTGCAGACACAGTGCGACACAAAGCTATGTTATTGGTGCCATCCAAAAAAAGTGACCGATAACACAGCTTTGTGTCGCACTGTGTCTAAGAATTTAAGTAAGTTGAAAGCTCACATTGCCTACAATTTTTTTTCATCGTCTACACTTCGACGAAGCAAAGTCAGGGGGTTCGATTGAGAAATAAAATTTGACTGTTCTTTGTGAAACATTGATAAAGATAATTTGGAAACAGAGCATTCTATCGATAGTTTTCAGGTATTCATGATGAGGCAACTTTATTGTCGATCTTATGGAAAGCTTTGCAAAATTCTTCTTATTTACAGCTCGATCAAATCAATAATACACAGGAGAACATGCAGATAATCAATATACGTATCGGCACTTGATATCGACGCTGCTTACGAAGACTAGCACGTTTCAGATTTCTTACGAAAACTAGCACGTTTCGGCTTCTCACGAAGACTATCATGTTTCGGCTATCGCCGCGAAAACTAGCACGTTTCAGATCTCACCGCGAAGACTAGCACGTTTCGATATTTACCACGAAGACTAGCACGTTTCGATATTCACCACGAAGACTAGCACGTTTCAGTTATCTCCGCAAAAACCACCATGCTTTGATTATTGTAACAAGGATTTTCTAAAGATTTGTGCGGTGTGCGATGGTCAAAATGAAAGTCAATTTGCGGATGTAGAAGTACGTTTTTTTGCATCAAAATAAACTTATAAATATTCTCGAAATTGTGTTGTCGTGGAGGGATTAGGAAAATTGATGCTGTTTTCACAGGTTCTTTACAGATGTTTTAAATTTCTGATTGATTCATTATGAAGCACCCGAAAAAATTATTCGAACATTTGTTAAATAACTTCAATAGGTCGTTTGTATATTTTACAGTACACAGTTGGAGAATGATAAAATGTTGCCAAATAGAAATAATATTCGTATTGATGGTGAGAAATTATCGGACGAAACGAACCAAATTTTTAGCCAAGTCTTCTAACTGAGGAAAGACTTCTCTAATTCGAGAGTGCAATCCAACAGAAAGACCGAAAAAAGTAGGGAAAGTGCATCCAATTCTTTTTATCAAGTAAAAATTCCTTCAGCCCGAGTTTGAACCGGGACCTCCGCATTTGTACTGCGACGCCTTCTCCAATTAGACCACTGAAGGACTGAACGAATCTTTACTTGAATTTCGTGTTATTGTATTGACCTCTTTGGTCAATTCCTCAGCTAGAAGACTTAGTTAAGAATTTGAAAAAAAACGTAGAATACAACTGGCCCCTTCATCGTTGTCGAAAACAAAGATGTTTTGGGATGGTTGTGTTCGGAATTCCATATAGAATCGGGCTCTCTCGGTCGCTTTTGCATTTTTATGCGTAGGCTTTGATATAAGTCGACATAAATGGCACGCCAAGACTTTTCGATCAAAAAAAAAAAAAAATCCCGATTTCATTCGATCAAATGTACCAGTTCCAACTCAGTCATTACTCGTCAAACATCGGCTGCCGAAAGGACAAGTCGATTGACAGCCCCGTTTCGGAGATATAGGCGTTGTCGGTAACAAATCGGGTATACCCCCCCCCCCCCCCCCCCGCCGTTAGTCTTTTTCTAAAAATGAGCTGTTTCTTCCTTCTTCTGTAGAATTCCTAAAACCAGAGTTAGAGGCCTCTTGATATGTTATCGAGGCAATTTCTCGAAGTCGTAATTAGGTATATGACCTCCATATAGATGAACGGAAGTAAACGACTAATTCGTACAGTTATTGATAATATTATCTACCTAAAGAAACGAAGTACATATAGGTATGATATAAATACAATTAACATTCAACCGTCCACGTGTTCATGGTCTTGTTGAACAGTTCTTCTTGTTAATTATCAATTTATCAAGTTATCAATTAAATATACCTACCCATACCGGAAAGAAATCTTGATAGTATACAGTCGATTGCGCATGTGCCAAATAATTTATTTTCATTGGTCGGTAAGGTCGTCCCGCGGCAGTATTATGACGTAGTCGGCCGCGGGACGATCTTACCGACCAATGAAAATAAATTATTTGGCGCATGCGCAATCGACTGTATACTATCAAGATTTCTTTCCGGTATACTCGTCAAGGCTAATTGATATTACGTAATTACCCCCAAGGTGAGAATGTTTAGGTAAAAATTATAAGCACCCGTTATCTATCGATTATATTCAACGTCAACGATTCGTTTTGAATGAATATATGACTGCACTTTAGATAGGTATACTTAATCGCTTACAGAAGAAGAATTTCATCGGTAAGTAAGTATTACCTTACAGGTATAAGTCTTTTCAATGTTTTTTTCCCATCAGGAAGCAAAAGTCTGTAATAGACAGTGAAACAAAAATTGAGAAGAATATACGGGTTCTCCCAACCAGTGCCCTGGTGGGGACTGCTGTGATAGGGTTAACCGGGTTCAAGTCAGTTCTACTAACGGGGCGCTAGTCGGTTTCACCCGTGTAAATACTAGTCACAGTTTGAATCGGTTTTACTATTCAGTACCCGGCTAGGGGCTGAGCAGTTGTGCCAACTTTCCAGATAGCAACGAGACGTCTAAAAGACGTTATTGTGACGTCTTATTTCCAATCTGAGATTTTTCAAGTATATCATATAGTCGTCTTAGAGGGACGTCTTATGTCCCGATTTGCGACGTCATAAAAACGTCGCATTTCTGACAACATATAGATATCCATAAGACGACTATAATACGTCTTTTACACGATAATATGTCATACTTGAAAAATCTCAGATTGAAAATAACTTTTCACAGGATCTCCAAATAAGGATGTTTTTTATGTTCTTCGAAAGTAAATATCGTGCACATACGGTCAATAAATAAAATGCATAGATTCTGATTTTTTTTTCTTAATTATAGAAACCAAATTTTATTTTTATCTCAATCATATAACATTTTCGTGGACATATTAACTATGTTTGAGGTTATGTTATATTATGTAATGTTATGTTATGTTGGTTATGTTAAAAAAACATGTCTTCCGATTACCCACTTACAGGCACAGGATAACATTAATCGCATTATGGTTTTCAATAGCACCCGTCAATATAAGCGAAGGCATATTCAGGACTTACCTCAATTTGCGAATCAATCTGTTCTTCGCTCTCTTCTTTTCTTCTTTCCTTCTATTATTGCGCGAGATCTCGAAACCGAAACGTCAACTGCGCAGCTTGTATCGTCTTCTCGTACTAAAAATGTAACTGTGCTGCCACCTATAGGTCTTAACTACGGCATACTTGCCAGACGACTATAAGACGTCTTTTAGACGATAATACGACATACTTGAAAAATATCACATTGAAAATGCGACGTCAGAATAACGTCTTTTAGACGTCTCGTTGCTATCTGGGTAGGCAGCTTGGGAACGGATGTCTGTCCACGGACATCTTCTAGACGTTGCGATATTGACGACTTTTTGAAGACGTCTTATGGACGTTACGACTCGGACTTCTTAGAAAAGACGGCTAAACAGGGCTAAGAATTACCGGATCTCAAAAAAATAAAGTGCTTATCACGTAGAAAACTCAATTTTGCACCTATAGGCATTTAAACGAGATTTTCTGTGGGATCACTCCAAAAGCTCCAAAACGGGCGTCAAACATCAGAAGACTGGAAACAGTGAACCAGGCGTAAGAACTCGGCCCGAAGAAACACGCGGGCGATGGAAAAGCCCAAAAAAAGGCTAAAAATCCACGAAAACAAATTTATTCAGTTTCATAATTTTTTATACAATGCAAGCATGTACTACTCGTTTTTCATGCTCGATTTAGGTACACAAAGTAGCCATTAGCCCGTCGGTCGCAGCAGTCAGTGGTGGGGAGCACGGAACAGTATACAAATAAAAGCACTTTAAACTCCAAGGACTAAAAAGTGCGTCTTATTGTATACTGAAAGATGAAAAATGACTAACAGTCGATTAGAAGGCCAAAATCAGCCGATGCGCTTGTGTGCTACCTGGATAAAAAATGCAAAATCAACCGAGAGAGCCCGATTCTATATGGAATTCCGAACACAACCATACCAAAACATCTTTGTTTCCGACAACGATGAAGGGGCCAGTTGTATTCTACGTTTTTGTGGTAATTTTCGCGATTTCCACGGTTGGGAGCGGCATTTCATCCGATCGAACGTACCAGTTCGAACTCATTACCAGGGCTGGGTATTTTGATTTCAAATGGTATTTCAAATGGAAAACGGAAAATGGTTTTAAAAATGTTTTGAAATGTGAAATGGAAATGATTTCCTCAAAAAAAATTTTGACAAGCATTTTCCATTTTCCATCTAAAATGCCATTTTAACACCAAAATACCCAGTCCTGCTCATTACTCGTCAAACATCGGCTGTCAAAAGGACAAGTCGATTGATAGCCCCGTTTCGGAGAAAATCGAGAAATAGACCGGTCGGTAAAATTCGAGTATACCCACGTTCTAAAATTCGAAATATCTTTCTCACTTCCGAAGATACGACCGTTTGAACATTCAGTTTTTACGGGAAAAAAATGATTAACTCCAAATATAGAGTCACCGTACTCTATTTCAAAGAGATTCTATTCTAGACCAAGCGGTGGCGCCATCTCCCACAATATTTCCTCACTTGATTATAGATTTTTCATCTTGAAATAACTAGTGAAGTGTGCACGCGCCGCGTATCTTTTGAATTGTATTTCTTCAATTCAATTCAATTTTTTATGATAATTTTCCGTTTTTATTCACTCCTTGAATCGCACCTACTTTTATTCAAATTTAGTACAGTATTTTCATATACCTCATCTTAAAATTCACACAACACCAATTATTTTCTTACTTTTTCAATGCTAGAGCAGTATTCAATATATACTTGCTCACTTACGTGTAAGATTAGTATTTTATTAATACTAATATCAATATTATCATAATATCATCGTAGGCGTTTACGTTTTCATGAGCTAGGAATTTGGGCTTGGAGATTGAACAGCGTCCAAGCTTACCGACCGAAATAACATTGCAGGATATCTGTAGTGTCCGAATATAATATATAGGATCAAATATATAGCAATAGTATTTCGGTCGGTACATTCAGACACTGTTCATCAAAGACGTTTCAAACCCACTTTCCCGGCTCACATTTCGCCATCAGGCTAGCCGTCTTTATATATCTTCAGTCAACGTCATTATACATCTTTTTTCACTGCATTATAACTAGGCTACTTCCCATAGGGTATAAACAAAGAATCACAAGAAGGAGACTGAATTATATCTTCACCTTGTTTCAGCAGCTGTGACCCAGTTATATAAATGCCGTCTTCAGAGAACCAGAGTATTTGCCATGTGGCAATTATAATAAACATCTTTCACGGGATATGTGGATGGAATAGTTGACTTAAAAAGTCATCAGTAGCGAAAAAAAAATCCTTTTTTCAATATTATGATAGCTAATACGGTATATTTCAGTTTAATAACTAATAACTGATACATCAGATCTTAAGATATAGATCTTGACAAATCGGTACAGAGACAGAATTTCGAATCAATCGGAACTTGCAAAAAGTTTCGAACATCCGAAATCCGGTGGGGGAAATCGTAATACTTTTGTCCCCGAAATGTTCCAATTGTCTTGTCTAATATTTTAATTTTCAGCTCGTAAAATTCCAAATAAATTCTAATAAATTCGACGTATGTATCTTTGAGCGTCTCCTGCAGACCCGGAATTCAAGCCGTTATTCTCCGTGTGAATATTCCTACTCGGTGATCATGAAACTGAAAATCGAAGTTCGTAAGGCACCCTCTGAACCCTTTCGAACTTCGACGTGCAAAGGTTGGCGAGCCTGTTAGTATACAGTACTATGCTCGGTGTACGGCAAAAATCCAAGATGGCCACAGCGAGGAATAATCGTAATTTAATTTCCTCGCAAGTTACCTCATCTATTATCTGATCTAGATGTGTTTCGGGACATCCTTATCTACCCGCTTATCTAAAATTCAATATAACAATCGAAGATAAATGATTGTATTATATTATTATTACACGTTATTGTATGTGAACAAAGTCGTGCTCGTTATACCATAGTGAATATTATTTAAATACAAAACAATAAATCCGCCTCTTCCAATTCCTCGCAAATATATCACCCCAAAAAGATCATCCAACAGCTAACTATCCTTCGGCCAATATCCTCTCATCGTCAACATCAACCGTATAGCCATCTCACTTCACTCCGCACAATGGACAACTTTTCGACTCAACGATACAACGAGACTAAAATAGAAAACTTTGACTCCTGTATGATCGACGCACCAAACCAACAGCCAGAAATGGTACAATCCGTTCCTGACCAGACACAAACATCACAACAAATAGAATCCCAGGAAAACCACGACGGCATGCATCAGCAACATCAACAACACCAACAAACATCAACACCACTGATACAAATACAGCCGAATTCTCAACCTAATGCAACGCTTACACCAGTCAGACTCCCCGCTATACTTGACGGTGAATTTTTCACCGTCATTAGGGTACAGGAGACTAATGTCACCGTCAGATGTTTACAGTGTCAAAAACTTCTCAATGGAAATCTGAAGTCGACCGGAAACTTTCTTAGCCATATCAAAGTATGATCATTGTATTATTGGCTTTGTTCATAATCTTATCTCCTCTTTCCTCTTTCCTCTTCTTCTTCTTCTTCTTCTTCTTCTTCTCATTTTTGATGTTGTTCTTCGTTTATAGAGGGTTCATCCGTTCCTGATTGAAAAAATCAAGACCAAATCAAACCAGAGAAAACCAGCTACTGTTTATATCGATATGACCGCTGATTCTTGCACGGAAATAGTCAGGAGCAAAAGAGGGTACAGGAAATGTTATAAAAGTGTAAGATTGAAAAATACTTTTTTATCTCATACTGAAATTTGGAATTGAGAACATATTAGGAACCAGCTCCTCTCACTTTGTGCCAATGATAACTGTCTTTCTCTCTTTGCTAAAGGAGAAATATCCACCGGGACCAGTCGAGGCCTGTGATCAGCCAATTGAGTGGTCCGAATCTCCAATATCTAGAAGACGAAGATCGGAAGAGCCGAATGATTCTGGTGAAATTTTGAAGCTATCGCACAACAATTCGTTCGTAGTTGAAGACGAGTTTGATGCGATCGGTCGTAACGTTGCAGCAAAATTGCGCAATATGCGACTCGACCAAAGGATAATTAGTGAAAAATTGTTGAACGATATTTTGTTCGAAGCACAACTAGGAAATCTTCATAGAGATTCTAGTATTCACATATAAATGAGAATTGTGTAGACGGTGGTCTTATTTTATCAAACATTTTGCAAGAAACGTTGAATTCAAGCAATTCTGTTCTCACGTTAGTTGCGCCGCGTATTCTGTGAATACAAAGGAAACAAAACATTTGTATAAAGAAAGTAAAATTGACGCTGAATAGTACGTATGGTTGTAATGATACATAGCGAACGAATGAAGCGTTCATTTTTCACAGAGAATAAAATTTCTGTGCAAAAAAGTCCTATTAATAGAGATGATAGAGAAGCGTATGAAAATTGATTCAAAGGGATCCAAAAGATTCTATGAACTTTTTTCAGAGAAAGTGTTGACGAATATTAGCATAACAGTGAAAGTTAAAAAATGAATAGATTAGTCACTGAGAGCTAAGTTGTAAATAATCTTTTATGGTTCTAAGTTTTACGGAGTTTAATTTTTTAATTGTTTGTTCTTTTTCTTTTTTTTCTTTTTTCTAATGTATCGGGAGAAGAAACAGTTGGTAAGTTTCGTCCGATGCGTTTAATGCGTGTTCACAACAAATGGTAGTTATCAAACTACGTATCTACGTATATAACTACCACGTAATAATAACAATTAACGTTGTAAATAATATTACTTAGTGTAAATAGTTGATTACTATAATTAATTCTAAGTATGAGTATACGTGTAATAAAAAAAAAAAAAAAAAAAAAACGTGTGCTGTTGCACGTTGTATAAAATCGCTGCGATATGAGATTTAATACATGTTTATAATATACGCAGCGGTGATGTAATTACGAGGGTGAAAATTTTACGATTATATTTCATTTTCAATAACTAATTAAACTTAAATAAGTTTCAAATCAGGCTACATTTGAAAATGTTCAATAATTATTATTAAATAAATAAATACTTGATGGATATGCGTTCGGGGTGACTAAGGCTGTGCCAAACAGCACTGAAAATGGACTCATAACGACTTGAATATTAACGCTTAACGTAATCAGTTGAACGAAAAAAACGCTCTTATGAAATATTAATCAAAAATTTATATCTATCGCATTATGGTTATATAATTGTGTAATTTCATATGTAATCAGTTTTATACTATCGACAATTACCTGTTACGTCTTATTTGTTGACTAAAAGTTATTACCTTTCGTTATGGTCGATACAGATCGGTCGTACTGAATCAAATTTGACTTTACTTAATCCGTTAATTGAATGAAATAATCGAGAATGAGTTCAGCCTTGGAAATTAAAATGCTAATTCAAGTTTTTGTTTGATTTTCTTTTTTTTTCATATCGTAAACACGATTCGTGAAATACGTGGATCTCAGGTACAAATGTAATATTGCATCTAGTGCAAGATAAGTATTTGTTGGAGGGTGTCTTAAGTTTTGATTATAGAAAATTGGAACTAGAATTTTTACTCTGTCGAAGTTGGAAAGGAAGAAAATGCCTTTGATAATATGTTGAATAAAATCAGGTGACATAAACCCGGCGTTTTTTTGGCTTGAAAAGAACGTGATATACAGTGGTGGATATAATGCATAGTCCCATGCTGCCGAATGTAGCGTAGAACATAAAACTGTACCAAAATCCATCCCACTCACTGTAAAAGTACCAAACGATAGTCAAAAATGTATTTTGCAGCATGACAAGAGTGTAGTAAACTATCAGCCACCAGTCGGCGTATTTAAATTTAATTTTGTACTCTATGGCGCCGACTATGTAAACCAGGCCGAGCCAAAGGTTTATGAAAAATGTTGTCGCCGTGTACTCCTTGGCATAATAAAACAGATAGCCTAGCATCAGGAGATAATGGACTCCTAGAACTGCGAACAATGTGCCAGAATGAAACTCGTAGAATACAGCCATTGAGAATATACGTGGTAAAATGAACAAGAACCACCATAAACAAGCTATCGCTCTTCCTATGGGGTCGTCTTCGTCGAGACCTTTTTGCGAATACGTTCTCTTTGGCAGCTTCAAACTTGTCGTTTTGTACAACGATGTTGCCGTCTCATCGATACTCACTGATCTGGACGACACCACCTCTGAATTAACCCTTCCACTACCCTTAGCCAGAGAATCTGGCCGAGGAGGTGCAGGCATGTCAGGCACTTCGAGAGGTGTCACTATTGTCACGCCTCTCAGAGGTGTTGGTGGCGGCGTAATGTGAACATTTTTAGGGGGTAGAGGTGGAGTTGTCGATATCTGACGAGCAAAATTTTGAACATCAGGTTCAGCCACTGTTTCGTTTGATTTATCAACGCTAACTGAGTCGTCTGTGCCTTTGTTCTCCCCTTCTATTAGCGTGCTCGATTCAATCGGTTCCTTTTTTTCGAATTCTTGAAGCTCCTGAAAGTTGGGTAAAGGGAATTGAGAATGGAACTTTAGAACGTAGCAATGCTTGTTGGCTTCTAATTACCTGATCTCTGTACTTCTTTAGCCACATAGCCCACGGTAATTTTCTCCCGTTTATTCTCTGGCTCTCAAATCTTTGAAAAGACATTGTTTGAAGGGAGAGTACGACTATAGACATAAAAATGCCTAATACCTGGACACCTACTGCAACAAAAAATAGCTCTTATAATTTCTGATAGAAAATGTACTAGATCTCTAATGCCAAAGATATATACTTGATTGATGTGAACGAGCGATAGATTGTTCCCTGAACAGCAAGTGCGTCTGAAAAATAGCTTGAGGTGCTGCCTGGAACCAAGCTTGAAGGAAAAAGTACAGCTCTATCGCTGCAGGCTTAGCTGCGATATTCAAAGTCTTGGTTCTCTCGAATCCTGAGAGAATGATCGCGTCTGTAGCCAAGACTATCTGACCAGCGTACCTGAAAACATTGAATAATCAATGCTTGATGATTATATTGGAATATTGACTGAAATCTGTGACGTTTCATTACCGAGAGCTAAGTCTCATATAATTCTGTACGTTCTTACCTGTAGAGCGCAAATATTGGGAATACAAACAGCTGACAAATTTGTAGTATAAACCAGGTAGCAACTCCCTTTGATATTTTCTCGTCGTCGCTCATCCACCAGTCTGGCCTGGACACGGTCAATACAAAATACACAATTGCAGGAGCGTACATTATCGCAAGTGTACAGGTTGCCCATATTGGATTTTCCTCTCTATAGTGTTGTTCGACAACGACCAGATCCACAGAGAAGTGCAATATGTATATCGCGCAGTTTATCAATGTTGGAATGAGAAAGACCAAGTAAATCTGCTCTGTTGATCGCAGAGGCATTCGCATGCAGTGTGTTGGCTTTGCCTGACAAATCGGACCCGACTTTTTCACCATTTTGATGCAGTGTATTCTTAAAACTGTGATGATTGTCTGGATAAGTATAAACGATCGGCTCACATGTTACAGCTGCTCTTATTTTTTGTCTTGTTTAAAGCATCGGACTTTATTGTATTGTGTCTGAGTAATCGGTTCTACTATATCGGGTGAACAAATGAATTGTATAAACTAATTTGTAATCGGGCCAAGCTGCGCCTTTGAGCTCCAAACTCTGGCACTTCCAAAAGAACTGATTCACTCGCTTAAGCCCTGCTCTCCGTTACTCTTCTGCTCGCAGCACTTGGTGTGTTATTCAAATAAACAAAGAATGTATATTAATAGCGAGTAGCAGAGGTACTGTACAGCACACAAGATCACACTCTGAATATCAACGAAGCTTGCTCGTTCGGTGCAGGTGAATTATAATGCGTCACCCAATGATTGGTACGGACATCAAACGATGTGGCAATTAAAATCACTAGTTTTACCCAAATAAAGAGGCAACAAATGCGATGGAGGATAGAAAATAGGAAACGCTTCACCTCAACTGAAATAACAGTAGAATTAGTCAGCCTTTCAGCAGAAAGATAAGTTGATAAGGCTTATTCGGCTGGCTTGTTCGAGATAAGACGTGCATAGAAATTCTAACACATTGAGAACGGTGCTATTTCACTGGAAGGAAGAATAAAGGGGAGATAATGAAAGAACGACATATCCTGTTTTTTTTTTTTTGTTTTTTTCTTTGTATCTTTGTGCTACAGTTTAATTGTGTACAAATGTATCGATTCACCTGTAGGGAATCACTTAGATCCAGTAATCACTGACACAGACTATAGATGTGTTACCACATTAGCTATACTGTAGACAACAAGTTTCAAACCATGATGCCTGCCATCTCCACCTTACGAACTTCAAGGCCGAGTTTATGGCATTCTTAAGAATTTAGACCAATTGAACTGTTTAAGGAATTTCTCTGATGAAATCAAACGGCTATTTAAGGCGGCACAGAACTTCGGTCTGTTTAAAAGTTTTCGATAGATATATGCCATACCGAAGTGTCAAATATAGGAGCAATTTTGTTACCAGTTTAAACCTCATTTACACAACGCAGACTGGTAAAATAATTTATCACGGAACGAGTGTGTATTTCTACAGGGTGCGTAATTCCTATGTTGAATAAAAGACATTCTTGTATCGTAAAATCGAGCAAAATACAAGAAGCCAGTTCCAACGCCGCCATGATGGATATTATCCGTCGGGGACGAAAGCAGTGATGTGATTTTCATTTTCATTCGTAGTAGTAAACATTCCTGGTAATCTAAGCTGGAAATGGCTGAGCACGCGTCTGACAATTTAAATTGAACTTCGATCCAAAAATCGTTCCCATGAAATTCGCGAACCCGCTTAGCTTCAATTTTCCGACAAAAATACCGCGCTTCTGACGTCATCAATTA
The DNA here is from genome assembly GCA_963992785.1 of Tenthredo livida. NCBI lineage: Eukaryota > Metazoa > Arthropoda > Insecta > Hymenoptera > Tenthredinidae > Tenthredo > Tenthredo livida. The sequence continues at coordinate 24,950,728 of OZ023069.1, read as the reverse complement.
TACTATAGACTATGTTATGTATGCATAGAAAACCCCTTCTCATGTAATGGGATTTGTAGTGCGAAAATTAGACCGTTGCTTCTTCCTTCAATTTTACAGGAGGAAGAGATAAGAAGATATATATATATATTTTTTTTTTTTAGTTCTTTAATTTATAAACACTAATACACATTTTATAATACAGATGATCTAAAACGTAGTCAATTCACTAATAATATTTCTTTCACACATCTGTAGAAGAAATTATTACGAGCGAAATCAGTTGCTGATTTCAGCTGGCTGCAACCCAGCCAGGTAAGAATGTTTTTCTAGTAATTCGGTCAGACGGTCTACTGGCTCATTGGACTGATCATCGTATTGGGAACCAACGGTCCACAGGCTTTCAAGGTCATACATTTTCCTTGCTTGCTGCGAGAAAATGTGTAGCACAATGTTTCCTGTAAATATATAAGGAAAGTCAAACCGATAAGGAAGACAGCAGACACATCCCCTTAAATATACCAGTAAGAAATGAATATTTAAGAAAGGGGAAACGAAAAATGGATGAAGACATGAGTGCTTCTATTGACCTAAGTCCAGGGCTATCCAATCTCTTGAATTCTTTCCCTCAATCCGTGGTAACAAGTCTCCAGACGATCTCTTCTTCTTAAATACTTTTCGAACAATTTCGGCAGTAGCTTTCATTTGCTTTGGCGATCTCCCCGTAACAACAACAACGTGATCAACATAAACCAGCTCAGGTGGTACAGATGCGACAAACATATCCATGACATTGTTCCTTCTGAGGAGTTCGACCAGGTCATCGAGATCATAAACACCATTGACACCTCCTATCATTGAACACTTATTATATTTCATCGGCATGGAATGCCACATGGTAGAAAGTTTATATGAGACATTCCATTCCAATTCGAACATGTTTAACTCCAATTCTTTATAATCGACATAGGATGTCCCATATAAATAGAAAACTTACATAGAGCATTTCATGCCAATTTGAGAAAGGTCTAATCTGATTTATTTCCACTTAGTGGGTAATTCATACATAATATAATTGAAGACCTTATAAGGTACATTCCATGTCAATTCGACCATAGTCGATTTGAATTTTCCGTTACTTGAGATAAAATGCCATGTAGAAGATTTCCATAAACATGTGTACATGGTGGTAAATTTATTTTTGAACATCCGATGTTGATCTTACGTTCTAAATTAATTCCCTCATAAATATCAGGCGCCTCTTGAGGAGCGTTTATGTCTTCTAGATTAATTCTCTCTCTTTCTTCATCGACGTCGAAAATAATCGACGCATCTTCGTCGCGAAATACTTTGTATTTCGTTTGTACTATGCCGGATAGGTTAGGCTCACTTTCTGGCGACATAACCTCTTCACCATCTTCAAATTTCTCGGGATTATCATCGGACTTTAACAACCTTGCATTAATGTGTATCGAACGCCTTGCTACCACTCTTCGCGCAGAAAACGATGTCCCTCTCAGTGCTCGGTTCAATCTTAATAAATTTCGTGTCACACTACACATTTTTTCAATATCGTACTACTTTTAAAAACATAATACACTTCGATTCTGTTATTATTATTATTATTATTGTTATAGAGGAATGCTGCATTTTACTTTACCGATTACCGATAGCAAGTACAGTCTCCACATACGCGATGTTATCTTCAGCGGCTATCTCAAGGGGGTGTAGTATAGACTCAATTTTTGATGGTTTTTTTTTTTTGATTTTTTTGTTTTTCTACACGAGCCTGATCTTCCCAGAATATATTAAGCTTACGACAATTCAAAAATTCGAAGAATTGTTTAAACTACATGAGTTCTTCGGAATCGGTTCGCCTGGACGACCGGTCGTATATCAGCCCACAAAAGCTTGAGGGGAGGGTATACTCGAATTTTACCGACCGGTCTATTTATCGATTTTCTCCGAAACGGGGCTATCAATCGACTTTTCCTTTTGGCAGCTGATGCTTGACGAGTAATGAGTTCGAACTGGTATGTTCGATCGGCTGAAATGCGGCTCCCAACGGTGAAAATCGCTAAAATTACCACAGAATCGTAGAATACAACTGGCCCCTTAATCGTTGTCGAAAACAAAAATGTTTTGGGATGGTTGTATTCAGAATCCCTTACAGAATCGGGCTCTCGAAGCCGATTTTGCATTTTTGATTCATAGGCTGTGATATAATTTTTTTTTTTTTTTTTTTATCGAAAAGTGTCGGCGTGCCATTTATTTCGACTCATATCAAAGCCGACTTCAGCCGATTCTGTAAAGGATTCTGAATAAATCCGGCCCCGGCTGCCCCGCTCGCCCCTTCCCGCCCGTTCCTAAATACGCCTCTGCATGTAGATATGTAGGCAGTATATACTGCACTCATCTCCCACTTCTCAGACCTTATCTTCTCGATATTAGCGAACGAATCGATGCTTCTTTAATCTACTTTCCAAAAACTTTGTTCGTGCTCTGACGTTCTTTCTTAGGTCATAAATTAAACATCAGCGTTGAACAGTTGAAATCGTTAATAAAATATCACTTGATACAAACTATACAATATATTGAATAAAAAGCAAATTTATACATTTTTTACACTTCGCATTATCCTACCTTCCTCCGAATTTTCGAATTCGTCATCTACCAAAGATCAAGGTGAGATAGAAAAATCATTATATGTATATATCGGGAGTTTTCGTGGAAACGCTTCATAGGACGCCTGCAGCATACAGACAACTCAAACATCAAGCGATTAGGTTTTGTTCCCACGCAATATGTGAAATAAATCCTAATCGCTTGACTTCTGAGTTGCCTGTATGCAGGCGTTCTCACTTCCCTATCTAGACCGTTTCCATCATATCGATCACACTCAAAAGTTTCCGAAAAAAAGCTGAGTTCAATTATTGCAGAAAAAGCGTACTGCAACAGGTGGTATTCTATTAACCGACAACTGACATGCGTAAATATGTAGACAATAAACCCCATTTCTTCAATAAATCGATAACAGTAATTGTTCATAATTCATTAGATTGTGTTCCATGCATTTGATAAACGGTATCTACCATAACATCATTTATAACGAATAATATCGAAAGGTCTATACTACACTGAGAGAATTTTATGATAGCGTCTACGATACGTGGTTTGTAATTTTTATCATCTGGAATGGTAATTGAATTTGTAGAAGTCAAGATTATGAATATAATCATTTATTGGTTATAGCTACTACTATCATTTGATAGAAATTTCTACAATGAAGCGATTGTACGCTTTTTTATCTGGATGGTAACGGTTATCATCGGGGCGCGAGAAATTATTCAAACGTACAGGCTTGAAACTGCAGCGCTGAACGTTGAGAAAAAAGAAAACAAAAAGTAGCTATAGCTTATATATGATCATATATGATGGTAATGATTACCATCATTGATCGTAGGATTAAAAATAAAGTTTTTAAAGGTTATTATTTTGATAATAAATTTCACAATCTCATATTAACATGAGAGATGATAAAGATTATCATAAGAATGGTGAAGTTTCTTATACATATTGTACATTCAATCATGTGAATAGTGTCCGCTATCATTGAAATCGGTTAGTGCGTTTTTACGATAATTCGATGGTAGCATTTACCATAAAATTCTCTCAGTGTATATCTGTTTAATAATTGACTTGAAATTTACATCGAAGTGAGTAAAGAATCAATTGAAATAAAACTATAATTGTATTCTTAGAGAGATGGTTGGGAGTTTATCATGTTCGTCATGTTGGGTCCTGATGGTATTTACAACTACAGTTATGGCTAGTGTTCGTGCAAACTATCAAGCAGACCACAACAGCTTTCTGGAAGGGGATTCGTGCATCAGCAAGCAGAATTGCCACGAATGCATACAAACTCCGCAATGCGCTTGGTGCAGCGCGCCTGTAAGTTAGAGTTCAGGAATAAACCAATACATTAATTGATAGAAGCTTGAAGAACAATAACTACAATATTTTCATTGATTCGCATCGCTTAATATTCATCTATCTATTCATTACGAAAAAAGGGCGAAAATCTTCTTTTGATCATAATATAATACCACAATTTTTTAATATTTCTATTTTATACCGACTATTGTCATTGCACTTTCGTGGATTGCAAAATAGTGCTTTCTTTTCCAATGATTGCATTATATACTTAAATCATTCGAGAATGGCGAATCACGAATGGATCGCTTTCATACCGAAATCAGACTTTTTTTAAATTACTCATGCATGCTATATTGGTATATCATATGAAATTGGACAAACTGATAAGGAAAGATCAACAGCCATGACCCAACATCAATCTGCTGTGATTTCACTGCGCGAGATATATACGTTATTTTGTTTTATTTCAAATGTTTTTTTTTTCTTACACTTTATTTCAAAGGTTTTTTTTTCCTTACACTTTCAAATCAGCTCGTATGGATAGCTATATCCATTTCACCATGACCTTAAGCGGATTGTAAGGCAATACACAGAATATCATAATGGCGATAACACGCAATATAGTCTAAATATAACTTGAACATGCAAATGAATAGGGGGCAATGGATTCAAATACCAAAGGGGGTGGCGAAATCAGAGATAATACAAAAGCATGAATTCGATTATATGATAACCGAACCAATCAGAGCAGCTGCTGTCATAGAAACAACATGATACAATTATAATTTACTGACATACTGTGCAAGCGAAATTTTAACTGTCGAGATGAATGGAATGAAAACCTACGTAGAAAATCATTGTTTAAATTTCTGTAAACGAACATTCATTGGTGAATCCCATTTTCAAAGATCCCGGAGTAAAAGAAATTAATCAGAATTTCATTGCAATTATTTTCAATTTGTTTCGCAATATGGAATTTCGAAAAATTGGATCCGTTCAGGTTTACTGAAAGTATAATGAAATGTATAGATAAAAGTGCTATCTGGGTGGGCAAAGCTTGCAGTTTTTAACATTTAGGTTCTTCTATCAGTATACGTATGTATACGTATTGTAACATTGCATGTTACGACAGGCTCCTCACCCCTTAAACGACCTTAGCGGAGTGACTGGAAAAGTACGAATGTTTAGAGAACCCCGAGGTTTGACAGAAATTCCGAGAGGCGACCGTGACCGACTAAAGACTGTTGAGCATATTATTTATTCTTTTGTTTTGTTTTACGACTTTTCTCTAACATATGGGAGACGAGGCCCAGCCGACGGTTAAGATACTGTGACAGAGACACACCACTACCGACGCAAGACGTCCCAGTATCGACTGTTTGGATCCTACTCGACGAACGCCACCCAAAAGCTTCGGAGGATAGTTAGTGGCCACGCTACCTCCTGCTATTAATCTAGAGGACACGGGAGAGTGCCAAGGGCACTCTACAACGGGGGATATCGGTGGTGGAAGAGATTCCCGCCACCAGGAAGAGCCTGCATCCCGTGAGCCTCCGACGTAGCAAGCTAAAATCATCGTGGCGAACTTTGAATTACGCGCGTGGCGACCACCGGTCGCCATGCTTAAGGGATCCTTCGGTCGATACGAAAATCGATATTTGGCCGTAACACGAGGGCGCTGATTACCGGCGCCATGCGGTCTAGTCACTCTGCGTTAGACTAGCGTTCTTAGCACGTGTGCCTTTTGCTCGGTCTGCGTTATTGCGTTGATAAAAACTATCATTTTTTGGCGTTCGAACCTCGTGGGCTTACTAGAGTTTTTTTTTGTTTTCTTGTGTTGAGTGAGTGTTTTTCCCCGAGGAATATTTCCCCCGTGGGATTAGACGATGGACTTTAGCCAGGAGAAGGCTTCCTTCCTCAGGTGGCTGGAAGACGGTAAGCGTTAGCCATTCTCACCCATGCTAATTCGAATTCGGCAACGGCCGTCAGCCATATTGCCTTGAGCAGCCACGAGGCTAATTCATATTCTTGGAATCGAATTAAACCGATCTCCGAAGGGTAGGCCGTCACCAGTGTCCCCAGGTATTAGAGTTTATCGTTCGAGTTATTATTTTCCTGAGAAAAATCGAGTATTGTATAGTTCATACGAGTTTGGAACGTCGAACACGCAAGTCGTGTTGCACTCCTGCGTATCCACATTTCTTAATACCCAGATTATTCAAGATACAGACTAAAAGTGCAAACAATTCTAAATTAACCAAAACAATTAAACGTGATTGAGATATTCTCAAGAGCATAAAGCTTTAATAATTATTAACCAAAGGAGAATCCTAACCTAGAAGCGGTAATGCGCCACGAGGTTTCTATCAGGCTAATCGAAGGCTCCAATCCAATCGAAAAATAATCTTAAATAATAATAGAAAACGATAAATAAGAGTACGAACCACTAATAATTAAGCAGTTTATTAAAACCACGAGTCGGAATTTCACAAAATTCTAAGATGCTTCAAGGATAAATGGATTGGAAATAATAGACGATCCCATCGAATGAGGTTGAGAAGAATCATTTAGACTGAAGGCCTGGAGGATTTACAAACGAAAGAAGAGGCATTACGATAAAACGGCTAAAGGAAGGGGGTCTATTCCTGGGTAGACGGCAATCAAGTAACGTACCTTTTGCTTTTCTTCTTTCTTGCTTGTTCTCGAGTGGTTTTATTTTAATTCAAATTGCGTAGTTCAATATACGAACAGTACGAAACATTCTAGCTCTCTCTCTCTCTTATTCTAACGGATTTATAGGGTTTAAATTAGTTCTCAAATAGATTCGGGTTCTTAAGTCCTATCTAGTAGCTTTGTTTAAGACGAGGATATGAGTAAGAGGAGGGCACCGTATGATTCGGATAGTAACCCCTCATCGCCGAATAACGTGATCTCGCACAAGGCCAAAAAACAATTGCCAATGGAAAGTAGTACAGTCGTGTCAGGGAATTCTTCTTCAAACGTGAGTTCCCCTCAGTCTCAATTAAATTCTCCAATAAATAGATACAATAGGGAAAGCAGCGGCCCGTTTGTTGTGTACTTAGTAGACACAGAAGAAAATAAGTTTTTGGGCAATTATCACCCCTACCTTTTGGGAAAAAGATTCAGGAGGGCGGGAATCGAATTCTGTAAGATATTTAAGGGGAGTGCGGACCGTGCGGTAATTATATTGAAGACATGGAAAGATGCTAATCACCTTGTCGATAATACGGCTGTCTTGGGAGTTGCTTCCTGGGTTGGCGTCATTCCGGATCAGGCTGTTTATTCCACAGGGATTATTCGTGATGTCCCATTTGAACTTACAATTGAAGATTTCTTTGAAGGTCTAGACCCTAATTCCAAAAGAGTTTTGGTCAGAATAGAAAGGTGCAGACAGAAGAATAATTCTAGAGTAAACGATGATGATCCTCTGTGGGTCGATTCTCCTGACGTTAAAATATTTTGTTTGGGGAAAGCTCCAGGTAGAATAGATATCTTTGACGTGCCCACTAAAGTTTTTAAATTTATTCCCCCGGTCAGAAGATGTTTTGAATGTCAACAATATGGACACTTAAGTCAATCCTGCGAAAAGGATCCGAAATGCGATCATTGCGGTCTTAATCATGAAGGATTCTAAGAAATAATAGTAATCAAAACATCTTTCAAGGAATCAATTAGGAGTAGGATACAATAGGTTAAAGTTAGAAGATTAGTGTATAAGGTGTAACAGGCCTGAACTGTTGATCAACAATAAATAGGTAACTAGAATCGAATCTTCAAACAATGAAATTGCTAAGCTGGAACGCTAATGGTTTGAAAAATAAGTTTCCAGACTTATTAAATATCTACAAGGACTTCGACATAATTGGAATATCTGAAACCAGGTACCTAGAACATTATCACTCAGATAGATTATATGGCTACAATCAAGTGCGTCGGGACAGAAGGGGAAATTCAGCAAATGGCGGGCTAATGCTTTATATAGATAGTAAGCTACAATACAAAGGTATTAAATTTAATCAACCAATTCCCGAGGGAGTTGAGCTCATCGGAGTGAAGATCTTGAATACTATGGTTCAGATGAGCATTTTTCTTGTGTATATCTCCCCGTCAGTTTATCTTAATAAACCTAAGCTATTAAATTTTTTCGAAGAATTAGATTCAAATCAAAATACTATCATAATGGGGGATTTAAATGCCCATTCAGATAAATGGGGGAGCGAGTTAAATAACTCTAGGGGCAAATTTATTTCTGAAATTATAGATGATTTAAACTTGGAAATTCTAAACACTGGAGAAGCGACAAGAGTTATTCCGGGATCGGCAAGAAGGAGTGTTCCGGACCTAGTTCTTTCCTCTCAAGATATTGCTGATAGGCTAAGATGGAGTATCCTCCAGGATTCTATGGGTAGCGATCATTTCCCTATGGTCGTCGAGATGGAGAGGGCTTCCATCTCTTTCGGGGACCATAGGGAACGGATCCAAACTAGCAAGGTAGACTGGGTTAAATTTGAAGAATGCCTAAAAAGGGAATTTTTATCCGCAAATCACCAAACAAATAATGAAAACTTCTTACTAATTTATGAAAAAGTCATTGACTCAATTTATAAGAGCCTTAGAGAAGCTAATGCAAAATTCGTAACGAACCCTAATTTGAAACATAAATCCCCTTATCCTGTTAGATGGTGGAATACGGAATGCAGGGATGCGGTTAATGAAAGACGAGTAGCTCAGAGAGAATGGCTGAATAATGGCACTGAGGCGAATTGGGAAGTACTTCGAGAAAAACAAAAATCTGCTAAACACATTTTAGCTAATGCGAAGATCAAGGGTTTTAGAGACTTTTGTAATAACTTATCCCCAAACATTGCAATAACAGAAGTATGGAGACAAATTAAGTCATTCAAAAAAAGGTTTTTGAACCCACCTACACAGTCCGTTGAAAATTTTTCCATTTCTGACAATCCCAAGCTTCAGGAAGCATTTGATAAAATTTCGGGGTCGTATAATTATTCTAATGATTTTACTGAGAAATTATCTTATAATCCTGATTCCTCTTCATCAATGTCCGCTTCAATCTCTATAGAAGAAGTTAAAAATGCCATTTCAAAAAGCAAAGCTAAGTCTTCTCCGGGGTGGGACTTAATCTCTTATAAAATGATTAAACACTTTCCGCATGAAGTAGTGGAATGGTTTAGGTGCTTTTACGAACTAATTCTAATTAACAATAAGATCCCAAACTCTTGGGAAAAATATGTTATTTGCTTCATCCCCAAACCAAATGACGCGGGATTCCGCCCAATATCCTTGTCGTGCACTCTTCTGAAAATTCTTGAGAGAATAATTAATGACAGAATAAGTTGGTTTGTTGAAAATAAAGGATTACTCCCGGAAAACTCTTATGGGTTTAGACGAAATAGATCATGTAATGACTGTCTGGCGGTGCTGAGATCTAGCATAGATATAGCAAAGGTACAGGATAAACATACAGGCATATTGTTTTTAGATCTAGAGGGGGCTTACGATAACGTGAATGTGGAGAAACTCGGCATAATACTCAAAACACTTGGGATAAGTCCAGAATTTGTCAATTTCATCCGACTAATAATGGGTCACCGAGAGATTTCGGCTTATTGCAACGGGCAAAAAATTGGCACAGCTATTACCAATAAAGGGGTCCCTCAAGGATCTATACTTAGCCCAATAATGTTCAATATTTATATATCTGCAATAAATAATTTCATAGCGAAAACGACGAGTTGCCTCATTTTCGCAGATGATATAACATTATTCTTCTCAGCTCATTCAGATTTGGAAATATCTAACGTTCTTACCTCTGATGCAGATAAGCTTAATAAATTCTTTGCAGCCATAAACATGAGAGTCTCTTCTCGGAAGTCCAAATTTCTTTTAATATCTAAAAATGAAAAGCCAATACGGATTAATTCTGTTTCAATAAAAATTCAGGAAGACCTCATTTATAACAGCGAGGCAGTAAGATATTTGGGAGTTATTTGGGACTGGAAGCTATCTTGGACCCAACACGTAAATGCACTAATCCAGAAGGGCAAAAAGCTTATATCTATGCTCAAATGCATTTCTTCTTATTCTTGGGGGGCTCATCCTTCCACAATGCTTAAATTTTATAAAGGCCTTATTAGGCCAAGCATTGATTGGGGGTCACTGCTCTATGCAGAAGCTTCAAAAAATGTCCTTAAAAAGTTAGAATTTATTCAAAATGAATCGCTAAGAAGAGTATCTGGTTGTTTTAAAACTACTCCTATTAATACGCTCTTGCATCTAAATGGTATAGCTCCTTTAAACGCTAGGAGAAGATTTCTTACGGAAAAGTATTTAGCAAGAAACACATGTCACAATAAAAGTATCTTAAAAGGAAATTTAGGAAATCTAGTAGGGATCGGGGAAAATATCCCGGAGAGGGAGGGTATTAAACAGTCTTTCATATTGGAGAGGTGGCAAGATATTCGCAAGGTCTGCAAAATGTCTGCAACTGTAAACAATTCTCCATCTTTTCTCATTCCTTTTTACTCGCATTATTTGAGGGGTATTTGCAACACCAGCATAGGTAGAGAAATCCAAAATAGTGATGATGCGAATTATGCCTTTTCTACGCTGTGTAAAGAGCATTTTCGCGGATTTGCTTGTATATTCACGGACGGATCTTTGGCCAAGGACAGCAATGAGGCCGGATTCGGGGTTTTCTCAAAGGACATGGCCATTTCCATTAAGGGGGGCTTTAACCCTATGGCGTCTATATTTACAATTGAAGCTTTTGCTATAATGAAAGCTATACAGGTAGCATTGGAAAAAGTCATCTTTAAACACATTCTCATATGTACAGACTCTTTATCCATAACGGAAAGCCTTCGGAGAGAGGGAATTGACGGGAAAATGAACTTAATTCTAGCCACTATCAGAGAAAGAATTCATTGGGCGAAATCCCAGGGTGTATTAATTAAAATTCTTTGGATCCCGGCCCATAAGGGGATAATCGGAAATGAAAGGGTAGATAGTCTTGCTAAGGAAGGTACGAAATTAAACAATTGTATTCGTTTTAAAATCCCACATTACGACTTGTACTCCATCTTTAAAAAAAACTATTTAGACTCATCTGACCAATTCATACAATCTTATGACGTGGATTCCTACAGGAAGGGGAGAAGCTATCTGGATCATGTGGGCCCCTTCAATCATGCTCCTTGGTATACTAACCTTTCTTTATCACGAAAGGAAATAGTTATAAATAATAGACTACTATCTGGACATACTCAAATGAATTCCCATTTAAAAAGAATGGGTATTCTAGATTCGGATTTTTGCGAATGCAATCTAGGAGTGGAAAATTTAAACCACAGGATTTGGGACTGTCCGATTTGGCTATGTAGGGAGAGAGAGAGTTTTGTCATCTATCTTACGAGAATGGGGCTAAATAGGGCGCATGACTTAGGAGTCATATCGGTTTCCAACTCTCATATTAGAACTAGCTTGGTTTCCTTTCTTTTGGCCATAGGAGCCATGATTTAAATTTAAAGTTGTTGGAATAAGCAGGGGAGTGGATTTGGAATATTTGGTACACGGTAGTGGATTGATTGCTTGTCGGCTTGGGTTTTGACTGCTCTTCCTGGAGGCTCAGTGCCTATGGAAACATAGTTATCAAAGATGTTTCTAGGAGGAGCTAAAGGGAGTGGCCTGACTGACTGGTTATTCCACTCACAATCAGGTAATACTCCTGGGGGCCCAAGGTTCTTCATACTCTGGATACTAGACCATCTATACTACTACTTGAGAAGACAGGGCTGTGATGGTCACTAATTAAAAACAATCTATTAAAAAAAAAAAAAAAAAAAAAAAAAAAAAAAAAAAAAGAAAAAAAAATAAAAGCATCTCTCTCTAAAGTGTTGATCTAAGAATAATTATCAAATTAAAATATCATCAAACTTAAATATAAAAATTTAAAAAAAAAAGAGGAAAAAAAAAAAAAAAAAAAATAATTAAAAAAAAAAAAAAAAAAAAAAAAAAAAAAAAGCCAATTTAAATATATATATCATATAAGCACAGTATAGTTTAGGAATTAACGCATATATATAAGGACAGTTATTCCTTGGATAAATAAAGATAAAACAAGGAATCATTGCAATTTAGTTTTAAGAATTTCTAAGAGTTTAAAAGAATTTAATTGATTAATATTAAGAATTATCTGGACGTATCTCACTGCCTTGACTCACGGATTAAATCATACGCTAAAATTTTCTTCAGGACTAAAATCATCCGGACTAACAAATTTAAGAAATCTTTGGATTTCTTTTAAACAGACAGGATATATCTCTCGGTTTCGACACTCGGATAAAACTCTAATTCAATTGCCTACAAAGCCTAAACAAATAGGAGAAACAAATTGCTACTATTCATACCTGAATATGTATAGATCTCCCCAATTGGGGAATTCAGTAAAATTTATAAAGGAAAATTAAAATTTAAGTGGGGATTTAACTTCTTGGAAGCGGTGTTGGCAGCACTGTCGAAATTCAGAGTAGCCATCGGTTCATATTGTCTATTTGTACAGTTGAAAGATTGGTTCTGTTCATAGAGGTGCTGTTCTCCCTTCTTAAAGAGCGTATCTAAATTAACTATAATTTTATAATTCAAATCCTTGATCGAAAAGGAAGTTTAAACCAAATACTAAACCCATCGCAATTCTAACCAAATCTAACCTTAAAATTATTAACGAGAAGGAAAAGAGGAATAATAATTGGAAACCATCCATCTCTAAAAACTATTTAATATAGGCTACGGCCCTTTATAGGGGATAAGCCATCGGTTAAAAAAAAGTATTGTATAGTTCATTAAGTTCGGGTTTGATATCTGTCGTACACGAGTGCGACAGAGATAGTCGTAGTCAGTCACTGTCGCTCTCTCTTCCTCCCGTGGGGAGAGACCTAGCTATTCGTTATTTGGACTTCGAGTCTTTGTTTTTCGGGTTCGAGTTAATACAGAATTCTAATTAAATAACTATCGCGTTGTTCGCAGAGTTAGGTTAAGTTAGTTTTAGTAAGCTCCTGTAAATATTACTTCTTTGATCAATTTCTTATTTTCTATTCTTTAGTACGAGCCGAAGGCTCACTCATTGTAAATATTCGCCTGTTAATTAGTTGTAAGTCCTCCTCGTGGAGTCTATTTAGCGTTCTAGTTGAAATATTGTCTCACGAGGACCGAGTTTGTCGAGTTATTTAATTTTTGCATGATTTTTCTTTGTTATTGCTATCCTACGTGGAAGCCAGTAGTCTATTAGATATTGTAAAACTCGCCAAACGTGGCCAGGTCGCTTATACACGACCCGAGGCCGTTCTTTCTACGAGGGAATTTATTCCCGATTGTTAAAATTATTATTTCTATTTCTTTTCTATTTTGTTGAATAAATTCTATTTTTTTTATTGTCAAATTCAAACGCTCGAGTCGTTATTTAACGTCCCGCTAATCCTTCAATTAATCCTGACCCCTCTCCGCGGTACTGTAGCTAGCCGACGCTTTACGTACCCGTAGGATATATTTTGTTTATATTTTTGAACGTGGCGGTTATCCGCCTGGCGCCCAGCATATTTTTCAGGTAATTAACGTTGGCCAATTGTCGAGTGGACGGCTCTCGGAGGCTAGCATCCGGTCTAGTTCGAGGGCTAAATAAAATCCACGTCACAAATTGGCGCCCAACGTGGGGCCCTGAGAAAATTAAATTGTAGTTTTGTTGAATAATTATTCGCTTTTGGGTAACGGCTTCTCTGTTGCCAAGAGACTTCGGGTCAAATATTTAGTTTTCTCTGTCTACCGGAGAAGGATCAGCGGCGCGTACGCTCGCAGCGACTTTGTATTGAAGCCGTACCGCGGCAATTCTTTTGTTTATCGTAGCGATTCAAATTCTCTTATTTTATTCTTCGGGTATTTCTTTTGATTTACGAAACAATTTTGCGTTCGGGAATTGTTGAATTCTCTCGAGGGATTCGGATTTTTTTCTACGTTTTGGTTAAATTAATGAATAAATTTTTTTTTGCCGTGTTCTCTCCGAGAGAGTAAAATACTCGATTATAGCGTAGTACAAAACGTTATATGCGCAGGGACACTGGACACGGACCCCTAAGCTTAATATTAAGAGCCATTCGCTATTATTAAGATTATAAAATAATATCTGCTTGGTATTGAATTGTGTTTGTTTGTTTTTTTTTGTGTACTATTTCCCTGTGCATGCCTGGTGGTGGATAAATTGTATCAGGTGATCGAATAGTGACGAACCGCTGTAACGAAACATACTGAGTACCAGTGAAGTCCTACCACAACGATCACCGGGGGAAAACAACATTTAATTTTCAAATAAATAATCTCAAATAGCTAGCTAGCGAGGGTCTTGTCTAGAATCCAACGGCTAACATTATTCTATATTTCGGGTTCGTGAAACTATTCTCTAACGTGGGGGAAGAGCAAAGTCCAGACTCGACGGACTCTGAGTACACCCCGCGCCGAGGGGAATGTTTACGCGTCGTCATTGCGAATCGATTCGAAAATCATAGGTGTCGCGTAGATTCACATTTTGAGCTCTGGCTGTAGCAGTGGTGCTCAGGGGTGGGTTCTGAGGACCATATGATAGCAGTGGTTCTCAACTCACGGCTACCTCGACGAGTAGACTCGTCGAGAAGATAGAGTATAGCGCTTTGAGTATGTTTTAGTTTTTTTTTTTTTTGCGTATCTTTCGGGTTCGGGTTCGGGTTCGGGTTATCTTTCGAGTTCGAGTTGATTTTCGAGAGTGACTTTAAATCGAGTAATTTCATTACGCACGTTCGACTGCACTCTCGGAATAAGTATTGAGTTTAGTTCGGGACTTTTGATCTTTGGTTTCGAGTTCGCGTTGATTTTCGAGATCGAATTTAAATCGATTGGTTTCTTCACGCACGTCCAAGTGCACTTTCAGAACAAGTATCGCGTTCAGTGAGTGATTTTCTTTTTTTCTTTTGTGGATTTCGTTTTTTTTTTTTTTTTTTCCTGAAAGTTCGAGTTCGATTTTCGCGCTTTCAGTTAGTTTGCGTATTTTGTTTTTTTTCTTTTCGCGTTCGTGTTTTTCCCTTCGTTCGGAATATTTCTTTTTGGTGTCAACTGAGTCCTAGTTTCCTCATCGAGTCATGGCGTCAATAGATACCCCGTACGGATGCGCTTTGTGGGATTTAGATCACGCGGAGTTATCCCAGCTGTTGAGTTCGCTAAACGTAAGCACCACGGGCTCAAGCGCAGAGTTGAGAGATCGGTATTTGCGACATTGGCGGCGGCGCCAGGGCGAACTCACCATCCCCTGGGAGCCTGAGGACGAAACGATTTTCGCCTCAAACGTTGGATCGCGACCGGGTGGTAGCCAGGAGCACCAGAGAAACCCTTCGCCGACCCGGGTTTCGTTCGCGACTAATTTCGAGTCACGACCGGTGACGACAACAACCACGAGCATCATCTACACGACAGCTCAACCGGTTATGTCGACCATCGCCGACCCAAGGCCTGCGAGGAGTGCACCGAGCTCACCCCCGAGGCCAGCGAATATACGCGCCGGTTTAGATGAGAACGACGCATATCGGGATTTTTATAGCGACCACGCTGCACTCCGGGAAATCCTAGCCGAGGAAAGACCCGAAGTGATGCCGCGACGATCCACAGCCAACCCGCGGGCGTTAACGGAATACGGTCGCGAGTACCTACGCGGTGCACAAATCGAGGTCTTACGCGACAACAGGCTCCAACAGCTAGAGCTAGAGGACCGATACCTTAGATCTGAGGGCCGAGCGCCTAATCGAACGAGGGGAAGGCCAGAAACAGTAGAAATTAGCGATAGCAGGAGCCAACAAGACCTCGAGGGTCTAGTACAAGAAGTACTTAGACGATTGCCGCGTGAGTCTCTCCCGAGAGGAGCCGTAGACCCCCGGGAAGATAAGGAACGTCAACCGCGCGGGGAAACACGGCCATCGGAAGGCCACCCCCGCCGAGAGGTCGACTTCAGGCAAAACCGAAGCCTGTCGCCGGTAAATCCTCAACCGATCATTACCCACCCACCCTCCCATGTTAGGGATCCCAGCACGAGGATGTGGGATGACCCGCACTCCAGCTGGGAAGACGTGACGACACCCGCGCGTTCGCACTGTAGAGACCGAGCCAAGGAGGTGGTCGAAGCGTTACGAAGGTGGAACATAAGGTTCGGAGGTAGTAGTGAACAAAGCGCGGAGGACTTTTTAAGCCGTCTCGATGATTGTAAGAGGTTCACGCCATTAAGCGGCAAAGAAGTGATACAGTCTCTGCCGATAGTATTTACGGGGATCGCCTCGGAGTGGCTACGACTCGAGCGAGATAGCTGGTCGAGCTACGAAGATTTCCGGCAGGAATTCAGAAGCTGGTTCGGCGACGAAACAGTAAATAAAAGATTCCGTCAGCAGGCCGCGTCGCGTACGCAGGGCGAAAACGAGTCGGTGACCGACTACTTGACCTGCATCCGGGGGTTATTAAATCGTATGACTAGGCCATAGGCGTTGGAAGACCAACTAGACCTAGCATTCGAGAACCTTAAGCCGGAGATTCAGAACTTGTTAGACCGGAATCAAATATCTAGTTTTAAAGAATTAGCTCGGGCTGCCACTGCTAAAGCAAGAAATTTAGCATCCTCGCGGGCGTACAAGCCACCCCCACCCGCTGACGCCGACGAGTCGTACATGTCGGAGCTAGCATGTAAGGCTAAGGCCAAGCAAGCGAAGAAAGCCCAGGCACTCGCGGCCGTGTATGAGTCTGTCGAGACTGCGGAGGCACCGGAGGCGCCGAAGGCTAAGTCAGCTCCGAAGACGAAAACGAAGGGCGGTAAGAGTCAAGGGGGGGGGAAGATGGCCTTGGAAAAGGCCATAACAGAGCAACTCGCGGCAATTCAGGCAAATTTAGAGAAAAGAATAGAGACCGCGACCGCGAACCTACAGCCTCGGCAGGCTAATCCAACCGCTCCGACATACCCCGTAGACGCGAGGGTAGCTACGAACACCATGCCAACAATGGATGGTGGACCAGCGGTCACCTGTTTTAACTGTGATCGCAGAGGTCATATTTGGAGGGATTGCCCAGCGCCGAGGGTTCGTTTTTGCTATCATTGCGGTAGAAAAGGCGAAATAGCGACTACGTGTTCGCGTTGTCATCCGGGAAACGGAACTGGGGGCTCGCGAACAGGGCAAGGGAGTCACCCCCAATAGAAAACCCGAGCCCAAATAATCCTTATACCGAGCCGGATGCAGAATGCTTTCCGATGCAGACCCTTGAACTGCAGCCACGCTGGTTTTTAACAGTCAAAATCGGGAATTCGAAGGTTCGCGCTCTAATAGACACCGGGTCTTCCAGAAGTTTTTTAGGAGCTTCGGGAAAGAAAATCGCCGAAGAAAATGGTCGGGCCTTAAGCAAACCAGCTTTTGAACGGGTTATACTGGCAAACGGCGACACCGAAGCAGTCTTAGGGGAATTTATCGTGCCGATTGAATTGGCAGGAATAACCCACGAACTTGCGATTCGAATACTCCCGTCTGTAGCGTGGGATTGCATCCTCGGTATGGATTTTATTAGATTATTTGAGTTAGAAATGTATGGCGGAGACGATACGTGGCGTCTAAAAGAGGGACCGACGGAAACTAATCTGTTTTTCGAGTCATTGGCAGCGACCACGGGGTCAACCAACGCGTGCTACGGCATAGCAGAGTTAACTTCAGCGGAGAAAACGGTACTGGAAGAGTTTTTAGAGAACGAGCTACCTGCGGTCACGGGCCCACTAGGATTAACAAGCCTAGCTGAGCATACCTTAGATACGCAGGGAAACTCGCCAATTAAACAAAGATATTATTTAGTATCACCGGTGGTACAAGCCGCGATCCATGCTGAAGTTGACCGTATGTTAGCCGAGGGCGTCATCGAGCCTTCACAAAGCGCGTGGTCGAGTCCCATAGTCATGGTCAAAAAGCCAAATGGCAGTTATCGTTTTTGTTTAGACTTCCGTAAAGTAAATAGCGTCACAAAGAAGGACGCCTACCCGATCCCTTATATTAACGGGATTTTAGATAAATTACGTGCCGCGAGGTATATTTCGACGATTGATTTGAGTCAAGCCTATCATCAGATTCCCTTGCACCCAGATAGTCGCGAAGTCACTGCGTTCACTGCACCGGGCAGAGGCTTATTTCACTTTACGAGGATGCCATACGGACTCACCGGAGCCCCTGCCACGTTTCAACGATTAGTTGATAAATTAATTACACCGGATATGGAACCACATGTTTTCGCGTATTTGGACGATATTATTGTAGTGACGGACAATTTTGTAAAACATATAGACTGGCTCAAACGCGTTTGTGATCAAATCGCGAGGGCTGGTCTAACGTTAAATCCCGATAAGTGTGAATTTTGTAGAGATGAAGTAAGATATTTGGGGTTCAGAGTTAATAACGAGGGTTTACAAATAGACCCCGACAAGATCGAACCGATTGTTAGTTATCCGGCACCCCGGAACTTGAAACAATTGCGACGATTTTTAGGGATGGCCTCGTGGTACCGCCGATTTATTCCAGCGTTCGCGGGCTCCTCGGAGCCATTAACGCGGCTTTTACGCAAAGATAGACGGTGGGAATGGGGCGAAGAACAAGAACAAGCGTTCAACGAATTAAAATCCGCGTTAACCTCAGCCCCGGTATTATCGTGTCCTGATTTTCGAGTACCTTTTGTAGTGCAGACGGATGCCAGCGATTTTGGAATCGGCACCGTTTTGACTCAGACCATTGACGAGGTCGAACGAGTCATCGCATATGCGAGTCGTACTCTTTCTGAAGCCGAGAGAAAATATTCGGTGACAGAAAAAGAGTGTTTGGCTGTAATTTGGGCTATAAAGAAATTTCGCGCGTACCTTGAGGGGTATCATTTCACGGTGATAACGGATCACAGCAGCCTCCGATGGTTGCATAATTTGCATAATCCGACAGGTCGGCTGGCTAGGTGGGCATTAGAGCTCCTGGAGTATGACTTCGAGGTCATACATCGAAAGGGAGCTATGCATCATGTCCCCGACGCGTTATCGCGCATGTACGAAGACGAGGTCGAGGACCTCGCAGCCGTGTATGTAGCCGCGATTAATGAAGCTCAAGATCCATGGTACAATAAACGCGTACAAGAAGTTTTAGAGGCCCCGAAAAAGTATAGAGGATGGTCAGTATTCGAAGGCCGACTGTATTATTTGCGGCCGAATCCGGTGACAGAACCGATTATGGAAGAACTGAATCCGTGGAAATTAGTATTGCCCGCCGAACATCGCGACCGAGCGTTTATCGAAGCGCACGAAGACCCGCAGGCTGGGCATCTCGGAGTCGAAAAGACTTATGCGAGAATCCGCGAGGATTATTATTGGCCTGGCATGTTTAGAGATATCGTAGTCGCGGTGCGACGTTGTCAGCAATGCCAGCAGTGCAAAGTCGAACAGGCTACACCAGCTGGTCTGATGGGAGATCGTGTAGTAAATCAGCCGTGGACAGTAGTCGCAGCTGACATAATGGGTCCGTTTCCTCGTAGTCGATCCGGGTACGAATATTTGTTAGTCTTCGAGGACTTGTTTACAAAGTGGGTAGAGTGCACTCCGTTGCGTAAAGCCACGGGGAAAAACATTATCGCGGCGTTCGAGGATTTAATTTTGTCTAGGTGGGGTACTCCGGAAGTATTCCTCACTGATAATGGCACTGAATTCGCGAATAAAGCCGTCGATGAGATGTGCGCCGAGTACAACATTGTACACGCCCACGTACCCCCGTATCACGCGCAGGCCAATCCGGTAGAGAGGGTGAACCGAGTCCTGAAGACTATGATCACGACGTATATTGAGACGGATCACCGAGATTGGGACGTGCATCTGCATGAATTCCGTTTCGCGTATAATTCTGCAGTGCATAGTTCACTGAAAGTAAGCCCGGCATTTTTAAACTTAGGTCGTGAACCGCGGCCTAGAGTGCAACTTCGACGCGCGGAGGAAGGTCCGGCGACTATTCCGGAACCGTGTCCGGCGAAGTGGGCTGAAAGAATGAACCGCCTACAAGAATTAAGAGATCTCGCGACCCACCATTTACAAAATGCACGCACTAGGCAGGCGCAATATTATAATCGACGTCACCGAGACGGTCACTATAAGGTAGGAGACCGAGTCTGGAAGCGAAACCGCGTCTTATCATCAGCTGCGAACTTCGTAGCTGCGAAATTAGCTCCCAAATTCGCGGGACCTTATATCGTAACGAAGGTAGTATCACCCGTCGTGTACGAGCTAGAGGATGAAACCGGTAGGACACTCGGTCGATACCATATAAAAGATTTTAAACCGTACATCGCCCCCGAGGTAGACGTCAATCTCAGCGAATCCGAAGAGGAAGACGCGTCTTCCGACGAGGCCTGAGAAAATAATTCGCGTTCGTGTATTCTGAGTTTTTGTAGTAGGTATTCGAGTGCTATTGGATCCGAGTGTTTTGTTTTCTTTTTTTTTGGTTCGGTAATTAAAGTTAAGGAAATAGGATTTTCAGGAAGCTTGAAAAAAAAAAAATATATTCGGTCAGTTCGGCGAATTAGTTTTTTTTTTTTTTCTATATTTTTTTTTTGAGTCGACTGCGCCGGCCAATTCGTAGTGGGACAATACTCCCAGTTATCTGGAGCTCATTAGGGGGGTTTTGGTTCTGTTTTTTTTTTCATGGTTTATAGAGTCTTGAGGACTCGGGCATTGACGCCCTGTATTTAGTTTCGTTTTGTTTTGTTGGTTCGTAGTCTCTTATTTTATTTGTTTTTTTTTTGTGTCATGTTTTTGGTCAAAATTATTAGTAAGGAAATTACAATAGTCCTTTATTTTGCTATTTTTTTTTTGTGTGGTTCGTTAGTTTCGAGTTTTCAGATATTAGACTCTTATTTTGATTTTGTTTTTTTTTGGGTGGGAAGTCGAACCCTTCCCTAAGTTTTTGTCTTTCTGCCTTTTGCAGGGGGAGAGTAGCGTGTGATGACTTGAGAATTTAACCGGGGGTTTTCATAAAATACCTTAATATTCCCTCCCCGGGGGAAAGTTTAGTTTGCTAAAAAGTTACGTTTAAGCCATCAGATCCAGACAGGTATATTACACTGGCGGGGCCAAAGCTGCGGGCCACAACGGGACCAGGTGGGTAATTTGTAGCCGATTTGTAGCGAATTTGTTGCGGGAGTCAAAAAATTGTAGCGCTGACGGTTCAAGAGAAAAGCGCAACACCGCCAGCATAATATTGAGCTAGCGAGGACCCAGGTAAGATTCCACCGAATGATTGAACGGCAACGTCATACGCATGAAAATTTGTAGCATCAAAGATACGATCGAACCATGACTGTATTCTTCCCAGAAAACAATTATTCGATATCATCAGAGCAGATATTTTGGTGTGAAATACTGATATCGGTAACTAAATGCCTCTCAAGCATCAAACAACAGCGGACATATTCAAAGAAGTTCGAATCTGGTACCTGGAATGACTTAAAAGCCCACCCGCACTTGCAACAAATTGTTGCAAGACGGTAGGAACTCGAAATAGTTCAAATTCGAATTCTTGAACAATTTTGAGGCCACACGCACGCGCAACAAATTGTTGCGAGGCGGTAGGTACTCACAATAGTTCAAATTCGGAATCTTGAACAATATTGGGGCCGCCCGCACGCGCAACAAATTGTTGCCAGGCTGTAGGTACCCAAAATAGTTCAAATTCGAATTGTTGAACAATTTTGAGGCCGCCCGCACGCGCAACAAATTGTTGCGAGGCGGTAGGTACTCCAAATAGTTCAAATTCGAATTCTAGAACAATTTTGAGGCTGCCCGCACGCGCAACAAATTGTTGCGAGGCTGTGGGTACTCTAAATAGTTCAAATTCGCAATCTTGAACAATTTTGGGGCCGCCCGCACGCGCAACAAATTGTTGCGAGGCTGTAGGTACTCCGAATAGTTCAGATTCGAATTCTTGAACAATTTTGAGGCTGCACGCACGCGCAACAAATTGTTGCGAGGCTGTAGGTACTCCAAATAGTTCAAATTCGAATTCTAGAACAATTTTGAGGCTGCCCGCACGCGCAACAAATTGTTGCGAGGCTGTGGGTACTCTAAATAGTTCAAATTCGCAATCTTGAATAATCTTGGGGCCGCCTGCACGCGCAACAAATTGTTGCGAGGCTGTGGGTACTCTAAATAGTTCTAAATCGAATTCTTAAACATTTTTGAGGCCGCCCGCACGCGCAACAAATTGTTGCGAGGCTGTAGGTACTCTGAATAGTTCAGATTCAAATTCTTGAACAATTTTGGGGCCGCCCGCACGCGCAACAAATTGTTGCGAGGCTGTAGGTACTCCGAATAGTTCAGATTCGAATTCTTGAACAATTTTGAGGCTGCACGCACGCGCAACAAATTGTTGCGAGGCTGTGGGTACTCTAAATAGTTCTAAATCGAATTCTTAAACATTTTTGAGGCCGCCCGCACGCGCAACAAATTGTTGCGAGGCTGTTGGTACTCCAAATAGTTCAAATTCGAATTCTAGAACAATTTTGAGGCTGCACGCACGCGCAACAAATTGTTGCGAGGCTGTAGGTACTCCAAATAGTTCAAATTCGAATTCTAGAACAATTTTGAGGCTGCCCGCACGCGCAACAAATTGTTGCGAGGCTGTGGGTACTCTAAATAGTTCAAATTCGCAATCTTGAATAATCTTGGGGCCGCCTGCACGCGCAACAAATTGTTGCGAGGCTGTGGGTACTCTAAATAGTTCTAAATCGAATTCTTAAACATTTTTGAGGCCGCCCGCACGCGCAACAAATTGTTGCGAGGCTGTAGGTACTCTGAATAGTTCAGATTCAAATTCTTGAACAATTTTGGGGCCGCCCGCACGCGCAACAAATTGTTGCGAGGCTGTAGGTACTCCGAATAGTTCAGATTCGAATTCTTGAACAATTTTGAGGCTGCACGCACGCGCAACAAATTGTTGCGAGGCTGTGGGTACTCTAAATAGTTCTAAATCGAATTCTTAAACATTTTTGAGGCCGCCCGCACGCGCAACAAATTGTTGCGAGGCTGTTGGTACTCCAAATAGTTCAAATTCGAATTCTAGAACAATTTTGAGGCTGCCCGCACGCGCAACAAATTGTTGCGAGGCTGTGGGTACTCTAAATAGTTCAAATTCGCAATCTTGAATAATCTTGGGGCCGCCTGCACGCGCAACAAATTGTTGCGAGGCTGTGGGTACTCTAAATAGTTCAAATTCGCAATCTTGAATAATCTTGGGGCCGCCTGCACGCGCAACAAATTGTTGCGAGGCTGTGGGTACTCTAAATAGTTCAAATTCGCAATCTTGAATAATCTTGGGGCCGCCTGCACGCGCAACAAATTGTTGCGAGGCTGTGGGTACTCTAAATAGTTCTAAATCGAATTCTTAAACATTTTTGAGGCCGCCCGCACGCGCAACAAATTGTTGCGAGGCGGTAGGTACTCCAAATAGTTCAAATTCGAATTCTAGAACAATTTTGAGGCTGCCCGCACGCGCAACAAATTGTTGCGAGGCTGTGGGTACTCTAAATAGTTCAAATTCGCAATCTTGAATAATCTTGGGGCCGCCTGCACGCGCAACAAATTGTTGCGAGGCTGTGGGTACTCTAAATAGTTCTAAATCGAATTCTTAAACATTTTTGAGGCCGCCCGCACGCGCAACAAATTGTTGCGAGGCGGTAGGTACTCCAAATAGTTCAAATTCGAATTCTAGAACAATTTTGAGGCTGCCCGCACGCGCAACAAATTGTTGCGAGGCTGTGGGTACTCTAAATAGTTCAAATTCGCAATCTTGAACAATTTTGGGGCCGCCCGCACGCGCAACAAATTGTTGCGAGGCTGTAGGTACTCCAAATAGTTCAAATTCGAATTCTAGAACAATTTTGAGGCTGCCCGCACGCGCAACAAATTGTTGCGAGGCTGTGGGTACTCTAAATAGTTCAAATTCGCAATCTTGAATAATCTTGGGGCCGCCTGCACGCGCAACAAATTGTTGCGAGGCTGTGGGTACTCTAAATAGTTCTAAATCGAATTCTTAAACATTTTTGAGGCCGCCCGCACGCGCAACAAATTGTTGCGAGGCTGTTGGTACTCCAAATAGTTCAAATTCGAATTCTAGAACAATTTTGAGGCTGCCCGCACGCGCAACAAATTGTTGCGAGGCTGTGGGTACTCTAAATAGTTCTAAATCGAATTCTTAAACATTTTTGAGGCCGCCCGCACGCGCAACAAATTGTTGCGAGGCTGTGGGTACTCTAAATAGTTCAAATTCGCAATCTTGAATAATCTTGGGGCCGCCTGCACGCGCAACAAATTGTTGCGAGGCTGTGGGTACTCTAAATAGTTCTAAATCGAATTCTTAAACATTTTTGAGGCCGCCCGCACGCGCAACAAATTGTTGCGAGGCTGTAGGTACTCTGAATAGTTCAGATTCAAATTCTTGAACAATTTTGGGGCCGCCCGCACGCGCAACAAATTGTTGCGAGGCTGTAGGTACTCTGAATAGTTCAGATTCGAATTCTTGAACAATTTTGAGGCTGCCCGCACGCGCAACAAATTGTTGCGAGGCGGTAGGAACTTGAAATAGTTCAAATTCGAATTCTTGAACAATTTTGAGGCTGCCCGCACTCGCAACACATGGTTGCAAGGCGGTAGGAACTCGAAATAGTTCGAATTCGAATTCTGCAACAATTTTGAGGCCGCCCGCACTCGCAACAAATTCACCAAGTATAATATAAATATGACAGAAAAAATCTGAAAGCAGAGTTCTCAATTGATTTCTAAAACAAGATGCACAATTCGATGGTAGTTGGATAAATTGTTTCCGTCATCATTTGCTATCAGTTATGAAATAACATGTATGTTCCTGTGCGCAGAAATCTTCGACTCTCGTCTTCTCAATATCACAAAACGTAAGGTAAACATAAGGCGGCGATTCACAAAAAAAAAAAAAGTTAATCATATCCTAATCTTAAAATTGAATAATCATCAATAATCATTTTTTATCGTGTACACTTCTCGTGCATAGATTATTCACCATCACGAAGCTGAGTAGAAACGTACAAATTGTGTATGTCTAATCATTTATAACACATAACTCATCGCATGCAAGCGCGGAGGGAATGCTCCATAGCACCAGATATTCCAATAATGTTTCTCTTCCTATCATCGTGGACTCGAAAAATGGAACGCACAATTTTCTTCACGTCGGGAGTAGTAGTACTCGGAAAAATTAAACTCATACTGAGGGGTCAAAGTACAAGATACTTCTTCAAGGTAATGTATACGTGTAAAGATTATTCAATATAATATTGATATCATATTATTATTATATTATTATTATTATTATTATATTTCATTAATATAATCAATCAATCATTTTTGAACAATAGTAAGAATGTATTCAACAAGATATTCATGGTAAAAAATTCTGTATTCATACTCTAGCTGTATCTAGAAGACAAACAGATAAGGTAGTCCACTATATTTCAAGAGACAATCACTACCACATCGTTTATATACCTACCCATACATATACTGACGTCATAAAATATAATGCAGTCTTGTACTATACTAATGATAGATCTATAATATTATAGAGGAGTCTATTTTCTTTTATCATCCAGATCAATTGCCAAGATGATTATCTAATTTCAATCCAACTCCACAATGCTCATATCTTGACTGAATCTATACTGAAATTCCATTCATTTTTCATTCAAACAATACATCAACAATCGTGGTACGACTCTGTAGGAGTCTTTGCGATTGATACTTTTTTTCTCAAGGTCGTCGATCTCACACCAACTATTGCTAGCCCATCTATATGTCAATGCCGTATAGTGCCCTGCCACATCTGTATGGTCCATTAAAGCTTGTTGCGGATTTTTTCGTAGGTTAACTCGAACCTTATACGAGCACACACCTACCAAAAGCATGTTTCTCGTGTTAGTCAATGGATTGAACAGTTTTTTGGGAATTTTCGCGAGGGAAACTACTTCCGAGGAATCATCGGCATTCGTGACTTCAAATATAATTATATCTCCTGAAAAAACAAAATTATTTTCATGACATTAGAAGTACCTGTATTGTGTTTGATATTTTACAAAATATCAATCTTTAAATGTCTGATGACATGAGTGCAACCGTAAGTTAATCTCGCATGCGGTTGTATTTACTAGTGTAAAGTTTGGTTAAGAGGGAAAATAAGACCCACAATTCAGTTTTGTTTTATAATAAAAAAAATCTAAACGAGAATTCAGAATTTTGTTTCCAATGAACAGAACTTGCGTTTATCGGTGAAGAGTACGTAAAAAATTTTTCAGAGTATTTCTTCTAAAATTGGCCAAGGAGTTCTTCGACAAAGGCTTTGAAACAGTATTATTATCCCTCAAGTAGTTTCTAACAGAAATCATAGTAGGGAAACACCAGGTCATGTGGAATGCGGGGGCGAAGTGAAACATCTCTTTTTTTATGAAATTTTTTTATTCACCATGAAAAACATTCATTTACGGCATATCCAACACATTTTCTATGATTTACAACATAATTTATAAGAACAGCATCGACTTTTAATATTTTTTTATTTGAGTTGAATCAAACTTTTTCAAATGAAATAAATTTATAAAAATCAAAAATCAAAACTTTTCTCATCGCTTGAGTTGTAGAAAGTGAAAAACATGTCAAATATACTGTAAATGAGTGTTTTTCATCGAAAAAAAATATCATAAAAAAGAAGTGAGTTGCCGTTTCATTTTGCTCCAGCGTTTCACTCCACTCCGTGGACCCTTACCACATACCTATTTTAGTGAGAGTTCGTATTACGGAATTCTTTGAATTACAATCTTTCAATGGGCAATTTATTGCTGATTCAATTATAGAATGATTTTCGATAAGCTTGTCGTTGGTAGGGAGCAGTTCATAGTCCGGTACATCCGTCACTGGTATATTTGCTGTGCCTGTTATATTTTCACATGTTCGACACGTGGATGTTTCGATGAAGCTTGGAAAAGGCAAAAAGATTTTCCGCGCCAGCCAAGGAACTGCCACGTTACAATTCAGAACGTTGTTTTTTACTGTCAAAACTGAAGGATATAATATGCAAATCTCCTGTAATATTGCAGCTCTTTTATTGTACGTTGCAGCTCTAATTCCATCCTGGATTATATCGACTATTAATTCGCAGTACTGCGAATTCGTAGCTTTTATCTGAGAAAATAATGAATGAATTAAAACATATCACTATGATTAGTATATTAAAATTATTGCTGGACTCTTTACGCAAATTAAAAATTGTTGACACGTTTTTAACACATTATGTTCGATCAACTAAAAACAGTTGCTTATATTATTTTCTCGGTATTACAGTTATGAGAAGGTAATATTCAATCGTCGGAGATCTAGTAAAGTAAAATGGGATTTTTCGGAACAATCGATTTTCTCAAAATTATCGTTAATCCCGTATTAAAATTTGTCTGCAATATATGTCACAGTTTAGCACAGCTGAATTGTCCTCGTGATGAAGATATTAAAATTACCTTATCAAAGATGTTTGGAAAATCTAATGCTGCAATTAAAGTCATGTACAAAAGAGTGTCAAATGCACAGGTACTAGCCAATGTTATATTTTTCCCGTTCACTATTGAAGGAGCCAACGTAATGTCACAACCATTGCGGATTATTGGTATTTCTATTCTGTTATTATTGCCAAATTTCAAACAATCTTTTATGTACACTTTATTTCCTCCTAAATATTTTGCAGCCTTCTTTTTAATCGGATTCTGCTTTTCGATTTCTGTTTGATTTGATTTCGATGAATTCAAGTCAACGTTTGCATCTGAAAATAGTCCAATTATCCGTCGAAGAAGAAAGTTGAGATGAAAATTTCATCATGTAGATCTCAGAAAATAATAAAGTAAAACGATATTTTAAAAGAAAAGCAAAAGAATATACTATCAAAAATAAAATCTATAAAAAATATTATGTACAAATGTTAATGCATAGTTTTACCCAATCATATCTGATCCGATCTTATACATTAAATCTCTCGAAATATGCATAATGCATATAATGCGTATGATTGATTATTTGAGCCTGTATGATTTTTTATCCGGAAACAATATCTTGTAATAATACAGTTAAGGGGGGAATCCCTTTTTTCCGCTAAATTGATCGCCTTTTGCTAATTTTCTGATGAAGAAACTATACAACGGAACAATGCGAAATTTAGCAGGCGGATTTATTTATCTCTTATCTATTCACAAAAAAATTGAAAAACATGTTCTCCCAAAAATACGCCTCCCACCCCCCTCAACGTGCGATGATCCCCAGTCGACGATGTGCACGATTTGAGTCCCGGGAACATTTTACTTTACACACATGTAGCTATCGTTTGACGAAGCGGAAGAAGAAACAAACAAAAATTGAGGATCCAGTGATGTTTTGAACTCAAAATATCGATTGATCCAAATAAATGGATCGATCTTTTCGTTATAAACAAAAAAATATTCAACGGATTGCTTTTGTTTTTCGTCAAACGATAGCTACATGTGTGTCAAGTAAAATGTTCTTCGGTTTTTGCTGCAGAATTGATGGAAAGACTCGAATCGTGCACATGGTCAACTGAGGATCATCGCGCGTCGAGGGGGTGGGAGGCGTATTTTTGGGAGGCAATGATTTTTAATTTTTTTGTAAGTTGATGAAAGATAAATAAATCCACATGCCAAATTTCGCATTGATCCGTACTACAGTTTTTTCACCGGAAGATTGGAAGTGAACGATAAATTTAGCGAAGAAAAAAGGGAATCCCACCTTAAAAGCGAAAACTTTTGCGTATAATTAATTCTGATCATCATAATTATTACCCCGTATTGAATTCCGGAATCAATACTTCTGACTAATAATTACATAAGTGTTAATTTGATAGTTTATTCATCTCAGATTGTTGAAAAATCTCATATAACAAACAAATAGACGCCTATTTCAATTTTCTGTCGAAAAATAGTATCATCCATAGTTGATTTCATTACAATTGTTGTCTATAAAGGTTCATCCTACTTCTCATAAGAAATTGAAGCGGAGTTATCATTGAGTTTATGAAAAATGATTCGGACCATCAAGAGCTAATTGTAGGACAAATTGGTAATCACACACTAGACGAGCTATACACGGAGAAAAAAGTGTGGCGATAAGTACAAAACTTTCAAATCGCTGTTACCACAATCCTATGTATAGCGATTGTCAGCTAATGATTCCTTACTATAGCTAAACGTACTGTATTAAAGACTATACAGATCGTGGTGAGCGCTATACGGATCGTGATAATCGCGATACACCGCTCGCAGCGCCATCTCTTTCGGCCTGGATCGTGATAATCAGGATCCGTTTCGTGATGAGAGCCACACTTTTTTCTCCGTGTATCTTTGTATATAATAAAATTATATTATCACATATCATTATATTATAATATATTCTATTTTGTTTCTACCTACTTTTATCCAATTGTAAATTAACTTCCTTTTCACATAATTTCTGATCGGTAATATTATTACAACCATTGTCATTTTTCCGCAAACAGTCTCGACAAATCCTTCGTTGTCCATAACCTTCTTCACTTTTATCGCCTGTGGTTTGAGATGAACACTCCGGGAATACGTGGACATTTCGGTTGCAATACCGACATTTATGTGCATCTTAATAAAATATAGTCTCATTATAATAACTGTTTTAAAGCCACTTCAGAATCTTTGATAAATAAGATGATTGATGACTTTCTATGCTGACTTTAATAATGTAATTTGCCTCATACCTGATGGTTCATCACCTCTCAAACAAGCTGGACAATTTTTTTCATCATTTTTTTGCAGTTTTTGAGGCGTAGATGTATAGTAGACGTCATGATGAACTTCCTCAATTTTTCTATTACGATTTTTTTTTTTATTTGTACCCACTGGCCTTGTTCGTTTCTCGAATCCTCCTTTACCACCCCAATTCTCGATGTCATTTAAAACTATATTTTCCTCTTCTATGTGACAATTCGAACAAACTATTTCATTGTCACAACCGAGATTAATACAATCTACGGAGTGCACGTTTTTTCCGCACACGGAGCAAGATAGTATTCTGTTCTCTACGATTTCAGAATTACATACAGAGCAAAGAGGGAACTGTTCTGAATCTTCTAGATCGTTATTTGACATATTTTTTTCACTTGAATAATGAAGCGGCGATTCATTAGGATTATCTTCATTATTATTTACATCGACTGTATGCAAAAAATCTTCAGAAAAAGATAAACCATCGTTTGAGAGGGTACTATCGATAATGTCTTTTCGATTTAAGCATTTCAAACAAATGAAACCATTATCGTAATTCACAGCACAGTCTATATGAACACTTTTCTGGCAAACCGTGCACCTTCTTTGCTCTTCATTTGAAACTTGGTTATCGCATACCCAACATACATCCCTTTTGAGAATTTCTTTGGCGTGTTTGTTGATATCCGCACTGATAATATTGAATTTTCCTTTCAAGTAGTCGAGATGCTTATCCACTAATTTATCAACTCTCACACATTTTTGAATATCTTTCATTATAATATGTTTAAATTTGTTCATTTCACTTTCCACAGGAGCACTGCTGGCTGGGTTTCTTCCGAATGAAAAATCTGAACTAAAAGCACATGACCAAATAGGATATAATTCCATGTCCTTTAATATTTGTTTCTTCAGATCAATGTTATGTAGGTAAAATGCATTTGCGGTGGGTCTATTCTCTTTTTCATCGAAGTATTTTTCGCTCTTTTCATATATGTCGAGAGCCCATTTTCCCCAGTAATTTGTTTTTGTTTTATTGCTCAATTCAATTTCTTCGTTGGGAATCTTTTCAGTTTCTTCGTAGTGTTCTTCGATGTTGTCAATCAAATTACGATGTTCCTCTGAAAAATTAGTAGCATCTTGAATGCATAATAAGATTTCGTAGAAGTTTATTTAAAATTGTGGAGATCAATAAAGTATTGTGGCATTTGAATCGTTCGTTTAGTATATAATGGGGCCGTCCGCATGAAAAGGGCTCACATTGTCGATCCTAGTTTCCGAGATATTTGCATTCTCCCGGTATTAAGAATTTTTTTTTTTTTCATTGTCTTTAATTGTCTAAATTCTTTCCATCTTTATGATACCCTTGATCAATTAGAATCGTCGTCTTATTAACTTCCTACCAGAACTGCATTGAACCTCAGCTCCACCTTCAATTTGATTTTCCTCAAAACTCTGTTTTTTCAATTATACTTCATAACTCCGCCAGTTTTCAGTTGAAACTCAGAGGGTTCTATCTGGTCTCAAAAGATGGGTAAATTCACCTGCGCAGGCCCATACTGACCCCATAGTGACCCCATATCGACAACGTGGGCCCATTTCATGCGGACGGCCACATTATTGTTTTCAAGTTTATCAATCTGTTAGCAATTACTGGTATAATATACATACATGGTGAGTCTCTTCAAGTATCGAGAATAGAAAGAGCTTAGTTGGTCCATACACATTGATAATTCTTATTGTCATTTCTTATTACCTTGGTCCTCACACAGTCAAGGATATTCGCCAACTAGGATCCTCCCATTCTTAGTACTTGAACAGACTCAGCCTGTATATACGAAACTGAGGCTAACACGAAATTGTGATCATGACAAAGATTAACCCATTTAATGAGCAAGAAAACTTTCAGCCGACACAGTGTCTGAATTCTGAACTATATATCAATGAACAATCGTGAAATCTAACAATGATATTGAACTGTTGCAATTAGAAATATACTTATATTGAAACACAAAGGTTAAATTCATATGAATTCCAAAATAAGCCCCAAGTATCCATTTTTGGATGTTTATAAAATCGGTCAAAACAGCAAGATACATCGGTCACAAAAAATTAAAAAGCTATTGAGGTTGGGAATTTCATATGGGGTTATCTCTGTGATAAGCCGATAGATCAGGTGTATTAATTCAAATTCCAGCGTTTCATAAGTACAAAAAATTGATAAAACTTTGGAGTTTTGGTTTAATAATTCAATTCAGGTAAAAATTTGAGATGCCAAAGTATAGAATGCGGTCGAATAATCGAAGTCTCATGTTTAAATAATTACCTGTGATCAATTCTTCCAACATATTATATTGGATTGAACATTCGTTCGTGTTGAATTCGCAATTACTTATTATGAAAATGCTGTTCAAAATTTTCTTCGCATCTTCTAGATCTTCACAAAGAATAAGTTGGCCTATTGACGCCAGATAAAAAACTTTTATTGTTCTTGGTAGCCCACCTAGTAGCTTACTATATTTCTTTATAAAGTGTGCTACATCAATACGAATACGTACTAGTATTCTTTGGATATTTGTATGAAATGCATCAGCGTATTCTTCTACGTTGGACAAATCACTAAATACTTTGACACATGCATTTAGAAGCGCTCGAGACTCGTCACAAATTATCTCTTTTGGTAATAACACAGAATTACTCAACCAGTCATTTAAAAAAGCCATGATGTCCCTAGTAGTGTGCCTTTCCGAAAGCATTTGTGCTAAGGAAAACTGACCTTCTGATGTATGAGTGACTATTAAGTATAAGAAAATAGATTTCTTCGAATTACTGTACGGCCTATCAATCTTTTGAATTGAAAATCCTGTAGCATCCACACATAGAGTCGCACCATACATCTTACAAATTTTTTTATAAGTTTGAATTTGTTCATTAGTCCAATAATGAACAAAAAAAGGTTTTCGTCCAATGTCATGAATAGCATGTACATGTTTTGTATGTGACAAAATATCCAATGCCGTAATCGGATCTTCGTGTATACGCTGCTTAGCTATTTGTCGCGATTGGGCAGCATGAAGAACATTAGCTGAATATAACATCGGTGGATTAGAGTCACCTTGATTCATAAGTTCGGTGGCAATTTTCGATCTATACATTTCTACTCCGATCGCCTGAACGTCTTTAACAGCTGCTTCTCGAGTATTTCCACGAAGCCAATTTTTCCCACAGTTCTTACCCGAACCTGGTTGAAGCACCAAGTTTGCCACAACATCTTTATCTTTATTTTCTCTTGATAGGGTACATTTCAAGTCTGAACCACATTTGCAATAAGCTAAAACAGCGAAAAAAGAATATTATGGTAGGTATTGAAATAAAATAAGCTTCGGCCAATAACTATACCGAGAATTTTCTGTAACACCCGACACCCCCTTCCTACGGGCTACGGCCGAACCAACACAGGTACATACCGCGTGCGTGAGGCTCGGGCTGGAGGGGATAGACTGTAAGTAGCATTGCCTATCCCGTTCCGACCGAGCCTCACGCACGCGGCATGTACCTGTGTTCGTTTGGCCGTAGGAAGGGGATCGTTTACTCTCACCGAATATTCCCGATATGTATATGGATGATTATTCTTTCACCTTTAAACGTTCCTGATGTTCCTTCCTTAGATAATGAATGATCTCTATAGTGGAATGCACATCTTATGTGCAACTCATCCCAGATTTTTCTAGAAAAAAACTTTTGCCAAACATCTGGCACGAATACGAGCTTTTCTTCGTATGTTGGTCTGCGACCAGGCTTCTTCCGCTTTCGCATAGATTTTTCGGTGATTTGATCGAAAACATTTTTTTCAATTTTTATTGACAACTTAATTTCTTTATTGGATTCAAAATAATGACTGTCATTAGCGGAAATATCAAGAGAATCTTCTTCTGAACTATTATAGGAATCATCAATCTCATTGAAGGTTTCATTCAATAATTTTTTTCGCAAATCATACCGATTGCCTGTAACCATCGCATGGATAGAAGCTGCAGATAATTGTTTATTAACGTGTTCTGACAATTCATCCCAAATTTTATGGTGTTTAGTAACTATTTTACTATCTTGAACAATCTCCTCTTTTCTGTCAAGGATTTCTTTGATCAGATCTTCCCGATCTACTTTTGTTTTTCTACCAGCGACCATTTTTTTTTTTTTTGTTTATCGGAATGGCATTATTAAATAACAATCGACTTTCCGTATGTAGGTTATCGAAAACGAACTGTCTTGATTTTGATACTGAAAATAATCAATATTGAATATACGTGAGTATACATCCAATTAACCCGAAGAGATAATTAGCACTTTCTATTATAGAATTTCGTTTACAGAATCCTAATTGACTTTTGTGCAACACATCGAAATTATTAACTATCGAAGCTACATTTTTAAATTGTATGAATAAATTGATAATATATCAAATCCACTAAAACTATATATCCATGCCAAATCGACCTGGTCCTGACCCTCGACCTCCCAGATCTGGTCCGCGATTTTTTGTATCATTCTTCTGACTCTGAAGAGCAATTAGAATTTTTTTTCAGATTTTTCATGACTTTGGGCGCATCATGAAATTTTCGAAGTTTTTTTTCAACACCTCGATGGCCCTGATCGAAAAATTTGAAAAAATTCTCGAAATTTCTGTGTCAGAAATGAAAATGTTTGAACCAAAATTCATAATGTCTCGACTCTCGCTTAAACCTGTTTTTTTTTTTCATCTTTTGTCGATGAAAAAGTTTGGAAAAATAGAAGTTGGGATCATACCGTGGACTGCTGCTTGAATATTTCTAACGACAGCCAAGGATTTCTGAACATTTTCTCGGATTTTTTTGAAGATTTTTTTTTCTGGATATCAACGTGAAATCAAATTAGAAGCTGGAAAAACAGGTTGGAGCAAAAGCCCAGACATTATGAATTTTGGTTAAAAAATTTTCATTTCTGACACAGAATTTTTGAGAATTTTTTCAGATTTTTCGATCACGGCCATCGAGGTGTTGAAAAAAAAACTTCGAAAATTCATGATTCGCTCAAATTTGTTTTGAAAAATCTGAAATAATTCTGATCGCTATTGAGAGTCAGGCGAATGATACAAAAAATCGCGGACCAGATCTGATAGGTCGAGGGTCAGGGCCGGGTCAATTTGGCATGGAACGCCCCATATATATAAAATACTATCGAAATTGGGAAACAGAATTCATTTATTATCTTCCAACTTATTACATTTCCTGTGTACAAGGGCGGTTATTGGAGGCTGACATACGTTTTCACCGACTCGAATCGTTTGATAATAATGATAATAATGACAAAAAAGTCTAGGCGAAACGCCAGGGCTGTGACTTGATGACAGGACGAGCGCCGCAAGACACTCGAAAAAATTTACAAATTTGTAATATTTTGAATTTAGATGAAGAAACACTAATTTTTCAGTGAAATTATCTGTTTTTTAGAAATAATAATTGGTCACCCGAAAGTTCGAACTCAGAGTGATTTAAAATTTTTTTTTATTGAGAATAAATAGTTTGCGAAAATAATAGATCTTAGTTTTTCAAGGCGTATATATTACCGTTAGATTGTAATGACCGCTCTCATGTACCTACACATACAGCGGCTTAAATAATATACATATGAGTCAATCCACGTCAAGCGGAACGGATTTGGCCAAAATATTCGTCGATGTTTCTGATTCTTTTGTAATTTTTGTTACATATTCTCTGGGTAAAATGAATGAATGGAATATTTTTTTTTTTTTTTTTTTTAATCGAAGGGCTTGGAAGCTACAAGGGGTTGAATTTTCGAAAAAACCACCAAAAATTGGAATCGCGCTCTCCTTCAAACGTGAATACCTCTGGTTCCCTTAGTCGTACAAACGTCATAAAAAACTCATTTTGAAGCTCTTGAATTGTACTTTCGTAATACTAATTTTCAATCCAGTAATTAAACAATTTTCTATTTGTTATGAACAATTATATTATTTAAACGCGATTTTCGAGATGAATGCCCCCTTCGAATATTCTGAAAAAAATACGAGCGTGTTCCTTGATTCATTCTCTACAAAATCTGTGAATTTAAAAATGGAACTTCGATGGAAACTATATCTAAGAAGCGATTGAATCGCGCGAGACGTCGCGCGCGGCCGTGTACGCGGGAGCGCTGGCCCGATACTTGTTCGCTTCACATGCAAATAATGTGGGAAGACATATTATACGTTTACATTCATCAAATCTATTAATTCACGAAATTATTTTTTTTATTTCATACTGGCTACGCGACTCGAAACTACGAAAATATATAAGTATAGAGGTACACACTTGAATAAAATGCTAAAAATAACTGGCAAATATAACGTAGTTTTGGATTCCATCAAATGGAATACGTCAGGGCCCGGCACACTCATTAGTCCAAAGAGCCAAAGCTCTAAATCCACTTAACCCGTTCACCGGCACTAATCCTTTCAACGCCATTTCTTGGATTTCGGTAGGTATGGGTGGGAATATGCAGGTATGAAAAGACCCGAACGGTCGGACGCAGTTCTTGCCGTCGCAAATAGAGCAAACCACCCCTTAGTTCCTTTTATTTCTCCTGAACGCTGCCCCTACCATCGCACTTTCAGGTAAGAACGAGTGACCGTTTTCAGGTAGACCGAAGGGACTTACGGTCGGACTAATTGCAACTCAGAGCCAGGCTGGCGCTGAGCGCCCGGCGGTTCCGGGTCCTGGAATACGTCACCGTATTGTTCGGTCAATTACGTACTAAATTAATCAAATCGAAATTACTCAATCATAAACTACGAGAACTACGTGAGCGGCAAAGTCCAAATATTCTTTAATATTTCTGAATTATGGTTCGCAATATTAGTAATCTTCTGTATAGAAAAACTGATTGTGAGTGTACGAAATATTTATTACAGTGTACCAATGATTCGAAAAAAAAATATTTCGAAGGTATATGTCTCCCCTTAAGATTTTATTTGAATGTATAGTTCTCGTAGTTTATGGTCGAGTAATTTTCAATTTAATCATTTATTACGTAATTGATCGAATAATATGGTGAGGAATTCCATTGAATGGAATCGAAGAGTAGGTACGTTGTGATCACGAAGATTTTAGTCAAATGTGTATACCTCTATATTTATATATTTTCGTAGTTTCGAGTCGCGTAGCCAGTATGAAATAAAAAAAACAATTTCGTAAATTAATAGATTCGATGAATGTAAACGTATAATATGTCTTCCTACATTATTTGCATGTGAAGCGAACAAGTACCGGGTCCAGCGCTCCCGCGTACACGGCCGCGCGCGACGTCTCGCGCGATTCAATCGCTTTTTAGATATAATTTCCATCGGAGTTCCATTTTTAAATTCACAGATTTTGTAGAGAATTAATTAAGGAACAAGCTCGTATTTTTTTCAGAATATTCGAAGGGGGCATTCATCTCGAAAATCGCATTTAAATAATATAATTGTTCATAACAAATAGAAAATTGTTCAATTACTGGATTTAAAATTAATATTACGAAAGTACAATTCGAGAGCTTCAAAATGAGTTTTTTATGACGATTGTACGACTAAGGGAACCAGAGATATTCACGTTTAAAGGAGAGCGCGATTCCAATTTTTGGTGGTTTTTTCGAAAATTCAACCCCTTGTAGCTTCCAAGCCCTTCGAGTAAAAAAAAAAAAAAAATTCTCATCTATTCATTTTACCCAGAGAATATGTAAAAAAAAATTACGACAATTTTCAAGCACATGCGGTCAAAAAGGTGTCCCGCTTGACGTGGACTGACTCATATGCATGTAACACATAACACATATCGATTTTTCATTTCAGTATCAGGTCACAATAGTTTGAGAATCAGTAATGAGCTAAGTACTATGCATAGAAAGATGTAAATCGTGAAAAAGTTAGCAACAATGTTCGGAAAACTGGATTACAAATATACTAATGTTTTAATGTCGAGATGACTTTAGTACCTCGTATTAATTATTTCAGACACACTCTTAAGTACTTCAATGTTTCCTAAATTATTCTGCAACATTTTATTGAAATTGTATTCAATAAGGTATATTATCATGTACAAATTTTTCTGGAATAAAAAAAAAAAAAAGGAAAAGAAACAGTACTGCTTGGTACAATGTATGTAGATCGTGCGCCTATGGAAAGATGTCTAAAACGATGCTGTATACAAATAACGATCATTAATTTTGTTAACTTATTAACGGAAGAATACCAACACACGGTATGCGAGGTGATTATTTGCTTGTTTGCATCCATCAGATTGACGTACTGTAGAAGTTCTTTTAAGATTTATGATGAATTGTTTAGTAATATTATTTTCTGTTTTTAAATCGACAAGTTCGAAGAAAATGTATACAAGAAAAAACAGATTTCGCGGTAAAACAATGGACTGTTTAATCGCGCCATTACATCATTACATACTTAACTCACGATGATTTTTATAATTTATGTACAGATAAAAAAAAAACCACCAAGTTCACAAAACAACGCTAAATACTTACGGAAATGCCTTGTTCGTCAATAAAAACTTGTGGTGACAAAAAAGATTTATTTCAAAACAGCCACTATCACTATACATTCGATGTCACTGTACTACAATTTAGATTGACTCACTGGCTTTTATTTGAGAGCAAAGAATTTTGAAAATTAGTTCTTAACCGTAGGGCAATCGTACAACAAATAACATGAAACAACGTGCGGTTATTCGCACGCCGCGTGTTTGCACTGTTAAGGGATCTTCTTTGTGCCTCCTGCGCCGCGCTAGACCAGTCAGCGCGAGTTTTATGTTACAGTTTCGATGCCCAGTAGACCAATCATTTTATGATTTCAAATGACACTAATTGTGGGAGGCATGAAAAAAATACTACGATATAGCGATAGACGCGAATAATATACCGTACCATTTGTGACTTCTAGTTTTTAATCGTTTTTGAATGAAAAATTAAAAACCCGAACAAAACTCGAAAAAAACACGTTTCTGTACCGTTCGCCTCGAACGCTGCTTAAACGAAGGCAGATAGACCATGGGTTGACGGGACCTTTTTTGTAGAGCGTTAAATTTTTTACAAGAAAGTCAGCGACGGCATATATCTATAGTTGATATCCGATGCGTTTGAGGCGATGCAAAACGCATCAGATATCAACTATAGATATACGCCGTCACGGACTTTTTTGTAGAGAATTTAACGCTTTACAAAATAGGTCCTGTCAACCCATGGTCTATCTGCCTTCGTTTAAGCAGCGTTCGAGGCGAACGGTACAGAAACGTTATTTTTTCGAGTTTTTTTTTCGGGTTTTTAATTTTTTATTTAAAAACGATTAAAAACTGGAAGTCACAAATGGTACGGTATATTATTCGCGTCTATCGCTATATCGTAGTATTTTTTTCATGCCTCCCACAATTAGTGTCATTGAAAGCCCTAAAATTGCATAGAATGACTAGTCAGGTGGTCAGTGGAGCTACGTATATTATACAGGGTGTCCCATTTTAAGTAATCCAATCGATTATCTCCTCTGGAAAGCATTGAAAATGAAAACTTTCCGAATGTAAGTTGTTCGGTTTGGAGGGGCACATCTGAAGGTGACCTTTATTTTGACTTTGACCTTTTTCTTCAAGGTTAATTGAGGGTCAACTTCATTTTTTTTCATGGAAACCTCTATATTCGACTTCAGAAATGGAAAAAGCGGAAAATTTTACGTTCGAACATGCCATCATATCATGAATTGAAATATTCTCAGAGATCATCTAGAGGTTAAGCAAGTTATCAAAAATTATTAGAAACCCCACCTCAAAATGCATTATTACTTACGCAGTCCCTCACAAATTGTTGCAGTGAGAACTCACTCAATCGACAGCTGATGGTTATGATAACGTGCAACGTAAAAAGATTTTTAGACGAAAAATTTTGCGTTCTTCTTTTTTTTTTGAAACCTTATATTGGAATTTTTATTGGAAATAAGAATCATTCCAATTCATGATATGATAGCATGTTTGAACGTAAAATTTCCCGCTCTTTCCATTTCTAAAGTCAAAAATAGGGGTTTTCATAAAAAAAATAAAGTTGACCCTCGGATAACCTTGAAGGAGAAAGTCAAGGTCAAAATGAAGGTCACCATCGGATGTCCCCCTCTGAACCAAACAACTTTCATCTGAAAACTCGTCAATTTCAATGCTTTCCAGAGAAGATATTCGAGTAGATTACTTAAAATGGGACACCCTGTATGTCTGTATTGGTCTGTAGGGAAAACGAAAAGACATTTGAACTCGCTTCAAAATAAATTATGAAAACAGAAGTAATATGAACTTACCGTACGATAATTTTTGAGATTATGAATATTTTGTTTAGTACATACCTAATATTATTCATTGAATAATTTGTTGATTGTATTCAGTGAAGGAAATTTCAGTTGAGTAAATTACCGCATTCCGAAAATAATCTTTACACGTATACATTACCTTGGACGAGTATCTTACATTTTGACCCCTCAGTATGAATTCAATTTTTCGAGTACTACCA
Source organism: Tenthredo livida (assembly GCA_963992785.1). Classification (NCBI taxonomy): domain Eukaryota; kingdom Metazoa; phylum Arthropoda; class Insecta; order Hymenoptera; family Tenthredinidae; genus Tenthredo; species Tenthredo livida. The sequence goes on along the minus strand of OZ023069.1, from coordinate 24,910,282 downwards.
CTCCCGACATAAAAAGGATTCTGCGTTCCATTTTTCAAGTCCACGATGATAGAAAGAGAAACATTATTGGAATATCCGGATACTATGGATGCATTCTCCCCGCGATTGCATGCAATAAGATATATGTATTATAAATAGATAGACAAACAAATTTTGTACGTTTATACTCAGCTTCGTGATGATGAATAATCTGATCACAAGAAATATAGATCATGAAAAATGATAATCGATGATTATTCAATTTTGAGATTAGGATATTATTATTTTTTTTTTTTTTGTATATCGCAGCCTGACGTTTATCTTACGTTTTGTGATATTGAGAAGACGAGAGTCGAAGATTTCTGCGCACAGGAACATACATGTTATTTCGTAACTGATGGCAAATGATAACTGCAACAATTTATCCAACTACCATCGAATTGTGCATCTTGTTTTAGCAATCAATTGAAAACCTCTGCTTTTGAATATCTTCTGTCATATTCATATTATACTTGATGAATTTGTTGGGAGTGCGGGCTGCCTCAAAATTGTTCCAGAATCCGAATTTGAACTATTCAGAGTACCTACAGCCTGGCAACAATTTGTTGCGCGTGCGGGCGGCCCCAAGATTATTCAAGATTGCGAATTTAAACTATTTAGAGTACCCACAGCCTCGCAACAATCTGTTGCGCGTGCGGGTGGCCTCAAAATTGTTCAAGAATTCGAATCTGAACTATTCAGAGTACCAACAGCCTCGCAACAATTTGTTGCGCGTGCGGGCGGCCCCAAAATTGTTCAAGAATTTGAATCTGAACTATTCAGAGTACCTACAGCCTCGCAACAATTTGTTGCGCGTGCGGGCGGCCTCAAAATTGTTCAAGAATTCGAATTTGAACTATTTTGGGTACCCACAGCCTCGCAACAATTTGTTGCGCGTGCAGGCGGCCCCAAGATTATTCAAGATTGCGAATTTGAACTATTTAGAGTACCCACAGCCTCGCAACAATTTGTTGCGCGTGCGGGCAGCCTCAAAATTGTTCAACAATTCGAATCTGAACTATTCGGAGTACCTACAGCCTCGCAACAATTTGTTGCGCGTGCGTGCAGCCTCAAAATTGTTCAAGAATTCGAATCTGAACTATTCGGAGTACCTACAGCCTCGCAACAATTTGTTGCGCGTGCGGGCGGCCTCAAAAATGTTTAAGAATTCGATTTAGAACTATTTAGAGTACCCACAGCCTCGCAACAATCTGTTGCGCGTGCGGGTGGCCTCAAAATTGTTCAAGAATTCGAATCTGAACTATTCAGAGTACCAACAGCCTCGCAACAATTTGTTGCGCGTGCGGGCGGCCCCAAAATTGTTCAAGAATTTGAATCTGAACTATTCAGAGTACCTACAGCCTCGCAACAATTTGTTGCGCGTGCGGGCGGCCTCAAAATTGTTCAAGAATTCGAATTTGAACTATTTTGGGTACCCACAGCCTCGCAACAATTTGTTGCGCGTGCAGGCGGCCCCAAGATTATTCAAGATTGCGAATTTGAACTATTTAGAGTACCCACAGCCTCGCAACAATTTGTTGCGCGTGCGGGCAGCCTCAAAATTGTTCAACAATTCGAATCTGAACTATTCGGAGTACCTACAGCCTCGCAACAATTTGTTGCGCGTGCGTGCAGCCTCAAAATTGTTCAAGAATTCGAATCTGAACTATTCGGAGTACCTACAGCCTCGCAACAATTTGTTGCGCGTGCGGGCGGCCTCAAAAATGTTTAAGAATTCGATTTAGAACTATTTAGAGTACCCACAGCCTCGCAACAATTTGTTGCGCGTGCGGGCAGCCTCAAAATTGTTCAAGAATTCGAATCTGAACTATTCGGAGTACCTACAGCCTCGCAACAATTTGTTGCGCGTGCGGGCGGCCCCAAAATTGTTCAAGAATTTGAATCTGAACTATTCAGAGTACCTACAGCCTCGCAACAATTTGTTGCGCGTGCGGGCGGCCTCAAAAATGTTTAAGAATTCGATTTAGAACTATTTAGAGTACCCACAGCCTCGCAACAATTTGTTGCGCGTGCAGGCGGCCCCAAGATTATTCAAGATTGCGAATTTGAACTATTTAGAGTACCCACAGCCTCGCAACAATTTGTTGCGCGTGCGGGCGGCCTCAAAAATGTTTAAGAATTCGATTTAGAACTATTTAGAGTACCCACAGCCTCGCAACAATTTGTTGCGCGTGCAGGCGGCCCCAAGATTATTCAAGATTGCGAATTTGAACTATTTAGAGTACCCACAGCCTCGCAACAATTTGTTGCGCGTGCGGGCAGCCTCAAAATTGTTCAACAATTCGAATCTGAACTATTCGGAGTACCTACAGCCTCGCAACAATTTGTTGCGCGTGCGTGCAGCCTCAAAATTGTTCAAGAATTCGAATCTGAACTATTCGGAGTACCTACAGCCTCGCAACAATTTGTTGCGCGTGCGGGCGGCCTCAAAAATGTTTAAGAATTCGATTTAGAACTATTTAGAGTACCCACAGCCTCGCAACAATTTGTTGCGCGTGCGTGCAGCCTCAAAATTGTTCAAGAATTCGAATCTGAACTATTCGGAGTACCTACAGCCTCGCAACAATTTGTTGCGCGTGCGGGCGGCCCCAAAATTGTTCAAGAATTTGAATCTGAACTATTCAGAGTACCTACAGCCTCGCAACAATTTGTTGCGCGTGCGGGCGGCCTCAAAAATGTTTAAGAATTCGATTTAGAACTATTTAGAGTACCCACAGCCTCGCAACAATTTGTTGCGCGTGCAGGCGGCCCCAAGATTATTCAAGATTGCGAATTTGAACTATTTAGAGTACCCACAGCCTCGCAACAATTTGTTGCGCGTGCGGGCGGCCTCAAAAATGTTTAAGAATTCGATTTAGAACTATTTAGAGTACCCACAGCCTCGCAACAATTTGTTGCGCGTGCGTGCAGCCTCAAAATTGTTCAAGAATTCGAATCTGAACTATTCGGAGTACCTACAGCCTCGCAACAATTTGTTGCGCGTGCGGGCGGCCCCAAAATTGTTCAAGAATTTGAATCTGAACTATTCAGAGTACCTACAGCCTCGCAACAATTTGTTGCGCGTGCGGGCGGCCTCAAAAATGTTTAAGAATTCGATTTAGAACTATTTAGAGTACCCACAGCCTCGCAACAATTTGTTGCGCGTGCAGGCGGCCCCAAGATTATTCAAGATTGCGAATTTGAACTATTTAGAGTACCCACAGCCTCGCAACAATTTGTTGCGCGTGCGGGCGGCCTCAAAAATGTTTAAGAATTCGATTTAGAACTATTTAGAGTACCCACAGCCTCGCAACAATTTGTTGCGCGTGCGTGCAGCCTCAAAATTGTTCAAGAATTCGAATCTGAACTATTCGGAGTACCTACAGCCTCGCAACAATTTGTTGCGCGTGCGGGCGGCCCCAAAATTGTTCAAGAATTTGAATCTGAACTATTCAGAGTACCTACAGCCTCGCAACAATTTGTTGCGCGTGCGGGCGGCCTCAAAAATGTTTAAGAATTCGATTTAGAACTATTTAGAGTACCCACAGCCTCGCAACAATTTGTTGCGCGTGCAGGCGGCCCCAAGATTATTCAAGATTGCGAATTTGAACTATTTAGAGTACCCACAGCCTCGCAACAATTTGTTGCGCGTGCGGGCAGCCTCAAAATTGTTCAACAATTCGAATCTGAACTATTCGGAGTACCTACAGCCTCGCAACAATTTGTTGCGCGTGCGTGCAGCCTCAAAATTGTTCAAGAATTCGAATCTGAACTATTCGGAGTACCTACAGCCTCGCAACAATTTGTTGCGCGTGCGGGCGGCCTCAAAAATGTTTAAGAATTCGATTTAGAACTATTTAGAGTACCCACAGCCTCGCAACAATTTGTTGCGCGTGCGTGCAGCCTCAAAATTGTTCAAGAATTCGAATCTGAACTATTCGGAGTACCTACAGCCTCGCAACAATTTGTTGCGCGTGCGGGCGGCCCCAAAATTGTTCAAGAATTTGAATCTGAACTATTCAGAGTACCTACAGCCTCGCAACAATTTGTTGCGCGTGCGGGCGGCCTCAAAAATGTTTAAGAATTCGATTTAGAACTATTTAGAGTACCCACAGCCTCGCAACAATTTGTTGCGCGTGCAGGCGGCCCCAAGATTATTCAAGATTGCGAATTTGAACTATTTAGAGTACCCACAGCCTCGCAACAATTTGTTGCGCGTGCGGGCGGCCTCAAAAATGTTTAAGAATTCGATTTAGAACTATTTAGAGTACCCACAGCCTCGCAACAATTTGTTGCGCGTGCGTGCAGCCTCAAAATTGTTCAAGAATTCGAATCTGAACTATTCGGAGTACCTACAGCCTCGCAACAATTTGTTGCGCGTGCGGGCGGCCCCAAAATTGTTCAAGATTGCGAATTTGAACTATTTAGAGTACCCACAGCCTCGCAACAATTTGTTGCGCGTGCGGGCGGCCTCAAAATTGTTCTAGAATTCGAATTTGAACTATTTGGAGTACCTACCGCCTCGCAACAATTTGTTGCGCGTGCGGGCGGCCTCAAAATTGTTCAACAATTCGAATTTGAACTATTTTGGGTACCTACAGCCTGGCAACAATTTGTTGCGCGTGCGGGCGGCCCCAATATTGTTCAAGATTCCGAATTTGAACTATTGTGAGTACCTACCGCCTCGCAACAATTTGTTGCGCGTGCGTGTGGCCTCAAAATTGTTCAAGAATTCGAATTTGAACTATTTCGAGTTCCTACCGTCTTGCAACAATTTGTTGCAAGTGCGGGTGGGCTTTTAAGTCATTCCAGGTACCAGATTCGAACTTCTTTGAATATGTCCGCTGTTGTTTGATGCTTGAGAGGCATTTAGTTACCGATATCAGTATTTCACACCAAAATATCTGCTCTGATGATATCGAATAATTGTTTTCTGGGAAGAATACAGTCATGGTTCGATCGTATCTTTGATGCTACAAATTTTCATGCGTATGACGTTGCCGTTCAATCATTCGGTGGAATCTTACCTGGGTCCTCGCTAGCTCAATATTATGCTGGCGGTGTTGCGCTTTTCTCTTGAACCGTCAGCGCTACAATTTTTTGACTCCCGCAACAAATTCGCTACAAATCGGCTACAAATTACCCACCTGGTCCCGTTGTGGCCCGCAGCTTTGGCCCCGCCAGTGTAATATACCTGATCCAGACGGATCTGTAGACGTAAGACGCGGTGTGCGGCCGCCACTCGGAGTTCGGTCCATGGGTCAGTTTTGCTGGCGCTTCCGCCCCAGTGGTCCGTCTAAGGGGGGGGGAGTTGTAACATTGCATGTTACGACAGGCTCCTCACCCCTTAAACGACCTTAGCGGAGTGACTGGAAAAGTACGAATGTTTAGAGAACCCCGAGGTTTGACAGAAATTCCGAGAGGCGACCGTGACCGACTAAAGACTGTTGAGCATATTATTTATTCTTTTGTTTTGTTTTACGACTTTTCTCTAACATATGGGAGACGAGGCCCAGCCGACGGTTAAGATACTGTGACAGAGACACACCACTACCGACGCAAGACGTCCCAGTATCGACTGTTTGGATCCTACTCGACGAACGCCACCCAAAAGCTTCGGAGGATAGTTAGTGGCCACGCTACCTCCTGCTATTAATCTAGAGGACACGGGAGAGTGCCAAGGGCACTCTACAACGGGGGATATCGGTGGTGGAAGAGATTCCCGCCACCAGGAAGAGCCTGCATCCCGTGAGCCTCCGACGTAGCAAGCTAAAATCATCGTGGCGAACTTTGAATTACGCGCGTGGCGACCACCGGTCGCCATGCTTAAGGGATCCTTCGGTCGATACGAAAATCGATATTTGGCCGTAACACGAGGGCGCTGATTACCGGCGCCATGCGGTCTAGTCACTCTGCGTTAGACTAGCGTTCTTAGCACGTGTGCCTTTTGCTCGGTCTGCGTTATTGCGTTGATAAAAACTATCATTTTTTGGCGTTCGAACCTCGTGGGCTTACTAGAGTTTTTTTTTGTTTTCTTGTGTTGAGTGAGTGTTTTTCCCCGAGGAATATTTCCCCCGTGGGATTAGACGATGGACTTTAGCCAGGAGAAGGCTTCCTTCCTCAGGTGGCTGGAAGACGGTAAGCGTTAGCCATTCTCACCCATGCTAATTCGAATTCGGCAACGGCCGTCAGCCATATTGCCTTGAGCAGCCACGAGGCTAATTCATATTCTTGGAATCGAATTAAACCGATCTCCGAAGGGTAGGCCGTCACCAGTGTCCCCAGGTATTAGAGTTTATCGTTCGAGTTATTATTTTCCTGAGAAAAATCGAGTATTGTATAGTTCATTAAGTTCGGGTTTGATATCTGTCGTACACGAGTGCGACAGAGATAGTCGTAGTCAGTCACTGTCGCTCTCTCTTCCTCCCGTGGGGAGAGACCTAGCTATTCGTTATTTGGACTTCGAGTCTTTGTTTTTCGGGTTCGAGTTAATACAGAATTCTAATTAAATAACTATCGCGTTGTTCGCAGAGTTAGGTTAAGTTAGTTTTAGTAAGCTCCTGTAAATATTACTTCTTTGATCAATTTCTTATTTTCTATTCTTTAGTACGAGCCGAAGGCTCACTCATTGTAAATATTCGCCTGTTAATTAGTTGTAAGTCCTCCTCGTGGAGTCTATTTAGCGTTCTAGTTGAAATATTGTCTCACGAGGACCGAGTTTGTCGAGTTATTTAATTTTTGCATGATTTTTCTTTGTTATTGCTATCCTACGTGGAAGCCAGTAGTCTATTAGATATTGTAAAACTCGCCAAACGTGGCCAGGTCGCTTATACACGACCCGAGGCCGTTCTTTCTACGAGGGAATTTATTCCCGATTGTTAAAATTATTATTTCTATTTCTTTTCTATTTTGTTGAATAAATTCTATTTTTTTTATTGTCAAATTCAAACGCTCGAGTCGTTATTTAACGTCCCGCTAATCCTTCAATTAATCCTGACCCCTCTCCGCGGTACTGTAGCTAGCCGACGCTTTACGTACCCGTAGGATATATTTTGTTTATATTTTTGAACGTGGCGGTTATCCGCCTGGCGCCCAGCATATTTTTCAGGTAATTAACGTTGGCCAATTGTCGAGTGGACGGCTCTCGGAGGCTAGCATCCGGTCTAGTTCGAGGGCTAAATAAAATCCACGTCACAGTATATACACCCACACAGCACACATGTCCGATAGATGTTCATAGGATATTCATGGGACATCCTATGTCCCATGGCTATCCTATGGATATCCTATGAACATCTATCGGATATGTGTGCTGTATGGGCAGTTGTGCTGTGCTGATGCAGCATCTTGATAAAAGAGCAGCGTGCTCGTTTTGATAAAGTTTCTATAAATATATGTTACTCTTTGACACAACCCATATCCAATATCTGAGTTATTCTCTTATCCCGACGATGTCGTAAATACAAAATGTTATAGATCATAGCAACGGAATACGTACATATAAGTACTGTATAATTATACATCAAGTTTTCAGAATCATCTTCAAATTCTCATTACAGATATTTGAAAGTCCAAGGTGTTTCTCACTTAGTTCAGACTATTCAGGAATATCAACAAGGTGTTCAGAAGAATTTGTAGAGAGCCCAGATAATACTGTGACTATTATTCGGCAGGCTGAACTAACTAGGACCAATTCCTCACCAATAAATGATGGTTATACTTCTTCTAGTTCTTTCAGTAGTTCATTTTATAGTTCTTCTTTCAATAGAAGACGAGAGACCATACAAATATCACCTCAAGAAGTGAAATTGAAGCTCAGAATACGTGAGTCATATTATACTTATATGTGCAATTTTCAGCTGTATGGTGTTACAATCTTTCACAATCAAGGATATCAGACTCCTTAAAACTGCTCGAATCATGAAACTCGACGGTATTAAGACTTATTCATGAAAACCAAATATTTTTCAGGTGAACCCTTAACCATCCCATTCTCTTACTCGCCAGCTAGTGAGTTTCCAATTGACCTATATTATCTTGTAAACGTAAGGGAGCCAATCGAAAATGGCATTAACAATGTGGATAAATTGGGAAAATCGTTGGTCGACTCTTTGCCTGATGTAACAAGCAATTTCCGGCTGGGTTTCGGCATCGCCGATTCTCACTCGTGAGTGAACAAAACGCGACTTTGATTTGAACATAATACGTCGTGATAATCTATTAAATGTTGTTGTTTTACTGGCAATACAGATTAACATTAGAGTCTTAATCGACTTTATATACTATAATAAATTGAATGAAGCAGCCCATCTCAATAACAGTAACTAATTGGAATTGCAGCTCTAGTGGAACACTCAATGGTACCACTTATGGCTTCCAGAACATCCTGTCATTATCTCCAGGTACCAGTGAGTTTACCGTAAGTAATAAATTTATAATCAACTTTTTTCGGAGCAACAATTTGTCTTACAGAGCGGTTGCGATTTTTTTTAATCATTCACAGAATTTTCTACACAATCATACAGTAGCCAACAATTCTTCGCCTTCATATGGATACGGACTTTATGCAATTCTGCAAGCAATAGTATGTCGTAACCAGATTGGTTGGCGCTCAAACTCGCAGAAAATTTTAATTGTGGCAACTGACACTGTACATCCTGAAAATAATGGCACATGGGCTGAAGCCGTGCAGCAAGTCGATGGGCTATGTCATATAGATGCAACAGGATTCTCAAGCCACTCATTGAACCAGAATTACCCGACTATAGCTCAAATCAATGACAGAGTCAAAGAAAATCAAGTCCACATAATTTGGGTCGTACCGGACGAACAGTATAGTCAATACAGAAGCCTTACGTATTATGTAGAAGGGTCATTTGCAGGACAATTGAATAATAATTCGACAAACATACCGGAGTTGATTCAAGAACTGTATGATCATATTCGTACGTCAGTAGAGATCAAAGATACAGCGAGTGAGAATGTGAAGATAAGGTATTCCTCAAGCTGTCTACAAGACGGGGCTATTAACGACACTGCAAGGTGCAACGGATTGAGAGTTGGGGACAAGGTGCAGTTTCTTGCCGAAATAGAAGCTACCGAATGTCCAAAAAACGAATCTGAATGGCATCAAAGGTTTACTATCTATCCTGTGAGTAACATTGCTTTAATTAGTACAATTTACCCGGAGTCAACAGTTTCCGGAATTGGCAATAGCACTTTAGCTGATATCAACTTTGAAACTAACACGCTCATTTCAGGTTGGTGTTGATGAAAGCCTAACTGTTGACCTGAAAATGATATGTAATTGTGATTATGGATATCCATCGGATCGGGTTTATGAAAAACGCACTGCAGCTTGCCACGGAGCCGGAACTCTGAAATTTGGTATATGCGAATGCAATGATGGACACTTTGGAAGAAATTGCGAATGCGGGACATCAGGGGCACTCGGACAATCAGGGGCATTCGGTGAAAACACTTGCACACCTAATAACGATTCATTCCAAATCCAATGCTCTGGCCGAGGACAATGCATCTGTGGAAATTGCGATTGTGATAGTAGACCAAATCCGGATGAGGTAGGTACTCTCTGCCGAGAAGTCATCCATAAAATTTCATAAGATCTCATAGAAGAAGAAGACGTGGTTCGTTACAGATCCCTCACCAAATTGAAGTATACCTACATCATTATTTCATACTGTTTATACATGTATTTCTAAAGCAACATGTATACTAGATTAAAGTAGGATTATGCATATGGTATGTATTGTTACAGATGATATACGGTGAATATTGCCAGTGTGACAACTTCTCCTGTGATCGCCATAATGGTTTATTATGCTCAAACCATGGATCCTGTGACTGTGGTCAATGTATATGCGACCATGGGTGGTCTGGTTCAGCCTGTGAATGTTTGACCTCAAATGTGTCTTGTATTGCCCCCGGAGATATTGACAATGTATTATGTTCAGGCCATGTAAGAGAGAAATTTGTATGCTAATATGCATGTATCATAATAGTAGCTGTTGTTATATAAATTCTTAATTTCTAACTCATTATGTTACAGATTTTTTTTTTTTGTACTGCTTTCACTGCAGTATCTATCATTGTTCATTGACCATAGTTACCATAATTAATCAATATAAAATCTAACAAGCGCACTTATATTTGCACAGGGTGACTGCATCTGTGGACATTGCATCTGCAATGACGCAGGACATTTCGGTAGATATTGCAACGAATCTGTGGGAGATTCCCAGTAATATTAAATCCCTTCCCTATGATGCTGCATGGTGGGAAAATTAAAAACTATTGACATCATAATAATTGATCACTCCGATTAGTTTTTAATTCTCCCAAGACTTTAGGTATCATGAAAGAATGACGTCGTCAGGAGAAGTTGAAAAATTATGGTCAATTATCCAGTGGAACTATTTTATTGTGCTCAATTTCTGTTTCATTTTTTTAATAAATATAATAAAAAATTTGTTTAATACACGCTAAAACCGATTTATTATACTCCTTAATTATATAAGAATATTAATTATAGTTGAGAACATATTTCAAGGCGGTCAATCTCCTCTCTGTGAATGTTTCATGTTTGAAAAGTAGTGCGTCGCGCGAATTCGAACGGTGTTCATAAACCGAATGTTGCGTGTTCGTAAAATCGATTTCTTTTCTCCTATATGTATATATACCTGTTCCGCGAACCGCGTTCTCCGATAGGTTTTATAGTTAATGGTGAACGCCGTCGGTTGTTTAAAATTCAAAGATGGCGTCGGTGGAAGACGAAACGTCTTCGCTTCGTGATATTAAATCACACTTTACACATTCCGTCGATCAATTAGACTGGGTACCGTTGTCTCTTACGCTTGTAGAGTATCCGCAAGGTAAATAGTTCTTCTATTTTTCAACTTATGTCTGATAAATCATTATTAATACACACTTATGTATACACAGGTTTTCTTTTTCTTTTTTTCTATCTCTATCTCTCTCTCTCTCTCTCTCTCTCCAAGCGGTTACTAACCGTTTCGATAACATACGCGTACGTGTCTAGTGTCTACGTAGCTATATGTTTTTTGTTTTTTTTCTACTTTTTCTCCGATATATCCACGTATTCTAACACGTACGGAACAAAAACACAGAAAGTTCGAATATTGAAGAACGACAAATGTGTGTTTCCCGAATTAACGAGATCTTGATGATCTGGTTAGACTGAATTAAACAAATCGAAACTGCAGTAAACACAAACTAACCACCTGTATAACCACGTACATAATAAATAAAACCTAGTTTCTCTTTCATCTATCGGTTTTCTCATGCGCACGCATGCGTTCGTATCGAGGGCTCGGAAAAAAACCTAAAGAAGAAAAAAAACAAAACAATACGAATTCTTTTGTTTAACGGATATTTGAGGATTTCAAAGATTCTCAAAAGCAAAAACAAACGAAAAGAAATGATTTGAAATTATAGGTGATCTGATTGGGAAGTTCTTGGCGTTGATAAGTCTGATGCCATTCGCAGTGATAGCTGGTTTTGTAACGCTAGTATTGTTCAGAAGAGATTTACACACTGTAAGACAGAAATAAAATGGAGAAAAAATAATCGATGTATTTATCTATTGGGGATAATAATTGGCGACTAATTACTGCCTGTATTTATTGCAGATAGCATTCCTCGGCGGCGTAGTAGTCAATGAGATTGTAAATCTCACACTAAAGCACACAATACGTGAAGCAAGGCCTATAAGGCGCGAGACAATCTATACAGAGTATGGAATGCCGTCCGCTCACACTCAGTTCATGTGGTTTTTTGCCACATACGCAACAATATTTGTCTTTGTTAGGTAACCAGATGCTGTATTTATTGCACTATTTAAAATCGAACAATTGGAGTTCGCTTATGAGACTTCATAAGAAACAAGAATGATAATGTTGAACACATTTTACGTACAGATTACATCACAATAACAACAGCACAGTGTCTGAAAGGTTCTGGCGGATAATAATAATAGCTGGTTGTGTCGCCATCGCAACCCTAGTTGCATTCAGTCGTATATATTTGCAGTATCATTCCGTTTCACAAGTTGTATGCGGTATTGTAGTGGGAATATTGATAGGAATCGTTTGGTTCTTAGTCACTCATCTAGTCCTAACGCCGTTCTTTCCCATTGTCGTATCGTGGTGAGTTGGATAAAAAGTAATGAACTAGTCGACAAAGAATAACATGGAAGGCAACTAAGACACAATAACTGTATTTATTTCAGGCGAATATCAGAGTACTTGTTACTACGCGACACAACGCTCATTCCTAATGTTTTATGGTTTGAATACACGAATGCTAGAGCCGAGGCAAGAGCTCGATCCCGCAAGCTAGTGTCCATGAAGTCTCAGTGACGGCTGATGATCGGCCAATGGGCTGACAACAAGTAGAGAAACTGGTAGATCGCGAGTTACTAATTGGTTTTCATCATTTTCGAAAGCACAATGAATAACTCGCGAGTCAAATCGACGGCTGCTGGCTACCCAGAGATATTGATTGATAGTGGTAAATCGTGAGGAGGAAATTACGCACTGAAAAAAGCCGAAAAGTGTTCCCCAATATTTCTTAATTACGATTTTGTATTACGTAGCAGAGACATACGTGAATATTTAAATAGATTAAAACACTGATAATAGGAATAAAATGAGTATGTAATGATAGTGTAACAAGTGACAATTAGTCAATGGCCTTAAACGGGTAAATTTGTATGAATAACGTAATAACTGATATTATAGCGTCTTATTTTAACATTTTCATTAGCCTTATGCGAAAAGGCTGATTACGAGATTATACCTTTATTATATAAATTTCACCCAAACAGGCCCAAGCATCAAGAGATTAATACAGGCACTTTTAGTAACTTATTTTAGATTTATAATAGTTTTGAGCATTGAAATCTGCACGAATTGCAAAGTTGCCTCACTCAACAGATTTTAACAATAGAGTGTATGTATGTATGTATGTATGTATGTATGTATGTATGTATGTATGTATGTATGTATGTATGTATGTATGTATGTATGTATGTATGTATGTATGTATGTATGTATGTATGTATGTATGTATGTATGTATGTATGTATGTATGTATGTATGTACAAGCCGGATGGATTCTAATGCGTGAATCTATTGAGATAGTAGTTGTATAATATGATAATGACTTTACATGGCGAATAAAGTAAATTAATAAATCATTGGCCAGAACTGTTGGTCGGATTTAGGTGAAAATTTTTATTGTTTATATTATTTATTTCATAGATACTCTGTTTATTTTGTATTTCTTTTTCTTTTCTTTTTTTTCTACAATATAGGATAACTATTTTTCTACCTAGAAACGTACCTATTGTTGTGTTTGTTTTGATCAATTTGCTTATTTTTCTTTTTCCTTATTGCTTAGAATAAATGTAAACTTGATAGAAACGTGATAGTTTAGGATTTTGGATAATTTATAAAAAAAAAAAAAAAGTAAAAAATTCCGAAACGTTTGAATCGATTGATAATGAATGAATAATACCAGTAGTGAAAGAATAATAACGAGGAGGTATGCTTACAGGCAGCGATTATAATTTAATAACGTTTAATTAGAAGTAGAAAAAAAGAAAAAAGAAAGAATAGAGAGGTAGTGAAAAAAAGATATAATAGTTATTTCAAACTTTGTTACACGGATCTTTACACTTTACAATTGAAATAGGTAAAAAAAAAAACGAAAAAAATTGAAAATTTATGAATAAAAAAAAAGCAAATGCTCGAAGAATTTTCGTATTCGTTCCGTTATTCGATGTTGATAATTATTTTTGTTTTATTTTTATTTTTTTCTAGTGGCATTTAATCGGTGAATGGGTATATAAGTAGTGTAAATAAATATTTTTAATTAGAATATTTAATGTAATAATAATACTAATTATTATTATTATTATTATTATTATTATTATTATAATTATATACCTAAGGTATAAAATAATAATATTGTAATAAACATACGCACAATTGTGTAAAAATTCTATAAGAGTTTATCGGATAATTTATTGTTAGAGAATGGTGATATATATTTATTATATACAGGGTGAATAATCTCCGGGTTCCGAAGAGGGTGTGGCTTAAATCGGCTGAAACTCCCGCCTCTTTCTATTCACACTTGTAATTTTCATAATCACAATTCTCACTCATTGTCAGCTACTATTTTTTGTCTCTTGCAGTGTTCAATGCGACACCTTACTATCTACCCTAATTTCTAAGTCGATTGTTGATTGTCTGTTGAGGCAATCATTCCCCTGATAATGACAAGTATGAAAAGGCAGAGGCAGAGTCTCAGACTATTCAAGTCACACATGTGTGAATTCATCCTGTATGTACGTATATATGAAATTCAATGCGAAAAATGTTTATTGCTAAGACCAGTGTGAATTTAAATGTTGCAACTCGACGTGTTTTACAAAATAAAGATTTAAAAAAAAAAAACAATTTAAATATACAAAAAATCGAGAATTAAACTTATTACGAACAATTTGACAAAAATGAAGAGTTGTAATCATTTTTGAGACGACATTATGATACTTTTCGTACCCTTGTGGATCAGGTGCCGAGAATTTATACACATAATATTACATAAACACATCAATTTTAAGACTAATTAGTTTTATTAAAATCTTCTTTGGTGAAAATATCTCGTAGAATTGATGATACAAGACATTTTCATTGTACATTATAGAGATAGACTATCAATCATTATGGTAATATTCATAAATATATGATTTGCGATCTACAACCTGAACACGACTAATCGTAAACCTAATTTCTTATCTATACTCGACCAGAAATTTTCTTTGATTAAAATTATATCTTGAGTGGTTGAGAATATTAAATATTCTCTGTTATTCTAGTTTCTTCGTTATAGTATGTTATCCTTAAGATCCGGACATAAGTAATATTCATTTACATAATATGTTTGATCTATGTATACATCTATGTCATTCATATAGATAATTGAGATTCTGAGAAATCGATCGATCTCGTATCGGCGTCTGCTCGCACCCTATACTGAAGAGAAATCTTGTCTCATTTAGTGAAAACAGAATGCAGATAATATACTAGGTAGTCATAATGGTTACGACGTCGCTATAACAGTAGAGATTTATTATAATTTATACGGCCATAAACGCGGACCAACAAGTGTAATAAATGTCGTACTTTAGTGATCATTTAAATATCGAGTCACGAATTGAAAGTATAAAGAGTTGCATAAAAATAATGCATATCAGTCTTCTTCAGTTTCACCCCTATTATGTGTATGTATATTTTATCAAACGCAGCCATAACAATTACCGTGAATAAACAACGTTTTCACCATTCCAGGATCACTTGTTAAAGTTTTTCGAACCCCATTTGAAAAGAGACTTTTCCCGCCCTGAAATAGTTACGGCACCGTATACCAAACAGTCGCGTTTAGCTTGTATAGATGCTCCAGTGATATCCGTATCTTGTATTTGTAACATCTGTAGCGAATTGTTTGCATAATACCTAATTTCATACCGATTTTAAACTACGGTTATAGGTTTGATGACTATTTTTATTTTAACCGAACCACCGCAGTCATTTTCGTCACGTGTTATTATACTGTCGCAGGTTATTTCTATCTCTCTGGTGTCGCAGTTCCTTTTTCCAAAGGGCAATACTCCCTTGAGGACTTTTGATGTGCTGCCGACTTCCATCCAGACACCGTAGGTCCGGGCGGGTTCGGCCACGATCTTTGGCTGTAAAACAGAGCTCGTTCCTAGTTGGGAAAACGAGAGTCTCAACTTTCCTTGGAAGAGAACTATCTTGACTACGTAGAGATGTTCGTGACACGATAGGCATACCTGTTTAGGAACAAACCAACGTCAAAAAACCGATTCTGTCAACACTACGAGGTCCTTCATCCACCCTTTCAAGGCCGAAGCACATATTCATAGGCCGAATGCAGAAGCCACAGCGCACGCGCTGTTGCAAAAAATCAGTGAACAGTACACACTGCGCATGCGCAGTCGCTTCTGCATTCTGCCTATGCATCTCACGTGGTCCGACCTTTACACGCTTTTCAATTTCTATATACCTAGTGTAGAGAGTGCAAAAAAGACTGACAGATCTGATTGATGCATAATTCCCAGGCTGGTATATAGAAAGTGGAGAAAAGTGTAAAAGTAGAGTGAAAAGGCCTTGAAATAAAAAAAAAAAGTATCTTCTAATTATATGTATGTTGTGGAGAGAAGACGCCGGTTCCCTCGCATTACTACGGATATTATAAAAAAGTATTTCAACTATTGAGGATTTTGAAATTTTTTTTTTTATTTTAGTCATGATTACGTACCGTGTACTGTCTGCCGTCTTTGGCATAGGCTTTCCCTCTAAAACCAGATATTTCAACGGCAATCCCATTGTCGATGATAGGTCGTAGGTCGTGGGCATTTTGCAGATGATCCTCAATACGGACCAAGTCACCGTGCCATCCGCAAATGTGACTACCGACCGGACAACTGAATGTTCCATGATTACAGACTGCCTCGTGATTCTTTCGACTGTCCCCGTTAACCAGCTCCGCACATCCGGATCTGTTTAAAATTCGCAATTAATTGATTTTGGAATTAATCGATTTGATAAAATGGAATGGAAAAAAAATTGTGTATCTTTGAAGTAATTTATTTTTGAGAATTACTGATACGTAGGTACTTTGAAACATGATGGATTAAAAATTTGGAAAATTGCAATTTTCTGTGACCTTGATAATCGAAAAATGATCATTTTTCTTGTAGCTCATTCCCGCAAATATCTTATCTATAATTAACAGAATCGATGAGGTTTCTTTTTTTTCAAATTCCCACAAGGAAGTTGCGCACAATATTGCTTAACATGAGGAAAATTTTAATAATCTCATTAAGTTATTACAGCATCTCGCGTGAGATTGCACATGGGGCATTCCAACTCAATTCAACCAACTATCGATACTGCTGATTTGGTTTTTCTATTTTTTTTCGAAAAAATATAAGTTAAACTAAATTGCGTCGGATAGTGATTGAAAAATTCTGCAATCAATCTCAGTTAGAATTTGTAACCGTAGAATAACGGTTGTTTCGTGTATTTAACATTTGAGCAAAAATTTGAATTGGGTATTCGCCTCATAAATTCATCAAAAAATGAATGACTGTCAAAAATTGAATGCAAGACCCCTAACTTACAGAAACATTGTCTTTTTGCTCGAACTTTAACATAGGTATGTTTATTTGAGAAAAAAAAACGAAGACATGAGTGTAGATATATAGTTGATTGAGTAGAGCGTGAATGCCCCACATACGTATTATGTTCTTCCATATATGTATAATGCAATCAGTCGCGGATGATTTCACTAAAAGTTACGATCAATTCTTTGAATTAGAATTACCAGAAACTCTGTCGCTCTCGTGCTGAAGTATCATGTATTATACACATATACAGGGTGATGCAAAATTCGCGACGAATCTCTTTAATACTTGTCAAAATTGGGATCGGAAGTTCCTCAGCCATTTTTCCGACAAACGATTTTTTTCCAACAATTTTTTATTTTTTTTTTCCATCTTTGTCGATTTCAAAGAATCCCTATGACGCCAATGATTTTTTTCCCACTGTTACCAAGAGAAATTTCTCGGTGAAAGTTTCTTATTTGATGCAGGAAGATGTTGAAAAAATGCGTTATGCTTCCGAGGAAAAAAATCATTTTTCGGAAAAATAGTTGAGGAACTTTCGATCCCAATTTTGACAAGAATTGAACCCCTCGAGAGATTCGCCACGCATTCTGAATCACTCTGTATACATATGTGTATACGTGTTGTAATGTATGCATCAATGACTCGCGGTTTTCCCCAGAAATCTTTCAATACGCCCCACCTTTCATACACTGCGAATACCTTATACTCATCGTATACGGTATATCCTCCGGACCTGTCGATTTCTATACGCAATCTCTTTACGCGACTGGATACTGTGAAGTACCCCGGACGAACCTATGAATGGGCGAATAGAAATAATGACAACAATTTACATACCTAGAATTTTTACAAGGTAGAGCAAGCCGTTCCAGTAACCTTTCCAAGGCAATGTTCGGCATCGAAGGTAAAGTTGTTCGACAAAACGGACAAGTTTCCATTTTGAGGGAGCAAGATTTGCACATGAGATTCGCGCAGATTGGACACGAGTGGACCTTCCGCCCCTGAAGAGGCTCGAGACAAATCCCACATTCGGTTAGCGAAGGTAGCGTGGTGCAGTTTGTGCATGTGCACCCAGTCGAAACCATGTACTGATCGTCTTGATCGAGTGTGTTATTATCTATAAGAATAGAAGAATCGTGTGAGAAGAATTGCAGCAGCGTGAATGATTGCTTGGATAATCTATTCTCGGTCAAAGAAATAGTGAAATCCTTTTTCGCCTTTTCTTTAATCGAGATTTATTGAGATTACATTGTGGTTCACCGTTCGTATAGTAAGACGAATCTAATATCGAACAGTATCCAGTTATCCTGCACGTATAATTCGTTAAATTGTTTCAACTTCTCTACAACGGATATCGTGGCTCCGGAATTATCGTGGGGAAAAGGGGAAAAAAAAAACACGCAACAGCAATTCCAAGCCGCAAGATTAACTGTTTTATAACGCTCTTGCGAAACGAGGTACGGACATACATGTATATTCTCACAACAGCTGTGTTTTTCCATTTTCTCAAAAGTCCCGAGCAACAGATATATACACAGAAAAAAAAAATTGTTGGCCCAAGAAAATTTTCTGCAAACCCATTGGAAACCGAAATCATCTTGAATCAAGACAAAATTTTCTCGAACCAAGAAAACTTTCTTCGATCCAAGAGAGCTTTCTTGGTTCGAAAACATTCTCGACTTGATTCGAGATAATTTCGGTTTCCAATGCGTTTGCAGAAAATTTTCTTAGGACAAAGAAATTTTTCTTGGGACAAGAAAATTTTTCTTCGACCAATTTAAATTGGTACAACTCGTTTTTTCTGTGTACATATATTGAGCGATCGTCCGAAAAGTAACGCGCCCAAAAGTTAGGCAAACGCGAGACGCCTGCATTGAGCAGCTCGAACATCGACGATTGGTTCTTATTTATTACGTGGGAAATCGAACCCAATAGTCGATGTTTGAGCGTCTCACTGCGCTTGCCTACATTTTAGGCGCGTTACTTTCCAGAGAATCGCTCTGTATGCACGACATCTCTGTGTTTCATAGACAGCCGATTATTTCATGAGTCACGGTTCTTTCATATATCCGGTTGAACTTTCGGGCAAATCGAACCCACGCATTCACCTATACAACTATGCAATGTACATACCTAGTCTCAACGATTTCGATTTAACCGTGAAAAGGATTTTGAGATACGATATAGTGACAGTTTTGAATGCGTCATACACAGATGCGGATTGCGAATGCATAAATGTCAGGTGATCGGGCCGTTACTCTGTGACGTCACTGTAATCACCGCGGTCTTTCCCATCCTATCATAATTATATTTCTTTACCGAGAACCACGCGACACGATATACTACCAGCTTATGCGGGAACGAAAAAAATAATCATTGCGCTTCCTCTTCCGAATAGTGATAATCAGGGCCCGGACTTTGGTGGTGGATTCGTCACGGCAAGATTGCGACCGCGAGCTAGAATATTTTTGCCTTGAAGGAACTTATCAAAATATTGCCTCATAGGGATGTAGAAAAATGTTGCATCCAAGGAATATAGAAAATATTTAAATATTCCAAGTCCTGAAATCACGAAATATTTCAAAGTCCATAATAAAAATTGAACGTCGCTCATATTTCCGAGCGCTCGCAATCTCGCCGTGACGAATCCACCACCAAAGTCCGGGCCCTGGTGATAATCAAACTTTTCCCCAGTCAATTTCATAGCTGATTGTTAGTCATTTTAATATTATCATCAGTATCGGTATCGGCATCAGTATCGGTATCGGCATCAGTATCGGTAACGGTATCGGTGTTATCATTGCAATTTATCCACCTAACGAAAATCTCACGGAAAAAGAGGGAAGTAAATGTATTGTCTGTATACACATGTAGGGTGCTTTTTTCGAAACGGATATGTTTTTTCCAACTCCCACTGGAAAATCTTGTTGTACATGTTGAAAAAGGCATCTTGTCCAATTTTTAGGATCCTGATTCCAATTCTAAGTTATACTCGCGATCTTCTTTTTAAGTTTTCCCGTGCTAAAAGCATGTAAGCATTATACGACTTTTTCTTTAGCCGCGCACACACCCTAATGCACATGTGATATATATTCCCTCATACTGAGCCACAGGCCACCGTATTCCTGTATATTATAATTTATCAGTGCGTTGATAAAATGATGGAAGAGAAGCAATGATATCCGCATACGTGCGATATGTAAAGTACCTATACCACATAGCTGTTGGGACAAATACGATTACGTACTCGTTGTCTACGTATTTCTATTTTATCCCTATCTACGATTCCTTATTTTACCACAATTGTGTTTGTTATGTAAATATGAATGAAATTTTCCATTTAGCAATAATTAAGGGAATTGTAACAATTACAGAAACCGTTACGCAGGAAATTGTTTATACGATATTATAATCACCTTGGCAGACCGGATTCATGTAACAATACTGTAAAATGCTTCTTTTAGCTCCGGGCTGTTTCAAACTTTGAATCATTCCGTATTTAGCGGGTCTAGGTAACTCGCGGGGATCGCTTCTTCCTTCCTGCGGGATAATCGTGGAAGTTTCCGTCAAAAGTACAGATGTGGTGGCTGGACTATACAGGCTCTGTGGTCGCGTAGTTCGCCGCAAGGGTTTTTTGCGCAGATCGACTGATTGTGGTCGCTCCAGTAATCGCTGACTCTGGATCATTCAATAATGAATTCATTTATTTACATAATATTTGATAACGAAATATCTGAAACGGTTTTTCTTCATTTATAATTCAAACTTCCCAATGAGCTTTAATTTTGAGAGAAAAAAAAAACTATCAAGAAGTGACGAATTCGATCGACTCTTCGATTTCCTAGCAAGTTTTTTGTTTCTTTGCTTCTATTCAATTCTAGACTCTGCAATTATGACCGAATGACCGTAAACCTTGATATTTTCCGTTGGGAATATTGTACTTCCACGTTTCTATATAGGAAAAAAAAGAACCGTACTTAATTTTTTCATACGATAAAAATAGATGCGGTCGAACAGTATAGTTCATAGAACATTTGTGATGAAGATTCCGAGAAAAGGAATAAATAAATAAATAAATAAATAAAAAAATGTCTCCTCAGTGAGGTAATATTTTATATTGAATTGCAATTGTGTATAAAATATATTCATTTCTTCTTATATCATCGACACGGTTCTTTTTCTTTTTATTTATGGCTGTGCAATTTATTATAAGCTGATTGACATTTGAAACACAAATATTCAGGTGTATATAAGATATATTGGTATAGTTATAATTATCTAATATAGACGAAATTATAGACTTATTGTATTGTTGAGTAATATATTTCTATAGCGACTTACCCAATGTTTAAATTTGCAGAACATTTTCGCACCTCAAGAGAATTCAAATTCAATTCAATATGATAATTCACAATCTATTATAGGGTATAGAGTTCACAGTATGAATAAAAGTTTGATTCACGGTGTTGAATTGACGAATATATTATAATCGTATAAAAACGGTGTTAAAACCGTATCATTTTATATCGCGATATGTAGAAAGGATTCCTCGATTCTTATACCATTTATAGATATAATCTCGCGCACGTTAGTGTGTGTATCATTAATATACACGTGTATGTTTAATCACGAAACCATTTATTCCAGCTTCAAGATACCGGCGTGAACCACAGACGTTGACTGAAGCTAACACGCGGTAACTCTGAACTTTTATGCTGATGCAGTCTTGACGCTGGCGCGATATGAGTCATTCCAAGAGCCTGCGAGACCCGGGGGGTCTTTTGGGACCAACTTTAAACCGGGAAACGAGAATGGGGGAATTGTTTAGCTCCTAGAATCATCGAGACTTATGATTCTTGGATTCGGGATTGGGAACGTTTGCGATGTTGGCATTTTTTTTTTTTGTCTTATTCTTTTTTTTTCAATTTTATACTACACGATGCCCATATTGTTCAATGAAATGCAATTAGAAATGGAAAAACGCGTATAATTTATTGCTAGTACAAGTTATATACTCATTCATATACGTGAGTATGAGAAACATGGCCACCGATGATCCTGTGAATTGTGATTCATACCTATATCATCATATTACATAGGTAGGTACATATATATGACCTTTTCAGCAATGGGTCAGAGTAGTTGAAACATGACTAGTTATAGATTGAGACAATAAGTTCGAAGGGTTCGTTTGACAAACATCGAAATTCATCATGACATATTCAACAAATATAAGACTCGGAAGACTGCAGGTCATACAAACATTACTGGAAGAACTGATGGTGTCGATGTGTCATAATACACAGCTTAAAACGACATTATAGACTATATATAGGTGTTTGCAGTAAATTTTATTTATCATATTTTCAATGTCTTGGATTAGAGCTAATTATATAAAGAATTTATTCCGTCTGAGAGTCAATTTTTGTTCCTATATTATTTACAGTTCATTTCGCCAATCCCAAATCTTCGAAGAATGATTCAACCGCAATTAGTTTCCTATGGTTTCACAGTAAACAAAAAATAAAGCAGCTTCGTACTTTCATGCAAGATAAGAGTTTTACGTTTCATCCAGGCCAAGAAAGAGTGTTTGTATGAAAAAGACAGTATTTATTTTGTTTATTTATTTTTTCAACCTTATGGAACTTTCTTCACAAAACATCGAATTTTCATTCGTATAGGTACTACATTAACCCTATATGTGAGAAAATAAACAGACTAAAGTAATTACTTCAAATATAACGTTTTAAATATGTCCGCAAGTTCGCACAAGACGACGTTCGAACGTTTATAGTGTTGTCTGGGAATAAGATATGAGTGTAAATAATTATTATATTGGCATTCATATGTTATAAGTATGGCAGTTATTGACAAACTACAGAGATAATCCAATCATCCAATCCACTTCTGTATTGTTTCTATAATATCTTACTTAGAAAAGTTACATTATTTGTTGTGTTCTCAAAATCTTGTAACTCGGACATTTATATGTGATATTACACATGATACATTCATTGATAATAAATAGGTATACTATTGAAGAGATCATGTTCTTGAATTATTGTATTTGTATGAACCACTAAAATTGCGTTATATGTTTATTACACCTAATATTATGAAAGCTCCTATGATCACATTTTCAAAGTCGATTCTCCATTGTGAAGGAGCAATTATGGAGCTGTAGTGTATTTTTTCAATTATATCTTCGATCAATCAAGGAAAAAGAAAAGAAGAAAATGTCGCAAAATAAAGTCTTATCTAACGATTTAAGGAAATAATGGTACACGTGAAAGAAATATAATACGTGCGTACACGCAACGACGTACACGGTTTTTAAAGACTTAATTTCCTTGTTGTGTAGTTTCTCTGTACCACAATTATTATGCTTCTTATTTACTATAATCCCCATTGACGCATCTGATATGCGAAGACGTATTTGAAATGTTATTTTATCAATTTCGCTTTCCACACAACGTCGTAATGCCGCATAATCTAGGTCAATACAGTAAAACCTCGTTTATCCGAGGTAATGTGGGGAGGAAGTACCTCGATGAGCGAAAACTCGGATAACACAGAAGAAGTAAAAAATTCGAAAATTTTGATCGTTTTTTATGTATTTGAAACGGTAGGAGGAAATTCAATCGCAAAAGTATATAGGGAAATATACCGCATAACGGTGCGCAAAATACAAGATTTATATACCTCTTTTTGGTATCAATATGGCTAAAATCACAAGGGCGCGTTTGCAGCATTACATACGCCCTTTTGGCTATGATTAAACGACACTTACGCCCTTATGGTGTACCGTTTATTTTTCCCTCATACACGGAGTGTGATATACACATACACCCTTTTGTTCACCAATTTGCCCAAAGGGCGTAAAATGGCTCTTACGCCCTTTTGGCTTTAGACACGCGATATGTATATTTAGAAGCAGCAATCTCCATAATATCGGTTTTACAACTTTTCTGATGATAAGAAAGTGCCTTATGCCCGGTTGCATAAACGTGGGGTGCCTCGATCTCGATCACGGGGCAAGTTCTGCCCCGAGAGTTATCTGTCATATGTTGCAATTGTGTCCGCTATATGGCAGCAGAACTGCGCCTATATGTTCAATTGTTCACACGTCTGACAATCGCCTTGTGGATTTTTCAAAAATAACGTTGAATTAACATATACAGGATGTTATGCCAATTACATCGCAGTAATGTAAGTATCGGACCGTCAGTGGTGTAGTCAAAATTCGATAGGGGCGATCGGCCTATAACGGAGAAAAGCATGTTAATGAAACTTCGTTTCGCATCGCTTCGGCATAGTGCGCGTTGACCCTTATGCAACCGTGGACCGGGCATTAGGTCTTTCGACGCAAGCACAAATGTGTGTTTTCCAAGTTTTTTCGCCTAGATTTACGGAGAATTCTTCATTACCGACATTGCCTCCCAATCAGGCTAATACATTTCGCTTTACCACAAGAGTCGTGATTGATAGTGTGTTTAACATCCGTGCGAGCAGTAGTATAGCCGAGTAGAGCAGAGCACAAGGTTCGGTGGCGCGTCCTGTGGCAAAATAGAGAAGTGAATGATCATGTCAGAAACGACCGAAACGACACACGTATAAAGTGGTATAAAGTCAGGAAAGGTTGTTCCTGAAACTGAGGAGTGATAATAATTGATTTAGAGAGTAAAACATTTCAATAAGTAGTTAAAATAAAGTTATTTAAATAAAGAAAATGGATTTTAACGTTAAGAAATTAGTTAAAGATGCGGGTACGGCACTCAGCAGAGTTGTGCAGGTGATAAATCTAATAAATTTTAATAATCCTCCTAAAATAACGATCCATGAACTAGCATAACATAGCGTGCGTAGGCGCTGCGCGCGGCACCCTTTACTGTCATTTCTGACATTGTTCACCTCAATCTTTTCCATTTATTAAATCCCGAATATCGACTAACTAAACTGATTACTGACATTATTATCCGATTCGTAACACTCGATTAATCAATACCTAGATATGTCGTCAGCTAAGTATTCACACGCCGTTATATTATGTATGTCCTAATCACGGCCCATCATATACATGTCATTGTTGTTCACAGCTCACAGAAGAGAAGCTCGGTACATCCGAGAAGACAGAACTTGACGCGCATTTTGAATTCCTAGCGGACAGAGCGGACGCGACTAAAAATTGGACGGAAAAAATTCTCAAAAATACCGAAGCAATGCTCACCCCAAATCCAGGTATTCATTTAATCCATAAACCAAAGGGAATATAGATAGAGAGAGAGAGAGATAGAGAAAAGGAACACGCATACATCTTACATCTTCTGAATGTTGAGTCACTATACGACTCTACACATCGATATATGACTAATGTTAGAAATGACCGTGTGCACTAATCTCTATCTGAGATAGTCATCTCGAAAATTTGAATACCGTTGACATGGTGTCACTCATCTTAGCTTATCACCAAACAATGGCTCGTCTTTATATCTGGACAAAACATTTCCAATTGTACCTCGAGTGGACTTTGTTATTGGCTTTTTGGACGATTCTGACACATTCGAAAACTGCTTGAAACTAATTGAAGTCATTTTATTCTTTCTTCACCAGGAAATAGGATCGAAGATTTCTTCTTTGAAAAGATAGATAAAAAGAAACCCAACAGATTGAGCAACCTGGAGTACGTCAGTATCGACATGATTGAAGCGGGTAATGATTTTGGGCCTGGTACTGCGTACGGTACGTTCGTAAATCCGTTATTTATTTCACCCTGATTATGTTGTTCACACCCATTGTTAATGGTGAACACACTTTCAGGCAGCGCATTGATAAAGGTCGGTCAATGCCAGCAAAAGTTGGGACAGATCGAGAGGGACTTTATAGGAACTGCTGCTAACTGCTACGTTCAACCTTTGAGAAAGTTTTTGGACGGTGAAATGAAGACTATAAGTAAAGAACGGGCGATTTTAGAAACTAAACGGTACAGAAACGAGGGTCTTAGTATGATTTTACTTCCCGGACTAGTTGCCATTTACCCTTTAAACTTATTGCAAAAATTTCTCGCACTCATTGTTTCTTTTCATTTTTCAGACTAGACTTAGACGCCTCGAAAAATCGAGTTCGAAAAGCGAGGAGCATGCTGGGTCAACAAAGCGTAAGTTTATCACTATAAAAAAATTATTTATTGACAATAAATTCAGTACAATAGTTATTCGTATTTTTATAAATCCATTATATGCTTTGTTTCGTTCATTGAAATGCTGCTTCAAATAGGAATCTGGCGTTTCTCCAGAAGTTTTACTCGACCAGGTACTAACTTGACCAGTCATTGTTTATTCGTCATTTGCTAGCAACTCTGATCCCGCCGTTTATTTTACTTTGTGATATCAGTTTTTTTTTTTCTTTCTTTAAATTTATAAGAAATATTCTATCGACTCAGTTTTATTCACAGATGATTAAGAATTTTCTTTAAATCTCAGGCTGCATCATTGATCAATGCAAATATCTTCAAATTTTTAAGGGAATATTTTACATGTAATGTGTATTCGATCGGAAGAAAAAAAAAATAGAGTATAAACAAGCTGTAGGTCAATCATGGATGGATGTCTATCAGTTTAAGTGCAAAACAACCATTTTACCAATAAGTGTTTAGAAACATGAAAATATATAGTATTACCATAGATTTCCCGGTGTGAAAATCGCCCAGACTATAGTTTTAACAGGAACAATATTTGTCAATTCTTAACACCAGGCAGAAAGAGAGCTGAGAGTTGCGCAGTCAGAGTTTGACCGTCAATCAGAGATAACGAAATTCCTCTTAGAAGGAGTCTCCAGTTCTCAGGCAGGCCACCTACGTTGTCTTCACGAGTTTGTCGAGGCCCAGGCCCGCCATTATGCTCAGTGTCACGCAGCGATGCAAGATCTACAGCGAGAGTTGGCTGGGTAAGCTGTGTTGATAGTTTAGGAACTATAAAATTGTGTATAGGTATATATAAATGTTATTCGCAATATTATCAGCCTGCAAAGCTTACCAATATGGTGTCTGTACTCCCGCGTTCTAAATTCTATTTCATTTCCAAATTCATTTAACGGTAGAATAGTCAAAGTCCCTATCGAGTTACAGTTATCTTTTATTTCTCACACAGCTATCCCACTCTGTGGTGACTCGAGTGAGTAAATATGGACTTGAATTGTTGGTTTATTAATAGAATCAGTAAAAGTATATAATCGCATTATGCAGGAAGTGGGAGAACTTATCTGTATAAATATATAAACGTAACTGTCCACTCTCAATTTATGCATCGTTTAATCACATCGAAAGACGTTAGATCGATGAATCGCATTGCCGGAATATACTGTATGTGTGTTTTAGAAATTGCTGTGGGAAATTGCACAATTCATTAACGTCACGGGTTTCCTTGGCGACGATTAGCTGAATAAATTATGCAATTTCCCTTCTTCTAAGCTTTTCATGTGAGTCGTTGTATGCGCGTAGTATTTATCTCCGGGCTTCCCTTACCCTATCTTCTATTCTACTTGCTTCTATCTCTGCTTGCATGCTATTGGGGTTCCAGGGCACGTCAACCGAGTCCTCTTCTGCGCGTGAACAGCGAAGAAGTAATGGAGCTTTCTCATTCTATTACTCCCTCCTCTACCCAAGCCCAAACCTCACCGTCCCATCAGCAAACCCTTGCCGGCTCTACCTATGTCACCGCATCTTTTGATACCGACGTGACCAAAGTCTAACGTGACAAGATTCTTACTCTCTTTCTTCTTCGTCTTCTTCTTCTTTATCTTCTAAATAATAATCAAGGACGTATTTGATGATGTTTTAACGAGCCTTGGACTATCGTCTTTACTGGTATTCTTCCCTTATCAAAATATCTAAGTGCAATAAAAGTTTCTCTCATATGTACCGATATTAATACTATATAATTAATCTAATCGTTATATAATAAATAATAATATATAGAAATGATAATAGACTATAGAAGAGCATGTTTTATTTGTGCTGATGAAAAAAATAATAATTATTGACTATGCAAATAGCGTTGAGAGATGAAACGTTTTACTTGTTGTATTATCGCTGCACGTGCATGATGGGTTGTATAAAATGTTTCTTAACTAAGATTTAACTTGAAATTTTTAATAATTTCAAGTAATTTAAGTACTATGTGTAAAGTACTGGCGTTTGTTAAGGTGATGAGAAATTGTCTAATCATATAATAACACTGAATTGAATTCAACAAATCTTTCTGATTCAGTTTATTGTTAATAAATTATTCATTTCCGCTTCAAATACCAGAAAAGAATCGTGTCGAGGTGTAGAAATATCGTGACGCATATAATTTCAATTTTTTTGGTACTTCGAACTGCGTATTTGACCATTTTTTGACCTAAAACTGGCTTATTTTTTTTACGCAATTTATTATTTCTCCGTCCCAGCATGTCCGGAGCAACCTTTCACCCGTCCACCCCACCGTCTCCTTCCGCACCAGTGGAAAATGGGCAGGATAGAGCTCGAGTGATCTGCGACTACGACGCCAGGGATCCAAGCGAACTCAGCCTGATGCAAGACGAGGTAAACAAGTTTGTGATCTAAGCAGCGCCAGGACTACTTCCGGTGGAATACGGCTTACATAATTAGCTACACATTCGGGATAGTTTTACCAGAATGAGTGAAGCAGTTGTAACTAAATATCGGCTAAAGTTGGGAATAACTAACGTCCAAGATCCTACAACTTGAGGCTGTTATGAGCTCAGCTAAGCTTCCCGTTGCAAAGGCAGCTCAGGATTGCCAGAGGTCGTTCAACTATAATGTAAATGTAAATCTAAAATATCGCGACCTACTTGATCCTAAAGTGATCCGCCTGTGCCTCGAGGCGGGTAAACAGCCGAGGCGCAGGTTTGCGAACTTGTTTCTTCAAGCAAGCAATATGATTTTCTGCGTAGTATGCAGGGTAAATATTCTCCGCGATCTGATCTGGGAGGAGCTTCGACATGCCAAAAATCCGCCGTCTGCTATTCATGTGCTATACGTCTGAATGTAAAAAAATTTGGAGTTTAGGGTATCTGCTTGATAATCACACACTATTATCCTGAAGCGAACTAGTGTGAATAGACAAATTGAAAGAGGCGGAATTTCCACACGTTGAAACTCCTCCCAGATCAGACTTCGGAGAATGTTGACCCCGTATATGTATATAAATTTTGATGATTAAGAAAAGAGCGAAAATTTAGGAAAAAAAACCGCGAGAAATCTATCCGCTGAATATAGTGGCTGTTTGAAAACTTATTTATAAAATTAAGCGATCGCGGATTCTAAATGGTTTCTCATATTGGTTAATACCTAGTGATTACTTATGTGAGACGAATAAATTTTTGAAAAAATACTCAAGACTAAACTACTACACTACAATGATAATATAATTAATATGATACTGAACAGTGAACAACAAACCATTTCTGTAATATAGGCGATATACTTATACCGCAAAGACAATGCATGATTAATTAATTAATTAGTTATTTAATTGATATTATTTTTATAATTTAGCTTGTACTAGTTCTTCACTTATGTTATCCACCATGTTTTTCTTATCCGTTTGATTTTTATTTTCTTTTTCTCGTCTACCCTCAAGTCTTAATAAAACATATTATTTTAATTTGTATTTTGTTGTATTTATATTTTATCTACATACTATATATATATACAATTTTGCCGTACATATACCTATATACATTATTATCTGCACAGAGTGTGGCGAATAAAGTTTAAAAAGAAAAAGAAAAAAAAATAAAACCAAACTCGAATATTGACTCTCTTTCTTATCAATTGTTCATTTCCTCTTAATCACTACTCCTCGACACACACACACAAGCCGTTGCGCTCTACACATTATATATATATATATATATATATATATATATATGTTTATCGCTAGTCTTAGTAAAAAAGTATGCTAACACTAATGAGTAGAGTATCGCTTTGCTTTAAACTAACTACAGCTAATTGCATTTACAGGTGATATGTGTATCGGAGATCCCTGGGGACGGGGATTATTTGATGGGAGCTAGAGGCACTCAGCGAGGAAAAGTCCCTAAGGCTTTCTTGGAGCCAATTGCTTCCCAGTAAATTTATAACGTCGTATTTATTTCAACTCCTTGTCATATCCTTAATTGTTTAGAATTTACAGATTGTCGTTACCCTCCGTAGTATAGATCATCTATTTATCAATTGATTACCCTTAATTTTCTTTGACGCTAATTTCATAGAAGATAATCTTTTCGAAGATTAATCTAATTTAGTGGGGCAGCTGAATTAGTTATACCTATATATTTTTTGATAAACTCATAATAACGGGTAAAGGGGAGAGAATGTAGAACGAGGATAATAATAATCGTTGTTAACTTATGAGATTTTATTGACTATTACATATTCGTGTTATATTAAATAACGTTGCTAATTGTTACTTATGTGATATCATACCTATATATCTCTATATAATTATAAGTATTTTTGCGTAGTGCCTATAGCTTCCAATAACGACAATATGAAAGATTAAAAGTGACCAGTAAACGGAGGCAATACATAGTTTCAAAAAAAAAAAAAAAGTTACATCAACGCCAAATAAGCATTAAGTGCAATTAGTTATTTAGTATTGAGTATCACAACTTTGTTAACTAAGAAACAAATTTATTCTATTTATTTACTTTATATATTATTATTTATTTGGTCGAGGTAGAAGTGAATACAACAATATATTAAATAACGTTTGTTAATCTCATTTTAAAGGACCTTAACAAGTCGATAGTGGTAATGATAATGAATTATATATGAATTATTATAAATATTATAAAATTCCTCATATGTAATAACACCCATTGTATATCGTCGGAAATGATCTTTGTCAATTTTACTATGATACCTACCTACATTTCAAATTGTTCAGTTTTTAATCAATAAAATATTAGCTTAAGACTTTATCAGTAGGTACCTAATCTATTGATATAGCGATCTTCATTCTTCTTGCAATAAATTTTGTCAATATTATACATAGATATATGAATATTCTGAACGTTATTAATTAATTAATTGTTAATAGGCGACAAATCCGTTGTCAATATTGTATCACACTGTTAAAGTTTTTCAAATCGAAATTACAGTGCAATTATTATGTATATAACGATATTAAATACACGATACATGCTTATTAAAATTGTATTTCATACTATGACCCACACGCGGATTTTATATAAATTATACGATCCGAGATAGATGATTGAAAAAAAATCAATCGTTTTTTGTGATTCGAATGAAGACACACAAGCGGCGGGAATGCGCGCGCTTTCGTCGAAGCACCTCTGTGAGTGAATCGGTGAACTAACAGCGCGCTAGTTTCCGGATCCGGTAGAGTTTGCTTGGTCTCTTTCATATTGGATCTAACGGCGAACGGAGCTTGTCGCTCTTAAATCCGTAGTAATCGGAGAATTCTAGAGTGATCTAGCTTTCTCAATCCTTTCAGGATGAGAGCAAAGGTTCGTACAATACTTTACTAATAATATTATCAACCGTTCTTACAGAATTTATATTAAATATAGACAATTTCTGATCCCTCGATACTTCGATTGCCATTTTCATTTTTTCCCCGTTGTATACGTCGCATGTTGTCGCTCGAACTTCAGTCAACTTCGGTGTTCAGTATATCAAGTAGTTTATCTATTAACAATTACGTTCGTAATAATGTCCGGGATATTAATGCGTTGTAACGATTTTAGTGGATTCCAAACCACGCGGTCTTCTCGCTCGATAATTGTTCGGTTCGTACTACTTGACGCGGCTCACACCCGGCATTCACGTGGAATCAAGTTGTATTTGTGGCCTTCGAATCATCAACAAACTCTTAATAACGTGTATTATATAGACAGTCTTATATTCATTCTAAAGAAAACAGATACACAGACGAAGTATTGATATAAATACCATCGGAAATGTGTTTGGAAAATCGAGTAGTATAACTTCCAAACACGTCGTCATACCTCGCCTCATTTTTTTTGTTCCACCAGCGCGCGCTGCTTTTCCCGGGTTATTCAAGATTCGCTGTTTTTAAACAGCTTTTATCGCGATTAGGAACCTAGAGCACGATCGAATCGCGTTCTTTCATTTATACAATTTAAGACAACACCTAAGCGTTGTCTACCCAAAAATGTCCTACTGCATGTATTGAAATCGTTTTTCAAATCTTCGAGTCTAATTAACGGATTTTTTTTTCTAATTTCTAATTTTTAATTCACAGTGGCGTAAGAAGCGGATGCGCAGGCTAAAGCGTAAAAGGAGGAAGATGCGTGCAAGGTCCAAATAAGCATTCCACCGTAACGTTTGTGAGTATATTGATTATGTTTTTTTCTTTCATATTGTATTTTCTTCGAAATTTTCAATAGCGTCACTGTGTCGATTATAAATTGCGAAAATTTCGCCGATTGTCGTTCGGAATTCTTTAGGGTTGATCAAAGTATGGTTTTCACCGATTTTTAATGCTATTTTTTTTTTTCTTGTCGTTTTCAGCAGAAGCATGGATAGCACACTATTCCTAGGATATTTCAACGTCTTTGGAAGAAAAGCGGCTCGAATTCTGCACTAAAAATCCTCTTGTGGATCCAAGTTATGAGATTGTTATCGATGTGGGAGAAATAAACTGAAAAACACTTGTCTTGTTTCGTATAATAAAACTACAATCCAAGATATTAACGAAATTTCATTCACTACTTTTACCTCCCACTTTATACCCACCAATTGTTCCCCCTGTTAAAAATGAACTTAAATTACTTTAAATTGAACAAAAATCGTATGCATCTAGAAAGATTTACATATTCAATCCATTGAAATAAATTCAGGATCTGATTTTGGAAATATGGTTTGGAAGTGTTGTAATTTTAAATGATCACTGCTGATACAAGATATGTTATACATTAAACAAAATCTTGAATTGGAATCAATTCTTGGGTAGGTAAAAATCTGGAAGTCTGTCTCATCTTTTACTTAAAGTTAAACAATTTCATTAGGGTAGACGTACCGCTTGTGGCCACTGTACCGTTTGTGGCCATGCTTGACTAATGCTTTTCTCCTTTCTGGCATTATAAATCTATTCAATTATTGAATTATTCATGAAAACATACCCTACAGTAAATATCAAACCCAACTTTTCCAGTACTTGATTGTTTAAAGTGAAGTTATTAATTATTAAAGCTGTTAAAATAGTTTTGTACCGTTTGTGGCCAGGCTTTGATTTACATGGTAATGGGTATGACCACAAATGGAGCAAGTGGTGACCACAAACGGTACTAAGGTGGCCAAAACCGGTACGTCTACCCTATATTTATTTTATAATTCAAAATCGCCATTCAATAATCGTCGTCTGTATCCTGATCATATATGCTAGGTGTCGCAGGCTTAGTGCTAGCCATTACTTCATCCTCGCTCTCGGGCGCGTTTTTGTCAGCGTTATCCAGCGCGTATCGCCTCCATGGGAACCTGAGATAAATAATGAAGAATTAGCTAAAGCCATGAACATAAACCTCGTGAAAAACTATGTAAAGCAATTATCTTTCATCTCTATTCCTTTTCTTGTGTTAATTATTAAAGTCAGTATAGATTAAACTCTACAGATCAATGTCCTAGCATGAGTTTAAATTGTTAAAAGCATCTTTGATTAGCTCCTTCCTCAAGGGCTCTTCACGTTGATTCAAGATCAAACTACCTTGTTTTCTTATCATAGCATTCTTCTACCCATCTGTGAGATACTATTTTAGCACTGCCTTTCAGCTGGTTGTACTTTGGTGTGTTCTTGAAGGCACAAATCAGATGTGTAGAGCCATGGTTTCTTTGGTTCGTATCAAACACATATCTGGCTCCCATGGTTATCGCCTTCCTCCGAATCTCGTCTCGCTCAGGGTTCTTATATCCACTAAGTGAAAAGACCACCCCTTCAAACAGCTTCGTAAACTCTTTAACAGGCTTTACTGGCTTAGGTCTCCGTTTGGGTGTTCCTTTCCCCGATGATCCTACTCCCTCTTTATCTGGCTTTAGCAAATTGCAAGTCTTGCACAATACGTTCTCCTCATTTCCCAAGCACAAAGAACACCTTGGTCTTCCTCTGCCCGTCATATCTTTGGTCAAACGGTGCTCAGGTATATCCCTGACTTTTTTCGAGCTTCCAGCGCCCGCGGTATCCCTTTCAGAAGAATTGCCAGCCTTCTTGGTATCCAGTAAGGAGTTTTGTGAAGTTTTGTTGTCTCTGTCTGATAGTTTTGTCCGTTTAATCGGCCTTTCATTTGGATCAGTCTCCACCTCATTTGCTGCTTCCGGCTCTGCGGAAGGTCTAGTTAAATTGAAAGAAGGTCTTTTCCTCGGCGTAACTTCCGTCTTCTCATCGGTCAATACGGCTCTTTTTTCTCCAATCTGTTTACTGAGTTCAGCTTTAAAGCTAGTGGGCTTTGCTCTGATCTGTTGTAAATATTTCTCCTTGAATCTGTCCAGACTATCATCTTTGTTCTGCTTGACTTTGAACCTCCCAAAAGTGTCCAGACCCTCCGTATCTGTCTTCTCCTCTGTTCTTAGTACCAGAATGGAAAGTCCAAAGAGTACTTTGAGGTTCGCAGGCTGCATGCAAGTTGCCTTGATCTTGCCGAATACAATCTTCACTATTTCCTCGTCCATTTCTTTCTTGGTGAATAATTTCACCTGGTCCTTGAACCGACCGTCCTCTGCGTCGTTACGAGACATGAATTCGTGCTCTATTATGGTTACCCAGTTATCAGGTTGGGAATTTGTCGCCCCTGATATCCTCACCGAACAACAACGGGAGTTTCCCAATTCTACACCGGTTACTGGCGCCGGTTCTGACAGCTCGAATACCACCTCTGATTCGAGAATGCCTGGCTTTCCGCACAGCCATGTCGAAGTATCTTTGCTAGATTTATACTCTAGCAAATTGCTAGCAGGATAAGAGGGATGCTGCGATGTGCAGCTGACTATTTTGCTAAATTTTATAGGCATGTTGACACTTGACGATTCTCCTTACTCTCGATTACCGATTAATTTATTCTCGGAAATAATGGTTCGTACTACTTTGACGGTGGTTCTAATACAGTCTAATACGCATTTTCAAAGGATCATCAATAACCTCAAAAACTTTCGCGGGTTTATTTCTGTCAACTTTATTCAGCCGAGTTTATCTTCTTGACAGGTATTGAACATCGTTAGGCCATTGGCTCGCTTTAAACATTCCAGCCAATGGCGTGACTACTCGGACGAATCAAACGTGCCGGATTTAACCTCTTCGAAAAGCTTGACGAAATGATCAATAGATGGCATTTGTAGATCTAGGCATACACGTATCTAGGCAAATTAACGCCTCCGCCGAAAATGGTCATGCGACAAAGAAAAATAGCGGGAAAACTTCCGGTCATCTAATTACTTCTGATGATTTTGGTTTTCAGGTATAAATTCAGAGTGATCTCAGCGAGAAAATTCTCCGTTCTCTTTGCCAGCAGTATAATATTTGTGCGAAAATTCCGGCATTGAGAATTGACTTCGCGGCTTTGTCGTACAAATTTGTCGAAAACTGATATGATATTTTCTCCGCAAAGTTTGGGAATGAAAAAATGACCAATTCAATTCAATTCATCCTTTTATGACTTATCGTCCTTTCGGACATGTAGTCGAAGGAATGAAAAAATGACCAATAATTTTGTTCATTCATGGCTCGCCCATGGTAGAAATACGCCTAGTTACGACCGTGGCGATAATTTCGCCTCATCCTGTGGCGAACCTAGCGTATTTTTACCGAACTTGTGTACGATTTTTTTTTCGACCACGTTGCGCCTGCGTACGCGCTGATGTACCGCCACGGCGGGGCAAGGCGGGTGCGAAACTACGAGCGCTGCTGGCGGCGGGTCCTGAAAGCCGAATGACTTGATGCAAAGCCCAAGTAATATGGCGAAGTATGTCGTCGTACGTTCGGTGGTGAGGCGAAGTGTTGTTCGAAAGATGAAAAGGTCGCGATATGGGTTGAATATGATGTAGTGACACGTCAAATGTGTGGACATTTAATAAGTGTACATAATATATAAATATTAATAATCGTCGTTCATTTCGGAGCGCGATTTTATCCTAAAAAATAAACAAAAAATTCTAAAAAAAAAAAAAAAAAAAAAAAAAAAGGAAAAGAAAAGGAAAAAATAAAAAAAAGAAAAACAGTGCTACGAACATGGCTACGGATAAAATAAAAGTCGCCGTTCGGGTTCGCCCGTTCAATCGACGAGGTGGGTGGAGAGCAGATAGATAGATAGATAGATAGATTGACGGATACGATATGATATGATATGATACCGCGCGACACGATACACACTATCTATCCGCAAAGTGTTGAAACCGATCGTTCCCAACTCTTGAAATAAACGCCTGGCAATGCGCGATGGATATTTTCCAGGATTTCATTGATTTCTCATTCTCACTCTACTTCTCAGTTGATGAAACTAACTCTCTTATAAACTCTCAGGCTCGAGAATGACTACTTCAACCCTTGCCAATCGGGTGATATATTATAACTCTCCGGTACCAAGTAGTACGAAACTCTGAGTTATCGAACGAATTTCATAGACGGACAATTAATGCAACGATAGTATTATGACAATATATTTTAAGCCCCTATTCTTTATTGGCGCTAATGTCGATATTTGTTTCTACTCCGTGTATGACTTATTATGTTGGCACTATACATTACCGTGTCACTATACTGCATACTAGTATAATAATCGCCAAGCAGTGCCTTCTGCTCTTTTCTCTCTATCCCCCCGTTCGTTCGTTCGTTCGTTTATAATTAACTCGTTTACTGTCCGCTGCGGCGAGTACCGAGCCCTAATCGCTTTCCCCCGATTATCGGGAGTTATTATACCTCCGTTAACTCGGATTAAAGGAATTAGCGAATATGACTATTTCGTAGAAATGAAATATCCACCAATGATACCAACTTATACGTTTATACGTTTACTCTCTCGCTCTGTGTGTTAGTATATGTATATCCAATCCTGCAAGCTAGGTGACTCTTAATCACGCTTTCTCTCTCCTGTCATCGACATGGCTTCTTTGTCCTCCTCCTTTATTTTCATCTAATTATTATTGCTATTATAACAATGAACGCGATAAACTTAGTCAATCGTAGTCAGCTGACAGTCGACTAATTGAATTGAAACAACATTTTCGCTCGGAACAATCCACCACGGCTTCCGTGTCACTTCAACTGCAGTCTCTCATTGTCTCTTGGATTTTAGAATTTTTTTTTATCCGAAAACGCCAAACCGTCTCTGCCTCTGACCAGCTGACGACGTATCGTATTCGCTTAGAGTTGTGACGAGTAATCAAGGCCACCTATACCGATAGACCGACAATTTCATATACTTACTTACTTACTTATTTTTCGCTTTATACTTATACGATACCATACGCACTCGTCGGTTAGTAGTGAGTAGTAATGGTGTAGAAATAGAAAAAGGACTATTGCAACTGTTGACAAATACGTTACGTCGGTATTACTCTGCCGGGTTTGGTTTCTTCGATTGCTTTCCGACAAATCTTTATCCGTATGAATCATTCCATTCATATATAGCTATGTCGCATTCGGGATATATGTTGAATTCGAAATCGTACGAATCGAAAACTTTGCCTAGTGTGTTATACGTTTGTCAATAAATATGCACATGTATACAGACGTCTAGATACAGTTTGACCGAAGAGAGTATGTACGTAATAAAAATTGACAACTGGATCAATCGCAACATATAATCATACCCGGGAAAAATTCAAAGTCGAATCAATTGATGAAATTTATTCGACTGAAATAAAACTCGTTATTTATAATGCGAATACATTCCGTGATTTTTTTTTCTATACATATCGAATCTGCAAATAAGTTTGATACCGTATATCAGTAATGAATTGTCGACTCTAAGAATGGGTTCATATTCAAATGAATTCTGTTCATTATTTACGATAATTAGTATCGCGGTGACTGATAGCGCGTAAATTTCCATTAATGAGTATATTGTGGTGATATCTAGTCCTAGAAATTCGTATCGTGTATAAAGTATATGTGGACGTATATTAATAAAGAGTTATTCATTGAGAAGAAAAAAGAAGAAGAAAGAAAGAAAGAAAGAAAGAAAGAAAGAAAGAAAGAAAGAAAGAAAAGAACCACAACTATCGTTATTAATAAAACATACAATTGATATTTTACAAAACAATGACCACAATAAGACTATTGCTATTGCTATTATTATTATCATCATTACGCCAGCATATTCGTCATCGTCCCTACCACCCCGATCCGAAAACGGAATTCGCACGTTAGGCGATTTATCAACTTGTGAATTACACGTTACGCATTCGATGTAGGAGGGGGGGATTGATATACGTACATATGTATTTAATTTATTAATATTTGATGTTCTTTTCTCTGGTTTCTTTTTTCTTCTAATCGCCGCCTTTTTCTTCATGTAGGAAGTATGAAATCGTATTTTTTTGTTTGTTTGTTTTTCTTTTTCGTTTTATCTCTTTTTTTGGACATTGCCTCATTCGAACGTCGGACTCGCGCGTTAACCCGTGCATCATCATCGATTGTGTCATGGGCTTAGCGGTGGTATCGATTGGCCTTGTGCCGTTTCACCGTTTCACCGTTTGCAACTATTATGCCTCCTCTTCTCTTCTCGACCTACCTACCTAACTCCTACCCGCCTACGTACCTATGTATACATACATACATACATACATACATAGATATGGCCCTAAATCAATCCTAATTTTATTCATTACCACCGAATTCATATACATATAGAATAGGTGTGTAGGTGGATATACCATCCGACGAGTTTACAACGAATTCATTATGCGATATGCATTGTATGTTGCCCGAACATAAAGGAGTACGTGCACAGAGGGGATGAAGAAAAAGAAAATTGGAAAAGAAAATCGTCGACTATTTTTTTTTGAAATTCAAATTTTCAAACGGCAATTTGTATAGCTTTCACCCTGCTATATGCAGCCAATTCTTTGCTGCCTGGTCGTTTTCTATATCCTTGCAATTTACTTCAAATATATAATACACTTATACTTTCACGATAGAATACCGATCTAAACGCGGCCGAGGTAACAATCGGCTTTATTATTTTGACGTTGTTTTGTTATGCGATGGAAATCAGAATACTTTGGATTTCGTTTATCGTTGATTCATTGAGAGTGGAGAAATCTCTGATCCTTATCCACACTGAGATAATGCATCGACGGCTATCGTGCTTACTTTTAACCCTTTACAGTGGGGAGCCATCCGGCACAGTAACTTTTACGAGGGTACACTTCTTCGGGGTGTTTAGGGTCGCAGATCACGATTCCTAACCTCCAAATAGCGACATTCGATTTCGCAAATCCAATATGGCGGACGAAAATTTACAGAATAGTGCCAATTCGTTAGGAATCGGTTTCCAACGGTTTTAGAGGTCGCTGACGGCGAATTTAACCTCAAAATTGCGAGTTTCCCAAATCAATGCGATTTTGGTGAAGATCGGTTCTCAACAGTTTTTGAAATCGCTGATCACGAATTTGGCCTCAACAACGGAAAATTGTACATGGCTAACGACTGGAATTCAGAATGAAAGTCAATGTTGTAAATAAAAGGAAAGAGTGTTCGATTCCGCAATTTTTCTGTCAAATTCGTAAACACCGTTTCAAAAAACTTTTGGAAATCGATTTTGACGAAAATTAGACGATTTTGGTTTTATTTTCGTCCGCCATCTTTGATCCGTGATTTCAAATCTCGCAACTCCGACTTCGATTTTGTAATCAACGACCCATAAAACATCCTGAAACAAATCTTCACGAATATAATCTGACGGCCTTTTGATTTCCGGTTCGTCTCCTAGCTCATCCGCCATATTGGATCTGCGATTCTGATGTAAAATGAAAAAACGAGATTAAATTTAATCGCCCGAATAACCAGACGGACAAAATTTCGGATGAATAGATTACATAGTTTTCAAAATGCCTAGTATAGCATGTATAACGGGGGAATTCGTGGAAACGCTGGAAACTTAGGGAAGTGAAAACGCCTGCATATATGTACAGGCGACTCAGGAATCAAGCGATTAGGTTTTATTTCGCATATCGCGTGCCCATTGGTTTCGTGGGAAAGAAAACCTAATCGTTTGATGTTTGAGTTGCCTGTATGCAGGCGTTTTCTCTTGACTTCCCTATGGAGCGTTTCCGCACGAATTCTCCCGGTATATATGCGCCGAATTGAGCTCGGCTGAAAAGGTTGTTAGAGATTCGATCGAATACCTCTAGACTGTAATAGATCGGAATTTCGTAATTTTATATAAATTAATTTCTACCCCTTACCCTCTCGCAGAAATTGAGCTGGGAACCCAATGCGTCGTCGAGATGTCGAAGGAGCAAACCATCCTTCAGCATCCAACGTCACTTCAGGATAAAATTGACCGGTGAGTTACTTCACACAGATTATACATGTCATGTATACATAGGTATACACATAACGATAATGACAATATTATGTCGTATATAGTTTTCGCGCAGCTATACACATATGTAGATCCATGCATTTAACTGCCTCTATATACGTAGGTCACCGTCAGGTATATATATACACGTAACTACATGCCATAGTGCTGTTATAGTCATTTTAAGGAAACAAGAAACTAGACAGGTTTGTCTCTTAGTTATCCTGACTCGCATGAATATAACATAACGAGTAGAATAAAAAAAAAAAAAATTAAAAAAAATAAACACTATGATTCCTCACCGGGAATAATATATATATACATATGTATGTATGGGGCATTCCATATATACCGAATCGACCTGGATCTGACCCTCGACCTTTCGGGGCGTAGTGGGACCCATGAGAAGTATTTTCGTTTTTTTCACTTTTTTTCATTTTTTTTTTATCGAAACAGTTGGAAAAAAGAATTGTAGCGATCATAGGTCCGCTTTGGGTCTAGGCTTTATAGGTAGTTGATCTGCTATTCTCTTGTATACGGAAGATTTTCATTCTATATAGTAGATCTAATAGATATTATGATATCAGATATGATTTCTTCGATTATGTACATACACATGTCGTGTACTAATTGAGCGTAGATATTAGTTTCTAAAATTTTCCTGCAACAATTACACCGTGAATATAATGTAATTAAATATAATATGGAAAGTTTTTATTATAGAATGCGCGTGTGTAATAAATAATATACCTTTCAATTATTCTTATTACGTTATAATAAGCTCGAGGTTTATAATTATACTATTAAGATCGTATTATCAGCAAAGTTAATTCGCACTACACATTCATTTGAAACTATTTTAACAACAAATTTCAATTTCTTTTATCATTATTCATTATTATCATACAAAAATACACTTATGTTGAAAATTACTGAACTAAAACATTCATTCACAAAAACAACAATAATAATAATAACAATGATGATGATGATGATGATGATGATGATAATAATGATAACAATTGCCACAGCTTCCCGTTTTTTTTTCTTCTCTTCTTTCCATCTCATGTACTTACACATAGCATAGAGACAATAGTACGTATAGTAATACAATAGTACAATTTCTTATCGCCGAAAATTCTTCTTCAGTTTTTTTTTTTACATAAATACATAAATCTATATCTTCGTCATGTACGTATAGATCTATTCATTCGTTTATGCATATTAGTATACGTTTTATCTGCGCAGACAGATACACATATTATGTGGGTTTGAATGTAGAATTATTATATTTTATATCTTACAACTATATTATGTGTAGTATAACATGTATGTATACATATCGAAACGCATATATGTATGTAATCTAGTATCATATACTTACTACAGTTATGAATGTACAACGGTGACTCATATTTTGTGTGAAGATAAAAGAGAGAGAGAGAGAGAGAGAGAGACAGACAGAGATGGATAGAGTGCCACTGACATGCTAATGAGAAATAAACAGGCGTATGTCCAGATTATTATATTCATATACTATGTACCTAAGCATATGAGTCCTTTTCTTCAATTTGAAAAATAACGAACGTTGCTGAATAATACGTTCATTCGATTCCTGTATTATATGTTATATGTATATTCATGATATACTATATATAGGTACATACACCTATATAATACACTCTATGCAGAGTGATGATGAATCATTTTGCACTGAATTCATATTATGTAGTTAATTACTCGTCAAATTCTTTCCTTCATTTATATGTCATATGTGTACCTATATGTGAACATACTAAATGTATACAATCGCTTATCTGCAATGTGTGTATATACTATACATACGTATACGATACCTAAATGATTCTCATTATCATCATCAACGCCACGCCACGTCAATTTAACCGGAAATTTCTTACTTTTTATCGAAAAAAAAAACAAAAACAGAAAAAAAAAACACGATACGATACGATTTCAAATGAAAATATTTTTTCCTCCGTTTCATTATATATACCAAAAATTTGACTACCCTATAGTTTTCGAGCTGCATATATGAAGGGTGGCACGGCAAAACGGTGTAAGTGCCAAAAAATCGAAAATACGTTTTATTTTTGATAAAATTCTAGAAAATCCATACGCATGTCCTCGCCAAATGATATGGCTGACAAAAATTTATTTGTGAAGATATAAGAAGTTGGCACGGCAAAACGGTGTAAAATTTCA
This sequence comes from Tenthredo livida, assembly GCA_963992785.1. Classification (NCBI taxonomy): domain Eukaryota; kingdom Metazoa; phylum Arthropoda; class Insecta; order Hymenoptera; family Tenthredinidae; genus Tenthredo; species Tenthredo livida. The sequence continues at coordinate 24,867,219 of OZ023069.1, read as the reverse complement.
TGATTTCATATGAAAATTATGTTCATTTTGGCACTTAAACCGTTTCCGATCCCTCCCTCGTCCGCCATTTTGCCCCGTAATGGTTGAAAATTTGTTCAAATTTGGAAATCTATAAGCGAATCTCATTCATTACGGTTCAAGCTTTCGATTTATATTTTTTTTGATAATTTTAGTATCGTATTTGCGTTCGTAATCAGTAATCAGCATCCAAAGTTGAAAAAAAAGTTGGCATAAAACATGGCACTTACGCTGGCACGAAAAAAATTGACTTTCGCGAACGATTTTCTCGAAGGTAGATAGCTGTATTGAATCGGGGTTTGCGCCATTTCAAAGAGCTCGAAAAACTCCACAAAGTACTTTCTCATTTTTTTTTTAAATCAGTTTTTAGAATTTTGGGACAGTTTTTTTGCTCTACTGAAAAGTCATCACGGTGGTACTTACACCGTTTTGCCGTGCCACCCTTCATATATAGTCTATACGGAAAGAATTCAGTTGACCAATCACAGAACTCGTATCTAGGTGACGCAGACAGGGTTGACCGTGAGTCCGAGTTGCGCAGTACTGCACTGCTTATCTGACCTCACACGCTATTTCATTGGTCAACTAAGATCTTGCGTAGCTCAGTGACTATCCGTGCCCCGAATTTTTGGTGAAGGAAATTTAGTCTCAGATTTTCACGGGGAATCTACCCTCGAGATATGGCCCTTTCAAGCCGAATCACCCTGTATATATACAGGGTGAGTCTCTTCAAAGGTCCAAAATGGGTGGGATTCACTCATGGCGAAGGCACGCATTCACCCAATCAGCTAAAGAATTATCCGGGTGGGGTGGGGATAGGGTAGCAATGCAATGCAATGCTTGATCACGAATCACGGCGTGCCTTTGCCGCAAGTAAGTGCCACCCATTTTGGACCTTTGAAGAGACTCACCCTGTATATGTGTAATAATTTATTCCGCGTTGCTCCAGGTATGGATGTATACAGATACACATACAGATACGGATACATACATACATGTAGGTATAATATGTAATGCAAACATATGCGAATTAGAAAGTCCACCTGTAACAGCAGTCGTGGATACCTATATCTAGGATATTTTTTTGTATTTTTTTTATTCTTTTTTTTTTTGCTCGTCATAAATTTTCTCTTACACTCTGATTTTTACTGTTACATATATTTATATATGGGGAATTCCACGCCAACTTGACAAATGAATTTTTCTCACCATTTTCGATTCGCTCGAAAAAAAAAAAAACAGAAAAAAAAAAAAATTCTACAATAAATTGTCTCAATACTAAAACGGTCCCCTGAATTTTTTCAGATTTTTTCATCGATCCGGGTTTTTTTTTCACCTTTTTTTTTTTCATGAATTTATACAAACTACCAAATATTTCCAAATTTTTTAAAAATCTCAAAAAAATTCTCAAAAATCTTATATTCCACTACGAACATCACGCTATACTAATCTAATGATGCTGCGATCTTTTTGTTCCCAGTTTTTGTCACCTTTAAATTTTTAATTATTTTTTTCTAATGAGTTTTTTTTTTGTCAAGTCTATGCGCACATCTCGTGAGGTATTTAAAAAAAAAAAACTGCAGTTTCGCAAAAAAAAAAAAAAAAAAAAAAACAAAAACGAAGAAACAAAATCCCATATGTTTTAAATTCAAGTATATTAATCATAATGCAGGATTTGATATCTGAAATATCATGAAATATCTATATCATCTCTGTTAATTTTGTTTTTGGTGAATTTTTTTTTCTGTATTTTTCTGCTTCCCTTCTTACGCGAATTTAATGCTGTATTATATCGGCAGGGAAATAGGTATAGCTATATATGTATTCAGGTATATCACAGGTGCAGACATAATATATATAGGTATAATATATATATATATAGGTATATATTCAATAGGAATAGCTGGGCAGGAAATGAACAGTGAATAACGTATTTAGTTATATATTGTACATAGGAACTAGTATATATAAGTAATAGAATAGGAGTAGTACTTGTATATATATACATACGTAAGGTATATACCCATATATGTATATATATATATATGACATATATTATAATATAAATTGAAATCGATTAGGTATACTGCTATATATCTTTAATCCCTATATATATATACGACGCGAGAATCATATTATATACTTATAGGTATATAATGATATATGTTACATAATCTAAAGGCATATGTGTGTATATATAGTATGTATATGATATATAGAGATATATATATATATATATATGAATACGTATACGATTGAAAGACACTCCCTCTAGCTGGTTATGCAGCTTTACAGTAAATCTCAAACAAAAAGAAAACTAAATACGTCAGACGAAGAAAAAAAAAAAGACAAATCCTCATTCATTGTGTAAAAAATGTTGCAATTTTATCGGAACTGAGAAAAAACAAACAAAAAGAAAAAGGAACAAAAACTGAAAACGAATTTTCTCCGTGTTTTTTTTGTTTTTTTAATTTGATGCAATTTTTAAGAATCGACGTGACCACGATTTTTAGAAGGCTGAAAAAGAAAATTAGTTAAAAAATGGAATAGAAAGAAAATAAAAGGCCAAAGCGTGAGAAAGAGAGATAAAGGGAGAGAGAGAGAGAAGGAAAAAGAAAATAGAAAATAGAAAATAGAAAAAGAAAACCAATTTGTTCGGAGGCGAATAAGTCGGCGAGGTCGAGAAAAAGAGGGTGAAATTATTATGTATCTATATGTATAGTATAGGTATATATATATATAGAGACGTCATCATGCCGCGTAGGTATAGTATAAGGGAGGTATAGAGCTGAGAAGAGGGTAGGTACTGGTATAGTAGACGTAAAGAAGAAGAGCCTTCGAGAAGGTAGTGTATTATACAACATAGTGTATATATATATATATATATATATATATATACATTATATACGTATACTATATATAAATATATATATACATATAGGTGTACATAACTATTTCGTCCAAAGGGATGGAGGGTGGTATACGGAGGAGTATAATATCGATCCGTGACGTCACGAGTGACGCGGAAGGCTAGCCTAAGCCTCACCTCGCCGTTTTGTACATACATATACGTATTATGTATACCTATATATATATGCACATGGGTATATTATATAGTATATCTAAATGGCGACAGGCTGAGGTCTGAACGATTTTGCAATTATAGTCCCCCCCCCCCCCCCCCCCTCCATTCGCCACCCAATTTTTATCTTCCTATTTTTCTTTATCAATTCTGTTCGAACTTGTACATAACATCATTCAAGCGTTATAACGAGATACAATAGTTGCAAGATCTTTTTTTTTTTCACATTCTCTTCTTTTTTTTCATATCATTTGTCGATTGTTGTCAAAGAATCCCGAACTATGCCCTCGAGTTTTTTTTTTTTTTTTTTTTTTATTTTGTTTTTTCTCCCCAATATTTAGAGAGATTTCTCGGAGGAAGTTTCTTACTTGGTGCATATAGAGATGTTGAAAAAATGTGTTATAGTTCCAAGGAAACGAAAATTATTTTTTTCTTTTTTGGTTCGATCCCTTCGATCCCAATTTTGACAAGTATCGACCCCTCAAGAGATTAGTCACGAATTCTGAATCACCTTGTATATATAGATATATTACAAGAAGAGGATCATGCAACAAGTCGACGAGTTATTTAAGAAAAACAAAAATAAAAAAAGAAAACTAGACCGTCGTCACTGTATCTCCAAAAACTAAGATATTACCTAATAGACTACGATCGAATCACTAGAAACATTATTAAACGTCGTTTACATAAAATGATTGTAATTTTGATTTTAAATTGATGATTGATGATTGATTTCTATTTTTCTCGCATTCGGATACAAAATATTTCCAAGCTTTGATTATATCGCACCCCTAAAACCACACTGTAACATCTCAAAAAAATATTGTTTCTTCAAAATCGCTATAAGACTTCATGTAATAGCATTTACATTCATTTGAACGAAAATCCCTTAAAAATATATTTTTTGAGATGTTACAACATTGTTCTAGGGGTGCGATATGTACCTAGATATGTATACGCATTTGTATACCGTAACTAGTATACACACTCTATACTAGCAGCAGTAGGTATACTCGATTGATTTTCTGTTTTCATTCTCATTCAGCCTTGGCACTGACTCATTGTGTGTGGTCAGTAAAAATTCTACTGCAGATTGACTAGGTAATATAGTGCCCACGTTTAGCAATAGACTCTCACCGAAGAGGTGCATTTAAGTATTCATCAATGCCTCTCATTCTCGATGGGATGTACCACGGTGCCTGATGAGAAGAAAAGATAACGTAATAAAGCTCAGACATTTAGACACTGATCATTATTTGATCCAGGATTGCACAGTAAAAAGAAAAGAAACAAAACGAAAAGATCCAACGGTTTTTTTTTTATTGAAAGTAATCCGATCCTGAAACCCGTTACGTTTAATTGGGTATTTTTGCATTTCGATTGGATGTTGTTGCGGGTTTGATTGGAAATTTTTGAGTCTCATAGTGTTTTTCTTTCCACGTTTTGATGGTTGTAATTACCGTTCTTCGATTGGATTGAATATTTTTGGGTTTAAAATTGTACTTTTATTTTTTTTTCATCTTCACTGTCTGTATTTGTCCGATTCATTCCGTTATTGTATCAATTCAACCCTTTTATTTTAATATGGTGGAATTCGACTGGTTATTTTTAGATTTCGTCGTTCCCGCAGCATATATCCAGTCGGATTCAATTGTTTTCCATTTCTAACTTTTCATTCTGCTCTTCTTGTCCTATTCGATAATTAATACGATATTTTTTCGACAATTTTTATCACGTATTAAAACTCGCTTATACAGGGTGAGTTTTCTCCGAGGTCCTGAAAGGGCGTGGCTTAAATGGGCTGAGACTCCGCCTCCTCGCGTATTCATACTTGCAATTGTCGGAATAAAAATTCTCACTCATTGTCATCTATGTACTATTTACCTGGCTTTTGCCCTGTTATCTACGTATAATATTCGAAAATTCATGCAGCCTTGTCAAAACAATGAGACACTATACTGTTTACCCTAATTACTGAATGTATTGTTTATTATCTGAAGGCAATCATTTCCGTGATAATAACAAGTATGAATGGGAGGAGGCGGAGTCTCAGCCGATTTAAGCCACGCCCTCTCAGGACCCCGTAGAAAACTCACTCTGTATACTCTCTATAGCTATAAAACCTCGAAGGATTTTATTCTGCACGCCGTGATCAGTATAGACGATGCATACATATGGGTATGCATCTAGGTGTGTGTATATGTATTGTGTATAAGTGCATACAAGTACACTGTACATACAATATGTATACAAAGTGAATTTCGTGCACGAAGTGCCTTGAATCCTTCTCCGTCTCTCTCGTCTCCTTCTCTCTCTCTCTCTCGCTTCGTTCGATGCATACTTACCTACCTATATATGCACTCTTTTCACTCGTTTCTCGACGAACAACGAACAACGAACAACGAACAACGAACAACATCCAGGGTCCGCTCATCGTCAGTTCAGCTCGTCGTCGTCGTAGTCCTATGTATGAGCTCTTTGTGAGTCACCGCGCGTCCAACTTATAGCTGCAAAGTTTTTTTTACGCCTTGCACTGCAGGCTGAAGACCTGGAGCTAGGGATATTCGCCAAGGATTCTTCTTCTCGTTTTTCTTGGAACGCGAAGTGGTCTTCTCAACCCGTGAATTACACTCAGTATAATATATAAATACGTACTTATTATATGTACCTACATATTATGTTCATAAATAAAGATGTTCAAAAATTTGATGATATCAAAAATAGTTTTCCTCCATCATTGTTTTTCTTTTCTTTTCTTTTCTCTTCTTTTCCACTTTCCTGTATCTTTTCTTATGTAACATACATACAGCTATACCTATATGACTATTCGAATTTTTCACGATTCAATACAGTTATAAATTTATTATAACCGTTGACGGTCGGGCTGTACTATATAGTATTTAGCGAATTCTAAGTATTCTGTTGCCTGTTGGTGAAGCTTTTATAGGCTTTACTGAGCTTTACCTGTGCGAGGTCATAGTTCGATGCGGATGACGACGGTGGGGGATGGCGCGGGGTGCGTAGAAAATCTATATATATATAAATACTGGCTTCTTCGAGCGGGGATTTACTATTACAATTGCGTTGTTGTATATATAGGCAAGCTGACCGTCTATATCTCTTTATAGACTGAATAAACACTCTTGTGCGAAACCTTTCATCTACATAATATATGTACACCAATAATTTAACAATATATCAAATGAAAACATAATAAGTAATAACATACAATGTACAGGGTGAGTCTCTTCGAGGGTCTGAAATGGGTGGGACTTACTTGCGGCAAAGGCATGCCGCGTGATTCGTGAATAAGCATTGCTACACCCTATCCCCACCCGGATAATTGTTTACTTGAAATTGCTTACAATAAATTTTAATGACAATAAGTATGTTAGGGGTATTGTCAATTCTTTCGGATATCAACCGCGCGTATATAAAGACTAAAGAAATAAGAAGACATCAGTTGCGTGCTGGCGTAAGCATATAACTTTGGTCCCAAAAATTTCCATGGAATATATATCTTTGGATTAAGTAACGCGAACGACTCCATTTAATTACGGATTCGAGCACGCGACCTTTTCCCTCATTTTCTCTTTCTTCTCTTCTCTTCTCTTCTCTTCTCTTCTCTTCTCTTCGCTTCGCTTTTCTCCTCTTCTATATACCCTTATTCGCTCGCCCTCGCGTTCGCCAACGAAATAATAAAACAAGGTGGTTCACGTGACACGTGATATCGACCCTTGTGCTGCCTCTTCACATTTACGGGCCGAGTTTCTCCCATATATAACAAAAAAATTGCGAAATTCTTGAATTACTTCAATAAATATTTTCTAGAAGAAAGACACTACATAATTCATAGAGAATTTTATACAATGTTTTAAATGTATTCATCTGATGAAGAAAAAAACTGCCAAGCTTTTGAAAAATTTATTCTCAACGACTGACTGAGCTTAATGTGCCTATACCGTGATAATCAGGTGAAACCGAATGGACCGATCCCCCACCCGGCGGATGATTTGTATTTTTATAGGGAAAGCCACTCGTTGCACTGAAAATCCTTCGGGTGTTTTGTTGCATCGACCTCGCGGCCAAATCACCCTAGAAATTTTTCAGCGCAACGAGTGGCTAACCCCATAAAAATACGAAATATCCGCCGGGTGGGGAATCGGACCATTCGGTTTCACCTGATTGTCACGGTATATCTTATTATCTTAACTTACAGAGTTGGACTATACATATATGTGTACACGTAAAATATACATATATATTATATACTACATATAGCTTATTGTATATCATTGTCAGGGTCACTCTAACTCAGAGTTTATAGTACCTAACATAACCTAGTATAGCTGTATAAGGGTGGGTTTGCAGGAGGACTGTTATCAATAAATTTTGTTTACGGGGTCAAGGACGGACGGCGAGCTATTCTACCATGAAAATACTTTGCCCTTATTCCTCGCGCGATATTACAGGGTCTTGCTGTATATATATATGTCTATTTCCTTATCATACTATATGTATTGTATATACCTATATACCTATATACCTAGATATACATTATTTTAGGCACCGCTTTGCATATTATATTAGGGCTGTTTAAGGCCTGAAGAAAAAACCCCGAGAAAGTCGAAGAATATTCTTCAAGACACTATATACTATATTCGTGTTTATGCGAAATGGCGGGAAATTTTGTTTATATCTAGAAAATTTCCAATTTACGAACACGTTTTGAAATATAACCGTTATCGCTCAAAAGACGCCATATTTTAACGTCATTTTCTCTAAACTTGAAAATTATTTGATTGATTATACCGTGAGGTTTCGTGGAAAGAGATCGTTCCAGGCGCGCAGGCGCGGACTCATTCGAATATCGCTGATCGGCAAAATCGCGCTAACAATTCTACCAACTCCTTACTAAATCCCTAGTTCTGTCGTCTGCTAGATTCACAACAAACATAACCTATTCCTGCCACTGTCTGTCGCCATTTGGTTTTTTTTTTTAATATTTCACTGCAGGTGGTTAAAAAAAATCTCAAAAAAATTTCGAGACCCTTTTGGGTCGGTCGCAACATCATACTAAAAAATGATCAAAATCGAAGGGGGTGAGGGAAATGGGCTGCTAGTTTGACGTGTAAGGCCCCATTTGTATAGTATATGCATTAATATAACTTGAGGAAATTTTAAAAATGAAAGTTCTTAATTATATCTAGGTATACTAAATTAATATATATAGGTACCTACATACACGGGGCACATATTATTATCATTGCCTTTTAGTTCCAGGCTCCAGACTTGAAAGTTCAATGAGCAGAGTGCAGAGGGTCGCTTTAATTTTTTACGGACCCCTAATGTATTTAAAAGTCTGGTAAAAATCGTATTAGGCAGCTGCTTCCGAGAGATTAATCGTTCTATAAATATCATATTACGGTATTAGATACTTCAAGTTCTCAACTATAGATCCCTGTGCGGGTTTTGAGATTCTGTTCTCGTTTTTTTTTTTTTTTTTTCTAATGATCTCAAAATTTATTTCATTTTCTTTCTGTCTTTTATGAATCCCGAAATTTTTTCAAAAATCAGCGAAATACGAAATTAACGAAATTTTATAAAATTCTATAGAGAAATACGTGAAATTGGAATTTTTTTTAATGAAATTCAAGAAAGATAATTGAATTATGGATAAATTTCCCGAAGGATTAGTAGAAAAATTATAATAAAATTCTGGATAAATTTGAGAAAAATCCACAAAGTCACGCAGCGAGAGCCGAGAGAGAAAGAAAATGAGAAGAAAATGCGCGATATCGCCATTGAATTCCATAAAGATAGTCGAAATTTTCATGAAATGCGTGAAATTCCAATAACACTCTCTAACGATCTGAAATTATAAAGAAATACTTCTATGCGTGAAAGTTGGGTAAAATCTTGAAACCTTGATAACATTTCTGATAAACCGCATAAAATTTCCAAAAGACATGTGAAAGAGAATATCTCGATCAAATTCTACCAAAAGAAAAATGGAATTCTAACAAAATCCGTGAAAATATAATGTATATGAAATTATAGAGAAATTAGAAACAAGAAATTTTGATGAAGTAACGAGAATCTCGTAAAATTTTTACTACAAAATTCGCGTTAGATAAAATTTCCGAAAAATTGTTGCGTATTCGAATTGAAATTCTATAGAAATCGTAATGATTTTATACAATTTTCAAAATTCGTTTAAAATCCTCGGTTGTGCAATAATTCTGGGATAAAAAGCATAAAAGTTGAACGATATTTTTGAATCTTGAAAAATTAGCATTATCGTATCATGCTAATGGAATGAATAAGTCGAAGTTATCCAAATCTTCAGAAGATAGTATAATATAATCTAATTAAAAAAAAGATATAAATGAAAGATAAAACCAATTTTTTTTTTTTTTAATAATAAAAACGAGATTCTTCTCGACGTATGAAAAGGCTAGTACCTCCCTATACATAATACATATATATATATACCCTCTGTTTTTATATTCTTCACAATGACTTGAATCGCCTTTGACATTTCCGTTGTTTTCGCCCTGAATTATTTCCTCGAGAGAGAATCTTGAGAACCTCGTTGTTGCCAAAGCTCGCTCGAGGTTTCTCTCGCAGTTCATTAGTTAGTTAGGGTTTATCTTAATTATATAGGAGAAGAGAACTAGAGAGAAAGCTGAGTTTTTGCCGTGGCTTTTGAGCCCATGAGCTCATGCAGACGCGTAACGTAACGAGCTTGACGAAAATTTACTACCTTTCTCTAGGAATTTCATTCGGTAAGGGTACGAAATTCCACCCCCATCCGTAGTCGCCCTTAGTTCAGACTCACTTGGCAGAGCTCTCGCCATTATTAACAACAATAAGTTGTCCTTGTCGTGTACGTTGTGTACGTATATACCGAGAGTTTTCGGTGAAACTGCTGACTCCCTCTCTGCGGCAAGGTTGGTTTCGCCGCGGGTAGGGGGTCAGCAGTTTCACCGAATACTCTCGGTATATAGCAGTTTGATGGTTGGTTTACCTTCTTTTTTCATAAAGAGGTAGTACCTACATATGGGACATTCCTTACCGAATCGACCCGGATCTGACCCTCGACCTTCCGGATCCGGTTCACGATTCTTTACGTTGTTGTCCCAACTCCAAAAATGACTCAGATTTATTTTCAAATTTTTCGAAAATTCTCTGACATACTTATGTTTTTTGAAAATGAACACATCGTTGGCCATAGTTCTAAGACTTGGAACAAATATGTATTCTGAAAAATCCTGTGTCAATTATCAAAATTTTTGAACTTAGACCCAAAGTGGGACAGCGTTTTTCAATTTTTTCGAATCGCTACTGCGAAAGCTCCCTGAAAATTCTGAAACCCTCGTTGAAATGGGAAGTTTTCAAATTCATCGAATGGTATGAAATCCTATTTTCGAATTTCTAGAATCCCAATCAAATCTTGAAATCTTCATTAAATCTCAGTCAACATTTTTAAATCCTGTAAAACTTACGAAAATCGTACGAAATCCTGATTCGAAGTTTCCAAATATCCTGCTGAAAAGTTTGAACAATCGATTTTACACGATTTAAGCTTGAACGTACACCATACCCACCCTCTCAATTCTCAATTCTTCGTTCCTCTCTATAAAGTGTTTTTCTAGTCCATGCTGCAGACTCCCCAAACACAAACACGAATCCGCCTCTCTTCTTTATTACATGTCCGACCACACGACGACCTTTTTCACTGCTGCTGTGCCTGGGGCTAGTTTACCCGCGCGTCAATCGTGCGTGTTGGGTTGCGGTAAAACAAGCGCAACCTCGCGTGAACAACACTAAATAGAGTTTGAATGAAAGTCGATGGTTTTGGACAGTTCAACAATATTTATTATCCGTTTATCTACGTGGCCAAACGTATACCTACACACGTAATATAAGACGTTCTAATTTACATGCCCCTCTAATGGATGAAGACATTTTTTTTTCGACATATTTGTTGGAAAACATGTCTTAATTGCTTAATTGAGTTCAAATTTTCACGCTGTACTTATTTGGTGCAGAGAAATCGCTTAGTATGTAGGAAAGATACTTGAACATTGTTGTTTGAGAAACTACTGAACAGAATACGTATACAGAACTCAATAAAACTTGGCAATAGCATTGTATAGTTATGTATTACTTCAACCTATAAGACGAAAATAAATTGCGTCGCCGAAGCGGCATATAGAACGTCTCATATACATACAGGGTGGCCGCGAACTTATGCTTTCATTTTGGGGGATGATTTGAGGGGTCTAGCTCGTTACCCTGCCGTTCAAAGTAGTTGCAGCCTCTGCGCGATACATGAGCCATTCCGAGAATCGCGCTAACGCCTGCATTTAGGCAGCCAATCGCACGGATGTGATTAGTGGGTTGTCTGATTTTAGGCGCCCACAACTGCTCAATCGAATCACAATACTTTCCCAGTTCAAGAATCGCTGAACTACGATACAGGCAGATATAGAACATATAGAGTTAGTTAGCACAGCCCGTGAATGATCTTTATGATTCTTGAACCGGAGAAGCGTTATGACTCTTTCACCGCTCGTGCGAGTGTCTAACCGGACATTTCACGATCGCCTCTGTATAGCTGGCTGTCTAAATGCAGGCGTTAGCGTTAACGTGACTTTTTTAAATGCCCGATATCTCGCAGACGCCACATTAGAAACCACTACATATTTTCAACGGCAGGGTATCAAGCTATGATCATTCCCTGGAATTAAAGCACCTATATGTATATGTATATATTTACAGATAAATTCGCGCTGTATGTATATGCGTATGGATGTATTTGTTGTTTATAAAAAGCTCTGAACTTTTTCCGATAAATATGCACATACTATATATAAGTATGTGGTAGATTGTAGTCTAAGATATGAGTGTACATATCTATATGTGTATAGCTACTGAGCGATTCTTCCGACTATGAAAAACACATCTGCTATATGGCCGATAAGACCGTTCCGATCCCTGCAGAGATCAATATTATGTATAACTAGCACGTGAGAGCCTGGAGGAGCCTTATCTTAACGCTTTGCTTAGCTATAATGCCTTGAACGAATGGAACGGCTACCGGCGATCAGATAACTGAATGTGAACACATACACAGCGAGAACTTTATCTTTTTAAGGAATTTGGCTCCGATTATCTGTAGTATATGCGAGAAGAATGAATATCCTGGATCTTGTTTGTGTTCTAATAAAATGATTCGTATTATTAGAAACACACATAGGTGTGTGGATATCACACATGTAGATAATTTTACATCATATAATGAGAATTTGGATTGAAACGCGATATTACATTGTATACATATATTTTTTTTCCTTCATCTTTTTCAGAAATAAGCCAAAAACCTTCGCGTTCGATCACTGTTTTTTCTCCCTGGAACCAGGATCGGATAATTTTGCTAGTCAGGAGGTGGTCTTCAATGCATTGGGCCGTGACATCCTCGACAACGCGTTCCAGGGCTACAATGCATGTATTTTTGCGTACGGGCAAACTGGTAATATGAAATAAAATAATTACCGTTAATAATCATGTATATCTTTTTCGATTTACATATATATACATGTATAGAAATTCTTCCCAAATTCTCCTCCTCCCTAGGACATTTTAAAATTCGAATGAATCACGATGACCGCAGAAGACTCGAGGGAATCGCATTATTTATTAACCATTCTTCTAATTTTAAAGATCATTGATTAAGAAAAAAAATTTGAATCCCTAAATTTCCCGCCTTTTTATTTTTTACAAAACACCTTACCTATTATATTATCACTCGATACTCGACAGGATCTGGAAAGTCGTACACGATGATGGGGAGCGGCGACAACAAGGGAATAATCCCGAGGCTTTGCGACAGCCTTTTTGATATGATAGCGAAACAACAGAGCTTAGAATTATCTTACAAAGTCGAAGTTTCCTATATGGAAATATACAACGAAAAAGTACACGACTTATTAGACCCGAAGCAAAATAAACAGTCGCTTAAAGTCAGGGAACACAACGTTCTTGGTCCGTACGTCGACGGGCTCAGCCAACTGGCAGTCACAGATTTTCAGGTCTCAAATTTTCAGCAACATAAATTTTTCAGACTTCAAACTTAGCTACAGTTTACTACTTCATTCAGCCCAGATTCTCTCCCTTTGTTGGCTTGCAAGAGTAGAAAAATCCCAGTAGCACACTTGCAAGAAATCTCTGTGGAAGATTTATTCTGATAATATCTGGTCGCTTGATTTAGACCCTAAATTGATGTTAAACGATATCAATCTTCCGTAGGACATAGACAATCTCATGGCAGAAGGAAACAAGTCGAGAACAGTAGCGGCGACTAACATGAACTCAGAGAGCTCAAGGTCGCACGCCGTGTTCTCTGTCGTTCTTACTCAGACTCTGACCGATAGTAAGAGCGGAGTAAGCGGGGAGAAAGTCTCTCGCATGTCTTTGGTCGATCTTGCGGGTAGCGAAAGAGCAGTTAAAACTGGGGCGGTGGGTGACCGGCTCAAGGAAGGCAGCAATATCAACAAGTCTGTGAAGATTTTGTCAACCGTTATTTCATCCCTTGGTAAAATGTGACGAAATTTAGTCTGACCATGACTTTTTTTTTCACCTCAATTACAGATCCCTCACAACGCTTGGACTGGTTATTTCAAAACTTGCTGATCAAAATTCTGGGAGTAAAAATAAGGACAAGTTTGTTCCTTACAGAGACTCCGTACTCACGTGGTTACTCAAGGTAAATTTATGAAGACCGGTGAGAAGAGGAAACAGCAAACTCTTGTCTGTATGAAAGATTTTTCACCCCTTGGGAATTGACGGGGTCCTGATTGATTTTCTTCATTTCATGAATCTTTGGCTTTTCGTGTCATCTTGAGTATTCAATTTTACCTGCTTTGTCATCTTGTCTACAATCGGGATTGAACTCTCGGGGAAATTCAGTTCATACATTGTGATACAATTTTCAGGACAATCTCGGAGGCAACAGTAAGACTGTAATGGTAGCGACGATATCTCCCGCGGGCGATAACTACGAGGAGACATTGTCGACTTTACGTTACGCTGACAGAGCTAAGAGAATAGTGAACCACGCAGTTGTGAACGAGGATCCGAACGCCAGGATTATTCGGGAATTGAGACAGGAGGTCGAAGCTTTGAAAGAAATGCTGCTGCACGCAACGGTGATATTTCATTTTTGCGTATTTCAGGCTGAAAGAGAGTCAAATGCTAAAAACTGTTGAATTACGATCAAAAATCTCTTTTATTCAGGGGCACGGGTCTGTCGTCGGACAACAGCGTACTGACATAACTGAAAAACTCTCAGAGTCTGAACGGCTGATGAAAGCGATGTCCCAAACGTGGGAAGAGAAATTGGTCAAGACTGAGAGACTGCAACACGAGAGACAGCAAGCACTTGAGAAAATGGGAATCAGTGTACAGGCCTCTGGTATCCAAGTCGAAAAGAGCAAATACTATTTAGTCAATCTGAACGCCGATCCCAGCTTGAACGAACTACTCGTTTATTACCTCAAAGTGAGCTATCCCCATTTCTAGAGTGAAAGAGTAACTTTCTGTGTGAAAATTCCATTATCTCTCTCCTTCTATCATCCAATTAGGAAAGGACGTTGGTCGGCGGTAGATCGGCAGCGATACCGCAAGATATCCAGCTTCACGGTCTGGGAATCCAGCCCGAACATTGCGTGATAACAATCGAAGAGTCTGGACTGTACATGACGCCGTTAACCGGAGCCCGATGTTTCATAAACGGAAGTCAAGTTACGGACAGAACGCCGCTGCATCACGGGGACAGAATTGTATGGGGGAACCACCACTTCTTCAGAGTGAATTGTCCGAGGAGTGCGACGGGTGCGTGGCCTCATCATTCGATACGCTAACGTCTCAGCTTCCTACGGGTCCAAGAGAGAGTATTGACCGATTCTTTATGTTACTGTTTTAGCCGTCAGCAGCGAACCACAAACACCGGCGCAAACTATCGACTATAATTTTGCGAGGGAGGAGCTGATGCTTAACGAATTGTCCAACGATCCGATCCAAACCGCCATAGCTAGACTCGAAAAACAACACGAAGAAGATAAACAGGTAATAGAATCTATCGGCTTCTATCAATTGTTTGCCTTTCGGGACATTTAGGTCGAAAATCACTATTTCTGAACATTGAATTCTAGGAAGCAACAAATTCTCGAAGTATTTCTTTACCCTCGATAATGGAGGGAGCGAAATTGACTCTCTCACTCCCTTAGACCCCGCAATTCCTAAGATGAACTAATATCTGTTATTAGGTAGCTTTGGAGAAGCAGAGGCAAGAATACGAGCGTCAGTTTCAACAGTTGCGCAACATTCTCTCCCCTTCGACTCCGTACTCCCCTTATGTGCCGTACGATCCTTTGCGTGGGAGTCAGGGTGGTAAACTACCGGCATGCACACCGACTACGCAAATGCGTGTTGAAAAATGGGCGCAGGAAAGAGACGAGATGTTCAAACGAAGTCTTGGCCAATTGAAGGCCGATATTCTCAGAGCCAACTCTTTGGTTCAAGAGGCAAACTTTTTGGCTGAGGAAATGGACAAGCAAACTAAGTTTAGCGTAACGCTTCAGATACCGCCGAACAATCTAAGCCCCAATAGGAAGGTAGGCGGATAATATACGAGTATGGATTATTATTATTGGGAAATAGAGTGCTGAATGAAAAAACGACTTATTTTTAAACATTTCTTGTTATTTTTCTATCGAGTTTTTGAGTTTTTGAGTTTTTGATTTTTGATTTTTGATTTCTGATTTTTGATTTGCTCCATCATGTCTTATCGGTTTTTTTGTTTCAATTTTATTAATTTTCGTTTTCTGATTTCTAAACACTCTTGCCCCCATGAGTAGAGTGTCTTTTTTCAGCGGGGAGCCTTCGTCAGCGAACCTGCTATACTGGTGAAAAGAATAAACATGGGCAGCCAAGTATGGTCGATGGAAAAGCTTGAAAACAAACTAGTCGATATGCGAGATATGTACGAGGACAGGAAAGATTCTCACAACAACCAACGGCTACCGACCATCAAGGTAAAAAACAGATAATTTCATTACGAGGCTCGATGTGTGCCCGAAACACTTTTCTCATCAACGAAATAAATGGAAGGAGATATGATCAGAAAAGATTTGTTAAATTTGAATGAAACTTGAGAATCGCTTTCTAAAAATGTGATATTTTATTTCCGGACAGGACGAACTGCCAGGTAAAACTCAGGACCCGTTCTACGAGTCTCAAGAAAACCACAACTTGATCGGAGTAGCGAATATATTTCTCGAAGTGCTATTCCACGACGTAAGGCTCGATTATCATACTCCGATAATCAGCCAGCAGGGTGAAGTCGCTGGTCGACTTCAGGTAGAGATTAGTCGAACGTCGGGTCAGTTTCCCCAGGATCGTATATGCGAGGCAGCTTCTGATTCATCTTCAGGCGACTCGGCGTCATTCGAACAAGAAGACTACTCGGAATCTAGCCACATCACTTGTCGTATAACAATTAAACAGGCCAGCGGACTACCCCTATCTCTTAGCCACTTCGTTTTCTGCCAATATATATTCTGGGGACATCCAGAACCCATCGTAGTTCCACCCGTCGTTAACCCGGAGCTACCCGCCACTCATCTCGTCCCTGGTCAGAGAGACTCTCTCGCTTTCAAATTCGAACACACTAAGGACTTCACCGTTCCTATAACGGACGAATTCCTCGAGCATTGTTCAGGTGAGATACACTGGTTGTAAGAATCAAGGTGAAACCGATGCATGGATTTTGGACTTTCTAACGGCAACAATTCTCGTTCGCAGAGGGTGCTTTGAGCATAGAAGTCTGGGGTCACAGAAGCACCGGTTTCTCCCGAAGCAAACCTGGCTGGGAAGTTGAACAGCAGCAATTGGCGAAGGCCAGATCGTTGGCCGATCGTTGGGCGGAATTGACGAGGAAGATTGAGTTGTGGGTAGAAATTCAGGAGCTGAATGAGCAGGGTGAATACACGCCTGTTGAAGTGGCGACAAAGTCGGACATGCTCACAGGTAAAACTCGCAGGATGCGATTATGCGATACCATTATCGAAGAAACCGATAAGCGGCTTAAAACTTGAACTTATTTATTTTTATCAGGCGGTGTCTATCAGCTTCGACAAGGACAGCAACGCAGAATCCAAGTCCGCGTCAAACCTGTTCACAACTCTGGTACATTGCCAATAATTTGTCAGTCGATATTGAACATCGCTGTTGGTTCAGTCTCCGTTAGAAATCGACTGCAAAAACCGCTGGACAGTTACCAGGAAGAAGATCTAAGCGTTTTGAGGGAGAAATGGAGCGAGGCTCTTATGAGACGGAGGCAGTACTTGGATCAGCACATTACAAAGCTCCTCGACAAACAAGGTTCACATCCGATTCGGTTTTAGCTTCGAACGTAGAAGCATTTGGGAAGATTTAACTCACTTTTACTTGTTTACAGACAAAACCGAACAAGACGTTGAGCGGGAGCAGAGTCTCCTCAATCAATGGGTCAGCCTAACGGAAGAACGCAATGCAGTCTTAGTCCCGACTCCTGGATCTGGGATTCCTGGCGCTCCAGCAGACTGGATTCCTCCGCCAGGAATGGAGCCGCACATTCCTGTTCTCTTCCTCGATTTGAACGGTGAGACGCGCACAGTAGTTCGGAACTTATAGCTTCGGGAGAGATCTGAGACTTCGCATATTTCCCCGTTCCATAGATTAGGAATTATTCCTGAGAGTGTGAATAACCATTTTTCGTTTTAAAGCCGACGACTTGTCGACGCATCAGTCGGGAGAAGAGGTCTCTGTTACTGGTCTGAACTCGATACTTCCCAAAGAGCATGGTAACAAGTTTTATAACTTGCCTATAATACGGCATCTCGAAAAAGACGTCTGCGCCATAGGCGCTTGGGACTCAAGCATACACGACAGCGTTAATTTGAACAGAGTTACGGAAGGTGCGTTTCACCGTTGATATATATCTAATGATTTTTCGCTGCTAAAAGCGCGGGGAGTTCATGATATTGAAACCTTTTAGCGAACGAGAGAGTTTACCTGATCCTAAAGACCACCGTTCGACTATCCCACCCTGCGCCTATGGACTTGGTATTGCGCAAACGTTTGGCGCTCAACATATACAAACGACAGAGTATAACCGATAGATTTTTCAAGCGTATCGTACGAACGGATTGTTTGGCGCAGAGCGGTGTCACCTACGAAGTTGTATCAAACATTCCAAAGGCCAGCGAAGAACTTGAGGATCGTGAAAGCCTTGCGCAGATTGCGGCCAGCGGAGAAGACAGCAATTTGTCTGACGGCGAAACCTACATAGGTGAGTCGGACTGGTAAAATTCAACGTGTATTATACTCTTTCATCAGTTATGAGAACTTTTCGTTGCCTTTTTTCATAAAAAAATAGAGAAATACACGCGAGGAGTGTCTGCCGTTGAAAGTATACTGACCCTGGATCGTCTTAGGCAGAGCGTAGCGGTGAAAGAACTTCTCCAGGCGCAGGGACAACCACTTATGAGAAAAACAGCAAGTGTACCAAACTTCTCCCAGGTACTACAGCCCCTTCGACGTCTCAGACTTACCGTATGCTTTCACTGTTTTTTTTTCGGTACATTTTTAATCCACCATTTCCCTTATCGCCAGATCTGTTGCGGATAGTTTATGATATTTTCAGACGTTTGTAGTCAAATCTTTAAAATTCTCTTAAAATTGATTTTACCCTTCTAAAGATCAGCAGACTGACTCGTAACGCTCCGATTCACAACCACTTGACGTGCTATGTGCTAATATCTATCTTCTGCTGTCCGTAGATTATGCGATTTGATACATCAATGGACTCGCTGGTGAACGTTGCTCGGTCAGAGAGCGTTACAGATTTAAATTCTGAACTAAACGGACTGCCCCATACGCGACGGCCATCAACTGGCCACTCGAGAAATGACGATAACAATTTCTTATCTACGCCTCCGAAACCTTTTGGAATTGGTAAGAAAATTGATATTCTATCGAGCAGGAATAATTTTATGACTAATTACTGACATATTTCCTTCTATGATCTCCTAAAGATTTTTGTTGGATCTGGGAAGCTTCTCCTATCTTTTTCTTGGGAGGTCATAGACCGATTGTCTTATTCGAACGAAACTTTGAAGATGATAAAATTTGAAAGTATCGTTCGATTTTTTAAATCATGATTCATCCGACTTATCATAATTATTTTTGACCAATTATCGAATTTGAATTTAATAAGTAAAAGAAAAGATATACCGGACTGAAGTTTTCGCTCCAAGTTCATCAATGAGTCTCTTGGATAAGATGTGTTGCGCCCAGGTTTGAGCCATCCCGTTTCCCTAGTCTTGCTTAATTATTTATATTATCGATCCAATATCGGCGAGAGTCAGTGACCCTGTTTTCTTATGAGATGTGGCTTATGTGGTGTTTTCAATATTTCCATATTTCCATATTTCACTAAAATCGCAATTTGCAATTCGCTATTTGCTATTCACGATACCTGATCAACAACTCTCCTTCTCTCAGTCCAGTCACACTCACATTCGCTAATTTAATCATCTCTTCTTTATATCACACTACAATCATCACTCGCGCTTTTATTTATCACATTCATTCGTTATACTCATTCAATACGTATCGATCATCCCCACCATTTGCCTTTCATATGAGCTCGCTAACTCGCCGCTAATAAAAAAAACTCACAACTCACTCCGTCGAGCTAAAGACGCTCATACGAACGGCGTCTGGATTATTTATTACTTGGATAATGATAGTCGATAACTTTGACGCAGACATTGGCAATTTCTTTGCTAAGGGTGTCCCAAGGGGTGAACTAGTATCCACATTTTTTCTGATCGAGAAATAATTCTCCTCTTCATCCATGTATGGCTTGTATTTGAAATAAACTATGGGTGTGATAGTCGGAGCACTTTTTACACCATGGGATCCCCTTAATTGTCGTCACATTCAATCTTCATATTTTAACTTTACAGCTTTTGTCACGTTGTTACGTAACTTCGCGTTGCTCGTCTTTGATTGAATAGTTATTTTGAAATTTGGCTTTCCCGTATCTTTGATGAATTTTAAAAACAAAATTTGTCACCCTAAGCGAAGGTGAGCAACACGAAACCATTTTCACAAGTCTGCCTAGTGTTTTAGCAGTCGACACTAAAGCTTGACCACTTATTAAATGATACTAACTCGGCACTTGACGAGCATTAAACTTTAAATTAAGTATAAATTCTAGAAAAATTTGATAATTAATAAACTAATCAATTTATGCTACTTGTCTGTTCCTCTGTTTAACTCTACGACTACTACTTCTACCACTATTTCGGCCCATCCAAGGCTCCATTCTCAATTCAGGTAAAATGGAGTCTTGATTTGATATTTAATTCATGCCGTGCGATTACGGGCGATCATGATTAGTTACTCTGTCTCGTGAGTGGTTGAGTCTGTCTGTTGTTTAATTTTACCGCTTGCATCCTGGTAGGTCTCCTCCTCTGTACCCCATGCACTTAATTATCATCCCGATATTCGAATACAAGAAAATTATACTTAACGCAACAACACTTCTTCGAACATTGCGATCTACTTATTCCAACTCCCTTAGTTCACCGATATCCAAGTGCCTGAGTAGTGCCGTTTAGTTCCATTAGTCCTCGTCCTTTATCTTGATTATTTGCATGCGAATGATCCGCAACTCTAATCATAATATTAGATAGTTTGTTTGATAATATTTAGAACGTTTTACTGAGCTTGATATCGTAATGTCGCATCACTTCATGCTCGCTGTGTGTGTATCTAACTCTCACTGAACTATATCTAAATAAAACCACCCGGTATGACTGCCTGTTGTTAAATTATCAGCTGAACCCTCAGCTACCCTATACAGGGTGAGTTTCCTCTGGTATCGCATTAGAGAGGGGCTTACCATCGCAAACGCTCCGCCCCTTTCTACTCACACTTGTTAAAACCATCAGTTTGGACGGTGCGTGAAAATGAATGTAGGGTTTCTCGATACGACGATAATAAGTATGAATAGAAATGGGCAGAGCGTTTGCGACGATGAGCCCCTTCCTCATGCCATACCAGAGTAAACTCACCCTGTATATTTAGGCAATGGAAATCATCTCGCATCAAAATGATTTACACATCGATTTCATTACTTTTTGGATTAAATTCAACGAAATGATTTCTGTTGAAATAGTGTCTGATATTCGACGTATGTACAAAAATGTGTTTTATGTGTAACTCGGCGATTTAAATGCCTCCAAAGTATCGAACGCATTGAAAAATTCGAAAGAACTTTGAATCAATCCGTTATAAGCGAGAGGAGACATTTGAGACATTTGCATCAACTGAAGACTTAGTCATACGATTAGGTAATGTGTACATTTAAACAACGATCTAATACAATCAAAAGCTGTGTAGAAGAGAAGAGAAAATATTGAAATTGATAACTTAGAGAGTCTTAACTCAATCTAGTTAAAGATTATTCATTTGCTTCCTCGGTTGACCGAAGCAACGGCTTAATACGTCCCAAAACTGAATTCAAAACAAATTAAGAAATGTTATGGGATTGTGTTTAAAGAATTATCGCACTGCATGTATGTTCTAAAAAATGCATAGTATAATAACAATATAATAACGGGTCCTCACAGCGTTACGAACTGTCGATAAAAGAGATCTACCAGAAGAAGATCTGAGATTTTTTTATAAACATTGTAAGAGCGAGTGCTGTTATTTGTTAACTGCCGTTGGGTTCGGGTCTCGTCTCGTTCCGTTCCGCTAATTTTTTTTCCTTCTTCTTCAACTCACGAACTGCCGCTGATTCAAAATTCAGACGGCTACGTTGTCTTAATTTTTGTAACGAATGGGTATATCTCGTTTCAGCGAGACCAACATTCCTGAACCTGAACCTGAATCTCAACTCATTGACACGTCTGCAACAGTCCACCTCTGCCAAGTGTAGGTGACACTCGCCGTTTGTCGCTCTTTCGAACTTATTCTAAGTTTAAACTATTCAATTGTGACAACGTTCCATTACGGGCTTAAAGCATGTTGGAAATTTACTAACATAAACAGTCGTTCGAAAGGGCAGCTTCGGTTGCTGTTGTAGCTTTTCTATAGATCGTTTCTTTTTCGATATTCAGCATTTCGTTCTTCTTTTTTTATCAACCGTTTATTTTTCTTTTACCAATTTATCAATGTTTACAGCTTGTAGTTTTTAAGTTAATTTTTCTTATTATTAATTTTATTTCACAGCCTGACGTAGTCCAAATCTGATAAACGGTATTATGATGAAGATTCGTCGAAGTAACGGCAGAAAATATCTGACCATTGGTTTCGATGTTTGAATTTGGACCGCGTCTTATTATTATTTTTATTTTATTGACATTTTTATAGCATGGCGTATTGTCTTATTTTATTTTGTAAATCTTAGTAATCGTTTATCAGAACCGACCTGGCACCGTTATCGTTAACGCTTAAAATTTCAGCGATGATTCAAAGGCCCTTCTGATGAAATTTGGGAGGTAGAATCTGCGTCAAAACGTTAAAACAGACAAACTCCAGTTTATTTTCATTTATCTACCCCGGGTTTTTGTCCGTCTTATTGTTTCGCCGCCGATTCTATTTCCCATACTTTCTCAAGCGATTCCCATCTGCGTATTCTACCTATAAGACGATGTTGTATCTCATATTTAATCCAGTCATTAATTAGAGTCCTTTAATCTGTGGCCAGATCGGCCCTGACTTGCGGATCCACGTATTGCGCTATCGCCTTAATTGAATCGGGGTCCTAAAATCTGATGAGAAAAAAAAAAAACTGTTCTTTTATAGCATCGCCAAATATCGTTGCGACAAAACTTGGCCTCCGTATGACTACCCTTCACGAGGAAACATCAAACGCTGCTAATCAGCCTCCCACACCAACTCCAACATCGTCTCCGTCCCGTGAGGACGACGAAGACAAAAGCGACGCTGATTACTCAGAGTACGACGCGTACCAAGTGAGTGAAGTCGATATTGGACTTAAAGAGTCCAACTCGCAATGAAAATTGTTTGAAAAATCGTTATTTTTTCACAAAGTTTGATTCCAAACACCCCGTTTATCGTATATTGGAAATATCTAGCCACCCTCAAAGCCGACGAAGCCCCTGACTGCGTCTAGGACGCTAGATTCTCTGGTTGAGCTTCAATCAGCTAAAATAAACACCCCAAGTATGAGCAGCAGCGGCTACGGATCTCAGGCAGTTTCGTCCACTAATCTTACGTCCGAGGATTCTATATCGATAAAATCAATCAGCGTGGATG
The DNA here is from genome assembly GCA_963992785.1 of Tenthredo livida. Classification (NCBI taxonomy): domain Eukaryota; kingdom Metazoa; phylum Arthropoda; class Insecta; order Hymenoptera; family Tenthredinidae; genus Tenthredo; species Tenthredo livida. The sequence goes on along the minus strand of OZ023069.1, from coordinate 24,843,716 downwards.
AGACGCCGGACTTGGAGTACAGGAACCTCTTAGACAACAAGAGAACGGACAAGATGGACAGCTCTTTGGTTGAAGAAACGCCCGAGGAACATCTCGAAGACCTCAACTCGACTCTGGGAGATTGTAGTGCGGGGGGGAACTTTGACGGGCAAACAACAGGTGAGATTTTCAGAGAGTTAAAATATTTCGAGAATTAATCTTCCGCTCATCATTCTTTCGTTCCAGGAGCCTTTAGAGAACGTTTGGACAAAGTAGTCGGCCCCTACGCAGAGGATACTAACGAAAATTTGTTAGAAGATGATCGGAACGAAAGGGACAACAATGACAATGCAATGAACAAAGCTAATACTCAAAGGAACGAAGCGCATTCTTCGGACACCGAACTCGAGAGAAACGACAACGAGAATGATAAAAAAATCGAGATTGAGGTCAGCCGCGCTTCTAATTCAGACGACGATAGCCCCCTAGAAGGTACATCGATCGTTCGCTCAAAATTACCGCCTGGAAAGGTAATTGGGACTCATTTGATATACCTATTATTGATCAATTTCTCAGGTTCAATTGTTGGATAAAAAGCTCATTAACATTCGCAGGTCGTGAGGAGGAAAAAATTATCCGGTGGTAACGCAAGGCCCACTAGTTACCAGCATAGAGCGTCGTTTCCACTGGTTAGAGCTCAGTTATCCGAAAGCAAGGTAGCAGCTAGGCTTGAACAGTCTTTACAGCCTGGAATGGCATACGAGAATGGAGACAATAGTTCTTCAGAGCGTATAGATGGTTAGTAGATTTAGAATTTAGAGGAGAAAATTTGGAAGGTGATTTCTTCTCTTGTCGAATGCTTGCGATAGATTTTTTAAATTCATGAATTCTTCAACAGATGATATAAGCGATAAAAGCTCAGCCTTTGGTTCGCGTCCTGATCTAACGAGGATCGAAGCTCCTATACCGGATTGGGTCGTCATTGGAGAGTCGGTTCTCGTCCGCCCTTACAGTTCCTCTGGAGTAATAGCTTACGTTGGTGCTACAGAATTCGCAGCTGGAAACTGGATCGGCGTTGAATTGGACGCTCCGACTGGTGGGTTTATTGAAATAGAATACAAAAAACCTCCGCTTTTGTACAATCTTCAAATCCATTAGAGCATGTTGAGTACACTAAGAGTGTACTTCGCTCCCTAAATCATCTAATTAATTGATTGATTTTAAAATTCAGGTAAAAACGACGGTACGGTACAAGGCCACAGGTATTTTACTTGTCGTCCAAAATACGGTATATTTGTAAAGGTGGATAAGCTCATTCAGGACAGACGAGGCCGGGCTTTACGAGCCTATACAAAACAAGAACCAACACCACCGCCAAGCGCCTCGATGCGCAGGAGTACAAGCAGAGGTAAACCGCTACCTTAATTTTCATGGAGTCTACTGTCCTCAGGTGAGCCTGATGTTTGTTAAAATTCGTTTTATATGCATATTAGGAGAAGGCCTTCAGTCCCTACATCGAAGTCGTAGCCGAGGCGAAGGTCTTTCAACAGTTGGTACACGCTCTTCACCAAGAAGCAAGTGAACATCAATAGGGAATGTGCCGGGCATATTTAGCTCCGTAATAAATTTATTTGAAAACTTAACTTAATTATGTATATCTTATAACAATTAACGCTACATGCCTACTACATGATACGTTCAGTAAACGGTGTTTCCAGTCCCATAAATAGAATTAGGAAATTTAGTGAAAAATGGAAGAAAAATAAAACTAGGTAATATGGTATGTAAGTGATAATAATTATCATTATTATTACTGTTATTACACTCATCGTTATCATCATTTGCTGCGTCGTTATTATTAATCTATTATCGTATCGTATCGTATCGTATCGTATCGTATCGTATCGTATCGTATCGTATGGGTTGAGATTAAAGAAGAAAAAAACAAAAAAACGTAATACAAAATTAAGGATTACGTACGACAGAGAGTACGAGTGATTAATATTTCAAGCAGACAAATATTACACGTTGTTTAGTGTATAGAATCGAATCGAGTCGAGTCGAGTTGAGTTGAGTCGGTGTTGTAGATCGACTATACCCACATACCGCACGAGTCAGTCACAATTATTATGTATATCAATTACTAAGCATTCCATATAATGAATTCTATAAGTTTTATCAATTTTATTTAAAAAGACTTTCTAATCCTTTCCTTAAACACAATTATTTTTCTTTTTACATATTTCTTCATTACATAGCTCTCTCTCTCTCTCTCTCTTTCTTTCTTTCTCTCAGTCTAACTTTCTATCTTCTCTGAACAACAACTTCCACGCATTTTAATTTTTAATTTATTTCCTTCCTTTCTGTTTTTTTTTCTTTTCTTTAACATAAAAATTTAATTGACAAAAAAAAAAAAAATGAAACAAACGCCAGACAATATCACTTTCCAAAATTGTCCGAGTACAATTTATTACCGTGGTTACAGTGATGCATAATTTATAATTGAATACTGTTATTCAAATACTGCATGTATTCAAACCGAGATTAATATCGAGCTGTTTAGGTTTTTTTAATTCAGTTCTTATTTCATATGTATATATATCTAGTGAACATATATATGTATATTTTTATATTGGGGGAGAGCAGGGTGATCGCGTTAACACGCATCTAAGTCATTTATCCTAATTATTACTAACGCTACATTTTTTACAAATTTATATCAATTCAACGTCGCATTCCATACAATTTTTTTTTGTTTTTTTCCAGATATAAAAATTTCTAACGGATTTGATCTCGGTGTATAATTATATCGAATTATCAAATCAGCAAGACGTGTTTCGACTCTTAAAGTTTGATTGAAATAATCTTTAACTCAGTTTAATTACAGAAGTTCGCTTTATAGTCTCACGCAGGGGAGATCCTATCGACTAGTTAACTGCTACTTCTGTTCTTAAATTGATTGTTTTTCTAATACATCATTTTTATACAAGTTTCATCGCTCGGAAATACGACTTTTCAATACGTGTGCGTGTGTGTGTGTTTGTGTGTGTGTATACACCTATAATCGAATATTGAATATTATTATACTACGTTCCGTAATACAAAACGTGATTTATTATCTAATTCCTATTCTTGACCTCCGTGATTAGGTGGTGCGCAATCACTCTGCTACCGCTCCGCAACATCTTATTGTTTATTATATTCTAATGACTATTTCTCTAGCGCAATCTATCGATTTCTTCTTTATTGTAAAATACGCGTCCTTCTTTCTTTGATCGTTTGTGTTCTTATTTCTCTTCATCCTTCTATCTCACTTTTACTTTTACTACTACTACTACTACTACTACTACTACTACTGCGTTATTACATGCATATACTATAATATTACGGTGTATAACATATTGATAATTGATATGTTGCGTGAGTCACGATTGATTATTATAAATTACTAATAATACGAAACAAACGATACAAACAGAACAAACAAAACAAGCAAACAAACACCACATACACACAAATCTATAGTGTGATTAAATGAAGAATGAATACCGATAATAAAGAATATATACTAGCTAATTATTATTGTTTAAAGTATATTATAGGGTAACACGCAATTATTATGCTACAAGATAATAGGAGAAATTGAGCTCGCAATTCTTTTTCTATTATTTGTTAAGAGCTGCAGCTGATAAAAAAAAAAAAAAAATGGAAATATTCTATTGCAATTTTCGTTTATATATTATATTATACATACAAACATACGATATTTACATTATATACATATATATTATATTATATTACATTATATTATATACAGCTACCCGCAATTATTATATAGTTATTTAAGTTTATACTATATATAGGGACCGAGATACAGAGTACATAGTTATATTATGTAATAAAAACGAGCTTCTTTAATATTGTATTATCGTTTACGTTTATTAGATATTATTATTATTATTATTATTATTATGATTATTGTAATTGTGTCTTCTTTTTTTTTTTCTTCTTATTCTTTTAATCTTAATACATAAATACAATTAGATTAATCGGTTTAGACTATTATTCGATTATATTAAATTCAATTTTTACACACGACACATATACGTATGTTAGATATACATACATCACCTGGAACACACGCATAATCCATACATAGTATAGAATATTTTTATTTGCAAATGATAATTTCTGTTTATGTCATTATCATTTGAATACATAAATATACGTAGATAAATACATATACATATATACATTCAATATATATAAAATAATAATCACCGATCAGTTGATTCCTGTATAAATTTACTCTTTATTTTTCACTCGCATACTTTATTTTCTGTTTTTATTTCATTTTTTTTTTCATTGTATTTCTGATTAAATTCAAAGATTTTTTTTTATCGAAAAACTACTAACGCAGTGGCAATTCTATGTTCTTCGATATACATGTATACCATAATCATTTCTACATATTAAGGAAGACTCTATAAACAGTATACGTTTAGCGTATTTGATTCTGTCGGCACTGTCTCATTCTATCCTTCGTGATTACATAGAGAAAAAAAGAGACAGAAGACTGTGGGGCCTACAGAATCAAATACGCTTTGTGTACATATTGTATGATTCCTAAAACTAACAATAACGATTGAACTAGGAACAAAATTATATTATAATAATGAAACTATATACCCGAAATCTCGTCACCCGCAGTGATATAAATAACGCGTCGTGCAGCTAATAATTTACACTGACAACGGTAATGAGGAAATTATTAAACAAAGAATGAAGAAACGAAAAAGAAAAAAAGAAAAATAAGAAAAGAAAAGAAAAACGAAAAATCCATAAATTCGGGATTATGTATTAAGATTAAATTTCAATATCAGAGCGATCATTGCGATTGATACATCGATCGATACGAATTATTAAATCAATTTAATATATCGTATACTATATATACCTATAATATACATTATAAATACGTATATTATTATTTACATTTACATTTACATATACATTTACATTTACATTTAGATTAATTATCATTATAAAAAATTTGTCCATAATATTATACATATATACACACACACTATTATTATTATTATTATTATTATTATTATTATTATTATTATTATTGTGATTATTATTATTATTATTATACATAGATGAATGCAAACAATTCCTGTCCAATTAGAACAATACTATAATAATATTATATTATACTATTATATGGCTATACATATACATATATATATATATATATATATATATGTATATACATATAATTAATTTATGATTAATTAAATGTAATATTTATTATATATAATTGTAAAATTGACTAAATTGGTAAAACGTTCGTTTATCATTTAGGATCGTATATTGTTGGTGATAGAAAACCGCGACAACATTATAATATCAATAATTATTATTATTGTAATTCGGTCTGATTGGATAAGCAAACGTTTTACTATGTTATGGTCTAGCTCTGTCCATTTTGGTAATCAAGGTTGTTCAAAAAAACAAAAAAACAAAAAAAAAAACAATAAAACAAAAAAAAATAATAACGTACACTTACACCAATGCACACACAAGTTAAGTAATACATACATACATACATACATACATACATACATACGCATATTTACGCGTCGCAGCGATGCTACATGCGTGTCTGGCGCAAAGATTGAAAAAAGCAAGAAAAAAAGAAAAAAAAAAAAGAACAAACAAAGAGGAGAAACGGAAAGGAAAAAGAAAAATTGAAAATAAAATTTTTATTTCAATTGTTATATTTTATTTAATATATCTGCAATACTGTAATATATATACAATACAATACGACGTGCGTTGATTTTATTTTTCTTTTTTTTTTTTTCTTTCTAATTTTCATTTTCATTTTAATTATATGATTTCAAATTTTTATCATAAGATACAGATGTACGCAGGATGTTGATGCAACAAATTCGAAGAGATACCTAAGTTGACTTGAAACAAATGACAATGCCACGTGGGGTACTTTTTGTAAGACGACAACTCGATCCAGTATTTTGAATTTTGCAATTTTTAGATCGAATTCGGATTCAGCGATTCCGAGTACTTTTTGGAATCTATTTTCAAAACTATCGGAATATATGTATATATTTTTTTTTCTAATTTCATCCGTCATCTTGGAATCGAGATTCTTAATTTCCCCTTTTTTATTCCAAATACGTAACCGTTGTAATTAATATTCATGAAAATCTAAAAAAATTTTCAGTTTATCTGATTTTCCGCCATATTGGATCCACCTCTCTGGATTTCACAACTTCGAACTCAAATTCAAAAACCACACTATCAAAGACTCGCGGGAACGAAATTACATACAAATCGATCAATTAGCTTAAAAAATAAAGTTGGGTGTCGTCTTAATCCGTCCTCGAAGCGTTAAGACTTAAGAGGTGTAGTACAAGGAATCGATACTACAAATATGGCGTCATGACGATGAAACCTAGCGAATCCGTTTTCTTGCTTGAAGCTGCTGCCTTTCCGAATTCAAAAATCGACGATAAAGACGTTTTTTTAATCATGCAGGCGACAGGAAAGCAGCTAGGCTTTGAGTTTTCACTAAGTTTAAACCTGGTCGATAGTACACAGGGGTCAAAATGGCGAGGTGGATCTTGGACCGAGCTACGGCGGCCATTGACCCTGTCTTCTACTCCCGACAATCCGTAGCGGAAATAATAATATGAATATGTTCCATTAGATTCATATACTGTTATTCAAACTGTATTTTTGAACACTTTTCAGAGAATAACTCACACATTTTTTAAATTTTCGTCAAATCCGGCTTCTACTTTTTTTTATTATTTTTGTTAAATATTTTTCATTCTTCGTTGTTTTGAGTTGAAAATATTTTTGAATCTTATAAAAGTTTAAGTCCTGACGACGCATCTAGCATTGACAGCTTGAAGCCCTATTCCATCCCACGATTATAAGACAATGTCCATTTCTAATATATAATATATATAAATTTATTAATTAATTATAGAACGTATATATACTGTAATCGGATCGAGTATGATGAGCCCGTGCTATTCTTTGTACCCTGATAGCTATATAGTCGTAGCCAATCGTAGGATTATATTTTTGAGGAATTGTGTGATTTCTATATTGAAAGCGTACCAACGGTCTACTGTACCTAGATGAATTATGATAATATCTAATAACAATTATTATAGTAGGTATATATATATATACCTATATATATATATATATATATTAATAGAAATATGTCAAATATTTGTTATTCATTCATTATATAAACAAAGACAAGTTAGCGAGAGAAATTTTTCGATATCATTTAACTCGATAATAACTATATAATACAGATAATCGCACAGATTTTTCTGGGGGATAATCTATACAAAATAGTTGTAAATTAAAACTAAACAGCAAAAACAACCAAAACAAAAAAAAAAAAACAAGGAGTATAAGAATATAAAGAAAATTAAATTAAAAATAAAAAAAAAATAAAAAAAATCCCTAGGTATAATAATACGTCGTGAAGATCAGTGTTATATTTTAATGTAAAATTAACTAATATAGGTATACTATATATATATATATCTAAATATTATACACATACCTATAAACCTAATAGTATATATAATAACTGCAGCACAGCAGGAAGACTTACCGCATTGTCTATACATACACAAACATACATACATGCATACATACATATATGTCTATTGAAATTTTCTGTGTAGAAAATTATTGTCAATAATGTTAATAATGTTCCATAATTATTTCCTCGTCGGTATATATATTATAGTTAAATTTCAATTTTCATCTTATAATTACATACTACTATATGATTAGCATATCGAAACTGCAGATAAACTGCCGGACAAAATTTCATTTTTAAACAATTTATATGATCTGAGAAATCCAATTCAATTCAATTGCGGTACCTATATCTGGGAGATTAGATATACCTATTGCCAACTATAAGAAAAAATATACTCTTATTTCTTGGATCGTTATAAATTATTATAATTTCGAAATTTTATTACAGTAATATATTACTATCGAGCTGACTAAATAAATAACTAAGTAATTAAGTAACTATAACTGCAGCAATTAGTATTATATATATATATATAAGTATACAAGTATTTTCGCATTCTGTATAGAAATATATAGAATTATAATAGCTGCCACTCGCCTAGGATCAATCCTATAGTTAATTCATCAGCTTGATAATCCATTGAGTGTTAGTAATTAATAAATCTCTATTCGCATCTATATACATAAATTATTGCAGATAATATGGTTTGGCATGTATCAATTATTAAGGAGGTATATATTGTGTATTTCTTAAGTATTTAATTGGATTCTAGACTTTTTGGTATCCCTATAATGGCGCAGAAAAAAAAAATCAGAACTTCATCTTATTACCGCAAACAATATTTTGATACGTGTAGTATTTTTTGTTCTGTAAAATCGAAAATCAGGGCGAAATAGTATATTGTGATACAAGTGTGGAAAGTAGGCAATATCCGATGAGCGTCGTTTGCAGCACGAACCGAAAGCGACGAGTGCCATGCCGTAATGATCACACTCGTCGGATATTGCCTATCCGCACTTGTATCACACGATATTTTTTGTAACTTCCTGCAAAGAAAGTTTAATTAATTTGAGAGACGGATTAATGAATTGACATAACACCACATCGCTACTGACCGCTGCCATGACACAGTGCGTAAAATTGAGTTATTTTGAAGTGCGCATGGGCGAAGAAAGCACTAGGGCCTAAAGTAGAGTATTTTCGATGTGCGCATGCGCTAACTCTTCTTTTCTCCACTCTTTGGAAATAACCTATCTTACGCACGCTAGACAGGTCTCGAAAATCAAACTTTCGAAGCAAGTGTTGCAAAATAGTACATTACGTAACTAGTGAATCCCGCACGAGTCGGGTTTGTCGCCCGAGCGCAGCGAGGGCGACAAAAGAGACAAGTGCGGGAGACACCTATGCGCACGTGTTGCGATACTATTTTTCCTAACGAGCTGCGCAAAATTCGACAACATTTGTAACTTCTATAGAATCTTAAAAAACCATCGAGCAGACTAACATTTCGCGGGGGTCCAGGGGCGTAGCCCCTGGTCGGGTCCGGGGCGAAGCCCCGGTGGGATCCGGGTGCGAAGCCCCGGTAGGGGATTCAGGGGGCGAAGCCCCCCGACTACCACAAAAATTAATTTTCATTTGAAACAACAAGAGTCATCCACGTGTTAAAAATAAAATCTAAACAAAAAATATAATTCTTATACATCTTTTATTCAAAATATAATTTCCACTATATTTGTACACATTGTCCCTAAATTCAATTTTCAAAATTATGACGACATAGTACATTTCCTAACTAGCTTTAGAATATCGGTAACAATGCCGATCGTGTTTATTTACGTTTACCCGCTCTATCTCCCCACACCTTGAATTCTCTTTCTTCCATTCAACGTTACACGATACAAAGAAAATATGTGTCGTTTGAATCGTATTCATTTTGCGCACCAGTGCGGGAATGTACTGTTTTGCACACTCATTTGCGTGCGCAAAATCGAATTTTGCGCACTCAGTTAGGACAAGATAATTATAGTAAGTTTGAAGATTTTTTTCAGAAGGGAAAAAACGAATATCATAATCCCTCGAGCAATTTACAAAAATACAGTATCGAAAGTCTAATTAAAAAAAGTAGAAGTGGTAAGAAAAAAAAATCAAAATCAAAGTTAGGGAAAGTAAAATACAGATTTAAGTCCTTGTGCGAAATGCTTTGACCAGTAAACTTTGTGAATAAAATTGAGTTTTTGAAAAGGTTTCCTTGGCACATGATACAACCATTTACAACGCGTGATCATTTTTGAGGTGTATTAGTATACCTATGTCATATGGCCACGATAGCGGCGCGAATAAATTGTTCCTCTACACTCAAAACCGCAGAGATGAGGAATTCTCTTACAATGCAATGCCCGCTTTGGCCGATTGCACGAGTAAGAATGCAAATTTGCGGGATGGCACTTCACTCGAGCAATTTCTTTTCGTGTACAAATAATAAAATAGCACCGATAGCACCATTCGACTTTTTAATTCGCATGATAATATTTATTATAGGTAAATAGTAGGTACATATTATATCATAGTAAATATATATAAAAACGCTGCATCTGCTATATAGAAAGTTTAGAAAAATATAAATAGTCGAAGCTCGTTATAGAATTAGGGAGATTATAAATTATCCTTTCTATACGTGTGATCGATAATTATTGTCTTTAGTATAAAGATCAATATTACCTATCTGAAGAGGAATAATCTTTTATATAATAATATATTTATTGGGGTGGTCCTTAATTTTATCATTTTTTAATTTCAATGCTCCCATATGGGCCAGTAGGTCTCAAAAAAAGGAAAAATAAATAAAATAAAAAAAAAACGTATCCAAAACTCCAGGTTTTTTTCGTATATATATTTGTTCTTGCTGTTGCAGTATAGCTCCGAAAAATCTGAGACTTGGTACACTACAGCTTACCAAAGAAAGTTTCTTATCTCCAACTTCATGAATTGTGACGAATAAAATTTTGTCGTTGTGTTATTTGAATGGGGCAGTGCAAAGGCTTTGGGGCAGTACTTAGAATAGAGATAGAAACCTGAAATTTTGACTATATTTTTTATTCATACATTTGGAGACGTTCTGGGCTATGGAAGCATTGGAGTTTGAATATGACGGAATTAGGGATCACCCTAAAATGCATTGTTTCCCGGTATACATAATTATTCATTTATTCCTAATTTAATAGAGCAGTGATTATAATTTCGGGAAATTATTTAACGAATGGCATATGCTTTAGTCATACTTTTATTCTTTATTGCACATTATGTAGCGTATAAATATCCACCAGCTAGTTATACGCGACGCTTGACGACTATTACATATTATATTAGTTCATGTATACATAGAATAAATATCACTTATAACTCTATTACCTATGACTATAACGTATCACCGCTGGAAATATATTTCAACGCTGTCAATATTCACTGCCCATAATATGTTCTTATCAACTATATTACACATATATCATATGTGAGTGAGGAAGAACAAGAAAAATAGAGAGAGAGAGCATGACAAATGAATATATAAATACAGAAAACAAAAAAAAAAAGAATGACAATGTTACTCAATAAATTTGGATTATATACGATCTTGTAATTTTTATTTTTTTAAATATTTTTTTCAACCATTTATTTGGTACCGATCAACATCAAAAAAGAATTATATGGGAAACGATTATTTACAGCCTTTTATATAGGGGGCACACCATATGAAGGTCGATATACTAGCGATATAGAATTATTCATAATATATATATGAGGTATTCCACGGCGTTTCGAACGGTCGGAAAAATGACCGCTTCCGAAAAAATCATAATTTTGTCTTATGATACAACTATATCGAAAGAATTTATGTGAATTATTTCAGAATTTTTGGATCGCATTTGTGGGGTTTTTCCAAATTCCAACTTTTTCTACGAACCTCCGTACCTCAAAAGTATAAGATCACACAAGAAAATTTATGAGACAAAAAAGTTGCATTTTCGAATCAACTTTCCGAAAAAAAATTTTTGGGAATTTCTCGAATCCCAAAAATACCAATTTCACTAAAAATATACAAAAATTGATTTTTCAATCAATACGTCACTTTTGATTTGCCTCAATAATTTGCAGAAAATACTCTTGAGTGTTTACAGGAACCGTATATTTTTTTTAAGATGGTTGGCTCAATCGTTTGAAAGGTATGCTTTAATAATTCTTTTTTTTTTCGAACAAAAGAATTGATCGAACATACCTTCGAAAAAAAAAGAATTAATAAAGCATACCTTCCAAACGATTGCGCCAACCATCTTAAAAAAAATATACGGTTGTTGTCAACACTTGGGAGTATTTTCTGTAAGTTATTGAGGCAAATCAAAAGTGACGTATTGATTGAAAAATCGATTTTTGTGTATTTTTGGTGAAATTGGTATTCTTGGGATTCGAGAGATTCCCAAAAAAATTTTTTCAGAAAGTTTATTCGAAACTGCAACTTTTTTGTCTCATAAATTTCCCTGTATGATCTTATACTTTTGAGATACGGATGTTCGTAAAAAAGTTGGAATTTGGAAAAACTCCACAAATGCGATCCGAAAATTCTGAAATAATTCACATAAATTCTTTCGATATAGTATCGAAGACAAGTATCATAAGACAAAATTATGATTTTTTCGGAAGTGGACATTTTTCTGACCGTTCGAAACCCTCATATATAATATATAGAGAGCAGAAAAGAAGTTCTGGGTATATTATATCTGGTATATAATATACGGGATTAAAAGACTAACGTTCGAACACTTGGAGCAGCGTTGAGGTGGCCGTGATCTCGGCGCGCATATAAAAACTTATGTGTGCCGAAGTCGCGGCCACCTCAACGCTGCTCCAAGTGTTCGGACGTTAGACTTTCATCCTGTATGTATATGTATATATATTGTAATCCGCGAGTAATGAAATATATATTATTATTTTGTAAAGAGTGGATAATACAATATAATTGCATACATATATGTGGATTATATTAGAGTATAATATGATCGTTAAAAAAATCGCGATTATGTACCTATACATGTATGAGGATATGGAAATTATTACTACCTCTTATTCTATTACGTATATATATATATATACTGAAACCACTCAATTGAGTTACTCACTTACTTATATGCAATTACTTTACTTACTTACTTACTTACTTACTTTACTTACTTACTTACGTACTTACTCACTATTACCTACTTACTTACTTAATTACTTACATCCTTACTGCATTACTTGTACTATCAAATTGGAATCATTATTCGTATGGTATATGATTATATATGAATACTGTGTAAGAACGATTCAAATTACAATAATTATAAGATGTGTAAATTTTAATTTTTATGAACAAAAAAAAAAGTAATAATAATAAATAAAAATAAATATTATTTAATGCTATTATAACAATCACGATCTTAATTAACCACATACATAATCATTTTGTCTTACATGCTGAAACGAAACTCTGGTTTTCATTGATCGTTGCAATTATCTATAATATTATAGGACTGGAAATTAAAAATTCATACTATTTTTTTTTTCTACTCCAATTTATACAGTTTATACAAAACTTTTCATTCTAATATCGAATTCGTCGCATTTCAAAAGCGTATTTCATACGAGCCGTGCACTTTGGGCACTTCGCGAACGCTGCGCGTGGACGGAAAATCGAATTTCGCGCACGCCGTTTACAAACATACGATTTCTTCATTTGCTATAAAGAAATGCTGTGATTATCTTATCGACGAGTTTACATCCTCACTAATTTTTGCACGAATATACATTAGACCGGTTCGAGGTCACGACGATTTCTTCGTTCACTCTCGGCGTACCCCAAAGACTTGAGAATATAGTCAGACTAGATGAATAGTGAAATTTGGGGTCTCTAGACCGATGTTAAGGGGTGTCTCAACGGTCTTTTCGAAATCCTATCTAAATAACACAGGAAAATTTTCGTCCAAGTGGTTGCATTGTACCTCATCGTACAGTACATCACCCGCAAGGTGAATCGCCCGCAATCTGAGTTCATTAAGGTTGGATCTAATTAAAAAAAATCGAAATTTCACCCCCAGGTCATGTAGGGTGAAACGGCAGCGGAAATAAAATCAGAAAATTATGTTTTTAATACAAAAATTCTAAAAAAATTCTGAAAAAATTCTGAAAAATTGTAAGGAACGTAATAGCACCCCTGAAAACTTTTTTCTATGAGACAACCCCTAAAAATTAGATTTTATGATTTTTGAAAGCGATTAAGGATTATTGGTGATATTTTCCTCCACCAAAAGAATCATAAAATAATGTTGCACATGCGAATTTTAGGGGTTGTCTCATGGATAGAAGTTTTCGGGGGTGCTATTACGTTCATTCCAATTTTTCAGAATTTTTTTAGAATTTTTTCAGAATTTTTCCAGATTTTTTGCATCGAAAACATAATTTTCTGATTTTATTTCGTCCGCCGTTTTACCCCATATGACCTGGGGGTGAAATTTCGATTTTTCCCAATTAGATCCAACCTTAATGAACTTAGATTGCGGGCGATTCACCCTGTGGTTGATGTACCGTACGATGAGGTACAATGCAACCACTTGGACGAAAATTTTCCTGTGTTATTTAGATGGGATTTTGAAAAGACCGTTGAGACACCCCTTAACATCGGTCTAGAGACCCCCAATTTCACCATTCATCTAGTCTGACTATATTCTCAAGTTTTTGGGGCACGCCGAGAGTGAACGAAGAAATCGTCGTGACCTCGAACCGGTCTAATATACATGTTTATTTCCTTAGCCACAATTGGCGATAAGGCATCGACTAACGTTTGACCCTAATCAATTCGGATTTGACTCATGTGTATATGTATCCCCGATTCAGCTGCAAAAGATTATATTCACATTGAGAATAATTGCGAAAGTCAAGACGATAACAGTTTCTGGGATTCCCAATTCTAATTACAACTATATTGTATAAGGTCGGAGTTTATCAAGCAGAAGACTCTCGGAGGGGGTAATCACATCAAGACAATAAAATAAAATTAGTACTTCAATATTGATGTATACTCCGTTATACGTACAAGATATCACTTTTCATATCGGGTATTTGTATAAGTCGTAACTTGAACTGCTGTTTGAAATATCGAATGCCGAGTGTTTTTTCCTTGATTTGAGGGCTTTTAATGCAGCCTGGAAGTGGCTGATAAATAATAAATTGGAATTGGCATCACATACTTGGAAAATGATGATAAACAGACGGAGAAGAACATTAGGTGCAGCAATAGTGATTATCTTAGCTTGTTCCATTGATGATTGTGCTTTTGAGGCGAGTGCAGCTTCCATAGTTCCGGTATCCGAATTTTTGGTGAGTGCATGGTTTTGGAAACCGAGAAAAAAGTGACAAAAATTGTGTCTATCATCTAATTACAGCGGTACTTGCCCGAGTTTGAATATCTGACGCAAGTCGATCCAGGGATCGAAACAATTGTCTTGAATGAACTGAGGTGGGAGGTCATTCCCAGGCTCCATCATCTTATGGAGATTGATGTAAACGGTGAGTTGTCAGTATATCGGGATTCTTATAGAAATCGAATCGAATTTATCGTAAAATGTCAGAAATATATCTGTATACACGTATATTTATCATTGATGTTCATTCGTCAGGTAATATGGATGGCAAAATGGCCCAACTGACGACCTTGCCGAGGTGCGAATTTGAGTTGATCGACGGACCAGAAACGGATGGCAGATCGAAAAGATACGCGGTTCAAGGCATGTTAGATCATACTATAAGTTACTCGAAGACGTGGTAAAATTTTGTTGAATTCCTTAGTCGCGAGTAAAAGCGAAGAATTCTGACTCAAAACTTGAAAATAAGCGGAAGGCTACCGCCGCGGGCCACGTCTATTTTTTCAAAGGTGAGAATAGGGATACGTTTAGTGCACTAGAAATTATGAGCATTGATCATTGTTCAAGAACGGATGAGCGTATTTTTGTAGGAAATTATTATTGGAGGGTAACGACAGACGGAATTGCTGCTGGCTATCCAAAACTCATCTCTACAAAGTGGAAGGGTCTTCCAAGCAATATCGACGCTGCTTTCACCGACGGAAATGAAAGGACGTACTTCTTCAAGGTAGATCGATGCGCGTATGTAGTTGATCAAAGACATTGAAGCAGGGATTTTAAACCATTCATCTCCTCGGTTTCTCCATCTCAGGGTTCCGAGTACTGGGTTTACGTAAATGGAAAAATGGTCGGCCACCATCCCAGAAAAATCCGTAAAGATTTTCCCGGGATTCCCGATAATATCGACGCTGTTACAGTGTGGAACGAAGACGGGCAGATATACTTCTACAAAGGATCTAAATTCTGGAGGTTCGACCCCGCCCGAAGGGTGCCAGTCAAGATGGCACATTCTGAACCGATTTCAAACTGGCCAGGTCTTCCGGAAAACGTTGATGCCGTAATCTCCTATAACGGGAAAACGCACTTCTTCAAGGGTGGTTATTCCTACCAATTTGACGACAGAATATTCTCGGTGAGATTATTTCATTCCAAAAGTGTAACGTCATCGGTATTTCGATTCCCAACATTTTTCCCGAGTATTCCGGAAGGGGATCTTTTCGTTCGTAGTACAGAAGCTCTTTCAAATAACAACTCTCAAACATACGACAATTACTTTTCATTACCTTGTTCTTCTAGATGGATCCAATGAGCCCATATGACACCGGACACATTTGGTTCGGGTGCAGCTCAGAGAGCACTGTTGCGCTGTGGAGTGACTGGTGGTACTCTGAACCTTCCAGAGAAGACGACTGATGGAATTCTGTTCGGAACCATTTACGAAAATGTCAGCACTACTTGATCAATGAATTATCTTCTTCGTTCGAGTGAATTTTTATTCTTTTGTGATCCAAAGTCCGATTTTAAGAAACCTGTAAGCGCACTCGATCACTTCTTCTTTCTCGAGCCTCAATTATTGACACGTATTGTATTGGGCCGGGAAATAATACTCACAACACAATCCAACTGTATTCGTCGCAAAATTGAATGAGTATACATGATGGAAAAACCGTATAAGTTGTTGCAAGTGTTTTTCATCACATCATCATGCAATCCTTCCTACACTCAGAGAAAAGTATCGTGGGATCAACAATAATTTTGCTCAATCAACAAAAAAATTTGGTAGATATACAGTCTACAAAATGCTTTGTTGCTTCAACAAACAATGTTTGCTGGCTGATTTAGTTTGATCAACAAATACACCAGACTGATTTAACAAAAGCATTTGGTGAAATCAACGAATGTTTCGTCAAATCAGTCAAATTACTTTGTTGATTTAACTAAATTCATTTTGTTCATAAAACCAAAAGAATACTGGTAGGTACATGAATTGAAGCTTATTAGTTTTACAAAGTACAATACAGTATCTGAAAATTACATCAATTAACATAGGATCAGCTTTAGGGGGACTAACATATACTGACAACATACATATTTACAACACATAACCAATACAGGAATTAAGCGACGCTTAGAGAGGAGATCTTCTGCCACTATATATACTAACCAGCTCCTATAAGTGGTACTCGTGAGAATATCGAAAGCGATGGTCGCCGCCTTACGAGAAAATATTAAAGTAATGTACATAACCATGTAAAATCAAGAAAACATTTCGGCCTTCCAACAAAATCAGAATACCTACACAAAATAGTGTTGTTGAATATATTCCACCGCTTTTGTTATTTCAACAAATTATTTGTTCATTCAATTAAAAACTACGTGACAGAATAATTTTGTTGTAGCGAACGAGCAAATCTCAACCATTTGGTGATATCAACAAAACAGTTTGTCAATCCAACAGAAAAAATTTGTTGAATTGACTAAAATTGCCCACCAAAAAAATTTTGTTGGATATACCGAATTTTTTCTCTCGGTGTATCTCCTATGGGTATCCCACCTTTGCCCCGTTTTTATTTTTGTCTGCGTATTACCCTACTGGACTCTCAGTTTCTCATTTCTTTTACATTAATCTTAAACCAGTTAAGCTTATCGGGAAAATGGGATGAGGAATTGAACTCACCCCGATAAGGTATTCAAATTAGCACACCGAGAGAAAAAATTCGGTATATCCAACAAAATTTTTTTGGTGGGCAATTTTAGTCAATTCAACAAATTTTTTCTGTTGGATTGACAAACTGTTTTGTTGATATCACCAAATGGTTGAGATTTGCTCGTTCGCTACAACAAAATTATTCTGTCACGTAGTTTTTAATTGAATGAACAAATAATTTGTTGAAATAACAAAAGCGGTGGAATATATTCAACAACACTATTTTGTGTAGGTATTCTGATTTTGTTGGAAGGCCGAAATGTTTTCTTGATTTTACATGGTTATGTACATTACTTTAATATTTTCTCGTAAGGCGGCGACCATCGCTTTCGATATTCTCACGAGTACCACTTATAGGAGCTGGTTAGTATATATAGTGGCAGAAGATCTCCTCTCTAAGCGTCGCTTAATTCCTGTATTGGTTATGTGTTGTAAATATGTATGTTGTCAGTATATGTTAGTCCCCCTAAAGCTGATCCTATGTTAATTGATGTAATTTTCAGATACTGTATTGTACTTTGTAAAACTAATAAGCTTCAATTCATGTACCTACCAGTATTCTTTTGGTTTTATGAACAAAATGAATTTAGTTAAATCAACAAAGTAATTTAACTGATTTGACGAAACATTCGTTGATTTCACCAAATGCTTTTGTTAAATCAGTCTGGTGTATTTGTTGATCAAACTAAATCAGCCAGCAAACATTGTTTGTTGAAGCAACAAAGCATTTTGTAGACTGTATATCTACCAAATTTTTTTGTTGATTGAGCAAAATTATTGTTGATCCCACGATACTTTTCTCTGAGTGCAGTGTACCAAATTCTGTTGATGTTTCCACTTTGCAGTTCGTTCCTTATGGATAGTTATTCGACAGATGAACGGACGGATAACGTGAAGAATTTTAGACCATTCCACTATCTTGGAAAGAGAAATAAAAATTGCGGTAGCTGCCTATAATACTGGCCGATGTGCATTCCGTTTGGACCCTTTATGACCAGCCACATTTCAAATTTTGCAAGATTTTTACAGATTTTATGATCTTTGCACAGCTTGTAATTAACATTTCACACGAAACTAATTATAAATGACATCACTTGTCATCTCAAACCATTTCAGGACCGGTTCAGCATTATCACCTACGCGATCGAGGGTATACACGAGGAAATTCTTCGGTGTCAAAATTTCCTGCGATGTGTTGAAGGGGACGGATCATCGTGTGTATTTTTGATATTGCTATGCCCACGTAAGATAAGAAAGTGAAACATTCCGCGGTCAATTCTTTGAATAGGAACAACGATCAATTACTGATTTAAGAGTAAATAGCCCAAATTGACGCCACGATAGAAAAATACTTGATGCCAAATATTCGATCAAGACAAAATCATTGTTTACTGATGTCAGAGTTCAAGTATGCAGGATTTCTACCAAGAAAATTAATTTTTGGAATATTATTGATCATGTTTCTTGTTTACAGTGTCAATGCTGGCCATACCAGCAGTGGGGGATGTGTCTGTATAATACGCACAACTCTGATAGTTATCGGATTATTTTCGATTGAGTCTTGCATAGCAAGACAAAAAATTGAATTTCCATTACGAGGGGACAGTGGTCACTTCGACAGCAGAACCACCACCGAAAGATCCGATTCGAGACTGAGGTTTTTAGAAACCTGTTAGTGAACTCGAACCACTTCGAGTATGACGACCAGAAGAGATGCGTCGCAAGGTGTCCTATGGAGTGGTCAAGCGCTGATCATTGTTGCCATTTGCGCTGCTCTATGTGGTCTTGAAGCAGAAGCATCACCCGGTGCTTCAAATTTTAAAGCAAAGGTAAGTACCGTGAAAAGCCACGAAGAAAAATTCAATTGGTACTTATACGTGAGTATTTCTGTTTTCGTATTGATAAGTGAAGAAAGCAATATTTCATCGCAGAAGATTATGATTGACAGAAAAAAAACGAGGATGATTTCTCGCTATGTAAGATTTGATAACGTGATATCTGAAGTAGTCAAGTTGATTCATTCAATTCCCGGGATGTAATATCGTTTGAATTTTACGTTCGAGTAAATGTACGTGTCCGTGACATACACTCAGCGACAAAATTAACGGGCCACCCAAGTTTTCCGGGGAAACACCGTTTCTCAAAACGGTATTACTCGATGAAAAAATGGTCAAGAAAGCAATTTACAGGTTGAAACATCATCTTCAAGCTCGTTTTCGAAAATTTCACATGCGATTGTTTTTCACCTGTCGGCGCAGGTTTGAATGAAAAGCTGCAAAATAAAGAGAAAACTGACATTGTTGAACTTCCCTGCGGTGGTGACAAAAAAGAAAAGTGCGAATTTTTCACGATAATGATTGCGTAGCCTCAGGTCTGATCTTCAAAACTGATCTCGAAATTTCTGTCTTCGCCTTTTTTTCACCGGCTTATTGAATTTTTAGTAATAGACTGCTTCGAAGTAATACCGTTCTGAAAAACATTGTTTTTTTCCGGGAAACTTGAGCGGCCCGTTGATTTTGTCACCGAGTGTATAGAGAATTGAATTTTTTACTCGGTCTCATGTAAAGCTTCGTAATTATCTCATCGTTCGTGATGGTAAACAGAACTAATTGGGTATCAAGAATCGAAGTTAAAGGTCAGTTGCTTCTTTTTACCACAAGAAAAAAGTCTCTAGAAGCGTTAATACGATATCATTTTTTTCCTTACGCGGTCGTAGGTCAATCTTATAATAGTATATTGTGTACCAAGGGCGAATAGTGGTTTTTTTTTTGCCTGCGTGTGGAGTTTACAGTACGAGCCAAGACGAGCAAGCACGAGCCGAAGGCGAGTGCGTATCGCGAGCGGGCAACGAGTAATGCAAACACACGAGGGCAAAAAAGCCCTCGCCCGTGGTGCACACCATATTTTTTGTGACACATGCATCGATTCTGCGTTTTCTTTACCTGAAAATTCAAAATGCATGCAATTTTTCTCGATTTATTTATAGTATATTAAGTCGGCCAAAAAGTCAGTAGCGGGCAAAAAAAGTCGGTAGCTAAAAAAAAGTTCTTTTTGTAACACATGCACGATTTTTGTGTTTTTTTGACCTAAAAATGGGGCGTAAAAATCAACGTTTTTGTACCAGCGGGCAAAAAAAGTCGGTAGCGGGCAAAAAAGAACTTTTTTTGCCCGCTACTGACTTTTTTGCCCGCTTCTTTGAAATCGCTCAAAAACGCGAAAATCGCGTGTGTCACAAAAAATATGGTGTGCACCAAGGGCTAAGTGGCCTTTTTGACCTTGTGTGGTTGCAGTACTCGTCTTCGGCTCGCAAATGCACTCGTCTTCGACTCGTGCTAGCTCACCTCCGACTCGTACTGCAAACTCCACACTCGGTCTAAAAAAGCCCACTTTACGCCCTGGGTACACAATATACTATTCTTGCCCGCTATCTACTTTTTTTGCCCGCTACTGTCTCTTTTTTGCCTGCCGGTACAAAAACGTCAATTTTACGCCCGATTCAGAGGTAAAAAAAAAAAAACATGAAAACCGTGCATGTATTCGAGACCTTTGCGAGTCAGTATAGAGTTTGGTCTATGAATCGTCGAATTTTCCTCGAATCGTCGTAGCAATTCTTCCTGTTCCTCCTTCACTCCATCTATTTTTACCCCGAATGAAAATTTTTCTCGTTATCTGTGCATCTTTTTATTCCGATGAAACGAATTTGGTAAATCAGCTTTTAATCTTTTCGATATTTAATCTTCTTTCAGCGCTGCGCACACCCGTTGACCATTGATAAGGATACGATGGGTATAAGCAATCCAGGTGGTAAGTAGATAAGGACGACGAGTCATCATCGATTCGATGATCGATTCAGGCTGGAGTAAACAGTAGTAGTTTGAATTTACTCTCATCCCGGTGAAAGTTCGTTTTAAGGAATAAGTTAGATTCTGTGAAGACTCGACGATATGTCGTATCCGCTAAAAGAGAAGATCTATAGATGTACAGTTGGGCAATAAAGTACTTGTAGGGTCGAAATTTAGGCTCATGCGTTTTAGCGTCTACGCTGTTGAGCAGGCTCTTCACACCGCATACCCCGCTCCCTGAGCGCATCGATGCGTTACGGCCTGTGGATATTTCGGAAGTATTTCGCACTTTACTTTGAGTAGATAATCTGCCCGATTTGCCTTCTCGCCTACCGACTCGTCAAACATCGACGACAAATACGTATAGAATATATTGTCAGCCGATTTCAAACTTATTTATTTTAGTGAAAAAGAGTTCAATTCAAACTCGATTTTGTTATTATATAGGGGTTACTTATGTGATGGGTTTGAAAAATGTTGTTTAAAAATATGATGCCCAACTCATCGAAATTCGCAATTCAGATTTAGCACCGATCTACTCAATTTTCAATGACAGCAAATTCTTAATTTCTTGCAGGTATTATTCTACGTAAGTTTTCTCCGTGAGGAAAATAATTAAGGTAATATACTCAGTTGGCCGTTTATAAATTTTGATAACATTGTATATTTTTATTAAATAAGAAAACAAGAATCCAAGATTGAAACTTAATAGTAAAAAATAACAACACAATATCAATGAAATATGAATAAATTATGATAGAGATAATTTGTAACATACATAAATATAATAATATGGAAACTTACGGATTTATGAAAAAATAATTATCCACTAAATATAATTCGAGAGTATCATATTCATATTTCAAGAACAATTGACTACTTTTTGATGATATATTAATGTTAATGGTTAGAATTATAAGTAAAAAACTACAACGAAATATTTATTATTAAAATGTAAAATAGCCATAAGTGAAATATTATTTTGTCCTACTTTAGTAAACTAAGATACACATATTAATCACGCGATATATAAGTGTCGATTTTTGTCGCAGTGAAGAAAATTGAGTAATCTGAACAGAGGAAACCAATGCGACGAGTGATGGGTAAGCCAGGCGAACTAGATTTATCTATGGATACGAAGGGTGAATACGAAGATAATATCAAAAAGTAATCAATTGTTTCTTGAAATATGAGTATGATGTTATGTGATCTACTTACTTGAAGTATTCATGACTCTCGAATTATATTTAGTGGATAAGTATTTTTTTTATAAATGTGTAAGTTTTCATAGTATTATATTTATGTATATGTTATAAATCATGTCTATCATAATTTATTTATATTTTGTTGATATTGTGTTGTTATTTTCTACTATTCAGTTTTAATCTTGGATTTTTGTTTTCTTATTTAATAAAAATATACAATGTTATCAAAATTTATAAACGGCCAAATGAGTTTCCCTGTGATTTAATTTCTCATTCAACCTAGATATACATTTAATAGAAAACCTGCAAGAATAATACCTGCGAAGAATAATACCTGCAAGAAATTAATAATTTGCTGTAATCGAAAATTCAGTAGATCACCTGAATCTGAATTGCGAATTTCGATCAGTTGGGTATCATATTTTTTAATAACATTGTTTTAAACTTATGACATAAGTCACTCCTGTATAATATCAAAATGAAGTTCGAATTGAACTCTTTTTCACTAAAATAAATAAGTTTGAAATCAGCTGACAATATATTCTATACGTATTTATCGACGACGTTTGACGAGTCGGCAGGCGAGAAGGCAAATCAGGCAGTTTACCTACTCAAAGTAAAATAAGAAATACTTCCGAAATATTCACAGGTCGGGACGGCCCAGGCTACCCTGGTGAAAATCTCTACTTCTACGAATTTTTAGGGAAATTCGGACATTTCATAGTTTTTCATAAAAAATTGTAGATGTGCGTCGTTTCTCATAAAAAATTTCAGATTTTCTCAGCATTTCATGAAAAATTATAGATTTCGGTGGATCATCATAAAAAATTGTAGATCCTCGTACCTTTTCAGAAAAATTCGTCGTTTTTGTCATTCACTTCAAGAAAAAACTACAATTTCTTATGAAATGCTACGAAATGTCCGAATTTCCCTAATTGATCTTAAATATTCGTAGAATCATTTTCACCAGGGTAGCTAACCGATCGGCCGTAACGCATCGATCAGCTCAAGGAGCGGGGTATGCGGTGTGAAGGGCTTGCTCAACAGCGTAGACGCTAAAACGCATGAGCCTGAATTCAGACCATACAAGTACTTTATTGCCCGACTGTACAATTGAATATGAATTTGTTAGGACTAACGGAAGAATCGAAACCAACTACCATGGATGGCAAGCAGATTCAACAGGTCTCATCGAAGTGCGCGAGCAAGAATAATCTTCGACTAAGAACGGGTAGCAGGTCGAAGAGATACGCGGTCAAAGGCATGTATAATTACGTAATATGATAAAAGACGATTTCAATTATCGTGGATTCGACTTCAACATGAACGGAAAGTCATCGCTTAACTTTATACTCCCAACTACATAGTTGAAAATCTTTGTCCGAGAGAGATACGTATATAATTAGGGTGGTCCTTTTAGCAGGTGCCCCCCCCCCCCCCCCAACAGCTCCAAATCATTAAAAAACAATTTCCTAATGTTTTTAGATTTCAACTCCAACCCCTCCCACCAAGAGGGGGAATTTTCCCATCTAAATAGTATTTTACGATATACGACTGCGGTAAAACTTTTTCTGACGAGTGTGAGGTTGCAGCACGAGCCGAAGGCGAGAAAAAGTTTTTCCGTCGAGTATATATTGTACAAAATTTTACTTTATGAAGAGCGAAAACGGGGGTTCCATGCACGCGAAGCGTGTGTATAACGTCCATTATCACACTGAGTGAAGTAAATACACGTGTTTCGGCTATAAATATTCTCAGTTTATATTTTATTGTAAATGTAATAATTTTCAAAAAAAATCTGTAATCGCGAGATTCTAGTAGGCATTGGCGCTACTAAGGGGTGAAAAGAATATCCGTGGATTCTTTACCTCATTAGTCGTCACAATCTCCGGGAATGTGTCAAATTTTTACATCCTGAAATAGAACATTGTGCAACTGGGGGGGGGGGGGGGGGGCATCCCCCCTAATTGCACACTGTATCTTTTATAATAAGGGCACGAAATAGGTCTTCTTTATTGCGCATCGATCCAATTGAAAATAGCGCTGGGGCGGGAGGGAATGTACATTTCCTCCCGCTCGATGCTCACGTACGAAACACGTTATTTCCCCCACGCCCGACAAGCATGAAAGAAGGCTCATTTCATGCACGTATATTATGAAAAATATGAATGCGTTCCCCTCTAACTCGAGTTACTTCCCTTTCCAGAGGAAATCTGGCCAGCGAAGAATCTAACATACAAGATCAGCTCGTACCCAAGCAAGCTCCAAGAAATAATCGTTGACAAGCAAATTGCAAAGGCCTTCGCCCTCTGGTCCGAACCCACGGATTTGACCTTCACGCCGAAAATCGGAACGGTGATAAATTTTTGACATTAAGTGCGTTTCTAAGTTCTGATTCTGCTTCCTTTTTGTTTTTTTTGTGTGTTCACTGTTGTGCATGACTAAACATTCAGATTCATGAAGAAGCTCCATCAAATTCTGCTCTATTTTCTATCACGTATTCCGCATCTCGTTTGCCAAGTGGCTTGATGATAATTAACATCTCTTCAGGTGGACATCGAAATCAAATTTGTACGTCGAGATCACGGTGATGGTGAGCCATTCGCTGAACGTATACCTGGAGCGAAGCAAAACCACAAAGTAGCGCACATTCTCAGATCAGCAGATGGGACCGGGGTCGAAGTTCACTTCGACGAGGATGTAGAATGGAGCATCAACAACAATCGCGGGAAATCCCTCTTGGTTGCGGCAGCGCATGTCTTCGGCCATGCTCTGGGCCTTGGACATAGTACCAACAAGCTGTCGATCATGTACCCCTGGAATAACGGCATGCATATTGTGAAACTGTACAATGATGACATTGTGAAAATACAGGTGAGCCTTCATCAATTTATGCGCCCAAGACTACAATATGGAACTTCTTCATGGAATCCGAACTCAGATTGAAAAAAAGATTCCATTTCGTAGAAAAAATGTATTTTACAAATTCATTCCAAAGGTATTTACTGACGCTGTATACTCGCGTTTGTCGCAGGCACTTTATGGGCCAAAAACACCAGAGGAAGATCCCGACCTTTGCAAAGACTCCACGTTTGACACGATTTTCAATTCCGCCGAAGGCGACACTTATGTATTTAAAGGTGAGATCGACTCGATTTCTTATCATCATTTACAGGAATGATAATCAAGGCGAGAGATGAGCACTGTTCATGGTTCGGAAAATATATCAATGGGTTTTTGCAGGACAACATTACTGGAAGTTAACAGTGGAGGGAGATGTTGCTCCAGGTTACCCAAGACTGATCGCCACAAAGTGGAAAGCCCTTCCAGGCAATATCGACGCTGCATTTACCGATGATAATGGAAAGACGTACTTCTTCAAGGTAGATAGTCGCTGATTGATTGAAAATATCACAGTGGAGAGCTTTTGAAGAACGAAGCTACATTGTACCCTTCGTTTTCTCTCTTTTGTATCTCAGGGATCCATCTACTGGATGTATTTCGGCGATCAAATGGACCAAGACTCACCAAGGTACATTAACGAAAATTTCCACGGTATTCCCGACGATATAGACGCAGCTACAGCAATGTACGAAAGCGGGCGGATATGGTTTGCTAAGGATGGCAAATACTGGATTTTTGACCTGACCCAAGTGCCACACATCCATAGCCAATATCCCAAATCGATTTCCGATCTTCAAGGTATTCCAGAAGAAGTTAATGCTGTCCTAAACCAGCAAAACGTCATCACTTTCTTCGAGGGTGAAAGATTCTATCGACACGACAAAAGAACCATACGGGTGAGTTTGTGTATTTTATCCATCAACATGAACGGTGGACCGATTCCCTAGGGAACTTTTTCGTTGAAGGCACAACGTTTTCGCAAAAGAGTAGCCTTCCGGGTGTAATTTTGATAATCTTTAGAACTTTTGTTTCTTCTTATTTCCAGTGGGTTCTAACGAACCCAGAATTCAACGGACCCCGGTTGTTTGGCTGTCTTTCGAAGAAGAATTCGATTTTGGGAAGAATCACTAACGTCGTATTTGGGTCTCTGAATTCAGGTGCTAATCTTGCCAAGAGTATAATATCGACTGCCGGAAAGAAGTTAGATTTTTGAACGACTTATATGCGAAAATCATATTTCAAGGCTGAATGTCTGAATGTCTCTTGTAGTTGATAGGTAATCATTTTTTAATTAGACCAGTGTGTGAAATGACGTGAAATAAATCTGTCCTTTATTCTTTGAATATAAGATTGTTTAGTTATTCGATACCTCCCGCTGTTGGGACAACCAGAATTACCGATGTTAGAAGGAAATATAATGATTATTTTTCCCCATCCAAAATTTCAGCTCTAATAGAATTACACCACTCGACTTTATTTTGCATGGCCTACACGATATTTAACAGATAATTTTGATAATTTCACTGGTAATTTCACGTGTGCTTTTACCCCGGTCATTTTTCATGTACTAGCTATATATAAAAATAATCCATGTGAAAATAGGGCCCATAGGGGCTTAAAATAAAAATCTGAAAAAATTAGAGAACTTATTTCTCCACATTTGGAACCGATTGAAGGCCATCAAGGTAATTTTCCATTTAACGACCACCCTAATGTAGATGTATAAAGAGTCTTATCCCTCCTCACTACGCTGTACTGTGTAAGGGGGGCAGGGGGCTGTCCTATTTTGTTCTCCATCGGGAGCGATGAGATGCGGATCTGAATAAAGAACCTATTCTTTGACACGAGTCTAATCTTATTTACTTGCCTTCACAATATCTATCTTTGGGCTATTCGAGCATGAATCGACATCAGCAAGTGATTTAGTTTTTCTTCATAAGACTAATTATTCCCTCTTTAAAATAATTCTCACGTATCTAATCCCAATTCTATTCCAAATTCTTACTTGTTACACTACTGCGGATTCGAAAGTATGAAAAACCCAAAAAATGACACATTCCGAGACGTACAGATATTTAAAGTCTGTCTAATGTTGGACAAAATTTAATGATTTATCCATCGAAACATTTTCAAACGCGTTTTCTCAAAATAACGTTTTTCAAACTGATACCCAAAAATATCTTGGAAACCACTGAATCAGTTGACTCGAAATTTCTATTGGTTATTGTAGGTATACATGATTATCTAGTATGTGTCACAGGATTTTTTACTATTTTTTCGATTCTTAGTTTTTGTTTATTTGGCAAAATATGAACGATTTTTTTCTTGATAATCGCTACGTCGAGTTGAAGCTACCGCCATTTTAACAAAATTTAATTTTTCGAAATCGCCTATGACCTTTACAAGATATTAGTATCTATTTTGATATCCCCTCGATTTTTTTTTTCGAATGATTTTTGACGAATCGCCACTGGGGTACCGTTTTGGCAGATCTGTTTACGGCACTTCGTAGACGACTCCAGTTCTCCGTGAATTTGCAACATTTTGTAATAATTTACCTTTCTTTTTCTTCCTTTTTGGGCGTACATTCCCCCTAATCATCCACTATCACTTTAACGACTACAGACATTTGACTATCAACAGTGACGATAGCTAAAACCTTTTAGCAGTAATTGCAGTCCTCGAGATAGGTAATTATCTAAGTCTCGACCACAGTCTCGTCAAGTCGACTTCTTTTTGATATAGAAATGCCTTCCAAAATATTTGGCATTATTTCACAAGAACGTTGTGTCGCATTGTTGCATATGAGACTTCTCTCAGGTGCCGTTCAAATATCACGGAACGTTTTAAACGCTCCGTGAATTCTATTCTTATGTCTTAGACATGCACACTACAGGCCCAAATCCGTAGATAAGGTCGCCTAATCCTGTGGGGATTCCCAGGTTGACACGATTTTCCACTCTGTCACGGTATTCAAAAGACTTCGCCTTCGTATAGTTCTCGGAACAAGAGATGACACATGCACTGTTCAATGTTCAAGTGATATCCTAATGGGCTTTTGTAGGAAAGCATTGCTGGTGGCAAATAGACCATAGATTTGATGCCCGGTATCAAAAACTTATGTAACCACAACATGTGGAGCGAACTTCCGGACAACATCGAGTTTGCTTTTATGGACGAACACGGAAAGCCGTATTTTCTCAAGGTAGATTTGACGAGCTGCTGATTAGGTAAACATTAGGCTGGTCCCTAATTTGAACATTTTTTAATTTCAATGCTCCAGTTTGTCCAATTTCAAATGGCCGCTGTATACCCAGATAACAATCATGCGACGCACGTTATTTGCACGACGTGAAGGTACACGTCTGCGTGCGAAAATGCATCAATTTCGCCGGCATGATGTGACAGGCACTCAGTGCGAGCGCAATGTGTCGCATCCTGCCGTCACACGTGTAAACACGCAATGCAAGACCGTGCGACGTGCACTACGTGCTCACAGTATGCCAGCACGCCGTGCTGATCGCACGCGTGCGGGAATAACGTATCGCATACTGCAACAAAATGCGTGCAGTATGCGATACATTATGCACGCACGCGTGTGGATGAACCGCACGACTGCATGCAGTTAAGCAGACAGATGCGCGCGCCATTGATGGACATTATGCCCGCACGCGTGCGATCAGCACGGCGTGCAGGCATTACGCTCGCACTGAGTGCCTGTCACATCATGCCGGCGAAATTGATGCATTTTCGCACGCAGACGTGTACCTTCACGTCGTGCAAATAACGTGCGTCGCACGATTGTTATCTGGGTAGTTACGCGCCTGATAGGCATGCGCGGACAGAGCCTAGTCAGAGCCTAGTCAGGAATCTGTCCAGTACCAAGCTGGGGCCTTTTTGCGACCAATCCTGGCCGCGTATTAGGACAATTCGACAGAATGTTTTTCAATACTCGAAACGCTCGTGATTGAGATTGGAGTAAAAAACTACAGATATTGATTCGGACCGAAAATACGAAATTATATTTTTTCAATTAGCATCGGTTTGAAATATAAACCAATTACGTATAAGATATGTTGTCTGTGATAAGTAAGAATTGTTATTCTTTCAACAATTGTCACTAATTATCGACACGAAATATCTAATTTGTAATTTACTTGTACTCCAGACTGATACTACACGGAGAAAAAATAAGACTACTCATTGCTGTGCAGAACACTAATTTGCCAAAAAAAATTCATAAACTGACTCAATAACTAACAAATATCACTCACTAGAGGGCAGGACGCTACTCATTGCTGTCAAAAAAATAACAAATGTTTTCAAAACATCAATGAGTAGTGTCCTGCACTCGAGTGAGTGATATTTGTTGGTTATTGAATCAGTTTATAAATTTTTTTCTAAATGAGTTTTCTGCGCAGCAATGAGTAGTTTTATTTTTTCTCCGTGTATATCCCTGGCGGAAATATTTTTACGAATTTTTACGAATATTTTCAATAATTTCTACGAATCAAACTATGACGTTTTACGGAATTGACTACGAATTTTCAATGCATTTCGGACAAATATTAGTTTTTTCGTAGTAAGCTGTCGTCGAAAATCTTAGAATTTCGTAATTTCTGGTTGAATAACGTACTTCCCTAGTTAAAATAATTTCTATGATAAACTACGAATAATTATGAATAACCATGGCCCGATGACCTGATCATTATATTTTTGTTTATTTTCGATATTATCCGGATAAAAAATATTTTTTTCACCAGTTGATTCTTTTTCGAGCGGTAGAGCAGGTAGTTAATATTTCCTGGATGTTAGAAATCATCTCTTCGACGACTAATAATTTTTTTTTTTTTTTTAATTCATGTGGGTCACCCATCCAAATTCTGGCCGCAGTCGATGGTACTTAACTTCGTTGATCGGCTGACCGCCGGTGTTCACCTAGAGCTAATCGGCGCCTGTGACAATACGTAACACTTTTTGACTCGATAGGTAAACTTTGATTTGTGAGAATTTACATCAATGGTATGTACTTGAAAAAAATAAATGACAGCAAAATTTCACGGTCAATTCGAAGATTTCTGATGATTAAATAGTATATTAGAATTTCATTCGATTGCATAGAAATATTCTTTTTCCGGTAAATTCCGTGAAAGTGCTGGAAATACTGCAGTCAGCAGAAAAGCTTATAGGGGCGAGCGGTTCAGAGAGGGCACATCGGCCAAAAAACAAAAAAATTCTTGGAAAATTGTCGATTTTTTTTTTTCAATAAAAATTGTTTCCCGAAGAAATCAGTATAATCACGAATTGGGATGTCCTTCACGTCATAAAATACCGCGCTCCGATTGCCAGACTAGCACCCGGTCAGTCCCCAGTCAGGCACTTTGACAAAAATACTACCCGGCTAGCGCCTGGTCAGAAACCTTGTTGTAGCCGGGACAGACCGGGAAATTTCCACACGGCATGTTACAGTAGGAAAATCGAATTATTTGTAAATTGTTGTAGAAATTCGTAAATTTCTATGAAAATCGATTGAGAACTACAAAAACAAATTTACATATTTTAGGGTCGTGAATTTCCGTAATAGATTGTTGAATGTTTTAATCATTTGTAAATTGTTGTAAAAATTCGTAAATTTCTATGAAAATCGATTGAGAAATACAAAAAAAAATGACAAATTATTTTGGGGTCGTAAATTTCTGAAATAGATTATAAAAAATTCTGGTTATTTGTAAATTGTTGTAAATATTCGTAACTTTTCATAAAAATCGATGACAAACTACAACAAAAAAATTTACATACTTTGGGGTCGTAATTTTCCGTAATAGATTGTAGAAAGTTTTAATTATTTGTAAATTATTGTAGAAATTCGTAAATTTTTATGAAAATCGATTGAGAAGTGCGAAAAAAGAGTTTACATATTTTAGGGTTGTGAATTTCCGTAATAGATTTTGGAAAGTGTTAATGATTTGTAAATTGTTGTAGAAATTCGTGAATTTCTATGAAAATCGATTGAGAACTACAAAAAAAATGACATATTTTGTTATCGGGAATCTTCGTAATAGTTTGTTGAAAGTTTTAATTATTTGTAAATTGTTATAAAAATTCGTAAATTTCTATGAAAATCGATTGAGAACTATAAAAAAAAATGTACATATTTTGGGGTCGTAAATTTATGTGATAGATTGTAGAAAGTTTTAATTAATTGTAAATTGTTGTAGAAATTCGTAAATTTCTATGAAAATCGATTACGTACTACGAACAAAAATTGAGATATTTTGGGGTCGTGAATTTCCGTAATAGATTGTAGAAAGTTTCAATTATTTGTAAATTGTTGTAGTAATTCATAAATTTCTAAGAAAATCGATTACAAACTACAAAAAAAAAAATACGTCTATTTTGGGGTCGTACATTTTCGTAATTGGTGTAGAAAGTTTTTATAATTCGTCAGATTTTGTTAAAAATGGTAGGATTTCCTAATTATTCATTAAACGTAATAAATTTTCATAGTAATTCGTTAATTTCTATGGCAAACTATTACGAAATCTACTATTTTTTACGAATTTTAACGGAAACGTAATTTTCATAAAACGTAGTAGTTTGTCGTACAAAAAATTTCCGCCAGGGATCGTGTCTAAAAAATAATTCAAGTTCGAATTTTTGATATTCGAAATTAGGCAAACGCGGATTTTCTTGATAGAATATTACGATGATCGGCCGAAAGTGACATTTTTTCAGTCCTTGAGCCAAATAAAAAAAAAACGAATCCCGAATCTAAGCCGAGTACGGAGTTGCGGGGAAAAATCGGTTGTTAAAAATCTCGACATGAGTAAAATTTTTGAACGTTCAATTCTCTCAAATAATGGTAACTACATTTTAAATTGACGGAACTTCATTTTCTATTGCAGATTAACTAACTATTCAACTTCACTCATCTGTTCAAATGGACTTGATTATTATGAGTCCTTATATCAACTATTATTTAAAAGTCAATTTGCTAACCCACTGAAAATAGTAACAGAGACTAGATTTTTATCTATATTATTACATACTTACTGTAAGCGTTACAGTGAGTGAGAACTTTTGGAACTCTAGGAAAGTAGTTGGATTAAGAAGATATTTGGAACTCAGATGTTCAACTAAAGAACATTTTTTGCAAATTTTTTTTTTTTTTTCTTTTCTTATTTTTCTATGCAATCGAATAAAAGTAAGATAACTGTACCAATGATCGGACGGTTAAGAGCGTTCCTAGATTAGAGGATTTATTAGTCATTTAAAGAGTGGTTTTTTTTTCAAATGACTGGAACCATTGTCAAGCTCATAATTTCTAGTTTTCAAAACACACACAATAACTGCGAAGATGTTAATTATTCTAATTTTCATGCATTTAAATGTTCAATGATAGCAAATGTACCGATCTTCGGACAGCTTTTAGCGTTACGTCCCCGTGTTCGGACACTGTCATGTCCCAATTTTCGGACACGTCCCTTATGTATGTATGTTTGTTTGTTTGCTTGGTTGATTTTTTTCTTTTCATTGCAGTTTTGATCAACTCTCGAAATCCATGATTTTTTCATTTTATTTTTCTTTCTTCTCTTTTTATTTGATTAAATAAAATTTGTCGAACTGTCACGAGCGATCCCGAGTTGACAACGCTCGGCGTCCGATTATTCGGACTCTGTGGCTGCGTGCTCTCGTACCAGTAATCGGACACGAGTTCGACGGTGGTACATACGTGTAATGTATGTCCCAATAATGAGACGCCTAAATTAATATATAAAACCTTATTAAAACCGATTTGTGACGACGGTATCGAAAAGCTTGTTTGATTCGCTTCCGATAGGTCTTAAATCTAGTCTAGAAATCGATAAAGATAAACCCCTATTATATCATAAATTATCGCAACTCGTTAGCTCATCGGTTTAGAAAAGTGCATTCATGGTATGACTGACTTCTACTCGTTAATATCTCTCGTCAATTTTACTACTGAAGTTGTTATTTAGCGTACAATTTTTGAGAACATCAATTATTAATTAAAGGCTGAATAGTATACAATCGTCACTTTTGGTTACCTGTCAATTATATTGCTAATAAAGTGAAATATTTGGACTACCGTCCGAACATTGGGACCCGTCCGAGCATTGGTACCACTACCTT
Organism: Tenthredo livida; assembly: GCA_963992785.1. NCBI lineage: Eukaryota > Metazoa > Arthropoda > Insecta > Hymenoptera > Tenthredinidae > Tenthredo > Tenthredo livida. The sequence goes on along the minus strand of OZ023069.1, from coordinate 24,809,874 downwards.
ATAATATACTATTTAATCATCAGAAATCTTCGAAGTGACCGTGAAATTTCGCTATCATATTTTTATTTTTTTAAAGTACATATTGATGTAAATCCTCACAAATCAAAGTTTACCTATTGAGTCAAAAAGTGTTACGTATTGTGACAGGCGACGATTAGATCTAGATGAACACCGGACATCAGCCGATCAACGAAGTTAAGCAACTTCAACTGCGGCCAGAATTTGGATGGGTGACCCACATGTATACAAAAAAAAAAAAAAATTCTCTTTGAAGAGATGATTTCCAACATCCAGAAAATATTAACTGCGTTCTCTACCGCTCAAAAAGTATCAACTATTGGTGAAAAAAATATTTTTTGTCCGGATAATATCGACGACGCACGACGTGCGACACATGTGCACATCAATTGCGGTCGCAGTTGTCTGCTCATATGCGCGCACACCGTGCGGAAAGATTGGCACGTGTGCCTGCACCATGCGCGCACCTGGCACGAACGATTGTTATCTGGGATATCTATAAGAGATAAGCGATACCCCACGTTGTATATTGTCAGAGTTTTTCCGTAAATCTAGAAAAAAGTGAAAAAACATCTTTGGTCGTCTATCGTTATCTCTGTCTTAATATTCAATCAGACAGCCGACTGATTGAAAAATATTGGTTCCAATGCGCTTATCTCCGATTGCATGATATCGCATAATCACACAGTTATATTACTATACTATAGTTATACTTTCATGTAATCAACCGATTTCCGGAGTCAATTATTATCGTTAGTCATAGCTTAGTTACTTGGTGTATTTTGTTATTTTTTTTTATTTCAGCCCTATTAGCATGTCAATTATTTATTGCAAATTTCAGACTATTCAATCACATTTCAATGGTCGAAATGACTGACGGCACTAAGAATAAAAAAATTGGAGGTAGTGGTACTTTCGTAGACAAGTACCAGGAAGCAGCAATTTGACGGTGTCAATAATCCTATAGTGATATGAAATATCGGCCCGTGAAGTACTACCACGTGCTCCAAATTTTGTTGACATCTTTTTATCTTTATCATTTATATGTTTTCTGGCCTAGTTATCAATTCGAGAAACAGTAAGTGTGATGTATAGGTGCTTGGCAGTAGCATTTGATCTCGGATCTTTTTTCGTTAGTACATCAGGATGTGCTTTTCATGGGGATGTTGTATCCTTTGGACACAAGACTTCCGAAACGATTGGCTTACTCGAAACAAAACCCAAACTGTATTTGCGAATTCGTTATAAAATAAATGTCCAAGTTTTGTCTGTACTGATATGGCGATCATAATTCGAAGTCCGCCAACGTATTCCTAATCTGTTAAGTATGAATGTGGTATGGATATGAGATTTCGGAGGTAATTGTATCAAAAACCAAATGGCAAGGTATTATAAGCCACTTACAAATCAGACATGAGTCAGAGACTTTTTATTGATGATAATCAGTTAAATTTGAAAACATCAACATACATCTTGTCTCGGTTTCTGTGAGAAAATAACACCCAACAACCTTGTGCCCATCTTTCGAATAAGAATTCGTTACTCGTTCAATTGGTATGATCTACTTATTATCGATATTTTTGTTCACTCAGAGAAGGCATTATTTCCAGACCAATTGCAAGAGTTAGAGCTGATTCGTCAATTGCCACCAATTCTTGACTGGGATATGGCTGAATCGCGTAATGTCTTACGCAGAACTTTACCAGCAGGTGATTTCGGTAGACGATAAATGAACCTGACACCACCACGTAGTCGTTTGCTGTCGGATAGTTCAGCGGCTACGAGGTCAACCAACTCCGTCTCAGTAACCTGAAGTATACATAGTTTCGAGGGTAGAGTTGACAGTATATTTATGAAATGATTGGAATTTTCTCCATTTCGATCAGAACATTCATTCTGTCGGAATGTCGAATGAAAATCACCTGCGCGTCATAGCCAGTCGGATTTGTTGCTCTGACTACAAACGCAACTGGATGTTCGTCGTCTACAGGATGAGGAACACCGACGACAACCACCTCCTTCACTCCGGGATGAGACAATATCACAGTCTCGATTTGGAACGGGGCTACATGATAGCCACGATACTTGATCAAGTCCTTCAATCTTTCGAGAAAGAAAATCTCCCCGTCCTCATCGTAGTAACCAAGATCCCCGGAGTGAAACCATCCTTGGGTGAAAGTGAATGTTTAATAATGATAATCAGAATCACCCCGATGCAGAGATTCAAGGTATAAATTTCATTACTACACAAACCTTCCTCGTCAACAGTCTCGGCTGTAACCTTTGGGTCGTTATAGTAGAAATTCATTTGTGAAGCGTTCTTCATCAACAGTTCACCCTTCTGATTGGGTCCCAGTTTACAACCTGTGTTTGGATCGATCACTTTCAGCTGGGCATTCTCCCTGATCGGACCGCACGATCCAGGCTTTGAGTTCCCTGTCTGTATCGAAAATAAGCCACCCATTTCTGTCGTTCCGTATCCCGCAGAGATAAGAGCTTTCGGAACAAGCTTGGAGAAAGCTTCGTGAGACGAAATGGCCAGGGATGTTCCGCCGTAGATGACGTGCGTCAGGCTGGAGAGATCGTAATTACCCACGACATCGGAATTTACCAATCTATTGACCATATCGGAGGCAAGAACAATAACTTTTGGCTGGTGAAACAATGAAAACAGAATAAGATAGTCTGGAATCCCTTGAACACTTGCAATACGTGAGGTCAACGACTTACTTTGTATTTTTCTATCACCGCACATATTGAGTCTTCATCATATGCCGGCCGCACGATTTTCGGGATGTTCATGGCCAAGGTCATGAAAAAATAAATTATCCCAGTCATCCAGGAAATGGTCGTGAATACAACCCAATCATTCCCGGTCCCCTTGACTTTCGTCATGATATGCAATTGTCTTAGGAAAGCTCCATGGCTCATCGCAGCACCTTTCGGTACGCCTGTCGTCCCAGACGTACAGACTATCAGAGCGATCTCATCCGACGACTCGATGTCGGCGCAGCTGAAGTTCTTGACCTCTCCGATTTTCGGTTCAGCGATTACACTTTGGAACTCAGGGAAACCAGGAAAGTGACCAAAATTTATTATCTTTGAGTCAATGCTTGCTTTTTGTACAGCATCGGCAACGGCGGTAACCGACTTGTTGCTGACAAATGCCATTTTTGGTTTCATGAGGTTTAACAGGTGACGCAAGTCCTCTGCAAGACAATCAGTTGCGGATGCGGGTGAAATATATTGTGTCATTACCAACTTACCAGTACCTACTACTAAAAATTACTCCTATGCACGTATATCTGCGTAATGATGGAATGAACATGTTCACCATCATTATTGATACTCTTATACACTGAGAGAACAGTTTATTTATAGTTAATGAAATTCATTTGATGTTAACAAATGATCATTTCGGATATGACGAATCGAATCTCCATTTATAGTTAAGAAACCGTATATTTGAATTAACATATATATATATATTTATATTAATTAAACATTTGTTAACAGTTAATAAATCAGCTTTCAGTTAATTTTACAACAAGGTGAATGAAATTCATATTCTTTTATAGATACGTTATTTAGTGAGTATTAAATAAGATGTGTTAACAGTAAAATAAATTATGTTCGAGTAATTAAAAGAGTAGTTCAGACTTATTGACCAAACTTAAATCAATTTCACATATAACGTCATTTTTCAGAGTTCGCCTGGGGTAGATATATATCCCGGTTTGTAGTTCTAGGGTTGAACATGCACCACAGATATACATGTTTTCATTTTCATAACAATAATATGGTATGGTTATGATAAAAATCTAAAAATAGTTAAACAATAGCTATTTTCAGATAAATCAATATAAAAATATATTGAATTATATAAAATATATAAATATATATAAATATTTGTATATATATTTATCATCACGTTTTGTAGACATTAGTCATATCTTCGGACTTGTATACAAGCGTAGCACTAGTTTTGCTAGTGGGAGTGAAGCGAGTTGTTGCGCCGCGTAGTGAGCGTGAAGTGACACTCACTTATTCTCAACGCTATTTTTTTAGATATACCAGTCAATAGTTATGCTAGATTGTACCAAATACGTTATTTGTTGACTACAATCACAGTCAGATATGAGGCAAACGGAATCGTACGTGACCCAAAGCTGCATTTATTAACTTTTAACAAATTTCGATTTGGTAGAATTTCTGATATACCTCAACCGAATATTTCAATTATTGAATTGATACGATATTCTACTATACCTAAATAAGGTATTTTAATAATAAACAGATCTTCGTTGCGAACAAATAGATATTTTACCACGATGTTTCAACTGATTTTTCATTTGAATCAAGCGTTACATATCATTACGGCAAATAAATGCGTCTAAACAAAGGATATATTTGCTGGAAATACCACTGAATTTTTTTGTGTTTTCAGGGAGCAGAATATTCATTCATGGTTATCGAATATACTAACAGTTAATAAATATTTTTGGAAAATGGCCGAATAAATACATTTATTAACTATAAATAAACTGTTCTCTCAGTGTACCTTGAAGGCTTGGCGTGCACGTATTAGTGACAGGTGATAGATGAATTGTGGATTGAATCGAATCGAATTTTAATTGCAGTTCTCGTTTGACAGTAAGTGAAATTCGCACCGACTGGTGGGATGCGTTACCTACTTGTGTTCAACCCGTCATCCCAAATACTGACTGCGGCTCCAAGGTAAAGCGCCGCAAAGCACGCCATCGCGACGTCCAGCTGATTGTGAGAGCAGATCGCTACGACGTCTCCTCGGATCAGGCCCTGCGACCTCATCCATAGGGCACACCTCACACTCCGATCCCGCATCTTCTCATACGTGTATTCTTCGCCGCTGACAGCATCCACCTGAAACACCATTCGCCAAGATTGCACTGCAATAAACTGTTTTCCGTGTACAGTGTACTGCCTTAGAGAGGACTGGAGGAAGACGGCCCCATCAATTGATTGTCTTGCTGATTTGTGAAGCATTGGAATGTTTCTGGACTTTTGGTAGGTATGTGTGTGCAACTTGATCGTTCAACATTTACCTGACCTACGAAATCTGGTAAGCCTTCCAGGCTATCCAGTACAAACTGACCGAGGCTTGTATGGTCGATTGGATAAGAAACCTCTCGGCCCTTGAGGATGTTGTTCTCGATCTTGAATCTTGGACCGTTCTGAAAACAATCCCGGGTAGTAAATTGAAGGGTTGGTACAGTTTTGCACATCGGTATTACTTATGTTCGTTGAGGAGGAGTCAGTATTTTTGTTCGATCAAAGATACCAGGGCCGGATTTTGGTGTCTGTAGGCCCTAGGCACAGGGCCGAATTTCGGTGTTGTGAATTTTTTTTTTCAAATATAAAAAAAAAAATGTGTTATCTTAATTATCTGTCTTCGCCGTTTCCGTTTCAGAATTAAAAAAATCGGGTTCAGAATTAAAAAAAGGAGCCCAAAAGTGATCTGATCTTGAAAAAGTTCACGGAATTTCGGTGACGTTAATACACCGCATCACTCGGTTCGTTTTCCCGATCACGTCTCAAACAATCAGTAATAATTCGCCAACAATTGCTTACTACGATTTCATCGCTCGAGTGATGGAGCTTCAACAATTTAATGTTGCGTACCTACTTTCGGGTGTTTCTCAAATGCTCTCTATACATGAGAAGTCGAACTTCTCACAGCGCGTTTCGAAATAGTATATTATGCATCGAGTGCGTAAAATCTTACGCACGAGTTTCATACGATATTTTTTATAACTCAGTGTGCGAATTTCGATTTCTCATGTCTGTTGGTAGTGTGCGAAGTGCCCGATTCACACACTGTGGCGCGCGGTGCTCCGAATAGATACATTCACACACACAGTGTGCGAATGCATCTGGAGTAGATACATTCGCGCACTCAGTGCGTAAATGTGTCTGGAGTATATTATACATCCGCGCACTGAGTGTAGAGAATGATTTACTCCGCACACTGTAAATAGTGTATCTATAGAATATTGTCCAAAATACAGTATTCACATTCCCAGCCGGTTTTCGGTTACTGATAGACAGATATTTATATTTATATTTATTTTCGAAATCGAAATTCGCACACTGAGTTATAAAAAATAGTATACGACACACGTGCGCGTACGTGATCCTCGCACTCGTGTTTTTGTCACCCTCGCTTCGCTCTGGCGACAAGCTCAACTCGTGCGAGAATCACATACTTCGCGCACTTGTATCGTAATCTACTATTTCGACATAGTATGCGTAAAATGAAATTTTACGCATACTATATCGGAAATGCATTTTTTCAACACCTGTTTCGAAAGTTTGATGTTCGAGGCCTCTGTAGCGAGCGTAAAGTACCTGAGTTCCGAAGAGTAAAGAAAAGAAGAGTTCGCGCATGCGCATACCGCGAATACTCTACTTTACGCAATAGTGCTTTTGTCGCGCACTGCAGTGTCATGGCGGGGGGCAGTCGCGATGTGAGGTGATATCGACCGAGGGGCTATTCACTCTGGAGTGTAGTCTCTAAATTTCTTGGAGGGAATAATTCACTCTAATAATAGAGTGAGAAGTCAATTCACTCTGTTTGGAGTGATCATTCACTCCTTTGGGAAGAAACTGTTCACTTCAACGCGAAGAGTGAATAGTTTCACTCTAATGTAAAGAGTGGTATATTTTTCGCTCTGACTGTCACTCTATAAAGAGTGAAACCGCGCGCTTTAGTCCGCGCAAGTGGTAACTATATGCTCGCCGTATAAACAACGAGGACGCGTGTGTGTGATGCTTGAAGAATAATTCAGAATGTCATCGCAATTAATCAACTTGCCAGAAGTAAGTATTCCTGATATTCATCTATGCAGATAAGGCATTCCATGTCAATTCGACCAACGATATTATTCCTTACCATTTTCGATTCGCTTCACGATTTTTCATACGATTCTACGATCTCGAAAAAGCGCTGCTGAATTTTTCAGATTTTTCCCTCCAACCGTTAATTTTCAATGATTATTCAAACCAGAATAATAGAATCATATAATCGTATAACAGTGCCTGAGTTTTTATTTCTTTTATTTCCAATACTTTTGTATTTATAGGACACATTAAACAGCCCGAGTGCCTTAGCTGAATTCCTATTGAGCAAAGGCATCTGTAATGATGCAGCTGAAATTCTAAAGGGTGAGTCAAATATGTGTAATAATACCGTTTTTTAAACACATCTTTATTTTACATGGGATCATTTCAATATGTATGAAATTATTTCAGGTGTCAAAGAAAATTAGTGTGATTGCATTTCTTATAACCTTAAGTAATTATGGATGAACTTATTTGTTTCAAATGTCACAAAGTTCTACGTGGTGTTGTCAAATTTTCTGCCCACTTTTGTCACCAACATGCTATTATGCTTACAAAACCACAATCATCGGGCTTTTTCTGCAAGCAAGAAAATTGCAACGGACATTTTCTCGCATTCAAATCTTCAATTCGACATATTAGAAAATGGCATCTTGTGCAAATGCCTCCGTCTCCATCTCTTGGTTCAAGTGAAAAGACAAAAAACATTACAGATTCACATACAGATTTCAATACAGATTTTCCAACCGAAGAGGTTCCAATTGGCGTAGATTTGTCGGAAAATGGAATGGAAAATGATGTTGACGATGAAGACTCAGCAAATCATGACATAATTTCCAGTGCATCTAGAATGATAGCTAACTTAAGAGCATCATCTTGTTTTACTGGCGCACTTTTATCTAGAGTTATCAATACAACAGAGTTTTTACTCTCCGATATCACTGATTTCTTAAAAGATGAAATAGCTAATTTTTGTAAATCTAAAGACTTAGATATCAAATCTTCCGATGTTCAATCGTTATTAGATAAAGTTGAGTTCGGTCATTTATTCAAAAATCTGAATAGTTTACAAGGTCAAATTAGTTCGTTGAACAAACATTATCATTATATAGAAGAAGTCGAAATACCTTTGGGATTTATAGTAGATCAAAGGTTGAATGCACAGACTCAGAAGTGGGAACAAAAACAAGTATACGAAACAGCTCAATACGTACCTATAATGGAGACGCTAAAATTGGTTATGGCTCATGATGATGTCCATAAATATGTAGATTCAGAAGCCTATGCTCCAGCAGACTGGCTATATAACTTTAGAGACGGTTCTTGTTTTAAGTCTCATAAGTTTTTCCAAAAGTATCCAAATGCACTACGGATCCAATTATATTATGATGATGCTGTAGTGAATAATCCTCTCGGTTCGAAGTTTCACCCCCATAAGCTTGGGGCATTTTATTTCGTCATTCAAAATTTACCGCAATATCTCAATTCATTCTTGGGTGGCGTACATGTGCTTTCCTTGTGTTATACAGCTGATATTGAGAAGTACGGGATGAAAGCAGTGCTATCACCTTTTTTACGAGATTTGAGAGAATTGGAAAGCGATGATGGTGTATCGGTGATACAGAATGGCAAGCAATGGACACTCCGTGCGTCACTTGCTGCTGTATGTGCTGATGGACTACCCGCACACTAATTATTTGGACTTCTCAGTCCGCCAGCTTCTCGATTTTGTAGATGGTGCATGATCAACCGGAATGACTTTTAAAGTGGGACTAATTTACCTCCAATTCCACGAACAAAACAATTGTATGATGAACAAGTCAGGAGTATAGCTGAGAAGAAAACTCTCAAGGATATTCAGGATATGAGAAAAGAGTCTGGAATTTATGAAAATAGCGCGTTGCATTCTTCTCGTTACTTCCATTCCATGAAATGCACGACATTTTTGCAGGAGTCGCACTGATGGAAATAAAATTAGTTCTTCATCATTTCGTTACTTGTGAGGAATATGATTTGACTCTAGATACGTTTAATAATAGAATTCACTTATTCCAATACGGTCTGCCGGACGTTAAAAATAAACCTTCCTCTAATTTTTCAATGTTATCTCTTCAGAATTTGAAGGATCATAAGATTTCTCAAACCGCTGCACAAACCTGGTGTTTGATGAGAATTTTCCCGTTCATTGTTTCCGACAAGGTTCCAGAAGATGACGAATATTTGGCTCTAATTTTATTATTAAATAGAATTATAGAAATCGTATTTGCACCAAAGCTACGATCATCTATATTACCATACCTGTCAGAATTGATTACTGACCATGAAAACCTTTTCAGAAAATTATTCCCAAATATCAATCCAATCAATGAACATCATCATTTGAGTCATTATTGTGAGTGTATTCGGATGTCCGGTCCATTGCGATGGTTGAGCTGTCTTCGATTTGAAGCAAAACATGGCTTATTCAAAAAGCATGGTAGCATTTGCTGCAACTATAAAAACCTTCCCAAAACATTGATAACTGTGAGCCAAGTTTCACAATGTTCAATTTGGGGAACAGGTGAAGCTCCAAGGAATAAGTTAGATTATGCAAGAGGAGAAAACTTGAAGGTCATTGATACTCTTAGCAGAGTAGAACTTAATAAAATAAGTTTAAAGGATGATGATTGTGTCTTGAAAGTTGACAAAGTTGTGGCTTATGGTATCGAATACCGTCGAGGATTATTTGTGGTCATTGATAGTGGTGCTGGAACAAGCGATGGAGACATAAAATTTGGCTATATCACAGAAATACTGATTTTAGACAAAGAACGAGTCTGAATTTGTCAAGAATGGCACCCCTTATGGTTACAGGAATCACTGAATGCTCACTGTATAGGCCAAGGTTCACTTCATAGGCTGATTAAGACTGATAATTTGTGTGATCTCAAACTAGTATCATCATGGCTGGATTATAAAACCAATTTCTCTTACATTGCTCTTCGACATATGATTTTTTAGACAAATTACTTATTCTATTCTATTCACTTTGGTCCATATTTCTCTATTCCATCAAAGATGAAGGCGTTGATGGGCAGGCATTTGCTTCGATAACCGAAACAGACCTCAAAGACCTGCAAATAAAGACTGGTCCGAGGAAAAGAATCTTGAGTTTGATAAAAATGGCTAATCAGCTGGTAAATATCCAAGATCGATGGACATCTAAATTCTTTTGTACTTACTAATATTTCACAAATAGTTGGTTTTAAAAAAATTCTAATGTTCAGGATCGCATTGTGATCACTAATGTGTCTGACCTAGTCGATGAAAGGGTAAATAATGGAATTAATGAGTCCAATAAAAAAGTGGGTGAGGTTGCAAATGATTCTCTGCTAAAAGCTGCAGATACTGCATTGCCGAGTACATCGACACACGAGATAGAAAAAAGTTTCAAGCAGGTGAATAGAAATTTCCAAATCAAATATTATTATGGATACAAATAACATACTATATTGTAACTTATAATTTTGAACAGGTTAAATTTAATGTAAGAGCATGGGTTGACGAAAACGATAAAAAACAAATGAGAAAACCTTCTCTCGTAAGCATCCTCGATTCTGGAGTTGTTCAACCGAATGAGCGGCACGAACTAATTAGGATAGTATGTGCAGGGATAGCCAAATTTAATGATAACTTGTGAGTTGTAACCTTTATAGTATATTTCTGAGTATATAAATATAATTTTTGATTGAAAATTATCACACGGAAGTGAACTTCAGTGATATTCAGTGCTTCATGTTCCATTTAAGATATCCATCTGGTGAATTGAAAACGCAATTAGCCCGAGCAGTCATTGATAGTTTTCCTAAACTACGTTCAACGCAATCTGCTGAAGGCTACGTAAGTAATATAGTTTTTTGCAATGATATTCAATGAAAAAATTCAAATTCATTGAAAATATTGTTTTTAAAATATTCAGGAGCATTATTATGATCGAAAGACAAACACCGGCTTCATAGAGTTCCGTTTAAAGACAATGAGAGTTAAATTGAGTCCCTCGAAAAAAAGAAGAGCTGCGTCAGTAAATGAAAATATTCGGAAAAAGAATATGCTCAGCAAGGGAATTGATGGACAGCTACTTGATGATGAACTGTTTATGTTCAAGGCAAATATGCATTCAAAAAATACTTTACAAAAAAATTATTATTTGATTTTTTTTGTTGTACTTATTCAACAACTGTGCATCATCATTTTGGCATGTAACACTACATTAATTTGCTATATATAGATTTCAGAACTCGTATACAAAATGCCTAATGAGTCAAATAAAACAGATATTATAAGGTTAACAGATGAAACAAGGCCGAATAGACAAAAAGAACTAAAAAACCCTAAAAGTAACAAACAAATAACACTGGCAAACATTTTGAAGACTTATCCAAGGTTCAAAGACTATTATGGAGAATTGGTAATTTATCATAAATGAAAGACATATTCTCAAAGATTTTCAATTATGGAACCTTATGTCATCAATCAATATTGCAGATACACAGAGAGTTCATCGCACTATTTCCGGATAATGATACTTTTGTAGGAAAGTTTGTTTCCTTTTATGTACCGAGGATTTTACAATTGTGCTCTTCATCGAAACCCTACCTATTACATGAAGTTGACGACCTTGAAGATGGTGAAAATCTTTGAAATGTATTATTCATTCATGATTTCAAAGCTCATCAAATTTTTACATTAATTGGTTTCCCACTCCTATACAGATAACTTGAAAGCTCTAGCATTGTTACCAGAGCTTCTACCGAGTCCAAATTATATGAAAAGAACGACTGTGAGCATTGAAGTTTTTAGTTACGGAATATGAAATCGAGAACGATCAGTAATCAGTTCAATAAACTGTAAAAGCGATGAATAATAATGATCACTATTGTCCATAGGTAAAAGGCCAATCAAAATCTACTGCAGGTAACGTAAAAGCCAAGTCAGTAAAGTCCTGTTCTTTGTCAGCTAAACAGATACCGAATATGAATTTACTTCAATATATTCATGTGAGTAAATAAATTCGGAAACATGCCTGTATCTCACGGAATCTAATTATCATAGACGATGTTATCATTCACGTTTCACACATGTATGTTGTTTCATATTTCATTTTGCAGACATCAGAAGATTTATTTGCACAAAACCCCCAGAGCAGTGCAAAGTCCTTAACTAAAAATGCAAAGAATGTGCAACCATTACTCGTATGCACTATGAGCGGACGAGAGCGAAAGGGAAATTTTTATATAAAGGCTGATGGAAACTTGATCGCAGTTGGCGACAATGCCATAACAGCGATGGACATTATGTTAAAGATGCACTATTGTTTTGATATCGAATTCGCATTCGAACTCACAAATTTCTACGACTTCATAACTGGCTGCATTATGAATCTTGGCAAGCCAAGAGCGTGCTGTGTTGCACTACATGCGACAATGATCAACATGGCACTGGATTCCCACAGCAATAGAGATGCGATGGGGAATGACAATGATGATGATACACGTGCAAGCAGGTAAGAGTGTATAAGTGTTTGACCCTATAATTAATTTGCAACTACGGAAATATATTAATCAAAAGTCTTATTTCACAGCTGCGGCGAAAGTGACGAATAATCCGACAACAAATCGCTGACAGATGATATATAATTATATATATATTTCATATCATATAGATATAATATAATCAAATTTCACAAGTTCATAATATATATGGGGCTGTCCACGTCAATTCACCTAGCCTTCAGACCGCACCATCTCGGAATGGCCCCGTGATTTTTTATGTTGTTGTCCTTGCTCTAAAACATTTTTCCGAATTTTTTCAAATTTTTTAGACCAAGCCTTTTTGACTTATAATTTTTGTCAACCTAAAAAGAAGGACCATTTTTAAAAATCTGAAAAAATTCAGAAAAATTACACGACTGACGTAGAATAGTTTCCCGCTAATGAGAATGTGGAACACATTTTTCTTATATTTTTTTTTACTCAATCAAAAATATTTTTGTGAAGAAAACAAAAGAAAATTCCGCTGCGGAAAGAGACGTTGTTTGGGAGACATAAAATAATGTGAAACATAATTTTTAGATAGATCTTTAGATTATGTTCCACATTATTTTATGTCTCCCAAACCACGTCTCTGTTCGCAGCGGAATTTTTTTTTGTTTTCTTCGCAAAAAATTTTTTGATTGAGTAAAAAAAAATAGAAGAAAAATGTGTTCCACATTCTCATTAGCGGGAAACTATTCTACGTCATTCGTATAATTTTTGTGAATTTTTTCAGATTTTTAAAAATGGTCCTTCTTTTTAGGTTGAAAAAAATTATAACTCAAAAAGGCTTAGTCTGAAAAATTTGAAAAAATTCAGAAAAATGTTTTAGAGCAAGGACAATAACATAAAAAATCACGGGGCAAATCCGAGATGGTGCGGTCTGGAGGCTAGGTGAATTGACGTGGACAGCCCCATATGTAGGTATATACATTATGTTTTGTTTTTCAGTACAGTCTATGCGTAGGTTATGATATATTGTACTGCATATCTTTTATGTATTTAATTTATCATGAGAATTACATTATTCTGTTCCACAAATGATGCCTCTTCATAATTTGATATACATTAGTTGCGTTCAATACATATAGTTCTGACATTCGGTACTTATTGCAAACAGATTGGATGGGAGTAGAAAAAGAAGCATAAATATTACTGCCCCAACCCAATTAGTTTGCTATTAGTATCGAATGTCAGAAGTAAATGTATGGAATACAGCTTATAGATGTATCACTCCTTTTCGAGTGAAACAATGCACTCTTCCTCCTGGAGTGGAAATATTCACTCCAATTACGATTGAAAATGAAGCGAATTTATGAGTGATTTTTCACTCTAATCGAGTGAGATATCACTCTAATTTAAAGAGTGAACATTTCACTTATCATAAAAGTGAATATTCACTCCAGTTGGACTGGTGCTGTTTTCACACTAGCTTAGAGTGAGAATCGACTCTCTCAGAGTGATATTTCACTCCAAGAAATTTAGAGAGTATCCCGCTTTATTACAAATACTCGTCGATACTCGTTAGTACTCGCAGGTACTCACCGGTACTCGCCGGTACTCACTAAGAAGGAGTACCTGCGAGTACCTGCGAGTACTAACGAGTATCGACGAGTATCGACGGATTCTCGACGAGTATCGCGAGTCTCGACGAGTATTTGTAATAAAGCGGGATACACTCCAGAGTGAATAGCCCCTCGATATCGACTAATTAATCTGTCTCTCAAATCAAACTTTCTTCGCAGGTAGTTACAAACAATATCGTGTGATACACGTGCGGATAGGCAATATCTGTCTCGTGTCATTACGGAACTCGCCTACGCCTCGTGCTGCAAACGACACTCGTTGGGTATTGCCTACTGCCCAAACGTGTATCACAATATACCTACTATAGATCTGCAGTATTTTGAAGATCTTAAAATTGACAATTGAAGTTTAGAAATGATTGATTTTAAGAGTTCAACGTTGTGGACGGCCAAATTCAAGGCATTGCGGAAAGATTTAGAAAACACGGAAGATAATGATCTTTTCATGATATCATCGTGTAACACTTCCTACGAAGTTTGCATGTTTGAAAAAAATATGCTTTGGCATTTTGTCCACGTTCGGTCTTCTTATAAATGTGAGCAAATATTTTCACATATGAAATTTATTTTAAGTAAGAACGGGAGCAGATTAACTATACCGAACATTCAGACGCTTGTATTCGTCTTCGGGTGACTAAGTATGAACCAGACTTGACTATAAATTGACGTCATAAATTCAGCATCAGGGGAGCCATTGATAAGGAAGAGAACGCTTACGTTTTGAGTCTAAGAGCATATTGCAATAGTTTCCTCAATAAAATGTATCTTATTTTTCATGTATCTTATTTATCACTAACGGACGGTTTTGAAGTGTAAATACCCATTGACCCAAACCATTTTCTTAAAAGGTTGCTGACGTTCGTCTATACTCTACAAATGTACATCATAGTTTTATTTAATATATCTTGGCCTCTAACAATTACAAGGCTGCAAAAAAAAAGTGTCGATTGTTACTTTCGTCCTGAGCGTCAGGACGAAAGTAACACACTATGGGGACGAAAGTAACATCGGGATTTTTTCAGCAAATCAGTACGGATACTTCACTTAATCTTACAGGATTCCACAGAATTGATTATAATGAAGTAAAAAATATTATAATATCATCAGATAAACTCCATTTATAATAAATCAACTAATTATTGAATATGTATGGAAGAACAAAACTCAAATATTCATTTTCCTTACTATTATTGAAATACCAAGTTGATAACAAAAAGACAAGAATCTTTTGATCATAAGTAACTTCGAGGCATTCTAAAAATCAATGACAAAATTACAATAGGTACCTAATGCCTGGTTCACATAACCCCGTAGTGTTGTGTTACTTTCGTCCCCAACCTCATTTTCCAGAATAAAAAAATTATAACTTCAAAAAATCAAACAGAACATAGAACTTCTACACCGCCACTAATGAAGCGACTTTTCAAGAATAATCTGGCAAAAATTCATTGTAGTATTTACATATTTACTACAGGTTTTCATAAGAACACCAAGAATCGAAAAACTTACTTGAGGCGGCAAAAAACACAAAATCTCCAATAAAACGTGTAAATTTCACGCACGGGCGCAATCGATGGCTCAAACTGTATCAGTATCGAACACGCTTACTACTATATAAAACACAACTTCTAGATTTGATTGTGTGCGTTGTAGGAGGCTTTGTTACTTTCGACCCGCTGTTACTTTTGTACCCGGTCTCCCCTACTAACCAGCTCCTATAAGTGGTACTCGGCCGCACGGAAATATATATATTTATATATATATATATATATATATATGCGAAAAATATATGCGACATATATGTGACATATTTGTTTTTGGCCGGAACATATATTTTCATATATTTGATATAAATGTCGAATATATGTCAACATACATGTTGCGGCATATATGTGACATATATGTCGACGTATATGTCGACGTATATGTCGACATATATGTCAACACTATGTAAAACTCGTCAAACATATTTGTTTTTGGCCGACATATATGTTATATGATCGGCATATATGTGTGATATAAGTCAGCATATATTTTTTTTCCACGCGGGTCGTGAGAATACCGGAAGTGCACGGAGAGAAATTTGTGGTATAGGCTCTCATACTTGGTATAATAATTTTGTGATATCGCGCACTCTGAGCGCCAGAGTCATAAGTATGAGAAAAGATCTCACAAAAATATCATTTCTCATTTACTTGGTAAAACATCATGTATTATACGTATAATAAAAATATAAGCAATTTCAATTAAACTGTATTGCAAATAATAGTGCAGCCAGATACGAAACAGTAACATAGTGTTAACAAATCGAACCATAGCTTATATTACTAGTCAAAATGTGACGTGTGAAATCTCATGATCCACAGTTGAAGCATTGGAAACTGTAATTGCATTTGATATTACTGAGCGGTATAGTCATATTTACAAGATAGAATATAATATTACTTCTCATACAATTTTTTTTTCTCAAATGCTATATTTTATGTAATGCGGTCCAATATAGTGAGCAGGCCTTGTGCGACTCGTATAACAGCGGATACTATACGTTTATAGCAAGCTCCACCAGTCGCGCAAGCATCACCCGCGATACCTATAACGGATGCTAATAGTGGCGATAGATCGTTTGCTATACTGTAGCAGAGGAGCTCTCAAAATGAACATAGCGGTGGGGTTAGTAGCTGACTCGTCTCTGTTTTCTGTACCATTTCAGATTGAACTACCCCAGTGAAGTGCACGTGAATTTTCGAAGCTGAGAAAATCAAGTAAGTGAGTTTACAAATTTTTATGTCAGATCTTTCTTCACCCTTCTAACTGTATTCAGGTCATCTCCGACCTAGTGCGTTGCTTGAAACTCATGAAATTTTGGTAATTATGAAAAATGTAATTCTAATCGTATTGAGATCATAGTAAATCAGTCCCGACAAACAAGCGAGCTGCTTTTTTAAGTGGTAATGTAAAAAATGTTTTAAGAATGTCCTGTGTATGGTCAACGTACATGCGAAGTGAATATATGGGCAGTTCTGCACACGCTGGAATCAAACATGACAATTATGTG
Organism: Tenthredo livida; assembly: GCA_963992785.1. NCBI lineage: Eukaryota > Metazoa > Arthropoda > Insecta > Hymenoptera > Tenthredinidae > Tenthredo > Tenthredo livida. Next base: position 24,792,766 of record OZ023069.1, on the reverse strand, counting down.
AATCTCATTTTTTTGTCGATAATTGAGACAAAAAGTAAGTAGAGGTCAAGAATCTACTATAAAATAACCAATCTTGAACGGGCCAGACAAAATCACGGTAAATATCAATTTTATAGCTGTTTTTCTATTTTCGAATGACAGGGAAGTGATAACATGTACAGGGAAGTGAGAACGTGTACAGGGAAGTGAAAATTGAATCGAAAGTTGTATATAAGACGGTGTTTGAAGTGGTTATTATATTTTAAGCATATTGAATTTCATAAACTGATCTGAAATTGATATTATATATTTGTTTATTGTAGCTGCCAGGGAAATGATAACTTATCCAGAGAAGTGAGGTTAATGAAACAAATATTTAGAATAATGAGTTAATAATGTTTTTATCCTACATGCGTCAAAATAACCCCATATCGAGCATGTCTTACGGGACAGAAGACTCACATATCTTCCTCGGTCGTGATATGTTATTCGACGCATGCGCAGACACGCGATTTGGTTACTTATCAAACCTAGGGAGCAAAAGTGCGCGTCATAGGCATGATATGAACGCATTACATGAAGCTGTCAGGGAGACAGGCGCGATTTTGATTCGGGTGAAGCTGCCCTCGCTTCGCTCGGTCAGCAAACTTCACCCGAATCAAAATCGCGTACGTCACCCCAACAGCATCGTGTACTAATGCGTTCATATTATCATGCCTATGCGCACGTTTGCTTCTTAGGCTTCATACCTAACCAAATCGCGTGAAAGCGCATGCGACGACTACATATCACGGCCGAATGAGATATGTGAGTCTTCTCTCTCGTAAAACACGCTTGAAATCGGGTTAGTTTGATGCATGTATGAGAAAAAATATCGTATGTCGTTCGGGAGAGAGGCGCGATTTTGATTCGGGTGAAGCTGCCCTCGCTCCGCTCGCGCAGCAAACTTCACCCTCATCAAAATCGCTCACCTCTCTCCCTAACAGCATAATCTACTATTATTGATTCCGAAATCAAACGCGCTAGGTACCGTGACATTTATGTGCATCATAAAGGTACACTTTTAATTGAGAATGAAAGCTATAAAGAAGTAATTATCTTATCTTAACTTAAAATAATTATCACAAGATTTCAATCTGACTAAGCACTGTTTCTTCTTAACATTAAAATCACATTCAGAGAGATCACGTCGTCAAACGACTTAGTAAATACCTCAACTTATGGTAGTTAAAACAAAAATCAATAATCCACTGCCAAATTAATATCAAGACAAGAATTAAATAATGGGTAGTCTTTTCCATAGTAGAAATCCTGGTAACAGTTTTAGCAATTAGGTACTTGAAATTAATGTCCAACAGAGTCAAATGATAATCCAAACCTTCATAATAAAGATAGAAGTGATATAATAATGAGTAGATTTTTGAAAGTCTATGAATCTATGGTTTATAATTCGGTAAACATTCTGAGCAGGTGAATGAGGTAGGATCAGTATTGATACAATCTATTTGAGCCCATTGACGACATACGATGCATTGAATCCAATCTTGGCCAGTCGTATCCTCTTTATATAAAGCCCCACAAATTATACAAGCACAATCATCTGATTCACTTTCGTCCCATTTTCTTTTCTTGCTTCTCACAGCCATACTTGACTACGACTTTGATGTTTTTTTCGGCTTCTGGCTATTTGTTTTTTCTTTACATCTCTTTTTAGTTTTTTCTTTCCAATTCTGATCTCTTTCTGTTGAAGTGTCATTTTTTTTCATCTTTCTTGTCTTTCCTCGTCGTTTTTTTTCTTCTGGACACAGTTCCTTGGAATCTATATCCAAACTGGGCATGTCCAGCAAGCCATCAGGATCATCTACGTTCAATGTCAGGTCACTGATAAAATCAGTCGTGTCTGGCCTTAAAATGCTGGTGCCACCGACATTACTTTCCTCAGTGTCAGAGTCTTCGAAAATATCATTAACGTTCGCTCTCACGGTAGAATATTTTACGACGCCCGATCGAAAGTGCTCACACTCGCCGCTGCAAAAACAGCTAAGAGTTTTCATCACAACTTGTGATGGGAAGTATGCATTTCCCTGCACTTGGTGGACTTGCAAAGTGCCCTTAAATGGAACCAAATTTGGCTGGTCGTTCGAAATGAGCTTCTCCATCTCTTTTATTCCGGCGTCAGTTACAGTAAAGAGCGTTATATTTGGACATCGATCTTGAATAGCACCACAAAACTGAGTCAAGTTACTTACGTCACTACCTGTGGCCACGACATGGTCTGCTGTTCGTTTACACGTAGCGCCTACCCCATCCGGTGCACCTTTACCGTGGCCAGCTTCGTGATAGTTCCAAGTCCAGCGCATGAATTGAGGCCACATTTCGGATATTCTACACGATAAGACGTAAAACATGAGCTTATTACGGTATTGTGTGACTGGGCCATCACTGAGGAAGTGGATGTTTTCAATGTTTGCTGGTAGTTCCTCCAAAACAGGTCGAAGATGAGCCCAAATAGCGTGAACATTGTGGGACAAATTCGAAGACACTGTGCAATAGGACCTCGAAGACTTTTGTCGATAGACAACAACAGTGTGTAGAGATATTTGCACCCGAGACCCTCCAAAATGGAAAGACTGGATCTCCTCGCTGTATTTACCAGCGTAATTTTCAGAAAAGTCCATATGCACAACTACGTCTTTTTCAGTGAGCGATTCCTTCAGCAACTTCATGTACTGATATTGGTGCACAATATTCTTTTCGTGCTTGAACATCTTTTCGAGGTCTTTCTTCAATTTCTGAACAAGGCCTATAGCAGAAATTTTCGAAGTGTTTTTCTTCTGTTTGATGACCGTACGGTCCTTTTTGGTTCTTGGATCTGTTATTGTTTCACGTGCTGCTTCCCATTCTTGATATTCAACAGATATTGCCTCATCAAATTCCTCACACAAGGGAATAGATTTTGCACAGCAACCATCACATGTTCGGTCTAAACAACGTTCATTATAGCGATCACAGCAAACTACAGTCAATAGATTCTGGTAACTTGAGACCTCAAGAACTTTGGCCTTATTCAGAGCGGTTACAACTAACTGTATGTTACTGTGTAAGGTACACAGGCATGTATCTCGATCGGTTACTTTAGGAGCAATAATCCAGAATGGTGTCAGTCTTGCGAACATCGAATAACTGATGACTGTATTCCCGGACTTCAAAAATTCTCTGTGCAAATTTTTGAGAGTATCTAGTCTATAACGCTTTTGTTTCCTTATATTTTTTCTCTTGATGAATTCTTTTTTTCCTGCTCCTAATCGACTGTACTTATCATCTTCCAGAAATTCTTGAACCAACTTTACGAGACATCGTCTGGACTGTTTACTCAACGTTTTTTTTTTTTTCAAAGTTCCATATCTTTTTATAGGTTACCAATTTATTGCTTGTTTTCCAAACTTTCCTTTTTTTCACTACACACGGAGAAAAAAGTATGGCTCTCGTAGCTATCTAACGGATAGCGAACGTAGTATTGTGATTGGTACGAAACAGTTTCATGCTTATCACGATACTATATACCAATATGCGCTATACCTAATATCCTTACAATATCAAGCTAACGTTTCCTTACTATCGCGAAACGGATCGTGATGATCGCGATCCACGCCGTCAGCGCCACCACTCATAACCAAACTCTCAAAACTAATACTCGCCTGGTGTATCGTACAACATGCAGACAAGTGATAGAATAGTGATTGCCTATTAATTGGCAACGTAATGGACGATTGGGTGACCAATAAACTCTTGGAGTGGAAGCTAGAAAAGTTGGTGCCACTTTTTGGATTAAAAGTTTGATATAGAAATTAATCCATATTAACCTCAAATTTTAACGGTATGATATTTAGCAATATTTATGACTCGTGAGTCAAGAGATAGTTATTATAGGGTAACGGAATTGCCATCATTGCAATGCAGACGTACGATATCGGGATCCATCTGGATCGTGATAATCGCGAAACAGTGGATCGACGCTCTCCGTATGTAGCGTATAGTCACAAGCGTATCGTGGTAATCACGATACCGTTTAGTGATGAGAGCCACACTTTTTTCTCCGTGCAGATCCTAACAGTAATTTTTTTGCTACTTCCTTTTCTTGATTTGTCTTAAGATTGATGATATTTTCCGAAATCCGCTGTTCAATGATGTCCCCGAATATAGCTTTTTTCACAACTTCAGCTCTTGTTGTTGGGTTTTCAGCCATTTGCGATATTTTTGAGTTAGGCGATAGCGCAATATTAAGCTCTTTTTTTTGTTTCTTCAATTTGCTTACCTTTTTTTTGATATTTCTTTAATTTAGATTTGAGTTCTTTAATTTTCTTGTCTTTTTCTTTTATTTCTTTGTTTCGCTTACGTCTTTGTATTAATGACTTTTGCTTAGCTACGAACAATCTACGCGACTGCGTTGCAGGTAGATCTTGTATAGGGTGTACTTGGGGTGATTGAATTGATATTGGTAAGTTATGAACTAATTCTTCATCACACAAACTTGACGGTGTATTAGCTCTCATAAAATCTTCAGCAGCCTTTTTGGCATCACATTTTCTCTTATAGTATTCAGACGATCTAGCCCTCCATGACTTCCTACATTGACGTTTATCGCGGTTTGTCATTTCGGTGATCGTTTTTCGTACTCCCGTAGCTCTTTCCTTTGAATATTTTTGTTTGTCTTTTTCTTTATAAGCGGCCAATCTTATTAGATCGGTTTTTATTCTAGCATAGCGTTCTCTTTCAGTCTGCCGCTTTTTTTCTAATATTTCTTCTCTACTTCGCGATTTTTTTTTTCGTTGAGGCTTGATGACATCTGAAATAAAGTATTTTATCGAATACCAAGTAAGTAATTGGTCCCACTTCAATAAAAACAACTTGATAAAAAAAAAAAAAAAATGAGTAAAAAAAAAATAATCGACAAAAAATAATCAAAAAAAAGTAATCAAAAAAAAAAAATAAAAAATAAATAAATATCTAAAAAATAAAAAAAATAAACTGTAATAAATAATATAAATGAATAAATGAGCAATTCTCACTTCCCTGGTGAGTTCTCACTTCCCTGTCTACATACGGGAAGTTATACCCAGGGAAGTGAGATACAGGGAAGTGATAATTTCGATGTATTTCGCCAAAATCACTAAGTAAATATATTTTGAATCAAATTTCATGTTATCAAATCAATGCATGCAAGCTAACTTAACAATTTCGTGTAATAATATTTAAAAAATATTCAATATTGTTAATATAAATACGTACTAGGGAAGTGAGAAGTTGCCTGGCTCAGACTTGACAACCGGCCATGATCGCACAGCACTGATTAATCATTTGACGAGTTGGCCGAAACACGAGTTTCATTAAGCTAACTTCACTCCGTACTTTAAATAGTGATAACAGTAAGTTCGCGTACTGTTCATTTTGGTGGTGATTTTAACATATTTGTAACCGACAGGGAAGTGATAAAAAATTTGTTCGCCTATATTCAGTAATGAATAAAGTGATGAAAATGGGGAATTTTAAAATAATTATTTAGGTGAAATTCAAGAAACACTTATCGTAACTTCTATTCGAGTGTTAGTTTTTACTAATCAACCCTTTATACGTTTTTATTGTGACTTACGTCGTCAATTCTGGGAATTCGCCCCACAGGGAAGTGATAAGTTTCCCTATTTGAGATCATTTTTGCGTGAGATTTTTTTATTTAAACAAGTTGAATTTCAGTGCCCAGGTATAAGCCGAGTTGAACTTAAATAATATGTCCTAATAAATAAGTTTCATTTCTAAATTGAGGAGCTACAGAGTGATCCCCTTAAAATTCCCGAATCTGTAGGACTGCCCATATAATATTGTTAGAAGGGTAAAATGGATCGAACATTTCCGCAATTAGTAGGAAAATTATAAGTCAACGGTTACATAGAAAATGTTAGAATGTTGTTAGGATTTCAGAGATATTCAATCGAGCCAATAAAAATCATCCATAGAAAATACACTATGTATATATTTTCCGGTTTCATATTTTTAATGAGAAATGTTTCTTCTTCCAGAAAAAAACGCCCTTGTTCATATGACCAGCTGGATTCTCGTGAGAGGTGACGGAATAACAAAAAATTCTATTCTCATAATTCCAGATTCCGAAGGACCCTTCGTCGATGTGCAGTTATTAGTACTTAATGCAACAAATGAGATTTTATTCATTTCTAAAAAGCTTTTAGATTGTTTCTTCGATGATCATACCCAATCTTCGAGGATTATTGATGTAAAGTAATGTTCATTAATACTTGCCCAGTGGTTAACTTTTTTCTCGGACTTTTCCGGAAACGAGTTTTCATTCTAGTCGTATTTCATGTGCCCATGGCCGAAATTATAAGAATAATAATTATAGCCCCGTATAAAAATAATATAATATTATTTTATTTTATTGTATCCGAAAAAGTCAGAAGGAAAAGTTTGGCCATTGGGAAAGAATTAATGAACATTACTGTACAAGCGGTTGAATGGGTGTATTTAAAATATGAAAATTTGGGGAGTGCCTCAATCTCGTGTAACGATATTTTAAGTGATCGTTTTACCTATATTTCAAAACTGCTGGTGTAAAAAGTATTTATTTCTAAATACAAATAAAAGCAACATTTTTTATCTCATATTCGTATTTTCAAAACAATCCTATACCCATAATTTACAAAAAATATAAAAATTTGTATTATAAGTATTGTAACTACCTTCATGCGGCGTACTTTATTACACTACATGAGTATTATAAATTTTCATAGACGGTATAAGAGCATCTCTCATACTGGTTGTGCTTCAGGTTATCATACTCAACTAGTACACACCGATAGAATAGAAGAATTTCTTTCCTATATCATACAACTGCGTTTGTAACGATCGAAATATTTCACTACGCCACACTAGTTTGTAGCGCTTCGTAGAAAGTATGAGAGTGTCAACTATACTGGTTAGTCGGAAGTCAGTCATACTCATATGAGTGTAAACCACAGAATATATGAATTTCTCTACCATCCGTTATGAATGCGTGCACGAAAATATGCACTTCGATATAATATAAGAGGGACTACCATATTTGCGCGATGTATCTTTTTTATTAGACCGTATGAGAAGAGTCACTATATTATTGTAGAAGAAGCTGATATAAATTTCTCTCCGTGTGGTGGTGGTCGCCGCCTTACGAGAAAATATTGAAGAAATATACATGACTACGTAAAATCAACAAAACATTTCGGCATTCCAACAAAATCAGAATACACAAAATAATTTTGTTGAATACATTCCACTGTTTTTGTTATTTCAACAAATCATTTTGTTCATTCAAATAAAAACTACGTGACAAAAGAATTTTGCTGAAGCAAACGAGCAAATCTCAGCCATTGAGTGAGATCAACATAACAGTTTATCAGTCCAGCGGCAAAAAATTTATTGAATTGACTAAAATTGACGAACAAAACAATTTTGTTGGATTTTCAAGTAATCTGTAGGCTTCAGGTGGGTTTTTATCAGTTTCTGAGTACATTTTCACATGATCTATCAATAATTTTAATCATAAAGAAAATTTCCGAGTGTTTAGTTTTAGTACGGTCTTTCTTTACGCATCCCACTTCGAAATTGTTCGACTAATTTCGTTTACCATTCGTTCAAAGTTGTGGTAAGTGAGAAACTACTCACACCTCTCACGTCTCTGTGTATTTTACTCACCTCCTCCATGTTTCCTTAAATAAAATTCCTGCTTTGAACCCTGGCTCTCAATTTGAGATTTGAGATTTGGCAGAACCTTAATAAAAAATAGGTCTACTGAACGCAAGCCAACGGATCGCACTACCAATTTAAATCAAGATTGAGGCCCTCTGATACGTGATAATTCAATCAAGTCCGAATTCCGTATTTTAAAGAGATATGAGCAATATTTCAAGCTACGTACGTTATCGGAATGTTGTTGAAAGTTAAGCAAATCTGAGACGTCATGTACTATATCGTTTGATCTCGCTATCTTCGCCCGAATATTCAATTAGACACCCGACGAGGTATTAAATATTGGCGTTACTATACTTATTGCCAATAAAATGATATTGGGTACACAGTAACAGATATCATTCATTGTCGTTCGATCAGAAAAGTTTAATCCCTGCACAGCCACTAATGATTAACGGTGAAAAATGATGCAACTTGGACGTTCCGGAATTTTTTCTTCTTCCTGCATAGCCGATATTGGAAATATACGTCTCGAATTATCCAAGTATGCCAAATGGTAAAGCAAATTTCAGACTATTCAGTTCAACGATGAAAATAACTGACAGCTCTGAAAAAGACAAAAAATGGAGGCAGTGGTACTTTCGTAGACAAGTACGAGGGAACAGCAATTTGACGGTGTCAATAATCCTATAGTGATATGAGATATCGGCCCGTCAAGTATATCACACCGACAGAAAACATGTATCATATTTTACCATATATCGCCGACAAATTACTACTTTTGATAGCAAGTTGACGTGGAGTCGAAAAACCAGGAAAAGTAGCTATTTTTCATTCAATAGTTTGTAGCAGGGCTGAGATACGTTACATGCCACTCGGAATAAAAATTACAACTCGGCATTGTAATTATCGTTACTTGTAAAAATTACAACATATTTCATAAGTTTTAAGATTCAAGCGTGTTATTTTTACTATCCGCGATTGTAACGCAGTATAGTTTCGCACCGCTTCGTGGTACACTGTCAAAGGCGTTGACTGAGTTTCTCGCAAGTGGTATCTTTCACCCGACGTAGCATATAAGCACGAAAACTTTCTTTCAGTCATACCGATATCTGAGCGTCCGCTAGAGCGGGAGGGTATATGCGTTGTTATCGACTGCGTTAATGTATGGAACTACTTGTTAGTGCGATAATATTAAGTCAATATATGTACACGATTGTTTGTCAAATATATGTCATATGTTTTCTACATCACCATTCACCCTGCCACTATCCCCACCCCACTTCACCTATCCATAACGCCTAGCTCAACCGAAAGGTGAAAGGGGCGCTGTGAACCAACATTTTCTTTGACAGACTCCATTTTACTATCTGAGATAGTGAAAACTCGGACCACACAGGGGAATTACTACTACGCGGGATAGTAGCTTTCAGCATAGGCAAAGTTCTTCATACAATCGAATATAGTAAAATTTAGTCAGTGGCGTAGCCAGCTTTTTTTGCTGGGGGGGTCCTAGGAGGGCCTGCCTTGACAAAAAAAAAAAACAATTCGTCACATAAATGATTATATTATCGATAATCTTAATCGATTATTTAAATTTAAGTGCTATCGGTTTTCTTCTGGGGTGGGCACCGGGACTTCTAGGGGGGGGGGGGGGGCCGTGCCCACCCCTGCCCCATCCTGGCTACGCCACTGAATTTAGTCTTCAAGTTGTAAACCATACCGTTCTAGAAGAGTAATCTTTACCATTAGTAAAATTTACAAGGTAGATTTGTAATTCTTTCCACTGTGTGACTGCACGTCAATTTACTACCGAAAAATAGCAATTTGTTGGTGATATGTGGTAAAATGTGATATATGTTTTCTATCAGTGCACGTGCTCCAAATTTTGTTCATATCGACGGCTGCGTGGAAAAACCGGCTATCTCGAGTCAGGCTTGAAAATCGGCTATCCCGAGCAGAAAGGACCCCGCACAAATCTTATGGAAATTGGATCCCGGTCAAATTGTCCAAAATTGTAGTATGTTGTGCTTCAGGTCATCCTGATCAAAAGTCATCATGGTCACAAATTTGACCGGGATCCAATTTCCATAAGATTTGTGCGGGGTCCTTTGCGAACGGCGCTCCGTTGGGCCAATATTGTCTGACACGCAACAAGATCGGCCCATACGTGGGAATTGGTATCGGGCCAGTCTTGGCATGTAACGCGGTAAGATATTGGTCTCCGCGCGGCAAGTTGTATCGGGCCAGCACCTGACCCATCGTTGGCCGACGAACTTGGGCCCAGCTTGAACTAATATGTCCCCGTGTAGAAATCATAGGACGGCGCGATATTGGGCCAATATTCTGTGCCGTTGGCCCCTGCTTGGCATTTTATACTGGACCAAAATAGTAATGTAACGCCGGGCACTAGTGAGCCAACATTGGCAAGGCAACATTGTGCCAATGCTGTGTTAACTGACTATATTCGTCACGCATTAGATTATATGATCGCAACTTATGTACCCCTACGTGATTGTCAACTAACCGCATATATTTTTTTTCTAAGTACGAGGGGATTTGAACCCGGAACGCTCGGTCTCCCATATTAAGAATCGCTCGCTCTAGCCACTACGCCAATTCGTCGCATGACTATCGATACTACTTTTTGTTACTTGTAGAATTAGCGTGCATATAAATGGATGTTCTGGGCCCGATCTTGGGCCGGGATACTGAGCTCCGGTTTGACCGATGAATCGGCTGCTGGCTCAAGTTCGATCTTCGGCCGAGATTATGGACCTTAGTATGACCATCGCATCGGGAGTCATTCTGAACCCGATATTGTAAAGATATCGGCCGCCGATGTTCAACCGCTGTTTCGGCGCTTTATCAGGTGCCGATCCGAAACCTATATTGGATGGATATTGCGTACCGGGGCTCGACCATTCCATCGGTCGCCGATCTGAAACCTATATTGGATGGATAGTGAGCACCGAGGTTTAACCGTTGCGTTGGCGCTCGGTCTAGAACCAGTATTGGACAGGTAACGCGCGCCGAGAATCGACCGGTGTATCGGTGACAGATCTGAAAGCAGTAGTGGATGAATATTGCGCACCGATGTCTGGCCATTGCAATGGCTGCCATCCTGAAGCCAATATCGGGCAGGCATAGCTTACCGATGTTGGACCATTGGATGGTTGGCGTTCCGAGACGAATGTTGGATAGACATAGTTCACCGATGTCTGACCATCGCAATGGCTGCCATCCTGAAGCCAATATCGGACAGGCATAGCTTACCGATGCTGGACCATTGCAATGGTTGCCGTTTTCAAACCAATGGTGGACCGACATAGCTCGCCGCTGCTTCACCATTCTATGAAGTTTCGATATTGTACCAGCGCAGGGCCGTCCCAATCCGCCAATGCATGACCGTTGTATCAGCTTGCCAACATTGGCCTAACGCTGGCCCGATTTATTAAATCGGCTGCCGTTCTATGATTTCTACACGGGTATCTCGGGTTATCGTTGAAAAACCGGCTATTTCAAGTTAAGTTTGAAGAACCGGCTATTTCACGTCTGAAATTTTCTTGCCGCAAATTAAGTTGGTAGCACTGTCGGGCTGAATACGAGATTCGTGAGCGCCTCACAAAACTCATGCAAGCTTCGTTTTGTACATTTATATTCTATACTTATCTACATAATTATAATGCATAAATGAATGCACAAGGCATCGATGTTTGCAAGATAAAATCTTAGATTATTAGGAATTTCAGCATAATGAGATTAGTACATTATGTCATGTGGTGGCACGTATAATTAAATAATATCCGTGGTGATATTTTTAAAATACAGAAAATAGTTTATAACCAGGAAATTAATGAAATCAATGATAACTTATTTTTCTGAACTTTCGAAAAATTAAATTTTTTCCTTTATTCAGGTGCAAAATTAATATTTTTTATAAACTCAATTAAAACTTATATTTGGCTTTTATATATAAAATTTTGTTATACATAAACTAATCTCATCATGCTGGAATGATCATCTAAAATTTCATCTCGCAAATATCGATGCTTTGTGCATTTATTTATGCATTATAATTATGTAGATAAGTATAGAATATAAATGTACAAAACGAAACTTGCATGAGTTTTGCGAGGCGCTCACGAATCATGTATTCAGTCCGACAGTGCTACCAACTTAATTTGCGGCGAGAAAATTTCAGACGCGAAATAGCCGGTTCTTCAAACTTAGCTTGAAATAGCCGATTATTCAACCATAATTTGAGATAGCCGGTTTTTCAACGAAAACTCGAAATAGCCGGTTTTTCAACAATAACCCGAGATAGCTGGTTTTTCAAGCCTGACTCGAAATAGCTGGTTTTTCCACGCAGCCGTCGAACATATGTATTTTTATTTATATTCTTTTTATGTTTGCAAGCCTAATTATCAATTTGAGAAACAGTAAATGTGATGCAGGTGCTTGGCAGTAGCTCCTGATTTCGGATATTTCTTTTGTTAGTACATCAGGATGTGCTTTTTATGGGGATGTTGTATTCTTTGGACACAAGACTTCCGAAACGATTGGCTTAGTGGAAACATAACGCAAACTTTATTTGTGAAGCGATCATCAAGTAAATATCCAAATTTTGGCTATACCGATGTAGCTATCATAATTCGAAGATCGCCGGCGTATTTTTAATCTATAAAGTATAAATGTGGTCTGGATATGAGATTCCGGAGGCAATTGTATGAAAAAAACCAATGACAAGATATTGTAAAGCCAACCTGGTATCAGATATGATTAAGAGAGTTTTTATTGATAATCAGTAAAATTTAAAAATATTAACATAGGTATACATCTCGTCCCGGTTTCTGTGAGAAAATAGCAACCAGCAACCTTTTGTCCATCGTTCGAATGAGAATCCGTTACTCGTTTGATTGCTAGCAATTATCGATATTTTTGTTCACTCAGAAAAGGCATCATGTGCAGACCAATCGCGAGAGTCAGAGCTGATTCGTCAATTGCCACTAATTACTGACTTGGATATGACTGAGTCGCGTAATGTCTTACGCAGAACTTTACCAGCAGGTGATTTTGGTAGACGATCAATGAACCTGACACCACCGCGAAGTCGTTTGCTGTCGGATAGTTCAGCAGCCACGAGGTCAACCAATTCCGTCTCAGTAACCTGAAGTATATATAGTTTCGAGGGTAGAGTTGACAGTATATTTATGAAATGATTGGAATTTTCTCCATTTCGATCAGAACATTCATTCTGTCGGAATGTCGAATGAAAATCACCTGCGCGTCATAGCCAGTCGGATTTGTTGCTCTGACTACAAACGCAACTGGGTGTTCGTCGTCTACAGGATGAGGAACACCGATGACAACCACCTCCTTCACTCCGGGATGAGACAATATCACAGTCTCGATTTGGAACGGGACTACATGATAGCCACGATACTTTATCAAGTCCTTCAATCTTTCGAGCACGAAAATCTCCCCGTCCTCGTCGTAGTAACCAAGATCCCCGGAGTGAAACCATCCTTGGGTGGAAGTGAACGTTCAATAATTATAATCAGAATCACCCCGATGCAGAGATTCGAGATGAAAATTGTATTACTACACAAACCTTCCTCGTCAACAGTCTCGGCTGTAGCCTTCGGGTTGTTATAGTAGAAACTCATTTGCGATGCGGTTCTCAACAATAGTTCACCCTTCTGATTGGGTCCCAGTATGCAGCCTGTGTTTGGATCGATCACTTTCAGCTGGCTATTCTCCGCGATTGGACCGCACGATCCAGGCTTCGAGTTCCCTGTCTGTATCGAAAATAAGCCACACATTTCTGTGGTTCCATATGCCGCAGAGATAAGAGCTTTTGGAACAAGCTTGGAGAAAGCTTCATGAGCCGAAATGGCCAGGGATGATCCGCCGTACATGACGCGAGTCAGACTGGAAAGATCGTACTTACCCAGGGCGTCAGATTTCGCCAATCTATTGACCATGCCTGAGGCTAGAAGAATAAATTTTGGCTGGCGAAAGAATGAATGCAGAATAAGATAATCTGAAATCCATTGAAGACTTGAAACTTTGTGGAGTCAACGACTTACTTTGTATCTTTCGATCAGTGCACATATTGAGTACTCATCAGATGCCGGCCCCACGATTTTCGGGATGCTCATGGTCAAGGTCACGAAAAAATAAAGTATCCCACTCATCCAGGAAATTATCGTGAATACCGCCCAATCATTTTCGGTCCCTATGACTTCCGTCATGACATGCAATTGTCTTAAGAAAGCTCGATGGCTCACCGCAGCACCTTTCGGTAAGCCTGTCGTCCCAGACGTGCAGATTATCAGAGCGATCTCATCCGACGACTCGATGTGGGCGCAGCTGAAGTTTTTGACCTCTTCGATTTTCGGTTCAGCGATTACACTTTGGAACTCAGGGAAACCAGGGAATTGATCAAAATTTATTATTTTTGAGTCGATGCTTGCGTCTCGCACAGCATCGGCGACGGCGGTAACCGACTTGTTGCTGACGAATGTCATTTTTGGTTTCATGAGGTTCAACAGGTGACGCAAGTCCTCTGCAAGACAATCAATTACGGATGCCGGTGAAATATATTGTATCGTTACCAGTACTACTAAAACTTATTCCTATGCACGTACATCCGCAGCCTAATGATGGAATAAACACGTTCACTATTATTATTGATACTCTCATACCCGGAAGTCTTGTCGTGCACGTATTATTAACAGCTAATTGATGAATTGTAGATTGACTCGAATGGACTTTTAATTGCAGTTCTCGTTTGACAATGAGTGAGATTTGCACCGGCTGGTGGGATGCGTTACCTACTTGAGTTCAACCCGTCGTCCCAAAAACTGACTGCGGCTCCAAGGTAAAGCGCCGCAAAGCACGCCATCGCGACGTCCAGCTGATCGTGAGAGCAGATCGCTACGACGTTTCCTCGGATCAGACCCTGCGACCTCATCCATAGGGCACACCTCACGCTCCGATCACGCATTTTCTTATATGTGTATTCTTCGCCGCTGACAGCATCCACCTGAAACATCATTCGTCAAGATTGCACTGCAATGAATTGTTCTCCGTGTACTGCCTTGCAGAGGACTAGAGGATGACGGCCCCTTCAGTTGATTTGTGCTTTTGGAATGCTTTTGGACTTCTCATAGGTATGTGTGTGCAACTTATGATCGTCAAACATTTACCTGACCTACGGAATCTGGTATGCCTTCCAGACTATCCAGTACAAACTGGCCGAGGCTCGTATGGTCGATCTGATAAGAAATCTCTCGGCCTTTGAGGATGTTGTTCTCGATTTTGAATTTTGCATCGTTCTGAAAACAATTTCGGGTAGTGAATTGAATAGTTGGTATAGTCTTGCACATCGATATTACTTAGGGAGAATTCTGCGTATTTATTTCATCAACATTTTTATGGGTGATTACACCTAATGAGAGGAGCTTTCATGATTTTTTTTCGATTTTTTTCATCCACGTATTCTTGAGATACGAATTTTTGAAATTTTTTTTTGTGAAAATTGACAATTTCTTCAAAGATTGGCCGAATGAGTTTTTTTTTTTTTTTTTTTTTTTTTTTTCAAATTCGGGTTTTAACTATACTTTAAGAAAAAAATTACAAGAAACGTGAATATTATCAATTGCGGTAAGATTTTTTCATTTAAAGCGCAAACTATACGATTTCGAGAGATTGGACACTTTTTTTTTTTTAAATCCTCATAAAAGCGCTTGTCTTTTTCACAAATGATGCCATCGGATTTATCGTGGGGTCACATCCCATTCTATTATTTTTTTCAATTTGAAATTTTGTTCTGGAGAATAAGGCTTCTGTGTCAAATCAGACAGGAAGATTTCGTTAAATTTTGACTCCCTCTGGAACTCGTCCACTTAAGGGAGCTTTCCAGTGTGACAGCCCAAAAAATCGCTGTTTTTCACGATTTTTTTTTTTTGAAGAAAAAATAATCTAATCGGTCTGGTTTTTTTGTTGTATATTAATTGGGTATTGAAGAATACAAAACAATTTTTTAAAGATCGATTTATTTATTAATTAATATCTATAAAAATGATGAAACAATTGTTGCAGAAAATGCACTTGGATGTGGTGTCCACGTTGGGGGTCACAATTTTGATCTGAAACAAAAAGCACAAAAAGATTATTGATCGGTATATAATTGGCTTTCGTGCTATGGAGGCTTTTTTTTTTTTTTTTTTTTTTGCAAAAATGGCGCCGGTTTGAACAAAAAGTATCGATTTTAGCATTTTTTTTTGGCAGTTTTTTTTACAAAAAAATAGGAAGATGTCAAAAAAAAAAAAAAAGCTTCCATAGCACGATAAACAATGACGTTAAGAATATTGTGTAAAAAATTCAACTCGATAGCTTTAAAACTCTGCCCTCCAAGTTGGACACCGTTTTGAAAAATGCTGTTTCGAGAAAAACGCGTTCAAAGTTTCAAGTGAGGAAATTTTAGGTAAATCGTTTACTTACGGTCAATCAGCGATGCCAGGTCCATACAATATCCCTTCTGCTTCTTCGAAAAGATCGTGCTCAATGGATTATTCAGCAAAAAAAAAAAATCGATTTTTTGAAAATTTCACACTGGAAAGCTCCCTTAATTTCACTATGTATTTTGAAGACAAGGGACTCCATGTTTCTGTTGGAATTAAATTCTCGGGGTCGTACCCCACCTTATGAGAAATATTCGAGGGCCTAAATATTCGAGTTTTATATTCTTCCAAGTACTTTGTCAGCTCGAGGTGGGACCTTATCAGTTTCTGAGTGCATTTTCACATGATCTATAAATAATTTCAACCATGAAAAGAATTTCCAAGTTTTTCGTTTTTGTACGGCCATCCCTTACGCATCCGACTTCGAAATTGTTCGATGAATTTCGTTTACCATTCGTTCAAAGTTCTGGTAAGTGAGAAACTGCTCACACTTCTAACGACCCTGTGTATTTTACTTACCTCAGCCATGTTTCCTTAGATAAAATGCCTCCTTCGGACCCTGGATCTCAATTTAGTTGCACGGAAGAGAATTTGAGAACTGCTAGAACCGCAATAAAAATAGGTGTACCGAACGCAAGCCAACGAATCCCACTACCAATTTTAATCAAGATTGAGGTCCTCTGATAGGTGAAAATTAGATCAAGTCCAAATTACGTCTCTAAAATAGATATGAGCAGTACTTCAAGCTACGTTATCGGAATCTTGTTGCGAGTGAGGCAAATATGCAATGTCATGAACTGTATCGTCTGATCTCGTTATCCTTGCCTGAATATTCAATTGAACACCTGACGAGGTGGTAAATATTGGCGTCACTATACTTATCGCCAATAAAATCATCTCGGTCACACAGTGACAGATCATTTATTTTCGTTCAGAAAAGTTTATTCCCTGCACAGCGACTAATGATTAACGGTGAAAATGATGGAGGTAACTTGAACCTTCCGAAATTTTTTGTTCCTCCTGCATAGCCAAATATTGGAAATATATGACTTGAACACAAAATGTTGCAGGCTTTTGGGGATGTCATGGGACTCCTGGGGTATAATGTCAGAAGTGTTTTGATCCGAAGAACATTTGTAGCGCGGAGCCTTGTCTGCAGGTGTTAGTCGCCGGAGAAATTTGTTTTAATAATAGCTCGCGATCAAACGTGCAAAAAAAAGAAAAAAATAACAATAATAATCGGCTGCAATGAAAAATATTCGATCAAACAACCAGACTAATTTTCCAAATAGTTGAACAGTAAACGATGTCAGTAAGTCGACGGCTGCGTGGAAAAACCGGCTATCTCGAGTCCGGCTTGAATAACCGCCTATTTCTAGTTTCGCTTGAGAAAGCGGCTATCTCGGGTTATCGTTGGAAAACCGGCTGTCTCGAGTCAGGCTTGAATAACCGGCTATTTCGAGTTTCGCTCGAAAAAGCGGCTATCTCAAATTATAGATGAATAACCGGCTATTTCAAGCTAGAACTGGCTATTTCGCGTCTAAAATTTTCTCGCCGCAAATTAAGTTGGTAGCACTGTCGGGCTGAATACGAGATTCGTGTCGAGCGCCTCACAAAACTCATGCAAGCTTCGTTTTGTAAATTTATATTCTATACATATTAGGGTGTCCGTTATTTCCCAATTTGGTTTTTTTTTGCAACCGCCCCCTAAATTTCTAGTTTATTACCTAAAACGAAAATATCAGATCCAAATAAGCCCGTAATATTCATATTAACCCGTGCCTAAATCGTAATACATTTCCACTTTAAATAAGATGGGATTTTCGCCCTTTTTAGACTTTAATTACACTCAGAGAAATTTTTATTTCAGCCAAAGAAATCCTATTTCACGCAAAGAAAAAAGCTATTCGTATATGCCCTTAGTAGACATTTATTTGCATCTACACATTTTATTTATTTGATTTTTTTAATTCAACACAAATAAGGATTTATTCACCGCAAATAATATCGCGTTACTAATGCCAGAAGGTCGTAAGCGACATTATACGACATTTTGGTCTTCTTAAAACCAGAAGGTCGTATAATTTTTTTTTTATGCCATTCGCCTAAAAATTGTCTAATATGAATAAATCCGTAAAAATTTCGAAAATCGAAAATTTTGGTCGATACGACCTTCTGGCTTCAGTTTTGAGAGAAAATCGGGAAAGATAAAGCCAAAAGGTCGTATCCGCCAAAAATTGTTTTTTTGGGGATTTCAATGGAAATAGGGGACAGCAGGGCAATGTGGTCATGCGGGGTAAAGTGACCATCTCAAATATTTTCCACTCTAGAACGCTGTATTGCACCAAGCGTTTGTGCCGAAGTACTTCGGCAAGTTCTTCGGCACAAACGCTCGGTGCAAATACAGCCTTTTAAATATTGCTCAAGTGGAAAATATTTGAGATGATCACTTTACCCCGCATGACCATATTGCCCTGCTCTCCCCTACGCGTTTTCGTCAATTTCCAGACGACACCCCTCCCCCCCCCCCCCCCCAAAATAATGGCGGATACGACCTTCTGGCTTTATTTTTGAGAGAAAATCGGGAAAGATAAAGCCAGAAGGTCGTATCCGCCAAAAATTGTTTTTTTTGCAGAAATCTCGATGGATCCACGTGTTTCCATCGATTTCATGGCGAATCCGAGAAAAAAAAAAAAATGGTGAATACGACCTTCTGGCTTTAATTTTAGGAAAAAATCAAGAAAATTAAAGCCAGAAGGTCATATGTACTCGGACATACGACCTTCTGCCTTTATTTTTCGAGTTTCCCAATTTCAATTGATCTACACGTGATTGTTGATTCCGAAGCGAATCCAGAAAAAAAAAAAATTATACGACCTTCTGGCACTTAAATCGAGATTTTGGCGCTTACGACCTTCTGGTATTAGTAACGCGATATCTTACAAACTATTGCAATCACGCCTTTTATTATTCAAGGCAATTTTGTAGGCTTATTATTTAGCTACTTGAAAAAAATAATTTTTTTTTCTTTAACGCCATGTTTATAAATTATTCGTATTCATTATAATTTCAAAATAAAAAATTCATACATTGCTTGGTATTTTATCAAAAAACAATCGGGGCCGGGCCTAGTTCGGATAATCGAAAATTAGTGTGAGAGAACCTCTCATAGCGCGCATATACTGAAGGGTTGAATCTAGTTTATTACACGTGACGAGAAAATAATACGCCCCTGGTACACCTATTCTAGGGTACAAACAGGTGTGATGCTCGCTGAAAGATCATCCGACCAATTTAATAACATATTGCGAAACTTCAAGACGTATACTCACAAGAACATAAATAATGTACCATACTCACGTGTTCTTTCACCTATAAGCCTTGATGTACTGGGACCGTGTGCGTCGCCTGTAACGATAGTAATTAAATGAGAAACATATTTCATTCCACGCTACTCGATGTGTTCATTGGAATATTACAACCGACATTACTTACATATAGATGATTCGTCCGGGACGATTACAGCTGGTTCCGATTGTAATTTCTAAAAAATAACAGAGATACACATGTTAGGCTAATATTAGTAATTTTGCATTTCATTGCATACAATATCGCGAACAAACTAACTCACTGGACTCGCCGCTATGAGTCTGCTTAGAACATTTTTAACGTCGGCCCGGCCATTCACATCGACGTAGTTCGATATTTGGGCTTCCGCCATATTTGAATCCTGGATCTGTAAATTTTGGAATGAAAAACGCGCAAGACATTTCGTTGTAAGACTTGTTCTACTCCATCCTATTCTATTCTATACTAGTCAGAATTTCGCAGCTTACCTCTTGCCAAAATAGCATCCTGTATATGACGTACAGTGCGCAATTGTTTTTCACCGGGTCCTGCTGCGCACAATTATAGACGACCTACAAGGAATACAAAATCAATTACGTGAGAAACAATAAAACTGGGTCAAACATGAATTGGATATATTTCAACCTTACTGATATTTCGCTACGTGCCCTCAGGCACGTGCCTATGGCACCCTGAATTAATTGAAAAGCGCGACACGACTCGCTGTACTCGATTAGCGAGTCGTAGATCACAATTTCTCTCTCTAAAAAATAACTAAGTCATCACATTACTTTCTTTTATTGAATAAGTAACAACTATCAATTTATGAACTAGTTGTATTATTCTAAATGAAAATGATGAATTTTAATAACTATTAGAAAAATTGAGTAAGCGAAAAAATTCAAACACTACTTCGACTCATGAGTTTCGCTCGAACCTCCTTAAATACAAAAACAAACTGCCTTATATAATCATCAAAAATATCGTTTTTCTCAGAATCGCTCTGTATACAAGCTTGGCATTCGCTTACCGGTGCCGAAGATGGTGGAGTGGCCGGTACGTCTGCGCCCTGTTGCGAAATTTCGTGAAATGAACAAAATAACAAATCAGTCATCGTATAACTCTAACTTTCAATATGTATCCTTCGAATGAAGATTCGATAATGAATTGAATATCGTTTCTGGGGTAGAATTCCCCGAGACATTTAAATATATCAGTCGATAGGTCGTCAGTTTGAAAGAAAAAACGAAGTGCCTTATAATCATCAGGAATACCACTTTTCTCAGAATCGCTCTGTATACAAGCTTGGCATTCGCTTACCGGTGCCGAAGATGGTGGAGTGGCCGGTACGTCTGCGTCCTGTTGCGAAGTTTCCTGAAATCAACAAAATGACAAGTCAGTCATCGTATAATTCTAATTTTTAATATGAGTCTAGTCGAGAAGTGAGTTTCCTGAGAAAAATAGTTCTCATTCTCTCAAAAATATGAGCGATAGCTCATTCGATTCGGAATGCGATCCTGAAATGGACGTATTTTTTTTTTTCCGGAAACAAAAATCGTAATTGTTATTAACAAAAAACAAACAAAAAAAAAACGACGTCTCCGGTTTTTGACTATAACTAAAAAAACTTTTTAAGAGACAACGAAAATTGGAAAAAGCATCTTGAAGAGGAGGAAATTTCCAATAAAAAAGTCTTGACTCCCGGAACTCTATCTCCATTATTTATAATTTTGATTTGACGCTGAAAATAGGGTTCCGCGCGGCCGTTTCAGCCCTGAGCGTCGCCACTGAACAGAGAGTGCGATAGAAATTATTTTTTTTTACTATTAAATATTAATTTTAAAATTTTAAAAAATTATGCTTTCATCAGAACACTCCAAAGGATCTAGCCCCGCAGAGAATAGTATATTGTATACCAAGGAGGCAAAGAACGTCTTTTAACGCCGAGCGTATATTTGCAATACGAGTCGAAGACGAGTCGAAGACGAGTATTGCAAATACGCTCGGCGTAAAAGACCTTCGCCTCCATGGTACACACGATAGTTTATACAACAAAAGTATGTTTTACAAGTTCATGCTCGATCCGGTACACCAAGTCGACGGACTACACACACGCATAGCAACGCATAAACAACGCGAGTTGAAGGCTACGGCGCATGCGCGGAGTACGAGAAAGACCACTTTTCACTCCTAGGACTCCAAAGTAGCTAAAACTGAACTCTGCGCATGCGCATTCGCAAACCCGCTCAGCTGTCGCTCAATCCCCCACTTTGTGTACCGAGATCGAGCATAAAAAACGCGTAAAACATGCTTGCGTTGTATAAAAAATTTTAAACTTCATTTTTCTAAAAGCTATACAATTGTTGATTAACTCACTTTGTTGCGAGAGACGATAAAGAGGTTCTTTTGATATGGGTGAACAAATGAGCGAGAGAGAGGCCTAGGATGAGGGACTTCCGGGATAAATGTTTAAGAAAAGCTTGCACGGGGTTTTCTTTGTATTTACTTAAAAACTCGTGTCTTTATTTATTCTCACGATGAGATGTACAGAGAAAGAGATTTGACCACGAGGTCGAAAGATAATTTACAATGTTTCCCACAGGGAGATCTGAGACATACTAATATACATATGGACTTTGATTTAGTCCGCAGGAATACACGTATATACATTACATTGAATCGTTCTTACGCTCGGTGCGCAATATACGTTGAGAGTTCTGAGTTCGATTTAAGGCAGGTAAACACTGCACGATTGTGTGCGTGTGCGCTCGATATAGACACTGGCCGTCCAGCTGATCTAAGCGATCGATTATACTTTGCCCGAACACATTTTTTTCGGGTTTCTGTTTTCATAAATGGCGACATAAAAGTTTAAATAATTGGCCTAAAAATTTTTTACTTCTTGGGAGTCCTTCTTATATGTATACTTAACAAGATTACGTAATAAAAGATTAAGAAAGTTTTTTCATTTCTTTATAATAAATTTATTAAGTTCCAAAAAAATGATAAATGAAAAAAATTATGGTAAAAAAATTTTTTTTAAGGAAAATTATGTTATGGCTGTTTTCACATCTAACAATGACATTAATAAATGTTGAAGCAAAATTTTTTACTTCATTTGTTGAAAAATTTTTCATAAACAAATGGTCAAATTGAATATTAAAAAAAATTTTTTTTTTGTTTTTCTATTGAGACAAGTCAATTATGATTTTAAAACAAGAAATTTTTCCTTAAAAAAATTTTTTAATTGTTTATAGTCGTTTTTTTCATTTATCTAACATTTAAATTATTAGTTAAGGAATAATTTTTTTTTATGAAATCATAATTGGCAGTTCTCTATATAGTAACAAAAACAAAATTTTTTTTTAGCAACAATTTGATTGTTTATTAAGTTACCAATTTGTTATAAACAAATTCTGATTTTCAGTTTATTTTTTTTATTAAACTATTAAAAATTACGAAAACAACGATGTATAACAAAGTGTAGAAATAATTTTTTGTCTATTTTTTATTGCTTTTAAAAAATATCGTGGTATCAAAGTTGAAGCGGTTACCTGATTTGTCAACTTATAAATTGCTGTAACTTTTCAACTATTAAAGATACAGTCTTTGACATTCAAGATGATTATTTATAGAATTAATTTATCTTTTGAATAAATTTTTCTCCAGCTCGGTATCTATCATAATTCCCTTGTTACAAGCTTTTGTTTATAAAAATTTTCAGTATCTGCATCTTATAATCCTTATAATATGTTGTGTACTGATCCCAATAAGTTTGTAAATAAAATTATCTGAATTTAAACTACTTAACAAAATTAGCGGGTCAACCTGATTATACCGAGCCATTTCCAAACGCCTTGACCGATTCGATTAAAATTCATACCAGAGGTGGATCGAAGTGCCCCTAACATGTACCCAGACTTACAATTTTATTGGTCTAAGGGTTGCAATGAGGCACTCACAAATCAAACCCCGCGCGAAAAATCAAAGTCACAGGTTTTCGATCTGTGGTTTTGATCCCATATCCGTGCGTATAAAAGTGTTTGAACAACCTCAGGTCTAATCAGTACCCCTTACACATCCACCAGACTCATACTTGCGCTTGTTCAACCCTTAAATTTCACCCCTTCTGACCATATGGATCGGTCGGGAGATTTCTAGACTTTTTTGGTGACTGACTGCCCGAATGAGTTTTCGAATCGACTGTACGTTTCAGATGGGCAATCTCAATCCGTTTTTCAGAGCCTCAAGCCCCTAACAACCCCCGATTGTCCCTTAGCTCAATGTTAGGTCTGCATCTCCAGTAACGTGTGTGGGTGTCTTGTCCAGCAATAGAGTAAAGCATCTGGCTTCACTTTGAGTTGTTCAAACATTTTTTTGGGCGTGGATTCGGCGGCGAAACCCGAAGTCATAAGCCTGTGACTTTGATTTTTCGCATAGGGTTGGTTTTCAGGGTGCCACATCGAGACCCTCACCCAGAAAAATGCGTACCTTATATTTAAATAAACTGACAAATTTGACATGAATATATTTAAAGCAAATAGATTTTTCATTGACTGTAGCAAAATTTTTTGGCTCCTCATGGTTGATTTGAATATAATAATATAGTTCATTTCCGGAACACCATTTCTAGGTGCATCAAATAACCATTTACTTGAGGCCGCCAAATGTTTACTGAATCCAAATAGGGTGTACGCAGCATCAGCGCCACCTATGCGGACCGCGTGCTCGATTGTGTATTCATGTGTTCACCGGTGTCATTAAAATACATATTATACGAGTAGGTTCCGATACGGCGTGTGAGCAGTTCTAAGTGAAAAATATCAAATCCTTGATTAAAACTACTAACTAATACAAAGTCATGGACCAACAGATGCGCAGCGTACTTATCGACGCCGGGCTGGGAAAATACATTACAGTATTTGAAGGCATGGAATTTGATGGTTATTTTGCCATATCTGTGTGATAATTGAGGTTAGAGTAAGTTCTGAAAGCGTGCCAAAAACGTGGCTACGCAAGGTATGAGATTTTTGAAAATTGAAAATTGATTGTCTTGCTTCTTTGCATCTGCAGCTATCAATATGGTAGCAGTATGAATGAAAGTCGCAAAATAAATCAATTTACGAAAGTTTTCGTCTCGAAAAATTTCGAAATTTAGCAGCCATTGTACCTGCTATTTCCAAATAAAATTTCATTTTTGTGAAATAAACAATTTCATTGTCCGTATTTTATATTCAAAAAGAAAAAAACCACATTTAATAAATTATTTATTTGATTCAGCGTGGTATTTATTTCCGTTTGAATATTTGTCTTCAATTAGATTTTTTTCGTAAAATCTACTAAAACTCTAGTAGGTTCATATATAAATAAACGATATGCATTCATTCAAATAAATTTTAGTTGTTGCGAGTAGGGCATTTTTCTGGGTGTGCCGGGACGGTTGGAGAGGCCAAAACAACGCTCACCTGTCCAACATAATATATTGATCATATATGGAGCCGAGATCCTGAAGAAATAAGGTCTGTTAGTACAGGCCGCTAGCCGGGGTACTGAATACGACTTGGAGTTACTTTACTCGCGAGAGAGGTTCTCGTGTGGGCCTCAGCGCTGGGTCGAGATTCGGGCTTGCGACACTGCCAAGAGACGGCGCTCGCGAGAATCAATAATTAATAATTTAATAAATATTTATTGAATTTATTTGAAATTAAGAAAAAGTTAATCAATCAAATACAGTCCTGATCAATTTATTCCACTTGCATAAAGCAATTTTGAATATCCTTTTTCATTGGAGACAAATAGATACCTCTATTTCCGAGAAATAAAAATTTAGTAATTCCGGACAAAATTTTGTTTGAATCAAATAAATAGATCTCAAATAGAGGAGATTATTCGAAATAACCAAACTATTTTTCTGGGTGTATTTTTTCGCTCACTATACTTTCATTACCTCATCAAATATTGTTGATTTTACTACTGTTCTGACCTCTTTGGATAGACGTATTTTTACATTGGTGAAAAAAAAAAAAAAAAATCATAAGTTTTGAAGTTTTTTACAAAATTTATTTTTACCGTAATTTTCGAATATTTTCGAATATTTTTGAATTTATTGACTTTTCAATGCTTTTTGTTTGAATTGAAAAATATTTGAAAGATATTAAACAATATGGTAAAAAAAAATTCACCGCTTCAAAAGTTAAATTTTTTTTTCCATCCATGTAAAAATATCGACTGCTCCTAAGAGAAAGAACGTAACTCGTGAGTCGCGAGTTAAGCAATTTCAACTGCGGCCAGAATTTGGATGGGTGACCCACATATATAAAAAAGAAAGAAAAAAACTGTCTTTGAAGAGGTGATTTATAACATCCAGAAAATATTAACTGCGTTCTCTACTGCTCGGAAAAGAATCAACTATTGGTGAAAATAGTACATTATGCTACAAGGGAGGAAAGTGCGTGATTTTTACCGAGTGCGAGGTTCGCTGCCCGAGCGAAGCGAGGGCCTTACGAGCACGAGGTGAAAATCACGCACCTCCCGTGTGGCATATATTACTTTTTACCCGACTAGATAAAATTACCATATTGCATCCACTAGTCAAACACAGCAATTTAATCAATCAAACTCAGAATCGGTCAAACTTGGAGTTTTTTTCTTCCCACAAAATTTTACGTTTTTACCCGCAAATTTAATTTTTTCGGCATAGGCATTGAAAAGTCACTTTTTGACGCCTGTTTTCGATCCGTAAAGTAGCACTTTATACGGCTCATTTCAGAATTGCCATAAAAAGTCTTTTTATGGCAGTTTTGATGCGTAGTCCGAAGTGCGCAATCCGAAGCTGCCATATAAAGTCTTTTTATGGCAGTTTCGGTGCGCAGCCGGAGTGCGCGACAGATCGCGCCCGCCATAACCTCACTCTTCGTTGTATCAAGTGCGAATCTCAACAGGCGTCAAAGTGACTTTTCATGCCTATGTCGAAAAAAATATCGTATGGGGCGCGCCCGTAAACCGTTTTTGACTCGAATAATGATTTCAGAACTCGCTTCCGGCTCGCCTTCGGCTCGCCTTTAGCTCGTACTGAAATCATTATCCTCGCCAAAAACACTTGGTTTACGGCCATGCCACATAAAATACTATTTTTATCCGCAAATTTAATTTTTTACCCGCAAATTTACTTTTTTACCCGCAAATTTACTTTTTTATAACGCATGCATGAAAAAGTCGCTTGTTTGGGGCTCTGAAGCGGTTATATTGTGGCACTTTTCTGACGTTTGAGTAGGCGATGCCAACATGAAACTAATTGCATGCCAAACGTGCGCACTGCGTTTTGCGCACATCGAGCGTGCACAACATGATTTTTGTTACGCACGGCGTGCGAACAAAATCATTTTATAATCATTCATCCCAGTCGACGCGCTATCTCCGTGAATCGACTCAATGTTTTTGGTATGGTTGTTTACATTGACAACAGAGCCCCACAAGCAACTTTTTCATGCATTTGTTATAAAAAATAGCGTTCGATACTCCCGCGAAATGAGGCGTTTAGGGTTGTCCGATGTCTTCAGCACTCACTTCGTCTCGGCTGCCGCCTCGACTACGTTTCGTGCTGAAAACATCGGACAAACCTATAAACGCCTCTCATTTCGCTCTCGTATCGAAATCTACTATTTTACCCGCAAATTTTACTTTTTCAACCGCAAATTTACTTTTTTATCCGCAAATTTACTTTTTTACCCGCAAAATTTACTTTTTTACCCGCAAATTTACTTTTTCACCCGCAAAATGACTTTTTCTTCCCCCTGGTCAAAAATTGGTTACTTTCTCCCCGCGTTATAGGGATGAAATATGGTCATTTTATCGTAGTCGGGCAAAAAAATATTTTTTGTCCGGATAATATCGAAAATAAACAAAAATAGAATGATCGGGTCATCGGCTGATCAATATTGGGCTCTTGTTGGGCCATTGACTACATAATATATATTTATGTTCATAAATTTATACTGGCCCAATGTCGATAGCTATACGTTGGTCCGAAATTATCATCCCAACCAATTACCAGTATTGGACCGGTATTGGCCGCCGACGCTGGGCCTGCAGCAAACCGTTGGATGCCGTGTTGGCCCAGTATTCGGCCGATTGTGATGCTCTACTTGGGCAAGTATAAGCGCAAATAGATAAAATTTAGAGGTCGCGCGAAATAAATTTTTAATTTTTCTCGTCTTCGCGTTTTCATTTAGAAAAACAGGTTTTCAATTGGAAATATTTTTAATCAAGGGCTGCAGCTAATTTTTCGCCCATCAAATACATCATAGAAATATGCAATGGGACAAAATTCGAAAACCGTTCCTGAAACCATAGATGATGAGATCAACAATCTTTCGTTTAATTTTTTTGTAATTTTCACTTCACCTAGAGGCTACAACGAACGAAAAATCCGCAAGTTGCCGGCCCTAACCTTCTGCATATTTCCTCAGATTAAACGCTTGTTTATAATACTCGCTTCTGCTCTTGTTGCACGAAACGGATTTGTAAATTGTTAAGACAATGCGGCTGGGATTTGAAATAGGTAGGTATTGAAGACAAGCTAAAAAATCTGTCGAATCTCGACAACAATTTCAACCGACATTAAGATTCTCTTACGTCCAGGTTAGTAAAGTATATTGATGAACAAATGATAAAAACTCCCCTAATATAACTCCTTGATAAAACTTCGCCTATATTTTCTAGACACGTGTAATCATCGGAAGATGCTGGATAAAAAATTGTTCAAAATTCAAATATGCCAAAGTGAGGCAGCGGAGATCGGAGCAAGACGGGCCCACCCCGATAATTCTGAAAATTCTGAAAATTGTCAACACTTACAAATATCCACATATCGATACCCACGTTCTAATATGTCGTAACCCACATTTGTAAAATTGTTCAGGAGGCCATGAAAACGCTTCACTATTATCATTGAAAAGATAGGACTCGACGGGATGGAATATCTATTTAAAAATAGTAAATCAACGATTTGACCACTAAAACTTGAACATAAGCTGCACAATATTATTATCATTCGATTAAAAAAAAAAAGTCAATTTCTGAAATTTTGTGGCCATGAAAACGCTTAACTATCACCATTGAAAGGATAGAACTTGACGGATTGGAATATTTATTTAAAAATAGTAAATCAACGATTTGACCGCTAAAACTTGAACATAAGCTGCACAACATTATTATCATTCAATTTTTCAAAAAAAGCCAATTTCTGAAATCTTGTGGGTTACGACGTATTAGAACGTGGGTATCGATATGATGG
Organism: Tenthredo livida; assembly: GCA_963992785.1. NCBI lineage: Eukaryota > Metazoa > Arthropoda > Insecta > Hymenoptera > Tenthredinidae > Tenthredo > Tenthredo livida. Next base: position 24,763,939 of record OZ023069.1, on the reverse strand, counting down.
AAACGGATTAGATTTTGATGTGTTCTATTGAAATTATCAGATAACATTACAACTATTGGAAAGTTGACGACAGATGGATGCAGAAGATACCGCCGTATAATCCAGAATGACATGATTTCACTTTTTTTTTTTTTCAAATTATAACTTTGTTTGAGAATAGGTATATATTTTATTATCTCCGAACCTGATCATGTGAATGGATATTTGGACAATGAACGTTGTTTGGTAAACAAATAAGTGGTAGGAAGTTTGGTGTTCAAATAATTTACCATTATTCATATTGCGTTGTAGACAAAATTTTATACGTCAGCTCCGATAAAGATGTTCCCATAATCACGAACGTATTTTGTCAACTGAAAAACAATACGACGAACTCGCTTGTTTAAGATATAAAAATAGCATATATAAAAATAACTTTTCCCATACTCCGTACGATGCAAAAGTTTACATATACCATGAAAGATAACGAAGTGCAACTGTTTACGATAACATCGCTGGACATAAACGACAGGCAATTACCGATAGAGATTGAATACTCTAAATTGATGCCATAATACGAAGACAGTAGATATACAAAAGACTCCATATCTGTGTACAGTTTTCCCATGGAAAATCACTATTCGTCAATGTCAAAGTTCAAGTCTGCGAGATTAGTACCGGGAAAGATAAGTTTTGGAAAATAGTACATTATCTGGATACATACCTACGTACGGCCTCATTAGGACGCTGATTTTTCATTGGTTCAACGCTAGATCTTCGGTCTTGATAGTTTTTGAAATATTTTCGTTTGACTTGAGCATAGCAAGACAAGACATCACATTTCCTGGCCGAATGTCGAGCGCGAGTGGTTGGTGATAACTTCAACAGTATAACCACGTCCAGAGGATCGGCGACTTGGGAATTGGTGTTGATAGAATATCAGACTAGTGTAGCAGCCTGAAAGAGGCTCAAACTGGAGAAAAGTACCAGAATATTGATTCAACATTGACGAAAAAACTCGTAATAATGAAGGATAGAAAAGAAACGTTACGAGCTGTCCTGCAGAGTTGTCAAGCGCTGATCATCTTCGCGTGTTGCACCGCGGTATGCGGCATGGAGGTGGAAAATAAGTTCCAATTTTCGGACTCCATAATCATGGTAAGTAGCGTGATAATTCATAAAGAAGAATTCCATTACAGTCTGCGTTCTCTCGCGTTATACCGGTTACAGATCAGGGAACATGAGTGCAGTTAATATGTAAAATGTGAAAAAGTACTTTCGTCTTGTGAATCCGGCGTGATCTCCCGCATCGGCTGCTGTGTCCAAACTTGTCTCCCGCATGGAAAAATATATATGCCAAAATTATATGCGACATATATGTGACATATAAGATATATATGCGCGCAAAAAACAAATATGCGAACTATATTTTTCGATAAATGTCAAAATATATGTCAGCATAGAAGTCTTCATAGTTGTTAACATAAATCTTGAATATATATAAATTATATTCAACCTATATTCATTCATAAATTTCTAAATATATGGCCACCTGAATGTTAACATAGATGTCAACAAATATCTCCGCTTATATGCCGATATATATGTTTACATATATGTCGACATATATGCCAAATAGATGTCGGATATATATTAGGGTGTCCGTTATTTCCTGAATTCCCCAGGTCTTTTGCTTCGTAGTTCTCATTCTGGTTGTCGTCAGGTAGGTGATTTCCGACCTCCAGGATTTCAATTATGTTCTTGACGTTGTCCAGGTGTTCAAACTGATGACTTCTGATCCCCGGATCGTTCGGTTCGTAGTTTTCACTCTCGTTGTCTCCGAATTGATGATTTCCGTACTCCAGGACTTTCGCCCCGTAGTCTACGTTGTCCAGGTGGTCGAACCGGTGAATTACGTTGCCCAGGTCGTCCGCTTCGTAGTTTTCACTCTTCGTTGTCTTCGAGTTATTGATTTCCTTCCTCCAGGAGTTTCGCCCCGTAGTTGACGTTATCCAGGTGGTCAAACTGGTGACTTACGTTACTCAGGTCGTCCGCTTCGTAGTTGTCGCTATCGTTGTCATCGGGCTGTTGATTTTCGTGCTCCAGGACTTTCGCCACGCAGTTCACGTTGTCCAGGTATTCAAACTGGTGACTTACATTCTCCAGGTCTTTTGCTTCGTAGCGTTCGCTATCCAGGTCGTCAGGCTAGTGATTTTCGTACTCTAGGACTTTCGCCCCGTAGTTTACGTTGTCCAGGTGGTCAAAATGGTGACTTACGTTCCCCAAGTCGTCCTCTACGGAGCGGACGACCTGAGTAACGTAAGTAAGGAGCTCTAAACGTGAATAATTGACAGTTCAGTACTCAATCCATAGAACCTGGGCATCGGTCATGCTAACCGCTAACGCATCATACGTCTTCCGAAATGAATCATTCTTCATTTATAATGATGAACCGACAATATCTTGTATTGCTGATAATTTTTTATGCTAGATGCACAGCTTGCTATATGATCTTCAAATCACTGTCAGATTTGTTCTTCTTCCTTTTCAATTCAATTTCTTATTCGTCCCCTAACTGAATTTTTTTCTGCCCGTTATCCATGCATCTTCTTAATCTGTGATTGAGCAAGCATGCTGATAAAATATGATCCAGTTTTACGCCGCGGTGCATTATTATTACTACTAGAATTTCTCCGACTGTTAATTAATATCTGATTACAGGGATGCTTTCTCGAGGCTGGCGCCAAAATTGGCGAGGGTATGCTTGTCCGTGGTAAGTATAACATGAATTACGTGCAAATTGCAATGGCTGAATCATATCACTTACCATTTGACCGACAACTAATTTTTATTCCGCAGGTAGTATCGAGGCCAAAAACGCGGATGATTACATGTTGCGGTGCGCTTTCAAACGTAAAGGGGAAACGAAAACGGCCTGCATGTCGGAGACATCAAAATTCAAAGGCATGCGAGATAATATGGAATTAATTCAGTCGGATACGGTCAGGGTTCAATCAAGGGCGTTTTTTTATTGTAACGTTTCGGCTGGCGACGGCCGGCCCCCTCAGACAAAAAAAAATTCCTCAACGCTTGAGATGACATATTTTTTCTCTCAGAGACAAAATGTGTTTTTCCGTAGTTATCAACTCCCTTATTAACACAAGTTATACGACCCTCTTTAGATGGACGCTGGCCATCGAAGAATCTGACGTACAGAGTCACCGGCTATAATATTAATGGACTTGCAGTATCGACCGTCAATACAGAAATCGCAAAGGCCTTTGGTATATGGTCCCAATACACGGATTTGACCTTCACACCGAAAACCGAAAATGTGAGAGATCTCTGAGGTTCTAATATTGTTTGCATGTTCCGATTCTTCTTGGTTTCCTTTTTCGGTATCGAATACTTCTTCCAATCCCCTTCAAAAATTCTTTGTCCGAAGATATCTCGAGCACAAATGAACAGATTTCACCCTTCTCTATATCGATCGATGCCACCCTATCTCGCTCAGAACTGATTAAATTGTGGATCTGATCGAGCCAGTAATTTTTTAGTTATTTTGAATCAAAAAATTTTGTGAACAATAAAATCATAACTGATAATGTCTCGAGAACCGATCAACGAATTTCGATGAATTTGGTCTCAATCCATAGGATTTAACCCAACCTAAATCCGGTTGAATTTTGGAATCAATAGCTCTGTCAGTTTTTGTGTGAGACAGTAAAGTATATTGTGCACGAAAGGCGCGAACAACGTTTCCGCTTCCGAGTGTATAGCTAGGCAAACTACACCGAGGGAGAGAAAACGTTGCTCCCGTGGTTTACACGATATTTTTTTTTACACATGAACGGAAGCTGATTTTGCTAACTTGATTAAATCAATTAAAGTTATGATTTATTTATTTGGTTGCTGCTTTAATTAAACCGTAACGGTATGCAGTTGGTCCCACCGTCTTCTGTTTTTTCATGAAGGAAAAAAGAGGATAGATGAATCTAGTGCAACTTCATATCGGGGAGCAAGGACTGGGAGGAAAGACTTTTCGAGCGGCAAAACCGACCTCTGCTCCCCGAAAATGGGGAGCAAAATAGGCCTTCCCGTTCATGTGTGAAAAACAAATTACTTTCCGCTCGCGCGATTCATTGCACTTCATTCTATTCGAGCTTTCATATGTAATAATACTAATATTCGATCACGCATTGTTTGTAATTCATATCAAAGACCTGAGTCCCTTCCTCTCTTATGCAGGTTGACATCGAGATAAAGTTCGTGGCTCGCAATCATGGTGATGGAATTATTTTCGATGGACGTACACCTGATTTCATGGTACACAATGAGCTGATGCATATCTTCGTCCCGGAGAACACCACCGGGGTCGAAGTTCACTTGGACTGGGATGACGAATGGAGCGCTGAAGGCGAAAGCGGCCAAAATCTGTTTCTAGTAGCAGCCCACGCTTTTGGTCATGTCCTGGGTCTTCAACACAGCCTCAACAAATGGTCGATCATGTACCCCTATTTCGACAGCAAACGGGGTGTGAAGCTGTACAAGGATGACATTGCAGAAATACAGGTTAGCCACAATTATTTACAATCCTTTGGTTGTAGGCTGCTCTTTCTTGCTGATGTAGCAAACCATGAACCCGTGTTGATAAAGGAGAAAGAGTGTTAAATCCGATTCGTCAGCATGAGGTCTTGAGCACTGCCTCTCTTCTTTCTGCTATACTTTGTCCATTAACGTGAACATTCTTGGTCTGATGTGAGTCTGAAGCTGTGTATTTACGTTTCACGCAGGCACTTTACGGGGAAAAAACCACTGACGAGGTTCCCGACATTTGTAACGTTGCCAAGATCGACGCGATTTTCAAGTCCACCGAGGGTCCCGTATACCTTTTTACAGGTGAGATAATCATGCGGAATTCATACGAGAGGTAGGCAATGATATACATGAATGTGGGTTTCCGTAGGAAAGCATTACTGGACAGTATCATCGTATGGAGTTCCTGATCTAAATCCACAGTCACCACGGCTAATCTCCACAAAGTGGACGGATCTTCCGAACAACATTGACGCTGCCTTCACCGACGAGGCTGGAAAGACGTTTTTCTTCAAGGTATAGAGCTGCTGATTGACTGAATATATTGAAGCTGATAGCTTTCGAACAACGCAACTACATCGCTTCCATCATTTTCTTTCTTTCACATCTCAGGGCTCCAAATACTGGGTATATGTGAACGACAAAATGGAAGCGGACTCGCCGAAGCTGATCAATGAAACCTTCCGTGGAATCCCCAACAACATAGACGCAGCTACATTGATGTACGGAAGCAGGCAGATATGGTTCTCCAAGGAGACTGAATACTGGGTATATGACCACGCTCATCAGCCACAGGTTGATCCCAAGTATCCTGAACCGAACAACTATCTTCAAGGTGTTCCGGACACTGTCGATGCAGTCCTCAACGAGCATGACTTCATCACTTTCTTCGAGGGTACAGACTTCTATCGACACGACAAGAGATCCTTATGGGTGAGCTTTTATATTTTAATCACTAACATTATTGCCTAGCCCTATTATCGAGAGTCCTTTGGTAATCTCTACGTTATAGAGGACTTCTGGAAATCTGATAATACATGGTGTAATTTTTGTTTTCCAGTGGAACACAAGAAATCCAGAAAAAATTGGAACCGTGATGTTCCGCTGCCCTGCGACGCCGGCTTCGTTCTTGTCAAGAGTCGGCAGCGCTGTGGGCTCGTCATTTGGTGCTATTGGTAATTTCGCCAAGAATGTGATCATGCTTGGCGAAACAAAGTTGAGTTTCTAAATGACTGTTTTTTTTTTGTATTCTTATCTATCATCTGAAAATTATATTTTGTACGAGATCCGACTCCGGGTTAGTTCGGTTTCGACAGATTTGCTTCGTATGTAGTTATTTAATTGATGTCTTCAAATAAATGTATCATTTGCCTATATTGAATGTTAATTTTTTCGTAGAATTCTTCCAGTATCAATGATATTGATTCAGGAATCGCAGTAATTATTTTGAAATTGTTAGAAATATGTATTACAGATTCCGTTACAGATTCTGTGATAGACCGAATGTTTCTAAATTATTTTGCAGTGCTGGGAAATTTTCTCAGTTAATATCAAGAATCACTTATTTCATGAAAAAATGCTCACAAGAAAAGGTAAGTTGGTTCACCGATCTAATACGTGGTGCAGCTATTCGCTGTGTGCCGCGCTCCTAGCGCCCCCATTCAGGCGTGCAGCCCATGTTAAATCTTATGGAGCAAAACGTAGTTAATGCGGCCGCCACCGATGATAGCGGGCGTGCGTCCATAAGAATACATGTTAAATTTCCAGAGCGCTTCGATCGTTTCGGCAATCCCCTCCAACCAGCGGCTCACAGCGAATAGACCGTGATTATCTATGTAAGTAAATCGTCAATCGTCTTCTAACTTTTGACTTTCAACATAATGAACATGGAACCGGGTGCTGATCCTTGGTGATCTGTATATTGTCGTTCCTCATATTCTCTGAATCAGAAATCTACAGGGTGAAGCTCATCAGTTGATCAGCCATTAGCGTTGTCCAATTTTTCGTTGTGGCGAAGGCCAGCTCATAGTCCAGTCAAATTAGCAAAAATAGAAAAATTAACCGGTAAAAAGCTATAAATTGCTGGAGACCTTCATTTTGGCATACTTTTGAAGATAGTAAAAGTCCTGAGCTCTACCTCCACGGCTCGATCCGCCATCTTGAAAAAAAGGTGCTCCAATCCAGTTTTTTCATCATATCTCGGTAATGGTCAATCCGATCGCGATGAAGGTTCGTATAAAAAATGAAGCTTATGAAATTCTCTATAAAAAAGATCTTATCCATTTTATTCATATCTTGAATAGTTTTTCTGTTATACACTGTTGATACATGCGTAATTGTATTTTATGTCTCCGGCTGTCGTTAAAATCACACTCTCGGTGTAGAACCTGTAAAATAAAATATTAATAAACAATGATTATCAAATTTGTGCGTGATATTTTTCATACACATGAAAATTTGGGAACTCTTACTATTTAATATTGTAGTACACGACTAGTACTGAGCAGTTTCCACAGGTTGTGAACTTGCGAACCTATGATCATCATCTCGATCTTCATCTTCCATCACGAAAAAATCATTCTCGTCAAGCTCCCTCTCAACAGAACTCTCCTTTTCCGTATCAAAAGTAGGTACCGAGTTCAGACAGGATGTACCATGACAGTAACCACATATAGCCGCACATTGGAGTCCCGCTTTTCTACACCCACAGGATGAAGTGCAGCCTTTTTTACAATTGCATGATATCAATGTCAATAATGATTCCGGAGCAGGTGCCTTGAGTGTCCGTACTGGTTGAAGACGGTCGTTGACTTTTTTCCAACCCCAAAGTTCAGGGCATTTCTCATTACCGCGCCACTTTTGGACTTGGAAATAAACGCGGTACGAGTGTTGCTGAGCTGCTGCAGCTGTAGGGGGCAGCGATGATAAATTCGGTTTACTCTTGTACGCCGACTTTGTGAAAAGATTGTACCGATGTCGATTCAGAGATGTCTCGCTCACAGGTGCACCGTAAATAGCCATGAAAAAACGTTCTCCAGCCTGAGTAATATCATCATGAGAAGCCCTGTCGTCATTAAATGTTGCAACGATTCCACGTAAATCTTCCCGCTGTCTCAATAGTCTGAAGCATTTTAGCTTGCCCTTTTGGAAGAGACACGACGTGGTATCACAACCACTGAAAGCGTGTGCGAAAAGAATTGTATCTCGAAGTCCTGCATTTGATTGTAAAGTACGCGAACAATAGATCATTCGTTCGGCTTTTCCTCTTTCTGGTTTTACGAAATAAATACTCCGTTCTTGTGGAGCTAGAGCAGTCATTAAAACGAGGAGGTCTACGTCCTCACCAATAATCACAGTTTCTTCGAAAGAAGATACTTCTATCGCAGTTTTGACGATTAAAGTATCAGCATCGTCTGTAGCCTGTTTAACGGTAAAGCCCTCAGTCTCGAATTTTTCCGACAACATCGAAATCAGTCGCGCCTTATTTTTTTCGTTGCCCAGAAACTTTTCTTGTGTGACAGTGGCTGTCATTGTCTCATCGAAGAGTATGTCAGCGCTCGTATGTTTTATAGACCGTAGGCATTGCTCTGCTGTTTTGGTGCTGGAAACGCTGTTGTTATAACCATCGAATACAATTATGGCTGTGGTTCCGAAATGGTTTTTGACATAGTTTATGTACGTATCACATATTAATCGGTATGTCTGATTTGTATGCCAAATTACACGGTGCAAGAAATACCCACCATCAATGACATGCCTACAATCATTGACGTTCACGCGATCGGATGTCGCTTCAAGAATATCGTAGAGCGCAGATTTTTTAGTTTTCCGCATACCCGCATCATTGAATAGAGAAAGCGGATATGGTGCTAATTCGTATTCGAGGTAATCGACTAACTGTTCATCATCTTTCTTTGCAATGATAATTCTTTGAAAAAGCACGAGAGGATCAATTGGTACTGTCACGTCTCGAATTTTGATAGCAGAGTTGACTGTAGCCAGAGGATGCACTTTATCAAGACGCTTGAACTTGACATCCTTGAAATTATTGCCGATAATTTTTTTAATTCCGAGTACTCCAATTTTCAACGCATTATAGCAATCTATGGTGCTATCGCCAACAACTCCAGTACTAATTGAAAAAAATTCATCAGTGACTGGGAAAGGATCATGAGAAAACAGCCAGTTCTGTAGTCGCTTCACGTCTTCGTTGTCTCGTTCCATTCGTGACTCCCTTGAATCAACGTGCTGCTCACCACTGACGAAGGATAAATCACAGAACTGTTCTAATCTGTCACAGATATCCAGATGAGCAGGCATTGCCAAAGTCCATTTGCCGAGAATACTATCCGTAAAACCTCGACCAGTGAGACCGCCAACAACTTTCATGCTTCTCATCAAGGTTTGTTCAATGACCATGTCCGACCACGTTCCAGACCAAAATTTGTCAGTCCTTCTGATTGTGAAGAACCCTTGATCGACAAATTTGAGATATTCTTCAGTATCCATATGCGTTTCCAAATTGAGCATATCTTGAAGGTACAGATGACATGCCTTAGCATAAAGGAAGTGGCCACTAGCATGGAAGAATGGCAGCATATTTTGTACAATCTGCAAATGGGTTGTCCAATCACCTTCTCTTTCAGATTGTATAAATTGCTTGACCAAGGTCACCATGTGAAAATATTGAGTCCATAATTTTGCTGTAGGACTCTTGTTTTCTGTCTTTTTCAATTGTAGCGTGAATTTTTCTCGAATCTGTCCAATTGAAGGCTCTGCCGCAATTGATGTCAATGTCGGAGGGTTATGATTGAAGTTATGCAGAACATCTCTGATAGCCTCACGCTCTTCGGCATTTAGATCTATTTCTTGCAAAATAATTTTTGCTAAAGCTAATTGGACTAATAAGTGCCCTCTAATTGCTCGTGCATAAGCATGCCCTGACAGCATTTTTTCGACCGAAAGTGGCGCATATATCACACTCAATAAATCTTTTAGGCCGCTACCTGCCATAATGAAACCGATGCAGCCGAGAAATGACATTAAAAGATGGAATCCTCCGAGCCTAGGTACGACATTACCCAAGTCTGAATCTTTACCCATCGCCGCAACTATATCCCGTGCTTTCACGTAAAGGGGTTGATCGAAAGTGACAAACGTGGTTTTTATGCCCAATCTACGGGATTCTTCGACAGCTGCATATAATACAGTATAAATATTGTCATAGCTGCTCGGTGGTGAATTTACAAAAGGTAAACAAATTACTTTAGACCGCTCAAACTTTTGCTCAATGTTCAACGTTTCCATGAACCCCCTCCATCCAGGGATGTCAGGAATCTCGCCGAATTTTCCACACATCCAAAGCACGTCTGATAGTGATGGCAGTTGAACGTTTTCCTCCAGATATTCCAAGCACGGCAGATTACCGATGAGAATATCTTTCAGCCCTTTTCCATCTACATTTTCGAATGACTTCAATGAGATCACGCCCTGTTTTCCAAAATCCGCGGCCTTTGGAATTTTCGTAAGTTTGGTGATCGCTGGCTTAGGAAGAATTGCTTCACTAGGAGTAACACATTTGATCCCCCCCATACTATGGAATGTGTTCAATCCGTCAATGGTGCAAATATTGAAGTCTGCATTGTCGAACACGAATTGGCAGAATCCCCCTATCGACATTTCAGCGTCGGGTTGTAAACTTGCCGAAGCTTCCAGTAATTGTGCCTCATTATACGATGCGCTAAAGCCCAAGCTAGAAAGTAGCGTCACTAAATTTTTGGAGCCAAACTTTCTGTACAAAAAAGCAGCGACGCTGATCAAAAGTGGTGACAAGAAAGATCTTGGCCTGGTCGCCAATATAATAGCATGCGCTATTGAAATGCATTTTCGTTCGAGTGGTTGCGACTGGCATTTCCTTCCTTTCGCTATAACGTTTTCCAGGAATATATCGAGGGATTCCGGTATGCAATCTTTGACATCTTTCAAAAAATCATCGCTTGAAGGATATGCAGAAGTATCGTTTATTTGTGAGCGGATATCTTCTCGAATTATGGCTGCAGCTGCAGTAACTACTCGAAGACGTTCTTCCCGTTCATCGACTTTTTTGTGCTCATACCAATTACTGGATAAAATTTGATACCCTGTATTTCGAAAACATATGGTAGTAATTTTCTTCTTACTTGTCGCTGTAATAATCTCGTCACCGTATTTTTCTTTTAGTTTTTTTTTTATTGTTTGTTCGGTTGGAACGTAGTCTTTCAGTTGGTTGAGCAGGTCGGGCATAGAAAACTGACAGTCGTCACTATTTTCAATGAAATCGAAAATCAGTTGCATAGCTGACGTTACATCACTAACATGAGGGCGTCCACCCTTCGCCCCGGTATTCGGTTTTTTGAAAAAATTCACCGAACAACGTTCGTGATATATTGCTTCAACAGCGACTAAGTCCAAAATACCTTGTAATCGCTGCTTCACTTCTCGAGCCCATTTGTCTCCTCTTTTTTCAGCTGCTTGTATAATGCTGCCTTTAACTTGAATCGTCTGGACACGATGCACTTTTGAACGTTTACTAACCTCCTTCTTTTTTTCTCTTTCATGAAATGCCGCATCTATGGCTTCTGTGCAATATAAGCAAGCGTTTTTAAAATCGAAGCTTGGGATCGACGACCTGAGCTTATCCTTTATCGGAGAACTAGTTGAGGCCTCACTTTCCGTGATGTTTTTTAACGCAGCCTTAATACTATCTTCCCGGGTGTAATCTTTTCGACACGACACATGCACAACCACGGAACTTAGTCCTTTCAGAATTTCAGATTTACCATCCTTCCTACTTTCACTTGATTTTATTAACGTATTTAGTCCTTTTTGTTTCACACTAACAGTTTTTCCAACAGAAAGATTTTCATCGCAGAGAAGACAATTAACGGTGTCACCCATTTTTTCTACAAACGTACGAGACTGATATTTTTTTGGCTAGCACACTGCACGACGCTACGATACGAAATGAGGGTTATAAGAGCAGCTGTCCCTCGTATTTCTGGCTCAAACAGACCCGTTGAAACTTGCGTGCACAAGAATTGACCTGGAAGGCCGAAGGTCCCTCGACCGTTCATTCCCTCCTTTATATCGCTACGCAGCAGGTTCAGGTATAATGCCGGGATAGGATAGAAAGAGACGGAACGATCGTTCCTGTTGCAGCCGCTACGAAAACGAATGCGCCCTATGATTAACTCAGGCAATGTGTGAGTAGTCCGCTATCTGTGTACGTGTGACCATCCGAAGAGTCTTGCTCTTACCTCAACCGGGGACTATTGTGAAATACGTTTTCATAGAGAATCATTATCACATTCATTATGAAGAATTTAAAATTGTTGCCAATTGATTTTTGTTGATATTTTAAACGCGCAGAATCATCGATTCAAGAGCACAGAGTAGAAGTAAAAATTATTTCTGTATTTACGGGTGTATAACAGAAAAACTATTCAAGATATGAATAAAATGGATAAGATCTTTTTTATAGAGAATTTCATAAGCTTCATTTTTTATAGTAACCTCCATCGCGATCGGATTGACGATTACAGAGATATGATGAAAAAACTGGATTGGAGCACCTTTTTTCCAAGATGGCGGATCGAGCCGTGGAGGTAGAGCTCAGGACTTTTACTATGTTCAAAAGTATGCCAAAATGAAGGTCTCCAGCAATTTATAGCTTTTTACCGGTTAATTTTTCTATTTGCCTCATTTTAATCTAATTTGACTGGACTATCATAGCATAGGAACTCTGCTTTGATTTGGGATGGGTTCTCAGTATTTCGTTAAGAGGTGCCCCAAGGCAGGTGTGATTCTTCTGATTCTCCTGAATCATAGAACTCTGGGGAGGTGAATTGTTATTCTGGCTTTCTTCCAAGTATTATCAATGTAGAACCATGGGAAAGCGAGTCGTTGCCAACTTTATATAGTTAATATAGTTATAAATGTTGTTTATCTATACATTAATGGATATATTGAAGTAGGAAAATAATGTGGCTAGGTAATAATGTAGTGTCTAATATAATTTGTAATCAAGGGAATGGTCTGGCTATTTTATGGGTGAGAGATTGTTCTGGGATCCTCACACTATTATAATAATAATAATGTATATTAAATTATCATTATGATCAGTAAATATTCTCTTATTTTCATAAATTATTGAATATCTTTCTTACCTTTCATAAAATATTCAAGTTGTCTTAGTTACTTTTAACGATAAAAGAATGTGTTTAAATGATAATTATTGGTTGTCAATGCCCGCCTTCAGCCAGCAGCCCTCGCTGGCGCTCGTGTTGCAAATGCCGTGGGCATTGACCAGGAACTCGAACTCATAACCTCAACTCTTGGAATTAATAATAACGATTTAATTTCCACAATTAATGGCGTACTTTCGACCGGCTATGAAGAAAAAACGTATAAGCTGCACGGGACAAGAATCGAACTCGGCTTCGCCTCGGGAATCATGACGCGCCGGGACGGAAGTTCGATTTTCGTCCCTTGTAGCTTAATTTTCCATACAAGTTTTGATTCATCTTATAAATGAACTTTATCGAAATAATATAATATGAATTAAATGGAAAGCTTTCTTGTTATCTTTTAAATGATTATATATATTATTCTTTCAATTAAGTAATTATCAGATGAATAAAAAATGTTTATATTATATGTTTCCATTTAAGGCGGGGGTATACCCGATTTGTTACCGACACCGCCTATATCTCCGAAACGGGGCTATCAATCGACTTGTCCTTTCGGCAGCCGATGTTTGATGACTAATGAGTTCGAACTGGTACATTTGATCGAATGAAATCGGGATGTCTTCTTTTTTTTTGTTCGAAAAGTGTCGGTGTGCCATTTATGTCGACTTATATCAAAGCCTACGCATAAAAAATGCAAAATCGACCGAGAGAGCCCGATTCTATATGGAATTGCGAACACAACCATCCCAAAACATCTTTGTTTTCGACAACGATGAAGGGGCCAGTTGTATTCCACGTTTTTGTGGTAATTTCCGCGATTGTCAACGGCTGAGAGCAGCTGAGAGCGGCAATTGCCGCTAATGTCATTATATTAGTTCCCACACCGCCCGTGAGATGTCGCCACGCTGTTACGTTGATACACCTGTAACCACGTGACTCGACCTGCAGTCCAATCGTCTCTCACTAATAAGCTAAAAATTGGCGGGTGGCTACATCTCACGGGCAGTCTGGGAACTAATATCATGAAATTAGCGGCAATGGCTGCTCTCAGCTGCTCTCAGCCGTTGACAATCGCGAAAATTACCACAAAAACGTAGAATATAACTGGCCCCTTCATCGTTGTTGAAAACAAAGATGTTTTGGGATGGTTGTGTTCGGAATTCCATATAGAATCGGGCTCTCTCGGTCGATTTTGCATTTTTTATGCGTAGGCTTTGATATAAGTCGACATAAATGGCACGCCAACACTTTTCAATCAAAAAAAAAAAAAATCCCGATTTCATTCGATCAAATGTACCAGTTCGAACTCATTACTCGTCAAACATCGGCTGCCGAAAGGACAAGTCGATTGATAGCCCCGTTTCGGAGATATAGGCGGTAACAAATCGGGTATGACTCCCCCTTAATGACATAGCAAAAAAATTTTTAAATAAAAAAAAGTATCAAATAAAAACCCCATAATAAATATATCATCAAAAAAATACTTCAGACAAAAAATTTTTTAGATAAAATCAGTCTTCCTCCCCAAAGATAATTATTTTAGAATTATACCCTGATAATACTAAAATAAAAAATAGTTAATTAGTAAATTCATATTAATTTTTGATTCAATCAATTAAATATCATCTTCAATATCAAATAACAAGGGGGTATTCACTGACAGGTTGACTGACAAGCGATTACAATATTTCAATGATTTCATTCGATTTCTATTGACTTCACTAGATTGCACGTGATTTCAGAATTTTTGGATGATTGCCATTTTCAAAACCGGATTACATGCGATCACGCCCGATTTCAGAGTGATGTCAACTGATTTCAAGCGATTCTCTTTCGATTTCAAATCATTAGAAATAGGGAAATCATTCATTTAACGGTGGGAAATTTAAAAATCATATGATTCAAAGAATCAAGTAATAAGTTTATTATTTTCACCTCGATTTTTACAAATAAGTTACATGAATGAAATTACTTATATTTATTTATTAGAAAAATAACTTTTAAGAGCTTCTTTATATAAATATTAGGTAATATGACTATAAACATCTGGAAGAATACTAGATAAGGTTATTTATTTTTTTCAAAACTTCCTCTGGTAATCGAAGACCACTACCAGTGGCAATAGGCGGCGAGATCGTGAGCCTATATTGTTTTATATCGAAGTATCCGTGCACGTCCATAGGAATGAATACCAAGTTTTTATTTTCTTTTTCATACCAATTGCACAATAAGTCTATGTCTCTAGAATGTGTTTCTGTTGGTGCAACGTCTTTAGAATATTTGGTCGATTTCCATTTACATAGGCAAAACTCAAAACAAGACCAATCAAACACTTCTTACTTTCCAGTTTTTCGGACGAACACCATTCTCCTATACGAATTTCAGAACATTTCTCAACCAAATTAATCTCTGTGTGTGGCTTTTTCTGTAACTTCTGGAGTTCGCTTTCACGAACTCTTACCAACCTGTCACTGCTCAATTTCGAAGTATTTTTACTGAGAAGCCAACATATAGACGACTTTCGAACAATCATTTCTGTGCCCGATGTATCTTTGACAATGGTAAATGGACTATTAGAATTCAGATTTTTGTTACGACCTTTATTGTTGCCACTTTCAATGTTTTGATGGAGTTCCAATTCTCCTTGAATTCCTGATAAAATTATCAGGTCTTGAACTAAAGATGGATCTGAACTATCTTCTGAATCTTCTGAACAGCTCTTGTATCAATTGAATTCGCAGTTATCTCAACTAATTGTCAAAAATTGCATTTTACCACTCATCTTTCTTGTTGCAAATAAATTTTCAGTTGAATCGACTCGAACTCATTTAATGCAACTGAATATCTATCATCCAAATGGGTTCCCAGCAAACACAGAACTGCCGAAATCATAATGGCCCAGCACTGGCAGTGCTGGCAATGTGCTGGTCCACACTGAGAGAATTATATACTGAATATCCGCAAAATAATATGGTGATTTACTTCATACAGTATAGCCGCGGTGGGAGATACCTGAAATATGAGAAATATCAAAATACAGTATAGGAAGAATCCGGACGGGCTTTATAGTATACAGGTTATATCATTGAATCTGTGCCTAGTATAGTCTAAAGTAGCACAGAGAATATGTTTATTCGCACTACATCCCTGTATAGTAGATTCTATTATACAGGATGAAAGAAGACTATATACTGTGGTACGGTTTTGACTACACTGAGTATACAGAATATTCTTATACTCGACTCAAAGGAATCGTTATACGTATACTAAATATCAGTGTACTAGCGACGAGTGGCACCCATACAGTATGACAGATATCTGTATACCACAGAGTAGATATTCCGATGCTACATTGCAATTCTCGATGCTATAAATATTGTAAATAAAGGAATACTAGGAATGGGAATTTTGGAATTTCGGAACGTGACTTTTACAATGTAGTATAATGATATGAATTATAATCTGCATGTATCACAGAATTATCTTTGCAAATAAGACTGTTCTGTAAAATGTCATACAAATCGTATTCTGTTTATAATTCAATCATTCTCCACTGTAAAATCTTCATGAGAAAATCTCTCAAACACAACACTCTTAATAGTCGTAACAATTTATTTATGGATATAAAGAGATTATCAATCATAAGCTTAATTACTAGTTTGTTTTTACTTATGAAGTAAAATGAACCATTTTCAAATCCATTTCTCACTTATATAAAAATAGTTTGTGATTGTCAGACGAGCTTGAAATCTTGCAAATAACCCCTACCATATCAGTGATCTATATAACTATCTGAATATCCCTGCAGTAACCCAGACAGCATGAAAATCAGAAAGAGATCTGCAAGGATTCTTTTCGAAGATCGCTTGCAGAATTAGAAAAAAGAAAGCTTCGAGATGTCCGACTTAAGAAGTCTGCTTTGAGAAGTCGGAACGATATCATATTTTAGAAGTTCTCAATTGAGAAATCTAATATACGTCTTTCATGAGATATCTCACAACTGTCTGAAATTTGATATCAAAACGTCACCTTCCTAAAGACTTCAAAAATATGACTTTCTAAATTTCTCGATTTTTCTGTGCGCGCTTGCGCAATTGTGGTCCAGGGATCTAGTGTGCGTCCAGCCGAATATATATAACCTCAAAATAAAAGAACACATATATGTCACAGTGTCAAAATTAACGTGTTAAGGGGGGGGTATACCGGATGTGTTACCGACACCGCCTATATCTCCGAAACGGGGCTATCAATCGACTTGTCCTTTCGTCAGCCGATGTTTGACGAGTAATGAGTTCGAACTGGTACATTTGATCGAATGAAATCGGGATTTTTTTTTTTTTTTTTATCGAAAAGGGTTGGCGTGCTATTTATGTCGACTTATATCAAAGCCTACGCATGAAAAATGCAAAATCGAACGAGAGAGCCCGATTCTGTGAGGAATTGCGAACACAACCATCTCAAAACATCTTTGTTTTCGACAACGATGAAGGGGCCAGTTGTATTCCACGTTTTTGTGGTAATTTCGGCGATTGTCAACGGCTGAGAGCAGCTGAGAGCGGCAATTGCCGCTAATGTCATTATATTAGTTCCCACACCGCCCGTGAGATGTCGCCACGCTGTTACGTTGATACACCTGTAACCACGTGACTCGACCTGCAGTCCAATCGCCTCTCACTAATAAGCTAAAAATTTGCGCGTGGCTACATCTCACGGGCGGTCTGGGAACTAATATATTAACATTAGCGGCAATGGCCGCTCTCAGCTGCTCTCAGCCGTTGACAATCGCGAAAATTACCACAAAAACGTAGAATACAACTGGCCCCTTCATCGTTGTCGAAAACAAAGATGTTTTGGGATGGTTGTGTTCGGAATTCCTCACAGAATCGGGCTCTCTCGTTCGATTTTGCATTTTTTATGCGTAGGCTTTGATATAAGTCGACATAAATGGCACGCCAACACTTTTCGATCAAAAAAAAAAAAAAAATTCCGATTTCATTCGATCAAATGTACCAGTTCGAACTCATTACTTGTCAAACTTCGGCTGCCGAAAGGACAAGTCGATTGATAGCCCCGTTTCGGAGATATAGGCGGTGTCGGTAACAAATCGGGTATACCCCCCCCCTTAATAGTTCTCTCGCAAGTTCTTCAAGTGTGAATATATATTTCAAGAATATTCATGGGTAAGTTGTGAATCATTTTGAGTCTATAATAAATTACTTGTTTTTATGAGTGATAGCTATACTACACGAAACGGTTTCGTCGAAACCTATCATTATATAATGATATGATATAGGCCTACAATGACCAATTTGCAAAGAATCACATATCTTGTCATACAATTATGCGGCTTGAGCTGGCTATGTCTTGTAAACAGATTATATATATTTTCGAAAATTCGGAGCTGTTATATAATGAGATATTAAATAACTTGTTATCGTCAGTTTTCGCAATATTGATTATTTGAGTTTAATCTAAATAATACATGCGGGAACTAATAACTAAAGGTTTTTCAATGTCTCATTGAATGGTCTGGCTTTGAATTTTCAAAACTATATATAATCTGCTTACGATAGTGCGAGAGTTCCTGAAACGAATATCATTTGGATATCTTTTGCAAGAAGTCTTGAAGGAGACAACTTTCTGAATTCAAATGAAAGACGTCTTAAGAATGTTATCTTTCTGATATCACGTTAAAGAAGTCTGAATTATATCTGTAGGTGGCGCATTAGAGTTCTTTCTGAGCTCTTTATTTGCTCTTTTCGAGGTTACTTTGCGAAGTCCAACTCCGGACCCAGAATACTTTGAGATGTCTGTATGATAACTTGCTGCTGTCTGGGAATGTACATAGTGCAATGCAAAATTTGTTAAATATTTTTCACGGTGATTAAAACGTTTTCAAACAAAGAATTCAAAAAGTATATATGAGGAGGATATACTATGTCATTCAAGTATGCAATAAAAAAAAAAGTCATAACAAATAAAAGTGAAAAGGTGCACTAAATTATATAAATTGATTGAGGAGGCTTAATTCGCACAGAAGTAAAACCCATGATACGTTTGGAATTCAAATAGCAAAAGTCTTGTCATTTTTTACAGCGATTAAAGAATAGCATATCAACATAATAAATCATTACGATTAGTATTTATGTTATACTATACATGCGAAAAAGCGGAAATGCCCTGCCTGAAAAAAAAAAAAACAGTCTCCACATGAATAGCTCGTACTCGGAGAGAATTTCACAGTAAATACTACTATCGAATTATCGTAAAAAACGCCGACCGATTTCAATGATAGCGGAAACTATTCACAAGATTGAATGTACAATATGTATAAAAAACTTATGTGAATATGAGATTGTGATTCTTATTTTAACAAATTATAATTATAAACATCTGTTATCATATATATTCAACGATCCATACTTGGTTTTATTTATCAGAATGTTATTATTTCAGTTGATTATCAACTCTCATAAAATTTATTATCAAAATAATAACCTTTAAAAACTTTATTTATCAATTCTACGATCAATGATGTTAATCATTACCATCATAGCTAATCTTAGTTTTCTTTAAGTGAGGTGTTCAACCATAACCTAAAAGTGCGATCTATTCCATTCTTATGTTTATTGCGTAGTGTTTTTTGTATATCTGATAGCTTTGACTAACCCCGATGGTAAACATTACCATCCAGATAAAAAATCGTACAATCGCTCCATTGTAGAAATTTCTATATCCAATGATTGTAGTAACTATAACCAATAGATGATTATATTCATAATCTTCACTTCTACAAATTCAGTTACCATTGCAGCCTTTGAACTATTCCAGATAGAGCCGCATGCGTCTTTGTATTCCTTGAAATCTTCATTAAATAATCCTAGAACAAACGAAGGGCAAGCACGCAGTAAAGCAACACATTTACATGGCAGTTGATCATCTAAACTAATATTCGGAAATGGAAGATGATAAATTGTAAAATGAACACTTACTTTCGCGATTATCCTCCACAGGCACCTTCGATTCTATATTTATTTCTTGCTAATTCTTTCACAAAACTATCTATTAAGGGGGTATGTACACCTTTGGAGGAGTTGAAATTTCCAAAAAGAAATTAATCTTTTTCTGCGACTTGAGGACTCTGACAAAATCATAAAAAATCATGATGTCTAAGGAGGGTTCAACCCTCATTACGCATATTTTACATCATGTATTACTTTCAGTCTGATGGTGGCTACGCTAAAGAGAAAAAAATACAAACTGACTCGGTTGTCGTAAAGAATCAGAACCACCGTTGGATTAATCTTAAAATGTTTGGTCCTCGATTGTTCATAGAAGATGCCTCTATGGTATGAACGTAGGGATTTTTGATATTGCAAAAATTACTTGAGTTATTCAATTTTTTTAATTTTTTTTTTTTGCAACTTCTAAATTCTTCTTACTTTTTTGCCAGTATCTCAATCAAAAATGGGTTTATCAAAAAATCCTACGTTCATACCATAGAGGAAAGTCTTGTGAATAATTGAAGACCAAAAATTCCAGAATCGATCCAACGGTGCTGCTGATTCTTTACGACAACCGGTCAAAATATTCATTCTCCAGAAATCAACTTTTAAACTTTTTTATTTAAATTTTTTTTTTTATTTCCTACTTTTCCCAGAGAAGAAAATGTAGTTACAGGAAATCAAGTTTTAAGATTTTCCTTATGATTAATATGCTGGATCTGCAGCTGCCCTCGTATCGATGTGTTATGAGTCGAGTCGGGTCTAGACACATGTGCCAGGCGGAGGTTTGCAGTGAGTTTTGACCTGTTCTGTACAACAACAGTGTCCGTTAGGTGTCCGGTGAGGCTGTTAGAAAAGTAATGAATTGCTTTAGAAAATAAACTGATCAAAATTTTTCAAAACATAAAAATTCTTTAAAATTTTTTACCTTCAATATTTTTGAATTCAGAAAATGCTAGCACAATTTTTGTCAATATTCCGAAAATTCTTTCATCTTTCATCAATCATACCTTTTTTCTTATAATATTTATTGGACTCTCGCAATTAATATATCATAGAAATACTCATCTTTCTAGAAATCCTAATGTATAGTCTCTGGTATCGATTTCAAACGCACTTTTCGATGGATCATCTTCTTTCGAGTCCGAAGTCTCATCTCAGATACATATACACTGTGTTTATTCAATAATGGAAATTACTATTGGTTTGAATTCGTAATGAAAGCACGACAATATTTACAAACAATCTGACACCTAACCTCGAAAAAATGTAGATCGCAGCCATGTGTTCTGTCAATGATCACAATTCAGAAGAATATTGAAAATTAAATATGTGTAAAAAACGATAATTACGAAGAATCGAAAGATCACAAAATCGAAATATATAAAAACGTCATAAAAGTAAGACAGTAGTGTTGGCGGTGTTGTACAATAATTATGGGACCGATATGAGGTTTCGCGCGCCACGCGGTGGCGCTTTTTCGCAATTTTCCACGGTCATGGCTGTAACTTTTCAAATCCTCTAGATATTCTGACGCCGATTTATTTGCAGGTAGAGTAGGTCACTAGCATTCCAAATAAAAAAAAAAAAAAAAACAATTTCTCCAAAATTTAAAGGTGTAGATACCCCCTTAAATGCGTTCGCTTCGCCAGCAGAAGACCAACTGATGTGCAGTGCTTGGTGAGGGCGGGAAGGCGGGTACGGGGTAGATAGAGAAGCTACCTGCGAAAAAGGGTCTGGAAATTTCTTTGAGAGAGTATAACGACAATTCTTATACTAGGAAAATAATATTCATAGTCAGACTGGGTTAAAATAAAATATCCGTCGGGTAAATTTTTAGTCGTATCGCATTGTAGAAATTGGCGTCAACATCGTCTTTACGTTCATACGGTATAAGAATAAGTCACAGACAGTCTTGGAATTGGTAGAAGATTCTTCAAATTATTTTGTATAATACCCAAGATAGTAAAATTAAATTTTCGTTGCTGCAAATAATCTTTGTAATATGTTGCACATATTACTCTACCGGCGTTCTTACTTAATGCTATACAACGATAATATTAATATTGGAATATATGTTGAGCAGGGTCTGCTATATTTTTAACAAAATTGAATATGCGATGTCTCATTGATGCCGATGCGTATACTAAAAATCATATAAGGATTTTAAGAGACATTATAGCAATATTCGCTTTACTCGGTCAACCATTACCTGTTACACTTATGACAAAATTCAATAAGCACATCGTTCTGACCCTTATACTGACGGTAAATCCCACTAGTACGATACAAAATATAGTAGATTTTCGTATATCCTTCTCTCAGTGCAGGCAACCCTTTGCGGCGCCACTACATGTAAGATAGCGGTATTTCGGTGAAGGTTTACCAGTATCCAACCATTGATGGAACGGTGTTGGTTACCAACTACACTGAGAGACTCTTCGTATCAATAAATGGTAAAACTATATCAAAGTTTAGTATGGTAACGTTTCAAAGTAGGGCAGACAGTGGAAAACATGGTAGTTATTCGTAACGTTATACTGAAGTTTCATGTTGCCATACCAGATTTTAACAAGAGAATACGTGATATTAGTATGGTCACTATGAAATATTAGAACAGTGTATATGATAAATTCTCCATACGAAAAATCGATATTCTCCATACTAAAATTTCCTACAAAGTTGTCTCACTTATAAACACAGTGACTGTTAGGGCTGCCACCTGTCAAAAATAGCGGACCCGGAGATTTTTGAAATATCACTATTTGTTTTCGTTATAATAAAACACATTTTTTTAAGTTGTCTCACTTATAAACACAGTGACTGTTAGGGCTGCCACCTGTCAAAAAGAGCGGACCCGGAGATTTTTGAAATATCACTATTTGTTTTCGTTATAATAAAACACATTTTTTTACACAAGTATTATTCATTGAAATTGAATAAGTTGGTGTCATACATTCAATTATTCAACTCAAACAGTGCTACTAGTGCTAGGCCCAGCTTGATTTTTAAAACCATATTTTTTATTTGTAATAGATTCTTGTAGCATCTTTTCTTGTTCAGATTTTCTCAAAAAGTTAAAATATTCTTTGACATTTTTGCAAAAAATGACAATTTTTTTTACTCAACACATGCACCGAATGTACCATTGGCGTAACTACGGGAGGGGGGGGGGGGCACGGCCCACCCCAGGATGTTGAGTACCCACCCCAGAAAGATAAAAAAAAAAAATTTGAATGAATGCATATCGTTTATTTATATATGAACCTACTAGAGTTTTAGTAGATTTTACGAAAAAAATCTAATTGAAGACAAATATTCAAACGGAAATAAATACCACGCTGAATCAAATAAATAATTTATTAAATGTGGTTTTTTTCTTTTTGAATATAAAATACGGACAATGAAATTGTTTATTTCACAAAAATAAAATTTTATTTGGAAATAGCAGGTACAATGGCTGCTAAATTTCGAAATTTTTCGCGACGAAAACTTTCGTAAATTGATTTATTTTGCGACTTTCATTCATACTGCTACCATATTGATAGCTGCAGATGCAAAGAAGCAAGACCATCAATTTTCAATTTTCAAAAATCTCATACCTTGCGTAGCCACGTTTTTGGCACGCTTTCAGAACTTACTCTAACCTCAATTATCACACAGATATGGTAAAATAACCATCAAATTACATGCCTTCAAATACTGTAATGTATTTTCCCAGCCCGGCGTCGATAAGTACGCTGCGCATCTGTTGGTCCATGACTTTGTATTAGTTAGTAGTTTTAATCAAGGATTTGATATTTTTCACTTAGAACTGCTCACACGCCGCACATTGGTTCAAAACTATCCAAAACGCGCGCATAATGTTCAAATGTTGATATCTCGGTGACTAGGTAAGCTACAAAAAATTTTAAAGAAGGGAATTAAAGCAGAAAGTCTGAACTTGAGTTTGGGATCTTCAAATAGTTGATGCAAAATATAATTATGAACTTATATTCATTTAAATACGTAAGAAAGGTCAACGCATTATATTCAAATATCAGAATTCTACGATTAAAGATTATTAACAGTATACATTAGACTGTTTCAAAAAATACAAATTTTTTTTTTTCACTTCCCATCGATGAGGCAATTGGAGGCGGACATAGCGAAGAATTTGCACCAAAGCAGGTGTTAAAATGATTTTTTTTGGGCTGGCGCCAAGCATTTTCATTTTTTCCATTCATTTAACATGGGAATTTTTTTTTTCTCCGCTTTTCTTCAACTGCACCATTCAAAAAATGTCCGAAACTACTATAATTTGGGGAACGTATAGAGGAATGTGACAAACATATTTCTGTGTGAAGATGCATGAAAAAAAACCCATATGGACAAACAGACGTTTATTTCAGATCATAGGAACGTTACATTGAATTTCTCGTGAAATTTCGCTCAAATCATATTTTAATATGAATATTATAATAATAATAATAATAGTAATAATAATAATTAATAATAATAATAATATTAATAATTATATTAATTATATTATCAATTTAATAATTATTATATTATTAATATTATTAATTATTATTATCATTATTATAGTGATATTAAAATATGATTCGAGCGAAATTTCACGAGAATTTCAATGTAACGTTCATATGATCTGAAATAAACGTCTTTTTGTCCATATGGGTATTTTTTTTTTCATGCATCTTCACATAGAATTCTGTTTGTAACATTCCTCCATACGTTCCCCAAATTATAGTAGTTTCGGTCATTTTTTAAGTGGTGCAGTCGAATAAGATCATTATTGCAGAACTTAAAAGAATCCCGCGTAATCGGAAAAAAAAATTCCAGCCGCTAATCTTGCAAGTATTAGCAAAAGTTTTTTTTCCCGTCATATTATAGAGAAATGGTACCTTAGTATCCATGAATATTCAGAGTGAGAACTGGTGAGAATCAAAAGTTACGTACGTTTTCAATCTCAGGTTCCAATTTTCAATACAATAAAAACGCCTATATTGAACTGCAAATAACTTAGCACAGGATTGACATATTCACGTTTTTGAAAAATGAAAATGAGCGTTGAAATCTACAGAAAAAGGTAAAAAAAAAGTAAGCTGACGTAAACGCAAGAAAAAGTTTTATGAATTGTTGAATAAATTGAGAACTGAGCGTGTAGTCGTCGCAAAATTCTAGATTACACTGAGAGAACAGTTTATTTATAGTTAATGAAATTCATTTGATGTTAACAAATGATCATTTCGGATATGACGAATCGAATCTCCATTTATAGTTAAGAAACCGTATATTTGAATTAACATATATATATATATATTTATATTAATTAAACATTTGTTAACAGTTAATAAATCAGCTTTCAGTTAATTTTACAACAAGGTGAATGAAATTCATATTCTTTTATAGATACGTTATTTAGTGAGTATTAAATAAGATGTGTTAACAGTAAAATAAATTATGTTCGAGTAATTAAAAGAGTAGTTCAGACTTATTGACCAAACTTAAATCAATTTCACATATAACGTCATTTTTCAGAGTTCGCCTGGGGTAGATATATATCCCGGTTTGTAGTTCTAGGGTTGAACATGCACCACAGATATACATGTTTTCATTTTCATAACAATAATATGGTATGGTTATGATAAAAATCTAAAAATAGTTAAACAATAGCTATTTTCAGATAAATCAATATAAAAATATATTGAATTATATAAAATATATAAATATATATAAATATTTGTATATATATTTATCATCACGTTTTGTAGACATTAGTCATATCTTCGGACTTGTATACAAGCGTAGCACTAGTTTTGCTAGTGGGAGTGAAGCGAGTTGTTGCGCCGCGTAGTGAGCGTGAAGTGACACTCACTTATTCTCAACGCTATTTTTTTAGATATACCAGTCAATAGTTATGCTAGATTGTACCAAATACGTTATTTGTTGACTACAATCACAGTCAGATATGAGGCAAACGGAATCGTACGTGACCCAAAGCTGCATTTATTAACTTTTAACAAATTTCGATTTGGTAGAATTTCTGATATACCTCAACCGAATATTTCAATTATTGAATTGATACGATATTCTACTATACCTAAATAAGGTATTTTAATAATAAACAGATCTTCGTTGCGAACAAATAGATATTTTAGCACGATGTTTCAACTGATTTTTCATTTGAATCAAGCGTTACATATCATTACGGCAAATAAATGCGTCTAAACAAAGGATATATTTGCTGGAAATACCACTGAATTTTTTTGTGTTTTCAGGGAGCAGAATATTCATTCATGGTTATCGAATATACTAACAGTTAATAAATATTTTTGGAAAATGGCCGAATAAATACATTTATTAACTATAAATAAACTGTTCTCTCAGTGTACGGAAAGCAAAAGTTGGCCTGTCGTAACACGACCAAGAATTTTTGTTGTCATGTATCACCGCTCATATTATCTCGTGGGAGTATCTCTAATTCGCGGATCAACATAAAAAAAAATTTGCGAAGAATTTTTTTTTGCTATTTTGCGCGCGTTTTGGATAGTTTCGAACCAATGTGCGCTGTATCGGAACCTACTCGTATAATATGTATTTTAATGACACCGGTGAACACATGAATACACAATCGAGCACGCGGTCCGCATAGGTGGCGCCAATGCTGCGTACACCCTATTTGGATTCAGTAAACATTTGGCGGCCTCAAGTAAATGGTTATTTGATGCACCTAGAAATGGTGTTCCGGAAATGAACTATATTATTATATTCAAATCAACCATGAGGAGCCAAAAATTTTTGCTACAGTCAAAGAAAAATCTATTTGCTTCAAATATATTCATGTCAAATTTGTCAGTTTATTTAAATATAAGGTACGCATTTTTCTGGGTGTAGCATTCCATTTTGAGCTATCCGTCATATTTCATTGTCCAACATAGGAGAGATGATAAAAAATGTTGATGAATGTGTGTATACGTATACCTATACATGTATACAGTAATATCTCTATTCGAGGGGAAAAATCTCTTTTTGCGTCTGGCTGCGCTACGACGCGATCATTGTATAAAGATTATGCAAATGAGGTGGATATTGTTTCGTACGAAATCGCCTGCGCCATAAGACGCGTTGATATCGTTTTAATATCCCAGTATCTTTGATATAGAACGCGCCCGCCGCGCCACAAGAGATTACACTTCGTTGGTACACTGAGAAAAAAAAGTCGTTGAAACAAAAGAACCTTGTTTAGCCCAACAAAACGCGGCGGTTACGGGCCATCAAACGCATATTATGTAAATGCGACAAGATATTGGTTGCTTGAACTAAATTTGTTTGATTCAAATCGCCGAGGTATATCAAGGTAATTACGGCTTATTCATTCATACAGAATGATGGTTGAAACAACTATTTCTTAACAACAGAATCAATATGTTTGATTCAACGTACTTTTTTCTCTCAGTGTACATAAAATTATAATTTCAGACCCGTAAGCTCCGTTAAACTGCACAACGTTGTACCAAATATATATCGCAGCATCGCTGTATATCTTGAAAACAACGACCCAGATAAGAAAAAAATATTCAAACATGTAAAAAATTTAACCCGGGTGTGCCAAAATAAATCAAAAAATATATTTTTTTTTCGTACTCACACCGAGAAAACAGTTTATTTATAGTTAATAACATTCATTTAATGTTAACAAATGGCATAGTTGTATTTGGCGAAATAAATATTTCTTTGTAGTTAACAAACCGTATATTTGAAAAAATCCCACGCAACTAACATATATTTACTACAAACAATTTGATATTTGTTAATAGTTGATAAACCAATTTTAAATAAGAATTCGCGATAAGTTTGATGAAAAGGTGCTATCGTAACAGTTAATTGACCTTTACGAGGAGCAAATATATGCTTATTCGAGTCAAACAAAGCGTACTTGACACAAATATTTCCATATATTAGTTAAATCAACTATGTGAATAGTTGACGTTACTGATTGAAAAATATTTTATTGAATAAACAATTTTTTACTTTCAAAACTAAATTTTAGTGGCTAAATTTTCTATTATCATTTTCGATGTAAGATTAACTATAATAGGTTTATATGTGCGAATTAGGCCAGTAAAAATAGAATTTAACTTTGCACTAAATTACAGTTGTTATTTTATTTTCTTATAAGGTTTAGTATCAGTTACTGAGTATAAAATCACAAAATGCTGACAGATTCCGGTGGAGCTTCACGCGCCATCTTGAAAAAACGTTTTTGGCCGATATCTCGGAAACTATGCAATTTAGGGCAAAAGTCATATAGACCATTATTGTAGAAAATAAAATTTTGAATCTTTTGTTTCTCATAAACTTTTTTGTAGAATTCATCGTTCACGATTTATGGCTCATTTAATGAACAGGTTTTTCTATTTCGGCCGATAACTCTTCGAATATTGGATTAATCAATAAAATGCCTCACTCCATTTTTGAAGATCAATCAGTTCCCAACAACTTTTATTTGGAACTTTTTTTTCAAATGTTCATACTTTTCGAGTTATAGGACGTTTAATGTAAAAATTCCGGCGCTTGGCGGGTGACGCCGTGCCGCGCCAGCCCAATGGTTTCTGAGGTAACCGTTGTTTTTTTTTTTTTTTTTTTTTTTTTTTTTTTCTTTTGTCCGTTTCTTTTGTCTCTGGCAGTGTTATTAACTGCACGGCGGAAACATGCTCGAATCGGCCAACGGTAGTCTTGAACGAGGAGTCAGAAGATGTTGACGATTTTGACCACACCGATGAAAAGTTCATTGAGGCCCTACAATCTGCTTTGTATGGCTCCGGAGAGGGTAACGAATATGAAGAGGAATCATCGGATGTGTTAGAATTTTCGCCGCCCTCAAAACGCCCGAAAATCTGATAAAATTTAGAATTTTCTCTTGTGGCACGTTATTTATGAAAATAAATTTTTAATATCTTTTTAACAAATATTCCCGTTTCCTATTCTTTCATTTGAATAATTACTTTTTCATAATTAATTATTACTTGTTAATCCACGAGCAATCCGAAGTACTAAATATTTTTGATTTGTATGAAATATAATAAAGTTCAAGAAATAAAAAATCGTTCCCATTTCAGGTAAGGAGATACATTTCTGATTGTTAAGTATATCAACATTAAGGATATTACATTAATTCCTTGAATCTTCACAATTGTACTCGTCATTTTAGACCTTGTACCCGGTAGTCCAACATTAAACGTCCTATAACTCGAAAGGTATTAACATTAGAAAAAAAAAATTCAAATAAACGCTGTGCGGAATTGATTGATCTTTAAAAATGGATAGAAGCATTTTATTGATTAATCCAATATTAGAAGGGTTATCGGCTGAAATAGAAAAACCTGTTCATTAAATAAGCCATAAATCGCGAACGGTAAGTTCTACAAAAAAGTTTATGAGAAACAAAAGATTCAAAATTTTATTTTCTACAATAATGGTTTCTATGACTTTTGCCCTAAATTGCATAGTTTCCGAGATATCGGCCAAAAACGTTTTTTCAAGATGGCGCGTGAAGCTCCACCGGAATCTGTCAGCATTTCGTGATTTTATACTCAGTAAGTGATACTAAACCTTATAAAAAAATAAAATAACAACTGTAATTTAGTGCAAAGTTGACCAAAAAATACGTCTATTTTTACTGGCCTAAATGGTTGCGAGTAGGTACAGGTTTCGGCTTGGAGGATTGGTTTCAATGTAATGGTCCTTTTCGCTGATTTTACATGGTAAATCTACGCCTAGTCAAGGGTTTGGCATGTTACTTTTATCGCGAGAGAACTATCCCTGCTTTGCGATTGTTTTATTATATTTATATTATACTAACTCTATTAACTAACTATTTAACTCAAGTCAGCTTTGTTGAATAGAATCATAGTGGAATTTGAGGCAAACTTGATCGCACTTCATTCAAAGAAACATTTATTAATAGTTAACAAATCTTGTGTTGGAACAATACCTGATGTACTTATCGCCAGTGGTCATAAATTTGGATGAAAACGATCACATTATAGTATAAAATATAGCTTTGTTGAGATGAAAAGAATTTGGAATTTGAATTTCTTAACTGAATTTTTATTTGATTTAAGCGTATCTACAATTGTCGGGAAGAAATCCCCTCAAACAAATGAGATATCTGATTTAAAGATTGATCATTTTTTTCGTTATTCCAGTAAACAGAACATTCATTAACTATAACAAAATATAGTAACAGTAAATATACGTTTTTAGAAAATGGCCAACTAAATTCATTCATTAACTGTAAATAAACTGTTTTCTCGGTGCACATCGCAAAAATCTCTATAGAATCAAGCCAAATAATCAGCAACTCCCAAAGGGGGAGCTCTGGCATTAAAGTCTAAGTGGCGTCCTACATCGCGTTACATCGTGTTCAAGTTCATACCTACATGGTCCTTTCAGGTCAATTCCAAATTCAAAATGATGGATCTAATCTAGACATTTGAATTATTCAAATATTCAGGATATTAGTTGTATAAATGTTTGGAATTCGGAATATTAGACCTCGCATTCGGAATCTGCAGCGATCCAAAAAACCCACGAGGATCATGAAAGGCTATTATTTAGTACCTACTACTTGTTTCGGTAAAGTTGTATACTACACGGAGAAAAAAGTATGGGTCTCATCACTAAACGGTATCGTGATTACCACAATACGCTTGTGACTATACGCTACATACGGAGAGCGTCGATCCACTGTTTCGCGATTATCACGATCCAGATGGATCCCGATATCGTACGTCTGCATTGCAATGATGGCGATTCCGTTACCCTATAATAACTATCTCTTGACTCACGAGTCATAAATATTGCTAAATATCATACCGTTAAAATTTGAGGTTAATATGGATTAATTTCTATATCAAACTTTTAATCCAAAAAGTGGCACCAACTTTTCTAGCTTCCACTCCAAGAGTTTATTGGTCACCCAATCGTCCATTACGTTGCCAATTAATAGGCAATCACTATTCTATCACTTGTCTGCATGTTGTACGATACACCAGGCGAGTATTAGTTTTGAGAGTTTGGTTATGAGTGGTGGCGCTGACGGCGTGGATCGCGATCATCACGATCCGTTTCGCGATAGTAAGGAAACGTTAGCTTGATATTGTAAGGATATTAGGTATAGCGCATATTGGTATGTAGTATCGTGATAAACATGAAACTGTTTCGTACCAATCACAATACTACGTTCGCTATCCGTTAGATAGCTACGAGAGCCATACTTTTTTCTCCGTGTATATATATGAACATAATGGTAATACGCTTCAAGGTTAAGCGTGTTGATCGAAAGAGAAACCGGTCCATTTAGGCAAAGCTACACTGAGAAAAAAAGTGGTTGAATATACCTAACCCATTTGGTTGATAGATATTCAGTCGTATTGAATGAGTTTCAATCGATTCAACTGAAAATTTATTTGCAACAAGAAAGATGAGTGGTAAAATGCAATTTTACACAATTAGTTCAGATAACTGGCAATTCAATTGATACAAGAGCTGTTCAGTTGATAGAAATATCCGTACTTTTTTAAGACGACTGCAATCGTTGTTCCGTGGGACTAAGTTTTTCAACCAATCTCAGTAATTAAATTAATCAAATATTTAGTTAAATCATAGAAAGACGTGGGCTTGGAATATGTTGCAATTTTTTTTCAATAATGAACAATTTGAACAAATAATGTATTGTGTCGAATGAGGATAAATTTATTGTAAACAATAAATTGTTCAATCCAAATAACTATTGATTGAAGTGGGCAGAGCGTTAGAATATCTGAATGTTCGGGTGTACCTATAATATCGTTTCCGAGGAATTAATATATGCTTCCTATGGTTACTTCACGGTATTGCGTCAAACACCCCAATCATTTAGAACAATCTTTAGAGGTTTTGTCATAGGTTAACACAAGACAAATATCCACTCGGTACACTGGGGAAAAAATTGTTGAATATGCCAACTTATTTGGTTGGCAGATACTCAGTTGAAACAACTGATATTAGTGCTTTTCTGAGAGATTTGAATTTTACGGGTTTCACTTCGCCGATAGGTGGCGACCGATGGAAAAATATGTCTTACTAGCACTTAAACTAGATCAACGTTGGTATATAAGGAAGAGGCGACTTACATACATACATGTCACTGCGATGCGTCCGGACTTGCGAGCGAATAATTATTATAAGGAATAAGATGTTTAAGGTTAAGATAGATTAGGTCAGCCGAGAGAGAGATGTATACATGTTAACCTACGAAACAGCGTCATCATTAATATAAAATATATTGTAGGAAATACTTGAACGCATATGTAATTGACTCGAGTAAAACATGGAAACCAAGATGATCAAAATATCAAACTTTTTGCCATTTTTGCGGTTACATTCTTCTTCAAATGACTTGTAAATTCGAAAATTGACTCGATTTCTTCAAGTATATCGTGTTTGGAGCGATCGTGTTACTGTTTGTCTTGATTAGATATTAAGTCAAATCAACATTTTATTTGGATGGTGAATATTTCAAGTTAGTGTTTTCAATTAAAAATTCAGTTGATTTACCTAACTCGGTGTTAATCTAAATGTACATCTGTTTCATTCAATTCTAGCTGTACTATTCGAAATGATCATATTTTTGATTGTTCCAACCGAAACGGCGTTTCCCCGCCCGTGACCGCCAAGTTCAGTTCAGACAATCAGTTTTTGTTCAAATCAACCACATTTTTTTCTCAGTGTACTTTTTTGGGAGGTTGATTATTTGACTCGCTACAGATTTTAGCGAATTTGAAACAAAAAAGGTACTATGTACAGGTATATCCAGTGGCGTAACTAAAGGGTGGCATGACTGGTAAAATGCCACGGGCCCCCGACCGGAGAGGGCCCCCGGCCCGAGAGGGCCGCGAGCACAGGAGGATGCTAACATTTATTTTCACAAAATTCAGTTGAATTTATTATATTTGTATTTAATTAATTCAAGTTACCTACTAAAGTATACAGACCGGAATTGAACAAAAAATGTATCAAGATTTGAACGCATTTGTAAGGAGAAGATATCGCCCAGTTTTAGAACGCATCCGGTACGTAGCATTAAAGTTCTCGCCATTTGTAGACGCGGCGCTGTAGCAACCTTTATTTACACCTTCATTGTAACAACGCTGTCAGTTAAGAAAGAAATGTTTTGTCTATGGTTCTTCTGTTAGTTCATATTTTCGGCGCGGGGCTTATTCCGTGGTGTCGGCTCTAGTAATAGTGACGCTCGGGGAATCCCCGCGTTCTGTTCTGTGACTTGTGAGACTGTGAGTTTAGGGAAAGCTCCACTACGCATACATCATTTAATTGTTTCGAGAATTGATTTCTGTGACATAGTTTTTTTCTTCGATATCACAGTTTTTGTCTTATCGGAGCTGCGGTCAGTCGTAACGTTCATTATTTAATTGTGGAAATTTGATAACAATATGTCTAGTTCGAGAAAGTATCTAAGTGGGAGCGAAAAACGAAAGAAAAAGAAGGAATCAGAAGAAAAAAATAAAAAGTTGCCTAAAATAAGTCATTACTTTAAGAATGAAGATTTCATTGACGGAGAATCAAATGAACAGTGCAGCGGAAATGAAGAAATTGACGTGACTAAAAGTGGCAGTATTGCAAAGCCCGACAGCAGTGAATATCTAGATCCAGAGCAACCACAACCAGGTACGAGCAAAACTCAAAGTGAATCATTTTTCGATGTGGAAAAAATTACATCTTCGCGATATGTTACCGATAAGGGCAATTTTAAAGAACTCAATGATCAAGTGAGACGGTTTGTGCTCGAAAACGGACACTGTCAACCTAAAGGCCCTTTCTTAAAAGACAGTGACAATAGATCTTTCTTGGAAAAATGGTATTATATTGTTTCTAAGTCTGGCGTAAAACTAGAACGTACATGGCTGTCCTATTCTCTATTGCTTCAAAAGGCATATTGCGAACCATGTTGGTTATTCGCAAATAGGGCACTCAAAAATATACGAGATGTTTGGATAGAAGGCTATAATGATTGGAAGCATATTGTAGAAGCCATAGGAAGACACGAGAAATCGAAAAATCATTTGGATTCATGTCTTTTATATCAACAATGGCGGTTACATGGAACACTAGA
This sequence comes from Tenthredo livida, assembly GCA_963992785.1. Lineage (NCBI taxonomy): Eukaryota > Metazoa > Arthropoda > Insecta > Hymenoptera > Tenthredinidae > Tenthredo > Tenthredo livida. The sequence continues at coordinate 24,729,956 of OZ023069.1, read as the reverse complement.
TGAAGAGCAAGAATCCATGATCAAGAAAGAAAAATCTTTTTGGCGCCAAGTACTCACTAGACTTCTTGATGTTACTCTGACACTTGCAACCTGTAATTTAGCTTTGCGTGGACATAGAGAAAACACATACAGCAATGATTCAAGTCCAGGAGGAAATTTTTTGAGTATAGTCGAGTTATTGGCGAAATACGATCCTGTTTTACGAGAATTGTTAAGTAAACCAAAGGGCCAGATAAAATACTTAAGTCCAAAAATACAAATTAGCTCATTGCTGTTCTGGTTCAAAAAGTGGAAAACGCGCTGGTAAATGAAATAATAACCGCACCATTTTACTCCATTATATTTGATACGACTCAAGATATCTCGAAAATAGATCAATTGTGTGAACTTTACCGTTACTGGGTGATCGAGAAGGATGAAGATGGAACTCCAGCGGCGCTAGTAATTAAAGAGTCATTCTTAGGATTTCATGAAGTTAAGGATCAAACTGCCTTAGCAATGTCCAACCAGATTATAAAATCCATAAATGACAAAAATATTCCTCTGAATAAGTGTCGTGGACAAGGATATGACGGTGCTAATACGATGAAAGGCACTTATGGTGGAGTTCAAAAACTTATAAGAGATATCGAGCCTAATGCGGTGTATGTCCATTGTGCTGCTCATAATTTAAATCTGGTAGTTAACGATGCAGTAAAAGAGGTTATAGAAATGCAAACATTTTTTGAAACCGTGCAACAAATTTATAATTTTTTTGGGCATAGTATCAAAAGATGGAATATATTATCAAGTTTTATAGCTAATGAAAAAGGGGAGTCTTCAACTTCGGTAACATTAAAAACATTAAATCCAACTCGATGGGCAGGACGTTTCGATGCCATTTTTGCTTTAAAAGTTCGGTTTGTTGAAGTTCAAAAAGCGCTAACAGAAACTATTCTATTAACTTCCAAAGCAGATGAGAGAAATACAGCGATTTCACTAAAGAAAAAGGTCGAAAACTATAACTTTATTATGTTATTGGTTTTCCATTGCAAAATTTTACAGACCATCGACGCGGCCTCTAAAGCACTTCAGTCTAAAGCCATCGATCTTTCAAATGCCTCAATGCGTTTGCAAGTCTGTTTAGAAGAACTTGAAAAGTATCGACATGAATTTGGAGATCTAAAAACGCAAGCAAATAGTGTGGCAGAAAAATGGTCTATTAACCCTGAATTTCCTAAAACTCGTCAGAGGAAGGTGAAACGTCATTTTGATGAAATTTGCGAGGATGAACGTCTCCAAGATCCCGAACGCTTGTTTAAAATGAACATATTCTATCGTGTATTGGACATCATCATTAATCAACTGAGATTGCGTTTCCTTGGAATGAATGAAATTGTTTCCACTTTCAAGGTCTTACAACCTGCCACTTTGAAAAATTTAAATGACGCCGATTTATTGGAAAAGGCTTTAGAATTTGTTGATTCATATAAAAAAGACATATCTGTCTCGTTTGCCAAGGAAATTCTCAGTTTTCGATCCACTTTTAGATCCGAAATAGAAAAGTCATATTCTATAAGAGAAGTTGCTGATTTATTAATCATAAAAAATCATTTTATGTCTTCAAGCTTTCCTGAAGTGTGCACTGCATATCTGTTATTTTTAACCATTCCTGTAACTACGGCTAGTGCCGAGCGATCATTTTCCAAATTAAAATTGATAAAGACTTATTTGAGAAATTCTATGGGGCAAAAGAGATTAAGCAACTTAGCTATTCTATCCATCGAACATTCCAAGGCCCGAAATTTGAGCTTTGATGATGTCATTAACACTTTTGCTGAACAGAAAGCCCGAAGGAAAGAATTTTAATGATTAAAATTTTGACTGAAAATAAAATTGTTATCATAATCCAATACGCTCTTTCAATAAAAAGTTACCAAAACAGCAACGAAAAATGCGCACAATAACTATAGTAGCGTTTGTACATACGTACTTTACGTAGTGATTTATTAAGAAGAGACTACAACGTTGGTTGAGCTTTTTTACATTGAGAGAGGGCCCCATCCGAAGAATTTGCCACGTGCCTCAACGGTATAGTTACGCCACTGGGTATATCGATTTATTTTGGCACGTACCCTATAATTAGGGCTACCAGACGTACTGGATTAGGCAGGACAGTCCTGGATTTGAGCTAAGTGTCCTGGATTTTTTTACACCACGAATTCTTACTGCATTTATAAGAATTGTCCTGCATTGTCCTGGATTATGTGCGAGTTCGTTTCAACTTGTTTTAAAACATATAAAATAGCCGGATATCTTAAAGAAAATCCACAGTTCGGAAAAGTTCGCGCCGCAAACTGAGTAACAATATCGTAACTGATACGTATACTATAGATATATTATTCAATCATTTGACTGTTTAATTTTTTTCGAGATTTTTCGTGTTTAATGTTTGCAATACCTACATATAAGATTAAGGAATTGAGAATTCTAGTCTAAGATAGGTAGGGGAAGGTAGGGCAAAACGGACCGGGAGGGCAAAACGGACCGTAGGGCAAAACGGACCGAGAGGGCAAAACGGACCGCCTGAAAAATTTATTTTGAATTATTATAAAAAATTCAATGATGCATCGTAAAGTTAACCCTCGAACTTAGAAATATTTTGAGGTAGGTCTTAGTCAATCACGTCGAGTCAGACTCAGTCAAGTCATCGCAAACGACTAGAAAGGATAATTGACTCGACTAGATTGACTTGGACCTACCTCAAAATGTTACTAAGTTCGAGGGTTACCTTCACGATGCATCATTGAATTTTTTGTAACACATGCATGGGAAGTTCGACTTCGCGCGCCGTAAGCAGTGCGCGAGGCGGCCGATTCCCCAACAAATCCAAAACTGTTGAGTAATGTCGTAAAACTGTTAGGTAATGTTTATTACCTAACGCTAATCCGAGCGAAACGAGCGTAACTATGCGCCATAGAACGAAACAAGTGGTGACTACAATCACGCCCTCAGCTGTCCGAAACATTCAGGTTGGGGTATCGTCACCGCGTGTTGTGTACACGAAGTGCGAACTTCCATACAGTGTTACAAAAAATAGTATACGACACACGTGCGCGTATGTGATCCTCACACTCGTGTTTTTATCACCCTCGCTTCGCTCGGGCGACAAGCTACACTCGTGCGAGAATCACATACTTCGCGCACTTGTATCGTAATCTACTATTTTATAATAATTCCGAAGAAATTTTTCAGACGGTCCGTTTTGCCCTACGGTCCGTTTTGCCCTCCCGGTCCGTTTTACCCTACCTTCCCCTACTGTGAGTATACTACAAACTTATGTAAAATATTATATTTATCTATTATTGTAACGTTACTTTTATCGTGTTGAATGAAAAAAATTGATACTGAATGATTATGTCCATGCATTACTCGGGTTAGGGTAATGGCGGTGTCCTGCATTGCACTCGTTCAGATCTGGTAGCCTTACATATAATATATATTCGGGTAAAGCAAGTTGAATGATGGGGCCAGGCCCCCCCTAGAGAAAAGTCCTAGTTACGCCAATGGCGATATCTATGGATATTTCTATATATTTCTTACGTGTGCATGTAGTACGTACCTCGTAGTCTTGCTTGTACGGAATTAGCGTCGGATTTCACTTTTTCACACACAATTATTAATAAATTATTTTACTCGTCAATATCCTGGCTCAGAACCGGCGAGTTTGTCTGAAACACGTGTAGCAGGGTTCGGCCGCGCCGGTGTTGGCGCGCAGCCACGCGAGAACGAACGGCAACGTCGCAACGTCCGTCTTCCTTGCAGACGCGCACCGTCGTAGTCGTAGCCCGTCCTAACCTATAACGTTCACCACGAGCAACCATTGTCAGATTGTTTGCTTGTAGAATTATACTCTGTAACATTGCATGTTACGACAGGCTCCTCACCCCTTAAACGACCTTAGCGGAGTGGATGAAAATGAGAGAATGAGTAGATAGACCCCGAGGTCCGATAGAAATTCCGAGAGGCGACCGTGACCGACTAAAGACTGTTGAGCATATTATTTATTCTTTTGTTTTGTTTTACGACTTTTCTCTAACATGTGGGAGACGAGGCCCAGCCGACGGCTAAGATACTGTGACAGAGACACACCACTACCGACGCAAGACGTCCCAGTATCGACTGTTTGGATCCTACTCGACGAACGCCACCCAAAAGCTTCGGAGGATAGTTAGTGGCCACGCTACCTCCTGCTAGTAATCTAGAGGACACGGGGGAGTGCCAAGGGCATTCTACAACGGGGGATATCGGTGGTGGAAGAGATTCCCGCCACCAGGAAGAGCCTGCATCCCGTGAGCCTCCGACGTAGCAAGCTAAAATCATCGTGGCGAACTTTGAATTACGCGCGTGGCGACCACCGGTCGCCATGCTTAAGGGATCCTTCGGTCGATACGAAAATCGATATTTGGCCGTAACACGAGGGCGCTGATTACCGGCGCCATGCGGTCTAGTCACTCTTCGTTAGACTAGCTTCCGAAGCACTTGCGTCGAGCAAGAATTAGTTGCGTCAGTAAAATACTTCTTTATATTGCGTTTGAGCCTCGTGGGCCTTCGATTAGGTATCGGTGTGAGTGTGCTTTCCCGAGGAATAGTTCCCCAGAGGGATAAGGAAGATGTTGTTCGAGAACGAGAAAGCCTCGTTCCTCAGGTGGCTGGAAGACGGTAAGCGTTAGCCATTCTTACCCATGCTAATTTGGATTCGGCAACGGCCGTCAGCCATATTGCCTTGAGCAGCCACGAGGCTAATTAATATTTTTGGAATCGAATTAAACCGATCTCCGAAGGGTGGGCCGTCACCAGTGTCCCCGTGTAGTAGAGAATATCGTTCGAGTCATTATTTTGTAGAGAAATATCGAGTATTGTATAGTTTATTGAGTTCGGGTGTGCTACCTGTCGCACACGAGTGCGACAGAGAGAGTCCTAGTCAGTCACTGTCGCTCTCTCTTCCTCCTGTAGGGAGAGACACAGCTAGTTAGCGTTTAGATTTCGAGTCTTTGTTTTTCGGGTTCGAGTTAATACAGAATTCTAATTAAATAACTATCGCGTTATTCGCAGAGTTAGGTTAAGTTAGTTTTAGTAAGCTCTTGTAAATATTACTTCTTTAATCAATTTCTTATTCTCTATTCTTTATTATGAGCCGAAGGCTCACCCATTGTAAATACTAGCCTGTTAATTAGTGGTAAGTTCTACTCGTGTAGTTTATTCAACGTTTTAGTTGAGATATCGTCCCACGAGGACCGAGTTTGTCGAGTTATTTAATTATTTTGCATGATTTTCCTTGTTATTGCTCTCCCACGTGGAAGCTAGTAGTTTATTAGATATTGTAAAGCTCGTCAAACGTGGCCGGGTCACTTTTACACGACCTGTGGCCGTTCTTTCTACGAGGGAATTTATTCCCGATTGTTAAAATTATTATTTCTATTTCTTTTCTATTTTGTTGAATAAATTCTATTTTTTTTTATTGTCAAATTCAAACGCTCGAGTCGTTATTTAACGTCCCGCTAATCCTTCAATTAATCCTGACCCCTCTCCGCGGTACTGTAGCTAGCCGACGCTTTACGTACCCGTAGGATATCTTTTGTTTATATTTTTGAACGTGGCGGTTATCCGCCTGGCGCCCAAAATTTTGCTATTTCTTTGTTTTCTTTTGGCCAATTGTCGAGTGGATTGATCTCGGAGGCTGGCTATCCGGTCCAGATCCGAGGTCTCAATAAAGTCCACGTCACAAATTGGCGCCCAACGTGGGGTTAGTTAGTTATTATTTTTTTTTGCCGTGTTCTCTCCGAGAGAGTAAAATACTCGATTATAGCGTAGTACAAAACGTTATATGCGCAGGGACACTGGATACGGACCCCTAAGCGTAATATTAAGAACTATTCGCTATTATATATGACCTGCTTGCTATTGAATTGTTTTTTTTGGTTTGTTTTTTTTTTGTGTACTATTTCCCTGTGCATGCCTGGTGGTGGATAAATTGTATCAGGTGATCGAATAGTGACGAACCGCTGTAACGAAACATACTGAGTACCAGTGAAGTCCTACCACAACGATCACCGGGGGAAACAACATTTAATTTTCAAATAAATAATCTCAAATAGCTAGCTAGCGAGGGTCTTGTCTAGAATCCAAAGGCTAACATTATTCTATATTTCGGGTTCGTGAAACTATTCTCTAACGTGGGGGAAGAGCAAAGTCCAGACTCGACGGACTCTGAGTACACCCCGCGCCGAGGGGAATGTTTACGCGTCGTCATTGCGAATCGATTCGAAAATCATAGGTGTCGCGTAGATTCACATTTTGAGCTCTGGCTGTAGCAGTGGTGCTCAGGGGTGGGTTCTGAGGACCATATGATAGCAGTGGTTCTCAACTCACGGCTACCTCGACGAGTAGACTCGTCGAGAAGATAGAGTATAGCGCTTTGAGTATGTTTTAGTTTTTTTTTGCGTATCTTTCGGGTTCGGGTTCGGGTTCGGGTTATCTTTCGAGTTCGAGTTCGAGTTCGAGTTGATTTTCGAGAGTGACTTTAAATCGAGTAATTTCATTACGCACGTTCGACTGCACTCTCGGAATAAGTATTGAGTTTAGTTCGGGACTTTTGATCTTTAGTTTCGAGTTCGTGTTGATTTTCGAGATTGAATTTAAACCGAGTGATTTCTTCACGCACTTCCCAGTGCACTTCAAGAACAAGTATTGCGTTCAGTCAGTGATTTGTTTTTTTTTGGGGATTTCGTTTTTTTTTCTTCTTCGGAAGTTCGAGTTCAGTTTTCGCGTTTCGGGTTATTTTTGGCGTAATATTTTTTGTTCGTTCGCGAAAGTTCGTGTTTTTCCCTTCGTTCGGAATATTTATTTTTGCATTGACTGAGTCCTAGATTCCTCATCGAGTCATGGCGTCAATAGATACCCCGTACGGATGCGCTTTGTGGGATTTAGATCACGCGGAGTTATCCCAGCTGTTGAGTTCGCTAAACGTAAGCACCACGGGCTCAAGCGCAGAGTTGAGAGATCGGTATTTGCGACATTGGCGGCGGCGCCAGGGCGAACTCACCATCCCCTGGGAGCCTGAGGACGAAACGATTTTCGCCTCAAACGTTGGATCGCGACCGGGTGGTAGCCAGGAGCACCAAAGAAACCCTTCGCCGACCCGGGTTTCGTTCGCGACTAATTTCGAGTCACGACCGGTGACGACAACAACCACGAGCATCATCTACACGACAGCTCAACCGGTTATGTCGACCATCGCCGACCCAAGGCCTGCGAGGAGTGCACCGAGCTCACCCCCGAGGCCAGCGAATACACGCGCCGGTTTAGATGAGAACGACGCATATCGGGATTTTTATAGCGACCACGCTGCACTCCGGGAAATCCTAGCCGAGGAAAGACCCGAAGTGATGCCGCGACGATCCACAGCCAACCCGCGGGCGTTAACGGAATACGGTCGCGAGTACCTACGCGGTGCACAAATCGAGGTCCTACGCGACAACAGGCTCCAACAGCTAGAGCTAGAGGACCGATACCTTAGATCTGAGGGCCGAGCGCCTAATCGAACGAGGGGAAGGCCAGAAACAGTAGAAATTAGCGATAGCAGGGGCCAACAAGACCTCGAGGGTCTAGTACAAGAAGTACTGAGACGATTACCGCGGGAATCTCTTCCGAGAGGAGCGGTGGAACCCCGGGAAGATAGGGAACGTCAATCGCGCGTAGAACTACGGCCAACGGAAGGCCACCCCCGCCGAGAGGTCGACTTCAGGCAAAACCGAAGCCTGTCGCCGGTAAATCCTCAACCGATCATTACCCACCCACCCTCCCATGTTAGGGATCCCAGCACGAGGATGTGGGATGACCCGCACTCCAGCTGGGAAGACGTGACGACACCCGCGCGTTCGCACTGTAGAGACCGAGCCAAGGAGGTGGTCGAAGCGTTACGAAGGTGGAACATAAGGTTCGGAGGTAGTAGTGAACAAAGCGCGGAGGACTTTTTAAGCCGTCTCGATGATTGTAAGAGGTTCACGCCATTAAGCGGCAAAGAAGTGATACAGTCTCTGCCGATAGTATTTACGGGGATCGCCTCGGAGTGGCTACGACTCGAGCGAGATAGCTGGTCGAGCTACGAAGATTTCCGGCAGGAATTCAGAAGCTGGTTCGGCGACGAAACAGTAAATAAAAGATTCCGTCAGCAGGCCGCGTCGCGTACGCAGGGCGAAAACGAGTCGGTGACCGACTACTTGACCTGCATCCGGGGGTTATTAAATCGTATGACTAGGCCATACGCGTTGGAAGACCAACTAGACCTAGCATTCGAGAACCTTAAGCCGGAGATTCAGAACTTGTTAGACCGGAATCAAATATCTAGTTTTAAAGAATTAGCTCGGGCTGCCACTGCTAAAGCAAGAAATTTAGCATCCTCGCGGGCGTACAAGCCACCCCCACCCGCTGACGCCGACGAGTCGTACATGTCGGAGCTAGCATGTAAGGCTAAGGCCAAGCAAGCGAAGAAAGCCCAGGCACTCGCGGCCGTGTATGAGTCTGTCGAGACTGCGGAGGCACCGGAGGCGCCGAAGGCTAAGTCAGCTCCGAAGACGAAAACGAAGGGCGGTAGGAGTCAAGGGGGGGGGAAGATGGCCTTGGAAAAGGCCATAACAGAGCAACTCGCGGCAATTCAGGCAAATTTAGAGAAAAGAATAGAGACCGCGACCGCGAACCTACAGCCTCGGCAGGCTAATCCAACCGCTCCGACATACCCCGTAGACGCGAGGGTAGCTACGAACACCATGCCAACAATGGATGGTGGACCAGCGGTCACCTGTTTTAACTGTGATCGCAGAGGTCATATTTGGAGGGATTGCCCAGCGCCGAGGGTTCGTTTTTGCTATCATTGCGGTAGAAAAGGCGAAATAGCGACTACGTGTTCGCGTTGTCATCCGGGAAACGGAACTGGGGGCTCGCGAACAGGGCAAGGGAGTCACCCCCAATAGAAAACCCGAGCCCAAATAATCCTTATACCGAGCCGGATGCAGAATGCTTTCCGATGCAGACCCTTGAACTGCAGCCACGCTGGTTTTTAACAGTCAAAATCGGGAATTCGAAGGTTCGCGCTCTAATAGACACCGGGTCTTCCAGAAGTTTTTTAGGAGCTTCGGGAAAGAAAATCGCCGAAGAAAATGGTCGGGCCTTAAGCAAACCAGCTTTTGAACGGGTTATACTGGCAAACGGCGACACCGAAGCAGTCTTAGGGGAATTTATCGTGCCGATTGAATTGGCAGGAATAACCCACGAACTTGCGATTCGAATACTCCCGTCTGTAGCGTGGGATTGCATCCTCGGTATGGATTTTATTAGATTATTTGAGTTAGAAATGTATGGCGGAGACGATACGTGGCGTCTAAAAGAGGGACCGACGGAAACTAATCCGTTTTTCGAGTCATTGGCAGCGACCACGGGGTCAACCAACGCGTGTTATGGTATAGCAGAATTAACTTCAGCGGAGAAAACGGTACTGGGAGAGTTTTTAGAGACTGAACTACCTGCGGTCACGGGCCCACTAGGACTAACAAGCCTAGCTGAGCATACCTTAGACACGCAGGGAAATTCGCCGATTAAACAAAGATATTATTTAGTATCACCGGTTGTACAAGCCGCGATCCATGCTGAAGTTGATCGTATGTTAGCCGAGGGCGTCATCGAGCCTTCACAAAGCGCGTGGTCGAGTCCCATAGTCATGGTCAAAAAGCCGAATGGCAGTTATCGTTTTTGTTTAGACTTCCGTAAAGTAAATAGCGTCACAAAGAAGGACGCCTACCCGATCCCTTATATTAACGGGATTTTAGATAAATTACGTGCCGCGAGGTATATTTCAACGATTGATCTGAGCCAAGCCTATCATCAGATTCCCTTGCACCCAGATAGTCGCGAAGTCACTGCGTTCACTGCACCGGGCAGAGGCTTATTTCACTTTACGAGAATGCCATACGGACTCACCGGAGCCCCTGCCACGTTTCAAAGATTAGTTGACAAATTAATTACACCGGATATGGAACCACATGTTTTCGCGTATTTGGACGATATTATTGTAGTAACGGACAATTTCGTGAAGCATATCGACTGGCTCAAGCGCGTATTTGATCAAATAGCGAGGGCTGGTCTTACGTTAAACCCGGATAAATGCGAGTTTTGTAGGGATGAAGTAAGATATTTGGGGTTCAGAGTTAACAACGAGGGATTACAAATAGACCCCGACAAGATCGAACCGATTGTTAGTTATCCGGCACCCCGGAACTTGAAACAATTGCGACGATTTTTAGGGATGGCCTCGTGGTACCGCCGATTTATTCCAGCGTTCGCGGGCTCCTCGGAGCCATTAACGCGGCTTTTACGCAAAGATAGACGGTGGGAATGGGGCGAAGAACAAGAACAAGCGTTCAACGAATTAAAATCCGCGTTAACCTCAGCCCCGGTATTATCGTGTCCTGATTTTCGAGTACCTTTTGTAGTGCAGACGGATGCCAGCGATTTTGGAATCGGCACCGTTTTGACTCAGACCATTGACGAGGTCGAACGAGTCATCGCATATGCGAGTCGTACTCTTTCTGAAGCCGAGAGAAAATATTCGGTGACAGAAAAAGAGTGTTTGGCTGTAATTTGGGCTATAAAGAAATTTCGCGCGTACCTCGAGGGGTATCATTTCACGGTGATAACGGATCACAGCAGCCTCCGATGGTTGCATAATTTGCATAATCCAACAGGTCGGCTTGCTAGGTGGGCATTAGAGCTCCTGGAGTATGACTTCGAGGTCATACATCGAAAGGGAGCTATGCACCATGTCCCCGACGCATTATCGCGCATGTACGAAGACGAGGTCGAGGACCTCGCAGCCGTGTATGTAGCCGCGATTAATGAAGCTCAAGATCCATGGTACACTAAGCGCGTACAAGAAGTTTTAGAGGCCCCGAAAAAGTATAGAGAATGGTCGGTGTTCGAAGGCCGACTGTATTATTTACGGCCGAATCCGGTGACCGAACCAATTATGGAAGACCTTAATCCGTGGGAATTAGTATTGCCCGCCGAACATCGCGACCGAGCGTTTATCGAAGCGCACGAAGACCCACAGGCTGGGCATCTCGGAGTCGAAAAGACATACGCGAGGATCCGCGAGGATTATTATTGGCCTGGCATGTTTAGAGATATCGTGCTCGCAATCCGCCGTTGTCAACCATGCCAACAGTGCAAGGTCGAACAGGCTCCGCCAGCTGGTCTGATGGGAGATCGCGTAGTTAATCAGCCGTGGACGGTCGTCGCAGCTGATGTCATGGGTCCGTTTCCTCGTAGTCGCTCTGGCTACGAATATTTATTAGTCTTCGAAGACCTTTTTACCAAGTGGGTGGAGTGCATTCCGTTGCGTAAAGCCAATGGGAAGAATATTATCGCGGCGTTTGAGGATTTAATTTCGTCTAGGTGGGGTACTCCGGAGGTATTTCTCACTGATAATGGCACCGAATTCGCAAATAAAGCCGTCAATGACATGTGCGCCGAATACAATATAGTACACGCTCACGTGCCTCCGTATCATGCGCAGGCAAATCCGGTTGAGAGGGTAAATCGCGTTCTGAAGACGATGATCACGGCCTATATCGAGAATGACCATCGGGACTGGGATGTTCATTTGCATGAATTCCATTTCGCATATAATTCCGCAGTGCATAGTTCACTGAAAGTAAGCCCGGCATTTTTAAACTTAGGTCGTGAACCGCGGCCTAGAGTGCAACTTCGACGCGCGGAGGAAGGTCCGGCGACTATTCCGGAACCGTGTCCGGCGAAGTGGGCTGAAAGAATGAACCGCCTACAAGAATTAAGAGATCTCGCGACCCACCATTTACAAAATGCACGCACTAGGCAGGCGCAATATTATAATCGACGTCACCGAGACGGCCACTATAAGGTAGGAGACCGAGTCTGGAAGCGAAACCGCGTCTTATCATCGGCTGCGAACTTCGTAGCTGCAAAATTAGCTCCTAAATTCGCGGGACCGTATATTGTAACGAAAGTAGTATCACCCGTCGTGTACGAGCTAGAGGATGAAACCGGTAGGACACTCGGTCGACACCATATAAAAGATTTTAAACCGTACGTCGCCCCCGAGGTAGACGTCAATCTCAGCGAATCCGAGGTGGAAGACGCATCTTCCGACGAGGCCTGAGAAAACCGTTCGCGTTCGTGTGTTCTGAGTTTGGTACTGAGTATTCGAGCACTATTGGATTCGAGTGTTTTGTTCTTTCTTTTGTTGGTTGAGTTAAGGAAATAGGATTTTCAGGAAGCTTGAAAAAAAAAAATATATTCGGTCAGTTCGGCGAATTAGTTTTTTTTTTTTTTTTTCTATATTTTTTTTTTGAGTCGACTGCGCCGGCCAATTCGTAGTGGGACAATACTCCCAGTTATCTGGAGCTCATTAGAGGGGTTTTGGTTCTTTTTTTTTTTTTTTTTTTTTCATGGTTTATAGAGTCTTGAGGACTCGGGCATTGACGCCCTGTATTTAGTTTCGTTTTGTTTTGTTGGTTCGTAGTCTCTTATTTTATTTGTTTTTTTTTGTGTCATGTTTTTGGTCAAAATTATTGGTAATGAAATTACAATAGTCCTTTATTTTGCTATTTTTTTTTTGTGTGGTTCGTTAGTTTCGAGCTTTCAGATATTAGACTCTTATTTTGATTTTGTTTTTTTTAGTGTTCGGGAAGTCGAACCCTTCCCTAAGTTTTTGTCTTTCTGCCTTCTGCAGGGGGAGAGTAGCGTGTGATGACTTAAAAATTTAACCGGGGGTTTTCATAAAATTACCTTCGTATTCCCTCCCCGGGGGAAAGTTTAGTTTGTTGAAAAGTTACGTTTAAGCCATCAGATCCAGACGGATCTGTAGACGTAAGACGCGGTGTGCGGCCGCCACTCGGAGTTCGGTCCATGGGTCAGTTTTGCAAGCGCTTCCGCCCCAGTGGTCCGTCTAAGGGGGGGGGAGTTGTAACATTGCATGTTACGACAGGCTCCTCACCCCTTAAACGACCTTAGCGGAGTGGATGAAAATGAGAGAATGAGTAGATAGACCCCGAGGTCCGATAGAAATTCCGAGAGGCGACCGTGACCGACTAAAGACTGTTGAGCATATTATTTATTCTTTTGTTTTGTTTTACGACTTTTCTCTAACATGTGGGAGACGAGGCCCAGCCGACGGCTAAGATACTGTGACAGAGACACACCACTACCGACGCAAGACGTCCCAGTATCGACTGTTTGGATCCTACTCGACGAACGCCACCCAAAAGCTTCGGAGGATAGTTAGTGGCCACGCTACCTCCTGCTAGTAATCTAGAGGACACGGGGGAGTGCCAAGGGCATTCTACAACGGGGGATATCGGTGGTGGAAGAGATTCCCGCCACCAGGAAGAGCCTGCATCCCGTGAGCCTCCGACGTAGCAAGCTAAAATCATCGTGGCGAACTTTGAATTACGCGCGTGGCGACCACCGGTCGCCATGCTTAAGGGATCCTTCGGTCGATACGAAAATCGATATTTGGCCGTAACACGAGGGCGCTGATTACCGGCGCCATGCGGTCTAGTCACTCTTCGTTAGACTAGCTTCCGAAGCACTTGCGTCGAGCAAGAATTAGTTGCGTCAGTAAAATACTTCTTTATATTGCGTTTGAGCCTCGTGGGCCTTCGATTAGGTATCGGTGTGAGTGTGCTTTCCCGAGGAATAGTTCCCCAGAGGGATAAGGAAGATGTTGTTCGAGAACGAGAAAGCCTCGTTCCTCAGGTGGCTGGAAGACGGTAAGCGTTAGCCATTCTTACCCATGCTAATTTGGATTCGGCAACGGCCGTCAGCCATATTGCCTTGAGCAGCCACGAGGCTAATTAATATTTTTGGAATCGAATTAAACCGATCTCCGAAGGGTGGGCCGTCACCAGTGTCCCCGTGTAGTAGAGAATATCGTTCGAGTCATTATTTTGTAGAGAAATATCGAGTATTGTATAGTTTATTGAGTTCGGGTGTGCTACCTGTCGCACACGAGTGCGACAGAGAGAGTCCTAGTCAGTCACTGTCGCTCTCTCTTCCTCCTGTAGGGAGAGACACAGCTAGTTAGCGTTTAGATTTCGAGTCTTTGTTTTTCGGGTTCGAGTTAATACAGAATTCTAATTAAATAACTATCGCGTTATTCGCAGAGTTAGGTTAAGTTAGTTTTAGTAAGCTCTTGTAAATATTACTTCTTTAATCAATTTCTTATTCTCTATTCTTTATTATGAGCCGAAGGCTCACCCATTGTAAATACTAGCCTGTTAATTAGTGGTAAGTTCTACTCGTGTAGTTTATTCAACGTTTTAGTTGAGATATCGTCCCACGAGGACCGAGTTTGTCGAGTTATTTAATTATTTTGCATGATTTTCCTTGTTATTGCTCTCCCACGTGGAAGCTAGTAGTTTATTAGATATTGTAAAGCTCGTCAAACGTGGCCGGGTCACTTTTACACGACCTGTGGCCGTTCTTTCTACGAGGGAATTTATTCCCGATTGTTAAAATTATTATTTCTATTTCTTTTCTATTTTGTTGAATAAATTCTATTTTTTTTTATTGTCAAATTCAAACGCTCGAGTCGTTATTTAACGTCCCGCTAATCCTTCAATTAATCCTGACCCCTCTCCGCGGTACTGTAGCTAGCCGACGCTTTACGTACCCGTAGGATATCTTTTGTTTATATTTTTGAACGTGGCGGTTATCCGCCTGGCGCCCAAAATTTTGCTATTTCTTTGTTTTCTTTTGGCCAATTGTCGAGTGGATTGATCTCGGAGGCTGGCTATCCGGTCCAGATCCGAGGTCTCAATAAAGTCCACGTCACAACTCATATAGCGAATTCGACTTGGCTGCACTAAGGTTGCACTAGTACCGCACGACAATGATGATAGTTCACCTTCTCATAGTGCAGTGCTACATTCAACCCAACAGAGTGCGCGCTGAATCAACCACTTTCGCACTTCACGAGTTCGCTTTGCACTCGTGCGAAAGAGTGGCGCTAGTGCAGTTTCTGTTGTATTCGACATGCATTCGGCTCAACTAGTTCAAACGTTGTCATTCATAAGTGATCAGTGGTTCGTTGGAATTCAATGTTTATCGGCGCTTTATTTAATTTATTCGCATAATAAAGTTTATACAAAATTAATTAAAAAATGGAAACAATAACTGTTCGAGAGGTATTAACCGACGAAGACGGAAAGCCATTGAAAATGCACGATGGTCAATACCTATGTGCTGTGATGTCGGAAAATGGTAAGCTTTCACAATTACGAGTGATGATTTATTGAATAGTTTTTTTTGTGTACTCTACGTTTTCTTCTTTACTCAGGCACGATCAAAACTTCAGCAGTCCCTGAACAATCACTGATTGCACTTGGGTTAATCACATCAGAGGAACATGAAGGTACAGATCTGGATAATAATTACATCGATGAAGACACCAATGATGATAGCAAGATCACGCAAGGTTGGACCGAAGCTGGCACTAGTTTTATTCTGGACAAATATTCCGAGTATTTACCACTCGTAGGTCCAATGAAAAAATTTAATAACAAAAAAAAGATGTGGGAACGAATCGCAGCAGACCATGGAACAGAGAAAACGTTGAGCAAAACTGCACTGCAAGTAGAAAATAGATGGAAAACAGTTCTTAAGCGCAAGCGAAATGCTTGCAAAAACAATCATACTTTAGGATCCAAGAGGCAAAAAGTTGAGTTTGGAGAAGAGCTGGCAAAGATTGCTTCCATCGACGACAGCCTTGAACCAGAAGTAATGCGCAGCGCTTGCAAAGTAATACACTACAACCTCCGCTATTTGACTAACTCGGGACCGGGCTGATTCCGCTATTCAACGAAAGTAGGAGCCCCCACTTCATTTTAGTGGGGAGCAAGTTTAGACCCGTAACGGCTGAAAGTGGGGATTGAGAATAACGCACAGCCCAAAAGTGGGAGTTGGGCCGGTTAAATAGCGGAACGCAAACTCGGCTAAATAGCGGAGTTGGTTAAATAGCGGATGGTTAAATAGCGGAGGTTGTAGTGTAATTAACAAAAAGGAAAAACCTGAAACTTCTGGTAGCATTACGGAGGAAATAAACAAAGCCAGGAATCGACGTGTTGTAAAGTTACCAGACATATTCTTAGAAATCCACAAAGAAAAAGAACAGAATAAGGAGAAAAGACATCGAGAAAAAATGGATTTCTTGAAAGGTTTTGCCAGATCCATTCATGACAGTGAGGAGAAAGAAAACTGACTTGTAACCTTACATGTCGGCAATTGGCTAATTGTTTAAAATTGGTCGTGATAAATATCAAAAAGTTCCTAAACACATAAGTCACAATGCCAAATATTACCCCTGTTTTTTTATTTCTTATTTATGCATTACGTACCTGTTATCATGCAAATAGTGAACGCGTGAAGTAATGTTGTGTGTAACGCTATGGGTAAGTCTTTAGAGCGTAACGTTGGTTGTATCCTCCTTGGTTTGTATTGAAAAAATACGAATATCATTCGAATATGTATGATTTTGGCTGTGTCCTATCATCTAGCTTATTCTTTATAATCGATGTGAAAAAATATGTGCGAATACTTAATTTCTATTAAATATGTTTAAAGTGTATAGGATAGTTGATATCTGAAAATTATAATTCTGGTTACATTCGTTTTATATTTTATTTAAATTTCATTTGTGTTGAATGTTTTATTTTGTTTCGTCGATTGTATGAAAGAAAACTGTACAAGACAAAAAGTGTGAAAAATGTCTCGGTGTATTTATATTAAACTTGATAACATACATGAAATAACAGCTTGTCTCTTTGATTTATGTTTTTACCCGTTTTACCCGATAAGCTGCAACTAGCTGTAATCATTTGTAGTGTACAGCTCCTTTATGTTATTCTACATGTCCAAATAGTCTCGCAGAAGATCTTTTTTTCTCTCTCCGGCAGCTTTTGCAAGTGCAGGTCCTTCATTTTCAATCAGTTCGTCATTTTGGACAACATTCGCACCTTGTTCATGTAGTTCAAAGTCAATGTTCCAATCATCATGATATATTATGCATAAATTATGCAAGACACAACAAGAAATGATGAATTTTGCAATGTTGTCCACAGTTGAAAATTCAATTCTCTGAAGGTGGCGAAAACGTTGTTTCAAGAGTCCGGAAGCATTCTCAATTTTCACGCGAGTAGCTGACAATTTGCGATTGAAATTCGTTTGTGCCATTGTTAGGTGGCCATAATCCCTGTACGGCGTTATCATAAATTCTCTCAAAGGGTAGGCAGCATCCCCTAGGAGATGCCATTTTCTTGCACAGTCTTGTTCGATTGTTCTGTTCAGGAATGATAGATGAAACACCCTAGCATCATGAATTTTGCTAGGTACTCCCGTGAATACATCCAAAAACATTTTTTCAGAGTCATAGACAGCTTGTAATGTAATCGATGTTAAATCATGTCTGTTTGCATAGGTTGATCTTACTTTATGTGCAGGGGTGCGGATAGAGATATATGTTCCGTCTATACACCCTATTACATCAGGAAAGCCGCTTATCTGTAAAGGTTACGATCCCAACTATAAAAATTATATTTCTCTTCAGACAAAACAATGCGAAGCATTTATAGTTTCAATGGCTTCAGCTCACCTCTTCAAATTTGGCAGCTACACTCCTTTTCGTATCAATATCAGTAGGAAACTTAAGGGGGTATATACACCTTTAAATGGGTTGAATTTCTGAAAAACAATATTCCTTTTTTTTTCAACTTGAATACTCTGATCAAATTTAAAAAAATCATCATGTTTGGGGAGGGTTTGACCTTCATTATCCATATCTTACATCATGTATTACTTCCAGTTTAATAGTGGCTGCGCTGAAGACAGGAAAATACAAAATCACTCGGTTGCCGCAAAGAATCAGACCCAGCGTTTGACCGATCTTGGAATTTTTGGTTCTCAATTGTTCATAAGACATGCCTTTATCAGATGAACATAGAACATTTCGATAAACCCATTTTTAGTTGAAATATTAGAAAAATAAGCCAATTTTTTTTTCAAATTCAGACAAAAAATCGAAAAAATTCAATAACTCAAGTAATTCTTGCAATATCAAAAAGTTCTATGTTCATCTGATAGAGGCATGTGTTATGAACAATTGAGAACCAAAAGTTCCAAGATCGGTCCAACGCTGGGTCTGATTCTTTGCGGCAACCGAGTGATTTTGTATTTTCCTGTCTTCAGCGCAGCCACTATTAAACTGGAAGTAATACATGATGTAAGATATGGATAATGAAGGTCAAACCCTTCCCAAACATGATGATTTTTTTAAATTTGGTCAGAGTCTTCAAGTTGAAAAAAAAGGGAAAATTGTTTTTCAGAAATTCAACCCATTTAAAGGTGTATATACCCCCTTAAGAATTTCCTGTGTATGGTCAACGTACATGCGAAGTGAATATATAATATTGTTAGAAGGGTAAAATGGATCGAACATTTCCGCAATTAGTAAGAAAATTATAAGTCAACGGTTACATAGAAAATGTTAGAATGTTGTTAGGATTTCAGAGATATTCAATCAAGCCAATAAAAATCATCCATAGAAAATACACTATGTATATATTTTCAGGTTTCATATTTTTAATGAGAAATGTTTCTTCTTCCAGAAAAAGACGCCCTTGTTCATATGACCAGCTGGATTCTCGTGAGAGGTGACGGAATAACAAAAAATTCTATTCTCATAATTCCAGATTCCGGAGGACCCTTCGTCGATGTGCAGTTATTAGTACTTAATGCAACAAATTAGATTTTATTCATTTCTAAAAAGCTTTTAGATTGTTTCTTTGATGATCATACCCAATCTTCGAGGATTATTGATGTAAAGTAATGTTCATTAATACTTGCCCAGTGGTTAACTTTTTTCTCCGACTTTTTCGGAAACGAGTTTTCATTCTAGTCGTATTTCATGTGCCCATGGCCGAAATTATAAGAATAATAATTATAGCCCCCTATAAAAATAATATAATATTATTTTTTTTTTTGGGCTAGCTGAAAATTTCCCTCAATATAAACAAAAACGGTGTTTTTTTATCCGGATTCAACACCGCATTTTTTACATTTTATTGAAGAATAAATTTGGAATATTCAATTCGCCCAATTATTTCAGCACCCACTTTTCCCACGGTGAAATAATTATTACTACGATTATAATAAATATCACTGAAAATATTTTGATTGATTCTAAAATTTTATTTCATTGTTAGTGATCACTCACAACCATCGCTAGAATAGGAATAGTTCCTAAGTTTTGTAGCAGTGGATACCAACAATGTTCTACGTTGCTAGGAGCCGTTACTATACTTCAGAATAAAGCGCTACTAGAAATGATGCATTGTCACCACTTTACTAACTTTTTTGGGAAGGAGTACCAATTTTTGAACAATCATCACCAAAATGGTCTCTCCGTGCAGACTATTTCCTTAGCAAAATTGACATGCAAGATGCTTATTACACAGTCGCAGTTCATCCTAAGAGCAATAAATTTTTGAGATTTGAATATTTTGGAAAAATTTATCAATTCACTTGCTTGCCAAATGGTCTAGCTTGCGCTCCACGCTTATTTACAAAAATTATGAAACCAGTTTTGAGATACTTGAGAAGTGAAGGTTTTTTGTCCGTGGCATACCTCGATGATATTTTGTGTATAGGGAAAGATTACGAATCCTGTTATAAAAATGCTATAGAGACAAAAGAATTATTGATTAGCCTGGGTTTTTTGATAAACAACAGAAAGACCAAGCTAGATCCTTCAAACGAATGTAAGTTTTTAGGTATAAATATTGATACAAGAAACTATGAGTTACAACTTCCACATGACAAAAAAGAGAAGATACTTAAGGGGGGAAACCACATTAGAAGGCTGATTTTCAGGCGTTTTTTTATGCATTTTTTTAAGTGTGAAGAATTATTTGGAATTTGATCTAACTTTGACATTATTTTATTGATATTTTGAATTACATTCACAAATTTTTTCGAATAATTTCGGTCCAAAATGTCGAATTTATTGGCTGTTGTCCACTGAAGGTTGTCGTCCGAGTTTTTTGATTTGCGGGAATTCTAGCTCAAAAAGTTATGGATCGATCGTTATGAAAATTGAAAGTGTGTTTCTTTATAAAATTACGAAGAATATGAACCAACATTTGCGATAATATCATCATTTGAAAGGAGTTTTTTATTGCAAAATGAGTAAAAAAAATGGTGAAAATCGAGAAATTTTTTTCAAACACCTGTCAACACTTCAATTTTTACAATTTTAACCCGCGATGAGGTTCATATTCTTAGGAAACATGTTGATGATGTAAAAAAAAAACCATTTCGCTTTCGGATAAAAATTGCGACCTGTACGTTTCCCGCAAACAAAGAACTCGGACGACGAGCTTCAGTGGACAACAGCCAATAACTTCGACATTTTCGACCGAAATGACTTGAAAAAATTTGTAATTGTAATTCAAAATATCAATAAAATAATGTCAAAGTTAGATCAAATTCCAAATAATTATTCACACTTAAAAAAATTAATAAAAAAACGCCTGAAAATCAGCCTCCTAATGTGGTTTCCCCCCTTAAAAAGGCAGAAAGCATCTTACATAAAAAATATTGTACAATACAAGAAATAGCAGAACTAACAGGAACACTAATATTCGCTTGCCAAGCAACTGAATATGGGTTTCTATATACGAAATCATTAGAAAGAGCAAAAATGGACGCATTAAAGACCTGTAACTTTGATTATAGCCAAATAATGATGATTCCTACACATGTATTTGAAGATTTAGAATGGTGGAAAAAATCAATCACTCATGCTGTAAAGCCTATAAGAAAAAGTGAATTTGACCTGTGTATCTATACAGATGCATCAGACACTGGTTGGGGTGCAACGAACAGTGTCAAGGAAGTATTTGGGTTTTGGTCAAATTGCGAATTGAAACGTTCTATAAACTATAGAGAATTATTAGCTGTCAAACTGGGCTTGCAGGGCCTTGCTAATGAAATATCACATTCTAACATCCTATTGAGAATTGATAACACCACCGCATTATCTTAAGTGAATAAGATGGGCGGGGTGAAGTATTTGAAATATTATAAACTAGCCAGAGATTTGGCAGTGGGCAGAAGCAAGGCATAACTATCTGTTTGCATCTTACATTCCTACGGCGGAAAATAAACAAGCGGATTTTTTGTCACGACTGGGAGATGAGGACACAGAATGGTCCTTATGCCAAGAAGCCTTTAACATAATCGTTCAAAAATTTGGAAAACCAGAGGTGGATCTTTTTGCCTCAAAGTATAATAACAAATGTACTAACTACATATCCTGGATGCCTGATAGTTCTGCCTTGTTCATCGATGCATTTACTCTAAGTTGGAAAAATTTAAAATTTTATGCCTTTCCACCATTTAACATGGTTGCAAAAGTATTATCAAAAATCAAAAAAGAGGGTGCTTGTGGTATAGTAGTGATTCCAGATTGGCCTAATCAGCCATGGTACCCACTATTCTTCAGTTTATTGTTAAGTAAACCAGTAAAATTTGAACCAGGTATTGACCTACTAAATTCTCCTCTTAGCTCAAGAAGTCATCCAAGGCAAAGACATCTAAGTTTAATGGCAGGGATAGTGTCGGGTCAGCATTTGCAAAAATGAACGTGCCTTCAGAAACGATAAAAATACTTCTGTCTTCCGTTACTGAATCTACGATGAAACAATATGAAAATGCATAAAGATTATGGTGGAAGTTCTGTAATGATACTAGTAATGACTTCTACAACCCAACAAGATATACATTGTTGAAGTTTTTAACAAGTAAACATGAGGCAGGTGCGTTATACGGTACCTTAAATACATATAGATCTGCTATATCCTTGTTGTCTGAAGCCAAGGTGGGTGAAGACAGGCTAATTTCTAGATTTTTTAACGGTATACATCAGCTTAAACCGAGCAAACCAAAGTATCAGTATACATGGGATGTAAGTGTGGTGTAAGACTATCTAAGAAAACTAGATCCCTTAGATAGCTTAGATTTAAGTAATTTAACGGAGAAAACAATAACTTTATCAGCATTAGCTACGGCTCATAGAGCTCAAACCTTGGCAAACATAAAACTAAGTAACATTCAAAAATTATCAGATAAAATGTTAATAAAAATATCTGAACTGATTAAAACTTCAGGACCCGGTAGATATCAACCCATTTTATGTTTGCCAAAGTTGGTTGAAGATTCAAAAATATGTGTTATGACTACTTTCGAAAAGTATATTGAAGTTACAAAAGCAATAAGAAAGAATGAGGAAAATTTATTTATCGCAATGAAAAAACCACATAAGGCAATTGGTGCTCAAACAGTCAGTAGATGGATAAAAGGAGTTCTAGGAAAGACTGGCGTAGATTTGTCAGTGTTTTCCGCACACTCAACTCGTCATGCAGCGACATCAGCTGCTCTATTCAAGGGAGTAGATTTAAGTGTTATAAAAAATACTGCTGGATGGTCAGAGAACTCTCAGACCTTTGCCAGGTATTATAATAGAACAATCATAGAAAAAAACGAATGTTTTGCCAAAACAGTTCTGACATCAGGATAAGAGTATTACTATATGGGAAATATGTTGTATTTTATAAAGTTGAAATATATCAAAATTGAAATTACTGTATCTCTGAATAACTACATCTAATCTCGAAGAACGAGGCACGAAATATAATTAAACGATCAAACGAACTTCAAAAAGTGAAGTTCGATCGTAATTATATGAAGAGCCTCGTTCGAGAGATTAGCACCCACCCATATAGTACCCAATGACCCTAATCCAGTAATTTTAGTTACACTCTCAAGAAATGAAGAACATTCGGTAGACCTGGGCGTCGCCGACGCGGGGCGCTACGGTCGTTTTTCAAATAAACTTACTCTGAAGCGCTGTGGTCTCATAAGGGGAGGGAGGGGAGACTACATCTAATCTCTCGAACGAGGCTCTTCATATAATTACGATCGAACTTCACTTTTTGAAGTTAGTTTGATCGTTTAATTATTAAGTATGATGGAAGGAAAAACTCTCTCAGAAGAAAGTGAGAATCCTTGTGGACAGAGCTCATGTTCCACATCTGGGAAAGATTCTGAAAATAAACCTCAGGATAAAGGTTCACCTATTGCAGATTCTGAAAAGCCCATCAGTCATAATGAAGATCGTTCTCCTGTTGATATTCCCGATCCACATTTTACAGACTCCACTTCTTCAGTCTATGAGTCAATAATAGAAAATATCATTAAAAACCTGGTCAAAGTCTCAAGCATTTGCCTTCTATGAACGAGCAAATTAATTTATTAAGACAACTTAATCCTTACGAAATGGAGTTTTGGGAAGAATATTTATCGACTTTAATGACCATGTCCCCAAATATACTAGCAGGGATCGTGAGCCGTCTGGTTAAACATCTTCCTTTAACACCAGAAAAATTATCAGCTTTCTTAGATGGGGCTTGTGGAGGTTATACAAACAGTATTGCTGAGCAGTCTACCACTATGTTCAGAAATCTAACCAAAATGTCTGAATTCAATTCTGCTCAGGTAAAGATTATGAAGAATGATATGGAAGTCAAGAAGAAAGAGATGAGTGCATTATTAAAACAATGAAGATCTGCTACGGAAGTTGCATCTAGTTTCAAGGCAGATGTTGAGAAATGTGCTTTAATCTTATGCAAAAAGATCTCAAAGATCAAAACCATATAGAGATCAGACTTCTTCTCATTCCAGTCCTCGTAGAGATCCTATTCAAACAATAACTGGGGATGGGAGCTATTCATGTTCCGAACGTACAGTTGAAATATCTCATAGCTGTACCACTATTTTTACAGATCTCCATAAATTCATATCAAATCAAGTTCCTAAAACTGTTTTTAAAGTGCTTAATCAAAATACGACACAGGTAATTTCATTCATTGCTAAAAATCCTAATAAATGGAAGAATCTCATATCAGATAGTACTTCTGGTCAGGTCAAGAAAGCCAAGTAAGCTATCTACATTGAACTTATGAATAGTACTAGATACACAGAGAATCAGTGGGTGAGATTAGATTCTAAAACACACAAGATGTGATTAAATTCTTTAATCACAGTTGATTATATTCATACTTGTTTCATTGCATTGATGAAAGATATTCAAGAGCTTACTCGGATTTTTAACCAATTTTTGATATATTTTACATATGCTTCTCCCTCTACAATTCCAAATTTGAGACTGTTACCAAGTAACTCAATATAAGGGTGAGAAACAATAACTTCCTTCAGTCACATCAAATGTTACCATTATAAAAAAAAAAAATTACTGACCGTAGTGCTAGCGTTCAAGACTGCGAAGCGGGAGGACCTTGGTCCGAATCCCCGGCCGGTCGAGGAGGACCTGAGCGTCAGCCCGCAGAATTTGTAAGACGGGTCACGCCGTTCAGGCGCTGAATTGGCAGGCTGAGGATGAGAGCTTGGTCCGGCTACACTCGGACAAGGTTTTTCGGCAGTTTCCCTTGTCGCTCGTGCGAATGCGAGTGTTTCTACACCTCACTGCCACAACCCCCCGACTTAGCTCCTTGGTAAGTGCCCCCTCAACAGGGGGACATATCCATAAAAAAAGAAAGAAAAACCACCTCAGCCACCTTGCTCGTTTTGTCGGGTGTAATCGGGTGAAATCATGCAGCTATGGTCTTCCTTTTCTCTTCTGCGATTGGCTGAGAGAAACAGTAGCTCCATGAGGAACGAGTCTCCAGCGACTCTCATTGGAGTGAATTACCCAGCAGCCAATCCGCCATCAGACGCACCCGGGTGCACCCGGGTGCATCTGGGTGTAATTTTAGAACGCAACCCAATCGCGTCCGAAGTGCTACACGCGCGCTCAAACTATTGGGAACACACACGGAGGCGTGGCTTAGGAAAAAATGTCGAAAAGTAGCTTACACTTTTATGTATGTATACATATGAAATAGTATTAGTGACTACAAATATTTCTGCAAACACAATAGATTTGTAAGCTATTAATAGTTAAAATTTTAACCACCAGACGTCGTGACTCGATTGGTGAGTTCCCAATAAACTTCTACTAGGCGCTGCATTGGTCGGTAGGCGGAGTTATTGCGGCAGCGCGTTCAGAGAGGGAGCTTCGCGTGACTTCCCATTTCTAAGAATTTTCCGCTCCTTCAGCCCCGTCGATGGGAAGTTACGCGGAGGCTATTGGTAAAGTTATCTTAGGCTTAGCCTCCTCGTGGTCAAAACCAGTACTACTCCAACCGGGTCATGTATTCTTATGGCGGAGACGCGTTCTCCATCTGGTATTTGAAATTCGAACTAGTACAAAAGTACCTTGCGATCTTTTCCCAATCGTAGTTCATTTTTCATCTTCATACTTCAGCAGTGCAAAATGAGCACGTGGGACAGGGACTGACACAGGCGAAGGGAAAGGTCGGTTTCATGCAGTTTCGAGAGCGAAATTTTGCGCAAAGTGCAAAAACAAGGTAAATGATGTAGTCCCAGAGGTACCCGATTTGGACCCCGCTAATTTAACCTTACTGGGCGAAGTATTATGTAAGGACGGGCCAGTGGGCCCCAAAGTGCACGGAGTAGGGGAGCTGGGGGCTAGTTGTAACAATTTTTGGTAAAATGCTCATATTTTGAGATATTCTCAACATTTCTTGATTATGACTGATTTCATGGAAAGCGTACCTATTCATTCATCATATGCAAGAATAGATTGATCAAAAGTTGGCTGACTTCAGCACAATAGACATATTTCCAAAACAAGTCGTCTGTTACAATTTGAGTCGTGCTTGGGGCAAGTTGTAACTGGCGTGGGGCAAGTAGTAACGCTAAAAAAAACACTTCAATTGAAAGTATTTTGAGTTTTCTTCTTTCATTATTATTTTTCTTTTGTTTTTTTATTATTATTTCTTTAATTATTTTTTTTATTTATGTTTTTTTTTATTTTTTAAAAATATATTTTTTTTGATTAAAATTTTTTTTTTTTTTTTTAATTTTTATTTTTCTTAAGATTTCGTGAAGTCATCAGCATATTAACACTTGAGGCAGAAAGTCTAGCCACTCGAAGCAAATTGCAAGTTGCAGGCTGTATAACACGCGTTACAACATGCCCCGCGATTTCGTTACAACTTGCCCCATCGCATGATTTAGGACATTTTTATTAATTAAACAAAAACCAAAGTAATCATCAAGAAAATAAAGATATCACGTGAAATTTTAATACATTGACTAAATGAAGAATCAAAGATATTTGTAAAAAAAATCAATTAATACACCTAAAATCAAAGTTTACAAGGCACATTTTTTTCCGTTACCTTGCCAAACTGGCACGCCCACTCACGATCGCTCGCTGCAACGTCCTGCATGGCACTTACTGTACTTACGTAATAGCCCCGCGTATATGTATTGCGTTTGGTGTGTAACCCCATGAAAATATTCGCAATCTACCGAGTAATTGAGCTGTTACTACTTACCCCTGTTACAACTAGCCCCCAGCTCCCCTACTAGCGGAGGGGTGGAAAAAGACACTAGCCATAGGCCTTGGCAAGGAAAACAGGTTAGATCTTATAAAAAATATCCTTCTTCGGAAAGTAGTAGGGATCCACTACTTCTGGGACAGATAGTATTAGTGCACATTGACACACGCATACTAAATGAGCTCACACGCATATGAAAATGTAAATATCGCATCATTGAATTATTAGATAGCATCATTACATATTCACCCTCATAAGCAGGAAGTCGCTAATTACACTCATTAGACATCCCATGCGACTAAGAGGGCGGTCTACAGGTTAATTGGGTCGCTGAGCTATTGAACTATTAAACTCGTGAAACTGTACGTGTCAGGAAGAGATCACAGGTAAGCGTGACCAAGCTACACACTCGTAAGACAATAGCATACATTTACAAACTAATTAACCACATTGTATGATGCTAAGCAGGCGTGTTACTCGGTACATACGAGCATGTTGAATCGTACAGTGTGCCCAAGATGAAATTGTGTATAAATTGGTGATTATTTCTACTAAATGCGCTACAGTCGTTCTCACCCGTACGGAAAAGACTACTGAAAGACTACTCAAAAACCACTGGGAAAACTATTGGGGAACTACTGGAATAACTACAGGGATACTACTGATTACCACTGCTGTTTTTGAGTAGTTCCCAGACTGTAAATTCGCGAATACTGGCGACTACTAGTGAGTAGTAACTACTGATGAGTAGTTACCACTCGCGAGGAGTCTACCATTGAACCTGAGGGGTGTGTGGAAATTACAGTCGAGAACTTACCAAGCACGTCTATCTAGTTCTCTCGGCTAAAAAAAATAAAAATGAAATTTTACGTTCGCATTTTATAAATTTCTACATGTAGATGGACAAGCATTGCAAATTCGTTGAGAAAAACGCCATCCGGTTTTTTTGATATAACCGGGATTTGAACCCAAGTCCGCTCGCACTCGCTGTATTACTAGTCGCACGCTCTACCCACTACGCCGAACTACCCTATGGTTGGTTGGTTAGTATTTCCTTGTTTGTCGAAGCTATTTAAGGTTTTGAATTGAATTAAAATAAAAGGTGTTAAAAAACTGAAAATTTTTTGTAATAGTAAAAAAATGCATAGGTATACATATTTGTGAATGATCTTATCTGATTAAATTCAGGTGACGATTTTCCAGAATTTGAGATATTATTATTTTTATATAACCTTCATGTGTACAATTACCTACTATTCAACCAAATACTTTCGACATTTTTTCTCTCATGATTTCTTTCTATTGTATTTTTTGTTTCATTTTGATTCTTCGATTAATTTTTTATTCTCTTTTATTTTCAATTTCTGTCAAAATATAGATCGAGATGTCGGTTGACACTTTTATTTCGAATAATATTTTTTCCACATCATGGGGCAAACGAAATATCCCGTACGGAAAAAACTACTGGATTTTCAGTAGTTACTACTGAAGCGGTGTGGTAACTAAGTAGTAACTACTGAAGATTTGTTGGTCATTAAGTAGTTACTCCTAGAGGTGAGAGGTAAGTTCAGTAAATAGCATACCCCTTAGTAGTAACTACTGCTAATAGTAACTACTGTGAGCAGTAGTACGAGTATTCACTGCTGAATCTACTACAGCTTCGCTAGTTGACTCATATTCTACTTGACAAGTCAAGTAGTGATTACTGCTGGTGGTAACTAATTTGAGCAGTACTGCGAGTATTCACTGCTGAATCTATTACAGCTTCAGTATTTTTATTATGTTTTTCAATTTTTAATTTTATTTTTATCCTACATGCGTCAAAATAACCCCACATCGAGCATGTCTTACGGGACAGAAGCCTCACATATCTCCCTCGGCCGTGATATGTTACTCGACGCATGCGCAGACACGCGATTTGGTCAGTTATCAAACCGAGGGAGCAAAAGTGCGCGTCATAGGCATGATATGAACGTATTACATGAAGCTGTCAGGGAGACAGGCGCGATTTTGATTCGGGTGAAGCTGCCCTCGTTTCGCTCGGGCAGCAAACTTCACCCAAATCGAAATCGCGAACTTTTTGGCATTAGTATGCCATAAAGGCCTATAACGACGATATATGCCTTTATGGCATTAGTGACGCAAAATATAATCATCCACAATGAAATAAGTGAAATCATTACACCGTACCGAACCAAGACATTGCACGATTTGCAAAACAACTCAGAAAAGGCATAAAAATATGTGTGTGAATTTGAATTTGCGTGTTGTATTTTATTGTGATTTATTTTTGTTTATATGCCTTTTCGGCATTAGTTATCATTTCGCCTAAAACCAAAAAGGCATTTGCATAATTATAGGCCTTTTTGGTCTTAGTTTTGTTTTTTCTTAAAATATCCATTTCAAGTTATTCTGAAGCGATTGGGCGGAAAAAAAAATTTATATGCCTTTATGGCTCTTACGGTAGATCTATATACAGCGTATGCCTTTATGGCATTAGGGACGCGATGTATTTGTGTTCCGTTGAAGGATGTAAGAATAACGTCGTATTTTCGTTCCCTGGTAATATGGCCGTGATATGTTACTCGACGCATGCGCAGACACGCGATTTGGTCAGTTATCAAACCGAGGGAGCAAAAGTGCGCGTCATAGGCATGATATGAGCGTATTACATGAAGCTGTCAGGGAGACAGGCGCGATTTTGATTCGGGTGAAGCTGCCCTCGCTTCGCTCGGGCAGCAAACTTCACCCGAATCGAAATCGCGTACGTCACCCCAACAGCATCGTGTACTAATGCGTTCATATTATCATGCCTACGCGCACGTTTGCTTCTTAGGCTTCATACCTAACCAAATCGTGTGAAAGCGCATGCGACGACTACATATCACGGCCGAATGACATATGTGAGTCTTCTCTCTCGTAAGACACGCTTGAAATGGGGTTAGTTTGATGCATGTATGAGAAAAAATATTGTACGTCGTTCGGGAGAGAGGCGCGATTTTGATTCGGGTGAAGCTGCCCTCGCTTTGCTCGCGCAGCAAACTTCACCCTCATCAAAATCGCTCACCTCTCTCTCCCTAACAGCATAATGTACTATTTCAATTTTTCTCAAATATGAATGATTTCAGTCAACATTTCGGTTTTAAATAATATCTTTCTTCTGCAAATATTTCGGAAAAAATCTTATTATTGTAAAAAAATCATAAATTTTCTTCTTCCAACTTCAAATGACTGACATGATGATCGTTTTAATACCTTCCGTTTGTATAATAATCCGCTTTTTGCTTCAATACATTTATAACAATAACACATTTTTTTTCAATTATTTCACAACCAAATTAGGCTTCAATTGACTACGCTATAAATAAGGACATTTGTCTGATATAAAAAAAAGCAAGTCGCATTATTTTGGAATTCTACGAAATTAACATATTATACAAGACAAAAATGGAAAAAATGCGGTACATATTTCGTTTGCCCCATGATGTGGAGAAAATATTATTCGAAATAAAAATGTCAACTGACATCTCGATCCATATTTTGACAGAAATTGAAAACAAAAGAGAACAAAAAATTGATCGAAGAATTAAAATAAAACAAAAGATACAATAAAAAGAAATAATTAGAGAAAAAATTACGAAAGTATTTGGTTGAATAGTTGGTAATTGTACACATGAAGGTTATATAAAAATAATAATACCTCAAATTATGGAAAATTGTAACCTGAATTTAATCAGATAAGATCATTTACGAATATGTATTGTAACTTACTGCACCAATATCTCAGCTGAAGGCTGGAGATACGGTGCTAGTCCGCGTGAGTGTCTTTGTCACGGGTGTGATATTTTGGAGCTCCTCCTGTGGAAAAAGTTGAAAAACCACGAAATACCCAAAACAGACTCGGAGTAGGGTTTCCCCTAAACAGAGCTGTATCCTGATAGAGCTGGATATGCCACACTCGCCAAGCCTGCGCCGCAGCCCGAAACCGCTCTCAGACCAAGTCCGCGGATCGGGGTCACATACTGGACCAGTCACGCATACCAAGCCTACCGGCAGACTTGGATGTGGATTTTCATCCACACCGTTGCCGCAAAGCTAACGACGTTGTTTTATGAATGCTGAAATATCTTAACAAAATAATAGAATGAAAAGGAAGTTGAAAGAAAAGGATGCAGTTCAACAATAATAGATTTAATGATTAATCGTTAGATTAGCATAGCATGAACAAAAATAACAGAAAATGGCATTATTTAGCATGGGGTTTTCATGCAAAAAAAATCATAAAGAAATAAAGCAAAGCAAAAGAAATAGAGTTAATAAAGCAGAACGTAAAGATAAACTAAATCTAAATTTTTATGTTAATCAATGTTTCCGATAATTTAATATGAGTTAATTTTATTAATCCGAGGTTCGATAAATCCGATAGCTCGCGGCCTTCCAAACCGTGATCTGATTTAATTGCGCCGTTAAACTAGTTAATGCGACTTCTAAGCTTGCATTCTAATTTTTAAAGTGTATTCAAAATTAGTAAAACTATTTATGCGAAATGTGAATTTAATTAGACTTATTTTTCATAGCAAAAATCGTGATTATAGTACTTCAATTTTAGCAAGTCCGAATACGATTCAAGTGCAAGAGTGGTCACGCACTATTTTAGCTACGTTCCTAATGAGCGTTTCAAATGATGTGACTCGACGGGCGCTTCGCCACACAATCGGTAGCGGGGGCTCCGGTAACCCCTTTTTATAGCGAAATCCGCGACATCCGCGGATCTGCGGTGTGGCTGCACGGAACTCACGGTATGCACGGAATCGCGGCTCACTCGCGGTCGCTCCTGCGCGTCGCGGCTGCACGGTGGTCATTGTCCGACTGTACTGGCTAGGCAGCGGCCGTGCCAGCACAGCCGGAACGTTACAGTATCCCTATGCATTTTTTTACTATTACAAAAAACTTTCAGTTCTTTAACACCATTTATTTTAATTCAATTCAAAACCTTAATCATGAGCTTCGACTAATAGGGAAATATTAACCAACCAATCATAGAGTAGTTTGGCGTAGTGGGTAGAGCGTGCGACTAGTAATACAGCGAGTGCGAGCGGACTTGGGTTCAAATCCCGGTTATATCGAAAAAACCGGATGGCGTTTTTCTCAACGAATTTGCAATGCTTGTCCATCTACATGTAGAAATTTATAAAATGCGAACATGAAATTTCATTTTTTTTTTTTAGCCGAGACAACTAGATAGACGTGCTTGGTAAGTTCTCGACTGTAATTTCCACACACCCCTCAGGTTAAATAGTAGACTCCTCGCGAGTGGTAACCACTCATCAGTAGTTACTATTCACTAGTAGTCGCCAGTATTCGCGAATTTACAGTCTGAGAACTACTGAAAAACAGCAGTGGTAATCAATAGTATCCCTGTAGTTATTTCAGTAGTTCCTCAATAGTTTTTCCAGTGGTTTTTGAGTAGTCTTTCAGTAGTTTTTTCCGTACGGGATGTACCGCATTTTTTCCATTTTTGTCTTGTATAATATGTCAATTTCGAAGAATTCCAAAATAATGCGACTTACTTTTTTTTTTATTTCAGACAAATGTCCTTATTCATAGCGTAGTCAATTAAAGCCTAATTTGGTTGGGAAATAATTGAAAAAAAATGTGTTATTGTTATAAATGTATTGAAGCAAAAAGCGGATTATTATACAAACGGAAGGTATTAAAACGATCATCATGTCAGTCATTTGAAGTTGGAAGAAGAAAATTTATGATTTTTTTATAATAATAAGATTTTTTTTTAAATATTTGCAGAAGAAAGATATTATTCAAAACCAAAATGTTGACTGAAATAATTCATATTTGAGAGAAATGAAAAATGAAATTAAAAATTGAAAAACATAATAAAAATACTGAAGCTGTAATAGATTCAGCAGTGAATACTCGCAGTACTGCTCAAATTGGTTACCACTAGCAGTAATCACTACTTAAGGACGTTGCCTACCGAGCTCGCGCGGGAACTTAGGCTTCCCGCGCAACTCGAGGCAGACGGCCGAGGGGAAGAGTGGGCAGGACTTCAGTCTATGCCCCTTGCACGCTAAGGCCCCCCGCTCCGTTGAAACTAGCCCGCTCCGGTGAAAATCCGCTGTTTTGTGCTTCGGCTCATGCAAGTTTTATCACAGCTCGTACGTACGATTTTATTGCTTTTGGTCTCAAATTGAAGGTAAAGGATGTATCTGTGTCGTGTATTTCGTAGAATCTCGAAAAAAAATTTCGTCCTCGTTTTATTACGACGGAAACTTTGCTTACTTTCAGTGCCGGTTTTTACGACACTGAAAAATAATTTCGAACTTCGGAAAAATACACGACACAGATTGCTCCTTTACCTTTGATATGCTTCTAAGATAACTTCGATATCTTTATAAATGACGGAGAAAACTTGCATCGCGTGTACATCTACAAACGCGCGCTGCACCGGGGGTAGGCAACGTCCTTAACTTGTTAAGTAGAATATGAGTAAACTACTGAAGCTGTAGTAGATTCAGCAGTGAATACTCGTACTACTGCTCACAGTAGTTACTACTAGCAGTAGTCACCACTCAACTTGAGAAGTAGAATATGAGTCAACTACCGAAGCTGTAGTACACTCAGCAGTGAATACTTGTACTACTGCTCACAGTAGTTACTATTAGCAGTAGTTACTACTAAGGGGTATGCTATTTACTGAACTTACCTCTCACCTCTAGGAGTGACTACTTAATTAACTACAAACCTTCAGTAGTTACTACTTAGTTACTACACCGCTCCAGTAGTAACTACTGAAAATCCAGTAGTTTTTTCCGTACGGGCATGTACACAAAGTGCACCTACCATAATAAGAGTTGTCACAATCCCTTGTTTCATTAGAAGTCTCACGATCACAGGATGACAGACTGCTCATTCTGTTGTGACAATGGCTGAATTAAGGATGCCAAGTTTTTTCACCTCACACCAACCAATTAAGGTAATTAGTGTTTGTCTGGCAATTTAATATTAGGACTTATCGGCCTGTTTACTTTGTAATGAATGTGAATTTCATTGTATTCAATTTTTACTTGCATTGTATTTGTCTGTTATAAGTTCATTTCTTTCTTACTATATTGACTTCCATCACAACGTACCTATATACAATGTGAGATTTACTAAACTGTTTGTCATAATTTTGAATTTTTTTCAATAAACAGCCTCTGATGAAAGCAGAACACTACTGCCGAAACGTCAGGCAAAATTGACTTCAAAATACATGACTCGACTGGATTGATTGAGACCTTCCTCTAAAAAACATAAAAAGATTTTCATATTATCATCGTATGGTAGGTAGATACACCTGAAGAATCGCTATACCTAACGAGCTGATTATTACCACCCGAGTAGGCTGACGTTGTAGCCATCATCATCAACCATTGTTTACATCTACTTCTCCACGCGGATCATAATTGAATACCTGCGAAGCGTGAAAACACTCTGACTGCTCACATGATTCCTCCACGAACCCCTCATTACATATATTTCCCAGCAAGCCTGCTGTATACTGTAACGTATCCTTAGTATAAGCCATAGGCAATACACGCACACGCCAACATGTCACTGTATAGAGCAGCGCAGTAGCGCGCAAGCTAGCTCACGCATAGCAAGAACATCAGATGTGACGTCATTACGAATATAAAAGGCGACCGTCACACGCCTCATGAGCGGACTCATGCCATAGCGGCGTACCGTCTCACATATCCATTTAGCTTCACAATTATAACCTCTTATTTGAGCATAGCAAGAGCCAAAGCGGCCACAAGTAAAAATTTAATAATTATTTTTTTGGATAATTTCCAAAGCGGGAATTATACCATCGAGTAGAATCAATCAAATTGAATAGTTTAGCCAAAGCGGCACTATTAAAACAATAAATTCAGCAAACAGAAAACAATCACAAAGTCCGGCACATAGTGCAGCGCGCGATAGAAATAAGTTAGGTTAGGTTTCAAAGATTCGAAAAACTCACATTTTATTTTATGTCAACATTTTCATTTCTATTATTTTTCTTTTGTATTATGATTTTTGTTAAAACAAGGTTCTATAGAACAATATTTCTTTTTGTTAAATAAATAGAGAACGGTCTAATGACCATCAATTTATCAGGAATCTGATCTTTGTTTCTATTTTCTTATAAATTGTTTTCTTTTAATAATTTCTTTAATTTTCAGTCAACTTAAAATCATTAGCTAGATATCAGTATCGGTGCGTTGATCTCACCAGCAACGGTAGCTCTATAGCACCTACCTTCGTCTGGTGAGTGAGACATATCCCAGATCTGATTAAAACGGTATCGGTGAGTCAAATTCAACAGCACGGTAGCTCTATAGCACCTATCGCTGTCTGGGGAATTTGACATATCCCAGATCCGTAGGGAAGCAGCTCTGGTAGTGAAAAATCTATCCGAGTCTGCATTAGGGTAAATTAAGGGTTTTTTCAACTTTTCCCAGAGGAGCTCCAAATATCATAACCCGTGACAAAGAACTCACGCGAACTAGCATAATTTCACCAGCTTTCAGCTGGTGAAACATATGCAGAAAGTTACATTTGGCGCCCAACGTGGGGCTCCTCAAATAAAATTAAATTCATTTAAATTTCATAAATTCATAGTAGATTCATTGTTAAACTTAAATTCACTTGTTTTGGGGCAATTTCAGGACTACAAAGTCAAATTCACTTAAAATCATTTCTTAGCTTCATTTATTTCATACAAAGCATCAAAAATATAGGAAAATGGAGGGAAGGGATCAGGTTCCTGATAAACAGGGCGATAAAATTGTAGGTCAGCCCGGACCAACGAATAGAGACACTGGTTTCCATGAGTCAGACACTTCTACGGCAAATAACAGCATATTAAGTCACGTTGAGAGTCCAAGCCGTGATCACAATGAGTCTTTAGCAGCAATAGCAGCTACCTTGCTTTCTCTAGAAAAGACCAATGAGCGGATGGAAAAGAAAATGGAAAATAGATTTGCTCAAATGGAAAGAACAATTAACAATTTCCATATGACTAATATAGAAGCGCAAGTAGTATTTGAGAATAAAATCAGTAAGAAGTTAGACGAGACAACTGCTAAAAGCAAAAAAAGAATTGACGACATGGAAACCAAAGTCAATATAGTGTTAGATAAATGGGACACTGATTTTAGTAATTGCAACGATAAAATAAGTAGAGTAGAATCAACTATAAGAACAGAACATGATAGTGATCTCGAAGTCTTGAATAGTAAAATTAAAGAGAGAGATCGAATCATAAATGAAAAGATAAAGGATATAAATCATAAACACGAAAGTCTAAAAATAGGGTTAGACGCAGACTTAAAAAGATTAAAAACTAGGGCGACAGGTCCCATTGGTAGTAGTAGTCAAGACCCACTTAGATTTATTACAAAGCAATTAAAATTACCCACATATTCGGGAAAAGCCTGGGAAAAACCCATGGTGTACATTAGAGAAATCGAAGAATATTTCACATTTTTAGGAGCCGATGAGGATTTAAGACTTCAATTGCTAGGTCAAAGTCTCACCGGAGATGCCAAGGACTGGTGGACTGCGCGTCGCGACGCCATAAATGACTGGGATGCATTTAAGTCAAAATTCACTGCTAGGTTCTGGGGTGTCGAAATCCAAAGAGAGATTAGAAAAGATTTAGAGTTTGGCTTTTACATCGTAGACTCTAAAATCACTTGGTCGGAATATGCCAACCGTAAATTCGCTGCTGCCGCAGGATTAAATCCTCGAGTGCCTGAGGAAGAAATAGTACGATCACTTATTAGACATTTTGATGAGCACGTGGTTGAGGCTGCTAGATGCCGGAATATCTCGGAAATAGATGCACTTCTTACATTTTTAGATGAAATGCAGACAGGGGGCCGATCTAACGCCTCACGTAGATCAGCAAATCAATTAATGTTTAATAAACAGGGTCCATCGACTAGCCGAGTTTACGAAGAGAAAAACAAACCCCTTTCATGGCGAACAAATAATAACCAGGGATCAAAGCCATTCCAGAATCGCGACTCGTCAGACAAACCTGATACGCAACGTCGACCTGGACAAAGCGATTATGTCCACAACAAGTCAGAAAATTGGAAAAATGCTAAAGTCCAATGTATCACGGAAAGTAAGATCGATGAAACAGAAATCGATACGATATTAGAATCAAGTCCGGAAAACTAGATGGCGCTGTGCCGAAACTGGATATTACAGTTCCGACACAGCGTGATCTAATTATCTCCGCGGCAAATTTAAAAAAGCCAATTCAAGATGATAATTTATTCGAAGACCCAGCCAATTACTTATTAGCTGAGGATGAGGAGGTAGAAAAGGTTAACAAACAATGTCCAGAGATTCGTTTAATTATTGAAAATATTACAGTGCAAGCTCTTATAGATACAGGCAGCCAAATAAGTTGTATTTCACAAGATTTTTATGATCGAAATAAAATTTCTCTTTCAAAATGTGAGCGGCTACCTGTCGTAAATACTCAGATTTTTGGAGTAATAGGGGGCAAGCCAACGAAAATAAAGGAACAAATATTTGCCAAAGTTAAAGTAAATGAATTATTTGATAAAATTAATTTCCTCATTATTAGCGGTCTAAGAAGGGAAGTTATTATCGGGATAGACACACTCCATAAATGGAAAGCCGATCTTGACTTAAGAACAGAGAGGCTAAGATTAGAATTGTCACCAGGGTACTGCTCGGTGGAGTTATATAAAACCGATATATTGCAAACTGATCAGATAGCTAATATTGATTTTGTAGAAGACAAAATAGCAAACCAGGAAGACGACATGACACAATATAATTTGACCAATGATGAGGTTGAAGAGAAACTCACTGAATGTCAGGTATTAAATAAAGCTGAAATAGAGATTTTTTCCAACCTATTAAACGAGTATAACGACATTTTTAGTAAAATACCCGGTCGAGTAGCAATTTATGAGCATAAGATAAAGATCTATGAAGATAGGCCTTTTGTCAGACGATCCTACCCGATCCCAATGATCCATAGGGAAAAGGTAAATCTCGAAATAGAAAAAATGCTAAAAATTGGCGTAATTGAAAGATCTTATAGCGAATACGTTAATCCTTTAGTGGTCGTGGAAAAAAAATCTGGAGAAATCCGATTGGTGCTCGATGCACGTTTCATAAATAAGCTAATAATACCTGACCATGATTGTGCTCAATCAACTGAGGTCTTATTTCAGAGGTGTAATAACAATACCTACATGTCAAGTCTCGACCTGACTGCTAGTTTCTGGCAAATTCCACTCCATCGCGATTCACGAAAATATACTGCATTTATGCATGAGGGCAAAACGTACCATTTTACTGTCACACCATATGGGTTAAATACGAGTTTGGCGAGCCTAGTCAGAGCATTAGATTTAGTTTTAAAAAATACAGAGCAGTTTACGATAAATTTCGTAGACGACATCCTGTGCTGTTCTGACTCTGTCCAATCTCACTTGGCCCACCTTAAAGTTTTATTCGAGACTTTTAGGAAATATAACATGACGATAAACTTTAAAAAATCGAAATTCTTTCGAGAAGAAGTAGACTTTTTAGGTCATAAAATAACAAAGACAGGTATTAGACCTCAACCAGAGAAAATCGAGGCGATTAAACATTTTCCA
Source organism: Tenthredo livida (assembly GCA_963992785.1). Taxonomy (NCBI): domain Eukaryota; kingdom Metazoa; phylum Arthropoda; class Insecta; order Hymenoptera; family Tenthredinidae; genus Tenthredo; species Tenthredo livida. The sequence continues at coordinate 24,691,648 of OZ023069.1, read as the reverse complement.
ACGCCGAAAAACGTAAAACAGTTAAAAGGATTTTTAGGCCTTACAAATTATTATAATAAATTTACAAAAGACTACTCAGACGCAACGTTTCCCTTATTAGCTTTAATAAGAAAAGGTGCCAAGTGGGATTGGACCGAGGAAATGAACAGACAGTTTAATCTAGTTAAGGACATTTTTTGTGAAAAAATGATATTGCATCACCCCGATCCAAGCAAACGTTACTATTTAGAGTGCGATGCTAGCAATTTTGCAGTAGGCGCAGTTTTATATCAGGTGTCTGACGAGAACGAGAAGCAAATTGTGGGATTGGCAAGCAGAACCATGAAAGGCGCAGAGCTTAATTATTTTACAAGCGAGAAAGAGTTAATGGCTATAGTTTTTGCTTTAGGAAAATTCAGATCATATATCATAGGTGCAAAACTAACAGTACGCACAGATCATCACGCTTTAACCTTTTTGTTTTCATGTAAACTTATAAGCTCCAGGCTAGCTCGATGGGCTCTGTTTATCCAAGCATACAATTTTGAAATTGAGCATATCAAAGGAACGGAAAATATAGTTGCTGACATCCTTAGCAGAAATCCACCTGAAATAAAAGAAGTAGCATCTGAAATTGTAGAATTTAACGTAGCAGCATTAGCAAAAGAAATAAAAAATGATTTAAAAGAAAATTTAAAAGTCTTTTGGAAATTTCAAAAGCAGGATAAAAAGGTTTGCGAGTTAATGCAACCAGAAAGTTTAAATAGAAATAAAAACCTCATCGTAGAGAATAACATTTTATATCATAAAAATCCAGAGGGCGATTATAAAGCTTACATACCCGAGGGTTTGCTCAAAGATCTTATAGACGAGTGTCACGAGGCATACGGCCACGTAGGTGCATCAAAATGTCATAAACTACTTAGAGAGGGTTTTTATTATCCAAAATTAGCAAAAAGAGTGCGACAAATAATTGCGAAATGCGACAAGTGTCAACGATGTAAGGTGCCAAACCGTTATTCATATGCAACAATGCAAAACATAGTTCCGAAAGGAGTAGGGGATCTGGTGTCCATAGATTTTTTAGGACCACTACCAGCCAGTAAAGGTAACTATAAATGGCTCCTGGTAACGATCGATGCATTTAGCAAATACGTCAAGCTGTATCCTTTGAGGTCGGCGAACGCGCAGTCCACAATTACTTGCATCTTCAGGGATTATATTCCAGAATTAGGGAAGCCGAAGCGAATCCAGTGCGATCATGGCACACAATTCACTTCATCCCAATGGATAAATAAACTAAAAGATGAAAACATTATATTAATTTTCTCGTCAATCAGGCATCCTCAAGGAAATATTGTCGAACGAGTAAATAGGGAAATTGGTAGATTTTTTCGTACCTTCCTGACAGACAATCATACACAGTGGATTAACTGGATTAGAGTTATTGAAACTTGTATAAATGAAGTGTGCCATGATGGTACTGGATTCGCTCCTTGCGAGGTCCAATTAAAAAGTAGACCAACCAGATTTTGGGCAGATTGGATTAATCCAAAAATTAAAGATATTCCATATGATGTCAAACTCCACTTAGTGGAAAAGAATATAAAGAAAAACGGTAAAAGAAGAGCCGATAGGTTTAATTCTAGCCACAAATTATCTAGATTTAAGGTAGGTGATAAGGTTTTAATAAGAGCACTAAATGTGTCGGACAGTGGTAATAAAAAGATGGCTAAATTCTTTCCATTATATGAAGGACCTTATATTATAAGCCAACAAATAGGAGAGGCTACATACATCCTAGAGAATATAAAGACAGGATTAGAAAGGGGACGTTTCCATGTAAATATGATGAAACTATATTTAGAATCAGTTTGAATCAACTATTGAAAATACTTTGTGATTAGCCAGAATTTAGACTAGAAATAAGAATAAAAGTATTGAGATAATCCGCTAAAGAGGATTACCAGGAATATATAAATCATGACGAAATTAGAATTCGAGTACAGTACTCGCAATGGATTTCTCGAAATACGGTTATTCAACGATGCCAGAAAAGAGTATACAAGTAGTGGAAGGAGACATAGATTGTCACGACGCTAACAATAATTTATATAAAACGCTAAGTCCATCCGGACGTTTTATTAATGGAAACGGGATACATAGAACCGGAAGGGGTACGCAAACAAAAAAAGAAAAATCGAAGAAGGTAGCTAAGGGGAGTACCCCAGCTATAAAAACAGCACGAGAAGAAGGAAAGGAGGAAGAGGTAAAGAAGAAGAAGGAAAAGTTACACGAGGAAAACCCAAACAACATTACATGGAAATTGGCAAGGATCGATATGAAGGAAAGGACGGAGGAGGAAAAGGCTGCACACAAACATAAAGTCGAGATGTTCAGGACGTTTGGACCAATAGCATTGGCTGCTATTGATCTGGACGCCGAGATAAAACATCAACCTCCAATCAATTTCGGGGTACCAAAGGTCGAGACCGATGCAGCAGATGAAGATCTCGGGGCCCGACTGCACATTCCATCACCGCTGTCCTTTGCCAGTGACTTCGACTTACCGATCCTGGGTCCAGATGATTTAACTTCAGATCTTTCTCTCGATATCCCTGTGCCTATTTTATTATCTTTGGAGGACGAGCTACCGGATTTCATGGGGGAATTCGACATCGATGATCCTCTGGCAATGGATAGGGACTAAAACAAAAAAGAAAACTCGGACATGACATAACCAAAAAACCTCGGACATAACAAAAAACTTTTCTCGGACATGACAATTTAATACTTGGATGTAACAACTATAAAAAGAAAATAAGGCGCAACCTGCACAAGATCTAAAGGTTTTATCAACTTACTTGCCGGTGCATCACAGAAGAAGCTCACAACCGCACATCCGTTGATAAAAAGAGGGCAATGTAACGTATCCTTAGTATAAGCCATAGGCAATACACGCACACGCCAACATGTCACTGTATAGAGCAGCGCAGTAGCGCGCAAGCTAGCTCACGCATAGCAAGAACATCAGATGTGACGTCATTACGAATATAAAAGGCGACCGTCACACGCCTCATGAGCGGACTCATGCCATAGCGGCGTACCGTCTCACATATCCATTTAGCTTCACAATTATAACCTCTTATTTGAGCATAGCAAGAGCCAAAGCGGCCACAAGTAAAAATTTAATAATTATTTTTTTGGATAATTTCCAAAGCGGGAATTATACCATCGAGTAGAATCAATCAAATTGAATAGTTTAGCCAAAGCGGCACTATTAAAACAATAAATTCAGCAAACAGAAAACAATCACAAAGTCCGGCACATAGTGCAGCGCGCGATAGAAATAAGTTAGGTTAGGTTTCAAAGATTCGAAAAACTCACATTTTATTTTATGTCAACATTTTCATTTCTATTATTTTTCTTTTGTATTATGATTTTTGTTAAAACAAGGTTCTATAGAACAATATTTCTTTTTGTTAAATAAATAGAGAACGGTCTAATGACCATCAATTTATCAGGAATCTGATCTTTGTTTCTATTTTCTTATAAATTGTTTTCTTTTAATAATTTCTTTAATTTTCAGTCAACTTAAAATCATTAGCTAGATATCAGTATCGGTGCGTTGATCTCACCAGCAACGGTAGCTCTATAGCACCTACCTTCGTCTGGTGAGTGAGACATATCCCAGATCTGATTAAAACGGTATCGGTGAGTCAAATTCAACAGCACGGTAGCTCTATAGCACCTATCGCTGTCTGGGGAATTTGACATATCCCAGATCCGTAGGGAAGCAGCTCTGGTAGTGAAAAATCTATCCGAGTCTGCATTAGGGTAAATTAAGGGTTTTTTCAACTTTTCCCAGAGGAGCTCCAAATATCATAACCCGTGACAAAGAACTCACGCGAACTAGCATAATTTCACCAGCTTTCAGCTGGTGAAACATATGCAGAAAGTTACAATACATAAACTAACGCTCCAGTCAACGTTCAAACACTCGGTTACATTTGTACGTCGACTCAACGGTGCGCTCAAATCCTAATATACAAACAAGCAAATATGGCAGACGACATTCTTATACGTATGGAAAATAATCTTAACGAGCAGTATAAAATATTGCTAAATAACACCAATCCAGAAGTATGTCAAAGGTTCATGAAGAATTGTGATGAAGTCGTAAAATGATTGTATACACAATTAAAAACAATACGCTTCTCCGGAACCAAACAGACTTGTGAAACTCGTATACGTAGAAAGAGGAATTATAAGACAGTGATTGCTCAACAAATTTTGGTAGGCGGCGGATTGAACTCAACGACGCGGAAAAAACCTAAAACATATATCTGGCATGACATTGAATCAGCTTTCGCTAACCGTATTGGAATCGGTCTCATCACAAATCTTAAACACATCGACGTTAAACAATTTCTCAACGATGGTAAATCCACAATCTGAAGAAATATGCAGAAAAAATATCGGTGCGTCAAAATTTATTTAGTGTTTTCCGGTGAATTTGTGACAAAGGAAAATACAGACATAAAATACTTTCATACCCCTTCGAAACAAATCATATTTATGAGCGACTTAAGGTAGTTCTTCCGGTACAGTCCCACCAAACGTGGGTTTCAGAGAAGATTTTGAATACATCTCGATGGGAAAAAATCTGAAAAAAATTAAGCATGTAGAAGATCCTCGGCAGATTGATTTTGCATAATAATTCAAAAAAGTTATTGACAAATTGATGGAAAAAACGTTCAAACATGTCGCGTCCCTAATGCCATAAAGGCATATCGCCGTTATAGGCCTTTATGGCATACTAATGCCAAAAAGGCATACAGTTTTTTCAAACTTTGTCTACCGCTTTGAGAACATGAGAATCGCATAGAAAGTCAAAAAAAAAAAATTCGTTTTCGTAAAACCAAAAAGGCCTATGGCCAAAAACATATACTCTTTTGGCACTATTTTTTTTTTTTTTCTTTTTACCCTAATGCCAAAAAGGCATATTTTTTGGGACATAGGCCCTTTTGGTTTTAGGAAAATTGATTTTTTTTTTGACTTTTTATGCGTTTTTCATGTTTCCAAAGCGATAGGCAAAGTTTGAAAAAACTATATGTCTTTTTGGCACTGGTATGCCATAAAGGCCTATAACGACGATATATGCCTTTATGGCATTAGTGACGCAAAATATAATCATCCACAATGAAATAAGTGAAATCATTACACCGTACCGAACCAAGACATTGCACGATTTGCAAAACAACTCAGAAAAGGCATAAAAATATGTGTGTGAATTTGAATTTGCGTGTTGTATTTTATTGTGATTTATTTTTGTTTATATGCCTTTTCGGCATTAGTTATCATTTCGCCTAAAACCAAAAAGGCATTTGCATAATTATAGGCCTTTTTGGTCTTAGTTTTGTTTTTTCTTAAAATATCCATTTCAAGTTATTCTGAAGCGATTGGGCGGAAAAAAAAATTTATATGCCTTTATGGCTCTTACGGTAGATCTATATACAGCGTATGCCTTTATGGCATTAGGGACGCGATGTATTTGTGTTCCGTTGAAGGATGTAAGAATAACGTCGTATTTTCGTTCCCTGGTAATATGGATATGAAAAAAAAGTGGCTAGAAGCTATTCGGAGACCGACGTTCATCCCGAAAAATAGACGTGGCTTGTGCGACCATTATTTGAAATACGAAAATTTCGTACACGAAAGTCGAGATGGAGGTATGTATTCATAAATACGTGGTCTACTATCCCACCAAACTCCATCATCGTAGTGAATTCTGTCAATTTGTATTGTAATTGTTTCATTTTGAGTTTTTACTGAACACGTGGACGGAACCCATTTTGGTATGATTTAAAAAATGCTCCTGTTTTTTTGAATTTCGAAAGGATATAAGTGCTAGGAAACGCCGATTGATGTCAAAGAAGTTAGTGGAACCGGGTTATTGTGCGGATGAATCCGACTCCGATGAAAGTTTTGAAGTCGAAGAACCCGCATGCATTTCTGAGGGTATGTACACTGTTAAAAATGATTGTGAACTTACAACCAGCGCCGGATTTACCTATAGGCCCGAGAGGCCCGGGCCTAGAGCGGCATTATCTAGGGGCGGCAAAAATTTGGTTTGACAATCCAAATCATATGCAACTTGTATGATGAAATTATTATTTTTTTTTTTGTACAAATGAAGAAGTCCTAATGTTAGAAAAATGTGCCTATGAAAAGATATAAATCCTCATCTATGAAATATGTAACAGAATTATTATTATTATTATCATATGTTCAATATGTTTCGAATACTTTTTAATTTCAACCAGAAGCATTGAAAAGTCAATAAATTCAAAAATACTCGAAAATATTCGAATGTTGCTGAAAAATACGGTAAAAATAAATTTTGAAAAAAACTTCAAAACTTATGAAATTTTTTCACCAATGTAAGAATGTGTCCATTCAAAAAGGTCAGAACAGTTGTAGGATCAACAATATTTGATGAGGTAATGAAAGAAGTAAGCGAAAAACAAATTGACATCTAAAAAGGGCAAAAATCCCATGGTAATCAAATGGGACAAGTATCGTCCTACAGGCAGGGGTTAATAGCACTTAAAAAAAAAATAGCATAATTGTTTTTGGGCTATGAACTAATAATTCGGCCCATACCCAAGTAGAAAAAGTCAATTCGGGAAATAACGGACACTCTAATATGCAGCTATATCGGAAGATCTTGAACGAAGCGACTGTTTATAAGCATGTATAATACAAATTATTGAATATTGATCTATCCTGATTGACAAAATCTCATTAGTCAACAGATGACTAGGTAGGGGGGCGGCAAATAAGTTCGGGACTACAGGCGGCTCCAAGTTAAATCCGGCGCTGCTTACAACACATTTACTACACATTAAAAGTTTTGCAAAATTACAAATGTGGCGTAGAAAAGTAAATTGCTAAGCTTGTTCTATAAATTTACAAATAAATTCTTGATTTTACTGAACCTTCATAAGAAAAACACAAAATTGTACTTGAATTCGCTAAATTGTTCAGTAAATTTGAAGTATATTTGTAACTTAATTTTACAGGAAATGTCTTGTAAATTCACTAATCATATGTATGTGAATAAAACTTCCAAACTATTCAGTAAATTCACAATAAACATTTTTTACAGTGATATACCACGTACTTTCGTGAACAGTTTCCTAATAATAATAATTATTCGAATTCAAACTGAGTTCATTGAAATGCGTTGAAAACCAATAATAAATGAATGAATCAAATAACAATAAAAATTAAAAATTAAAAAAAATTAAAAATAAGAAATTAAGAAAAAAAAAATAATAATAAATGAATAATAATAAATGTACGTATAATAAACATAATTCCAAATCGTAGTAATAGTTTACGCCTATAAATCCTTTCATCAATCCCAGAGAATTTTTGGAAGAAAATCTTCGTACCGGCCCGATACTAGTGCCTGACCAGATCTCGGCTAGGGCAAATCGCGCTAGTGTCACTGGTCAGGAACTTAATGTTTCCCCGTGACACTATTGGCTGGATTCTGGCCAGTTATACCGACCCGCGCCCGACTTGAAACAGGGCTGACTGGTCGGGACCCGACCAGATCCCGATATAAATTTCTACACGGGAAGCGAGGCGTCAGAATAGTAATTCATATACGCTATCCAGTCTCAAGCAAACGCCGACACTTGTACAGCCGCCGGCTTGTATTCTGGATGAATGTTCTTTTGGCGACATTTCGTTAACGTTTATTTATTTCATTTGTAACCTGGGATTTGATTTTCTTTTAACTCACCGCGCAACATCCACGCACATTCGCTGTTTGTTCTGATATTTCAAATATATTAGCCATATCCTCAATATTTAGTGGACTTAGATTATAAGTAAGGCCGAGAATTTGGTTTTTTTAAAAGAGAGAGACAAAAGATGGGGGGAGCTAAAATTTTTAATTGGTTGAATTTTTATAGATTTGTGTTTGTTCATTTGAATCGAGTGAAGCGAGCAATGAAGCAAAAATAAGTTTTATCAATCCAAAACGAATATTCGTATATGTTATAATCCCAGTATGTTAAATAATATTATTTTAAGCTGTCTAATGAAGTCTTATTTTTTGTCTTCAAATGAAGTCTTACTTTTTGTTTTAAAATGAAGTCTTATTTTATGTCTTAATATGAAGTCTTACTTTTTGTCTTAAAATCAAGTCTTACTTTTCTTTATTTCTTATGGACAAAAATGTCTATCATAACCCGAAAGAAAGCCACCGTCGGCATATACGATACGAGCGTAGATTGACAATAGCCAACGCATTGGAAAAACATTAACCGATATTTGAAAAACTAAAAATGTTGAACGATACACCCGATGATATTTTAAAAGCAGGCAACTTGAACAATGCGCCTAGCTCACACATTCTCCAAAAAATATCGAGCAAGAACCATTCCAAGTATGACCTTGATAAAGATTTTATAACATTTATGTTAAAATCAATCAAAGAACAAAAAAAAACTATAAGAGGGGCACATTAACGGATACATCCGAGAATTCTCACACGGAGAGAAAAGAATGGTAAACTTGTTGTATCTTACTTGCTTGGCGAATTTTATACATGAATACGTGAAAAAATAACAGTCAGTCAATAAATTTTAATTTCCAGTCCCAGAATTTTTACCATTCAGAACCGTAATTTTTGCGGGTAAAACAAGGTACAACAAGATTGCCGTACAGAACGGTAATTTTTCACGGACTTCTCCATAATTTTTATAATTTTTTTCTCCGTGCAGTACAACCATTCGGTATCGTCTTATTTAGTAAGAAACAGATTCGCTGTGTGCTCGCAGATACTCGTAAATTGTTTAATGTTGATGCAACGGGCTCTCTAATAGCACAACCCAAAAAAATCAATTCTGCTACAACAGTGTATTACTACGCACTCATTTTACCAGGATGTGATGATTTCGGGTCACTTCTCGTCGCTGAATTTATACCCGCAAAGCAGGATATTATTACGATCAGACATTTTCTCGACGTTTTCTGCGATAATTTGAAGAAAATGTCTGCACGACAAGTTAAGAAAATTGAGACCTATTTTAGCTTAGCGCTATTGCAATCAGCTTGTAGAGCATTCAATAACATACCTTTATCGGAGTACATGAAGCTCATGTTTGATACGGACGAACGAAAATTCGAATCACAAGGGAAAATAACAATTATACACATTTGTTCATCACACTTCATTAAAACAGTCATCCACAAAATCAAGAAATGTTTCTCCAGTCATAAATATCAGAAAAAGGAGCGTTCTGTTGCGGCATCAGCTCTTTTAGCAAATATGATACATTGCAACAGTATATCCGCCGCTGTGAAACCTTATGAATCATTTGTCACAATCTACGGCTCAGAGTTTAAGTCTACTGATTTTGATGAACATTTGGAATCAGTAAAGATTCAAAAGCATACCGATATCACCGATGATCCCATTCCGCTTTTTGAACACGCCGCAGTAGAGGAGAATGCATGTGATCGGAAAAGTTCACCATCTTATGTATCAAAGTTTTGGCGAAATTAAATCAGATGTATTGAAAACTAACAAAAGTACATCACTTCGTAATAAATTTTACTCGAACGAATTTTTTAGGTATGTAAGTGAACTTTTGTTGATGTACTTTCCTCTATGGTCAGATGTAGGTATTGTAGAATTCGGCTTAACTCGTGACAGTAACGCGTCTATAGAAAATTACTTCAAAATCCTGGTTCAGTCCCAATTATACTTGGTTCGTGAATATCGATTAATTAGAAAATAGTTGATGAATAATCATCGGACTGACTCATGGGATTTTCCATTCCATGAGGGGAGGCAATCCCAGGCCAGGTCTGACCCTCGGGTTTTTCCAGTACCATAAAACAGCGCACATTTATTCTTCGTGAAAATAACCATGCCTGGAAAGATAGAAAGAAGGACAAAGGCTGGAACACGTTCTGCGACTCTTGATTGTCTATGAATTTGGGACTTTCGAATTTCCCCAAGTTTATGGCTTTCAGGTGGTCGCCAGACGCGGCGGTCACTCGGCGGCCCGCTAAGGGTCCCACGCTGAGGGCCTCGCGAATGTGACGTAGGCGACGTTGGGTTTTTCCAACCCCTACCAAACCACGCATGGAGGTGTATCTGGCATTGCCTCCCACCCTCTCGGGTTCAGGCCCAAACGCACAGGCTAATGTAGCTCAAGTTGAAATAGAGAAGGCAGTCTTCGTCGAGTATTCGCCTAGTAATACATCCCTCCGCTGCGGTGCACTTACACCCCCGGAGTAGCGACTTGACTCACTGAATACACTTATATTCTTCTATCATATCGCTTATAGGTCACTTTGCCTAGGTGTAATTTTACAGTATTCATACCATCAATCGGTTATTCAAATCTTTATTCCTAATAATTTGACTCTTATATATAATCGTTATTTGTAATGTTACAGGATTTTAATAAATTACTTTGTTATTGAAATATCATTGCATTACTTCAACACACACAGAGAAAATATATACCGATGCAGGATCACCTAATCCTGATAGCACTTCATCAAACAATCCTGATGGTGAAACACGTATTCCCGCTCCTCGATTTATGACTAAGAACTACAAGTTTATCGAGGGAAGACTGAAAGAGCTCAGTTTCTCACTCAACACCGCCAGAGTTGAGAAAAGGCGCAAGAATGATATAGAATTTGAAAATTCTGCAATTGAAACGTGGAAACGGCCTATGCGAGGGAGGTTTAACCGGTTTTTACAAATATCAAAATTCGTGGTCCAGACGAATGAATCAGTGAAAGATTCGAAATCGACACAAAATTGTGCAGATTTCGAGACCGCTGTTCTCGGTTATCCAAAAGATTCACACCTGAAAATTATTAAATTAGAATCGGTCACTAAATCACATGAAAGTCTGGTAATTTTAGAAATTCCAAAGACTGCTCAGAAGCTGATAATAAAAGCTTCAAAAGTTTCGTGGATCATCTTCACCAAACACTTGATTTTCCCCCCAAATTTCGTTTGAATCGGTCGAGTCGTTCTCCCGTGATTCAGGATACACGTAATAATAATTATTTTGACGGTAAAACACTGACCACTTCGTAACCGGCAGCGGTAAGATCTCTGGAAGTTTCGTGGATCATCTCCACCAAACACTTGATTTTGCCCCTAAATGTCGATTGACTCGGTCAAGTCGTTCTCCTGCAATTCAGGATACAAACAAACTTTCGGCGTACACACGCACATACATACATGTTGGAAAATGTTGGAAAATGATTGTGTGAGTGATGAAACAGATTTCTAAGTTAAAGAGAATTTTTTTTGTCGGTTTCCCGTTTTTCGCGATGACGAATCTAATAGGCACTCCGCTATGCGATCGTACCTAAAAATGAGGTTTTGAAAAACTTACCAGTTAAAAGTTCCCTGTTACATACTAGATGGCCCATAATTGAACAGGTCATAATTCAACAACTCGAAACAGTAGCACAGAAGCTTGCGAAGAGGAAAAAGCATGCACTGAGTCTCGATGATCTGGTGTTAATTAGATTATTGCCAACATTGCAATCAGATAAATCTATAAAAATAACCTCCATCTAAAAATGTTTATATTCTGAATAATCATAATAATTAATATATATGCACTTTCAGATTCACGAAATGCTGCCGTTTTGTATGTGCTGCAACTATTGATTGGCAATAATGGATGTGGTCGGAAGCGCAAAAGAGGCGAACCAGCTCAAGTGAACCTAAAATAGCAACCAACAGAAATATAAGATCATTTTGTATGCCGAGTAAAAGTAAGTTAATTTTCTGGAAGATAGTTTCCATGGTACGAACATATTTTAATTTTTCTTGAAATATTTTTTAGGAAACTAACGATACTGAAATCGAAGCTTCGAGAGACAAGCTTCATGCCATAACAAAGATACCTTCCAGCCCATGATTTTGGTGTCTGGGTCTTTCACAAAAATTGAGGAATTGTTCGTGATCGTTAATAACTGGGAGTACAAAGTCTCCTCGTGTGTGGATGCACTGAACGCAGCATTTGACATTGAATTGCCAAGGGATTCATTGATTGAACCAATAAAAGAATTACTTGGCCTAACTAAGCAAGCGCTCCGCGAAGTTGGGTTGATACGAGTTTTTGAACAACCACGATGATTGTCTGCGAAGAGTGCAAATTGACTTTCAGAAATAATACCATTTTCATACGACATGTAAATTTAACCCATTCTCACTTACAAATCTTTAAATGTACTGAATTAAATTGTCAGAAATCTTCTGCATCATTGGACTCTTTCCTTAAACATAAGCGTGCCAAACATCGAGACGAAGTCAAAATGCTTACATCGGTGCTTGATACACCGTCATCTTTATTTGTAACAAATTTCAATAATTCCTCCGAATATTTTCAAGAAGTGCTTCCCTCTACGCTTTTTCAAGAAGACTCTTCTGAATCAAGTAATTCAGTTTCACTTTCAGAAGAGGATTTATTATGGGACAATGAAGATCCTCAATCTCTTTCAAATTTATCTGAATCACCTTCTAAAAATATTCTCAATAATCTGGGCGTAAAATTTGTTGGCAAATTATATCAATACCCAAATTTACTAAGGATAAGAGTCAACAGTATTATTAATGAGGCGTCTGATTCATTCGAGTCGACCTTTAGTTCAGTGCAACACAATCTATGCAACCGTTTGCAAGCTTTAGGTGCTGGAGACGAATATTCATCCGAGATTAAAAAAGTTTCTAAAGAATTCTACGAACCACTTGGAAATGTGAAAACAGAATAAACAAAGATTTTATCGACTTTTAAGCATTTCGATACTTTCATTGTTCCCATACATTATGAACTTGGAGACAGGACTGAATTTAAATCAACCCCCACTGAAACTAGTCGTAAACAAGTTCCGGTAGTAGCTCAATATACCGTGACATTCTCTGCATGCGGAACGCCAGGGATTCCAACCCAAAATTCGTTAGCAGCAGTTTATAGTAACTTAGTAGATTTTCCTAGTAAAATGACTAAAAATCTAGTGACGTCCAGTAAAAATCCAGTGATTTCGAGTGATTCTACTAGAGACATCTAGTGAGTTACTAGACTGCTGCTAACGAGTTTTGGGATGGTATCCCTGGCGTTCCACATACAAAGAATGTCACGATATACCTACGAGACGTGTTTTAACAAAATTTTTCGAATTACCTGAAGTATTTGACAAAACAATTAAATACGTAAATTTTTTAAATTCCCATCATGAAATTATGTCAAACATAATTCAAGGTTCTTTTTGGAAAGAAAAATCTGAGACATACGAAAATAAAATCGTACTTTCACTTGTAATGTATTTCCACGATTACGAGAATAATAATCCACTTGGTAGTCATAAAGGTGTTTCGAAATGTGGAGCCGTTCATTTAAGTGTACCGTGCCTGCCACCCGAATTCCAATCGAAAATTGAAAATATTTTTCTCTTCGTTCTCTTTAACTTGTTAGATCGTAATACTTCCAGAATTCGATAATTTTTGAAAAAATCGTTCAAGAGTTTACGTCAAATACGAAGGAATATAACCATCAACCTCCCGACCAGTGAACAAAAAATATATTTTGAATTATCCTCGGTTATAGGCGACAATATTATTTTTGGATTTGTTAAAAGCTTTCGAGCAAATAAATTTTGCCGATTTTGTTTAACTGATTTCAAGGTGTAATGTATCGCTAGATGGCAGCATGAATTGTAGAACTAAGATAAGCGTGAAAATTATCCATTCAACGTTTTACTATTGTATAGCTATAACATGTACCTACACTCGGGCCTCCGCTATTTGACCGAGTCGGGACCGAGCGTTTCTGCTATTTGACGAAAGTAGGGGTCCCTCACTCCTTGTGGACGGTTTTCTGCGCAGCCAGTTCACGCCACTCCGTGTCATTCACGGCCCCGATGTTAAGGGGAACGCTGCCGAATAGTGGGGGTAACGCCCGTCAAATAGCGGAGGACGAATGTGGTCAAATAGCGGCGTCCGTCAAATAGCGGATGTTCAAATAGCGGAGGCCCGAGTGTACTTATAATTTGACGATTCTCAATAAACGAGTAAATATAAAACTGATATCAATTAATTATTCCCGGAAATTACAAATTGGCGACGAGGAACGTGGACGTGAAATTTATTAAGTATTTTGTTTTTATTAAAAATTATAAATAATGTCTGATAAGGACCGAAAGAAGTTTGATGCTGAAAGAGCACAGTGGTTGGAAAAAGAAAAAGTGTTAGAGCAAAAATGGAAAGAGCAAGAAAATTTGAAAGTAAAGTTGCAGCAGAAGCAGTTGCAAATTAAACAACAGCAACAACAATTATTGGCGCAACAAGAGCACTTAAATTTACAAAGACAACAATTCGAAGAAGAACAGAAACGTTCAACGGACATTGGGTGAAGTTCAAGTTCAAATTCGAATGTTGATATACAGCAACTACCAAGTGTTAGTTTTTTTTCTACAATTGGATCATTTTCTGAGTTTCGTGTTGGTGAAGATTGGGCTTTGTATCAAGAAAGGCTTAGTCAGTATTTTATAGCAAATAGTATGCCTGAAGAACGTTGCGTATCTGTTCTGATACAATTGGTAGGTCAAGAAGCTTATAAGATTTTGAAAGATCTATGTGATCCGTTTTTGCCAGCAGTTAAGTTATACATTGAACTTTGTGAAATTAAAAAAAAAAACAATTTGCTTCAAGAGTATCTGTGAAAGAATTGAATTTCATAATTTGACAGAAAGTGATTCAGAAACTATTAATGTATGGTATGGTCGTATCAAAAGTAAAGCCATTAATTGTAAATTTGGTTCTCAGTTGGATGATGAAGCCAAAGACAAATTTGTAACAGGTCTTAAAAGTGGTCCAGTGTTAGATAAAGTTTGTGAGCAGAAATCAGTGGCTCTGTGGCTACGTTGGATACAAATTTAGAAGCAGCAAGGAACAAAGAAGCAACATTGGCTACGGTGTCTAGGTCACAAACAGTTGATGTACACACGATGTATTTGAATACCGGCAAAGTAGTCCAAAGGTCTGGAAAGACAAACAACAAAGAAGTTAATAAAAAGTCTAGTTCACAACATAACAAAGAAGATTTAGTGTAACCTGAATGTAGATATTGCGGGGGTTTTAAACATAGTTTTGCAAAGTGCAAATATAAGACTTATACTTGTAAAAATTGTAATAAAGTACGTCATTTAGCTAATAGTCTAGGAGCCCACGACACTAAACGTAGCGTGATAAAAATTCATGACCAGATATATATCATTGTGTTCGTGATCAATTGGAGAACACGGAATGGCGCTGCCGCCGCTCGTAGGAGGAAGCATGCGCGATTAAAAATTTTTTGAATTTTTTATTTTTTTTGACTCGACACGCCACAAAAATTCAGGATTTGGTTTGTTCCTCGCGATAGGGGGGGGGTAGGGCTACATGAAAAATAGGTGCCGCCAGCTTCCCAGGGAAGCCTTATCAGTGGCGGCAGCGAGATAAGCGATTTTTGAAATCCGACTCACTAGCGCCATCGAAATTCATAAAAAATCGAAGGTCATCTGAAAGGTCGTAAAATTCTGAGTAAGAAAATCCACTGCCGCCTTTTCCAAGAGGTCGGGAAAATGGCGGCGGCAGCGGTTGAAAGTCGCGCGCCGCGCTACCGAATATCGCATTTCAATCTTGCTTTATCGGCATAAACCGGATCTTTTTTATATCTGATCATGAAATACGCCTGCCACCATAATTTTCAATGAATTTTACGTGCCCTTGATTGTTTAAACAAATGAAAATTCCATATTTTACGTGGCTTTTTGCAATTTTTTCTTTTTTTTTTCCTTTTTTTCGATATTTCCCACGTATTTCGTTACAATTGAGAATAAATTTACATTGTCCTCGTGGAACAAACACTCGGAATTATTGTTAAAACGAATGATATTATACAAATCATATCAATTCCGGGGATTTTCTTTCCTTTTCTTCGGTTATCACGCATTTCTTGCATATAATCTATAATCTTATTCTTGAATCTACGAGTGTTTACGTATACTGTCAATATTTACTTCTTCACTGGGTACTGATTATTTTTTCACTTTATATGAAAATAGTATTACAAAAATATTATTTGAAAGGTGATACCATCAAATAAAATAAATATTTCTGTACTTACATCTGCAGGCATGACTGAAGCATGTATTTTTTTTTTTTTTTTTTTTAACAATATAGATACAGCTATGCCATGTTCCTAACTGAAGCATGTATATAGCATGAAAGAAGGAACAGAAGGACCCAGAAACCACATGGACACGTGCAGGTAGAAATTTGACCCAACGGTCTGCAGTACACTATGCCATGAGAATTCAAAAGAAACGGTGCATTCTAATTGGTCGGAGTTTGAATAGACCTGCAGGGTCCGTTAGGTCGGTACGCTTGGTACGCGTTCTGCCAACGCTGTGTTCTGCTCAGTTTTGGTCGAGTTGAGGCCTGAAACGGTCGCTCTGAGCGTTTATTCCGTTAAAAATGTTTTGTTTCATTTGTAAGAAGCGTGGCGATGTGAAAAAATTTGACGAAAGTACGTTGACCAAATGTGTGAACATTATCGCGTACAGAAAAGAAAAAAAATTTAAGTACGGTGATTTATGTTTGGATCGTGCTCTTATTGACGATTGCGGATATCACTATGCGTGTTACCATAAATTTTGTAAACTAAGAGGGAAATACGTAGAAGAAATACGAGAGCGGTTTCCCTCGAATGAAAGTGTAAGTATATAAAAAATAATGCAAAGCGTAAGAGTACATTCTTATTAATATCGTATTTATAAATTTTAAAGTCCAACACTTCTGCCTCAACTGACAAACAAAGAGACGATAATGCAGACATTCCTGGACCTTCATCGGCAGAGACAGATAACGATAATCCACCGGCTGCAGCAAAAGATGTTACGACACCCGAGGTAATATTTTTTAAACCAAGTTCAATTCAAATTGCACATCTCACCTATTCCATTCTACATATTCCTTTGATTATTTTCGTTACACCTTTCATTATTATTAATTACTATAGCTTACAATTATAGTGATATATTTACATTGCAATGCAACTGAAAAATTCGTTAGAAAGTATTAGCACAAACAATTTGTACTTATTGTAGGATATTGTTGCGGGCGTAAGCAACGAGCCTAGTACGTCAAAACTCGGAGATGCAGATTTCACGAATGAGCCTGAAGAGTCAACAAATTCTAAAAATATTACGACTGTGACACCAGGAGGCTTAGAAACCGTGAATCCACGGACGTCGCTTTCCACATCTACACCAACACCAATGGAAATAGACGAACCGATGCTGGATTCCTCAGATGTACAGGACCATACGGAAAAAAAAATTACCCCCTGCATCTTCTGCTGTGCCCAAATGAAGAATCGAGTACCTACAGTCGTATGCTCCTCGGAAAGTACAGAGAGTAACATCCGGATGTTCGCTATCGGCTTGGAAGACGAAAAGATACTCGCTGATATGCAGTCGTTCAAAAAACTCGCTTATCATCGGGTATGTTACGGAACCTACCGAAATAAGTATCTTTCCGCTATCGCGAAGAGTGAGAATCCGAAAAAAACCGGGCTTTGGCACGATACCCGAGAAATCCACAAAAAGGCGTTCCAATCGATTTCTGAATTTCTCGTTGAGGAAATTATTAATAATGGAAAAGTATATTTCTTGGCAGATATTTTTGCTACTTACAAGTCATTGCTAATTGAATTTGGGGATGGTGTTTATTCTGAAGATAGCGTAGGTAGTACAAACCTTTCCGATTTTGTCGATAGAATATTGAAAGAATACGGCGATCGTATAGCGATTCATGCTTCCCAAACACCGCTTCAAAAGCGAATCGTTTACAAAATCGATCTTGATTTACGTGATCTGGTGCAGGATAAATTACTCCACGAGTCAT
The DNA here is from genome assembly GCA_963992785.1 of Tenthredo livida. Lineage (NCBI taxonomy): Eukaryota > Metazoa > Arthropoda > Insecta > Hymenoptera > Tenthredinidae > Tenthredo > Tenthredo livida. The sequence continues at coordinate 24,673,659 of OZ023069.1, read as the reverse complement.
CAGACGCTACGAGATTACAGCAGGTGGCTTTCGAAATCAGAAACTCGGTTAAAAATATTCCCGTCAAAAAAATTCCACCAAATGTTAAGGTCGAAAACATCATCGAGGGCGAATGTCAAATTCCGGAGCTCTTGTTCGAATTTGTTTGCAATCTAATACAAGGTCCCAGTTATCGCCGAAAACATTCCGATTTTGACTATACAAAAATACATTCTTTGTGCTCTGATATCATATATCTGATAAGCAAGGGTAGAGTAAAGCCGTCTAAACAAATGATGTTGGGGTTAGCAATGAAATCTTTAACAAGCTGCAGAAAAGTTCTTAACATACTGAATCGGTACGGGCATACCATTTCGTACAGTGCAGCAGAGGAACTCGAGACCGAAATGACATTTAGCGAATACCAGAACGGTACCACAATTCCCGCTGGAATTTCGAATGCTCCAGGACTCTCCACGCACGTGGCGTATGACAATTTTGATCGGTTCGTGGAAACTTTCTCCGGTAAAGACACGTTACATGATACGGTCGGAATAATTTATCAGTTTCGCTCTCCTTTACCTACTTCTGACTCAGGTTCTCTGCCCAGCGAAATTCCTACGACGTCTGATTATTGCTGTGACGACACTTCAGTCGAAGATCGGGCAAGATCGCGAAAGAGACGAAAATTTAGTGAAATTCCGACCGAACTTGGAAACTATTACGGACCAAAGATAAAATATGTCTCCTTGATGCCGTACGACACGATGAACGATCTTTTGCAGAATTCCCAGTTCGCAGTAAGAAATGCTGGTACGAAAAACGTGTTGTGGGCCTTGTCATTTTCGCAACTTCCCGATATTCCAATGTGGATTGGATTTAATTCCCTCACCACAATCGACGAAAGTGAAATGCAGATCGTTGATTACTTGTCGCCGATCAATTCTTCTCCGACGTCGTATGCGGTTGTGAACGAGACTTTGAAAAATGCAGCCAATATTGCCAAGCACTGCAACCAATCAAAAATCATCGTCACCTATGATTTAGCAATTGCGAAAATGGCATGGCTCATCCAACGCGACGAAAGTCCAAAGTATGATAACGTTTTCATAAACATGGGAGCATTCCATTTAGAGATGGCATACTTCAAAGCCATAGGGAAAGTCATAGATTCCTGCGGTATTACGGATATTTTAGTTCAATCCGGCGTCTTGGCTAACGGTTCCATCAATTCTTTTCTCGATAGTAAAAATTTCAATCGATGCAAAAGAATACACCCACAGATCTCAGTTGCACTGCAAACTTTGCATTTGGAACGTTTTTTGTCAGAGACTGAAGTGTCACCTGAGGTTTTCGTAGATGATTTACGTACAGCTATAACGACTCCTGTGGGGCCAACAAATGATCTAAACGTATCTCCTGGTATGCGTGACTTCCTTCAGCAATACAACAACTTCCGTAACGCGACACTGGCTGGTGCGCACGGCAAAACTGCGCAGTTTTACATGCAGTACGTCGAACTGATCAACGCGTTTTTTAATCTCTCTAGAAGCATCCGTACAAGCGATTTTGAACTGTACGTATCATCAATTTTTGAAATTTCCGATTTATTCTTTATTATGAATCAGCCGAATTACGCGAGATGGTCTGTGACGTACCTGTCGAATCTGTTGACGATGAAAACTACCAACTCCAATTTGTTGGAAGACTTTAAAAGAGGGGCATTCGGAGTAAAACGAACTAGTGGGATTTTGGCGCGTGCTCCCATACATTTAACATTAGAGCAAACCATTAACGGCGATGCTGCAAATACCTTAACGGGAATTAGTCATCTTACGGACTCATACGGTGCCAGGCAACGTTGGGCTTTAAGCCATAGCCTCAGAACAAAAATAATCACGAAAGTGTTCGAAGACGTTGGACTGACTCGTACGGACGACGTTTGCTATGAACGAAAGACGAGAAGAATCGAAAAAGATCGGGATGCAGTTGCGAAGATTGTTGATGCAATCAAGTTGAATTTGAATCCGTTCGATTGTAACGTGGCCCCCGATAGTTTATTCCATATCACGACGGGAAAAGCTGCATCTTCTTCAGTCACAGACTTCCTTCTGAATGTCAAAGACTTAGGTGCAAGAAAGAAGATTCAGTTCATTAATGAGTGTGAGGCAGATGAAACACGATTTGCGAAAAGGATAAGTCAAAATCCAGTAAAAAATTTCGCTTCCGAGAGCATGAAGGTAGTTCAGAAAAGTAAGGACGGAAGTAAACAGGTTCTCCTCAAAATGGAAAGGGACTCGTTCGGACGTTTATTGGCCATAGGCGTGAAAAAAAAAATCAACATGGCAGCGTTCCTTGCCTATCCAAATGCTCCTGCACCTCCAGCCCTAGCCAAATACAACGGTGATATGAATCATACAGAGAAGGCAGCGTTAGGAAGACTTCTAAAATCGATGGTTGATTCTGAACAACCTGTATTAGTAGACATAGATATAATCGATGGCTTCCATTTTTTGCACGTTATCGGCGTATCCTTGCCGCCAAGTTTCGAGAAAGTCTCGGAGACAATCCTTGTCAAAATTTGCAATACAAGAGCTTCGGAAATTCATCTCGTGTTCGATCGATACTTTTCTCCTTCAATCAAAGATTCTACACGCGAAGAACGTGATGAACAGGACGTTCCGTACAGTATCACTGGAACTCATCAGACACGACCACCTGATTTCTTAAAAAGCTTGCGAAACCGAAGATTCAAAGACGCTCTCGTGAGCTTTTTGTCACAACACTGGGCAAATGATAGCATAGCGCCGATCCTCCAAGGTAAAAAAGTATTTATAACGGTCGAAGAGCGCTGCTTTTCGTACCAGGTAGTCGACAACCACGTTGTGACAACTGACGAAATCGATTATACGTGCTACCACGAAGAAGCAGACACAAGAATAATTTTCCATGTTTCGAAAGCCCAACCTACAGCCAGAGTAGTTATAAAAGCGTCGGATACAGATATCTTAGCTATTATTTTGGGAAACATCCACAAATTCAGTGACATGAAGTTGTGGATGATGAATATTTCCACGAAAGCGGCGAATGATCCCTTCATTGATTGCACCAAATTAGCGTCGCAATTAGGAGTAGAGCTATGTAACGCGCTGCCAGGTTTCCACGCCTTTACTGGATGCGATTACACGGCTGCATTTTTCCGAAAAGGGAAAGTCCGGCCGTTTAAAATGCTCCAGAAAAGCAAGGCTTATCAGCAGGCGTTCGCAGCTCTGCAACACAAAACTGATTTGGACGACGAATCAATCGTTGATACAATACAGGAATTCACTTCGCAAATGTACGCAGTTAAAAATTGCAAACGTGTTGATTCGGCCAGGTTCCACATTTTCGAAAAGCAGTATTCAGGGGAAAAGTCAACTGACGCGTTTTTAAAAAAAGTCAAGGGATTCGATAGCAGTCTCATACCGCCCTGCTTCAGATCCCTTGAGCAAAAGATTTTGCGAAGTATTTTCGTTACGAAGATGTGGAAAGATGCCACTTCTCGACATTGCACCACCTACGATGTCGAGGAATACGGTTGGGTGATTGTCGACGGTAGAGTGAAACCTCTTTGGTTTAGAGGGCCGCCGACACCAGTCAAAGTCGAGGACATTTTAGGTGAAACACCTGACGACGATGATGAAAATCACGATTTAGAGTTAGGGCTATTTTCTCTCGACAGTGATGACGACAGTTTGTAGGATTTTGATATTAAAATAAGTCTGTAAAAAAAAAAAAAATCATAAAAGAGCAAAAAAAAAATTTGTTTGACCCAAGTAAATGTGTACTAGGATCAAAGGAGGTATCATTGAATCGATTGAAATTTTCTTGGGTCAACCAATTTTTTTTTTACTTTTGGATATTTTTTCAGGTGTATACTGTACTCTTATCCTAAAGTAGACTATAATTTTACTGTATAGTTTTTGATATTTTTTCCAGTGTAGACTGTACTTTTATTCGAAAGTAGACTCTAATTTTATTGTAAACTAGGCTACACTTTCACACATTTTATACGTAATATAATAAAAATTTGTGATACGAAAATAATGTCAATATTTTAATATGATCCATTCCAAAATCCTAAGGATGAAAAAGGAGAAGGAAAAAACGTATTTATTCTCAATTGTAACGAAATACGTGGGAAATATCGAAAAAAAGGAAAAAAAAAAGAAAAAATTGCAAAAAGCCACGTAAAATATGGAATTTTCATTTGTTTAAACAATCAAGGGCACGTAAAATTCATTGAAAATTATGGTGGCAGGCGTATTTCATGATCAGATATAAAAAAGATCCGGTTTATGCCGATAAAGCAAGATTGAAATGCGATATTCGGTAGCGCGGCGCGCGACTTTCAACCGCTGCCGCCGCCATTTTCCCGACCTCTTGGAAAAGGCGGCAGTGGATTTTCTTACTCAGAATTTTACGACCTTTCAGATGACCTTCGATTTTTTATGAATTTCGATGGCGCTAGTGAGTCGGATTTCAAAAATCGCTTATCTCGCTGCCGCCACTGATAAGGCTTCCCTGGGAAGCTGGCGGCACCTATTTTTCATGTAGCCCTACCCCCCCCCTATCGCGAGGAACAAACCAAATCCTGAATTTTTGTGGCGTGTCGAGTCAAAAAAAATAAAAAATTCAAAAAATTTTTAATCGCGCATGCTTCCTCCTACGAGCGGCGGCAGCGCCATTCCGTGTTCTCCAATTGATCACGAACACAATGATATATATCTGGTCATGAATTTTTATCACGCTACGTTTAGTGTCGTGGGCTCCTAGACTATAAGGTTTGTCGTTCAGGGAAGGGGGTTCCAACAAATCGTAATTATTGAGAAGCTGAAAATTGTAATTCAATGGAACTTCAATGGACCAAGATAGTATCAGAGTGTGTGCGGATTACAAAGTTACAGTAAATCGTTATGTCGAAGATGTCAAACATCCTCTTCCAAGAATTGAGGAGTTATTTGCGGCATTAAGTGGAGGAGAGGAATTTACTAAATTAGATTTAACGGCAGCCTATAAGCAATTCGAATCAACAGAAGAGTCTGAAAGGCTGTTAGCCTGGAGCATGACGCAGAAAGCAATTTATACTGTCAATCGTTTGCCTTTTGGCGTAAAACCAGCTTGTTCGATTTTTCAAAAAATTTTAGAAGAAGGTTTGCAAGGTGCGGAAGGAGTTTTTAATTTTTTAGATGACATTGTAGTCACAGGAAAAAATACAAATGAACATTCAGAGAATTTGACAGTAGTGTTCAAACGATTATGTGAAGCAGGATTGAAATTAAATTTAAAACAGTGTTCATTTTTTCAATCAGAAATGATATATTTAGGTCATATTATCGATAAAAAAGGATTGCGTAAGAATTCTGATGAAGTAGCAGCTATTGTTAAGGTAGTTGTTTCGAGATAGTCACGTTCAAAAGTATAGCTCCTCGAATTAAAAGTATAATATAGCTAAAGCGTTAGTCGAAAACCACCCATTATGAAACTTTTGTAAAAGTACACTTTTACTGCTCTCACACACATCTAAATAGTATCCATACGTGCATTTATTCATGAAAATCTTCAGAATTTTACAAGTTACATTTCAGTAACGGCGTGATCAAAATTTTTTTGTTTCTTTGTGCAATTCATGACTACGATTTTTATAACATATCAAATTTTTATCAAATTCCTTTGTTGCGTTTTGATTTTATTCGAAAATCTCGCGTGTAACTCTCTATTCTCCGTAAGAGCCCATGCTAAAATTACCAAACTTTGATATCGTTTATCTCGAAATTGGGGTGGTCAATTTTAATCGGAATAGGCTCATATTATTCGTATTCTATTAAATAACAATCAAAGCAAGTTTCGTTGAAATTCTTTGAAAAATCGTTCCACGCAACAACTACCTTAAAGTACCAAGGCCGTCAAACGTGCAAACCGGTTGAGTCCAAAGCACTATATCTACACAGTAAAAAAGATTAACTTGGGTCAAGAAATTTATTTTGAAGAACCGAAAATTTCCCGAATGAAGTAAAAATTCTCTGAGACGAATAAAAACTTTCTTGATCCAAGAAAATTTCTTGGTTCCAGAGAATTTTTACTTCACTCGAGAGATTTTCGGTTGTTCAAAAAAAATTGCTTGGCTCAAGATAGCAATTTTTTCTGTGTATATATATATATGCCTCTCGAACTAACAGACAAATCTCTGGCGTGTCTCTTATATCCAGAGTCTAGTGTACAGTAAACCCCTCGCTGAATACACCCGACGAATGGAATATTAATAGAATTATTAACAAATTCCCCTAGTAGCAAAATGATTCAAGTCTGCTCGCAGTCTTACTGCAGGTCTTCTGCAGATCTTACTGAAGACCACTAGTGGACTACTTCTACATTTGAGTGTGGGGCTGACATCAGATAGTTCAGTGCAGATCTCATGAGATTCTTCAGTGCAGAATCTTATGAAATTCTTCAGTGCAGAATCTTATTAGATAAAAATGTCAGTTAAATAAAAATACGGTCTTTCGATTGTATATGGTTTTTGTCTACGTATTTTATCCGGATGTATCCGAACGGATATCCGAGATACAATACGTTGCAAAAATCCATATATATACAAGCAGAATAGGACGGGATTTATTTATCAGCAATTCTACCAGGGTTATTCTGCAGAGTGCCAGTTATTCTGCAGAGTGCTAGTAGATCGCTTAAGGTTCTTCTCCATTTCAATCCCGCTCACCAATATACAGCTTCAGGATTAAAGTGAAAAACTAATGTTGGAAAAATATCTGAACTGTTGCTTGAGACGATACTATTATGTCAAATTTGAGCGATAAGTCAAACATTTATTTCAAGTGGAGGTATTCAACTTCAATTCTGTGAGCTTACGGAGCTTCTTAAGCTTCCCGGGTAACAATTTTAAGTGGCAGCCATACGGCCGCTTTATAGCCAACTGACCTGCCAATAAGGCCGCCATGTGGGCTTTATCATGGCTAGTACCTGGCTAGTACTTGGCAACGACGACCAAACTATGTCGCTCCTACATGGCAGCTAGCTGGTTAGACAGCATAGCTTACTTATGGTTACGACCTGGCAGCGATATGGCGGGGCTTCCTTGCTGCCATGTGGATGCCAACTAGTTGCCAGGTAACAATCCGATATGGCAACCATATGGCCGCTATGTGGCCAGCCTACCTAACCATTGATAAATGTAGCGGCTTATGTGGGCCGTAGTCGGTTTTATATTGGCTTGTACCTGGCAACGACGACCAAACTATGTCGCTCCTTCATGGCAGCTAGCTGGTTAGACAGCATAGCTTACTTGTGGTTGCGACCTGGCAGCGACATGGCGGAGATCACTTGCTGCTATATAGACGCAATGAAGAAACCATCAAGAAACCATGAAGTTGCACTAGCTTGCCTGATTTGTGAATGATTGCGATATGAAAAAAAAGTATGCATCGAAAAAAAAAGAAAAAAGTAGTAATAAAAAGTATTCGAATCTATACCACACAGCCCTAATTACAAAAGACTCTTGCGATACATACTGCCGGGTAGGCGGTATGAGTCGCTTGACTCGCAAGTTAGTTATAATTACCGCCAGCCAGCAACGGGTAGATGTAGCGAACCCAGTGTTACTTTGCTTGCGAGCGTGGCCGCTCATCTACCGGCATAGCGAGGTACTAAATAGGTGGCAACACAATGTACGGACCAGGTTGATGGCAGGCTACTTCAGGACATGGCAGTGCCAGGTTGGCCGACATAAAAGCCATATGGCATCGCGAGGTGGCGGCCAGGTAGTCGCCAGTTAACGTTAAGACCCGGCAGTGCCAGGTTGGCCCGCATGAAAGCCATATGGCATTGCGAGGTGGCGGCCAGGTCAATGCTAGGTAGCCAGTGTACATTGGATAGATAGTCGAAAGCTACATGAACTAGCCTTGTAGCATAAAAGCCATGTGGTATCGTGAGGTGGCGGCTAGGTAGTCGCCAGGTAACGTTAAGACATGACAGTCCCAGGTCGACCCACATGAAAGTCATATGGCATCGCGAGGTGGCGGCCAGGTAGTCGCCAGGTAACGTTAAGACATGACAGTCCCAGGTTGGCCCACACGAAAGTCATATGGCATCGCGAGGTGGCGGCCAGGTGGTTGCCAGTTAACGTTAAGACATGACAGTCTCAAGTTGGCCGACATGAAAGTCATATGGCATCGCGAGGTGGCGGCCAGGTAGTTGCCAGTTACCGTTAAGACACGGCAGTGCCAGTTCGGCCCACATGAAAGCCATATGGCATCGCGAGGTGGCGGCCAGGTAGTCGCCAGTTAACTTCAGGACATGGCAGTGCCAGCTTAGCCCGCATGAAAACCATATGGCATTGCGAGGTGGCGGCCACGTCAATGCTAGGTAGTGACGGGACATGGCAGTACCAGCTGGGCTCACATAAAATCAATGTCGTGGCGCAAGGTGGCGGCCAGGTCAATGCTAGGTAGCCAGTGTACATTGGATAGATAGTCAAAAGCTACATGAACTAGCCTTGTAGCTGCTAGGATGGCGCAACATTGGTAGCCCAGCTGAATTAGCCATACTATCGCCATATGAAAAGGCCATGTTGAAACCATATGGCCGCCGCATGGTTATCGAACATCGACCTGCTATGTGGTCGGCTGACGGCATTGCCGTGCTACTGCCACATGGCATTGATGTGGCTGGTGGGCTGGCCATGTAAATTGTTACCCGGGTTACCACTAAGCTTACATATTATTAGTTTCAATGGAAGTCTTCTAGAAATGTCTTCCAAAATAGTTATATTTATTGCATAACCCAAATTTGGGACCACCCTATATAGTGTTGGCTCTTTTTACGTCCATTTCACGTAAAAAAAAGTTTCGATAGTTTTGAAAAATTCAAATTCAGAAAACGTCAAAATCCGGTCGGTTTTTCCTAGAAATTCCCTCATATCTCTTCAACCAGTTGAGTCCCGTGACTTTTCTTTACACGGAAATTTGCGGGAAAAATAGCCGCATTTTATGATGAAAGATGGACCCCAGAAAAGTTTGGGGAACGAGATCAATATCGCATTTTTCGCGTTTTTTTCACCATCAACTGAAAATCGACTTTGTCTCGCGGCAACATCGGAAAGTACATCAAATTACAAAACTTTTGACCCACTTGATTTTCAGGCGCGGACATGTAGTTTGGGAGCTACAGCGATTTGAAAAAAATAATTAAAAATTTGTGAATCGGTGTTACTCGCGACCTGTAAAAGGTAGAATTTTCATTATTTAGAGGAATTTTTTTCTCAACCCATTACTCAACTTGACTAAGTTTGAGACAAATCGAAAGGGGTGTGGACAACCAATTATACATCTCATATGGAACTCGCCCATATATAAAGCTGCAGCTTTAATACAGATCCTTCAATTGTTCTGCTTGTATACTGTACTCAGTAAAATACTCTGAAGGGTCTTCAACAGATCTGCGAACATACTGCAATAAGATTCTTGAAGCAGAATCTGCAGAAATCTGCTAATGCAGGTATTGCTACTAGGGTCTATAACAGCGTCATTAATTATCAAACTATGAATCACATAATTGAGAAAATAGGGATTGTATTTTTTATAAAATCACAATACCAATTGAAGCTGAAAGACGTCGCGAGACGATTGCGGAGAGTTCTTACGTTCCCAAAATCAAAGTTATCAGTTATTCATAATTTGAAAAAAAATATCTCACACAGTGTTACCGATTATTCACAACGTTGTTCGTTTATTTACTGAGGAGACGTATAAGAATATGAGACATAAGAATATCCTCTCGGTGAATGGTTTTGTTTCAATTCTAAATTACTAATCGCCGGTTTCACCAACGTCGAATAACTTTATTCATAGATTGAACTCCTATTCATTGAAAACAAAAGAATATTTTACATTGTATTTGCGCTTTTTATTCGATGAATGGCGTTATTCTATGAACAAGAAGTTATTCGACGTTGGTGAAACCAGCCATAGAATGTTCATAATTTTAAGACCCGCAACTTGTCTTGCGTGTTTGGGCGTGAAATAGTTGTAGTGCTACAGTCTGACCCAAATGTAAAACCCATACATTCGTACTAGTCAGCGACAATGTATGGCTCTATGAGACTGAGAGCCACGAGATATCCACTCGAGAGCAAAAGAGACGCGCGCCGCTTTATGTTTCAGTTTTAACTATAAAACCTAAACGAGACGGTCGAAAGCGCTGAATGATGAATCAACCGATTGAAAAGATTAAAATTCACCATATGATATTTTTTTTTGTCGACCTGCTAAGATTCGTTTCCGTCGAGGGGTAATTTTGAAACATATTTTTCCGCACTTCCCATATCAGCCTGTATATATAAAAATGAACTTTCAATGCTTTATTCTCAGAAATAGAACGGTCAAAGGCCGATGTCTGTAAAGTTGGCGTCTCATTTGCGAAAAAAACGAATTTTCTTCAGAGTTCTGGCTTCCTCCAGAAAAGTTCTACAGTTCTCACGAGGTTTTGAAAATAGTTCTGGCTATCCGGTGCGAAAAAAACTACTTACAAAATTTGGGACGCTAACTTCACGATGCGTCGCAATTTTGGAAAAATCATTTTTTTTTCGGAGTTCCGAGTAGTTTTCAAAGAGTTCTAGAGTTCCTGCTAGTTTTTACGAAAAGTTCCAGTTTCTGAGTTGGAAAAAATCAAATCGAAATTTTTGTTCAGCGTCGCATTTACTTCAAATAGACTAAGTCGCGTTAGCATTCGCTGACAAATGAATAGTTCCAGAGTTCCCTGCAATAATTCCGCGAAGTATGTGCGGAAAAACGATATGAGAAATTAAACAAGTACGATCCATGAGAGCTACGATCAAATTTTCTTTCGGAGTTCCGGGAGTTCCGCTGGGAGTTCTGGTTAGCGCCACCGGAGTTCCGTCGAAGATCCCCGTGACATTTTCGAATCCGACTCGAATCGGAAAAGTTATGCGACTTTTTCAGTTTCTGTTCCCTGCACAGGTATAAGTGAAATTTTTTTTTTTGCGCGCGAGTTCCGGAAGTTCCGCTGGGAGTTCTGGGTAGCGCCACCGGAGTTCTGTCGGAAATCCCTGTGACATTTTCGAATCCGACTCGAATCGAAAAAGTTGTGCGACTTTTTCGGTTTTTCTTCCCATGGGTACGAGTGATTTTTTTTTTTTTTTTTGCGCGACTTCCGGAAGTTCCGCTGGGAGTTCTGGGTAGCGCCACCGGAGTTCTGTCGGAAATCCCTGTGACATTTTCGAATCCGACTCGAATCGAAAAAGTTGTGCGACTTTTTCGGTTTTTCTTCCCATGGGTACGAGTGATTTTTTTTTTTTTTTTTCGCGCGAGTTCCGGAAGTTCCGCTGGGAGTTCTGGTTAGCGCCACCGGAGTTCCGTCGAAGATCCCCGTGACATTTTCGAATCCGACTCGAATCGGAAAAGTTATGCGACTTTTTCAGTTTTTGTTCCCTGCACAGGTATGAGTGAAATTTTTTTTTTTTTTGCGCGCGAGTTCCGGAAGTTCCGCTGGGAGTTCTGGGTAGCGCCACCGGAGTTCTGTCGGAAATCCCTGTGACATTTTCGAATCCGACTCGAATCGAAAAAGTTGTGCGACTTTTTCGGTTTTTCTTCCCATGGGTACGAGTGATTTTTTTTTTTTTTTTTTCGCGCGAGTTCCGGAAGTTCCGCTGGGAGTTCTGGGTAGCGCCACCGGAGTTCTGTCGGAAATCCCGGTGACATTTTCGAATCCGACTCGAATCGAAAAAGTTGTGCGACTTTTTCGGTTTTTCTTCCCATGGGTACGAGTGATTTTTTTTTTTCTCTAGCACGAGTTCCGGGAGTTCCGCTGGGAGTTCTGGTTAGCGCCACCGGAGTTCCGTCGAAAATCCTCGTAAGATTTTCGAGTTCGATTCGAATTAACAAAGTTATGCGACTTTTTCGGTGTTTATTCCCACGGGGAAGAGGGAATTTATGATTTTTTTTAGGAGCGCGCGATTCCGATTTTTGGTGGATTTTTCGAAAATTCAACCCCGCGTAACTACTAAGCCTTCCGAGTGAAAAAAAAAATGTTTCACGCATTTATTTTGACCAAAGGATATGTAAAAAAAATGACAAATCAATCCGAAACATATCATCGAATATTTTCGTCTAATTAATGAATCTCGCTTGACGTGGAATGACTCAAAGGCGGCCGTGCCCTACCCAACGCGAAGCCGCTGCTGAATTCTCTACTCGCTACACCGCACGGCTTGATATAATAAGACTCGTAATTTAGTAACGGCTGGTTCAATTGAAGTCAAACTTCACAGAAAACTTCTTCATATCCTGACGACCATTCCATCCGCTGGAAGTTTGTGGTTGCTCAAACCTACCTCGATCAAGCGAGCGATTGAAAATATTTGAACGCGATTCGTGCATCTACTCAGAAAAAATTGAACAACTTTTTTGGATTGAAAAAATCAAAATTTAGTTACTCTACCAGCTTAAGGTAATTGGCTCGTCACAAATGACTAGTTTTTCATAAATTTATTACGGCATAGTCGCCACATTGAGTATTCATCAAATTATTATATTCATAAACTGATGATTTCCCTGACATGTCCAGAAACAAAATGATACCCAAATTATGAACAAACGGCCAGATATCGGTTTTTCATTTTCAATTGCTTCAAAATCTAGAAATATCTAGTGGATTGGGTCGATTACAGTCTACGATGGTAGAAGAAAGTGTTCGCGAGTGAAAACTATGGAAGACCTCTCTGCACGGCTTCTATTAACATCCGACCCATATATTTCTAGCTTGCGCAAATGACCTTGCAAAAAAATTAAATCATTGCTGCCAGAAGCATTACAGTTATTAAATGCGCCAAGTATATCAACAAGTGAGGAAAGCTCGAGCTATTTCACAATTGAATCCACTGACTGTGAATTAAGTGATTCTTCTGATGGTGACTACTAAGGTTGTACGTAACCAACTAGATTGTTTGATGAATAAAAATTTCAGAATTCTGCACGTTTCCTAGCATTTCCTTATTTTATATTTACTCAAAAATTCAATGGTAATTTCTATTGTATCTATATACATCATTATAATTTGAATATTTCTGTATCAACCTAATTTTAAGCAAATTTTGTTATTTCTATACTATCTATACATCATTCAAATTTAAATATTTCTGTATTACCCTAATTTTAACCATATGATTGTCATTTGAGTATGAATAAAACGTTTTTTCACATACAAGTCGTCCATATTAGATCTGCCATTTTTTTTTTCTTCAAATTTTGACTTCAGATTCGTGATCAGCGACCTCAAAAACCCCTGAATGCTGATTTTTATCCGAACTGAATGCGTTTTCTGAGAAATTCGCCGTTTTGGATCCGCCATTTTGTTCTTTCAAATTTTGACTCCAGATTCGTGATCAGCGACCCCAAAAACCCCCGAGTGCTGATTTTTACCCGAATTGAATGCGTTTCGGATTTTTGGCCAGGAATTTCGGATTCCGTCCCACTGTGCGACGTGGTAAAATGAATTTTCTCTCCTCCGGCCGGAAAGCGTCAACTTTCGGGCCGCTGCGCTAAACGAAGTTGCCGCTTTCCGGCTCCGTCGAACAGAAAAATAGTATACACTCCTCGGCCAGTAAAAAAGAATGCCTCAGATCACATTTTTGTCGACCTCAGCTTCGCTTCGGCCGACAATTACATGTGATCTGAGACATTTCTTACTTTACTGGCCTAGGTATGTAATATTCTATTTATTTGCCCATATCTACGATCCGACTCTGCCATTGGCTATATAGACCAGTCACTTTATGCAATTTTAGGGCCTCAAATGACACTCATTGTGGGAAGCATGAGAAAAATATTACGATATAACGATAGACGCGAATAATGTACCGTACTATTTGTGACATTTATTTTTCACTCGTTTTTGAATAAAAAATTAAAAATCCGAAAAAAATTCGTTTCTTTACCTTTCGCCTCGAACGCTGCTTGATCGAAGGCAGATAGACCATAGTTTGACTGGACCATTTTTGTAGAGCGTTAAATTCTCTACAAAAAATTCCGCGATGGCATATATCTATAGTTGATATCCGTTGCGTTTGAGGCGATGCAAGACGCACGTACGAAACGACGCTTTTCCCTCGACTGACAGGCCATGGCCATGGCAACGGCTGCCATGTTGTTGTTAGTCGACGGAAAAGCGTCGTTTCGTAGGTGCGTTTTGCATCACCTCAAACGCATCGGATATCAACTATAGGTATATGCCGTCGCGGACTTTTTTGTAGAGAATTTAACGCTCTACAAAAAAGGTCCAGTCAAACTATGGTCTATCTGCCTTCGTTTAAGCAGCGTTCGAGACGAAAGATACAGAAACGTATTTTTTTCGGGATTTTAATTTTTTATTCAAAAACGAGTGGAAACTCAATGTCACAAATGGTACTGTATATTATTCGCGTCTATCGCTACATCGTAGTATCTTTTTCATGCTTCCCACAATTAGTATCATTTGAAACCGTAAAATGATTGGTCTACTAGCAACAACAGTAATGGTTCGCTTTGAATCCGCCGACGAGCGCGACGGAGCTGAAAGCGTCAGGCATATTGCCGCGCAAGCGCACTCTGCGGTTGCGACATTTATGAGAGTGGGGATATTATTCAACTGCAGCTATACCAGGCAAACCGGCTGAAGCCCCTATTCCATGCTTACGGACTCGCAAGCGCTTGACGAGTCACGAATCATTCTCACTCGGCGATTTGAGTGCCCCATACATAGTTATTATTATCACCATACTAGCTAGCTTGTAGCTGACTTACATGCGGTCGATTTTTTCTCCAGTCGGCTAGTTTTATATGGTACAAGCTAACATCTCTGAAATCAAGAGATATAGGTTGCCTGATATTTGTTAACTTCTGTCATAATTCCTCGCAGAATGTATGACAAAAATTTACTCTCTGAGCTATTGACAAACTCCAACTACAAGTCTATAGACACCGAGGGCAATGTTTTACCTCCTTCTGACCCAATTTTCACCCAGATTTCAATAAAGATGGCAGAGAAGGAATCTTCCATTAGTCCGAAGAATATTTACACGATTTTGAGAACTAACCGGAACGGCATGCACACTATCGTGTTGCAAGCGTTTGGGGTAACTCAAAAATCTGACACGGTCAATGATGAATCAATAAATACCACGCTTGAACAATCTAGTCCCGGTTCAGTAAGAAAGTTCCGTCTCATCGTTTCTGCGCAAAATTGGGCGGAAATGAAGCCTGAAAAAAAAATATATGGTGGTCGTAGATACGTTAAATTCAAACCGGGCAAGTGGACACATATAATTGCTGAAAAAATATGGGACCAAACCAAACTTCCCTGCGCTATAGCATTCAAGAGTGGCCAGGTTTCAGTAGGTTCGCACGCAGAATGTTTCGCGTCCTTCCAAGGAATGTGCAAAGAGTGCGGAGCCTCATTGATAGGAAAGATGTTTATCAAACCACGGAAAGGTAAGGACATTCTTTTCGAATGTACGCTTTCGGATTTTAAAAGTCAAATGACACATTTTAAAAAGAGACAGTTGAAAGGCTACCTGCGAGAACAAGTAGCTGGCCAACTAGTAGATGAGAAAAAAGAAGCAACGGTATGGCGTACAGAAGAGGCTAAAAGATTAATGGAAGTAGGTGACGTAGTTCCACCACTTCTATACAATTCGGATGTTCTTCGTAAAGCGAAACAGGAGGAAGCAGACAAGCGGCTTAATTTAATCTGTAATGATCCGTTTCAAAACTTATATCATGCTAAGTACAACGAACGCGCTCACGCAATACATGCAATAGGAATGGACCCATTCTATTGCATGTATTGGTCGAACGAACAGTTGGAATTGTTCAAAATTGAGCAACGCAATGTCAACAGTCGTTTTCTTATTGATGCCAGTGGAGGTTTCGCAAAGAAATTGATTTTACCTAATGAAACCTTATCACCCCACCTCTTCCTATACCAATGCGTGTTGGTCAATGACGAAAGGAGCGTACCCGTTTTTCAGATGATATCAGCAAAACAGGATGCTGCGTTAATATCATATTTCTTACTGGAAATTCGAAGGGCGGGTGCACCTATCCCAAGAACTGTTATCTCCGACTTCGGGCGAGCAATTCTAGTGGCAGTGAGTAGAGCATTTGCAAACTGCTCCGATTTGAAATCCTATCTCCAAATTTGCTATGATTTGGCTGTCACGTGCACAAAAACCACAGTCCCTCCCTGTTATCTAAGACTCGATGTGAGCCACTTGATTGCGATGGTAGCAAGGTGGGAATGCCTGCGGCATAAGCCTACTAAGGTACGCCAATTTTACATACGCTGTATTGCTCAAGCATATAAACTACAGTCGTTGGCAGACATATCTCGGCTTTTAGAGTCGATCATGGTAGTCGCCCTCAGCGAGGAAATCGGTCGCGAAGAAAGCGGCGGACTGGTGCCGTCAGAAACCTACTTGAGGCACGCGAATGATGTGATTAAAGGTACGGTCGTGGAAGATGAGGTAACGGAATATGACGGTGATGAGCTACCAGACTTTGAAACAGATGATATATCTGATTCATGGGTACATTGGACCAGCGTCATTCTACAAAGAGCGAAGAATGTGGCGTCACTCTCAAGAAACGGCGATGTCTTGAGTGCGTTTTATAACCCTCCCGTGGCAGAAAAATTGAAGATGCTGATGGCACATCTACCTCTATGGACTGGGGTGATGCGCCCGTACTTCAAAAGTGGTGATGAGATTGCAACGTCATCTGCAGTCGAGTCGCTTTTCTCGGATTACAAGAATCGGGCATTCAAGGGTAGTTTACCAATGAGGGTGGATAAATTTGTGATAAAACACCTTGACTACCTAGATGGTAAATTACTTCTAGCCTGCGCTGGAAAGAATATTCATTGTGATTATAAGGAATCTCATCGACCATCTGATGACATTCCAGATAGCCCCCGGACACAAAAGATTACGGAAATAAATATTAGTTCACAGCTCGAAACCAACGGTACGTGTCCCGAAATTAGCAGCTCGTGCATTGATAAAGATGAAGATGAAGACATGAACGAGTTTTCTAAGGACAAAGTTGATGGGAATTCAACGTCGATCGAAGATTCACCGGGTACGCATACTAGTACACCAAATCATTTTAATACGACGTCGATAGATTCTGTTCCTAACGAAAATTCTTGCCTCAGTGCAAATGAAGCTTCTGGTGCGAGTCCTATAAAAGCTACCGAAAATTGTAATTACCTGGATTTCAAAGAAAACTGGCGTGGATTACAAGACAAGGGTGAGACGAAGCGCCGCAGAAGTTACCCGAAAGGGACGATGTCGAAGCGCAAAAGACCAAATTATCTGGATCCCTGTCCAGATTGGGATTTTGTGAATTCGGTTGCTAAAGTTGGCATACCATTGATGAAAAATGGTAATTTATGTAATCCGATCTCATTGGAAGGTAAAACGGTTGCGGTCCGTAACACATGTGCTTTCGATTCGATTTTGCATATTTTGGCCCATATAATCGCAATGGAGCCCGCAGACAAGTCCTATCCATCGGCAGCCAATCCAACTGCGAGTTTAGCTCAAGCCATTTTATCTAGTGGGAAGATTACTGTAAGAGATTACACCGAGAGAGGAGTGTGTGACGATCCCAGAAGGATCTCACCATCAACAGCCAACCATCCCCTTAATTATAACATATATTCATGATTACCATTTCCACTAAAATAAGAACCTTAGCATAAGACAACATCATATATTAAAACTATAAAATTATATCATTTGATAATAAACTACGGTATTGATGACTGACCAGCCATGCTAATCTTGAACTCCAACTGTGAACCAAAACAATAATCTTGGACCACGGATATCAAATTCACTATCCCAAAACACCACGTGCAGTCAGTTATCAAAACCGCGAAACATAACATAAGCAAACTCAGAAGACAACACAAGTCACTCTCCATGGTCCGCACTATGCGAATATAAGCAGCCTTCCTAAAAGAATCCACACACACGTCAATTAGCCAGAGTCAGAGCTGAACCTTTGAAGAGTTCAGACATAAAAAAACAAAGTCAATTTACAATTCTCCAAGTCAAGTAAACTTCAAGTCTGGCCGCGTCCAGCTCCTAAATCTTTCTACTAAATTCACCACTTAAAAGGACCAGCCAGTGCTCTGAGTTTGCTTAAAACCCATTTATCAATTTAACAATTTAACAATTTCTAAAAGTGTAAATTACCATCCAATATCTTGAATAAACCATATAAATTTTTTATATATATATATATATTATAAACAAAGTTATTCTAACATCACCTCATCGTAAGTTCTCAGCATTCTACTTAATCACAGCTCTATAATACTTCACCATTCTCACTATCTCGTTGAGCCAAAGCCCCGACAGGCGAAAGTTGAAAACATAATAGTACAGAACTATCGCCAAGCCAGGCCCTGGCAATATACGAGTCTTCCTTAGAATAAATCCAATCACTCCACATTTCTGAAATAAGCCAAAATCATACAACGGGCAAAGAATAACAGTAATAAGCCTAAAACCGGCTAATACTAGTTGAGTCATTGCCACAATTGATCCCAGGCTAATTCAGAAATTCCTATCTTAAATATTAAAACCCAAATCCCTTACAATAAAGGCGATGTGCTAATCAAAGAACTCGCCATAACCTTATTCTTCCCCTATAGATGAATAATGGAGTTGTGATTAAAAGGAAGAAAAAGAATAGACGCGGGGGTAAGGCCGTTAAAGCTCGAATTGCAAAGGCAAAACAAAGAGATAAGGAACGTGTCAAACCAGCGTTAGTAAATACAGAACTAAAAAGTGATTCAGAGACAACTATCAATCACCCTGGTGCATATTCCCCAATTTCCGATTTCGAAAACTATCCTCCCAGAAGCCCGTCACCTGGACCTTGGGACTATATTCACGAGCAGACTCACGAACCTACCGACCAAACCCCCAGATTTACCACTACTCAACACCTAGTAGATTACCAGAACGGGGTCTGTATAGTGGAAACGATTGAAACTACCCATTCGACCAGAAGGTACAGCGTTCCTGAACATCACCCAGCTTCACAATATTATTCCCCTACACCCTCTACGCCCAAAATTGTGGAGATTATCGATTTGGACTGAACAAAAACTTAGCGAGATAGTAAGTACCTATTACTTTGTCCCAATAAATTA
Source organism: Tenthredo livida (assembly GCA_963992785.1). NCBI lineage: Eukaryota > Metazoa > Arthropoda > Insecta > Hymenoptera > Tenthredinidae > Tenthredo > Tenthredo livida. Next base: position 24,654,408 of record OZ023069.1, on the reverse strand, counting down.
CGCGTATAAGACTCTTTTCTTCTGACGCAAAATTAACCTTGTCATAAGCCCATCTGGCACATGACATTTTTGGTGACAGCGGCCAGGATTCGAAAAATCAGAAAGAAAAGATTCAATTCACAAATATATTATAAAAATATAGAATTTCACGCTAAAAATGGCACATGGTACTAGAAGCAAAACCCTCACACCAGAGGATTTAGCCCGTCTTCAACAAAATTTAGACGATAGGGAAAAAGAAATTCAAGATCAAGAAATTCAATTTTTAAAGAAACAAGAAAAATTTCAAAAAAAAGAACAAAATAACGAACAAATCGACTTAGAGTTAAAAAGTCAATTAGAAGCCACCAGGCGAGAATTACAAAACCAGGCAGACTTGCAGGAAAGGCTAAGATTATTACAAGAGGAAACCGATAGACTTAGGGAAGAAAATCTTAGGATAGAAAACCAAAGACCACCGAGTCCTAATCCATCCTCTGAAATACCACTAGATCCACCTAACGGAATACAAGACGAGCTATTACAACTTCGACAGGAAATCGAAAATATAAGACAAGGTCAAGGTAGACAGGAAAATCAGATACTCAGAACAGTTAGGATAGAACCCGAAGTCACAATACCGATCAAGGATGCAATAGCCACGATTACGCCATTCAACGGCGACAGCGATAAATTAATTTCATTTACGCGCGCCTGCAAGCGAGCTAGGGAAATGATCTCACCAAATGGCGAAAGCGCTTTTGTACGCGTTTTAAAAAGTAAGCTAACGGGACGCGCATACATTGCTATAGAAGACGATGAATTTGACGATTTACAAAATTTCCTAGACTCTTTAGCGGAGATATTTAGTCCACCCAAATCCAGCAACTTTTATAAGGGCGAGTTAGCAAACGCGTATAAAAAACCAAACGAGCATATAATTGATTATATAAGTAGAATCAAAGATTTGAAATCCGCAATCATCGAATCCGAAAGACGGATCGATGGTCACGTCAACGCCAACAGGCGGGAAGCGATCGACAAAGAAACATTGGACAGCTTTTTAGACGGATTACCAGCAGATTACAGAAACTCGTTGCAATTAGCAGGTATCAGGAACTTTCGCGATGCCTGCACCAAAGCGATAGAAATCGGGAAAAGATTTGAACGCGACCGGGAAAGAACCAGGCCGGACAAATCGCAACCCAATAACACAAACAAACCTGCATGTAAAATCTGTAAGCGCACAAATCACGAAACTGAAAATTGCCGTTTCAAGAACGCGGATTCAAAAGTCCCTAAACCTGAATTTAATAATGAAAAACGACGAACTGACTCACCAAAACCAACTGACTCAACTCACAAACTCCCACCTAAAATCTGTAATTATTGTAAATTCACCGGTCACACGATTGACGAATGTCGGAAAAGAAAATACAATGAAGAGCAGAAAAAGACTTTCCAGAAACAGGGAAACGAAGCGGGGCCCTCAGGGAGTCGCGTAACTCCCCGAGAGACGGGCCACACGCGAACGGTACACCCAACGGAAATTTTAGACAATCTAGAATTACAAGCGTCAACTTAAGTCTAGGAGCGGTACCTACTGTCAAGATACAAGCAAAAGAATTAACTTCAGAAACAGAATTCATGATAGATACAGGCGCAGAACCCAATATCATTAAAATCAGCTGTATCAGGGACATAGGGCACATAGACACGAACGACATCATACAGATGCGAGGCATAGGAGACAATCTCGTGAGCTCCGTAGGCAAAATCCAAATTAAAATCGCCGACGGACCCGTTAATTTCCATGTCGTACGCGACAATTTTTCAATCAAACAAGGAGGAATTCTAGGGTCGGCATTCTTCCGTGAGACTCAAACTACAATTGATTACAAAGACGAGTGCTTAATAGTTAACGGAACAAAGATTCCATTTCATACCAATTTAATATCAATAATAGAACCAAGAATGATACAAATTATCAAAGCCAATATCTCAAACTCAGAGCTCACAGAAGGATACTTACCCAAAATAGAAACAATTCCGGGAGTTTACCTGGGCGAAGCCATTTACAAGGTCTATCAAGGCCAAATCTTTCTACCTATCATAAATACCACTGAGAAACGGTTCAAACTGCAAACTCCAACATTTAGCTTACTCCCATTCCAAGAGGAAGAACTAGACTCCGCCACAGAGACAGAGTCAGTCACCTCATTACAATGTGAATCCGATTCCATTGTTCCGGGCATGCACGAGTCTACCTTAGGGCCTGACACAAAATGCATGAAGCCAAATGCCAAATCAGCAGTCACTATAACCACTCAAGGTTCAAATTTCTACTTAAATCTTAATTCTACTAAATCTTGTTCAGAAGAAACAGATCCAACCTCTAACTTCAATCCTACTTTTACAAATGAGCTCTCAGATATTCTAGCCATTGAAGGCGCCCGACCCTGTGTAATAAACACAGAGGGAACAAATTCCACTAACCTTGTAAATCCAATCAAACACGACCTAACCGACGGATTGACCAAAGTATTGGACCAACTCCATTTAGACCACCTAAACCAAGAAGAAAGAAATAGCATAGAAAAATTAATAGCGGAAAACGCAGATAGATTCCACATACCCGGTAAACCATTAGAATCTACCAACGCTATAGAACACGGGATCACCACAACCGACGAGGTCCCGATTAATACACGACAATACAGGTTTCCGACTGTCCATAAGGACGAGATCAATAAACAAGTAGCAGAACTTGTAAATAATAAGTTGATTGAACCATCGTTGTCTCCACATAATTCCCCGGTTTGGATAGTTCCCAAAAAACCCGACTCAAAGGGAAATAAGAGGTGGCGAATGGTTATTGACTACCGCAAACTAAACGAAAAAACAATAGGCGATGCGTACCCCCTGCCGAACATTGTAGAAATTTTAGATCAGTTGGGAAGCGCCAAGTATTTTTCGGTATTCGACTTAGCGTCAGGATTTCACCAGATTAGAATGAAAACGTCAGACAAAGCTAAAACAGCATTCACTACCTCGCATGGGCACTACGAATGGTGTCGTATGCCTTTTGGTCTAAAAAACGCACCTGCGACCTTTCAACGTCTTATGGATCGCGTGCTGTCAGGACTACAAGGTAGCGAACTGTTTGTGTACCTAGATGACATAGTCGTATATTCCAGCTCACTAGAAGAACACGAACAAAAATTCAGAAAGCTAATGGATCGATTAAGAGAAGCAAACCTGGTTTTGCAACCTGATAAGTGTGAGTTTCTCAGAAAGGAGGTTAACTACTTAGGCCATGTTATTAGTGAAGAAGGTCTTAAACCAGATCCAAAGAAGTTAGAAGCGGTTAAGGAATTCCCAGTCCCGAAAAATCCAAAAAACATCAAACAATTTTTAGGACTAGCTGGCTATTATAGACGATTTATTCCTAATTTTTCAAAAATAGCTAAACCCTTAACAGAACTATTAAAAAAGGAGATCAAATTCAAATGGGGAAATAAACAACAAGAGTCATTTGAAAACTTAAGGGATAGACTATGCGAAAAGCCAATCTTACAATATCCTGACTTCACAAAACCATTTATCCTAACGACTGATGCGTCAGGATATGCCATAGGCGGAGTTCTAAGCCAGGGCACGATAGGAAAAGATTTACCTATAGCATATACCTCAAGACTCTTAAACACAGCAGAACAAAATTACTCGACCATTGAGAAGGAACTCCTAGCGATAGTATACGCAGTATTACACTTTAGACCATACTTATATGGAAACAAATTCATACTAGTAACAGATCATAGACCACTAGTGTGGCTCAATTCAGTTAAAGATCCATCATCGCGACTCGTAAGATGGAGATTAAAATTAGCAGAGTACGAATACACCATGATGTATAAACCTGGACAAGTAAACTTAAACGCGGATGCACTTTCCCGAAACCCAGTAGGTATGAGCGAAGATCCCCAGTCGACAAGACGAATAGGAATAAATCGGTTGCTACGAGCAAAGGGCAATATATTCGACATACCAAAAGGTTACCCGATAGTCCACACAGCATCGCAAGATTTCACGTTCAAACGAGGTCTAGGACCTGAATTTTTAGCCAAATTCGGTCAAATAGAAAGATTAAAAACCTTCAAAACTCCAGTAGGTGGAGTAACCGCATTATATCACGAAGGAAGAATGGTTTTTTATTTAGTCATCAAACAATGCGACGAAGACAGAGCCAACCTCAAAGATATGGAACGAGCATTATTCAAGCTCAAGGAACTAACCGACTCGTTTAAAATATACCACTTTGCAATAACATCATTGGATTGTGAGGAAAACGGTTTATGCTGGGACCAAGTAGAAACGATACTTCTTCAAATTTTTGGTAAAATACCTTATAAAATACGAGTATTCAAACAAGGCCCACCATACCCCATTTTCGCCACTAATACCAACGAAACAAACGTTCAATTAAAAAATGTCCGAGAAACAGATACAGATCTATTCCTAATAGATGAATCCTACTCTCTCACACACTGTGTAGGACGAGACTTCCTTATGGGAGCAGGCATAGCAATAGAATTTAAAAAACGTTTCGGTCAAGTACAAGAACTCTTGGATCAGAACAAAGGGGTAGGAGAAGTAGCTTACATCAGAGATAAAGATAGATATATCTTCTACCTAATAACCAAAGAAGAAAGCAAGGGTAAACCAACATATACCACTCTGAAACGTAGTCTTTACGAATTACGCAGAATCTGTATCAAGCTCAATGTACAAAAATTAGCCATGCCAAAATTAAGTTGTGGATTAGATAAATTAGATTGGACACAAGTCAAAGAAATTATAATCACAATTTTTTCCAAACCCTTTCAAGTGTTAGTAAGCACGTATAAACCACTTGACAACGGAAGCATTCCTTCCCGAACATACTCGAGTCCAGAGTGTAACATGAGCTCAGATAACGACTCTGATAGCGAGACTAGCACCGACTCCAACGATGACAACAATGACGAAGTCAATCTTAACGCAATAACAAACGACTCCGACGACGAAAATGACCATGAGAACTCAGACACCGAAGATTCAGACGACGAAATATTAGGAGAAGAAATAAACTATGAAATACGACCACAAAATCTAATTAGTGAAATAAACGAAACACGCGATAGACTCTCAATGCAGAAGAAACATTGGGTATGTTTCATAACTACCAAAGGAGAACCTTGTGACGAAGGTAGTAGAGACCTCTTACAGGCCGATAAACTTCCTAAATTCAGAAATTTAAGCTTAGCTAGGGCAACAGTAAGATCAGTAGGTAACAGGCAATGTATAGGCCTACCTATAAAGGAAACGGAGAAAACACAGCTTGACGAAGAAATATTCAAGGAAAGCTTACGCTCACTAATCAACGTCATATACGAACTTAACATTCATGAGATTGCTTTAGCCGAAACAAATAAAATAGACTCTCTAACTCGGCCAACTATACTAGAATTACTAAAACAAATATTTGCAGATGTACCATGCAATATCCTCATATGTAAAAACCTCGTTCGAATCCCTAAAGAAGACGAAAGAGCGAACATATTGCAAGAATACCACGGCTCTGCCGTAGGTGGCCACAAAGGCATTACCAAAACATTCAATAGAATTCGCCAAAACTTCTTTTGGGATGGAATGAAAGAACAAATCAAAAATTTCGTAAATTCATGCCTAGGATGCCAAACCAAAAAGCTAACTAGGGTAAAAACTCGTCAACCCATGACATTGACAGACACACCAGATACAGCTTTTGAAAAAATAGCAATAGACATTGTGGGTCCTTTACCCATCACCCCTTCAGGGAATGAATATATCCTGACCATGCAGGATCAGTTGACTAAATTCTCATTGGGAATCCCACTCAAGGAAACTACATCGACTAGTATAGCCGATGCTTTGGTACGAAATTTCTTTTGCAAATATGGGGCACCCAAAAAGATCCTTACTGATCAAGGGGCTAACCTAACCAGTGCTCTTATGAAGCAAATTGCAAAAAAATTAAAAATTAAACAATGTAGGACTACGGCTTTCCATCCACAGTCCAATGGATCATTAGAGCGGTCACACATAGTAATGACCGAGTATTTGAAGCAAATAATTATGAGCAACAAAGATTGGGACCAATGGTTAGACCAAGCCATGTTCTCGTACAACACTAGCGTACATGAGGGAACTAAGTATACCCCGTACGAATTGGTATACGGGAGACTGGCGAGGCTACCATCGGACCACGATATTATCGAACCTGTCAAAGATAAGAGCTACGAACAGTATTTATTAGAGTTATACCATAGAATTCACGAAATCCAGCGTTTAGCTAAGGAAAATCTGAATCAAGCAAAAATCAAATCTAAATATTATTATGATAAAAAACTCAACCCAATAAATTTGTCAATAGGAGACAAGGTATTTCTATTAAAAGAACCCAAGAAAGGAAAACTAGGGGACCAATACACAGGCCCACATGAGATTACTGAAATCTTAGAAAACCAGAACATAAAAATCACTGTAAACGGCAAGGACAGAATAGTCCACCGTAACAAGCTAAAAATAGCTCGATAGATTAAAATATATATAAGTACTCACCATAAACATATGTTACATTTACACATCTATTATTATTACTATGTTTTAGAAGTAATGCAGCTCAGGCGACCTAAATCTAAAATAATAACACTATACGAAAACCCTAATATGGATCGCCGCCGCATAATTATAACTAGAATAACCAATAAGGCAATTGTAAAAACCAATAGAAAACTAACATTATGGGAAAAGGAGGCACTTGAATGTTTAATCGAATCCGGATTAATAACAGCAAATTATAGATATCGGGTAGCGATAACTAACGCCAACCTTATATTTGAATTAATGCTAAAACATCAATCTAAAGACGATGATATCTTTTTTGTTTATAAACCAGATGAAAATAAGACCTATGTTAACGTTACAAAAAGCAACAATTTCCTCTCATTCCGATTCGTACATACAAACGCCTGCTTACCCACATGAGACTAAAATTCATGCACAAAATACACATATATTTCTGTATTAATATATGTATGATAAAAGTTCGGAACCTTTTGTTCCAGAATAAACAATGTATCAAATCATCTTCATCCTCTTGCTTCCACTCACGCAAGCCCTCATCGGATACGATTGCGGGTTAGGCAACCTTAACATTACTACACTCAGTCTAGTAGATGCCATGGATTGTGACCTGGCAGATACGGAACCCAAGGTGGAACAAGTATACGGACAACTACTGCAATTATCAGACTTTAAGAAAACTAGGGTCATCCAATGCAGAGTAGAAGTCGATAGGACCGCTAAGCATTGCGGTATGCACTCACACACATCAGAACTAACCAAGGGACGTGTGGTTTATCTGAAACAAATGAGCCATGAAGCTTGTTACAAACTACACTCAGAAGGGTCTCTAGCCATAGGAAACAAGTATTTTACTAATATAAATGCTAATCAAACAACAAGAATCAGCTCAACCTTGGCTGGACAGATTGAATCGAATGGACGTTGCGAGGGAGAATTCTTTGACGACGGCTACGGACAATACTCTCAAGCTATAGTAACAGCGGTAATTACGGTTAGTCTACAAGTACAGGAAGCTACTGTTCGACTAAATTCCAAAACTCTTATCCTGAAAAATGGAATTTCTGAAGCATTAGACAAAAGGTGGTGCTTCGATGAGGAAGGTGGCTACTCATTTTGGGAAGATGTGCCTAGTAACGATTGCAAGTTTACAGCGTATGATGTACTATACGAAGGATTCATAACAAAGATGAAGGAAGTTGATCAAAAGGAACCACAGGGCCCGCCCGAGATCTACTCCATAACAACTGACGAACTAACATTCGCCCTCATTAAAACCACAGAAAAAAGGATTTGCGCATACACCCTTTATCAAACGGAACATCCCAAACTTCTCATATTCGAGACAACAAGAGGTAACACCTTCAAAGAAAAATCTAACCTTATTGTAGAAAATACAGATATCTTCACCTACGTAAACTCTAAGTTTGTTTATGTAGAAAAACACATTCGGAATCAAATAAAATCCCTATATCGGGATGTGATCACACAAAAATGCGAACTAGAAAAACAAGTCATTAGTAACGCACTAACCATAGCAACTCTATCGCCAGATGAATTTGCCTATAACTTAATGCACGGTCCAGGCTACATGGCCACAATCGCAGGGGAAGTAGTACATATCGTAAAATGTACTCCAATCGAGTGTCACCTACGCAAGACCGATGCCTGTTTTTCAGAACTACCAGTAACAGCAAGAAATACTTCATTATTCATAACACCAAAATCTAAAATCTTAATTCAAACAGCTACCAGAAAAGAATGCAATCCAATATTAGCATCCATGTATAAGGTAGATAATCTATGGTACAAATTTATCCCTGGTCCTATGGAAGCAGTTCCACCTCAAGCAATCCAACCTAAAACGAAGATGACATGGAAATACATCAATCCAAGCCCATTAGGGACAAGCGGGATCTATAATCAAGCAGATCTCCAAAAACTTAAGGATCACCTGATGTTCCCCGCTGAACGACCCGCAGTACTCAACAACCTGGCGAGAGGAGCTACGGGACACGCTACAAACCAAGATGGCATCTCATTCTACAACATGCTAGACGAAGATTCACTCAACAAGATTGCGGAATCTACAGGAAAAAGGCTTTGGAACGGATTCATAATGTTCGGTTCAGCTACGGCAGGAGTCATGGGACTTCTGATCATACTCAGAATGATAAAATTCGCTGTGAACACAATAATCCATGGCTACACGCTTCACCAAATATATGGGTGGAGTATTCATATGTTAGGAGCGGTATGGAGCTCAGTAACACACCTGCTAATTTACCTTGCAAAAAGTCCAAAGAAGGAAGAAGGAAAAGATATAGAAAAGGGAGCGGAACTCCAAGAAATTAGGCCAAACGCACCCCAGGAGACACCTACCATCGAGGATCTACAAGAACGCCTCAAACTACGACAAATGTCAAGCACTGCTTAAACATTTGAAACCCAGGGGGGAGGTGTGACGATCCCAGAAGGATCTCACCATCAACAGCCAACCATCCCCTTAATTATAACATATATTCATGATTACCATTTCCACTAAAATAAGAACCTTAGCATAAGACAACATCATATATTAAAACTATAAAATTATATCATTTGATAATAAACTACGGTATTGATGACTGACCAGCCATGCTAATCTTGAACTCCAACTGTGAACCAAAACAATAATCTTGGACCACGGATATCAAATTCACTATCCCAAAACACCACGTGCAGTCAGTTATCAAAACCGCGAAACATAACATAAGCAAACTCAGAAGACAACACAAGTCACTCTCCATGGTCCGCACTATGCGAATATAAGCAGCCTTCCTAAAAGAATCCACACACACGTCAATTAGCCAGAGTCAGAGCTGAACCTTTGAAGAGTTCAGACATAAAAAAACAAAGTCAATTTACAATTCTCCAAGTCAAGTAAACTTCAAGTCTGGCCGCGTCCAGCTCCTAAATCTTTCTACTAAATTCACCACTTAAAAGGACCAGCCAGTGCTCTGAGTTTGCTTAAAACCCATTTATCAATTTAACAATTTAACAATTTCTAAAAGTGTAAATTACCATCCAATATCTTGAATAAACCATATAAATTTTTCATATATATATATATATTATAAACAAAGTTATTCTAACATCACCTCATCGTAAGTTCTCAGCATTCTACTTAATCACAGCTCTATAATACTTCACCATTCTCACTATCTCGTTGAGCCAAAGCCCCGACAGGCGAAAGTTGAAAACATAATAGTACAGAACTATCGCCAAGCCAGGCCCTGGCAATATACGAGTCTTCCTTAGAATAAATCCAATCACTCCACATTTCTGAAATAAGCCAAAATCATACAACGGGCAAAGAATAACAGTAATAAGCCTAAAACCGGCTAATACTAGTTGAGTCATTGCCACAATTGATCCCAGGCTAATTCAGAAATTCCTATCTTAAATATTAAAACCCAAATCCCTTACAATAAAGGCGATGTGCTAATCAAAGAACTCGCCATAACCTTATTCTTCCCCTATAGATGAATAATGGAGTTGTGATTAAAAGGAAGAAAAAGAATAGACGCGGGGGTAAGGCCGTTAAAGCTCGAATTGCAAAGGCAAAACAAAGAGATAAGGAACGTGTCAAACCAGCGTTAGTAAATACAGAACTAAAAAGTGATTCAGAGACAACTATCAATCACCCTGGTGCATATTCCCCAATTTCCGATTTCGAAAACTATCCTCCCAGAAGCCCGTCACCTGGACCTTGGGACTATATTCACGAGCAGACTCACGAACCTACCGACCAAACCCCCAGATTTACCACTACTCAACACCTAGTAGATTACCAGAACGGGGTCTGTATAGTGGAAACGATTGAAACTACCCATTCGACCAGAAGGTACAGCGTTCCTGAACATCACCCAGCTTCACAATATTATTCCCCTACACCCTCTACGCCCAAAATTGTGGAGATTATCGATTTGGACTGAACAAAAACTTAGCGAGATAGTAAGTACCTATTACTTTGTCCCAATAAATTACGCGTATAAGACTCTTTTCTTCTGACGCAAAATTAACCTTGTCATAAGCCCATCTGGCACATGACAAGTGATTCTGAATGGAACTGGCCTTTTTGAAATAAAGGCTTACACGCGGAAGTACTATCTATTAGACGCGTTATGCAATGCTGGACATTTAGCAGAGTTACTATTCGTCACCTTGCCAAGTCTCCGAAGATCCAAAAAATGTAATACGTGCGATCGGCCTATTGTTCGGGATCTCCCTGTATTGGGCACCAATGTCAATATTCTTCTGAAAGATGGTTTCAAGTTCGTCCAGGAAGCCATCGACGACGTTTTATCATCGACTGAACTAACGTGTGAAAAATGTAATAGCCCATTCGAAATAACTTATGAGTACGGGCCCAACTTGATTATAGATACAAGTGTCGTTACCGATAAAAACTACACGAGAAACATTCAATTACCATTCAATGGTACAAAGTTAGCTGATATTGCAAAGGATATTAACATAAACGACAAATCATACGTACTTAGGGGTCTGGTTGTTTATGTTGGTGCGCATTACCATGGTATTGTTTATTCAGGCCTCACATGGTGCGTGTATGACGACGCATACCCCAGAAAATTTCAGGTGACTCCAGACTACATAGTAGCACCGCACGTTTTGCTATACGCTCAAAATTAGAAAACGAAAGTGAGAAGACCAACAAAAAAAAAACAACCAACAAAAGGTTTGAAGCCGTTTGCATGATGAATTGTCGTCCCATATGAAGCAGTAGTACATACTTATATTTCGAATTTATAATGGGGTCGATGAAAATACCAACTGCGATAATCATTCAACAGCGCATATACACATAATCGAAAAATAACGATTTCGCCAAGTGGATTTGAGGTTGTAAATATGTTCCTATTACAATAGCACACGAGAAAGCAATAAAAATTATAATTCTGTTGAGTCGAGTTAGGCTTCTCAATACGTTGCGGGAATTAGATAGATACTTATATGAGCAATCATCGACATTATTATGTTACCGATATTTTTCTTGGGATACTTTTTTTTTAATTTCCGATTAAAATGTATGATTAATTTTTGAATTTGGAAAAATGTATGTCTTTATCTTCAACTTAGTGATATTTTATCAAGCAATATTACAATAACTAGTGTTAGGCTTATAGAAATAATGGAAAAAAAAAAAAAAAAATTAAAAAAAAAAAGAAATAACAAAAATCCGTTGGGTAGAGTTAAGCTTGTAAATACGTTTCAGAAGCAACATGCTCAGTAGCAATCTTCGACTATGTTATAAAATTAAAATTAGTATTCCGATCAGTTTCTTGAAATTCCTTCATAGCTTGATTAATACAAGTTTATTGATTCGGATAAATGTGTGTCTTTATTTTTAACTTAATGATATTTTATCAAGCAATATTACGATAACTAGAGTTAGGCTTATAGAAATAATGGAAAAAAAAGAAAAAAATTAAAAAAAAAAAAAAGAAATAACAAAAATCCGTTGGGTAGAGTTAAGCTTGTAAATACGTTTCAGAAGCAACATGCTCAGTAGCAATCTTCGACTATGTTATAAAATTAAAATTAGTATTCCGATCAGTTTCTTGAAATTCCTTCATAGCTTGATTAATACAAGTTTATTGATTCGGATAAATGTGTGTCTTTATTTTTAACTTAATGATATTTTATCAAGCAATATTACGATAACTAGAGTTAGGCTTATAGAAATAATGGAAAAAAAAAGAAAAAAATTAAAAAAAAAAAAAAAGAAATAACGAAAATCCGAGTAGATAGGCAAGGGGGGTTCTGGGACAATCTAGGTCAAATATTCTGTCCCAGAACCCCCCTGTGTTCTGATTGGTCGAAGCCCCCTCCCACTCGCTGCGAGGACGTCCCCCTAACGGTAATCGATGATTTCGCAATTATAACGGGATCTTTCGCAATTTTGATAACCCCCCGTGTTCTGATTGGTCAAAGCCCCCTCCCACTTGCTGCAAAGACGTCCCCCTAACGGTAATCGATGATTTCGTAATTTTAATAGGTTCATTCGCAATTTTAACGGGATCTATCCGCAAGGACCGCCCCCCTAACGGTAATTTCGCAATTTTAATGGGTTCTTTCGCAATTTTGACGGAATCTAGCCGCAAGGACCGGCCCCTGTACGTATTCAAGGACCGCCCCCCTTAGGGTAATCGTTGATTTCGCAAGAACCGTCGCTCACGTGCGAGTTTGCGCCCCTTCGACGGGGGATCTACCGCGCAAGGGAGCCGATCACGTGCACACCTCGTGTCTGAATTTATGCGACCTGATTTCTGAATTTCTGATTTCTGAATTTCTGATATCTGATTTCTGAATTTCTGATATCTGATTTCTGAATTATACGACCTGATTTCTGGAATGATGCAAGCCCCCGATAGATGCGAGCCCCGATTGATGCTAGCTTCGTGTCTGAATTGATGAGTCAATTGTTATCCAAGCCTCGGCGTTGTTATAAACATTTATAGAATATCAAAAAATACCACCCCAACTAAGCTAGCGCACGACAAAGGCTAACGAGTTAGATAAGCTACGGAAAGGAATTAAAAATGATTGTGTGTATATAATGCATATGCATGAAGACTGTAAATTTACAGTGAATTCTTTTTTATTCTTCAAATTAAAGAACACACAAATTACAGAAAGCTTAAAATTTATTGAATCATTTGACATTGTGAGCAGTCCCTAATCATGGGAGTAGACTCATCGAATTCTCCGCTCTGCGATCCATAATGTATTCGGCATCTCCGACAGCCTGCGATATCTGCATCCTTCTTCATAGCCTCCGATAGTTTGTCCCACACCTCATCGATGATACTCGAGCCGTAAATAAGTATGAAGTCTTTGGTCAAATAGGCGATGTCTTCAGCCTTCATTCGTTTCAAACCCCCTACTTCAATGGACATGATCAATGATTTATAAAGTGATGGTCTGCACTCCTTCAAATACCAAGTTTTCAATCGCTGTACGTTTTCGAAGGCGCAATGATAATTGGGAAGGTTTCCGTGCCAGTCCTCGTGCCAATGAAGCACCTCGTAGTCTCTCATCCATCGAAAACTTGGACAGTCCAATTCTTCTAAATCGATGACAGGCTTGGACTCGTCGTTGATAATTTTTTTAATCCACTCTTTCTTCTCCTTTCCCTTGACGTAGATATAACTTACATGCTCGACAACTCTTCGTACAACTTCCTGCACCTTATCGTAAGACATAATGCCGGCATTCCATGGTATTCCATGATGATTCCGCGTCAACCAAGCATTGACAGCTCTACATTTGGCAGATAAGATTTTCCAAGCACACGGCGGTTTGAAAAGTATGCGCGTCAGGCCTTGCTCGCCTGTCTCATACGCTTGAATGGTAATTGCAGCGAGTTCTTTCAGTACGAATTCGTTGACAGGATACCGGAAACCTTGTACATCCAATATCATCTCCATTGTAACAACTTATTTTCTCTAGACTGGTACGATGTGGATTTCAGAGAAATCGAGCGTTAACTAATTTCAAAAATGTTCAGCCTCACTTTTTATATCGTATATCCCCTCTCAACGGTTACCGTACACATAGCTGAAACTATGGGAATGATTGAGGCGACACATATATTTGTTGTAAAAATCTTTATTTGTCGAAGTACATAATTATACCAATTTCTTCACTCCACCACTTATGGGATTGTATTCAACTACCCGATCGTGTAAGATCAAACAGTATGCCGACGTATCGGCAGGGAAGTTATCTTTAGCTTCAAACTCGAGACGAACATCTACAGGTCCAAACTTGAGCGACTCGTTCTGTTTCGAGCAGTCGATGACGAATAGGGGAGCGTACTGTAGAAATTCACTCTTTTTCAGCAATGGTTCAGGTTCCTTGCCGTAATAAGAGGTTTGGAAATTGGCGTACATTTCATATAACAGAGCATACTGATTATGACTCATATTGAGATTGAGGTTCCCATAGGGATAGCATTGAGAATTCAAGAAGAGTTTAACGTCGGTGATGTTGCAGTGATCAAAATGGCTAGCGTTTCGATTCAGCTTATTCTTCCGACTTGTTTGGAAACCCAGTATAACGTAGCGAGGTTTCTCCAGCTGAGTAGATGTCTTCACCGTCCAAACGTGCTTCGAGGTAGTGGGAAGTACAGGATACTCGTATAATTCCCAATTACGAAAACTCATGGAGATCGCCGGATCTTTCTCGATAAAATTCAATAGCTGTACTTTCCGTTGATCCGCGAGCTTCACGTATGGTAACAACCATTCGACTTTATCGATCAGGATTTTGAATTCTTCTTCTTGAGCTTGTAGAACTGCGTTCACATCGGTCTTCGAACGGGTCAAGATCAACTCGTGTTTGGCGTTCACGATTATCTTGCGATAGTCTTCGGCGAACCCTAGCATCATCTTCAGCGGTACGCATACTTCGAAATTACCAGCGGCATCCACATGGCTTGCGTTCACATTAAGCCAACCGGCATTCTCCATCATCCAATTCTGTCCAGGTCTCAGAGAAGGGTAACCTTTCATAAGACTGGTGAGACCGACGTTTTTGCTCCTGTCGATCTCAATAGCATTTATCTCGTAACGCATTTCTTCAAACAGATGACAAACACCGTTGTTGACCAGTGTTGCGGTAGTCGACGGAGTTCCATCGGCCTTGACTATCTTTCCATACACATGCAATGAACTCTTGCACGGTAATACGCACAGGTCTTGGTGTTGAACAGCGATACGAATCTCGTCACTGTTGTTGAAACTCGATGAGGCATAAGGTTTGTGTGTGTGAACCTCATAGTGTGCGATAGACTCGTCAAAGACGACGGGTGTTTGAATGTCTAAGATTTCCTCCTCCATGGTATGCAGCAGATGAAACAAATGCAAACGAATCGTAGCCTTATTTTGCGAAAATTCCTCTTCCAAAAGGTGTGATCTTCAGACCTAAGCTTTCCAGAAGCAGCACGTTCTGAGGTGTCAGCTCTTTGAGAACCGGTTGACGACTGACGTGTTCGGGGCATCTTACCTTAGTATTATAGTCACTTCTGTTATAAACTATTCCCATTATTGGGCCTTGATATGCAACCTTATAGTTATAACCTCTCCACGGAAATTAACCAAATCCCCGTCTTGATCGACTATACGGAGTTGGATGTGATCTATGATCCGCACGGTGACTGGAAGGTAAATGACGTGAGACGGCACTTCAATGATCTTATATCCAGGTGGAACAACGGGAAAAAACTCATGAATCGTGTGTACTTTACGCTCATTGACGTAGGCACCCGTTGTAATGTTGCACTCGACTCGAAGTGCGTTGACTTTAAGAATAGTTACAGGAAGGTCAGACTCATGAACTCGATCAGCTTGCAAAACACGTGGAGTGAAACCCAATAGGCTGCCTATAGAATCACCTGGCACAAAATTTACTGGGTGATTGCATTTGATTTCGCTACGCAGGGTATTATTATTCGGTTTGATGTTGATGCTGATACCCTTATTCGACAAGACACCCTGTACATAACTCTCTATATCCTCTATTTCATAGCTACCGGTGGGTATGGTGACTACTTCTTTACCCACATAAATCTTGTTGTGGCCAACATCTACATTAGGAATCGAATTAAAAGTCAGTAATTCAACGAGACCCAGGGAGTAATTCTTGAAAGGGGAAAGTTCGATGGGAGGAAAGTATTGAGTCTCGAGAACCGAGGAGTTCCCCGATACGGTTAGTGTGAACGAATCGTTCATGACTACTGCGAAAATCAAACTGACTTCGAGGAATTACGCTGCATGTTTATATAGAAACTCGAGACACAAGTGACCACAGTTGAACGTATCGTAGTCTTGATATCTTTTATGGTTATATTTGACGCTACCAACACCAAGGTATCTGACGAGGTCCGACGGTGGACGAAGGTTACCGAAACTGTCAAAGTAAACTACTTCGTCACCGATCTTTCGGTACGCGACCCAATGTGTTCCAGGACCATCTTTATCATCTAGATTGACGATCGCCGATTCAAGCCTAAGCGGCCCATCTTTGGGTAAATCGTTTCGCATAAAGACGCCGCGGAAATGTGGAATGTCCAGGGTCGTCGCGTACTTTAACAGATCCGCGTCAGTTAGCGCTCGTCGCGGTAGCGTCACTTTTAGTTTTTTGGTTTCAGGTGAAGACCCAAGCCTTTTCTATACGGTTTCAGATGAAGCCCCTTGCCTAGAGCGATAGCTTCCATGGTCTTGTTGTGCCGTTGACTTTCTTCCAGTTGCCTCTTGGCGGAGCCCGCGTCATTTACCGCTTTCGCAATACCTGCTGCACCACCGGCCAGCGCGCCCGTAGCACTGAGCCCGGCAAAAAGGGGTATGAGGAACGGTAGAAAACCACCAACTTTAGCTGGGACAGGTAGAATCCGTGGAGAACGTACATTGCGTTTACCACCGGCTTTCCGAACAGCGTCTCTCGCACCCTTCAATGCAGACTTGATGGCGACTTGCGCAGTTTTTCCTGGAACCACAGACCGTTTGGCGGCATCGATAACCGTTCTCAATGCCACCGGCTTCCGCATACCCATACCGAGCTTGGTTTTCGCTTTCATCGCGTTTGTCACTGCCCAGGCAGCTGCTTTCTCACCGATATTTGCGTCTGAAGCCAAAACCCGTTTCCAGGCTCTCTCAGCCAAAATCTTATCTGCCGCATTTCTAGCTTCAAGATTTTCTCGATTCTTCGAGTAGGCGATATCGTGATCCTTGCAGGCTGCGTCAAGCGGGTTGATACCTGGATCACCGCGCGCGAGTCTCTTCGCTAATTTGGTGCCAGGTCCGCAGTATTGATAACCAGGCAGATGTAACTCTACAGGAAGACTGTTAATGATTCTGTTGACCAGACCTTTCCCACAACGTTTACGACTGACCGTTTTAGCTTTGTGCACGATCATGACTGCGCTCTGACTGAGGAATCTCCTTTATAAACATGATATTTATACCATTTACCGTTAGTCAGAGTCGAGATGAGGTTCGAGACGCAACCCCTCAAGCTACCTGTAATGAATTTCGATAAATTTGTGCGAGAGAATGTCGCAACTGACAAACGACACGGCGATTTGCTACCGAACAGCGTGCGCGCGGTATTTTGCGGTCCGTCCAACTGCGGCAAGACTAACGCGCTGCTCACCCTCATAGCACACCCCAACGGATTGAGGTTCGAGAACGTCTATATCTACTCGAAATCATTGAATCAGCCCAAGTACAAGTTTCTGCATCAGTTACTCGAGGACGTAGATGGCGTTGAATACTTTCCATTTGACGAGCATGAACAGGTAGTCGTGCCAGACCAGGCATTACCCAATTCGATCATCGTCTTCGATGACGTGGCTTGTGAGAAGCAGGATAACATCCGAGCATTCTTCTGTATGGGAAGACATAAACACGTGGATTGCTTCTATCTCTGTCAGACCTACGCCCGCATCCCCAAGCATCTCGTGCGCGACAATACCAATCTTTTGGTACTGTTCAAGCAAGATGAGATGAACTTGAGGCATGTGTACGATGATCATGTGAATACCGACATGACTTACACGCAGTTCAAAGATTTGTGCTCTGTGTGTAGGAACAGCGGCAAGTATGGATTCGTTGTAATAGACAAGGACAGTGAGTTGAATGACGGTAGATATAGACAGGGGTTCGACTGTTTTGTGAGCATAAATTGAGAATATTCCGGAGAGCAGAATCAGTAGCCTCTCAGATACAGCTGCGTCAACATGCAAGATACGAAAATTCATGAACACAAAGCAGTGTTGCGTCATATCGCTGAAGCCAGTAGAGCGATTCGACGTAAACACAGAATGATAAAGTCGGGAAGGGAGACCGCTGAGCAGACGATGAGCAATGTTTTCAAACCGGTAGTAACTCCGCTGCAACAACTGGTGAAGGTTTCTCAAGCTATTGCCAAGCCCATCAAAGAAGAGCCGATCAAAGAAGAACCGATCAAAGATGATCCTCGAGAAGAGGATAATTCCTATTTAACTGCAGATGAGGATACCACTATACAGCCGACGGATGAGTTTCTGGAACAAGATCAGAGTAGCAACGAGTATCTCGAGATGCTACGAGATGCGAATAGAAAAAAAGATCTGGATAACGTGTACGGTGTACGCGTACTTGCTGACGGCAGGTTGATGATGGGTAACGCACCGATAAGTTTTGAGAGTGACTCTATTCATGCGAGTGACACGCGTTATACAAAGACCGAAGGTTTGTTGGAACTACTATTCAAAAAGATACCCGATGAGACCCACGTGACTCCAGATGATATCAAAAATTATAAACAAATCGTATTAGCCACCAACGCACATCGAAAATACTATAGAAGTGATGAACCTATTCGAGCAGTGGATAACCACAAGTTTCAGAAGTTCATCGCCCACGGACCACTTTCACGCACGGGTGAAGGTGTGCTTCCGCAGCTCATGGTCGCTCAAGAGGGTAGAGGAACGGATTACGTTCATTGGGACGACCCCAACGAGCTGGTGGACCGTCTTCGTTTGCTTCTGGCATCCCAAGCAGCTGGAAATTCGAGTCACACCAACGAAATCGTATCGATAATCGAAGAATTGCGTGAAGCTGGTATCATTTATTAATCAACCTCCCATAGTTTCCACAGTCATTTCCAAAATGAGCGTCGATGTGTTTGGACGTCAGTTGGACAAGAGCGCCGCCCCAAGCAGTCGCGGCCCTCCCGGTATTGGGTTTAAATTCACCACCGACGGACATTACGATATAGATAATAAGCGACTGTGCAACGTTGCCAATCCTGTGCAGCAAGGCGACGCTGTTACTATGAACCTCATGCGTCAGGAGATCGACGTTGTGAGAAACGAAATCCTCGCAATGATGCATGCCTTGGACTCTCGCATAACGGATGCTCTGCGGAACCTAGGCGCCAATATCGAAGCAGTACAAGACTTATCGACTCGCACCGCCAAGATCATTCTCGAGCTGGACACCAGACTAACGGTGTTGGAAAATGAACGAGAAAAAGCTAACGCTCGTGACGGAGCTGCATAAGCCAGCTCGAAAGAACTATCAGCGTCGTCGTGTAGATGTTCGCGGTTTGGATGAAACCTGGCAAGCGGATCTCGTTTACATGACGCTCTACGCGAGAGAAAACAAGGGCTACAAATACATGCTCACCGTCATCGATATATTCTCAAAGTATGCCTGGGTCGTGCCAATGAAGAGTAAGACGGGTAAAGATACGACGAGTGCTATGGAATCTGTACTCGTACAGGGACGTACCCCGAAGAATTTACACGTTGACAGAGGCGGAGAATTTTATAATTCAAACTTCGATTCTCTCATGAGACGATATAATATTCAACTATACTCAACCTTCAGCAACTTGAAGGCATCGATCTGTGAGCGTTTCAATCGTACGCTGAAAAACAAAATGTGGATACAGTTCAGTCTACAAGGAAATTACAAGTGGATAGACATTTTATCTGATTTGGTTTCGGCTTACAACAACTCTAAACATCGGACTATTCGCATGAAGCCAAAGGACGTTTCCCTTAGAAACGAACGGACATTATTGCAGACTGTATACCAAAAAGTTCGAGTCAGATCGGTTAAACCGGCAAAGTTCAAAGTTGGAGATAAAGTTCGAATAAGCAAATATAAGAATGTTTTTGAGAAAGGATATACACCAAATTGGACGACTGAAATATTCACGATCATCCAAGTAGTCAATACTGATCCAGTAACGTACAAGCTTAATGACCATCAAGAACAGTCTATAGCGGGTGGCTTCTATGAACAGGAACTTCTGAAAGTCAAGAATTCCGACATCTACCTGGTGGAGAAGGTGCTCAAGAGACGTGGAAACAAGCTATTTGTAAAATGGTTGGGTTTCAATAATACACACAATAGTTGGATAAATAAGTCTGACTTGTAAGGTTTATTAATAAAGAAACATAATGTTTGACAAGTACGTTTATTTAATTCTACACAGTCCTATCGTAACCCCACGGAAGCGTGTCCGTCGTATCAGGAAATATGATCCTCTTGTCGTCATTCCAGCTCAGCGCTATCTTCCTCTGCGACACCGTATGGACCTGGTGATTCTTACTTTGAATTAAATTTTGACTTTTTGTCAGATTTTGATGCTGCAGAGCACATTGTATGTAATCATCGAACGTTATGGTTTTCAGTGTTGCCCCTTTGACTCCCTTAGCCCGTTTCTGCTCTCTATTTTCACCTAAAACCTTGAAGGCATATAATTTAGCTCTTAAGCCTATAAACTCTATCATTATCCTCCCGTTATTTTCATCTTTCATTAGTCCCAATACTTTTTTATTGACCAGCGGTATCTTGTAAATATTTTCCGGAGGATAGTCGGAAGTATCGAATCGGTCCAAATCGCGTTTCATGAGCTCGTATATATCGGGTACGGTAAAGTGATATATAAGACTATCCGTATCGGTATACATCAGTTTAGCTTGGTTACCAAATCTGTTTCTTATGTAATTATAATGGAAATCATAAATATACGTTTTAGCAAGATCCATAATCGAAAATCCCGCGTATATAGGTTTATTGAATTTAATTTTAGTTCGATTTAATTCAATTATTGTCATATCTTCACCGAATGTAGTGCAGCTATGAAAATTTGGCTTCGCGATAAGCGCTCTTGCTCCGTGCCTACCGTCCCATTTTGTAATTAGCCGCACATCTCTGTGTTTTCTAACATTTTCCATAGTTTTCCCGAAAACAGCGTTATTCATGAGTTTATAAAAATTCTTTTCAAAATCATTGTTAGACTTTTTGCGCAATTCAGTATTCAAGTTGATATATTTCTTGAGCCACGGTGCTTGCTTGAATTTCAATACTCGATGGATTTTCGTTAACTTCATACCTAAACTCAAACACTGTTTCAAAACTTTATAATGAATGATGTATTGCCGTTTTGAGAAAAGAGTTGTTGTTAATTTAGAATTTTTGCAAGTCGAAAGAGGTGGAATGTAATGCTCCGGACACAACGGTAAGTCTTTGTGAGAGTCCTG
This sequence comes from Tenthredo livida, assembly GCA_963992785.1. NCBI lineage: Eukaryota > Metazoa > Arthropoda > Insecta > Hymenoptera > Tenthredinidae > Tenthredo > Tenthredo livida. The sequence continues at coordinate 24,632,660 of OZ023069.1, read as the reverse complement.
AAGTCCTCGCGGATATTCTAAATCTACCTCAAGTATGTACCCTATAGAGGATTCATCCGAGACATCTGAAACATCGAGTTGTTCAAAATTCGACATCCATTCGAAGGAACTATACGGTAAGAAGTGACTCATAGCTGCCCCATATAAATTATTAACATCGAAATACATGAGGTATGATTCTTCTCGACCCGGATCGAATGCTGTCCCCATGTATCTGTTGTTAGCTTTAGCGTATCTGTTTGAACATTGGGCTACACCGCCGCGAATGCCTCTTTCTATAAACATCAACATATCAATGTCGACGAGGAGCTCGAGTTCAACACCCGTGCACTTAAGCATCGCGTCAAACGAGAGGCCCGGCGCCGTATAATAATGTAACGGATCTAAATTATAAGTGGACCAACAATTACTTCTGAAATTTTGAAAAATATCCGCTAAAAGAAGCACATCCGTTTGCAGATACAAGTCCGAATATTGACCCAAGGTTTTGATTTGAAAAGTTTTCCAAACATCGCACGCGTGCAAATAATTATCCTCCGAAATACCTACATCATTTAATTTTGAATAAAATTTTTCTATGGGAGGTAACTGTGTTTCTTCAAGACTCTCCCAACTGTTGACATACTCATAGGGAAATACACCTTTTCTCGTCAATAACTGAAATTCTTCGACGCTTCCGCAATGCTTACGTGTGATTAATTTCTGCTCATCGTTTAGATAAGACGCTAATTTCTCTAGACTGCCTGGCATGAATCTGAACGAATCAATAAACCTGAAATGTATAGATGTTCCTTTTACACTCTTTGTAAAGGAAATATATCTGTCCTTGTTGATCGGTAAGAGACTTATCGAGCCTTCAAAAGATATCGCCAACGTTTCAATCAAGAAATGTGAGTCGTAACCCGATAAGTTATGAAAGACCACCGGAATGACGTGCGAATCTTTGTAATTTAAATTGCAACCTATATGCGCTGCGCCACGATATTTACCTGTGAAATGGCAACGATCACGATGTTTCACCTCTTGAGGTCTGAATGGTTTTTCACAAATGTGACAAGTCTTAGCTGAATGAAATGCTTGTTTCTGATCATGATTCAACGATTGCATAGGTACGACACGCTTGAAATAAGGCTGCAAAGCTTGAGCCAATTCTCCCAACTCGTTGACGAACCATTCTATACAATCCTTTCCACGATTAATTCTGAATTTGGAAACTGAATCGTCGAAGGTGCAATGTAAATAGTAGGCAATACTGTATGGGACATGCTTTTCATATACTCTCCTATTCTCAGACTCAGATGTATCGTTAACCGATTGTAAGAGACATTCCAGATCAGCGTAAATACAAAACGGAACATTTTCTTTATGTTTAAAGTTTTTGAATTTCAAGATCTTGTCTTTTTCGTCCGGTAATATCACTCTACATTTATTTAAATTCGCACAATCAATCTTGTGTTTGACTAAACAATTTTCATTTTGAAAATGACTCAAACATCTATCACAAAACCAGGTACGACATTTGTGTTTCGAAATTTGTGAACTCAACAGTCGAGATAAATTTTTGATCCATGCAAAGTGATATATTGTTTTGTTGACGTCATCAATTTGATTCGACTCGATGTCAGTTTCTAACATAAGAACATGTATGGTAGGTGTATCTGATTTCGCTCGATTCAAATAAACTGGTACTAGTTCATGTTCATCTATACCGTACACGTTAATCGCTAAACCATTTAATTTCTCAAATTTTGAAATTTCGTTCAGACTCATGGGAAAATTCAAACCTTCATACCTCAGCACTGAGCTAAAATGTGGATAAGAAGTCGTTCTATTCACATGATTATCTGCTGCTGCTGGATGAAGAGCTGCTGTGACTGACCAGAGAAAACAGTACGGATCGTTGTTCATTATATTTACCACCGCCTTTTTATCCTGTATATACTTCGGCAACTGTATGTAAGTAGATATACCTCCTCGCAGTGGCACATATTTGTTGATATTCACAGCCATATTTATAATTTCGGTCAACGACCATCCCGAATCCTTTTCCTGGAAGTCTTCGATCTTGACTAACAATTTCTCCTTCACGTTCTCGTCAAACCATTCGTCAATGTTCGTCGCTGGGAGAATAGCTTCATTTTTGGTATTAAAAAACTTAATTTCTTCGATAATTTCACCGCCTTTTACAGTTTCGAATTTGCAGGACAACACTGCATTTACTTTTAAGTTTCCTTCTTTTCGAAGAACATTCTTCAATCTGGAGATTATTAGTTTTTTCGAATCATTTAGAAAATGTTTCAGATCTTTGTGTTGTAGATTCGCTATGATTCCTGTTCTTATTCTTCCTTTGAAAGCTAACTCTAAATCCTTCCACTTTATTCTGTCACTTCTCCGTAGTCTCCCTACACCCTCCCCTCTTTTTCGGCACTGTTCAAACCGCGCTTTCAATGATTTTAAGATTCCTATTGTTGTCAAAATTCTTGTTTTTGCTCCAACTGTGGAAGCGGATTTTCGTAAGATTTTATTCAAGAGTCTGATGTTCTGAGTTCCAAATTTAATCCATTTCTGTGTTTCAATAGTCGATGATTTCTCTTTCAGAATTTTATAAGCATTTTGCATAATGCTGATAAGTCTAAGACATTTAGTCGCATCCATTTCGTGATTACTAACAACTATTATACACTGCAAAAGTCTAAGCGTTAATGGTTCGTAAGTACCGACGGAGGATCATTTTATAGGTCAGCCCCACCGACAAATTCCAAGAACTGTCCCTCACATCTTATCGTAACCCAATCATCTTTGCATCCTATGAACAGTTTTACTATAATACTGTACTATACAGTAATACTATAAGACATATATATGTAAGTGAAGGTTTGTATTGAAATGATATTACACAGGTTTTGTGAGGATATTATTCAGATGATACGTTTATTAATCTTATTTTTTCAAAATCAAGTGTGATTTACATATAGATGGTGGTCAATCAAATTGAGTACACAGAGTAAATTACACATAGTTGAATTCAATTTGATTAAATTGTCCGCCGAGGTATCGCATCAGAAGTTTATCCTCTTCACACGCTACCGTCATCTTCTGGAAAAGATCCGCATCGTCGGTCAGAACTTTCGTCATCCGAGCTGGTAGAAATACGGAGAAGCTGTCATCCACATCGACTACGAATCTGGCACCGAATCTGGTCTGAACTTTGCGGATGTTGCAGATGTGAAACTCCTTGAACACTTCCAGGTCTGCTAATTTTTTCGTTGGGAGAAACTCCTCCAGACGACCGATTTTGTTAATCTTCGTGAGGTCCATGTTCTTTTCAAATTTTGATATTCCTTAGTCTGCCTGTGATTTGATTCAGATTAGACTTGGCTTCGATTAGACTTTTCACTTCTTCAATATTTCTCAGCAGTATATGTAATCGTATTTTCAATTCTCTTCGCTGCTCTTGCAGGTTATTCTGCATTGCTCGAAGATCGGTTAGAGACTAATTTTCATCCCGTATTTTTCGCTCTTTTATAGAGACTCCTCAATTCAGACACGAAGCTAGCATCAATCGGGGGGGCTTGCATCATTCCAGAAATCAGGTCGCATAATTCAGAAATCAGATATCAGAAATTCAGAAATCAGGTCGCATAAATTCAGACACGAGGTGTGCACGTGATCGGCTCCCTTGCGCGGTAGATCCCCCGTCGAAGGGGCGCAAACTCGCACGTGAGCGACGGTTCTTGCGAAATCAATGATTACCCTAAGGGGGGCGGTCCTTGAATACGTACAGGGGCCGGTCCTTGCGGCTAGATTCCGTCAAAATTGCGAAAGAACCCATTAAAATTGCGAAATTACCGTTAGGGGGGCGGTCCTTGCGGATAGATCCCGTTAAAATTGCGAATGAACCTATTAAAATTACGAAATCATCGATTACCGTTGGGGGGACGTCTTTGCAGCAAGTGGGAGGGGGCTTTGACCAATCAGAACACAGGGGGTTATCAAAATTGCGAAAGATCCCGTTATAATTGCGAAATCATCGATTACCGTTAGGGGGACGTCCTCGCAGCGAGTGGGAGGGGGCTTCGACCAATCAGAACACAGGGGGGTTCTGGGACAGAATATTTGACCTAGATTGTCCCAGAACCCCCCTTGCCTATCTACTAATCCGTTGGGTAGAGTTAAGCTTGTAAATACGTTTCAGAAGCAACATGCTCAGTAGCAATCTTCGACTATGTTATAAAATTAAAATTAGTATTCCGATCATTTTCTTGAAATTCCTTCATAGCTTGATTATTATAAGTTCATTGTGGTGGTTCCCTACGCGATTCGACCTGTTCTAAAAACATTGGGCTGAATGCGTGATGAACGGTGCTATTAAACAGGATATCTATAACCGGGCACCGAAAACGGCAGAAAAGGCTCTGTCGCGCAATTCTATTGGCGATTTCGAACACGTACGTCCCAAAACATGTTTGAAATCGCCGATAGAATTGCGTGACCGAGCCTTTTTCCCCGTTTTTGGTGCCCGGTTGGAGATATTCCGTTTCATAACACCGTTCAGCCCGCGTTCAGCCCAATGTTCAGATCAAATTGGGTAGGCAACCACCTTAAGGTGCCACGGTAGTGACATGTCCTATATATATTTTGTGACGTCAGAATCGTGAAATACGAGGAATTTCGTCGACAAATTGAGCCTAAACGAGGAAAAAACGAGAAAAAAAAAAATCACTCGTACCCATGGGAAGAAAAACCGAAAAAGTCGCACAACTTTTTCGATTCGAGTCGGATTCGAAAATGTCACAGGGATTTCCGACAGAACTCCGGTGGCGCTACCCAGAACTCCCAGCGGAACTTCCGGAACTCGCGCGCAAAAAAAAAAATTTCACTTATACCTGTGCAGGGAACAAAAACTGAAAAAGTCGCATAACTTTTCCGATTCGAGTCGGATTCGAAAATGTCACGGGGATCTTCGACGGAACTCCGGTGGCGCTAACCACAACTCCCAGCGGAACTTCCGGAACTCGCGCGAAAAAAAAAAAAAAAAATCACTCGTACCCATGGGAAGAAAAACCGAAAATGTCGCACAACTTTTTCGATTCGAGTCGGATTCGAAAATGTCACAGGGATTTCCGACAGAACTCCGGTGGCGCTACCCAGAACTCCCAGCGGAACTTCCGGAAGTCGCGCGAAAAAAAAAAAAAAAAATCACTCGTACCCATGGGAAGAAAAACCGAAAAAGTCGCACAACTTTTTCGATTCGAGTCGGATTCGAAAATGTCACAGGGATTTCCGACAGAACTCCGGTGGCGCTACCCGGAACTCCCAGCGGAACTTCCGGAACTCACGCGAAAAAAAAAAAAAAAAATCACTCGTACCCATGGGAAGAAAAACCGAAAAAGTCGCACAACTTTTTCGATTCGAGTCGGATTCGAAAATGTCACAGGGATTTCCGACAGAACTCCGGTGGCGCTACCCAGAACTCCCAGCGGAACTTCCGGAACTCGCGCGCAAAAAAAAAAAAAATTTCACTTATACCTGTGCAGGGAACAAAAACTGAAAAAGTCGCATAACTTTTCCGATTCGAGTCGGATTCAAAAATGTCACGGGGATCTTCGACGGAACTCCGGTGGCGCTAACCAGAACTCCCAGCGGAACTTCCGGAACTCGCGCGAAAAAAAAAAAAAAAAATCACTCGTACCCATGGGAAGAAAAACCGAAAAAGTCGCACAACTTTTTCGATTCGAGTCGGATTCGAAAATGTCACAGGGATTTCCGACAGAACTCCGGTGGCGCTACCCAGAACTCCCAGCGGAACTTCCGGAACTCGCGCGCAAAAAAAAAAAAAATTTCACTTATACCTGTGCAGGGAACAAAAACTGAAAAAGTCGCATAACTTTTCCGATTCGAGTCGGATTCGAAAATGTCACGGGGATCTTCGACGGAACTCCGGTGGCGCTAACCAGAACTCCCAGCGGAACTTCCGGAAGTCGCGCGAAAAAAAAAAAAAAAAATCACTCGTACCCATGGGAAGAAAAACCGAAAAAGTCGCACAACTTTTTCGATTCGAGTCGGATTCGAAAATGTCACAGGGATTTCCGACAGAACTCCGGTGGCGCTACCCAGAACTCCCAGCGGAACTTCCGGAACTCGCGCGAAAAAAAAAAAAAAAATCACTCGTACCCATGGGAAGAAAAACCGAAAAAGTCGCACAACTTTTTCGATTCGAGTCGGATTCGAAAATGTCACAGGGATTTCCGACAGAACTCCGGTGGCGCTACCCAGAACTCCCAGCGGAACTTCCGGAACTCGCGCGCAAAAAAAAAAAAAAATTTCACTCATACCTGTGCAGGGAACAAAAACTGAAAAAGTCGCATAACTTTTCCGATTCGAGTCGGATTCGAAAATGTCACGGGGATCTTCGACGGAACTCCGGTGGCGCTAACCAGAACTCCCAGCGGAACTTCCGGAACTCGCGCGAAAAAAAAAAAAAAAAATCACTCGTACCCATGGGAAGAAAAACCGAAAAAGTCGCACAACTTTTTCGATTCGAGTCGGATTCGAAAATGTCACAGGGATTTCCGACAGAACTCCGGTGGCGCTACCCAGAACTCCCAGCGGAACTTCCGGAACTCGCGCGCAAAAAAAAAAAAAAATTTCACTTATACCTGTGCAGGGAACAAAAACTGAAAAAGTCGCATAACTTTTCCGATTCGAGTCGGATTCGAAAATGTCACGGGGATCTTCGACGGAACTCCGGTGGCGCTAACCAGAACTCCCAGCGGAACTCCCGGAACTCCGAAAGAAAATTTGATCGTAGCTCTCATGGATCGTACTTGTTTAATTTCTCATATCGTTTTTCCGCGCATACTTCGCGGAATTATTGCAGGGAACTCTGGAACTATTTATTTGTCAGCGAATGCTAACGCGACTTAGTCTATTTGAAGTAAATGCGACGCTGAACAAAAATTTCGATTTGATTTTTTCCAACTCAGAAACTGGAACTTTTCGTAAAAACTAGCAGGAACTCTAGAACTCTTTGAAAACTACTCGGAACTCCGAAAAAAAAATGATTTTTCCAAAATTGCGACGCATCGTGAAGTTAGCGTCCCAAATTTTGTAAGTAGTTTTTTTCGCACCGGATAGCCAGAACTATTTTCAAAACCTCGTGAGAACTGTAGAACTTTTCTGGAAGAAGCCAGAACTCTGAAGAAAATTCGTTTTTTTCGCAAATGAGACGCCAACTTCACAGACATCAAAGGCCGAAACATTTTAACAGGATACGTATAATGCGTCAACATATGGCTCATATAAGTTTCATCAATTTCTTGAGAGAAACCGATATATGGAGTTGCATCGTGGATTCTAGTCATAAGTCTCTACGAAAAAGCTGGTCTTTGCCTACTCTGCAGTCCGGCGCGGCGTCTTCGAAGGGGTAGCTGCGTCGACGTTATCGCTTGAATGGAACTTGTATGCCCACAGGCCCACTAATGTACGCGTTGCGGACTCGAACAGTAATTCCTCGACACTCACTACCTAAAAAATTACACCTCCAATTCTAGTGGTGATGATATTTAAGCCTAGAACTACAAACCCATTTTTTCTACCGTTAAATTACAAACTGGGGAAAATATCTACGCGTTTCTTATTCGTAAAATCGTTCTGGAAGCAGTAATGAAACTCGTGAGTACATGAATCTCTCCCTTTTTTCATGCAGAAGAGAATGCTGAAAAGCAAATTTAATTTCATCAAAGTTCAGTTAATAAAAAATCGATTTGAATAACTAAAAGTGCTAAAAATGGCCAAAACGTCGCTTTTCAAAGTTCGCCTGGGGTAGTTATCCAAGGTGAAAGTCCGACCACTCGGAGCAGCGTTGAGGTGGCCGCGACTTCGGCACCAAAACCCATTTGTAGACTCGATTTCCGCATGAAACGAACATGTTTTTGAACGTATATGTTGGGAATTGGATTTGAATTTGCGCAGCGTTAGCCTTTTTTGCGTTTTTGGCATCTGGGCTCGAATAATAATCGAAATGTGACACATTTCGACCAAAAGGAGGTGGGCAACTAGAGCTGGGCCTTAATAGTTACTGTGATTGTAATTAAACTCTTCCAATCCCTGACGGCTTTTGATATACGTAGATTACCCCGTATGTTTACCGTACAAACACGATATTGGTATAAGGATTGTCAGAAGACCGTAACAACACGTTCTTTTCGCTACATAAACACGGCATTTTTGAGCCGAAAATGAACAAATTTTAAAAGGTAGGTATTTCCCAGCAAACCAATACATCACTGATACATAACTATAGGAGCACATCTAGAGATCGGAGTAATGTAACATAGTTATGTCTATGATATGCGACATATCTTTAGAATGTAACATATTGTTTACATAACCTAAGATGCATGAATGATACGTAATATTGAGGGCGTCACGAAGTAACAATGTAATGTAACAAAGTTACGTAGAGGAGAAATAACATAACTTCAATTCCGTGATGTATCATGTACATTACATGAGACTCACAAGTGATACCTAAAATTATTCAAAATCATTCTCAATTGGATCGAGTGAATTAAATAATATATTTAAATGAATATGAAACTAATTACTTTGAAATTCCTTCATTTGCAAAAACACGGAAGTCCCATCCCAGTGTAAATTTAGCGTGTAAAAACGTTGTATCTTATAAAATTAATTCAAAATAAGGGTTAAAATACTGTGATTCATTATAGTTTACCCTTAATAAACCTCAAAGTACATTATGTTCAATATTCAGATGAAATAGTTATTGAAAAAAAATTTTTATTAATAATATCGATTTTTTTTTGTTATACCTGTAAAGTAGTGATTTATGAGATACGAGGTTTTACCAAAGTACCGTCGATACATACGGTACGAACTTTGTTCATTTTCGGTGCAAAACTACCGTTTACACGTACTGTAACAATGGTAAGAGCGTGACCAGCTGGTACATCCACGGTAGCTGAAGGTATATTGAGTGTATATCAAAAGCCGTCAGGGATGGGTACCCGATAGAGATAAATGTAGAGGTACCACAGCATTAAAAGTTCCTAGCTCTTAAGTGTTGGAGACCGCGTTTTCACCCGCCGTGCCCAGAGAGCTTAGGAGGTAGGGTAGACGTACCGGTTTTGGCCACCTTAGTACCGTTTGTGGTCACCACTTGCTCCATTTGTGGTCATACCCATTACCATGTAAATCAAAGCCTGGCCACAAACCGTACAAGACTATTTCAACAGCTTCAATAATTAATAACTTCACTTTAAACAATCAAGTACTGGAAAAGTTGGGTTTGATATTTGCTGTAGGGTATGTTTTCGTGAATAATTCAATAATTGAACAGATTTATAATGCCAGAAAGGAGAAAAGCATTAGTCAAGCATGGCCACAAACGGTACAGTGGCCACAAATGGTACGTCTACCCTAATGGCTGCTCAATTGGAAGATCCTGACAATCGAAAATCATTAGAGTACGGCGAGGGGCGTCTTACATGTCAGACTGTTAACGATCGTGATGGAAAGTTACACAGCCTGATATATGACGAGGCGTTCATTGAAGATGAAATTTCAGAGGTATAATCCAAAATATTTATCGACGTTACATTTCAAACTACCCCACGCGTGACCACTGACCGGGGTTTATATCAACTTGTATCTGTGTTAGGTGTCAAATACGATCACATAAAAAAATAAAGTTAATAAATATGTATTTAATCTCAACCCGCCTTTTCAACGGTATTTGGTACAGTTATAATACCTGGTAATGTTTGAATCAAATATTTCTAGCCATACCGTTGATTCACATCTTGATGTCGAGTAAGACCGAGAGCGGGTACACAGCTGTATCAACGGCAATGAAAAACCATTTGATTAATAGTATATCCGTGCAAAAACAATATATCTTATTAGTTGTACTGGGAAACCTTTTGGGCAATTCCATATGAAGTGATCAAGCCTTTTTGGGCAAACTTTCCTGATTATCACGCCAATAGAAAAAAAGTCGATCATGACTAGAAAAAAATATTTTCGGATTTTTTGAAATTCCGAACAATTTTGAGGTTATTCACGTTTTTGGTTTTGGTGCACTTTTTTGAAAAAAATTCACGATTTTGGTTACGTTGGTCGTATATGGACCGGCCTACGCTCATTTTCTTCGCGAAAAAATATAGTTGCGAGAAAAAAATAGTCCTACCTTAACTTTTGCTTGCTGCATATAAAATATTTCAAACTCCCTGAAACAATTCCAGATTTTGAAAAAAGTTATTTTTTTTTAAATCTGCAAAAATTCACAGACGGAGGTTCATGTGTCCTCTCAGAGCTGTCCAAATTTCAGCCTGGGACATCGAGCCGTTTTTCAGCTACAACCACAAATGTGTATTTGGTCGCTCTTCCATTCCGGTGAGCAATCACAATTCGGAAATGGGATTTTCGATTCAAATAATATTTTAACGTTTTTTTTTTCAGTGAAAATATCCTGTTTCTTTTATTTTCATGGTTCTACTTTGATATGGTTTTCGGTATTTAGAGTATTTTGTACCAGCTTTAATTTTTTGAATTATATGCTTTAATAACATCGGAAATACTCGAACTATATAGTTTCAACGAATACCTAGAAGTTGAGTATAAATGATTATATCTTGTGTTTCAAGAAGTCTTCAGAGTGAAAAAAAATTCGGTACGAATGAGATGATCTGCTAGTGGAACGACGGCATGCAGTTTTTGTGTACCACGAACTGTTGCGACCTTGTCAAATCTGGGCTGAAGTATAGCTTCTTTGGCCACGTAGTCTTCTTCACGGCAAAATTCCACGTGAGATTTTTTACAATTCGCAGTAGCCCATTCGTATAAATCGCGCGCATTCACAATTTGGTTATCGTACGGTCTTTGTAAGCTAGCGCGTGCTGCCAACCTTTTGAGTGTCCCACCAATTCCATCACACGGTCCTTTGCCGTGAGATGTCGCAAAAAATGCCACTCCGCGTCGCATCCAAAGTCTTTGCAATGGTGGGTTTATGAAGTTTTTTTTCTATTCTGGTACCGCGACGACGCCCCATCTGTGAAGTAGATGACTTTTCCTAGTGGCTGATCCAGTCGATCCCGCAAGAAATTCAGGAACTTTTCGATGAACAAATGTACTGTGACGGTATTGTGTATTAAAATTTCCGATATTATTGCAAAACTGACATGTTCCAGCTGATTTGATAAATTTCTATAATAGGCGACAAAAGGATGAACAGTTGCCTGATTGTTCGTCCAGTAATAAGATTGCGCAGCATCCTGCAGCACGAATGAATCATTTTCTGCAAAGTCACAAAGCACGCTAATTTCTCCGGGTTACAGGTTGGCTTTTGCATCCTCAAGAAACTTGTTTTGCTGCTTTGCAATAAAATCGTGCCTGACCAGTTTCTGCAAATTATCACCGAACATATCAACGAACTCTTCCGTAGTCTTGACCAGAGTTTCCAAGTTAGAGCGATCCACGTTTATTCATTGTTTAAATGTAATTTGGTCTACGAAACTATTGGAAAAAGCTTGCTTCAGTGTATCCTCGATGCGGTCAACACCAGGACACTCGCGGCATTGACCAAGATAGCACTTAGGATGCGAGGGATTGCGGACCATTTTGTCCAACCAATGTTTCTAGGATACATAGGAAGATTGTATTCGACGGCGAAATCTTTCATCTTTCCGCCGATAAACATTAGCTTAACATTTTGATGCATAACGCATACACACACTATGTGTTCCACTTGCGCCCGCTAGTACGGACTCATTCGGTCTTAACTCCGCAAACTTGGAAAAACCGACTTTTTTATCGGGATATTTATCTTTGAACGATTTATAAAGTTCTTTGAGATTACACAGCATTAAGCTCCTTTGCAGGCTACATTTCTCGTTGTTTAGTCGGACTGTGACACAATCCTTTTTTCCTGGCATGATGCGACTGTTAGTGTCGTCTCTGTAAAAGTCCTGGACACAGGATGTCGATTCACCGGCAAGTACTTTACTTGATTTTGGATTCGGAGAAGATAAAATTCCCTTTTCTACCCCTTATTTCTTAGCACCGCGAACCATGCGGTTTAAAGCTCTGAATTCATCTTGAATTTTTTTCAATATTCCAGCTTTTTGGTAAAACTGTCAGGAATCGAACTCGGCTACTCTGATCTCCGTCCATCTCCCAAAACCGTTCTTTCAGCTGCGAAATCACTTCAGTTCCATGATCTTCTTGGTCATCCAAATCCAGTAGCTTACATCGCAAAGCATCGGTGATCGTTTTCATTGCGCTATTTCTTTCAGCAAAAGTAATTGAATTTTGCCGATCAATTGCAGGATCACGCAGACATTGTAAACAGAAATTCAATAAAGAAAAAGCTGATTCGTTATCTATTGGCGAAAATTCGCTGGCAGATGGTTGGGACGACCGTGCAGTGTTCGAGGCTGTAGTCACCAAAGAGTCGAGGTCGTCAGTTTCCATGAAGTCAGAGAGATGTTCGTCTTCTTGAATTTTGATGGGCCGGAATTCTCCTCTTGCTATTTTTTTCGACAAGCATCGCAATGATATTGTGCAGCCGTCAACGACGGAATTTTATCACAAATTGTTCGTGGCACATGACGTAATTTTTAGGATAGTTTTTGTGATCCATCAAACCGAATGGGTTACAGCAGCAGATGAACGGCATTTCAAACCATGCACTATGCACTCGATTGTGTTCTTATGCAACAAATTAATTATTATCCTCCGATCTCACATTTATCAGAGGTTATTTCACTCTGTTATTTAACAGAAGCTCGTATGCGCGTTGGCCGTTAGTGCGGCGCTGGCGATGCTGAGGAAAGACAAGAGCTCACCAGAATAAAAGAGTGACCAAATACACATTTGTGGTCGTAGCTGAAAAACGACTCGGTGTCTCAGGCTGAAATTTGGACAGCTCTGAGAGGACACATGTACCTCCGTCTGTGAATTTTTTCAGATTTTAGAAAAAATAACTTTTTTCAAAATCTGGAATTGTTTCAGGGAGTTTGAAATATTTTATATGCAGCAAGCAAAAGATAAGGTGGACTATTTTTTTCTCGCAACTTTATTCTTTCGCCAAGAAAAGGAGCCTAAGCCGGTCCATATACGACAAACGTAACCAAAATCATGAATTTTTTTTAAAAAAGTGCACCAGAACCGTGAGTAACCTCGAAATTGTTAGGAATTTCAAAAAATCCTTCAAGATATATTTTTTTCTAGTCATGATCGACTTTTTTTTTATGGGCGTGATAATCAGGGAAATTCGCCCAAAAAGGCTTGATCACTTTATATGGAATTGCCCTTTTGCGGCCCGACGCGACAAAGTAGTCTCGCACGAGGCATCGTCAACTCGGATTGGCGAGGTGCTTGTGATGGCGCATCGAAAGATACAAACTACATAGTATGCAGCCGTGCCCTTCTTTCGTGTCGTGCAAGCCGGCTCGGCCGGATATCGGCTCGTGTCGTCCGAGCCGCCGTACAAAACAAGACGGCTAGCGCGATACGGTAGAGGGGTACGTGAGAGAACGTTTTCTGCCAGCTGACACACTAGCACTGCCGGGCGCTTCGCGCGAACCGTTCATTCTCGCGCTGGGCTGCAAAAGGTTTTCCAGTGTGTACTATTCTTGAAGATGATCCTTATTACGACCGGGAGATATTTCAACATTTGCCTTACAATGCATTTCACATCGATGATGTTCTTCCAGCAGTGCCAGCACCAAATCATGGTAATTTACAAAATATATAATTGTACAGAGAACAGACAAAATCATCTACATCAATATTTTTTTAGTTTTTATATCTAGATATTCAAATAGTGAAATAATGTCATTACTTTTTTCCAGATTCAGATATAGATTCCCGCTCAGAATTTGATGATTCTGACGCATTCGAGGCTATTGAGCCGGTACGAGAAGATGGTAAATAAATTCCTAATTACGTTAAGTTCATTTTACCCGATAGTTTTTTTTTTTTTTTTTGAGCAAGTGTAAAAATATTATATCAACGTTCATGGCATCTGATCTTCAAAGAGGTGAGGTCAATAAATTAAGACTCAAACGTAGCTATAAAAATGTCATAGTGAAGCAAACATTTTCAGAATTACAAAAAAATTATATCATTTAACGGGGGTGGGGAAAGATTTACTGTGTACCACCGGCAAAAGTTCCTTGCCCATGCACTTACATCAACAGAAAATTGATATTTTTTTCTTGTCAGAAATTTTTTTCGATAAGATTATTTTCAGTACTTTTAAACACAAGAAAGTCATCTGTGTAAAAATTTATCACAAGAAAAATTATTAAAAAAAAAAAAAAAAAGAAAAATAAAAAATAAAAAAAAATTATTGAAAGTTATTGATATTGTGGACAGTAACCGTAACGGTCAGGCAAGGTTGCTCATAACGTTCGAGCCAGAAGCTCCGCGAGAAATATTAAGTTATTTTTTTTTTATCCTACATGCGTCAAAATAACCCCATATCGAGCGTGTCTTACGGGACAGAAGAATTGCATATCTCCCTCGGCCGTGATATGTAGTCGACGCATGCGCAGTCACGCGATTTGGTTACTTATCAAACCCAGGGAGCAAAAGTGCGCGTCATAGGCATGATATGAACGCATTACATGATGCTGTCAGGGATACAGGCCGCAGGCGCGATTTTGATTCGGGTGAAGTTTCTCTCGCTTCGCTGGGACAGCAACCTTCACCGTCATCAAAATTGCTTACCTCTCTCCCTAACAGCATAATGTACTATATTTTGTTGAAATCGGTGATTTTGATATTCACTCCGTGTGATTGTGTGAAATAATTTTGTTTCTGTTGTTGTTTCAATAATAGAAATTGAAGTTATATTGATTGAACTTGATCCGGCCGATAACTCTGATGTCAATCCAGTCGAATTACTAAACAACGGTTACAATGAAATATTCAAGCTTTCTAATATGGAACTGCAGAATTAACATGTAGTGTGAAGTACAGTACAATGATTGAAATATAATTAGGAAGACTACTAATAATATGTTTTGTTTCCTAATGGAGGAGGACCATCTGCTGCAGCAGTTCGCGTTCGAAATCAGCACGGTAATAATAAATAATAAGAATAAATACTATTGCGAGTATACAATTGGGTATACGTATAGTACAATATAGCGACAAGTGCAATGTAGAAATCGAGTAATCAACGAAAAAACATTTGTGGAACATACAAATTTGTAACTGTCTGATTAGTTTATTCATCATTTACAGTGTCATCTAGCAGGAAGAAAAATTTGCGGAAAAAGCGAAGTCGACAAAGGAATGTCCAAACTAGAGAGTGACAAGTGCGACCGTACGGGCATAACAGACGCAGAACACGGACAAGAAACAGCGGTAACATTACAGATTTAATGAAAATGCGAAATAGATTTACTGTAAATCCTGGTATTGGTTAATATTTAAAATATTCGTATGCCGAATCTTGACTATGAACCAACGTAACGAAAAAAATTAGAAAACAAACATTGTACCTTGCGAATACAGTAGAACCTCGATTATCCGAACCAATTGGGACCGGGCCTAGTTCGGATAATCGAAAATTCGGATAATGGAACAGTAATGTTATACAATGTGAGTTTGCCTGGAGTTAAATAAAGACTACCGATAAGAATGAATATGCGAGCTCACTAATGCCCTGACAGGCGAATCAAGTTCGAACACGTTTGTTCAAACGCTTTGTTTGCAACATTGTAATTGCGTGCAGTCCGTCGATGTGCATATAAATTTCAAAATTTCGCGCCGTCGTCCTATAGATAAATACTATGTAATAAAACGCGAAAAACGTGCGCATGAAGATAAAAAAAAAAAAAAACGAGTTGAGGTCGGATAATAGAGGGTTCGGTTAAAGCGATCGTGGCTCGGATAACAGAGGGTTCGGATGACAGAGGTTCGGATAATCAAAGTGCTACTGTAAAGAATTACAACGTATCAGGAATCCTGATTCAAATGAAAGGAACTCGCTCTTCAATATTGTGTACACAGAAAAAAAGGCTTTCTTGGGTCAAAAAAAATTATCTTGACCCGAGAAAATTTCATACTACCCAGAAGGAAGACCAAAATTTTCTCGGCTAGAGCATAAATTTTTCTTGAATTTTCCATCTTGATTCAATCAATTACTTCTTGAGTCAAGACGTATTTTACATTCGATCCGAGAATATATGATCTTTTTTCAAAGCTGGAAATGTATCAAATAAAGCAGTATTCTCTTTCAACAAGATATATCAAAATGACCCTCAAGATTTCTGCATCTGCAAAAGTGAACTTCAGCGAGCCGTAACTTATGAAGGCTTACTCTGAGCGAGAAATGTTATTGGACTTTTTTCTTCCTCTCTCGATTATCTGATGGCGATATTTTTTAGTTTTTTTTTTAAACCGATGCTAACGCCGTTTTACCGTTAATTAGTACTTTAGCACGAGGTTACTTCGAAACGGTCATTCTTAGAGAGAAATTCTATAAGACTTTTTTTTTCCTCTTTCGATTCTCTGATGGCGATATTCTTTAGTTTTTTTTTTCTCGATTTTTAACAATTTTTTCAAAAAATTTTCTTTCAATTTTTTTTTCACTTTTTTTTCCAAACGCGCGAACCCTGTTTTCACGTGAATTACTCCAATGGCAAGACCTGACTTTAGAATGATTCAATGATCATTCTTTCTCGATTATCTAGAGGCGACATTCTCTGGTTTATGTTTGAGGCTACGGCAAGCCGAGTTTCTTCATAAATTCATACTTTAACACGACGCGACGTAACTTCGAAAAGGTTATTTTGTTGCGAGCGAAATTCTATTCGGCTTCTTTCCCCCTCTTCCGATTATCTAGTGGTGTTTATACATACCGTGATTTTACGTGGATGCAGCCCGGTAGGGATACCGATCTAAAACTCGATAGCAGCAGTTTAGTCACTTACTAGATGTTTCTAGTAAACTCACTAGAAATCACTAGATTTTTACTGGACATTACTAGATTTTTGGTGATTTTACTAAGAAAATATAGTAAGTTACTAAACTGCTGCTAACGAGTTTTAGGTTGGCATCCCTACTGGGCCACATCCACGTAAAATCACGGTATACAGAGCAAGTCTGTGGATAATAACGTGCCGAGAAGATAGGCAAACCGGAAACGATTGCATTGAGCAGATCAAACATCGGCGATTGGGTTTCATTTATTACGTGGGAAATAAAAACCAATCGTCGATGTTTGAGCTGCTCAATGCAAGCGTTTCCAGTTTGCCTACCTTTTAGGCGCATTATTATCCACAGAATCGCTCTGTATACCTATATGGTATAGTATAGTCAGTACATATTAAGGGGGGAATGCCTCATTAAATTGACGTGTCAAGAGATATCCATGAACTGATCTTTATTTACATGAATTAATGAGAAATTATTACAGAAAATATAAAAATAAAAATATATGAAATCTCCAGATACTCACTCGAATTCGAGTGAATTGTCGAAAATTGTTAAAGGAAACTAGTTAAAATATGTCCAATGCTCCTTTTTTTTAATCAAAATCAAAAACATAAAACGAAATAAAATGAAAAACGATATGGAGTTATTTTCTTTGCGATCCGATGTCGAAGTCATAAACTGAATTGTGCAGAGTGTCGTCTGTCTTTGTAACCTGTATTCTTTGTACATAACTACCTTATTTGCGTTCAGCCGAGTATAGTCATTCAATCCAAATGCTCCCCTATTTCAGGCAGAATGCATATAATTTGTGCATAAATCGCAAATGTATTCATAAGAGCTATGCTCTATCTCTTCTCGTGTTTTGTTGAAATGTTTAAGACAACTGATATGTGTCCACTTTTTACAACAATCGCAACCAACCCACGTTTCTTCTCTTCGAGTTTCACCGCAACCACACCTGATACATCGCTCGCGTACGTCTGCCGATTCGGTGACACAGTCCTGCTGTAACGTCACACGAAGTTCATCTGGTGTTATGGGACTGATTCTGAGGTCATCACGGCTCAATATTTGCTGAATATAGTGTATGACAAAGATACCGCAATTATACCCATCCGCACTATACGGGTATTTGCAAATGCCTTTTTCAAAATCACACTCGGTCCCGAAGATAAGCCCAAACATTTTTGTAAAATTCACGTGACACATTGCGTGATAGCGTTCACCACTTCTCATCGCGGGATCGAAAAGATATGTTAATTTGGCGGCAAGGTCCACGTACATCAAGATAAAGTGGTGATTATGTACATTTATTGGAAATAACAATCGTTCTTTTCCTATCCAATCTCGTTGACATTTGGCCCTAAATTCTTCGCATATACCCGCCAACTCACCTCTACCAATAAACTTACTCGATACTTCGGTAGCGATGTATGAAAATCGATAGCCTTTGCGGTTGCACGCTGGCTCAAATGTTAGCCAACTGTAGCAATAGTCAATGACCATATTAGAGATCCAGCTCCTACCAAATAAGGTTACATAATCCTCACCTCGCAGATATCTATAGTAATCCCTCTCCTCCGGGCTTTTCGGCACAACACCTACAAAGTACTCCCTACCAACATCAGGTGCAAAGTAGTACTTTTCATTAGCTATCGTACCGTTCGGATGACAGTGAATTTCAGATTCCACGGTCCGATCATTATTATTCGAATCAGTAGTTAATTCTATTTGGCTAGTTCCTATAGATTTTAGTGTAGAAGCTTCTTGATATTTTCTGCGTGTTTTACCGGTTGGACGTTTTCTCCGCCAGTACTCTGTGGAGTTCATATTTCCAGGTTCATTGACCCTACGCTTTGGCTTTCGTTGCTTTCTGTTCTCAGCTGATTTCAGTGACGAGCTTTGGAAAGCATCAAACTCAATGTCATGAATAGCTGTCCGTACATCCGTCTTGGGTATCTTCGAATTTTCGCTGTAACCAAAGTTATCTGGTTGCCCCGTTCCAGACTCATCAACCGATGTGGTGAATTTCCTCTTCCTAATGTGTTGCGAGGACGGGCCTAGTCTCAATTCAATCATTGTAGAGAGAGCATGGTCGTGTAACTTATCAATAACCCGGCCAGCTTTTGCGTGAATCTGATTTTCGCACACCGATTCCTTTACGATTTTGAACGAATTTTCAGCGATGGCATTCGAGTAATGCTCCGTTGTGGGATTTTTTATAAGTAAACCAGTCCAAAGAGGTACGTAAGGCAGTAGTTGTTTGTTCAGATAAACAATGAAAGGCTTACAGTGATATTCATTCTCCTCCGCATCCCTATTCAAATCTCCGCAGTTAACAGACATCTCAAGATCAGATAATAACCCATTAAAATCTTGGAAAAATGGGCTCGACGCATATGCCGGACGTTTGGGGTCGTTTTCGCAATCGAATCGTTCAAAACTATCATTGTCAAAGCTCGCGGTTTCGCAGTTATTATCTCGTACTTCGAAAGTTTCGTTCGTCAGATTTTTCACGGCCGAGAGTATATTTGTAGATTTATTTTTTGACAGCAGAATTGTTGCAAGATCTGTAACCTTCAGTCGCAGGTCTTCAAGGCATTTGCAGTGGCAAAGAACTGCCGTTCCTTCCATTATGACTTGTTTTTTCCGCCCACTGACCTGATGTTTGTAAAGAAATCTGGATATCATTTTCATGAAGTGCCCGTAGCACAGATGAATCGTTAGAAAATTGATTCTGATTCCTTAAGTCAGATTCTTGTACACCGCTTCTAAATAGTGTGAAATGTCAGTATTATTCCAAGCTGATAGAATCCCGTTTATACTCGCCCACGACCAGTCGACAACTACTGCTTCAAACGGGGGCCATGCAATTCCCGCATCATTCCACAAATCTCTGAAAAATATAAACAAATCCCTGATGGCAGTGGCCTTATGGTCGTAAGACACCATGTGCAGCAAGGCAAGAATTTTGTGTTTCTTTTCCACGATGCCCGAATATAGATATACGCATTTCGACTGCGTGTATGGCTGCTTGATAATCGAGCCGGTTCCATCGAAATGCAACACTAAACCTAGATTATCTTTCAAAAATTGTATCTGCTCTTCACATCCAAGATAGATCGTGAACGGAGTAATGAATCTTCTTATGAAGGGATGTTCGTGGGAATCATCTATGAGCATTCGATTAACAATATCGAGAGTGTCATCTGTATCTGCATCATTTGCACCCAATTCCTCATATCTAGCTGTATGATGCACTGCCAATGAATGCGTAAACACATAGTTTTTGTCAGTCTTGGTCAGAGATTCATTAATTACTTTGTATTGGTTGGCATGAACCCGGGCCGGCATTTCATGTCGCAAACGAGCTTTGATCTTTTGTCGGCGCTTCCCACGCAATTGGTAATTCAAAGATATTGTATGCCTCGGTACGTACTTGCGAGCTACATACACCCGGATAAGAGTATATTGGTTGTCCTTCACCGATCCGACGAACTTGTATCTACAGTAGCATTTTGGTTGCCGACACTGGGCGTAATCCCAAAATTTGGATGGATTATTCGGATCCTTGGAACGTTTGAAGCCACTAAATCTCAAACAGCAAGTCAACATTGGTCGTGTAACTGGCAATTTCTTACGAAGTTGTAGATGAAACCGATCAGGACAAACCTGGCGATGCTTGGTGATCCGGGATGTTTTAATTCTTAATACTTTTATCAATCGCACAAATTTTTTTTTAGCTTTTTCAGAAAGTTTCAGATTTTTTTTTGTTTTCGCATTTTTAGTTTTTGAAGAGTTCGAATTTTGAGAACTAGATTTTGAAGGAGTTAATTTCAAAGAACCGCTAAAGCTTCTGCATAATAATTTTTCCGTCACGGTATCACGAAATTTATTAGCATTTTTCCTCCACATAAAATCCAAAGCCGCTCGGAGTACTCGGACTTGGCTTCTTCGAACACCCATATACTGGCTAATCCTGGATAACAGTTCTGAAGTTGTAAAGCCATTCTCTAAATCGTTAAGAGTGTCTACAGAGTTCACAACAGCATCAACTATTCTATTAAAATTGAACGGCATTGTGATTCGCTAAAAAAAAACGGAAAGAACAATACATTTGCTTTGGCAACAATTATTCGTTCTTATATTCATGTCTATATAAATCCATGAGATATTTAGAAAAGATCGAAGTCTATAACAGAAATTTAAGAAGAATACGTTCGTACAAGGAGCAATGAAACCGTTATAAAATACCTCTCATTGTATTACCTCCTATAAGTATCATAATTAACTATCTTCAGCTAGGAAAATTAGGCAATGACCGTATAATAATATACTGTTCAATTAATTTGAATTTACGCCTAGTGAGCGTAAGTTGAATCAAGGGTTGGAGTCACGTCCGTGGGTTGGAGACTCTTGTTGAAGACCCGATTGTGAGTGAAGTTGGAGAGGTTGCGCGTTGGTCATCTGCGCAACTCGCACTTGGAGAGAGGGTAGGACCGTGGTTTGAGGACTGAAAGAAACAGGGAGTCGGGCAACCACGGACGAATCTGGTGTGCAGGTTAGGGTGTCACAAAAAACAAAAAAAGTTTGCTACGTTTCGAACGGGTAGTTCTCGTCAACACGAGGAGATTCCCCGCTCGAAAAATTTCTTATGTCAAGGTTAAGTGGTTCCGAAACTTTTTTCGTGTTCAAGTATAAATTTATGAAAAAACGGGGCTTGCCTTAGTCTCAAACATGAACTAGAGAATGTGCCTCTAGATAATCGAGAAAGAATGATCATTGAATCATTCTAAAGTCAGGTCTTGCCATTGGAGTCATTCATGTGAAAACAGGGTTTGCGTGTTTGGAACAAAAAGTAGAAAAAAAATTGAATTTTTTTTTTATTTTTTAAATTGTTAAAAATCGAAAAAAAAAAACTAAAAAATATTGCCATCAGATAATCGAGAGAGGAAGAAAAAAGTCTCATAACATTTTTCGCTCAGAGTAAACCTTTATAAGTTACGGCTTGCTGAAGTTCACTTTTGCAGATGCAGAAATCTTGAGGGTCATTATATCAAATATTATTCCAAGAACTAAACTTATTTATTTGAAGATTATAAAATTGTTGAATGGAGTAACATATATTTCGAATGAAAAATTTTTGTTACTTTGATCAAATTCTAAGTTATTTGTCCCAAAACAAAATTGTTTTTGACCCAAGTATTTTTTTTTTTTCTTCAGCCAATCGGGCTTAATATTTTGAACTAAGAGTAGCACAATATCAATTCGAGAAAATAATTTTCTCGATTTGGATGAGTGCTTCGTTCTTATATTACTCAGGGAGCGTTCAAATAATACGTAACGCAAAATGCTACAGTGTAGTATAGGGAACGCCGTGCACGCACTTTGCCAAAACGCGTTACGTATTATTTGAACGGCCCCTCATAGAAGCACCATTTTTAGCGATTCTGTTTTTTTTTTATTCTGTTCCATTATTTTTTTATATCTAAAAACATTTATTTATACCAATTGAAAACGATTAACGGGATGTGATAGCCAGGGGTCGATAAAGTAGGGGGGTGTTTTTACCAATTTTTTTTGTTTTACTCGGCATTTCGCGACGAAGGCACAGAATGGATTTTCGCAGAGACATTCGACGTATTATATGGTCAAGTATTGCCGTAGACGAATAAACGTCTGGAAATCGAAAAATAGTTTGTTTTCGTAAATTACAATCTGTAAAATAGGGTAAAAAAATGGCCGCTCGGGGCTCGACTCTCATATGCTGACCTTATTATTCAAGTTCGCGCGGTATCCAGCACTGAAATGTATAGCGGCGTCAATTCTACGACCTCGCACGAACCGAATGATCCGTTTATTTATGAATATTACTTGAAAATGGGAGCGTGAGTTGCAATGCTGCATTTCGTCGACTTCGACCGAGTCAAAGCGGGTCTTGACAGTTAGCGCGAGGGAAGAAAGAGACAGAAGACTGTGGGGTGAACTTCATACCGGTCAACATTGAACACGTTCAGTGTATGTAACTGTCAAAAACCGCTTTGACTCGGTCGAAGTCGACGAAATGCAGCATTGCAACTCACGCTCTCATTTTCAAGTAATATTCATAAATAAACGGATCATTGGGTTCGTGCGAGGTCGTAGAATTGACGCCGCTATACATTTCAGTGCTGGATACCGCGCGAACTTGAATAATAAGGTCAGCATATGAGAGTCGAGCCCCGAGCGGCCATTTTTTTACCCTATTTTACAGATTGTAATTTACGAAAACAAACTATTTTTCGATTTTCAGACGTTTATTCGTCTACGGCAATACTTCACCATATAATACGTCGAATGCCTCTGCGAAAATCCATTCTGTGCCTTCGTTGCGATATGCAGAGTAAGACACAAAAAATTGGTAAAAACACCCCCTACCTCATCGACCTCTGCCTATCACATCCCGTTAAATTTTAATACAATTTATGAGTTTTTAGAATCATTTTTCTGCTATCTTTTATAATGGTAACTATTTTTCCACGAAAACATTCTATGTTTGAGATGTAAGTATATAGATTAGATGATTTGAGAGCATATCGGTTTACTTTCATAACACGAATTTTAGCTGAATTTTTAATTTTTTTTCCTCAATTTTTTAATTCTCAATTTTCACTATTGAACATATTTTTCCAACATACGTAAGTTATTAAAAATATGAAGAATTGTTTATTTTATACGATACAATAAATAATTTCTCATATTCTTCATAACATAAGTGTACTGAACAAAATTTTATATTCGAAAGATTGTCTTTTGCGTTGATTCATTTTTATAAATATAAATAAAGAGAATTTATTCTAAGAATCGTGAATTTTAATTCTAAAAATCGTGCAGTATTTCCTGCCGACCAACTCATGCATGACAATTTGCGGAAATTCTTAGTGCAGTGTTGTAGACGTATATTGTCGAAGTTTCATGACGTATGAACCCTCTGGTTGACGAGTGCAAGACAGTTTTATCTATAGTCTGTCTATAGTCTATACTCTACCTATACCATTCAGTTGGACTGTCGCTACGACCGAGTTCTGAGCAGTGTCAACAGTGCAAGCATAAAGTCGTGATTTCCCAGGTATTTTGTGATAATCAGTTAATTTTTGAATGATTATTAAACTACGAAAGCGTGATATTTGTTGTTATAAATGAAATGTGAATGTCTGGGCTGATCTATTTGAAAGGAGTAAGTACTCTGGTATTAGTTTATGAAGTAACAAATTATAAATATAGTAAATCATCGACTTTCTATACAATGATCTTCTTCTTTTCGTAATTATCACATACCTAAATATACATAAAATGAAAAGAATATATACCTATAAAACACTGACTGATTTCAGTAAAT
Source organism: Tenthredo livida (assembly GCA_963992785.1). Classification (NCBI taxonomy): domain Eukaryota; kingdom Metazoa; phylum Arthropoda; class Insecta; order Hymenoptera; family Tenthredinidae; genus Tenthredo; species Tenthredo livida. Next base: position 24,608,311 of record OZ023069.1, on the reverse strand, counting down.
CGAAATGGCTGATAAACCTCCATCGGATGGACAAACTTTGCGGGATTTATTCATTGAATGGGGAGTGACCGATGACGTTATCAAACTATTCGTTGGTAAGAAATTAGGAATTTTTTATTTATTATTTATATGTAAATATATTCGAACTTTTTTCAGTTATAAATATACATATTCTCCTTCGTTACTTCAATAGAAACGATTTGAAGTACAATACAACGTAATAGACAACCTGAATAAACAAGAATTGCATTTGATATGACTTTACTATCCAAATTTAAAAACGTAAATGAATAAAAAAAACCATTGAATAATTTGAATCATAAAAGTATTCTTTTACAATTTGTTCTGTTGAATAACAAGAAATGAATTAAATTGTTTTAATAATTTTTCAACTTGCTAAAAAAAGCTGATCAATAGATTATATGACATTGAAGTCTGCATCGTTGGGACGCAACGAAATCAAAAAAAAAAAAAAATTGAAATATATCAATCTACCTAAAATGATCCTGCTATGGTTGAAAAGTGAAAACGACTAGAAATAACTTGAAAATGTTATTAAACCTAGTGGGATCATTTTTATGCTATGTATATTTTTTTTAAATTTACGTTGAATTTAGTTGCGTTCCAACGATGCAAACTTCAATGTCATTAGATTATTACTTGTCATATCAGATGATAACGTTTGATATTTTCAATACATTAAAGATATAGTGTTATTTACTATTCAGGTTCGAAACTTCTCTTTTTCAAAACCAAAACAAATAATACGCGTGTAAAATATCAAATATATTTTTCAATCACAAATATCATTTAGCCTGGAAGCAATAACAAGATATTGTAAATAGAAAATAATTAAAAACAAATCTGGATTATTCTATAAAACATTTTTTTTCAATCGTTCAGTGATTACAATGAATAGAAAAAATATACCGGGCGATTATGTGGAAATGAAAGGCTCCAAGCGCGCAGGCGCTGATTTATTCGAATATTTCGAGGGTCACCAATTTCAGACTCGCCACGAATATCCCTAGAGTCCGTCTGCTATTTGTTTCTGATTGTTGTCAAATACAAATGGCGGCAGACCGTTGCAGGAATAGGTTATGTTTGTGTGAATCTAGCAGACGACAGAACTAGGGATATTACTGAGAAGTTGGTGGAGTCGCTGGCGCTATTCTGCTGGCCAATGAGATTTAAGTAAATCAAAGTTCGCGCGCTTCGAGCCTTTCCTTTCCACATAATCTCCCGGTATATCACATTCTGAATAATTAAAACAATAAAATCTAATTTTATGTTCTGACCATCTAGATAATGGAATAACTATCAACTTATTGAAATCTTTGACTGATGAAAACCTGAAGGAATTGTGCGGACATATGGCTACGAGGATTCTGATTAAAACGAAGATTGGAATTTTTTAAAAGTTCGGTGGGTTTTCATTTAATTATGAATTGTTCCTATTTAAATTATATCTTTGATTATGTATTAACTCTGGTGCAAAAACCTTCCGCCAAGTACATTAATGTGCCACAAAACAATCAGTAAATTATCTCCGTACAAAAATTAGTATTTGATATCCACCTATGATAATTCCTTTATTATTCACCTACAAAAGTATGGAAATGAGATACTACTATTGCCTGCACATATCGCCAAGCATACTTGCCCCTTAATTTATGTCGATCGCGTTATTGAGAGTCAACGTAGTTTTTCTAGTCTAGGTAAAACCACATTTAAAAAAATTGATATTCGAAAATTATAGAAAGAAAAAAATTAATTTGGAGTACGTGGTACTTGGCGGTCCTATATTTTATAACACTATAGCATTCTACAAAAGGCCCGCCAAGTCCCACTACCTCCAAATTAATTTTTTTCTTTCTATAATTTTCGAATATCAGTTTTTTTTAAATGTGGTTTTACCTTGACTAGAAAAACTACGTTGACTCTCAATAACGCGATCGACATAAATTAAGGGGCAAGTATGCTTGGCGATATGTGCAGGCAATAGTAGTATCTCATTTCCATACTTTTGTAGGTGAATAATAAAGGAATTATCATAGGTGGATATCAAATACTAATTTTTGTACGGAGATAATTTACTGATTGTTTTGTGGCACATTAATGTACTTGGCGGAAGGTTTTTGCACCAGAGGTGCTTTTGGGGGGATCCCATTACTTTTTGTGGAATTTTGTTTGGTACAAATTCGTATCACCAATCTTCGACTCCACATCCATATATGGTTGTATAGGTACAGTAGACTCTCCATAACTCGCCGATCGGTAAATCGCCGGAGCGGCGGGTGAATTTTCACACAGACACACACCAGCACAACTAACTGTCCCCCACCACAACTGACTGCGCCCCACCACCGCTACTAAACTGGATCCGTGCGGCCTGATGTGCGCGTGGCGAGTGGTGGCGCAGCACCGGAGTGGGGACTCTCGCTAACTCGCCACTTGCCCGCTTTACTGTCCGTCAGGCGGCGAGTTATCGAGAGTTTACTGTATGTAGGGAAGGAGCGGGCAAAATAGGCACCCTAAGAAATTTACGCTTCAAATAGAGGTTTGAATGAATAGATGTCCAAATTTTCACCGAAGAACCATGGTCTGACTGATATCGAGAGTTGAACGCCCTCATCTGAAAAGTTCGCAACTGCGGGCGAAATGGGCACTTAAAGAAAGCGACCTCTGAATATTGTCCAATGTTGTCAAGTTTCTACACAGATTTTTTCTTTTTGATTCCTCATAACTTTATTCGTGTGCCCATGAAAAACAAGAACAAAAAAAAAAAACAATCCACCCTAATGGGCACCCTATAATATTGTCGAAATTTTTCAAAATTGAAAAATCTTCTGAATTTATCCTCGTATTTACTTTGGAATACCTTTTACTGTTCTACTGTGTTACTTTTCCTTACCCATTTTTGCCACCTTTCCCAAAGTTGTCAAGATGTGTAGTTGATTTGGTGTTCGAAGTTTCCAAGAGCAAGTGAATAATAAAATTTGAAACGTTCTTCAATTTTGAAGTACGAAAATTTTTTAGGGATGCTCATCTGGCCCGCCCCTCTTTCCTATATCTCTTCCAATTTTTTTATGTTCTTTTTACTTTTTATTCACTATACAGATTTCGTGACTTTCTCCTATCATTCTTCTACATTAAACATTTTTTTCAATACACATACTGCCATCCGCAAGGAGTTTTTGGCAGTGGTGCAGAGAACAGTCTCTGCGAAAGGTTTCTTGCGCATGCACTCTCAACTCAGAGGATTAAAATGTTTTCTCAATGCACATACTACCATCTGCAAGTAGTTTTTGACAGCGGTGCACAGAAAAGTCTCTGCGAAAGGTTCCTTGCGCATACACTCTCAACTCAGAGGATGGAAATTTTTTTTCAATACACATACTGCCATCCACAAGGAGTTTTTGGCAGCGGTGCACAGAAAAGTCTCTGCGAAAGGTTTCTTGGGCATGCACTCTCAACTCACAGGATTAAAACTTTTTCCTAATACACATACTACCATCTGTAAGTAGTTTTGGGCAGCGGTGCACAGAAAAGTCTCTGCGAAAGGTTCCGTGCGCATACACTCTCAACTCAGAGGATGGAAATTTTTTCCTGATACACATACCACCATAATCTAAAATTTGATGCAGGGAATTTTTGATTACAATTTTTTTAGTATTTTGAAAAACGTTAAAATCGTTTTTATTAAAATTTCACCGAAGTCTCCCCTTAAAAGCTAGTTTGTGCGCGAAAATAGTCTATCATAGACTATGACGTAGCCGGTCCTGGAGAATTTACAAAACGTCAACAGCTTTGTCAATAATCATCGATAAAATATTACGATTAATGTAACAGATTTCACATAACCTCAAAGTCTTGTCAGGTGAGCGAATAATAATTGAGTAGATATTATGTATTGTTCATCTATAGGACACCGGGAATAATTTCAACAAATTTTCTACTTCTTCTAATTAATTCCAAACTTCGTTTCGGAAATGAAGTTACCCGTATACACGTAATCTTTGAACCCTATTTCTGATCTGTCACGACATTCCCCATAACGGCCATATACCCGGGCATGCGCCATGGACGGCAGAACGACTCACAGCACTAGAGAGGACACTCTAGTATAGCGGCAAGGCGTGGAACTTTTGACTAAAGCTATTTATAGAACGGCATGCTGGATGACCATTGTGAATTCGGACTCAAACGTTATAGTGTAAAATCGTCGACCAAATAAATAAACGATCACAACTCAGCTCTCCGTGGACCGATCGGGTCGATTTTGGGCTTAAATGAAAGCTGAGTGAATTCTCATTCCGAATATTAGCGCAAATCATTCAATATGATTGATAAATACGATTACTGAGATCGTCATTTTATCCCCACTCCGCCGGAAAGCAACCGTCGCGGTAAAGATACTCTGTCGTCGACGCGCTCCGTTTTAATGTACTTGGCGCGAGACTCTACCGAGTCTCTTGTTAAAACTCTGTCGTCGACGCGCTCCGTTTTAATGTACTTGGCGCGAGACTCTACCGAGTCTCTTGTTGAATAAATTCCGAAATTTTTATTTTTCTAGCCTTGCAGTTCAATCGACGTTTGTGCCGAAATAAATTCATTGGCGCTCATTTGTACTCAATGGGGACATTCATCAGCTGACTATGGAATTTATATTTCACATTTAGGAGACGTCCGAGAAATAACTAATTTTTTCTCATGTGCGATCAGAGATTGTTTTAGGACGTATCATTCTAAATACAGTTTTGAGGACCATTTAAAACATGGCCATCAGACAGAAAAGCCATAATCAATAATAATCATTTAGATAACAAATATATAATCATATCAGCTTGAGAAATGTTAAGCTTGGTGCGTAATTTTTGTCTCATTAAAGGTGATTCGGTGAAGGAAAATGATGAAGTTTGGCAATACTTTCATTTATTATCAGAAATTACTGAAATATTGCCTTCACAGGCTCTCACCAATCAGTCATTAGAGTACCTAAAAAACTCAATTAGCGAGCATCATCAAAAGTCTTTAGATATATTTGATGAACAATTGAAGCCCAAGTTTCATTTCCTTTTGCACTATGATAAAATTATTGGAAAGTTAGCCCACCCATTTTAATTAGTTCATATAAGTTTGAGAATAAACATACAGAATTAAAAACGTATGTAATTTTATAACTTCTAGAAGACAAATACCCCTATCAGTTGCTATTAGATGCCAATTAGAAGCTTGTTGTAAATACTTAAGTAAAAAAGGACTTAATGATTCAATCTCATATGGTAAGACTCCGCATCAATCTTTTATTAGTGATACTGAATATTCTGTTGATTGGTATGAAATTAATGGAATGAAATATAGAGTTAATATGGCAATAATGCATAAGTTTGTTGACTTTGATGAGCCAATACTTCATTTAATTGATGATATTCATATGAATAATGTCGACGATAGTGTTGTCACATTTAATTGCTCTTTATTAAAAATACCTTTGTTCAATTCGCATTTCAAAGCGTATAATATTATTAAAACTAGGAAAAGAAAAAAAGTTCCCATTAATGAATGTAATTCACACCCATTGATGATACATAATATAGACGACAAATTGTATATCAGCCTCATGAAAATTTAGAATATTAATATTTATATAATTAATATAATATTTTATTGAATCTAAATACTTTGTATAATTTTTAAGCTTGTAAATTAAAAGTTTGTCAATAAAAAGTTGTGGCGAAAGCTAGAATATATGTTTTCAAATTGGTAGTTCATTGTTTAGGCTCCAAATATATTTTCTTCTATCAAAAAATACATTTTCTGATGTTGAACAAAATTGTTTCTGGACGAGAAAATTATTTTCTCGAGTTGAATATACATTTGCTCGGGTCAAGAAATATAAATTCCTTCATTTGAGCCTTTAGTTTATCAAACTGAATAGGGAAGTGCAGGAGCAAGAGAGAATGGACAAGATCCGCAACTCGAGGAGTGTCAGAAGATACCAAGAGATTCGGGAGGTAGGAATACCTAGATACCTGAAAGGGAAGAAGGGGAGGAGAGGAGATGCAGTACAAATCGTGGCAAGGCTAAGATGCGGAAACGAAGAAAGAGGAAATAAGTTCTGGCTCAATGAAAGAAAGAGAGCGTGTAGACTGTGTGAAGGAGAAGAGGAAACGTTGGAACATCTGGTGGAAAGATGCAGAGAAATGGACGATACAAGGGAGCAGCTAGAGGTAATCCTCGGAGAGGAAGGAAAAGGCAGTAAGTGGGGGAGAAGCCTGAAGAAGAAGAGAGAGGAGAAAGAAAAAAGGGACAGAGAGCAATGGGGAGATACGGCAGAACCTTCGAACGAAGAATAAAAGAACAAAAGTAAAGAAGATACCGACTCTAAAAATACCCAGACGAGACAGCCGGAGAATGACCGACGGAGCATATGACGGGGCGAATACGAAGCTAAGAACGAACGCCGAAAATTGGAACCGCAGGAGCGGCGACACGAAGGAAGAGAGACAGAGGCACATGGAAAGATGGCGGAAAGGAAGGAACAGGGTACAGACACAATAAGCGAAAAAGAACTTTACGAACGAAGGATGGAGCGGGACAGAATGGAGAAGAGAAGAATAATAAAGGAGATGAAGGAGATAGAAAGCAGACATATGCTGAAGGAGGTGAGGAAGGATGTAAAGGAGATGAAGGCAGATTGGGGTGAGGTTAGGAAGGTACTGGAGGAGCTGAGGGGCCGGAGGGCGGAAGGGGGAGGAGGACCCGCAGGGGCCGAGGGGTCGACCCCCCCTGCGGGCCCAGACGGCAAAGGTGAAGGGGAGAGGGAGAGAGAGATAGACGAATGGATGAAGGGGAAGCAGATGGAGAGGGAAGATATAGAGAGAGAAAAAGAGAGGGCGAAAAAGGAACTGGCAGAGAGGACGATCAGAAGGAGGAACGTGGTGCTAAGGGGACTGAGGGGGGAAGGACAGGAATGGAGGAAGGAGGTGGAGAAGATGATGAAGGAGGCACTGGGGAGGGAGGTGCAGACGACAAGAGGAAGGCAGAAGGTGGACGGACAAGGAGGAAAGATTTGGATTGTAAGGTTGGAGAAGGAAGAGGATAGCGAGGAGTTAATAAGGGTAGGGAACGGTGGGGAGGAAGTGACGATGTACAAAGATCTAACGTATGAGGAGAGGGAAATAAGGTGGCAGATGGGAGTAAAGGAGCGCGAGGAAAGAGCAAGAGGGCGGAAGACAAAGAGGGAAGAGGGAAGGCTTCAGATTGATGGGCAGTGGTGGGAGTGGAACATAAGGAAGAGGAAGTGGGAAAGCGAGGAAGATAGAGAAAAAGAACAAAGAGAGAGAAGGAGGAGGATAGGGTGTGGGAGGAAAGAAAGAGAATATATAGGAGGCTAGAGGAGATAAAGGGAGAAAAAGTTAAGTTGGAGAAAGAGATAAGAAGGCCGATGAGGAGGGAGGAGGAGGAAAGGGAATGAAGAAAGGAAGAGTTGGCGAGACACGAGGGGAGGAACGAAGGACGACAGGGATAGGAAGGTGGAGGCGGGCAGGAGCAAAGATGAATGATAAGAAGAAAGGGTGGCGCCCATAACAGCTGAAAACACAAGTCAATAGAATAAGTAAAATATAAGAGACACATTCCAAAGAAGAATAAATGTTAAGAAATGAAAATTAGATTAAGAAAAATATATTTTACAAATGTAAGAAAATCAAGTACAAGTGAAATACGGATAAGCAGAAGAACTATAGACAAATATTGCAATTGTGATACCATGAAAAAAAGGTCAACAATAAACAAATATATATGAAACTGGATATACATAGTTACTTGAGCCAAAAAATTAATTATTTTACATCAAACATGTTTCTTCCCAAGTTGAGAAAACAATGTTCTGGAAATGAGTAATTTAATTATTTTGAAATGAGATAGTTTTACTTCAATTGAGTGAGAAAAAATGTATTCACAAGAATTTCCTTTTTCTTCATTGAAGAAAAAAAATTCTTGGTTGGAAAATAAATATTCTTCAAGTAAAATCAATATTCTTCAATCGAAACTTTATTAGTCTCCATTCAACTGTTCTCACTACAGTGGAACCCCGATTATTTACCACCTCGATCTTCTACCATTCCCCTTAATTCTTGCCCCCACTCAATTCGGTTCGCCGAGGGGAATAGTGTCTGTGGGCGTGTTATTCCTACTACCGTCGTCCGACGCGCCGGCGCTGTGGTACGCGTGGTATGTGTAACATAACCTAAGACGTCGGAAATTTTAAGGTTAATCATGTTCTTTCAGCCACAAAGCGTTGCCGCGACGCGCATGCTCCCACCATTCCGTACCCCCTCTCGACGTTCAAGCCACACCTCCTAGCTGAACCCCGATTATTTACCAGTCCTCTCCCCAAGTGGTAAATAATCGGGGTTCCACTGTATATCAATTGAAGAAATATTGTCTCGAAACAAGATAATGAAAATGACTTCGTCGAAAAACACGATAATGAAGAACAATTTTTTCTTTAATCAAGAAAGCCTTTTTTTCTGTGTACAGGTCTGAACAATATTATTCGAAAAAAGTGCATTTATTGAATTACAGCCTGTCAGATTACTGCTTATTAGTACATATACTTCGCACTCACGTGCAAGGGAGCGATAACCACGAGAAGAGAGAAGAAGGAGGAAGGAAATATTGTAACGGAGTTTCAGAGCGCTACACTCCGCACCCCACGGCATTCCTTTATAAAAGACAAATAATTAAAAATCTACTGAAAGAGTTGGGCGCCAGACACGTTAGTGTCGATTCCACAGGTATCACACAAGCTACAGCGTTATTCAACAAACTACTATTCTGCCGGAACGACGGCCTCAAAGCTTCGGTTAGCTCAGATTTACTAATAGATGTGGTAGAGTGGGTGGATTCACCTTTTTAACTGAATAAGTAAAATATAAAACACCAGATGTAAATTCCTTCATTGAAATCTACGATTTCGTATATTGTTCTTGAATAAGTAGCGGTAACAAATTATCAGCGATAACAGATTCGGATCACACAGAAATGGTTATCAGAGTAATAGTTACGAATAATTGTTGAAAATTACGGTTGCAATAATACTTAGGAAATACTGATTAAACCGAAAAAAGAATATTATATTATTGAGCCTCATTCCGTGGCAGCGGCATAAAAAACGTAAACACGCCGGTTAGCTAGCGAGTGCCGTAGAAGCGATATAATACAAGCTAGACTACTTTCCAGGCTACGTATGACCGAGCGATACGATACTCTATAGCTAAGTATCTAATGGGGGTACTGCTCTGAATTTATCTGCAGATTAAATTCTTGTCATCCACCTTATAATAAGTTTCTGCCTCTCATACTGCAAATCTCTATACTATCTCAGTACTCTTTTGTTACTTCTGCTTAAGTCTTTGCTTTTGTAGTTTTTATTTTCTTTAATTTGTCTCACCTACATCCTTTCATGTAATTTTCTATATTCTTTCATCTAATTTTACTCTTTTTCGTTTGTTTATACATATGATAATTACTATTACTACCACTATTACTACTTAATTATCTTTATGATTCTTCATGCTGTATCGTTAATGCGCTTGAGGGGACCTGTCCCAGAGTGCCAAATAAAGCTTACTCTTACTCTTACTCTAATGCAGCACGCTAGTGTTATTAATTAATTATCAGGCGATATAAGAACTCAATAAAAAATTTGGGATGAATCTAAGAGAAGCGATAAACTAAATTAACAAAGAATTTGTACTAGAATATTCGTGATATCCGATCAAAGATATTACTCAGAAATAGCTAACTTATTGTAACACAGTATAGCGAGAATCAGAATATTATAGAGATTATATAGCACAAATAAATCGTATAAATCAGACAGATCACATAGAATAAAGAAATCAGAATAGAATGAGCAGAATAATAGAAATCAAACAGAATAAGAGAATGATAGAATAAAGGAACAAATGAACAACTTAAAACTATGACTGACTACGTTCAGCCAACCGTCGGGGAGTTGGATTATAAGCGACACACCATGCGATATCATACTAATTATTTAATCAAAACTACTAAATCAAAGACAGCAATAAATCAAAGCAACAGAGATTCTCAAAGCGAGAATTAAATCAAGAACAAGCTCTCAAATAGTATTAGCAAATCGTAAGCAAAGACAGGAAAGAGATCAGACTAATTGAAGTGGAAAATTATCAAGCAAAAAGATACTCAAAATAGCTACAATCGACCACGAGATGCTTTCGCTGAATTTCTGTAACTTAAAGCTACTATTGAAAACGAGGAGCGTCACCCGTAGGTCCTAACTAATAATATTACTAACAGAAATCCAGCGGTAGCTTGTGGTTTTTACTAGCGATAATAGATCATAGAGACCTTACCTTATTGAAAAGGTGTCTGAAGCACAAAACTTAACTTAACTGACTCTAAATTGACGGAGACTTATTCCAGCGAAAGAGATATAGCACGTCTAGCTGAGGCTAGGGCCGAACGTAAAAGTGACGATCTGTCTGCGGTAATTCGGCATTTCAGCGATACTTCTTGGATTGGGAACAGGGAACCTATCAGGACCGGCCTATTAGCTCATTGGTCCTGCGAGCAACGCTTTTCGAGCGACCAGCTCGTCAGCTGATTGGTTTGAGGCGTCAACTTGTTGCCTGACGTTAGGCGGTAGGTCTCCGCGCTTCATTGCGGCAGAACAGCCGTTGGGTGATATTCCAGCGGCGAGATGATGGCGGGAGGGTGTGACCTCGGCTCTTACTGAGCGATTCCATCCAAGCGATACCAATCCCTTGGGATGCACTCCAAATCGAAATAGAGAACAGGCTACTGAATTATTAATTGATAAAAGAGAACTGAATTTACGCTTCGATAAGGAGGTATTGGATATTACGGGACCAAACCGGTCAGAAATTGCTGGAGAAAATGTGAGGAAGAAGGGCGTTGCGTCTGTGATGCAAAATAACAAGACTCTAGAAGAGGTGAGATTTGACAAATTATGATTAACTTTGGATATTGATTAGTACTTATGAGCTGCAAGATCTTCAATCAACATTTAATAATTGCATTACTATTATAAAGTCTGTTCATTTCACCTCTACACACATGCATTCATACATATGGGCAATTCCACCTCAAATCAGCCAATTTTGGGTGTTTTTTGACCTCGTATTTTTTGAATCGACTCAAACTTTTTTTACGTGAAATCTACGTCAAAAAACTAGACCCGTATTTTTTCGATGGTCAAATTTTTTTTTCTACGCTAGTTATGAATTATCGCATTTTACTGTAAAAGTAGCGCGCGGGCGGCTCTGACAATTAATATCTCGGGTCCCCTTCATCGTAGAGAGATGCTCAAAAACGCGTTTTAAAGGCCATGAAAGACAGTTTCCGATAAAAATTTTCAACTTTCCGAAAGATATGGTTTTGTTATTTTTATGAGCAATCAAAATGTTTATCGATTTTTTTCGCAAACTTGGGCCATTTTTAAAATTCTAAAAAAAATATGATCGCATTCTACTGCAACTACCGCGTCATTCCATGTATGGAAAGCCACGCGCCACGCCATTGGCCGAGCTCCGTACGACGCGGTAGTAGCGAGGCGCGCGACGCGGCAACCTGACGCAGCGGCGGACAAATAATTGTAGAAATGATATTTAGAAAAATCGCTCCATCAATTTAAAAAATTCTCCATCTTCAGAATTGAATACGGAATGCGATCATATTTTTTTTGGAATTTTAAAAATGGCCCAAGTTTGCGAAAAAAATCGATAAACATTTTGACTGCTCATAAAAATAACAAAATTATATTTCTCGAGAAGTTGAAAATTTTTATCGGAAAGTGTCTTTCATGGCCTGTAAAACGCGTTTTTGAACAACTCTCTACGGTGAAGGGGACCCGAGATATTAATTGTCAAAGCTGCCCGCGCGCTACTTTTACAGTAAAATGCGATAATTCATAACTAGCGTAAAAAAATTTTTTTGCCCAACGAAAAAATACGAGGTCATTTCTGGGCCGATTTGAGGTGGAATTGCCGATATATATGTTGCAGAATTTAACAGCTCATCTGCAAGATGATGGTGATGGTAAATTGATACTGCAACATTTTAACAATCACAAAAGCTTAAATCCTGAAACCAGATCGTTATTAACGGGGACGATTATCAAAAAGTTTGAAGATGACCCCCTGAGGACTCTAGAAGTTGGACAAAAGCTTGCCAAATTTGCGTAAGAGAAAAACCTGTGTACCTATTATGACAATATTTATTTTTCATACCTAATTCACATCATGAATCATATTCGTTCAGGATTGGGACCAAAGTTTTTGTTGTATTAGCGAAAGCAATAAAGAAGTTATTCCCTGGCGAATCGGCTTGTACCTACTAATCTCCCTACAAATCTGGAAATGGTATTGCAATTCAGACAAGTGGCACTCTATGGGCTCATTTCAACTATGTCGTAGAGAATTTACGGTCACAGAACCTACTCGAAGGACGAAAGTCATCAAAGAATAACGTCAAAGTATGATGTCTGAACTGAAACATTCATTTCTCATAAATTAATATCTTTAGTACAATACAACAGCAAGGAAAAAAAATTGCAAACAAACTCCTATACATTTCTTTATATCTGATGAAATAAAGGTAGCTCTAGACACTCTGGAAAATTCTATAGATCCGTTAACGTGCCTCGATGCTTGGCGAATAACACGGAAATCTAGACAAGTTATGCTTTTAATAGATAAGATCTCGATCACAGATTACATGAACAAGTTTCCATGTTCAAAAGTACAGGATGCAAAACAGTTGGTACGACTTGGACAAAACTTTTTTTGTGGAATCGACTTATTTGAAAGTGATTAATTAATCATCACTATATTCCGATTGTAACGTTCCTAGTGATATTTCTGTTGTTTTACAAACTTGTGAAGCAACAAAAAATAATAAAATTACTCCATCATTTGATAATGTTCCTAGTGATATTTCTGTTGTTTTACAAACTTGTAAAGCAACAAAAAATAATAAAGTTACTCCATCAATTGATAACGTTCCTAGTAATATTTCTGTTGAACACTCGATATTTAAGAGTGATAAGGAAAACCGGAATTAAAATTTCAATATTGTCGACATCACAGACCAATCCTTGATGCACGAAGATTTTCTTTTATTTAAAAATTCCACTGATGAGAAATTATCCAAAATTTTGAATAATCAAATATATATTATTGATCTATTACAGTCATTAGAATACGCTCAAAAAGGAGTGGGAGTTTCGGTTTTTGGTTTTGCTGAAAAATACAAAATACATTTTCCGTTCAAAACTAAAACTGATCTTGATAACTTTGATAAAAATCTTGGTACAAACTCAGAATTACGATCTGATTTCATTCGCATTCTTCACTTCTGGTACATTCCTGAATCAACGATGTTAACTAGACAATTAACTTACACCTATCAACGAATATTAGTTAAAACCGTCGCAATGCAATACATACGTTCAAAAAAAAAAAAAAAAATTGCAGAAAAAACAGTTATAAAAGATTATAACATAATTAAATGTTTATATGAATTACTAGAGTCAAAGAACATGGGAAGCCGCTCAGAAATTTTCAAAGCTGTGGGGGTGGTTTTGACTAATTCTAGAGACTGGAATGGAGGTAGAGAAGTTCGTGATGGCAATAAATAATTAAGTATAAATGATATGAGCGGCAATAGTCAATAAGAACACGTCATTTTTATTCTTTGAACTGTTAATTTATGAAAAAAAAAGTTATTGGATGTTGAATAAAAATATTTAATATTTATTTAATTAATTCATTATTATTATATTCACAAGTAATAATTTATTTATTGAAATTAATTATTCTTCTAATTTTTATTAATATTAATCAATTACTATTTATTAATGAGTGTGAAATCATGATTTTCAAGCGTAGATTTCTTTATATATATTTGTCTGTTGCAGAGGGTCTTTTAACCTCACTTCAAGTAAGTTTTGGCTTAATTTGAATTCATTTGAAATTTAGTTAATGTATCATGCTTTCAGAAGTTTATCTTTCGGTTCTGAATAAGGCTAATTCCAATTTTTGTAATATTATAACCTGCAATTTGAAAATGTCCGAATTTTTATAGCTGTCATGTTTTATTGAATCTCTATTCCAACTAGCTAGGCACTAGACATTGCCTCGATCTTATACTAGTTAGCGCCTGGCTTCAATCTAGTCAAACTAGCTAGGCCCTAGCCAACGCCTCGATTTCATTTCTACTAGGGACGTGATGAAAATTTTAGGAATACTGAAATTTTTTTATTTCGTTATTAACACAGGTAGTAACAATATTCAGAGGCAGACGATACTTCATTTGATTGGATATTGATGACTATTTTGCTGACGATTTGAAGCGGAAAATTAGTGGTACGGCGAGAGTAGTAAAAGGGCTCACTATGAGTCACTCCTCAGCGCCTTGCTAACTATCATAGTCGCCCAGACCATCGGAAAAGCCTGGATGACCAAAGATGCCCGGATGTTCAAAAATATCTGGTTGATCGAAAATGCTGGGATCATCAAAAATGCTCGGATCAAAAAATCTCGGATCAAAGAAGCTCGGATCATCAGCAGTGCCTGGTCCATCATCGTAATCTGGACCATCATCGTAATCTGGACCATCATCGAAAGCTGGGCCATCATCGTAATCTGGATCATCATCAGAAGCTAGACCATCATCGTAATCTGGACCACCATCGTAATCTGGACCACCATCGGAAGCTGGACCATCATCATAATCGGGACCATCATCGTAATCGGGACCATCATCGTAATCTGGACCATCATCGAAAGCTGGACCATCATCGTAATCTGGACCATCATCGTAATCTGGACCATCATCGGAAGGTGGACCATCATCGTAATCTGGACCGTCATCATCATCTGGACCATCATCGTAATCTGGACCGTCATCATCATCTGGACCATCATCGTGATCTGGACCATGGTTGCTTGTTTTGGGTCCATACAGTGCCTGCGTGAATAATAAGCGCACAATCATGAGTCGAGGGGATTCTCGCTTACAGTTGCATTTTGGGAAATCGAGCTTGGAACTCTATCACAGCCAGCGACAAACAAGAAGTCACAACGGGAGCTTTAAGCGAATGGGGTGCTTCAAAAAAAAAAAAAAGAAAATGCGATATTTGAGTTCAGGATTTGATTTGGCAGAAAAAAACTCATTTCTCATCCGCGCCTCGGGACAATAGTTGTGTGACGATGTATGAAATAGTTTCGACTCACCTGTATGCCTGTAATATCATCCCTGTGCAGCATGAAGTTCACCTCATATCCCCTGTAAAACGGGGCCATGAGCGCGGCTTCGACTTTGCTGTGGTCAAGGCCGAGAGCATGGCCGAATTCGTGCGTTGCCACCTGGAGGAGATTGATACCGTTAGCGCTGTTGACGGTCCATGCTTCTGAGTCGTCGAAGTGAGCGTCACCCCCAATTCCAGGCCCCGGATTGTAAGCATGGGCAAGCGTGGAGCCTCCCTGTGTTGAAGGTCCGTCTAAGGGCGCTCCGTCACCATGCTCTCCACTTACGAAACTGATCTCAATGTCGACCTAGAGAGTGATGAATATATGATCGCGGGTGGATAATCAATATCGTGTTGGTTCTATCTCTCATGAGCACGACACAGATTACGTAGGATGAAATGAAATGAGATAGAATTCAAACAGCCTTGGAACATGTCCTTCCTGGTGGAGGATACGCCAACAGATGAAATAGCCCAATGATATAATAATCAGGGAAACATTTGGATCGCGGACCATAAGAGATCCGGACCGGACGTGATCAATTAAATGGTTGTGGAGGATGATGATTTGAAAACCCAGGCATATGTTACCTGTCCACGTTTCGGCATAAAGGTCAGATCGGTGTATTTGGACCATGTATTGAAGGCCTTGCGGATTTCCTTGTCAACGGCTGGTTTTTTGAGTCTACTGGGGTATTTTATAATCTTGTACGTCAAAGATTTGACATCCCACTTGCTACCTAAAACGCACCAAGTACTCGTATCAGAAGAAATCGTCAGTCGATACGCACTCAGTTGCATGCGAGTACATTGCTCAAGAAACAGATTTGTTCAGAAGAGCGCCGAGCGATGATGAGAATCACTCATGGTGATTGGAATTCCGTGAGTTCTATACATTGCCACGTTTCAGCTCAATTGGACTATTTATGGTCGAACATTTATCGAATAAATTAGTTCGTGTTATTCCGGATCAATAAACTTATCTAGGTAGAAAAACTTCGTGATGTTGTCACGTGAAACAATTTTTTTTGTCAAATAAAGAAAATTTTCATTTTGTCTTGTGCCAATCGTCTTTCTGCAAAGCACTCTGATATCGTTAGCTAAAGGAGTTCAAGACGACATAATATCTGCAAACCTCTTGTCTCTCATTGTAAGTATGTACATCCAACAATATGAATATGAAAATATAATGTACCGAGAAAACCGTAACTCCTGGAGTCGTTACTCTCGCTGACTCCAACTTTATCCTTAACACCACATCTCGGCATGCTCATCATGTGAGCCGTTTTGGCGTCCAGATTACCTGAAGAATAAAAATGAACGATCGACGCGTTTGTATGATTTTTTGAAAATAACTTTTTCAAGAAATGTAACCCTGTTCGCAATTCATGATAATACAATAACAGATTGAATATCTGTTATATATTTGTTGTTCGTACGTACCAGTGACATCGATCCCTGCGAAAGATTGGAACTCGGAGATCGCCTTGGAAAACGTTTCGCCCGATATAACTGTTCGGCTATTTGGATTGACTGGCGGCAAGTATCCAAATTGCGATAAGTACCCCTGGAAAGCGATGAAGATTGATTCAATTTATTGTTGTTGATCGCTGTTCAAGTAATTTGAAACCAATGCTGCGATCTTTCATCGATAGGAATGAGGTGAACACAGTTAAAGGAAGTTTGCAACATCAGTTGATGATTTCTCTGTTTCTGAAATTGACAGTTGCATAATAGAAGGACCTTATGCCGTATTGAGTCAGAATTGAAAATGAAGAGCGGCTCTGAATGAAATGATAAATCGTTTTCGAGTATGAAAATCTCATACACAGGGAAATTCATAACCATTTTCATATGAACAGACGAAAATTCATGTCGTTATACGCAAGAGTTTATGGGTACAGTCAGCGTACTTGGGACTCAATGTTCCAAGTACTCTTATGCACATCAAGCGTCCTACGATTTCATAGATGATTTTCCACGTAATAAATGAAACCGAATTGTCGATATTTGAGCTACTCAATGCAGGTGTCTTGCGCTTGCCTACCTTTTAGGCGCGGTACTCGCCACAGAATCGATCTGTATACGGAGCACTTAGAACGCTACGGTCACATTGCACGCGCGCTCACCCACAAACCCTTGCTTGTACAAAAAAATTATATCATACCTTTTTTGTAGAGAATTTGAATAACTTCATTCTAGTGCTTTATCATTTTTATTGTAGGATCAATATACACGGAGAGACTTTTCATTAGAATATTTGCTTTATTGCGTACCCATAATTACAATAAAGTCTAAGAATTTAGGGATAATCGAGGTACTGTCATAATCAATCCTACCATAATAGGAGATCATGATATTTCGTTATGTTTAATTAAAATCTTTAAGGCCAAGAATTAGTATTGGACTTTGAGAACCAGTATTATTCACTGTTGGAGAATTGTAAATGTGAAAAAGTGATAGTGAGAAATAATATGTTCTGCCAGAATAACTCTGAAAGTAAGTATTTTAAATGACATAAGTTGTTAGAAATATATGAAACTTTAACATTCTAATACGAACGCGCATTAAAATGAAAGGCACTTATACCTTCTGCAACGGAGACATGAGAGAAATTCTAAAGGACTATACGAAAAATAGTCGAATGTTTGCGAATTATTCCGATTTCGGCCGACGACCAGACCGGCTAGGGCTATTCCGCTTTACAAGGAAATCGCCCATATATTTCGCACGGTCTAGCAGTCATAGAACATAAATGATAACGAATAAATGATGCTAAATAATTGAAATCTCGGGCTATGTTCCTATTTTCACTGCCAGTACTGTAGACTCGCGGTACTGGCAGTGAAAATAGGCACACATCATCGGTTGCTGTGTCAACCGACATTATTGGACAAACAGTCTTAGCAATATATGCATAAAATGTTTAATGACCTACTGGAGAAGGACGATTTCCGAACAGAGACCCCGGTAAGCATCGTTAGATACTTTCAGTCGAAGGGTAAATCACAAGGAAAAAACACGTACAGCACTTCTCCCATCTCCCAGCATCGCCCCATAAATTTTACGAACATTTCTTTGATTTTTAAAGATTTCACAAGATCTTCGGTCATTCCCAACATCCCTCAGCACTTATCTCCCTTTATTTCTCAATATTTCCTAAATATCTCCCGCATTTTGTACACCACATCTCCCCCGTGATAATAATAAAGAGATTACAGCCTGTCAGGTAGGTGTAGTTACAAATAATGTTATTTTTCAGAAGTATGTCTTACAAGACCTAGATTCTGGAAAATTTTATAAAAAATTCCGTTCAAAGTCTCCTATAGAAGTGAGTAAAATATTTAAAATTCAAAAAAATGACGCATTATCTTTGCATAAATTTGTTTGCTCCATATAATGCACATTTCTCAGGAGATACGACCAGAAATTCAGGGTGAAGCAGAGCAACGTCCGATCGAGAAGTCAAAACAAAATGGAGAACAGGCTACTCGATTATTAATTGATAAAAGAGAAATAAATTTAAGCTTGGATAAGGAGGTATTGGATCTTACACAATGATTTACTATCTTACAGAAGGATATTGGATCAGACCGATCAGAAATTGCTGCAGAAAATGCGAGGAAGGAGGGCGTTGCGTCTGTGACACAAAATAACAAGACTCTAGAAGAGGTGAGACTTGACGAATTATGATTAACTTTGGATATTGATTAGTACTTATCAGCTGCAAGATCTTCCGTCAACATTTAATAATTGCATTACTATTATATAAGGTCTGTTAATTTCATCTCTACACACATGCATTCATACATAATATATGTGTTGCAGAATTTAACAGCTTATCTGAAAGATGACGGTGACGGTAAATTGATTCTGCAACATTTTAACGATCACAAGAGGTTAAATCCCGAAACCAGATCATTTTTAACAAGGACAATTATTAAAAAGTTTAAAGACGACGCCTTGAGGATGTTAGAAGTTGGACAAAAGCTTGCCAAATTTGCGTAAGAGAAAAACTGTATACCTATTGTGACAATATTTATTTTTCATACCTAATTCACATCATGAATCATATTCTTTCAGGATTGAGACCAAAGTTTTTATTGTATTAGCGAAAGCAATAGAGAAGTTATTCCCTGGCGAATCGGCTTGTACCTACTACTCTCCTTACAAATCTGAAAATGGTATCGCAATTACAAGAAATTTTGGAGATAGTATGCAGTACCAAGGTTACTTCGGATACTCCTAAAATACTGGAATTAATGATAACAGAATATTTGACTATACTAAATGATAAATTTCCTAACACCATGAAGCCAAAGCATCATTTCATGCTTCATTACCCTTCTGTAATGCGAAAAGTTGGACCATTATGGAACATATGTTGCATGCGGTTTGAGAGTAAGAACCAGGAAGGAAAAACGATCTCTCGTTCTGCTCTGTGTAGGGTTAACGTTTGTCGAACAATTGCAATCAGACATCAGCTTATATTGAATTATAGGTTCCTTACAAAAAGTTCATCGTATCCAACGTATATATGTAGCAGCGTTCGATCAGTTTCAATAGAGAAGTTCTCATATATCTCAAATTTATCGGACTTACTACCCGATGATTTAATAGACAAAAGCATCTCCGTGACCAATTCCATTGAATTTATGGGAAAAACTATCAAGCCAAATAGTGTAATAGTCACTTTTTCAGAATTAGGTTTGCAGTTTCATTTCGCAGATTTAATAATTTTGAATGGAGAAAGCGATTTTCTGGTGGTTGCGAAATCTTTAAATGAGTGTTATTTTAATGAGCACACTAGAGCTTATAAAATATACGATCCTGATAGTTTTCTTTGGGAAATTCTTTCCAAAGCTCATATAGAAAAGGCTTTTATTTCGTATGTAAATAAGTTGAGTGATGGAAAGTATTATATAAGTGAAAATTGGATATGACTGACATAATACTATAGTAATGTAGTAGTGTAGTATTTGAGTGTATCCAATAAATGAGATCATGACAATATTTGTAATGTTCTAATGTTTTACGAAACACTGATTTGATATAGTATATTGTGTATCTAGGGAGGGAAAATGGCCATTTCCAGCGAGGGTGAGACGTTTTTAGCGCGAGTCGTAGTCGAGGGCGCCGAAGGCGCCCGAGACAAAGACGAGTGCTAAAAACGTCCCACCCGAGGTAAAATGGCCATCCCTCCCTAGATGCACACTGTACTTTTTATAATAAGGGCACGGAATGGGCCGACTTTGATGCGCGTCGATCGGATCGGGGATAGCGCGTGTTGAGTCGTGCACCACACACTTATAGATATTTTTCAACTTAAAAATAAAATTAACAAAAAAATGAAAAAAAAATTAAAAACAAAAATTGTTAATAACTAATAATAATTTATTATATAAAAACGACACACTTATAGATATTTTTTTTTAAAATTAAAAAAAAAAAATCGAAAAAAAAATTGAAAAAAAAAAATTTTTTAAAAAATTGTTATTAATTAATAATAATTTATTATATAAAAAACGAAAGATCCAAGATTTGCCGTTGGAGCGGGAGGGAATCAGTCCCTCCCGCTGAGCCGGATATTTCGTGCTCACGTTAGAAACACGTGATTTCCCTCCCTCTCGACGAGCATGAAAGGAGGCCCATTTCGTGCCCGTGTTATGAAAAATATTTTTTAGGACCTGAGTAAACACACGAAGGACCGTCAGCCGTTTGTCGAATCACCTCCTGGTCATTCGTTTACTCACACGCACGCGTGCGACATTGAGCGTCTCGTGTGAGTGAATGGACAGCCAGTAGGTGATGTGTCTTACGACGTATGGTATTTCCTGTGCACACAGCGCCAGCAAAGATTGCAACGCGTTTATACCAAATTGTGTGAGAGTTTATTCCGCTCTTTCTAAAGCACTATACTAATTTTTGGTCACGTGACTCTTATTTTTAGTATAGTGGTTTAGAAAGACTGCACCGCGTTTATATGCAATACCCAAATATGCAAAACTTCATGTCGCTGTCTCTAAAACACTATACTAATTTTCGTAATCGAGCCAATAACAAAATTGAATAACCGGACTTGGAAACACTGTAATTCTTCTACGTCAGTGTCTAACATTCTTTCGAGTTATTCCGAAAAAAAAAGTTACCTCTGCATTTTCATAGTCACTATTAGACTTTTTGTGACACTGCCTCGATTATGCCTAAATTCTTAGACTTTATTGTAATTATGGGTACGCAATAAAGCAAATATTCTAATGAAAAGTCTCTCCGTGTATGCACAGATATTTGGGAAAAACTGATTTTCCGCATATCGGCCACCATCTTCAATGGACGCCGGCGACCAATGTATTGGGACTCTTAATATGTTGTTTGATTCTTCAAATCGGAGTTGTATACCAGAATCCAGCTTAGTGGGATTCATACCGAAGTGAAAACCTAAAGTGACTGGGCTATCGGTATTTATCAGATTCTCAGCGCTACTCACCACGGCTTCAGTTTGCGATGTGACAGGTGCAGCAGCAACCTCGAAAATAGAGTGGGCAGCGCAACAAGCGAGTACTAATAATGCTTTGACAATTCGTACAGCACGTTGCGATGGTCTTTGTACGTTCGTCATTATTGACGTGACTTTGCGGTGAAGAATGATTCTTTTCTTTTTTCTCTTGTTTTTCTTAGATTTTCTGAGAGAGTGACACGAGCCTCGAATCGAACGTAAAACTATTTGCCAATCGCAAAGCTTTTCCGTGTGTGCGTTAACTATTGCAATGTGCCGTATAAACCTAGTGCAATCCCAATTATAATTTATAACTCAAAAGTTGAATATATATACATATTTCAGCGATGAATCTAGTAGCACTTCGAAATCGCAGTATGAAACTTATTACGAATCGCTTCAGTTTTATAACCGTTACCCCTGCTATCGCCCATGATACCGGAATTATCATATCCTCTCGGAAAGCCTCAAACCCAAGAGAAAAATACGCGGAAACTCGCATCTCAGATGTCACGAGCTGACTATAAATAGATAATTGTAGGTATCAATCGAGGCAACATAACAATATAAAACAGACATTTTTTCTGTCTGCACAGGAATATTTCGTGGATTTGGACAGTGCTTGTGAAATCTCAAAACAAGTTATTAAACGGACTTGGGCTCTGTCGGCCGAAATCCGAATGGTTTTAGAGTCTTCACGTTTATTCTGATCTCAAAGCACTCTCCTTCAAAATTATAATTATGGGTATCACCTCTTATCGCAGAAGGCTGAAATTCATTCCCAATACAGATACTGCAGTACAAATCGGATTTTGTGTGAAGCTATCTTCGACCCGACCTTTATAGGTGAACAAACTATCGCGTCTGAATTTCGATGAATTGATTTGGTACAATTTTCGCTAAGTCATTCACCCGGAAATGAGTTCGATGGACAGCATCGAAAATTCCTCCCAACCGAATGAAGATAATATTCCCTGGATTATGTACCCATGAAATGGCAAATTAATTGTCACGAACCTAACACGCGAAGAATTTTGTCAGTCTCCAAATTGATGTTCATGCACTCAGAGAAAAAAAGAGTCAAGTTGACTATACAATTACAGTTAAATAGCGCTTCAACTGTATTTTTGGAGTTTTCATAACAATAATATATTGTTATAATAAAAGTATTTCCAGGCAAATCAATTATGTAAATAGTCGACGTTACTGATTAAAAGAAATCAATTTATTTATTAGATTCAAAAGAACTTAATCAATTTATTAATTATTTTTCTTCAAATAATATTGGGCATCATAAAATGGATGAAAAAAGTGAAGAAAAAAAAAAAAAATTATTGCCCACGAGTACCACATAATATTTTTCCCAACAAAAATGTGAAATTCGGCGATTGATCGCCAATAAAAATGTAAAATTACGTTATTGGCTGCATGCTGAAAATGAAGAAAAGACCTGGTCTTATGTAGTTTTCGAGTTGAACTCAATTAAAACTCGGACATTCGTATCAGCTGCTAACGTCTGAACGTTTCCGATTAAAAATCTAAGACAATTCGTGCATACTCTCATCAACTGACACAAACATTTATCAAAGTTTGAACCAATTCTGAGGGGTCCGGGTTTTGATCAGGTCGATTTCACGTGGAATGCCCCATATATAATATTTGAATGAAAATCAAATGCCGGTTAATTTTCACGTCGGGCACGGGGCGCAGATCCAAAAGTGCCTAGGGCGGCAAAATTGTAAACTCGGCTTTGACTTTGAAAGATGCAATGATTCTCACAAAAATCTGTCTGAAATGCTTTATTTTGATTACTATTGAGTTTGGCACCTTCAATTTGACAGTAAATCCGAAGTTATCTCGTAGTTTTTTAATTATTTCTCAAAAGTTAGAACGGTTAGTGGGTATTTTTATCGTGGAAATGAAAAGTTTAACTGCCTAAGAATATATATCTCAATCAAGGTTTCCTGTGCATCATTGCCATTTTTATTTATAAAAAAAATGTGGAATTTAACGTTTCATTATTTTTTTTCTCAACAATTTGTACGGTAAACGTATTTGGAATTTTGAGGATTCATTTAGGAGTAATTAATGAATGTATCCTTAAAATTTCGAAGCTGTACATCATTGCGTTTCTTTTTCCGTAAAATAACTGAGGACCCTCCTTAAAACTCACTTACTCTCGACCAAATCTCTTTAGGTACAAAAACAATTTTAGATCACTAAAAAGTTTTTGTTGTATGAATCAATTTGCTTGAGTTTTGGCAATTACTGAATAGTTATACGTACTATAATAATTAATACTAGAAATTAATTTCAAATATATGACTTTTTTTGGTTCACGTGACTATCGACTTTTTTCTGAGTGTGACTGTGTGAATGAGCGTGAAGTATAGAAAAAGGGTGAGACCATGTAACTTGAGAATCGACTCGTCGACACAAAAAATTTATTGAAAATTGAAGATCGCTGAAGGCTTATAGCGTTTTCGATTTGCTGCTCTAGTGTGCACTGAGTGCACTTTTATCCTCTTCTATCTCCTATATCAGAGTACGATAGAAGTACACTCGAAGCGCCACAGAGCAGACAAAGAGCAGCAAATCGAAATCGCTATTAGAATGAAAATTTTTCGATCCGAGATTAATCACTATGCAGTTGCATTAAATAGTTCTAGGGCTGTCCTTTTGAGGATGTACGGGCAATACACTCAATTTCAGCTAACTTTAAATTGGCGTGGAGTGACTTTTATGCCCAATACTCGGGAAAAATTATTTAATTTTCTGAAAACATGCTAGCGAATCAATGCAAAAATAATCAGGCGAGAATCAGATATTTTTCCCCGTTCACCTAGAATTTTTTTTTTCTTACGATTTTTTTCTCCCTACTCGGGAAAAATCATTTAATTTTTTGAGAACGGGCTTCCTAATCAATGCAAAAATGATCAGCCGAGAATCAGATATTTTCTCCCGTTGACCTAAAAAGTTTCAGATTTTTTTCGTCATTTTTAACACGGATATAATTTTTTTACTACTTTTACCCATAAGAAAACATGTTATTTTGTCGATTTTTCTAATCCAATTTTCTCCTAAACAAGCATCCTAAAGAGCTTGAAATTTTTGTTGAATTTTTTCCAGGATAAAATCTACAGATCCAAATTTTTGAAAAATTTCCCCATCATTTTTGTTGTGATTCCCATACATGCTTGACCTTCTAAATCTCGGCTTTTTCTCCTGCGGTTTTCCTATGAGTTTTTCTTCTCATCTTTCCGTCGCAGATCTGCGATCTCCTTTGAAAAGCTATATCTACACTTCCCATACGGAAACCAACACAACGTCTGATAGATTCTTGTGGTTGATGTTCTCGCGTTCATGATATAGATGCATTAGATATAATATACATATACCGGGTGTCCCATGTTGATCTTGCACCGGATTTACCTCGCGAAATACGACTCCGATCGAGAACTGAGTGAAACTTTGAGGGTTTGCAGGGGGACGTTGAAAAAAATTTTGTTTTGGTCCAAAATATAAAATGGCGGAGTTAAGATGACCAACATGTTTTTTTTAAATGGAAGCGTGACTTTTCTTTTTCACCAAAGAACTTGTCAAATTGAAACCAACAACTTTTGTGAAAAACATTTTTCCATTCAAGATCATAATTTTTAGGTGAGAACAATTTTTGGTGCGCGTGTGCGTGTAACACTCACAAGGATTAGGTCTCTGCGGCTTGTCACCTCCGCAGTATTTTAAGACTCGGAATTCTGCATGTAAGTGTACTCTGAACACTTCCTAAAGGTGTTCAAATATTCCCACATTTATGTTCAAACATGGCCGAACTCTCCTCTCGAACCCATCAACTGTTCGTAACAGAACATCCCTCGGGATTGCACGGCAGGCAGCTCTTATCCGCTCCGGGATGTTCTGTTACAAACAGTTGATGGGTTTGAGAGGAAAGTTCGGGCATGTTTGAACATGAATGTGGGAATATTTGAACAACTCTAGGAAGTGTTCAGAGTACACTTACATGCAGAATTTCGAGTCTTAAAATTAGAGGTGTGCGGGTAGTCTATTTTGTCGGGTCGGGTCGGTTCGGGTACCCGAGGGCGAAACCCGGGCGGGTACCCGGGTTTTCGGGTACCCGAGTCAAGACCGGGTACCCGGTTTAACCCGGGTAAATTTGGGTTTTCGGGTACCCGGTTTAACTCGGGTTTTCGGGTACCCGGTTTAAGAGGTTATCTACACCTTTGAATTTCGAAAAAATATTTTTTTTATAATTCATTCGGAATGCTAGTGACCTACTCTACCTGCAAATAAATCGGCGTCATGATATCTAGAGGATTTGAAAAGTTACAGCCATATGACAGTGCCAAATTCCGAAAAACCCCGTCTTGACCCGGGTACCCGAAAGCCCGACTTTACCCGAGTTGAACCGGGTACCCGACTTTGACTCGGGTACCCGACTTTAATTCGGGTACCCGACTTCATCTCGGGAACAGCAATACCCGACCGATATTTGCACGACGCCACTAACCAACTCGGGTACCCGACTAAATCGGGTACCCGCACAGCTCTACTTAAAATACTGCGGAGGTGACGAGCCGCAGAGACCTAACCCTTGTGAGTGTCAGACTCACACGCGCACCAAAAATTAATTTGTTCTCACCTGAAAATTATGAATTTGAATGGAAGAATGTTTCCCACAAAAGTTGTTCGTTCAGATTTGATAAATTTTCGGGAGGAACAGAAAAGTCACGTTTCCATTTAAGAAAAACATGTTGGTCATCTTAACTCCGCCATTTTTCATTCTGAGTCGAAACAAAAATTTTTTTTAAACGTCCCCCTCCGAACCCTCAAAGTTTCATTTCACTCAATTCTCGATCGCAGTCGTACTTCGCGAGATAAATCAGATGTAAGATTAAAATGGGATACCCGGTATATATTATATCTAATGCATCTATATCATGAATGCGAGAATATCAACCACAAGAATCCATGAGACGTTGAGTTGACTTCCGTATGGCAAGTGTAGATATAGCTTTTCAAATGAGATCGGAGATCTG
Organism: Tenthredo livida; assembly: GCA_963992785.1. Taxonomy (NCBI): domain Eukaryota; kingdom Metazoa; phylum Arthropoda; class Insecta; order Hymenoptera; family Tenthredinidae; genus Tenthredo; species Tenthredo livida. The sequence continues at coordinate 24,581,439 of OZ023069.1, read as the reverse complement.
CGACGGAAATATGAGAAGAAAAACCCATATGAAAACCGCCGGAGAAACAGCCGAGATGTAGAACCTTCACTTTCGACGCCATGATAGTGTGACAAAGTAGTGTGACAAAATTTTTGCCACACTCCTCAGCAAAGACCCATTTTGTCCACTACTTACACGTGGAGAAAGTGAAGGTTTCCATGCATGTGTTATGAAAAATAGTATTTCATGCAACTCGTGCGTAACTTTTTTTTCACTCGTGCGATCTCGCAAAACTCGTCACCTCGACTCGTTTACTGCGATCGCTACTCGTGAAGAAGAACTCACTTCAGGCACTAGTTGCATAATATACTATTTCGATGCAGTTGGCGTAAAATTCTATTTTATTCAAACAGAACAAGTCATAAAATCGGCTTTTACGCCCACTGCAACGAAAACTTTTTAGTGATCTGAAATTGTTTTTGTAACTTAAGAAATTTGGTCGAGAGTAAGTGAGTTTTAACTATAACTACACCTTTTCCTTTCTAGTATGTGAAGCATAAATTTTTTCCCAACTCAAACATAGAAATAGCTAATCGCCTAGGCGATTCTGTCACCTGCTGAAAATCAACAAAACACGCTATTTCTCAATGAATGACGTGCGCGTTGGGAAACGGCGAATCAGTTCTCCACTAGTGGGCAAACACTGTTTTTCTCCACTAGTGGTGAAATGGTTTGGGCATGGAATGGGCAAAATATAGCAAATAGCTCCGTACAGTGGCGCTTTCTACCACCCGTCTCCTGAATTTGGCTCGTGAATCGCGGCAATTTCATTGTGTTCTCGCTTATGAAACATTTGAATAACTTAAAATTATGAGTCTACTGTTTAATCAATAATTTCTCAGTTGTTAGTGTAATCTTCTCCGAGATAGTTCTTTTAATCAATTGATAAAATCTTTTGATCAATTAAACTATAACCAAGTGTTTTATATTCAATATTTAATCACTTTAATTAATCAATTTGAATAGTTCAGAGTCGATTTTTCGTTGAAAAATAATGCACCAAATGAGTGACGAGGAGGAGTACTTAACTCCTGAAAAATCTTGCCGCTAAAAATAGACGGAACAATTTGCTTCCGCACAAATCCCGCGGAAAATATGAGGCAGCATACAACCATTTTTTAGCGTGGAAAAAAAAGGCTTTGTCATTATCAGAAGATACTCAGTAATAGCATATTTTAGCGAGTTATCAAAAGAACTGAAGCCACCGACCATATAGTCACGTTATTCAATGATTCGAACCAAATTGATTTCTCTCGATGAGGTCGATTTGAAAAAATACAAATCATTGCAGGCTTTTTTGAAAAAGAACGGTCAGGGTTACAAAGGCAAAATGCACAGATATTGACTTCGGAAAATCTTCAAAAATTCTTCTTGGAAGCTCCGAACAATGAATTCTTAGCAATTAAAGTAAGTATATTGAATAAAACGTAATAAACAAAAAGAAACTAATGGAAAATATCATTTTCACAATAAAGTCATTAGCAATATTGAATCGAACAATTTATTAACAATTTAATAAATATCTTTGAATTCAAAAATCAAGTTAATCAATTATAATAAATATGAAATTCTTCATCATTTACAGATTGCCACAATATTCGGCATAAATGGAGGCCTTTGATCAAATGAATTGACGACTGTATCTGTTAACCCTTTCAGTCATAGACGCCACTATAGTGGCGTCATTTTATTTTCAGTCTGACAATTTATTTTTTCTTGACATGGAAAAGTAAATATAATACATAATGCCAAATAATATCGAATTGTGTGACTGAAAGGGTTAAACACGTCGAGATTCAAGGTCAAATAATTTTTGTTCAAATTCCAAAAACCAAAACTGGAATCACAAGGTCATTCGCAATAAAGGATGAATTTGCTGAATACGTCGAGACATGCATGAATTTACGTCCGCTGAAGGCCAATCCTGAGAGATTTTTCCTGAGTATACGCAACGGGGAGTGCACAGTTCAACCCATTGGGATCAACTCTTTCGCGGCCATGCCAGAACGCATTGCTAAATTCTTGAATTTACCCAACCCGCATTTGTATACTGGTAAAGTATTTTAAGATATTCCTATATTTTTTACTCTAGCGTTGCGAGAAATTTGAGTGAAATTTTTTCTTTCTCGATCAGGACATTGTTCTCGTCGCACCTCAGCTACCCTTTGGGCGACGGAGGTGCTGATCTTACGGTTCTCAAGCGCGATGGGGGATGGAAATCAAATTCAGTGGCGAAGGGATATATCGAACATTCTCTCAGGAGCAAAATCGATATTGCAGATCGAATCACGTCAAATATTCATCTGCCATCGATAAGCACTTTGAGCGATAGAGTCGTGAATGCACCGAAACGACCAACAATGTCGAATGAGATTGACGCCATCGAATCGACTTCAGAACCGACGACCAAATTTGAAGATTTATCCAACGAAACAATTCAAATTCCAAACAAAATTTCGGTCCAAATGACGAATTGTACGAATTGTACTGTGAAATTCGACAATTGAAATTTCCACAACCATCTACTTTAATTGATGTTCTGTTTCGAAAATGTATGTTAAAATTGAAAAGTTTCAGCGGAAAATATATATATATTTGTCGTTAGCTTTGAGTTTGTAAAAAAAAAAAAAATTAAAGTCTGAAAAAAGTGATAAAACTATGTTCCTACAAGTACGAAAATAGTTTATAGTGTTCTGAAAATGTGTTCACATTAAAAACTTCTGTATTCAAATATAGCTATATTGACCATCAATTTTAAGTTTGTAAAAAAAAATTAACGAATGACTGAAAAATCTACAAAAAACTGTGTTCCGAAGAGTAAAAAAATATACCATCAACATTCAATTTTGAAAAGATACACTGAGAAAAAAGATTTGGTTGAGGATACTATAGATACTACTAGAATCTTACCGACCGGTCTATTTCTCGATTTTCTCCGAAACGGGGCTATCAATCGACTTGTCCTTTTGGCAGCCGATGTTTGACGAGTAATGAGTTCAAACTGGTATGTTCGATCGGATGAAATGCCGCTCCCAACCGTGTAAGTCGCGAAAATTACCCCAAAATCGTAGAATACAACTGGCCCTTTCATCGTTGTCGGAAACACAGATGTTCCATGACATTGAAGTTTGCATCGTTGGAACGCAACGAAATTCAACGTAAATTTAAAAAAAATATACATAGCATAAAAATGATCCCACTAGGTTTAATAACATTTTCAAGTTATTTCTAGTCGTTTTCACTTTTCAACCATAGCAGGATCATTTTAGGTAGATTGATATATTTCAATTATTTTTTTTTTTTGATTTCGTTGCGTCCCAACGATGCAGACTTTAATGTCATGATGTTTCTGAATGGTTGTGTTCGGAATTCCACACAGAATGGAGGGACAGAAGCCGATTTTCCATTTTTGATGCATAGGCTGTGATATAATTTTTTTTCGTTGCAGTGGGCGTAAAATCCGATTTTACGCCTTCTTCTGCTTACATAGAATCGAATTTCACGCCAACTGCATCGAAAAATATCGTTCGCAACACGGGCGTAATATTTTATACCCTCGTGTGATGTCGTAATCACTCGGGCCGGCTTCGCCGACCCTCGTGCACGGCGATCACACGCGAGTATAAAATGTTACGCCCTTGATACGAAAATTACTATTCTACCACACATGCATCAAAAACTCGTGTTTTTCGACCTCTGAAGCGGGATGAAAGTTGTAGTTTTTTGACCAATGAATGTGAACGGGGAAAAAACTCACAACAGGGCAAAAAAGTTTCAGAGTAGGGCAAAAAAATTCCAGAGCAGGACAAAAAAGTTTTCCTAGGGTAAAAAAGTTTCCCTAGGGCAAAAAAGTAACATCTCGAAACGTGCTGCTTCTAGCGGAGAATCTTGGTGCTTCAGTACGATGTTTTCATGAAGAATCGTATAGAAATCGGAGGAGCCGTTCCAACGATTCTAACCTCACTTTCCCGCGTGTCGGTGTATTCTCGTGTTATACCAATCGTGTTATTTCAATTTTGATAGTATATTTTTTTTGTCGGGGGGCTTCGCCCCCCGAACCCCCACCAGGGCTTCGCCCTGGACCCTTTCAGGGGGTTTTCCAGATTTTCCGTAATCCGTAATTTCAAACATGTGTTTTCACTCGTTTTTAATGCATTTATTGTAGAAAAAAGTATAAGCACCGCGGAAAGGAACCGGGCGTTTTATCTCGCGCGATTTCTTCCCTAGATGCATGATATACTATTTTTTTTTCGTTTATGGAAAAGTGTCGGCGTGCCATTTATTTCGACTTATATCACAGCATATGCATCGAAAATGGAAAATCGGCCTCTGTCCCTCCATTCTGTGTGGAATTCCGAACACAACCATCCCAAAACATCTTTGTTTTCGTCAACGATGAAGGGGCCAGTTCTATTCTACGATTTTGTGGTGATTTCAGCGATTTCCACGATTGGGAGCGGCATTTCATCCGATCGAACCTACCAGTTCGAACTCATTACTCGTCGAACATCGGCTGCCAAAAGGACAAGTCGATTGATAGCCCCGTTCCGGAGAAAATCGAGAAATAGACCGGTCGGTAAAATTCGAGTATACCCTCCCCTTAAGAGTGGAGACAACTCATTTTCATAGTGGTGTTTACTAAAAAATGGTTCGCCGTACCATATGACGATAGTGAGATGAACAAAATAGACATGTTGGCAGAGAAGTACAATATTTGTAGTTCTAAGAACCATAATTTTTGTTGAGAAAAGTACTAAAATATTATAGTTGAGGTAACATTGTTCATTTGTTATCACAATAGTGGTAATGGTTCAACGTACTAAGCCATCTAGTTTGATGTACTATGTATGTAATGTTCATTCAGACAAGTGACACTTTAGTTGCATACAACCCGCCCTTCGGTTGCCACCACAGCATTCATAGTTTGTCCTAACCATTCGCAATGGCAATCCGTAATACTTTCACTTTACCTGAATCGAACCCTTCATTTAGTTCCCACCACGGCGTTCATAGTTTAAGGAACGCGAACGTCCAGTTTTCCAAACCATTCGCAATGGCAATTTGTGCTACTTTTGCCATACTTGAATCAAAACACCCTTGGGTTTTAAGGCCCATCCCTAGTCGCCCACCTCCTTTTGGTCGAAATGTGTCACATATCGATTATTATCCGAGCCCAGGCGTTGAAACTGCAAAAAAGAGATGCTTAGCGCAACTTCTATTTCAATTCGGAAGACATACGTCCAAAAAAAATGTCCGTTTCGTGCGAAAATAGAGTCTACAGATGGTTTTTACATTGTCCGCCGAAGAAATCGAATTCGGATAATTTCGTAACAATGTAAAATCGATCTGTAGACTCTATTTTCGCACGAAACGAACATTTTTTTGGACGTATGTGTTCGGAATTGAAATAGAAGTTGCGCTAAGCATCTCTTTTTTGCAGTTTCGACGCCTGGGCTCGGATAATAATCGAAATGTAACACATTTCGACCAAAAGGAGGTGGGCAACTAGGGATGGGCCTTAACATTTTGGCAGTATTATTTGGAAAAAAAAAATGTAAACTACGAAAATAATAACAGAGGCTATATTGTTATAGATATTACAACATATTTATTGTAAGCGTTACAGTGAGAGAGAACTTGTGAAACTCTTGCCCTCTACCCAACAGGGGGATATAACCACAAATTTAAAAAAAAAAAAAAAAAACTTTTGAAACTCAATAGGAAAGGAATGAAATTAAAAAGATAATTGGAACTCAGATGTTCAGTTAATCAGATATCTTAGCTGCATTAAAACATTGATATCATTGAGACAGACGCCGAGTTCAAAATAAACAGGAAAAAGTGAATAATGATTTCAATAAATAGTTTAGCGTAGCCGGTAGAGCGTGCGACTAGTAATGCAAGCGACTGCGTACGTCCCGGATCGAGTCCCGGCCAAAATGATGCGACGTTTTTCGAATCTAAAAATCCTTACTTTGTATCAATATACGGTTGATTGCAATAAGTAGGTGTTTCTCGGCGCATCATACAATGTTATCAATTCATTGAAACGAGCTGAATTTATTTTTCGAGCACAAAAAAAAGCCTTATTTAACTATTTGGTTTAGTTTTTTACATAGTGCCACTATAGTACATCATACCGTTAGGGTTAGTCAGGACAACTTAAGGGGGGATTTCGGTCAAAAAAAAATAATTTTGTATTTTACATTTTCTTGTAGTAAAACATTTCAAAAATGTTGTGTCAAAATTTCAAGTCAGTCGGAGCGAAACTTTTCAAGTCATAGCTAGTTCAGTACCCACTCCATCGACGCAGGTATACGGCAGCTGCACGCTCCGAAAAACTTTAGACGCGTTTTCGTCGAAATATTGTTTATATAACGAAAGCATGTTTTCCTCGCTTTTTGATGCCTCTGTATGGGACCTAAAGTAGTACTTTTAAGTCCTAGGACTTTTCGTGCCACATTTAGGTCCTAGGACTTAAAAGTACTACTTTAGGTCCTATACAGGACTTAAATGTGCCACATTTAAGTCCTATGACTCAAAAGTACTACTTTAGATCCTATACAGAAACATCAAAAAGTCGCTAAACATGGCGTTGTTATATAAAATATGGTGTGTACCAAGGCTAAGTGGGCTTTTTGACCTTGTGTGGTTGCAGTACTCGTCTTCGGCTCGCAACGCACTCGTCTTCGACTCGTGCTAGCTCGCCTCTGACTCGTACTGCAAACTCCATACTCGGTCTAAAAAAGCCCACTTTACGCCCTTGGTACAGTGGACTCTCGCTAAGTGGCCGCTCGCTAAGTGGCACCATGGACGCCTTCCCCGCACACGGATTCACTCACACATTCACTTGCGTTCCCCCACCGTGCTCCCGCTGCGCGCGCGTTCTACGGCACTGATACCCCCTCACCTCTACAACTGTAACTCTCCCAGCACTGTTTCCATGCCTGCGTTCAGCCTGTCGCCTAGGTCCGCGCTCTGCCACGTTGCCCCACAACGCTCAGTAGGCGTGTCGTTGGACAGTGGTGGGAGCTCGCGATAAGTGGCCTTTTCTCTCCCCTAAAGCCCCGCGCGAGTGCCACTTAGCGAGAGTCCACTGTACACAATATACTATTTCAAATCCCGTGCGCCTCGCCATTCAAAAACTACTGCATCGATCCTTTTCAAATTTGGTACATGGTTTCAATATATAAAATACCCGACCCCAACGCTTTTTTTTTTTATTATTATTTTTATTGATCGTACAACAATAAAATGGCGGAATTTTTCGTCAAAAATCGCTAGTTTTATTTAAAATGACCACCCAAAGTTTAAAAATGAAAAAAAAAAAAAAAAAAAAATAGCGTTGGGGCGAGAAAAAACATCTACTTTAACTTACTTGACCTACTGTTTTTTTTCGGATGACTTTACAATGAGTTACGAGGGGCACCGCACACGAACTTGTGAAAAAGACGTTTGCGCCAATGGACTGTCACCGGCTTATTTTTTATTATTTTGCAACAAAAATTTGGGAAAATAATATTTAAATGATGATTTTTAATATGTAAAATAATATAATAAAAATACTTTCACCAAATTCCAAAAAAAAAATCATAAAATAAGTGTTATTTTTTCACCCGAAAGTCCGAAGTCCCCCTTTAAGTAATATGGTAAGGCTAACCTCATTTTTAGTTGCTAGGATATATTGTCCTCCTCACTATATTCAAATAGTTGCGCGAATGGTACTCTCAACTTTCGATTTTAGTTCCGCTTACTCTATTTTCATAGGTTACGTTCACTATAATAGTATATTATGCATCGAGTGCGTAAAATCTTACGCACGAGTTTCATACGATATTTTTCGATATAGTATGCGTAAAATTTCATTTTACGCATACTATGTCGAAAATTATTTTTCGATACAGTATGCGTAAAATGAAATTTGTCGAAAAATATCGTATGAAACTCGTGCGTAAGATCTTACGCACTCGATGCATAATATCCTATTAGGTCCGCTTATCTACCTCATTTTGTAGTTAGAAAATGGTTGCGGTGCCTATAAATTTTTTTCAGTGTAGTTAAGTTTTTCACCTTTTGAATCTACGTTTTTCTTTAATCGGGGGGCTCCCCCAAACCGAAAAAATATGTATGTGACGTATATTTTCAAATATATTTCAAATATACTTGAAAATATATGTAAAATATACGCGACGTATAAAAAGTTTATATTAAAAACATATGAAATTTCGCCAAATCGTATATGTCAAAAATATATTCCGATATATATGTTAAAATATATTTACGCATATATGGCAGAATGTATGCGTGAATATATGTGAACACATATATTGGAATATACGTAAAATTATATGCCAAATATATGCAAAAATATATTTTTGTATATTTGTGAATAATTGCATGCGTGAATGTATGTGAACATATATGTTAAAATATACGTAAAATTATATGCTACATATATGCAAAAATATATTTTTGTATATTTGTGAATAATTGCATGCGTGAATATATGTGAAAATATATGTTGAAATATACGTAAAATTGTATGCTACATATATGCAAAAATATATTTTTAATATATTCTTAATATATTTTGCAATAATTATTCAAGGAGAGGTAAGTACGAATTCATTCAGTTAATTTATTACGAAACACCGCACAGTTATACAATTATATATATTTATATATCATATATTCATGTATTATATTATTATTATTATTATATTATTATACATTCATTTTCATATATCAATTATATATTATACTATATATCATAATATTATATATTTTACTTCACTCCGTGTGATTTTGGACGTTTTACCCACGCTTCGCGTGGCTAAAACGCGTATTGTAATGTACTATTACTTCACTCAGTGTGATAATGGACGTTATACGCACGCTTCGCGTGCATAAAACCCCCATTTAAGGGCGTAATTTTTAATATATTATTTTGCATTTCAAAAAAAAAATATAATGAAAATTCTGCACAGGTTTCTGCGAGTGGTAGGTTGTGCTATATCAGGTTTTTTAAATGTTTAAAATTTTTTAAAAAGGTGGTTTTCAAGTATGAAGGAATTAATAGCTCATAAAGCGTTGATTAAGAATTAAGAATCTAATCGGAGATGATGAGGTCTGGAGCCGTGTTGACTTGACATGGACAGCCCCATACATATATATAATATCTCATATAATACATACATATATTAGGGTGATTCATAAAAAAAAAATTTCATTTTCATCTCACTAACAGGCTCGACAGTTTCATTTAGGTATAGAATGAAAATAATTCGCTAGTTATAAAAATCAGAAGAAGCAAAAATAATTTATCACATGTTATTCTTATATTGGAAAACCGAAAAGTGCGATGCGCAGCATCTGATTATTAATATTAAGAGCTCATATTTTAACAGTCATCGTTTTATACCCAAATGAAACTTTTGAGCCTGTTAGTTAGAAAAATGAAATTTTTTTTTCTTGAATCACCCTAATATATATATATATATATATATATATATGGGGTTGTCAACTCGAGACATTACATAGATTATGATATGATGATAGATTACATATGTATATGGGGCTTTCCACGCCATCCGGGACAGCTTCTGACCCTGACCCCTCCCGATTTTTTTCATACTTTGTTCTGATATTCGGTAGACTGAAAGAAGTGCTCGTGATTTTTTTCAAATTTTTGTCTCAATTGGTTTTTGATTTACATATTTTTGAAAATTTTCAATTCCTGACCATCGCAAAATGTTCAAACGCCCATATTTCTGGATCTATCAGTCGGATTACGAAATGTGACTATATGAAATTAATCAGAAGGAAGTGTACTTCTCAAAAAAAGTATTTAGGGATAATTTTGCTCCATGCTTCATAGGGAATTCTTCGTTTGAAAATGTAAAATCGATTTTTCTCAAAGTATGACACGATTCATAATTTTCAAAAAATTCTCAAAAATACTTCGAGGAAAAACAAACATTTCAAGCTATGGCCGATCGTGGCTTTCTCTTTCCTTCCAGACTTTTGTCCGAATTTGAAAAATTTTTAAGGCTAAAACCGCTCGTACAAGAACCGCTTGAACTTGGCATTATGTTTCATTCATTGTTTTTCATCAAACTTATCCTCAGATGTATCGCTGCAGTGCTACCACCGGGATTAAGTTAGATGAATTATTATTATTGATTATTTAATTCATTAGTTTTATAAAATAGGGCCCCGCGCGGCCGATACGGCATGGCCGCGCTACCGCTCAACACAGTTTATTACATAAAATAATTTTTTTATAGCATTAAATATCACTAGAAAAATTTTCAAAAGTTATGGTGTCATCAGAACACTTTAAAGAATAAAGTCCCGTTGACAAAAAATTTTTTTGTTGATTTTTCAAAAAGTTATACCATTGTTAACTAAGTAATTTTTCGTGGGCTCTCATTTTTACAAAAGACAGTATAAAAGTTTAAATAATTGGCCTAAAAATTTTTGGTTTCGCGTAGCTCTTCTTATATATATACTTAACAAGACCACGTTATGAAAGCATCTTAAGTTTGTGTATTTTGTTTATTATAATTTTTTTAAGTTAACAAAAAATGAAAATCGTCGAAAATGTTGTTAAAAAATTTTTTTTTATAAAATGTTGAGTCATGGCTATTTTCGCATTTCATAGAGGCATTGTCCAACGTTGACAAAAAATTTTTTAAGGCATTTGTTAATAAATTTTTTATAAACAAATAGACTAGTTCAATATTGTTCAAAAATTTTTTTTCACAATTTTGTTGTCATGGGTAAACAGTGATTTTTAAAAACAAAAATTTTTCTTAACAAAATTTTTTAATTGTTTAAAACCGTTTTTTACATATTATGATTGTTTAAATAATCAGTTAAGAAATGATTTTTTCTTTAAAAATCATAGTTGCCATTTCTCAATAGAGTAACCAAAAAAAATTTTGTTTTCATCAATAATTTAATTGTTTATTTACTTGACAATTGTTTATAAACAAATTCAGATGACCATACTATTTTTTTTTTTAAACTAAAAAAAATTACGAATACAACCATGTATAGCAAAGTGGGAAAAAAAATTGTTTATATTTTTTACAATAATTTCTAATACTCCACGATACCAAAATTTGATCGGTCACATAATTTGTCAAGTAACAGATTACCATAACTCATAAACTATTAGAGATACGATAATCAACATTCAGATCATTTTTATCAAGGATGAACTACTCTTCAAAATGAGTTCAAAGCGAAGTTCGTAACTATTGTTGATTAGCTATTACATGCTTTTGTTTAAAAAAATTAAGGATTTTTTTTACATTTTTGTCTCTTTTATGAATTATAACTTGTTCAATAACGTAAATACGCTTATGGACCTTCAGGACAATTTTATTTATCGATAAAATATTTACCACACGATCTTTTCATTACATCAATATCTCTCATAGTTTTTATTATAAACATATTTTCATTATTATTTATCAAACTAGTATCCTATTAGATATGAAATTCCTTTCTTTTTTGCATAAATTATTTATATTTTGCTACGACTTTACATTCTATATATACTAGTTTGTCATATTGGCTTTAATCTGAAACTTTTGATTTTGTTTATTTATAAATGAATTGATTTTTTGTTTAGTTATGGACCTTACTCGAATTTTTTCTACTTTTTCGGCTATTTTTTGAAAATTTACCGCGTTTTTTTTGTTTATTTCAGCTATTCCCTTAAAGAGGTAAAATAAAATTATTTTTCATCTAGGAAAGAGAGGGGTAAAACGAGCACCTCAGGCAATATAAGTTGACAAACTAGCTGTATTAAAATTTTTTCTTCGGTCGAGTATTCTTTTTTCGTTGTTCATTTTAAATATTTCAACGATATACGAGCAGCTGCTTCTTTTACAAGGTCGATTCTTTTGTTGGGTCCCTTTCCTCGATCCCTTATACCTGCCACGTTTGGGGACGTGGCTCACAATCAGTCTAGTACTTTCCAAGAGCAGTTCAGTGTTATAGTCTATCTCGTAGTTACTTAGAGCATATTACTATGTATTCTCGTGATGTGTTTAAAATTACTTTAGGACATTTATTAAATCGCATTTTTTTTTACTGAAAATAAATTTGTTATTCTGTTTGGAAGACTTCAATATCCATTACATTTAACAATATCAAGTTCTTCAAAGGAATATTTACAGAAATACCACGTGTTTTTTCTAAACTGTAATTATCGTGTTTACTCTATCTTCAAAACATTTGTGGTTTATTATTTGTATAATAATAATTTTTCGATGAACAATGGACTTCTCTGTAAAATGTTTTATTTGTGAAAAAAAATTGGCTGGATTTGGAGAAGTGAAAACTGTTAAAGAGCGTGGAATTAGCACATTGCGTGCCCACAGTATAAAAATTGGTGACAAAAGACATGAAATATTAGAAAACAAAAAGGAGATTGAAATTCACGAAAAGTGTCGAGTGAGTTACGTACTTTCCAGGAAAGACATTCCAGAATCTTCAAATTCTTCTGTCTCGGGAAAATCTACACGCAGTGTTTCTAGTAATTTCGAGTTTAGTAAATTATGTTTGTTTTGTCAAAAAGATTTTAATTTTAATACGCGTAAAAAACATGTTATACGTTCGGATGAAGTAAGGGAAAAGTTAATAGAATATGCAAAAAAGCGTAATGACTTACATGGAGAAGAGGTTATAGATTTAATAACCCGTGTAAATTCATTATTGGAAGTAAAAGCGCGTTATCATCATCGATGTCTTAACGATTTCAAAAAAATTCCAACTCATTCAAGTGATCATGAGGATTCACCACTCGAAAGATCTCTGAAATTTATTTTTGAGTACATTGAAAATAATTTAGAATGTCAATTCACAATTTCGGAACTAATTGACGTCATGGAATATAAACCGTCACCAAGAACTCTCATAACTCATTTACAAAATCACTTCGGTGATGAAATTACGATTACGGGGGTGGGACTCAAAGGTATAATAACGTATTGCGGAATTGGTGAATTACCTGTGGACGATATGTGGTATATGCATTCTGAGCAACGGAAGGAAGACGAACACATTCGTATTATACGAACTGCTGCAGAACTTATACGAAAACAAATCAAAATGACCCAGTACAAAACCAAAACATATCCTTCGTCTGTCAGCTTCCTTGAAAATGTCCCCACAGACATTCCAAAATATTTAGATTCTTTTTTGGAAGAGCTGATGATGTTTGATGTACATCGAAAAAGAACCAAAATATCCAAAAGAAAAAAATCCACTGGGGCTGCTGAAAATCCAGATGTACAAGAAAGCGATGACGAAACAACGACAAGTGAGGAAGATAATGGAAATTTTACCAGTCTTGGAGTGAAGAAGGATTACATAGCTCATTCCATTATTTCAGCAATTCGTCCAACGTCATTTATTTCGACTTTATTATTATCGACCGGGTTATACATAAACCGAAAATCGGGATCAAAATTGATAGTCAATTTATTGGCAAAGCTCGGAGTATGTGCTTCTTATTACAGCGTTGCATTACATGAATTATCGGCAATAAAAGCTGAAGTGACTAAAATAGAAAAGCCGTGCTTCACCCAGTATGTATATGACAACGCTGATCACAATCCTTGTACAATAGATGGAAAAAATACTATGCATTCTGATTCATGTATGCACATTATGGCAGGCATTTGCTGTGTCGCACCTAAAAATGCAGTATGTACTTCCGGAGAAATTCCAAAATTAGAAAGACTACCAAACGCATCTTCAGTTGCTTCTGCAGGGGCCGTTGAATTAAAAGATTTTCCCGACCAAGAGACATCCCTAAAACCTGTGAAGTTTTTAGATCTATCTGGATTTACATTTGGAGATGTCGTTCCAGGAATCACAACTGTATACACAGCTCATCTTTGGGAAGCAGGACGTTTTGGCGCCGCCGTTTTGGCGCCGCCGTTTTGGCGCCACCGTTTTGGCGCCGGTCATCTTGGCGCGGGGACGTCTTGGCGCCGGCTGTTTTGGCGCCGGCCGTTTTGGCGTCGGACGTTTCGGCGCCGGCCGTTTTGGCGCCGGCCGTGTTGGCGCCGGCCGTGTTGGCGCCGGCCGTTTTGGCGCCGGCCGTTTTGGCGCCGGCCGTTTTGGCGCCGGCCGTTTTGGCGCCGGACGTTTTGGCGCCGGACGTTTTGGCGCCGGACGTTTTGGCGCCGGACGTTTCGGCGCCGGACGTTTTGGCCAAAAACTGATCCCGTTCACGTGGAATACCCCATAAATATATCATATATACAGTAGAATCCCGGTTTTATGTAATATAATGTAATCCTCATAGAGTGAAAATTTCGCTAATCCGTAGTAATCAGTCGATCCCTCAAAAAACATCCCCATAATTCGTAAATTCCGGTAATTCGGAATATTGGTCAGGTCCCTTGACAGTACGAATCACCGGGATTCTAATGTAATATATGGGGTGGTCCACGTGAAGTGGACCGGTTTTTGGCAAAATAAAAAAGGAAAAAACGGGAGGCTGGAAATTTGATCACTTCTTCGTGGCACGTCGAAGTAATTTCGTTGAAAATTTCAGCGCAATTGGTGTGACCCTTCAAGCAGAAGAACAAAAAAAAACGCATATGTTCGAAGTTTTACATGTCGAAGAATTTCCAAAATAATTGAAATGCTACATATTCCGAAAGAGCTCATTTATACGCGAAGAATGCACTATAGGAAGTTATGATTCCGTTTATGCATAGCTGAGATACGTGGAGTTAAAAATGTGTGAAATTAAATTCTCAGTACAATTATGACGACGATATATATTGTACCAATTATTTGCATGCTCTGTAACTGTGGGGGGCATCTCATGTAGTAACAAGAAATCCAAATTTGCATTCGCGTCAAATTCGATAACCTCAGGCCAAAAACCGGTCCACTTTACGTGGACCACCCCATATATTATACTCATTGCTCCTCTACTGTATCTCCGCCTGGTTTCAATAAAGGGGGGGGGGGGGGGGTAGGGTCTGTCGGCTGAAAAAATGACCATTTTTTATAATTTTTTTTTCGGCGATGAGCTAAATATTATTTATTTTTGTAAACTGCTCCGCATAAAATAATATTCCATCAATAAGTAGTATTTTTTTTTAGTGAAAATATGAATAAATAAATGATTGGCAGCAGATTCCCTAAGACGCCTCGAAAAAAAGTTGGTTTTCCGTTGCCCTGATAACTCGTCACTGGATCATCCGAAATCAAAAAAGCAGAAAATTTTGAAAACTACATGACTTTGCCCTGAAATTGACGAAGCGAATTTTTTTTTAGGTTTATTTTTCAATTTTTGGCAGCACTTTGAAGTTAAAACAGCGATTTTCGGCGAAAAAAAGGTCTAATCGTTATTGTAAAATCAATATTTATTGTAAATTTTAAAAAACTCGACGTCAATGTCTGAAAAAGTAGATCAAGAATATGGGATTAAATTTTCATAAGGATCGGTTCATTAGATTCCGAGATATCGCGGCAATGGACTTTAAAAAAGGTAGTTCCGAGATAAACGCGTTTAAAGTTTTCAAAGCGTTCAAAGCTCAGGCCGGAACCAAACAGAGCGCTCCGTTGTAAACATCACAACTCTCATAATTTTGCTCCGATCGCTTTGAAAATTTTACACACTATTCTTGAATGTCCATACTTTCATATGAGCCAATAAAAAAAAAATTAAAAATTTGGAATTTCAAGACCCTACCCTCCCCCCCCCCCCCCCCCCCCCCGCCCCTTAAAGCCGTATAAGAATCATTCAGATGTAATTATCACCAAACTTTTATTATAGCATGCGAGTCTGAACGCGTCTGATACTCGACGTTTGTTGATGTTTACATCTGAAGGATCTTTATACGGCTTTAATTAAAACCAGGTGTGGATACAGGGGAGGGGCAATGCAATTGCCACTAACCGACTTACGACCAAAGCACTTTATTTTGACAAATTTCTGAATTTTCATTGACTGACGAATTAAAAATTTATCAAATTCTTTTTTGGAACGAATTTTCTGAAAAATAGGTGAAATCATACAAAAATCGCACTCCCTCCCCCCCTAAACGGAATCCTGTATCCGCGCCTGATTAAAACACAAATCTCTCAATGCGTATGCTGCTAAAATCTTTTCGTGTCAATCATGTTGTCAGTCTTGTGATAGCCTTTGATAAGGAAGGATCTATTATAATTACTCACGATGGAGGCGGAATTATTGTCCATTCGAGGAAATAGAAAATTTATCGACAACGGATACACATATGTATTCGATAAACAAAGTAAATGTGGAGAAAAAAAGTTTTGGCGGTGCACACGAAAAATGGATGGGTGTAAAGCGCGGATGCACACATGCGTGCGTACTGATCAGGTATGTATACACTATACATTAGGGCAGTGTTGCATGGGCTGTATTAATTACAATTTGTAATTAATTATATGAAAATTACAAATTACAAATGTGATTTGTTATCGGAAAAAATATACCCCATACTATGGGGTATATTCGAGTATATGTCGGTAGATTAAAAAATATACCCCATATTATGGGGTATATACGAGTATATGTCGGTAGATAGGGTAGATTCGAGTATAAACCGGTACATAGAATACTTTCGAGTATCAGTCGGTATGTAGGGTATATTCGAGTACAGGTTGATATATACAGTGTATTCAAGAATAAATTTTTATATCGGGTATATCCCATTACATATGGTATATATGTATTCGAGTATATGTCGTTAGATAGGGTAGATTCGAGTATAAACCGGCACATAGAATACATTTGAGTATCCATCGGCATGTAGAGTATATTCGAGTACACATGGGGTATATTCGAGTACATATGGGGTATATTCGGGTATATGTCGGTAGATTCGAGTATAAACCGGTATAAACCGGGGCATAGAATACATTCGAGTATCAGTCGGTATGTAGGGTATATTCGAGTACAGGTTGATATATACAGTGTATTCAAGAATAAATTTTTATATCGGGTATATCCCATTACATATGGAGTGTATGTATTCGAGTATATGTCGTTGGATAGGGTAGATTCGAGTATAAACTGGCACATAAAATACATTTGAGTATCTATCGGCATGTAGAGTATATTCGAGTACATATGGGGTATATTCGAGTACATCTGGGGTATATTCGAGTATATGTCGGTAGATAGGGTAGGTTCGAGTATAAACCGATGCATAGAATACATTCGAGTATCAGTCGGTATGTAGGGTATATTCGAGTACAGGTTGATATATACAGTGTATTCAAGAATAAATTTTTATATCGGGTATATCCCATTACATATGGGGTATATGTGTTCGAGTATATGTCGTTAGATAGGGTAGATTCGAGTATAAACCGGCACATAGAATACATTTGAGTATCTATCGGCATGTAGAGTATATTCGAGTACATATGGGGTATATTTCGAGTATATGTCGGTAGATAGGGTACATTCGAATATATACTGGTATATACCCAAATATACGAAAGATATAAACAAAAATATACCCTGCATACCGGCACATATTCGAACGCACCTTATATATACTTGAATGTACGCAGTCAAAAGGTTAGAATAGGTTCAGCTACGCCATGGAAGCCACCCACACATAGGCATACGCACATGCGGAATAAGCAGACGGTGGCTGTGGCTCCCGAAAGGTTGGAATAGGTTAGAATAGGTTAGAATAGGTTAGAACAAGTTAGAACAGGTTAGAATAGGTTAGAATATGTTAGAATGGGTTAGAATAGGTTAGAATATGTCAGAATGGGTTAGAATAGGTTAGAATAGGTTGAAACAGGTTAGAATAGATTAGGCCACCCCACTAATCCTACACGCACACACACATGCGAAATACCCAGACGGTGGCTGTGGCTTCCGAAAGGTTAGAATAGGTTAGAACGGGTGAGAATAGGTTAGAACAGGTTAGAATAGGTTAGGACACCCCACTAATTCTACACACACACACACATGCGAAATACCCAGACGGTGGCTGTGGCTCCCGAAAGGTTAGAATAGGTTAGAACGGGTTAGAATAGGTTAGGACACCCCACTAATCCTACACACACACACACATGCGAAATACCCAGACGGTGGCTGTGGCTCCCGAAAGGTTAGAATTGGTTAGAACGGGTTAGAATAGGTTAGAATAGGTTAGAACAGGTTAGAATAGGTTAGGACACCCCACTAATCCTACACACACACACACATGCGAAATACCCAGACGGTGGCTGTGGCTCCCGAAAGGTTAGAATAGGTTAGAACGGGTTAGAATAGGTTAGAATAGGTTAGAACAGGTTAGAATAGGTTAGGACACCCCACTAATCCTACACACACACACACATGCGAAATACCCAGCGGTGGCTGTGGCTCCCGAAAGGTTAGAATAGGTTAGAACGGGTTAGAATAGGTTAGAACAGGTTAGAATAGGTTAGGACACCCCACTAATCCTACACACACACACACATGCGAAATACCCAGACGGTGGCTGTGGCTCCCGAAAGGTTAGAATAGGTTAGAACGGGTTAGAATAGGTTAGGACACCCCACTAATCCTACACACACACACACATGCGAAATACCCAGACGGTGGCTGTGGCTCCCGAAAGGTTAGAATAGGTTAGAACGGGTTAGAATGGGTTAGGACACCCCACTAATCCTACACACACACACACATGCGAAATACCCAGACGGTGGCTGTGGCTCCCGAAAGGTTAGAATAGGTTAGAACGGGTTAGAATAGGTTAGAACAGGTTAGAATAGGTTAGGACACCCCACTAATCCTACACACACACACACATGCGAACTACCCAGACGGTGGCTGTGGCTCCCGAAAGGTTGGAATAGGTTAGAACGGGTTAGAATAGGTTAGAACAGGTTAGAATAGGTTAGGACACCCCACTAATCCTACACACACACACACATGCGAAATACCCAGACGGTGGCTGTGGCTCCCGAAAGGTTAGAATAGGTTAGAACGGGTTAGAATAGGTTAGAACAGGTTAGAATAGGTTAGGACACCCCACTAATCCTACACACACACACACATGCGAAATACCCAGACGGTGGCTGTGGCTCCCGAAAGGTTAGAATAGGTTAGAACGGGTTAGAATAGGTTAGGACACCCCACTGATCCTACACACACACACACACATGCGAAATACCCAGGCGGTGGCTGTGGCTCCCGAACGGTTAGAATAGGTTAGAACGGGTTAGAATAGGTTAGAATAGGTTAGAACAGGTTAGAATAGGTTAGGACACCCCACTCATCCTACACACACACACACATGCGAAATACCCAGCGGTGGCTGTGGCTTTTGAAACTTAAAAAACCCTGATATATCGCTTACATAGGCCTACGAAATATAACTTCCAATTTCTCCTCCAAATAATATTGCTTTTTCTTAGATATTTAGGTAACTATGTCGAATCAAAATATAGGGCACATTTCTTCACAGCACATCGAGATTTATTTTTATAAAACATGTGCAAATCCATAATTTTCACAACGATTTTTACGAAAAAATGAAGTATAATGAGAAGCCCTCAACAAGACTTGCTTATAGAATATTATATTTTATATATAATTCGAAGTTAACTTTAGTAGTACCAAGAAAACTGAACAAAATATACATCTCACAAAACTTATGTGCTAGAATTATTTACAAATTTGTTTCTCATAGATCAGTACCTAAAATCTATCGACATTACTACTTAGTTTCGTCAGGGGAAAACTATTGCTGGCCCGTGTAACTAATAACATAAGTATGCGGAGTAAATATGATATCATTCTTAATCAAGGTACTATTACGGTTCCACGACCATACTCATGGCAGTGATCCTGGCATCATCGAGGCGGCAATCATCACAAATGAGATGAAGCGCAGGGCGATACAGACTGTCGAGACTCCTGGTCAAGTTATGGCCAATGCGATGGCGGGTACTTCGGCAGCAGTGCTAGGGCAACTTGCGAATAGAGATGCTCGGCGTAAAACAATTCAACGAAAACGCAACGCAGGTCGGGCTATACCACCATCGCCGAAAGATTTATTGTCCCTGGATATACCGGAGGAATATAAATATTATGTAGTTTCGCCAAATGAAACCATATTATTCCTTCTGGGAGACACAGGAAAGGCTGCAGATCGCATTCTCTTATTTGGGCGAGAGGATGCCCAAGAATGGAGCTCCCTAATGAAGGATATATACATAGACGGCACCTTCAAAATAGCGCCATCATTATTCAGCCAAGTATTCGTCATCCTTGCGGCACGAGACGGATATGTCTTTCCTGTCCTGTATGCCCTGCTCGCTGATAAGAGACAGGAATCATACTCCAGATGTTTCAATCTTATTAAATCGATTTGGCCAGATTTTAATCCCGAAAATGTGAATTCGGATTATGAAATTGCTATATTAAATAGTATTGCTGAGCAATTTCCTGAAGCAGATATCCGGGGCTGCTTATTTCACCTATCCCAAAATATAAAAAAAAAATTGGGTAAAGAGCATTTATTATCACAGTATAATACCGATGCAGAATATGCACTTAAAGCCCGAATGATCGTCGGGCTAGCATTTGTGCCCACAGAACATCTATCAGAAGCAGTAATGCGGCTGTATGAACATCTTCCTGCGTCTTTACAAAGAATTTTGGAGTGGTTCGAGGTATGAATATTGTATTAATTCTGTAGTTCTGAATCCTTGCACTGCCATACATAATCTTGGTTGTCTCTCTCTCTTTCTTCAACGACCTCATCCTCTTTCAAGCATGTAGTCAAATCCTTAAATGAATATATATATATATATATATTCAATCCTTATATTTGTTTATATATTTATATTATAATTACCCATTTCTTCAGAATCCTTTAGCTGAATCAATCTTAGTACTTATTTGAATTTTGTTTTCTTCTATCTGTTTAATAACTCTGTGAGATTCCTCTCGTAGGTACTTTCAACCCTAACTCTGGTGATTCCATTATTAAATTTATCAATGTTTGATAAATATTTTCAACACTCTCTCTTTCTCTTTCCATTAACGACTTATCGCCTTTTCAGGCATGTAGTCGGACATAAATATTTTCAACAATCCTTGAATAATCTTGGTTGTTCTTCTTCTCCTTCCTTTAATGAATTATCGCCCGATTGAATAATCTTGGTTGTATCCATGGAGACTAGAGACTCAGAGCACGAACTACCATGGTGATTTAGAAGAATAGACTTATAAGTCTATGTTGAGAAGCGAATTCGAACTAGCCCACTAGCGCCAACCCGTGACCATATATTTCTGTTCGCTCAACTCTCTTTATCTCTTTATCTTCCTCTCTTTTCCTTTAGAGGCTTATCGCTTTTACGAGCATATAGTCGAACTGTTCGCTCAACTAAACCGCAGTTCGTGCTCTTGGTCTCTAGTCACCATGGTTGTATCACAGACGGTTAAGGCCGGTTTACATAGGACTATGGAGACTATATGCTAGGAGACCGATCTCCGTATCACGAAAGCGGTCCGAGTTTCTGCGCTCAGTATACATATATATATTGTATACGATATCATACGACGCGCCTCTACCGGTAGCGACAAACACTAAATAACTATGCTTAACCCGCGGTTCCCATGGTGACCAAGGTTTTTGTTTAGCGCCACTAGAGGCTCGTCGAATGATATCGTACATTTTGCTATAGTCATACGACAGTTACTATAGCTCGATTAGCGCAATAAACGGGGACGTTTTTCTGGGGAGAGGAGGACTCAGTTCGGTCTCCTAACATATAGTCTCCATACATAGGACATTCACGTTTCCGTTGCCGTTTCTGTTTCATTATTTTTTACGGAGTGTCTAGTCGTCCGACAACCGTACGAATAAGCTCAAGATTATTCGTCCGACAACCGGACGAATAACCTCAAAATTATTCGTCCGACAAGTTTGAAAAATCTTTGGAAAAAAGGTGAAAATATTCCTAAAAAATCAACGCCATACGTGCGATGAAATGGGCGGCGAGAATGTAATCGTCGAGCATCTGTAAAGCGAATTTTCAACGGACGCGTTTGAGCGGCGACTGCTACAGCGTCATGCACTACCATCGGGACATCGAGGTAAGTAATTTATAGATTTATTTTGGAGTAGAGCACTTATCGACCGTAGATGAAACCAAATTTAGCGTCGAATTCTTCTTTATCGGAATTACGTTTTTCCATTTAATGAATGTGCATACCAGTTTGAAATTTGGGACCAAATGGAAAAGAAATGACATTATACAAATAATGAGTATAGACAAGAAGATCTGTATGAAAAAGTTGCATCATTTGCCAAGCGGTGAAATGGCGTAGTGGTTACGGCGTGCGACTAGTAATGCGAAAAGCGGCGAGCGGTGGTTCGAATCCCACAATGAACGAAAATCGAAAAAAAAAAATTGCGGCGTGCGTGCGTTTTTCGGTCATATCGGATGCTAAAATCCCCCCTGCCGAAAGGAATCAACATTGTGATAGTCGGCCGTAGAAGTAAAGTCGCATTTTTATTTTTTTTTAACTTTGAAGATTTACCGCGCGGATTTAAGTGCAATCAAGTAGTAACATTATGTTTAAGTTTTGGATTGCACAAAAATTTTATGAAAAACGGTAGAAGTATGTTTATGGTATCTCATTATCATTATTACGTACCATTTTGTAATTGATACGTTAACAGTAAAGATCAAGAAATTAAGCCGTATTATAATTTCTTTCGATAGATAAATCTTCTGTCCGAGAAGCCAAGTTTTCGTATGGATTACCGTTTAATATCTTCCGAAAATCACTGAAGTAGAACATGAAATAAAGAGCATTCGTTCAATATCCTCTATAGATCCGGTCCATATCTCCGTAGACTAATTCTCCTCGGCAGAAAATTCCTGGACGAAATCTCCTACAATGAAATCTTCACTCGGCTGAAATTTCCGTAAAAAAAACGTCCATCTTTTTGAAATTTCAATAGTTGTGGCTATCGGAAGGCGAGAATAGATTAGGACTTTTTTGAATCCCGCCCGAGAATCCGCCCACTAGGTGGTCTTCGGGCGAGAGGGATGATTTTCGTTAATTACCCACGCGCGAAGCGCGTGGGCAACTCGCCCGGTGGTTATCGCACCCCCAAAGGCTAGAATAGGTTAGGCCACCCCACTCATCCCCACTCATCCCCCCTCCCCCACACACACATGCGAAATACCCAGACGGTGGTTGTGGCTTTCAAAAGGCTAGAATAGGTTAGGACTTTTTTGAATCCCGTCCGAGAATCCGCCCACTAGGTGGTCTCCGGGCGAGAGGGATGATTTTCGTTAATTACCCACGCGCGAAGCGCGTGGGCAACTCACCCGGTGGTTATCGCACCCCCAAAGGCTAGAATAGGTTAGGCCACCCCACTCATCCCCACTCATCCCCCCTCCCCCCCCCCACACACACATGCGAAATACCCAGACGGTGATTGTGGCTTTCAAAAGGCTAGGATAGGTTAGGACTTTTTTGAATCCCGTCCGAGAATCCGCCCACTAGGTGGTCTCCGGGCGAGAGGGATGATTTTCGTTAATTACCCACGCGCGAAGCGCGTGGGCAACTCACCCGGTGGTTATCGCACCCCCAAAGGCTAGAATAGGTTAGGCCACCCCACTCATCCCCACTCATCCCCCCTCCCCCACACACACATGCGAAATACCCAGACGGTGGTTGTGGCTTTCAAAAGGCTAGAATAGGTTAGGACTTTTTTGAATCCCGTCCGAGAATCCGCCCACTAGGTGGTCTCCGGGCGAGAGGGATGATTTTCGTTAATTACCCACGCGCGAAGCGCGTGGGCAACTCACCCGGTGGTTATCGCACCCCCAAAGGCTACAATAGGTTAGGCCACCCCACTCATCCCCCCCCCCCTCCCCCCCACACACATGCGAAATAATCAGACGGTGGTTGTCATTTATTCAACTTATTCAGAGCCGATCTGGGGGCGGCAGCAAGAAAATTTGACCGATTTCTAAATGAGGGCCAACCTAATATCTATACTAAACTGAATTATAACAACTGCTACAAAGCAGTGTCCGGAATACCACACACCAACATACTCATATGAAATGGTCTGTGAGATGAAATATATCTCGATTGCGATTATTTTAACATTATCTTGAAACGTACGCCGACGGACAATTTCAGGAACACCCAAATGCTTGTATTATCACCGATAAGACAAACATCTCTGGTCATCACAAATTTCAAACAGGTATGCACGTTTATTAGATAAAAAAACGTAATTCCGCTAAAGAAGACTTCAACGCTAATTTTGGTTTCATCTACGATCGATAAGTGCTCTACTCCAAAATAAATTTATAAATTACTTACCGCCATTTCCCGATGGTAGTGCATGACGCTGTAGCAGTCGCCGCTCAAACGCGTCCGTTGAAAATTCGCTTTACAGATGCTCTACGATCACATTCTCGCCGCTCAGTTCGTCGCACATATGAATGCCACCACTCCGATATTCCTATTTATGGCGTTGATTTTTTGGGAATATTTTTACGTGTTTTTCAAAGATTTTTCAAACTTGTCGGACGAATAATTTTGAGGTTATTCGTCCGGTTATCGGACGAATAATTTTGGGCTTATTCGTACGGTTGTCGGACGAATAATTTTGAGCTTATTCGTACGGTTGTCGGACGACTAGACACGTTGTATTTTTTATCGTACTCGACCTACAGAAGATCGTACTCTCAATTTTTTTTCAGATTTTTCGGACGAGTCGTTCTCCAAAAAAAAAATTAATGAACCTCGTTTATTGAAAAAAAACGCGTTTTTTTGATTCTTTGAAAATTCACGAAATTTCTGAGCCACAAATCACAGTGGAAGTATTTTCATTCATTTTTCTATTTAATTTAAGAGGAAAGATACATGTACATTGAAAAAAAAAATATATTTTTTCACTATGATTTATGGCTCAAAATTTGGTTTTGCGACACAGAATTTTTGTAAATTTTGTGAGAATATTAAAAAAGGGCGTTTGTTTTTTCAAAAAGTGAGGCTCATCAATTTTTTTTTAGAGAACGGCCAGTCCGAAAAATCTAAAGAAAATGGATACTACGTTCTTCTGTAGGTCGAATAAGATAAAAAATGATGAAACAGATCGCTGAGAGTCAGGAAAAATGCCGCCGAGTTGGGGTGGACTACCTCATATTATGTAGAATTGTTTCTAATACAACTTTACTTCACTCAGTGTGATTTTGGACGTTTTACCCACGCGAAACCTCCATTTTCATACCTCCTGAAGTAACATTTTGTACAATACTCGACGGAAAAACTTCTTCTTATCTCGTGTGATTGCAAAACTCGCCTTCGGCTCGTGCTGCAACCTCACACTTGTCAGAAAATTTTTTACCGGACTCGTATTGATTGTAATGTACTATTAATGTATATATGTTAATACTGTTGTTCAGGTTAATTATATAGGACGTCTCCAACGAAACGGAACACGTTCGGACCCTTTATTCGCGCCCAAAATTTGGTCCGTGTATGATAGAGTTTTGTCGGGACAAAATAGGACAAACAATTTTGCGGAAGCCGCACACCGAACTCTTCAAAGAGAGTTGGATGTTCAACATCCGTCAATTTGGAAATTCATTGACGGATTAAGAATAGTCCAAAAAAATAGGGACGCGCATTATAGCGCATTCTTGACAGGTATATCACCTCCTTATAAAAGGCGGAAGTACCAAGAAGCGGATGCAAGAATTGTTGAGAATGTGCGCCGATTTGCCAATAGAACAATAATTGAATACTTGACAGGCATCGCGCAAAACTTTTTGCTTAATTAATATTTAGCATTTTTGCAAGAAAGAGTAAATTAGAAATTGGAGAATCGTAATGAAACTGTACTGCCGTGCTTAGGTAAGAGGCAGTAAATGACTTTTCCATGAAGTCAAGTAGTATATTATTAGTCATTCAATAATTATCATGAAAAAAAGTATTATCAATTTAGCTTTAAAATATCAGAAATTTAGATTTCAGATTTCTTTCATTTCACTTTACTGCCTTCTACCTAAGCACGGCAGTGTAGGTAATATTTCTAGTTTTCTTTCTTTCGTATGTTACCTTCATCGTGGTATGTTCGTAAGTTTAGATTATCTACATTTAGTCTTAGTTTTTTCAAACGCTTACGATCATCACACCATTTTTTGTTAACCATTTCATACTTGTTTTCTGAACTGTAAATCTTATATTTAATTTGAGTTTTCCGTAACCCTTTTTGCTGCATACTGTTTTTGCCACCTCTTTGTTCTTGTTTTGTAATTTGTGAAACATGTATGTATCTACTGGGTTTTATTTTATTGTAATGCTTTTGATTATCATTCTATTGTTTGTTAACTGTTTCAATCGTGTATTCTTTGGTTTGAATCATAAACTTCATTTCTACTCTACTTTTAACTGTATACTTCATTCCATAATTATTCTCCTATCCGTCTTTCCGCTCTAGTTTTAGCTGAGTTTTAGTGCAATTGATTGTGATTGCTTGTTGTTCTTTCTTACGGTGTTTGGCATGTGGTATGGAGACATTACAATCGGTAGGAATCCTGCATGCTCTGGTAGAAACCCCCTGCAGTAGTTTAGGTATGAGGTGAGTGAGGTAGGTATAAAATAAGTGAACTTACGCGTGAGCTTGCATTTTACTTTGCTATGGGTAATAAACGATAATAATCAGCGAAAATATATTCTTTAAGTCGTAGCTGCGATTTGCAAGATCCGTTAGCCAGAACGTCCGGCGCCAAAACGTCCGGCGCCAAAACGTCCGGCGCCAAAACGTCCGGCGCCAAAACGGCCGGCGCCAAAACGGCCGGCGCCAAAACGGCCGGCGCCAAAACGGCCGGCGCCAAAACGGCCGGCGCCAAAACGGCCGGCGCCAAAACGGCCGGCGCCAAAACGGCCGGCGCCAAAACGGCCGGCGCCAAAACGGCCGGCGTCAAAACGTCCCCGCGCCAAGATGACCGGCGCCAAAACGGTGGCGCCAAAACGGCGGCGCCAAAACGGCGGCGCCAAAACGTAACGTACCCCATCTTTGGGCCTCGTATATGAAAGTTCGTAAGCTTCCTAGCATTCGGGGCTTATTTGATAGGATTGCAAAATTACCGTCTTATCAGGTTTCCAGAGTATATTGTTTGCCATTTATTGATGAAAATCCGTCAGACTTCCGAACTATTTATACAGCATTGCATTTTGCTGCTGATCATTGTAAACAAACAGAACGTAAAACCTGTTTTGTTACTTTCGATTATCCTCTATATATAAAAGCGAAGCAAATACTCTGTAACACCGAAGAGGAAGCTTTAAAGAACGTGATTCCCCGTCTAGGAGGCTTTCATTTGTTAATGTCCTACCTAAAAGCTATTGGAACAATAATGGAGGGTTCCGGTATATTTGAATTGTTTTGCACAGCATTTGCACACAATTCAGTAGATAAAATGCTGTCGTGTACAGCATACTCTAGAGCGATTCGTGCTCATATGCTGGCAGCCAATGCTATTGGAGAAATGATTGCGGAATTTGCTGAAAGCCAGGAAAATCTAAACAGTCACAAAAAAATCGAATACATCAAAGAATCTCGACCAATGGAAGCTCCTTCATGGTTAAGTGTATCGCGAAAAATTGAGGATAAAAAACTGACTATTTCGAATTTATTTGCTGATGTGAAGAATTATCCACCATCTATAGACGAAGTTTGTAGTACTGAAGATGCTGTGGCTTTGCTTAAGCTATTTGTAAGTGCTGTAGAAACTCTGCAAGATAAAAGCTTAACTGCTCAACTATGGTTACAGTATTTCAACTGTGTCATTGTGGCATTGCAGTTTATCGAAGCTGAACGTCTAGGTAACTGGAACTTACATTTATCATGTATTCAGCGAATGCTTCCAATATTTCACGCAGCAGGACATTCTAATTATTGCAAAGGAACCCAAATTTACCTTCAAGACATGTATAATCTCCAAGATGTAATGGATCCTACTGAGTTTGTAACGTTCACCGAAGAAGGACTTTTTACTGTGAGACGTACAGATAAATCCTGGTCGGGTATATGGCCAGATATGACAATAGAACAAACTTTGATGCGTATTCTTAAAACAGGTGCTCAGTCAGCAACCCACGGACGATCGGTAACCGACAGCGTCCTAACCCGGTTTATACAAGGCATGCCATATGCGTATGATATAATGGACCAGTTCGAGTCTTTTACTAATTCGAGATGTACATCTTCTGATCAGCATGTTGATATCACATCAGCTCGTCAGAAAAAAGATAAGGAAGATATTCAATCCTTCAAAATTTGGCTCGAAGATCATGGCCTGTTTGATGAGAGACACAATAAAGTGATGTCACTCTCGACCGGATTAGTAGGTGATTCAACTGTCGATTGCCATAAAGCTGTGGAGAAAGGCTTGTTGAGTATGTCAAAAATGGTTGGAGTTGACGCAGATTCTTATAAATTTAGTAAAAAGTATTGCGTAAAAACGTTAGTGGGAACAACTCCAGTTTGTGTTATTGGTGAAGAGCCAGTCACTGTCGATACCTCACTTTTATTCCAACGAATAGTAGCATCAATGATTAATAACCGAGATATAGTGAAAACAGCCTTAATTCACGAATCAGCTCCATTCCCTATGAGCTTATTCGATGACAAAGGGTTAATGAGAGAGAGTAATAAGTCCGAGTTATATAAATCACTTAAATCTACAGTTTTCGTAAGACCTGATTCATCTCAATATAATTTCGTCATCGATGGAGGATTTCTGCTGCACAAAGTCATGTGGCGTAAAGATGTTACTTTTGAACGACTCTTCGAGGATTATTCAGCATACGTCTGTAAACATTATTCAAGCAATGCCACTATTGTATTCGATGGATATTCCGCGGAAAATTTGGGGGTAAAATCTTACGAACGGTACAGAAGAGTTCGTAAGAAAACTTCACCTGAACTAAAATTTACAGAAAACATGGTGGTTCCACGAAACAAAGAAACTTTCTTATGTAATATCAAAAACAAATCGAGATTCGTCGACTATTTAATGAATCACTTGGAGCAAAATTCAAGTTTGACGGTTATCCAAGCTTTGGAGGATGCTGATGTGTTGATAGTGCGCAAAGCATTAGATTTGGCTCAGAGTTCGGATAAGAACGTAATTGTCGTTGGTACAGATGTAGACTTAGCTGCTTTAATCATTGATTTGACACCTGCTGATAAATATGTTGCACTGTGGAAACCGAAGATTCTACGGACACCGGACATTTTTTATGAAGCTGGAAAGAATGCTGAACTTAAGAATATTTTATTATTCGCACATGCTTTTACGGGTTGTGACACAGTAAGCTCTATTTTTAAAAAAGGCAAACAGAGTTTGTTACATTTGATTCAAAAAGATCCTACTTTAAAAATAGACGTCGAAAAATTTTATAATACCCAAACCTCAGCTGATGAAATCAAACAAGTTGGTGAGCGAGTAATGCTTAAACTCTTCGGTGCTGATTGTCATTCCATTGATCAATGCAGGGTTGATAAGTTCTCAGTTTGTGTCACCAAATCTAAAGCGGTCAATTTGGCAACATTACCACCAACGGCTGCAGCTACCCACCAGCATTGTCTTAGGGTTTATTATCAAGTACAGACGTGGCTTGGTCATTCCCTAAACCCTACAGAATGGGGATGGCAGCAAACTGAGACCATATTTCTCCCTATAAGGACAACACAACCTTTGGCACTATCAGATCTGCTCAAATTAGTGCATTGCAGTTGTACCATTTCAAATTGCCAAAAGGCTTGCAGCTGCAAGAAAGCAGGGATGAAATGCACCCGATCATGCAAGGGCTGTAAGGGACAAAGTTGTACAAATGCTTGCGATCTCGTTGAGGAAAGTAATGAAATTAATGAAGATGATGAAGACTATGAAGATAATGATAATAGTGACGATTTTGAATACCAAGTTGTCGTCAATGGGCAAAGCAGTATTCGTCCAGCCTATCGTCGAATAACTCGGGCAATCTATGGTTCTGATAATAAATCTGATGAAGAAGAAAACGATCCAAACGATCCTAGGGAAGAAGAGGAAGAAATTGAGGAGCCACAAGAGGAAGCTAGTGTAGTCCAAGATATAAATGAACCGAGTTGTTCTGGTATTCCTCCCACAAAAAAAAGAAGAAAACGACTGATATAATATTGAAAATATCTGAAATTTTCATAAATGTAACGAACAAGAATATATATTAAAAAGTTGAACAGAAATAAAGACTTAATTTAATAATCCCGTTTCCTCCTTACATTAGATTAATTTATTCACGAAAAATCAATTTATTTATAAATAAACAAAAGCAAAAGTTTCAGATTAAAGCCAATATGACAAACTAGTATATATAGAATGTAAAGTCGTAGCAAAATATAAATAATTTCTGCAAAAAAGAAAGGAATTTCATATCTAATAGGATACTAGTTTGATAAATAATAATGAAAATATGTTCATAATAAAAACTATGAGAGATATTGATGTAATGAAAAGATCGTGTGGTAGATATTTTATCGATAAATAAAATTGTCTTGAAGGTCCATAAGCGTATTTACGTTATTGAACAAGTTATAATTCATAAAAGAGACAAAAATGTAAAAAAAATCTTTAATTTTTTTAAACAAAAGCATGTAATAGCTAATCAACAATAGTTACAAACTTCGCTTTGAACTCATTTCAAAGAGTAGTTCATCCTTGATAAAAATGATCTGAATGTTGATTATCGTATCTCTAATAGTTTATGAGTTATGGTAATTTGTTACTTGACAAATTATGTGACCGATCAAATTTTGGTATCGTGGAGTATTAGAAATTATTGTAAAAAATATAAACAATTTTTTTTTCCCACTTTGCTATACATGGTTGTATTCGTAATTTTTTTTAGTTTAAAAAAAAAAATAGTATGGTCATCTGAATTTGTTTATAAACAATTGTCAAGTAAATAAACAATTAAATTATTGATGAAAAAAAAATTTTTTTTGGTTACTCTATTGAGAAATGGCAACTATGATTTTTAAAGAAAAAATCATTTCTTAACTGATTATTTAAACAATCAAAATATGTAAACAACGGTTTTAAACAATTAAAAAATTTTGTTAAGAAAAATTTTTGTTTTTAAAAATCACTGTTTACCCATGACAACAAAATTGTGAAAAAAAATTTTTGAAAAATATTGAACCAGTCTATTTGTTTATAAAAAGTTTATTAACCAATGCCTTAAAAAATTTTTTGTCAACGTTGGACAATGCCTCTATGAAATGCGAAAATAGCCATGACTCAACATTTTATAAAAAAAAATTTTTTAACAACATTTTCGACGATTTTCATTTTTTGTTAACTTAAAAAAATCATAATAAACAAAATACACAAACTTAAGATGCTTTTATAACGTGGTCTTGTTAAGTATATATATAAGAAGAGCTACACGAAACCAAAAATTTTTAGGCCAATTATTTAAACTTTTATACTGTCTTTTGTAAAAATGAGAGCCCACGAAAAATTACTTAGTTAACAATGGTATAACTTTTTGAAAAATCAACAAAAAAATTTTTTGTCAACGGGACTTTATTCTTTAAAGTGTTCTGATGACACCATAACTTTTGAAAATTTTTCTAGTGATATTTAATGCTATAAAAAAATTATTTTATGTAATAAACTGTGTTGAGCGGTAGCGCGGCCATGCCGTATCGCCGCGCGGGGCCCTATTTTCAGCACTAAATTAAAATTATAAATAATGGAGGTAGAGTTCCGGGAGTCTGGACTTTTTTCTTGGAAATTTTCTCCTTTTTATGAATCTTTTTTTCAAATTTCTTAAATATCAATAGTTTTTGAGTAATTGCCAAAAAACGAAATACCTGTTTTTTTTCATCTTCATTTGTTAATAACTTTTGCAATTTTCATCATGCAGTAAAATCCTTCGAACACATTTTTCTAGACGTCATTCCGAATCCAATGAGCCATCGCACATATTTTTAGGACCTTTATCAAGAATTAACACGATTTTGAACTTGTTCACTAGACTAACAAGCACTTCTTTCAGTCTACCGAATATCAGAACAAAGTATAAAAAAAATCGGGAGGGGTCAGGGTCAGAGGCTGTCCCGGATGGCGTGGAAAGCCCCATATCGATGGCTCCTATCGACAAGAGCGTAACTCAGCAGTGCAGGAAAGAAGAGCGTATCTCGGCGAAGCAGTTAAGAAAGGCGTATGTCCCGTATGTCACCCTATGACAAATGCCTTTCTTAACTGTTGCACCGAGATACGCTCTTCTTTCCTGCACTGCTGAGTTACGCTCTTTTCGATAGGAGCCATCGATATATATGTATGTATTAATCTGAGTCCCCACTCTCTTTGTCCTTGCCTTCGTTTGAGATCTGTAAAAGTAAATAAATAAGATATTAGAAACTACAAAAGGGATATCACCAGAATATCAATCTGTCAGGCTATATGCCGAGTGAACAATTGGTAATTATACTTACATTCTTCTTTCTATTGTCCCTGCGGAATGAGGTAAGTTTGTTGTTTACGGCTATGCCGAATTTCGCCTCGTCGTACGTGTGTTTAAATCGACATCTTACGGTGTCTATAAAGATAAAATTCGATTTACATAACAACTTAACTTAGCTATAGATTAGATGATTAATTTTGAATTACCTTTTATTGCGCTAATGATCTTCGGATTCAACGCGCTGAATTGCACCTCATCATTTTTTTTTATTTTCGATTTGCCCCCTTTATAATTACTGCGAAGCAGTGTTTCTCTGTCAAATGTAGCCATGACTAGTGCGATACCCATTGACGTGAAGGTCGACTTTGCTTTGACAGCGTTCCATTGGTGCTGGGATACAAATACCCCGCTTCCCTTGCTGCCTAGCTCGTTCTGAAAATTATAAATAACAATTAGTGTTATTGGATACACCAAAAATTCTATTAAATATCTAAAACTGCATTTACCAACTCCGGATCAGCATTTTCATCCCCTAATTGGCTGCTACTTCTTTGGGACGAGTTATCCGTTTTATTGAATTTTCTTTCAAATAGATTAAGCATCTCTGACAGAGCTGAAATCACAGGAACATAAATATATTTATATGTTGTAACATTGCATGTTACGACAGGCTCCTTACCCCTTAAGCGACCTTAGCGGAGGGTTTGATAAAGAATGAATCTTCTAAGAAACCCCGAGGTTTGACAGAAATTCCGAGGGGTTAACCAGTCCAATATATAACGTACACCTTAGTGGCGGATCCAGGTTTCTGATTTGGGGGGGGGGGGGGGGGGGGCGATCGACGTTACCAGTATAATGAGGGGTGCAGGGGGTAAAAATGAAACTCAGAGTATTGTGGTGGATTAAGACTTCGAGAGTCTTTTTTTTCAATAACAAAACATTTTGTTGATAATAATATTTTATTTAATATCTAACATTATACTTTATTTGGCATATTAATATACACTGTTAGAAAAGTGGTGTCAAAATTGACACCGATTTAACACCGCTCCGTATTCTATAGAAGTCCACACCGATTTCGGTGTAAATACGTGTTGTCAAAGTCCCAGTGTTAATAGATGACACCGTGTCTCAACACCGAAATGGTTAGTGTGTTTTAACACGGAACAGTGTTGATTATAATCGACACCAATAACATTCAATAATGCAAAAATAGCGGAGTCAAAACTGCGAGGGTAATGTACACCAAGCGGGGTTAAAATAATAGATCGTGCGATGCACCGAACGGTGTCATAAGAATGCATCATTTTGACTCTACACCAAAAAGTGGTAGAATATTACACCGTTAGTAGTACTATTCGTTACTAGGTTTGTTTGTATGTATGTGCATGATGCGTGCATGATTTCATATGTGTATGTGGTGCATTAGGTACGTGTATGTGAATGAAAAAAAGTTATGTGATCGTCTCTATAATGTTGAATGAATAAGTCGAGATATTTCCACAATATAAATTTTATTCGTCGCGCATTGCTCATTGCTCATTGCATTGCACATAATATATAATGATAATAATAATTAACATAAATATGATAAACTCAATATAGTGCACATCTTTGGCGATTTCGAGAAATAAATACATAGACATAAATATGAACAATTTGATACTTTGTACCAAATTGCGTTGCCGCTTTTAAACACTTTTATCCATTTCGTTTCACCGATGAATTTTACTCGACGTAATTCAAACACTAATGGTAAATAGGTTGCGCTTGTTCAGTTTATTGCGATTGCAAATCCACGACTGTGGATGCCTGCACGAGCGGGACTTCTGCCATGTTGGCCGAATGGAAACTGCTAACTGAGTGTTGTCTCACCTCGCTAAGGGTTGTGGGTTGTGAGGAACACCGTTAAGTGCTGAGATCACACCGATCTTCGTGGCGATTTCAAATCTGTACTCCGCAGCGTTGTGAATGTCGAAATGTTCAACTCTAAGTTCACACCAAAGTCAATGACAATTTTGATTGCACCCAAAACGGTGTACATATTTGAATCGTGTGGGGCTATGGTAACACCGCATTCGATGACAATTTTGAATCTGAGCCCCACAACGGTGTACATCTTGAAAGATATTGCCTTCGGTGTGACTTTGATTCCGAATGGTGTTAAGTTTCATAAATTGAGTCACAAGGTCAGAAGTAACACCAGTTTTTTGGATTGACCACATGGTCAGGGTTCTTTTCACCCCTGAAGTGGTGTTATAATCAACACCAAATCTTTTGACTACGAACACCGGGCCGTTTTACACCGCAACTTTTCTAACAGTGTATTTGGTTTTTTATTACAACAACTTAACCAACAAATAATATTCGTCATATTGATTTATGATTTTTCTCGTCACCGTTTTAGTCATTCGCGCCTTGATGCGCAAGCGACCACCCTCGAGCTTGGGGTTTTGGGGGGGGCCATCGCCCCCATGGCCCCCCCCTTGGATCCGCGCCTGGTACACCTGATTACCGGTACTCAATGATTACAAGGGATTACAAAAAATTACAGATTACATGGGACTACAAATGATTACTGAATGATTACATAGGATTACAAAGGATTACAGAAGATTACAGAGGATTACAACAGATTACAGTACCAAACAATCATTTATTCAATCAATATATATATATATTTATTCATTTATTTATTTATTTATTAGAAATTAAACAGCCATTTTTTTAAATCTAAGTATAGCATTGAATCATCAAATATTTTATTATGATCATCAATACGAGTTCCAGTTATAAAAAGTTCAAAATCTTAATATCTACATAGAGTTGACTATCTTTTATCACAGGATTTGGAATAGTACAGATATAATTTTCGATTTCGTAGTATCCATGGTGGTCCATTGAGGCTTGTATTAATTTTCCAGTCGGCTCGATAGAGAACCACGAACATAGACAGCCTAAGCCTTTCCCCTTGCCTTTCCTATTTGGCCCTCGTACAGGAGCACACAAAGCCGACAACTCCCGACTGCTCCCTTTACCTGACAAATAAGAAAACGCTAGAATCCTGCCGACTAGCACGTCATTTCTTCCCGACGATTTGAAGGCACACCAGTCTCCTATCGACACTGTGTCTTCTTTCGTCGCTTCCCCTGAATTACATATGGCCTCTCGTGTATGATCATGTGCAGATGTCAGCGTTGGTGCTGGTGCCTTTACCCTATATAGGCGGTCATTGCTGAGTGAGTTGTTTCCGGAGCTAAGCATCCAGCACAGCGTTGATTTTTTAATTATGGAACTCTTGCCAGTACCATCAGCCACTTGCACAAAAGTACTATTCGTGGGGAGTTCATCTTTAGCAAATTTCATATCGAAGGTTTTGAGTGCCAATTTATCCGACGAAATAACACATAAGTCCTCGTGTATTGTGTCATCATCTGCAATGGTATTGTTGTCGTAGATAGGTATGTCTTCGTTCGATGCTCTTTTATAAAGTGTCGTCTGCTGGCTCGAGGTCTGGTTGCTTAGATCCTCGGAGATATTTTCAGTCTCGAAATCGCTTTCATCATTATCGTCGGATAATTCTGAAGGTAGTTCTTCGGGAATACGTGGTATAATAGAAGAGACTGCGGGAATTTCCAATACCCGCATATTTAACCCTTCGGCTATACGTAAAGCGTGTTCCTGTGCAAGTACAATGGCCTGTTCAATTTCCATGTCACTCGGTAAATACGCAGCTGCCACGTCACTCAGATTCTCAGGTCCGGTCTCGACTAGGGTAGTTCTCTTATTGCGAGGAAAGCTGTAAGTGCTGTATAGTGTCTGGGACACGTCGTTTTGCAGATCTATACGCCGAATGCGTTGCATGAATTCCAGCATGCTGAAGTTGATAATTGTGGAGTAGGTAGACGTCATGGAACGTGCGGAGCGGAAAAAAGACTCGCATGGCTGGCTACTCCATAACCACGGCTTCCACAAATGCTGATTATCAGTTTCTCGTAGCTGTCTGACCATTCCCACGAGAGAATGTGCATTCAGCTCGAGGCACATGTATGCGTTTTTCGTAATGAAATTTTCGGATATCGAATATCCGAAATCTTTCAACCATTTCATCCATAACCTCAGGAAAAACACACACTGCCAGATATTCTGTATTCTGAGTATTGGAGTCATTCGTTGATCCGTAAAGGAGCCCACGGCTAATCGGGCCATTTCAAGATACGTGACAGTTGCCTTGGCTCCAACCACCCTCTCCGTCAGCAAGCTTGTCACTCGTACGTCCCATATCTTTTCCATGGCTCGGAAATTCATTTTATCTTTAGGTTCAAGATCGGAGGCTGTTAACATATGCTGGTCCTTGCTAACTTCTTCTATAAGAACCCTTAAGTGACTTGGTGATACCAAATATTGTCCCATTGGTAGTACGATAGACGGTTTCAAAAGTCGAGTTCTCAACTTGGTAGCGATATGTATATGATCTTGGACATAACTTATACTTCTGCTAGGATCGCCCAGGAACCAATCATTCCAGTATAGCATATCCCTCGATGTGCTTGTGCCCATCGCAGTCGCAAATGCACGGTATTGCATTGCCTTGAGCAAACGGCTATCCCCATCAGAAGAAAACCCAAGAATTTGGATATCCACCTTCATAGCTTCCTCGATCATCCATTTCCATTTGTTAATGACGTCTTTATATGTAAATTTATTATCAGTACCGTACAAGGACAAACAAAATGCTGGGGCGTTATTAACGAGGGGTTGAGCCATTATACAGTATGCATTACTAGCTGCGGTTTCATTCTTATAATGAGTCTGTATTATTTCAGCAGACGTCGCTGGAAAGGCGCATTGACGAGGTATTCCATTAGAGTTCAAGGGCAACACAAGACCAACGAGCAGATTCGTCACAGGATCATATTGTATTTTTCCTGTGATTCTCGTAGCATCTTCTGATATCCAGATTTGGAGAGGATA
This sequence comes from Tenthredo livida, assembly GCA_963992785.1. NCBI lineage: Eukaryota > Metazoa > Arthropoda > Insecta > Hymenoptera > Tenthredinidae > Tenthredo > Tenthredo livida. The sequence continues at coordinate 24,543,923 of OZ023069.1, read as the reverse complement.
TTGTCGCTTTACCAAAAAATCCCTCAGTTCGGAAAAGCGAAATTCACCCTCAGTTACGGACTTGGTAGATGCCTTTATGATGCGCTGAACTGACGTTATAGATGGTAATGCGCGACTCAAGTTACTCTGCAGCACCTCATACATTTTTCGCCCCCCTAGTAAGAACAGATATGCTGCAAATTTTTTAAGCGTGTTAGCCGAGGTGTCAGTAGAATCTTGACTATATCACTCCCCCCCTTTCTTTCTGCCTGCATTTGACTTAGCAGTATTGTGCAGAGCGTGAAGAAAACGACTTAGCGGCGGATTCGCATTATCGCTGACTGTGTCTTTCTTCGTTTCCATGTACGATTTCAAGTTTTCCCTTAGAAGAGCGTTTTCGTTGATTAAAACTTCGATCTCGTTCAGAATAGGGAAATAAGACGTAATCTTTGGTGTGCTGACGGCAGATCTGTTCAATTGTCGCTTTCTCCTCTGGAATCTGCTATACTTGTTCATCTTCCACTTCCCATCTAATTGGGGTCTGTTCTTTTTTCGGATAGTGTCTCCAGACCCCGGTAGAACTTCCGTGTTTAAACATCCTTTGGCGAAATATTTTCCTGAGTATTTTCGTTGGAAATTACCGAGGAATTTACAGGGTCGTCTTCTATCCGTTTGCGTTTAGCATTCTTGGTGCGAACTGGGATATCATCGTCCGATTCACCATGTTGCTCATCTCCACACATCAATGCCGAGGGATCGTCCACCATTTCCTCGCCAAAATCTTCTGTGGAACTTGTCCCAGCATTTGCAATATGGGCTTTAGGCCGCTGATACATCTCGTCTAAACGTTTCTGACCACTTTCGGGTCTTTGCTGAGATTTCAACACCAGCTTTTTCTTTACGTGAGTTTTAACGTGTCTGTGGAAGTTGGAGGTTGACCATCTGTTTTTTACTTTAAGCAGTCTCACTATAGCGTTGCAAGGAGGAGATCCGAAACTGCATCTGACACCGGCCTTGTATAAGTTTCCCTCGCTAAGCGTGACATTCACATCCAAGCTGTCCGTTTTCATCAGCTCGCTATCACCAGAATCATTTTTTAGCCAGTTCATCAAAATTTTGGTGAGGTATCGCGTTTCCCCGGCAATGCAGGAACTTTGAGCGGATTCGTCCTCATTGCTGGGAAGAATGCCTTGCTTTCTAGCAGTTGTAGATGTCGTCTTTGCCAGATTTGTCTTCGATATCTTGCCCTTTTCCGATCGAAAGTAATCTACTACACCCGTCAAAAGTGCTTTATGCCCAGGTAAAAACTCAAATTTAGTTGGATCGGAAGCAAAGACCCCAAAGTAATCCGGTCGATCTCTTTCTGCAATCATGGTAGCCATGGTCGTACGCGCGATGGCTTCCATCTCTGTGAAATGTTCGTGTTTAAAACCCCGTAAGGCAAGCTCATTGTCGAATCCCATGAACGCCAAAATATTTTTCAATAATCGCAGAACTTTGAATGCTAGAGCCGTCTCGACTTCGCTCCAAAAATCAGTTGCGGTATCACCCTGGTCATCCTGTTGGATCGAAAACCCATCATGTGTCTTGTCATACTTGCGATTCTGGTCTTCCGGAACTTGCTATAATTTACAAATTCCCAGAACCGATTTGACATGACTGTACATTTTCAGAAGTTGGGTACGTTCTGATATTAGTGCAAAGCTTCGAGACTATAGTCCATCTGTGTTCATAGTTTCGAATATTGAACATTGTCAGAACTATGATTTGAACATCATAAGGAGATTGGACCGTTGACATCGGTATTTTTGTAATTAATTCTATCATGCGATAATCGCACGTTAAATTATAATTATCACATTCATTCACTTGTTATAACAAATGCTCAGATATTAATGTTTCATTTCATAGCTCTTCAAAACAAAGAAGAATCTATTAGATAAGCCGATTTTATCGAGGGGGAAATAACTCAAACCTGGATTGACACATTAATCATTAGTTTGAATTAATTCGCATTAATCTTTGCAGTAATTCGCGTCAGTTTGCCTTAATATTTGCAGTTAATTCGCGTTAATTCGCCTTAATTTCGATTAATTTGTATTAATTCACCGAATATTGACACGTCAATTCAAAAAGTTATTTTCCCCTCGGATTTTATTCTACGCTGGCTATTTTTGTTGATAAAACTATTTCCTACAATTTCACGATGATACAATTTCTTCTTTTTTCAGTAGTCAGTTGGATAAATAACAAATAAAAAACCGATACAAACAAATAGCAATCTATTTGTTGCTTGAAATCGAGATCGATGCAATCTGTACAAATTGAATACTGAACATTATAAAACATTATAAAAAAATCTGACAAGATAAATGTGTATCTGGGTTGGTGGAGAAAATAAGCGGACGTAGAATGAAATCGATCGAATGTGATAGATTTAGGATTAAACATCTATATGTATTCATTTGTTTAGTAATTTCAAGATTTTTGAGTTATGGTACTTCAAGAGCAAATGGTTGTAACTACTATAATTCAATGTGCGACTTTCGAATAGAATAAATTACAAATCTATAACTCATTTCACTCGATTGCAAAAATCCAACTTTCTTAAGTGAAACTAGGAACACAGTCGAAATGTTCGAAGCGATATGAATTTATTTATGGAATTATAAGTTATAAGTTGAGTTTTTTCAGACTCCAACTGATTTTTTTTTCTCAAATCACTGTGAGCAGTGATAAGACGACATTTAGACAGTTGAAGCGTTACATATTCACTAGCAAATTCTCCCACAATATTCTTTGTTTCTTTACCCGGATTTATATAGTTATAAATATTGAAGCGGATTTGAAAAAATTAGATTATACCGCATTCTACCCTGATTTAAATAAAAAAATGTAATTTAACCTCGAAACAACGCTAGGTCGAAACTCTCACAGAGAAAGTTATTCATAAAATAAAACTTCATATGGGATTCATACCTGCTGAGCGTTACATTTGGCGCCTTTATCCGCCATTTTTAAGCGGCGTTTGAAACTGAGTCTATTATCCGCTCGCTTATCCGGTCACAATACGGCTGTATGCGGCTGTATGTTTGTATTCGCATGTACAGTGGACTCTCGCTAAGTGGCCGCTCGCTAAGTGGCACGATGGACGCCTTCCCCGCACACGGATTCACTCACACATTCACTTGCGTTCCCCCACCGTGCTCCCGCTGCGCGCGCGTTCTACGGCACTGATACCCCCTCACCCCTACAACTGTAACTCTCCCAGCACTGTTTCCATGCCTGCGTTCAGCCTGTCGCCTAGGTCCGCGCTCTGCCACGTTGCCCCACAACGCTCAGTAGGCGTGTCGTTGGACAGTGGTGGGAGCTCGCGATAAGTGGCCTTTTCTCTCCCCTAAAGCCCCGCGCGAGTGCCACTTAGCGAGAGTCCACTGTACTACTTCGAACACGTGTTGGTAGCGACGCCATGATGCGTGCTCAGCAAGCTATAGCACCACCTAGTTGAATTTTGTGTAACTACCCAACCACGCAGTTCGCGATTTAAGTGATGACTACCAAATTTTCTTGATTACTACCAGATCCTCTGACTACTAAAATTACCGATGATTATCTGATTACCGATGATTACTACGGATTACTGGGGATTACTGGGGATTACAAAAGACTACAAGAATACAAGTATTCTTTAGATTACAGAATGATTACGAAGGATTGCAAATGATTACTGCTGATTACTGTAGATTACTGAGGATTACCAGTGACTACAAGGGAATACACATATTTTTGAGATTACAGAATGATAACGGAAGATTACAAGTGACTACGCATTTCATGTACACCAGATTACAGGACTGGTTAACCCCTCGAGAAATTCCGAGAGGCGACCGTGACCGACTAAAATCTATAGAACCGATTATTTATTCTTTTCTTTTCTTTTACGACTTTTCTCTGACATGTGGGAGACGAGGCCCATTCGACGGCTCAAAACTTTGACTGAGACGCACCTAGACGGACGCACGACGCCAAATATCGGGTGTTTGGATCCCTGTCAAGGAACACCCCCTAAGCTCTGGGGGCTAGCTTCGGCCGGGCTACCTCCAACATCGAAAGTGAGGACACGGGGGAGTGCCAAGGGCATTCTGCGACGTGAGATATCGGTGGTGGAAGAGATTCCCGCCACCAAGAAGAACCTGCCACCCGTGGTCCTCCGATTCAACGAGCTCATGACACCGTGGTGAACTTCGAATTTCGCGCGTAGCGATAACAGGTCGCTATATTTGAGGATCCTTCGCTCGATGCGAAAATCCATATTTGGCCGATAATGAGGGCGCTGATTACCGGTGCCATGCGGTCTAGTCACTCTGCGTTAGACTAGCGTCTAGAACACTCATGTGTTAACTTAGCGTTATTGCGTTGAGCGAATTTTGTATTTTTGTGTTCGAGCCCCGTGGGCTTGTCTACTAATCTCCTAGAGTCGAGGATCAGTGTGTGTGTGATATAAGGCCCAATTCGAGGGATTTTCTCAGCCTTTCATAATGGACTTCGAGCGAGAGAAAATCCTATTTCTTCGTTGGCTGGAAGACGGTAAGCGTTAGCCATTCTCACCCATGATAATTTGAATTCGGCAACGGCCGTCTGCCATATTGCCTTGGTACAGCCACGAGGCTCTTTAGTATTTTTGGGAATCAATTTAAACCGATTTCCGAATGGTAGGCCGTCACCAGTGTCCCCATGCATTAGGGTTTAGAGTTCGGGTCTTTATTTTGTAGAAATTATTCGCGTTATTTATAGTTTGATTGAGTCGGTACCTGTCGTACATGAGTGCGACAAGGATAGTACGTCGGTCACTGTCGCTCTCTCTCCCTCCTGCAGAGAGAGACCGAGCTCGAGGCTCAACCGAGCCGTATATTATTTAGATTTCGAGTCTTACTTTTGTTAATTCGCTGTTGTTAATTTCATTCATTTATCGCGCTAGACGCAGAGTTAGGTTAAGTTAATTTTTCGAGATTTTGTAAATAATAAGCTCTTTTGAGTCTTTTAACCGGAGGCTTAGCCTCTCGGAGGCGAGCCAGTCGTCAGAGAACGATTGGTGACGTCAGAGTGTAATTTTTTTGGTGATATTATTTTGTCGTAGGCCGTAGGCCTTCCTATTTTGTTATTCTATTTATTTTATTGAGCCGTAGGCTGTCATTGTTGATTGCAAATCGTTAATTATCTGTAAATTTCTCCTTGTGGAGCGTAATTAGTATTCTAATTAAGTTATTATATCCCGAGGACCCGTTTGGTCGAGTTATTAATTTTCGCTTATTTTTTTTTCTTGTTATTGCTCTCCTACGTGGAAGCTAGTAGTTTATTTATCATTTGTAAAACTCGTCAAACACGGCCAGGTCGCCTTTACACGACCTGCAGCTGTTTTATACCCGCGGGGAAGTACCCCCGGAAATATGATTTGTTATTTCTATTTTTCTATTACATTTTATTGAATAAATTCTATTTTCCTTTGTTAAGTTCAAATGCTCGAGTCGTTAATTAACGCCCCGCTACTCCTTCATTCAATCCTGACCCCTCTCCGCGGTACTGTAGCTAGCCGACGCTTTGAGTACCCGTAGGTAAGATTTTGTTTATAATTTTGAAAGTGGCGGTTATCCGCCTGGCGCCCAACTTTTGTTATTCTTTGTTTTCTTTTGGCCAATTGTCGAGTGGATGGTTCTCGGAGGCTAGTATCCGGTCTAGTTTCGAGGACTAAATAAAATCCACGTCACAATGTATATGGAATATCGACATTAGGGCGGTCGTTAGAAAAAAAAAAGTTATCTTGGATGGCCTTCAATCGGTTCTGAATGTGGAAAAAATAATTCTCTAATTTTGTAAGATTGTTATTTTGACTCGCTATGGGCCCAATTTTCACATGAACTTTTTTTAATTAGTAAAAATCATAATTTGAGTAATTTTTAGATTCCAATCGACGAAGCTGAATCAAATAATGGACGATAATATTCATATTTCTGTAAAACCTCAGCTTGGCACTAAGAAGCCCACATTCGAATTGAACAATATGAATTCAAGTACAACATACACGTTGATTGAAACTTGAGCGATGGCTTTAATTTTTTTTTTCTCAATAATTTCAAACTATTTACGAAAAATAATGAATGACAGAATCAGCTGCAGAACTATGGCATTCAAATATATTATATTAAGCACCCATGTGAAAGGCCAGAAATGGAGGCCCGATGTAACATCAAGTTTACTAATAACTGAAAATAAGCTGTATTAAAAGATGATAAAATGAAACATTACATCTTTAACGAAAGAAAAATCAATAGAAAATAATTAATTAATCGATATATTAAATTATGTAAAATAATAATTTCAATTTTTCACTCAAGCCGAGTGTAATATACAATAATAAAACGTATCCGGTGCAATCTCGCTGATTTAAATTAGACCTAACTCAAATTAGGATTTCAGCGAATTAAAAAAAATATAGGGAGTCAAAATAAAAATCTGAAAAAATTAGAGAATTATTTTTCCCACATTTAGAACCGATTGAAGGCCATCCAAGATGAATTTTTTTTCAACGACCACCCTAATCAACTGTAACGTGTTCGAACTATACCACCCGGTAGATCGACTGAACAAGCTACATACGACCGCGCAAATAGCCTCGCGCCGATCCGATCAGAAGACCCTGACGTGACGTCACGAGAACTACTATATAAGCTGGCACGCTGAGGCAGTAGCTAGCGATTAGAACTAGAGAAGTCAATCGACTCATAACTAAATTCACTCTCACATAACCTCAAATAGGAAGTTACTCAAAGCGAGATCTCACATAGAATCAAAACTCGAGAAATTAAATTGGCTAAAGCAGCAATTTAGATTAAACTCAAAACAAAAGAAAAATATAATTACCTAAAACAGTAATTATAGAATCAAAAAAAGGAAAATGAAAGTAAATTAGCTAAAGTAGCAATTTAACTTAAACTCAAAACAAAATTAGATTCGCTAAAGCAGCGTCTTAGAACAAAAGAACAAAGAAAGAAAAACAGAACAGAAACAGAAACAAAGCCAATTAAGAAAAAAGAACATTTATTATTTTAGATTATATCGAGCCACAATTTTAATTTATTTCATTTTTGTAAATAGTAGCTTTAAGTAAAAACAGACTATAGAAAGTCTAACCAATAAAATAAAATAACCAATAGTCGATAATAATCGAATCGAATTGTGTTTCATTTCGTGTACTATTTCATTTCTTTAATTAACATAAATTCTTTCAGCTTCAAATCACTTAGAAATAAAATCGTGATTAGCTAACAGGTAGCTTCGGTATTCTAACACTCAGGCAGCAACGGTACAGCTTTAATTGGTATCCGAGTCTGAGAGTGTAAGAATATCCAAGTCTATAGCAGGCAGCTTCGGTGCGTTTAACCTAGACAGCAACGGTATAGCTATAATCGGTACCCGAGTCTGGAAGGTATAAAACTATCCCAAGTCTGTAGGGAGTATTAGGGTAACAAAAGGGTTTTTTACATTTTTTCCTTGGAGGGGCTCCAAATCATACCCGTGACAAAGAATTCACGCGAGCTAGCGTAATTTCGCGGCCTTCTGCCGTGAGACATACGCAGAAAAAGTTACACAACATACTTTAGGGAATAAATACCTTCTCTTAAATATTCTTTCGTCACAAAATTATTCGCCAAAGCTCCATGTGATTTCAAAGTCTTATCCGAACTGCTCTTATTGCGTTTCTCTACGTTCATTTCCGGGGTCTAAAAAAACCAGACAAAACAATGGATCAGTCATTATTTCAAATAATTACTTGATGCTGTAGATCAGTTTCACGACGTACAAGTTTCTTTGATGCAGATGCCACAGGTGATTTGACAGTTCTATTTGAATGTACCAGTCTTATTGGTTCCAGGTCTTCATTTGCGTCAACATCTTGTATAAATTCCAAGTCCGGTGTCTACATAGAATTTGTTTTTTATATCAAATTTGAACCCTTGGATAAAATATACTATCCAGATTTGAACACCATTGACTGAATGTTTATAGGCAACGGTCAATAAAAACTGAATAAATGATCAAGCTCTGGGAAATAACTTGTTCAAATTTAAATTTAAAAAAAACCAGACAAAACAATGGATCACTCTGTGACATAACAAGTCACAAATCTCCCCAAGCTACGCGGGGAAACCAAAGAATATTCAAAAATACCGAAAATAGACGAAGCTAGCCGAGGACGATCGGACCCGAGGTCCGATCGTCACTCTAGTGACGAACGTCTTAGCGACCAGTGCCATAGAAGTAATTAATTAGATTTTGTGCTATTTCCAAACCCTAAAGCTAAGGTCAGTACGTTGCATTAAAACGAAGCTAACTTAGATAATAACCCCTCACACTCACCGTCACACATCCACCCACTTGTATTAGATTTAAGTATTATTTTGAATAAACCCTAATTATAATTTGCTGAACTTATTCCACACGAGTCGACCACGTTTATCACCCTCATACGCCGTCCTATTCTTCCATTTATTTATAGCCGGCTATCAAGCCCGTTACAACTCATTATTTTAAATAATTACTTGATGCTGTAGATGAGTTTCGCTATATACAAGCTGCTTCGATGTAGATGCCTCCGAATCCACCTCCTCATACTACGAATGAAAATTGTTAACTGTGAATTACTATTTTTTTTAAATTAAATTAAAAAAAATAAATAAACGTCTACTATCTATTGAATAGCTATTTTCAATTGTAGTTTGATTAGAAAACTCGTCAATTTTACCCGATCTGCTTTCCGTTTTCCAGATAAATTATCCTCTCCATCCTGAGCGATAACTTTTGACGGTGACTTGATCCCATCAAGGGCGCCAAGTTTTTTTTCTCAAACTTTTATCGAAGCTAAAGAAACAATCCAAACATAGCGTTATTAATCATACATGTCACGCAATCACTTTCACCATCTAGGTGGGAAATTCTTCTTACATGTTATTCCATAACTTGAAAAACGCTTTATTATAGTTTAAACTTTCAACTATTTATAACTCTATATATATATATTGTAAACGCGCATCAACATTCCGGTAGAGCATCTTAAACAGCATATCTCAGCCAAATATGAGCTCTCAATATTGATATTTGGAACTGCCTATTTCAGTTACTAATTTTAGTTACTGAAATAGGCAGTTCTGAATATCAATATTAAGAGCTTAAATTTGGCTGAGATATTATATTTGAGATGCTCTACCGGAGTTTTGATTCGCGGTCAAAAAAAAAAAGTTTTTCCCAGAGTCATATGACTCCATGACGCTATGACTCAATGTTTATAGGCGAATATCTATTAGTCGGTGAGAGTTAGGAAAATTCGATCTCAGTACTTTTCTATAGAGCGTGAAATTTCCTACAGGAATCTGTATTCAGATAGTTTATGAATCAAGCCGCTTACGAGAAAAAAAACAATTGAAGAATTTTGCGATTTTTTTACACGTGTTATTCGAATCAAAAATGGGAAAACTGAGTTAGGAAGTTCTAAATATCAATATTAAGAGCTCATATTTGACTGAGATATTCGATTTAAAATGCTCTACCGGAATCTGCATGCGCGTTTGAATTTTTTTTTTTTGAGCACCCCTAAACCCCGCGGCCTACTACGTCATGATACTGCCGCGGGACAATCTTACCGACCAATGAAAATAAATTATTTGGCGCTTGCGCAATCGCCGGCAGTCGACTGTATACTATCAAGATTTCTTCCCGGTATTATTCAAAATAGGTTGAAAAATTCACCTGATACTGCAATAATCATTGCATTAAAGCACGACATCGAAAGACGGAATTTTTAAGACCAGGCCGAAGTTGGGCCTACATCGGGCTTATGAGGTATGGCTATTTTAATCACCCGAAAATTCATATTCCGGCGTTATTTTTGTTATTATTATTATGATTATTATTAAAATTATCAAAATTATTATTTTTGTTATTATTATTAATATTATTATCATTATCATCATTAATTGAACACAGAATTTTCGGTAATTTTTCAAGAATTTTCAAAACGTTGGAACATGGTGTTTCGTTTTATCAAAATGTCAAAAGTGCCGAAAAACAGAAGGAATAATGATCCCATCATGGAAGGGGTGTCAAAATGATCGAAATAAAAAAAAATATTTTTGAGAATTTTTCGAGATTTTTAAAGAATGCCGATTTCAAAATGGGTTTGAATGATTATTAAAAATTAACGGTTGGAGGGAAAAATCTGAAAAAATTCAGCAGTGCTTTTTCGAGATCGTAGAATCGAATAAATAATCATGAAGCGAATCAAAAATAGTGAGGGAAAAAAGTTGGTCGAGTTCACGTGGAATTCCCCATATACATTTATCACAGTTCAATAAAATATATTATTGTATATATGCTCAGTGCGTGTTTGATTTTTACCGACACGGAATTGCAACAGATTCATCGATCGACTCTTTTTTTCAATCGCGATAATATACACGAGGAAAAAGATAGCTTCATACCGGTAAGAATAAAACGCTTGACTACGGTATACAGCGTGAATACCTATCTTTTAGACACACAAATTTGCTGTGCGGCTAACTTCATTTCAAGAAAAATGATAGAAGATTCTCGGACCAGATTCATACCAGTCAGAATAAAACATGTTTGGCTAAGTTATATAATATTCAATCTGTCATATTTGATAGCTACAAATGAAATGATACAATTATTTTAATTGAATCAATTACTACTTACTTTTTTCAGCCACGATTATCAGCGATAAATATAAATATTTATATTGAAGTGATCTCTCGAAGTTGCTGTTATAACAGACAAATAACAGACTACTGGAAAAACAATCGAAAGACATGATAATGCGGAAAAAAAGTCAGTAGAATGTCATAAATTTAAAAAAAAAAGAAGTCGATATTAATGACAATCGACAATCTGGTAACATAAGAAGAAGAACAAGCGTCACTTTGACCATAACGGGAAAGCGTCTATAATGGATAACTCGTCAAAAAAACGCAAACGAGGTCCATACAAACGATATCTGAACTGTGGCAGTAACGATGAAATTCCAAAGCGAATATTGCATGGCTGGAAAGCTCAGGATAATATTAGTCAATTGAATCGGATGTAAGTTTTCAATTATGTGACCTATATATACCGATATTGTTCGGTGAGACTCGACGGCACGTACTGCGTGCGTGAGTCGCGTTCGAGACTACCACTGGTCATCCCCTTTATTTAATCACATTTTATTATTCGACAGAGTTTTAAACTCCGATGCAGAAGCTAGTTCAACAACAACAACGGTATGCAAATATATTTTCAAATATATCTCAGTTTAGTTCAATAAATATCGATCTGATAATTCATTTTTCATTGTGTTGTACGCATTTATAAAAATATTCATCTCACATATTTCTGTTCATTAAAGAAAAAGGTTGGTGAAGCGGATAATAGTGGAATGCAATGTGAAGTGTCACGAAAAAGTGATTTGCGTGGAGCAATATCCCCAACAGGCATCGAATCAGAGCTCAATCTACCAGATAATGAAAATTTGGTGAGTTTTACAGTTTATTTTGTATATTAGTTCAAAATTCATACTCGTCGGATCATAATTTATGTATATAGGGCTTTCCACGCCAACTCGACCAGTGTTAAACCCCGACCATGTCGCAATCATGTCAGATTTTTTTCCTCACCGTACTCATGGCTCATTTGACTGGTTACACTGGTGTTGCACTGGGCCGGTGTATCGTGTTTTGCTCGGTCGTTGATTCTGGTTGATTTATTGCACTCTTTCAGTGTACCGTGTTTTAGTGGGACGGCAGTGCAACACTGGTGCAATATTTTCGCTCGTAGGGCAGAAAGTGTAGGGAGCTTGTGGAGGTTTGGTGTAATAAAATAGAGATCTCCGACGCGCGAAAATCGATTATTATTTCCGATATTTTCAGTCAACGCGAATATTGACGAATAAATCAGAATTCTCATTAAGGAAAAACATGAAAGAACGAAATTTCATAGAAATTATTCATCAGTTTTCAGATGCGGAAGTATTAAGTACAGTAAAATCTATATTTTTTAAATCGGTAGTTTTGATGTAGTAGATGAATAATAGTATATTATTATTATTTGTTAGTTCAAGAATACCTTTTGTATTGACCGAGCAATTGCATATCATATTATTATTAAACAATGTAAATCCTAATATAACATGAGAGAATTTTCTTGACCGGGATTTTCAAACAGTACACTGCTTTCAGTGTACAGTCTACACTGGGCTACACTGCGCATTACACCGCGCACGCGTCAATTTACACTAGCTAAATGCAAAGTCTACACTCGGTGTAGGCCAGTGCAACACCAGTGTAACCAGTCGAATGATCCATCAGTGAAAAAGGCGTCCAGATTTTTTTTCAGATTTTTTCATTTAGCCATTTAGTTTTTATAATTTGTTGAATTCCATTGAGAAAGCCCTTTTTCAAAAATCTGTAAAAATTGTCTAAAATCCAGTGGATGATCTAGAACAGCCCCGCATCCTCAAAAATGTGGAAAGAATTTTTCTTCTATTTATTTTTTTATTCACCTTACTCGGAATTGTGAGATTTTGAAAACTGAAATTGACCGCGTCAGAGATGAATTTGTGTCAAAACGTACGAAAGAAATCGTATGAGCGGGATCGTACGGATCAAATCGTAAGTGCCGTTTTTTTTTTACGGTTTTCGAAATTTCCCAATCCTGAATTAAGTGAAAAAAAATGAAAAAAAAATTCTTTAGACATTTTTGAAAACGGCGGGCTGTTCTATGTCATCCACTGGATTTTTGAGTTTTTTCAGATTTTTGAAAATGGTCTTTCTCAATGGAATTTAAAAATGTATAAAAGATAAACGGCTATATGAAAAAATCTGAAAAAAAATCTGGATGCACTTTTCACTGAGTAGAATGTTTAAAAAAAAAACCTTAGATGATTTTGAGATTATCGGGGTTTAACACTGGTCGAGTTGGCGTGGAATGCCCCATATACAGTAGAACCTCGTTGATCCGAGGTAATGTGGGGAGGAGGTACCTCGGATGGGCGAAAACTCGGATAACACAATACACTGAGAGAACAGTTTGTTCATAATAAATAAATGTATTTACTCAGCCATTTTCGAAAAATATTTATCAACTGTTAGTATATTCGATAACCACGAATGAATATTCTGCTCCCTGAAAACATAAAGAAAAATCAGTGGTATTTCCATCACATACATCCTTTGTTAGACGCATTTATTCGCCGCAATGATATGTAACGCTTCATTCAAATGAAAAATCAGTTTAAACATCGTAGTAAAATATCTATTCGTTAGCAACGAAGATCTGTTTATTATTAAAATACCTCATTTAGGTATAATAGAATTCTACCAAATCGAAATTTGTTAACAGTTAATAACTGCATCTGTGGGTCACGTACGATTCCGTTTGCCTCATATCTGACTGTGATTGTAGTCAACAAATGACGTATTTGGTAAAATCTAACGGTAACTATTGACTGGTGCTACAATACAGCGCCATCAGAGTTCAGGCGTTCCATCGCGTGGTATACCAGAAAATGCGCGCCAGAACAAGTAGAGTCGACACCACCGTGGCATTAGTGCGTTAATCAAATTGAATTTGAATTAAAATTAATTAAAGTGATTGCAATAAGGGCAAAAATATGGACCAGCTATTGTCATCGTGGGAGCTTCTGGGGCTTAGCCAACAGTTTAAAGGCAGGTCAACGAAAACATGTATATCTCTGGTGCATGTTTAACCCTAGAACTACAAGCCGGGATATACCGTGATAATCCATAGAGATATTACCATAGAGGAGGTGAAACATAGGGCCACGTGTAAGTGGAAGCGTAGTTCGAATAAAAAGAGATTTTCAATTTCAATATGTGAAAATAAGTAATCGGCAAATATTCCCAAAACTCCTGCGTGACGTATAGAAACGTTCAAGCAACAGTTCACAGTGGACTGGCATCTGCTGCTGTTCTTTTTCATAATTTTTTCAGTAAAAAGCACGAAAAAGAATGGAATCAAACGTTTGCCCACTTTGGCTCAAAGCTTAAAAATTTGTAAACCTGACAGAGAATTTTTGGCTTAATTTAATATGAAAAATGAAATTTTGAATAATGTGTAGTCGCACGTAACAATATTCAAGGGGAAAGGATATGGTGCAATCATATCTTTTGTAGGTGAAGGCGCTGAGCTGCGGTGAAGGTCAACTTGGTTTTCTGCATTAAAAATATCTGAAGAGGTTTTTTAAAGTTGATGGTTTGTGAGATAAGAGCTGGGCAAGTTAGGTCAATAGAGGAAGTTCAAATTACCTGAATACTGTTCTTAATTTTTTTCGAACGTGTCTGAGATACTTATCTACTTGGAGTTGTTGAGATTAGGTATCACGGTCGAATAAGGTGAGGTCAATAAATTTGATCAATGATGTTATGATCGTTACTGTAATTTCTGGGTTCAATTAGTTTGTACCAACTTGTGATTTTTACTATCCATAACAAAGTATCTCAGACACTTTCCAGAAAACTTTAGAACAGTATTCAGGTGATTTGAATTTCCTTCCTTGACCCAACTTGCTCAGCTCTTATCTCATAAACCATCAACTTTGAAAAATATCTGGTCAGGTGTTTTTAATGCAGAATCTGATGCTTTTTCAGATTCTGTGAACAAAAGTACAGTAGACTCTCGATAACTCGCCGCCTGACGGACAGTAAAGCGGGGAAGTGGCGAGTTAGCGAGAGTCCCCACTCCGGTGCTGCGCCACCACTCGCCACGCGCACATCAGGCCGCACGGATCCAGTTTAGTAGCGGTGGTGGGGCGCAGTCAGTTGTGGTGGGGGACAGTTAGTTGCGCTGGTGTGTGTCTGTGTGAAAATTCACCCGCCGCTCCGGCGACTTACCGATCGGCGAGTTATGGAGAGTCTACTGTATACCATTCCATTTAAAAAAAAAAACAAGTTGACCTTCACCACAGCTCAGCACCTCCACCTACAAAAAATATGATTGCACCGTATTCGTAGATATCAGCCTGGGGCGATTAAAAAAAATCACCCGGTATGTACTATTTTCTTACATGACTAATAACATTAAAATAACATGATTTAAAAAAATTTATCTAACTTTTTTTAAACGACTGTGACATGGTTATTAAAACAATATATACCCATATATATGGTTTACGAGCTATATAAGTCAAACAGGCGACACTAATTGTCAGTGTCGTTGTCTGCGTCGAAGTCTTCCTGTTCGAAATCTTCTTCGTTTTCAGAACTGCGATTCAGAGTCTGCTCCAATCTTTAAATTTTCGCAAGCAGCTGCTCTTAGTCTTCATTCCCTTCCTCCGTCGCGAGTGACTGAATGAATTGCGAAACCCTTGTTTTGTGGAGCGGAAGACTTCTAGCATTTCGGTTTTGAATTCTGCCTTCGTTTCAGGGCCCCTAAAGAGTGGACACTTCTTCGCTGCCACTGAAAGAGAAAGTAAACGTATTTTTTTTTAAACGTATTTTTTTTTTTTTACTATGATTAAAAATATAAGAAATATTTAATAATCTGCACTTACAGTACAAGACATTGGCAATTTTTTTGTCACCAAACTTTGCACTCTTCTTGCAATCTGGCCACGTGAATGAATTCACCAACACGTCGGTCATAATTTGTTTCAAAGCAGAGTTTGAAAATTCCTGCACCCTAGATCCTCACAAGTTGCACAGATGTACATACTGGAAAAAAAAGTCGAATTATTCATTACGATGAACGAAGATTTGTTGATTAGATTTATTTTATGATAACTTATTTGTGTAGTGTGAAATAGGAAAAATGCTCTCACCAGCTTCTTACTATCAATTTCTTTAAATTGTTCCACCGTTTCAAGAGGAAAGCCTTCTAGTGGCTCGTACAACTGTACAGTTATTACCTCGCCTACATTGCGTTGACCGAATTCGCCCAGACACCGTTTCTGTTCTTCCAATAGGTTTTGAATTTACTGTTTTAATGCTTGATTCTCAAGTAGGATGTCTCGGTTCTGCTGTTGAATACCTTTATTCTGCTGTTGAATATCTTTAAGGTAAAAGTCCCCATCATGAGACGATGCACATTGGTTCGAAACTATCCAAAACGCGCGCATAATGTTCAAATGTTAATATCTCGGTGACTAGGCAAGCTACAAAAAATTTAAAAAAAAAGGGAATTAAAGCAGAAAGTCTGAGCTTGAGTTTGGGATCTTTAAATAGTTGATGCAAAATATAATTATAAAGTTATATTCATTTAAATACGTAAGAAAGGTCAACGCATTATATTCAAGAAATTCTTCAAATTTCAGAATTCTATAATTACAGATTATTAAAAGTATACATGTTATATAAATATTTGTTGCATATTGAAGGACCTGATTACAGAATCTGATTTTTTTTTTTATTAATTTTTTTGAATTATACAATAATGGGATTTGTATCGGCTTGTCTTTACTATTCTTTTTGCTCACTCATGTCTTCTTCCTCACTCACGTCTTCATCTTCGAATATTCGTGAACTATCCCGTAACAATTTTCTCACTTCATCAGGAAGTTCACGTGGTTTGACCAGTTTCTTTGTTGAAGCTCTCAAATTGGTGATGTAGGGGTCAGATGTTATTAAAAAGCGATTAAAAATATCTGTTAAATTCAAAATGCGAGAACTTCTTCTTGCAAATTGACTCCTGAACGTTTTGAAATCTTTGTTTCGGTGTTCTAACGCTTCTTCTGATAGCTGACCTACAATTGGGAAAGGTATATTTCATTAATTGCATGCATTTGGAAACTTTGGTATGATCAGTTTTCTTAGGTAATACCAACCCGCAGGTAAAATTGCATGAGATGTTATTTCTGCTCCATGAATGAGTACTTTATGTACCGTGGGAGACATAGGCCACCAGTGGTATTTGTCAATGAGGAATTGCGCAGTTTTAATTGCATATTCATCGAATTTTTGAGCATCCAGTTGTTTCGATGTATTTATCGCTGTCAGGATGATCGAAAATCGATGAATGAGCGATTCATCAATCCCGGTTATTTCCGAGGAAATTTTTTCTGCTTCAAAAAACTTCCGTGCAGTGTTTCCGTCATTTGAGGAACCAAAACCTAATTAATTACAGTGAGTGATACAGAATTTATTTTTACAGCAACATTTGATTACTGGTGTTCCTTATTTTATACATATAGCGCATTATTACTCACCTGGCTTCGGCACATCAACTAATAGACCTAATCGCTGTCTAAAACTATTTTGAATTTCTTTTTTACGGGCCTCTATCAATTTTTTCTCTTCAGCGGTTTTTCTCGCTCCTTTTTTCCTCAGATTGTCTGGTAGAGTAACCCTGCCGATTAATTATATCACAGTTATCTCTCGAACATTCATGCCTCATCTGAATAGGTCTATGTAAGTAGAAAAATACCTATAGGATAGGTGCAAAATAAACTCAAAAAATTTAATTCTCGCATGTAGTGGCGAAAATCCGTACATAAGAGCCTCGTGGTTTTTTGCATCGGGCTTATAATTCCTATTATTCAAGTCATTCATTTGATTGGGCCCACATTTGCAAATATAACATCTCTACAAAATTGAGAATAATAAAATATTTTTGTCTTCCACAGGTAAACTAATGCGTATCGTATATATATTGGGGTGCTTTTTAAAACGGTCATAGTAGAAGTTCAATGTTTCCACGAACTAAAATATCTCCAAAGAAATCTAAGAAATACATATAGCCAAAATCCTAGATACTCATTTTAATCCGAACGTTTGCCTCCAAGTTATCACATTTACCCATACAGATTATATACATAATACATGAATAATCTATATATTATACCGAGGTTGCGTTGTTTTTCTGTAATGTGTTAGCTGTTTTCCCATCGATCATGGTAATGAATAGCTGGTGATCGACTTGAATTGATTTATCATTGCGAGCTATATTCGTTGGAATTAAACGTAAAATATTTGAATGCACACGTTCATATTCTCTAGTGATTGCTTCTTTCGTTTCTTTTTCATATGCTATTCTTATTGGTCTGCAGTAGCTGTAGCGAAGTATATAAAAATTATGTGCATAACAGTATACGTAGTAAAATATTGTTGAATATTCGCAATGAATGCAATTCCTACCGAGTTGAAGAAGTAGTGGGGTTTTCCCATATAATGGATTTGTCGCTGTTAGAAATAATTCGGAGAGGCACTATTGTAGTTAGAAGTACCGAACAATCAGAATCAGAATCATTTTCAAATATTTGTTTAAATTCATTATGACCCGAACTTCCATCAAACCCCCATTTGTGAAAAACGGTTATTTCCGTTGGAATTTCAATTCCATGCAAACTTAAAACTAATCTGTCGGCTGTATGGCCTAAAAGACTTTGTAAATCCACGACAGCCTCTTGCTCTGTTATTGTTATTCTTTCTGGATAGCAAAGTACCTTGGCGTTTAATAAATCATGATAATTGGGATAGATATCAGCTCCTGAAAAAATCAGGCATGTGTTCTCATATACTCTAGAAATTATTTCATGGACATATGATTAAGATATAATTGAAGAATAAAGGATTACGGAATTTTTTGGAATTTTGTCTGAGGCGTATGTACTGAGTCTTTGTCATTCCGCAATCTAATAAAAGAGCTAAAGCTTCTGCACTGGTCATTTTTTGAATATTATTCGCATGACGGGCTCTAGACTCATTCGACAATTTTGCAGCTTTGCTAGGAAAAGCTACGCTTTCTTGAATTGCATTAGCAGCCTTCAAATTTCCCTCTTTTCTTAAAGAAGATGCAGCCGCGAACGTCAAAATCTCGCTCTCTTCTTTGCGTAAATCTAAATTTATTTAAGTAGTCGAAATACAAAATGTTGAGTTTGAACAGTAGAACGAAATTTTTCAAAATATTACCGGTCGTTCGTCGTCTTTTTTGCGAGTCACTCAATTCTTCGAATCGGGATGGTTTTCGCCCACGCGGCTTGCTTTGGCTGCGCGGAGTTATTTCTTTAGTATAAAGATCCAGATCGAGCCAGCCTTTATATCGACTTTCGATAGCTGTCCAATTTCTGGAGCATTGGGCCCATCGAGTCTTCCAATATACGATTAATAATCTCGCTGCATTCGGTTTTACTACTGCCCCATTAGTCCGCGCGTATTGTTCTATGCGATTAACCTTACTGGTATCAGATGCATTTTTTTCAAACAAAAACTTTTTAATTAATGATCGCCTGGTGAAATCTAAAATATTTGAATTGAAACAGGTGTTAGATCCAAGCCGCTGCGCATAACAATGAACTTACTTACCTGTTCGATCCATGTTCGAAATATGTAACTTTTCATTTGATCATAACACGCGTTATGTGCATTACAAAAGTTATCCGAAATAAAGGTTAATGGAAAGCAATGTTTGTGTGTTTCTTTAACCTCGATATCGCTGGCACAAAGCCGTTACTGCACTGATAGTTTCTTATTTAGAAAAGGACTATCGGTTGCTGGGAGACTTGTTTAGAAAAAATCTGCAATAAGATTATTATTGCGGAACTTAAAAGAATCCCGCGTAACCGAAAAAAAAAAATTCCAGCTGCTAATCTTGCAAGTATTAGCAAAAGTTTTTTTTACCGTCATATTATAGAGAAATGGTACCTTAGTATCCATAAAGATTCAGAGTGAGAACTGGTGAGAATCAAAAGTTACGTACGATTTTAATCTCAGGTTCCAATTTTCAATACAATAAAAACGCCTATATTGAACTGCTAATAACTTAGCACAGGATTGACATATTCACGTTTTTGAAAAATGAAAATGAGCGTTGAAATCTACAGAAAAAGGTAAAAAAAAAAGTAAGCTGACGTAAACGCAAAAAAATTTTTTATGAATTGTTGAATAAATTAAGAACTGAGCGTGTAGTCGTCGCAAAATTCTAGATTACGGAAAGCAAAAGTTGGCCTGTCGTAACACGACCAAGAATTTTTGTTGTCATGTATCACCGCTCATATTATCTCGTGGGAGTATCTCTAATTCGCGGAGCAACATATAAAAAAAATTTGCGAAAATTTTTTTTTTGCTATTTTGCGCGCGTTTTGGATAGTTTCGAACCAATGTGCGATGTCCCTATTCATGTAGTAGAACAACATATTGAAGGTTAAATCCAAAAAGGAGCTTCGGATGTCAAAAAGCGGAAGAGTGATTGAAACACTGAAGGCCATATTAACTATGTCTTCAGATGAAGCTCCACGTCGTCAAAGGTCCTCTAAGAATGCGATAACTGTCCAAAATGAACTGCAGCGACTACGAGCAATCGCCGAAAACATGATTGTAACAAATAAGAAAACTGTAGGCGAAGAGGAAGTTGCAGCAACAGCAGTGATCGAAAAATCCTTGCCAGACGTGCTACAATTCAACATTTCAATTTATACGAACATTGATCAATCTAATGATCCGTAAGTGAAGTATTAATTATATCAACCAAAATTTGTGGAACTAGAATTTACTGTTCAGTAGATAACGATCGTTTTTCCAACTTTCATCTAGCAAAAAAGCAAAAAAAGAAACTGATGAATCACCTCAACCTGAGTGTTCCGGAATACAAATACCAAACCCAGCAAAAGAAACTAACACTGCAGCGATGACGACTAAAGCGCTTGAACCTCGGTGCTCCAAAATACAGACACCCGGCACAAAGACATGAAAAAAAACAGTGTCTTTAATCTCATCGTACACTGAATTAATTAATGAGCAGAATATGGATATGGGCGGTGAAAACCTAGTTGATCAACAATTAGACGAGAATTTTGAAGAAAGTTTTGATGTCAACTCGGAGTAAGTACGAATAACCTTGAAGTAAGTGATATACAAATTTGTATTTTCCGTAAAACCTTCTTGTGATTACGAACTTATTCATACGAATTGCGTTAAGGTGCTATTTTATGCATGCGACAGCGACAACTGGCGCGCGACAAAACCACGCTGATTGGTTAAAAATCGACGGGGAATGGGTGTACACCCTCTCTCCGACAATTTTTAACCACACAGCGTGATTCCGTCGCGCGACAATTGTCGTAGTCGCATGCATGAAATAGCACCTTTAGCCGTATGAACCTAAAAATAGCTAATCTAATCCCTGAATTGCTTTTTTTTTTTGTAAATCAATCTTGTCACTTCTATTGCTACTATAGCTAGAACAGAACTGTTCGAAGTGTAATTTATTAATATCTTTTGTAATTTTACTCAATCTGTTTATAATAGTATTTTTCGATACAAGAGCGTAAAGACGGCAATGCCGCACAGCGAGTGTGAAGGCGTAGTACGAGCCCGAAGTCGAGTCGGAGGCGAGCCGAAGGCGAGCCAAAGACGAGACTTCGGGCTCGTGCTCTGCGCCGCCACACGAGTGGCATTGCCGCGTTTCGCTCGTGTATCGAACACTATTTTTTGCAACACCTACATCGAGAGTTCTGTTTTATGCCGTCTATGGGCACTGAAAAGTCTTTTAAACACTGGTGCGCTTTTAAACACTAGTGCGAGAAAGTTTTCTAGCACTAGTGTTTAAAAGACATTTTAAGTGCCTATAGACGATGCATAAAACAGGTCTTTCGATGTAGGTGTTGCAAAAAAAATTATAATTGCAGAGAAATTCTACAGCAGAATAAGGTAAAAGTCCCTATTATGAGACACATTTTCAGGTTGGTCGTACATTACCGCTATTATAAAATCTATTTCAGTGAATAATAAAATTTAAATTGTATTATACAATTATTTTATGATTGTTTGATAAATATGACTAGTTTTCAATGAATGTTTAAGTTCAAAATGAATAGAAATAGCCTTTTACGAGAGGAACCTCTATGACCCTATTTATGAGACACTTGAAAAGTATATGGCCCCAGTGTCTCGTGATGAAGGTCCCTATTTTTGAGACACTTCAAAAATCAACAAGACTCATTTTATATGAACTATTTATCAATTCGAGATTACTATACCTATAAAACAGGTAATAAACTTGAATTTGGAATAGCAAATGATTAGTATTTCATAAATGAAATGACTAATCAATACAAATTATCAAACTATTTAATTTATTTTATTTCTTTTATTTTCTTTTGCAGTTCTTTTACTTTGTCCATCAGTTTCTTCTTTTCTTCTTGTAACCTCTTTGTATTCTTTTGTTTTTCTTCTTTCATCTTTTTAAGGTTTTCCTTTTCCAATTGATGCTGGTACCATGCATCGGAGGTCCCCACGGATGGTAATTTTGACTTCCCACTTTTTTCAATTCTGACTCTTTTTTTTTTGGTAAATATTCCGACGGTAGAGTAAATATTTCCTTTAGAGGTCTTTTGGGTGAAGTATCTAAAACAAAAAACATATCTTGCAATTGTATAAAAAATTTGGACTGAAAATAATTCATAAAAAATTATTTGACGTTACCTTTATCAACAGTTATTGATGGAAGTTCATTATTGTTATTGTCTTTGATGAGTTCTGAAAAGAAAGTCACATTTATTGTTAAAATTTAAGAAACATGGAAATATCAAGTTGATATTCACATACTTGTCTGATGACTTTCAGTGAATGCAGGACTTATAGATGTAAATTGTGTTCCAATCTCGTCGTGTTGTAGAGATACATTTAAATCTTCATTTAACGAAATTGTCTGATCAACAGAAGTATGTTGATTTAAATCTATGAGAGTGTACTGCGAATCATTATTACAATCAATTGATGGTTCTTGATGGCTCACTTGATGAAGTTCAGACATGAATTCAACAATTTGTCCATCATAATCAAGAGAAGTATGTTGTTTGCAATTAACTGCATTATAATCACTGTCCTGGATAATAATCACAGGTTGTAATACTTGTTCTGTATTTATTGAGTCGATTATATTAACATGCGTAGACAGTTCATGATCGTTCGTAGATAGATCATGTATAGAAAAATTAGTATCCGAATTTATATCGTTAGATGAACAAGGTTCATACGCATTCAACATTTTTTCTGCATCACTTTGTGAATAATGATTAACATTTTCGAAGTTCTCCATTATTGGCTTTTGTTTCAAAGTATTACCTATTCATAAAAAAGTGCGTATAAATATTGAAAAATATATACCGTGAAGTTTTGAGGAAGCGGAACGATGGGCGTGCTATAGTTCGACCAACACACGCTCGCGTTGCGTACGTGAGCTGCCAGTGACTGCGAGTAGAAGCCCACGTACGCAACGCGAGCGTGTGTTGGTCGAACTATAGCACGCCCATCGTTTCGCTTCCTTAAAACTTCACGGTATTAAATTATTCAAACAAGTTAACCGGAAAAAAATTGAGTACTTATGTAAATAACAATAATTCGATTGAAAAAAGTTAATTGAACTTGAAATTTGATTTTGTATAATATAATAAATTGTAAAAATCATAATAATAAATTGTATATATAAAATTTGAAATAAGAAATTGTAAATATTAATTGTGAAAAGATAGAAAAACGTATAAGAGTCGGATTATTGATTATTAATCAATACTATTTGATTGTTTATTTGAAATACCCGTAGCATTTTTCGAAATTGTGAGCCAGTAATCGAATAATCCCTTCTTTTGCAAGTCTCCAATCCATGATCCGCTGATTGCTGCATTTTGGAATTCAGAAAGCGTATCTGCTGGTAAATTTTTCTCAAATTTTAGTAAAAACTGTTCATCTTCAATGTCATCTGAATGAGAGTTATCAATTTCTTTCTGATGGATGGTTTGTCTTGATTTTTTACCCTTCTGTAAAATATCGTAGTCTACTGCCTTGGAATCAAACGGGTGAAGTCCTGACCCCTTGAAACCACTAACTACGACATTGCTTTCGTTATTCATGTTATCTAAAGTAAACTTCAGAACAAGAGGAAAATTTTCTTTCTTAATTTGTGCAACACCTTCTTGGTTTTTCCACTTAGGTACACATTTTTTCCATACGTCTTTGAAAGGCCGGAAAAATGAAATATCCAATGGTTGCATTATGTGAGTGGAATTCGGTGGTAGCATGACCAATTCTATCTGCTTCTCTCTACAAAAGGTTACCAACGGCAAATTAAGATGTGATGAATGATTATCCATGTATAAAATAACAGGAAACTCTGTCTGCTGTTCGACAAGCCACGGATAAAATACATTTGTGATGTATTCATAGAAGGTTTCTGTGGTCATCCAACCGTTGTCTGATACTCCAATACCCCATCCTGTAGGAGTATTATCCACTATTTTCTTAGGCACAGTTTTTTTAGAAGAGTACATTAGCATCGGAGGAGCATGAACCCCATCAGCCCTATACATGAACAAAACCGTCAGAGCTTCTTTGCCACCATCAACAACTTTGTAAACTGCACGTGATCCTTTTTCCGCCAACACACTCTCTGCATCAGGACACAGAAGTAAACTGCTTTCATCACAGTTGAAAATTCTTGTAGGAGAAATATTAACTAGATTTTTACTTTCTAAGTAATCTCCGGAATTTTTAAACCACTCCTGCAATTCTTCACGACTAACAGCTGCTCTACTAAGACTCAAATGCTGGGGTTTCCTGATAGATAGTTCTGGATGTCGTCTCCTAAACCCTTCATACCAGTGTCGACTTGGACGGTCATCTGTAAACGAAGTTTTTATTGCTGCCTTTTGCACATATTTTTGAACACAATCTAATAACTCTGTTTTTGTCACAGATGCTCCCATTGAAGCCCTATCCAACACCCATTTGACAATTTCATGTTCTTCTTTAGATGACAAGACTGTTTCTGGTCCTGACTTCTTTTTTATCTTGTCAAGCCCAATGTTTTTTTTTCTGCCTAGAGTAGCTACAGGCACTCCAAAAGCAGCGGCTGCTTTTCGCAACGACAACCCCGTGTCTTTCATCGCTTTGAGAGCATTTTCTATATTTAACAGAACATCCCGGAGCGGATAAGAGCTGCCTGCCGTGCAATCCAGAGGGATGTTCTGTTACGAACAGTTGATGGGTTCGAGAGGAGAGTTCGGCCATGTTTGAACATGAATGTGGGAATATTTGAACACCTTTAGGAAGTGTTCAGAGTACACTTACATGCAGAATTCCGAGTCTTAAAATACTGCGGAGGTGACAAGCCGCAGAGACCTAATCCTTGTGAGTGTTACACGCACACGCGCACCAAAAATTGTTCTCACCTAAGAATTATGATCTTGAATGGAAAAATGTTTTTCACAAAAGTTGTTGGTTTCAATTTGACAAGTTCTTTGGTGAAAAAGAAAAGTCACGCTTCCATTTAAAAAAAAACATGTTAGTCATCTTAACTCCGCCATTTTATATTTTGGACCAAAACAAAATTGTTTTTAAACGTCCCCTTGCAAACCCTCAAAGTTTCACTCAGTTCTCGATCGGAGTCGTATTTCGCGAGATAAATCGGGTGCAAGATTAACATGGGACACCCGGTATATATGTCTCGTATGAGTAAGGGATATGTCCATGCGGTTTCCGACTACTCCAACTACATTCATCGATAGCAAAGGAATTAATGACTGACTTGGATCCAACTGAAAAAATGTCCTGTTTTCTAAAAATATGCTATAACCTGATGACAAGTTACAAAAGAAAAAAATCAGAAATGAAAAAGGTATCCTGAAGGTTTCGAAACTATCATTATTCTACTTTCTTATGAATTGAAATGTCCCAATTTTTAGTAGGGGAAGGTAGGGCGAAACGGACCGGGAGGGCAAAACGGACCGCCCAAAAAATTCCTTTTGAATTGTTATAAAAGATTTAATGATGCATCGTGAAGTTAACCCTCGAACTTAGTAATATTTTGAGGAAGGTCTCAGTCAATCGAGTCGAGTCAATTATCCTTTTTTGGTCATTTGCGATGACTTGACTGAGTTTGACTCAACATGATTGACCAAGACCTACCTCAAAATATTACTAAAAATTGAATGGTTCTCACCTGAAAATTATGAACTTGAGCGGAAAAATGTTTCCCACAAAAGTTGTTCGTTCAGATTTGATAAATTTTTGGGAGAAAAAGAAAAGTCACGTTGCCATTTAAGAAAAAGATGTTGGCCATCTTAACTCCGCCATTTTTCATTTCGGGTCGGAACAAAAATTTTTTTTAAACGTCCCCCTTCGAACCCTCAAAGTTTCATTTCACTCAATTCTCGATCACAGTCGTATTTCGCGAGATAAATCAGATGTAAGATTAAAATGGGACACCCGGTATATGTATATTATATCCAATGCAGCTATATCATGAATGCGAGAACATCAACCACAAGAATCTATCAGACGTCGTGTTGGTTTCCGTATGGGAAGTGTAGATATAGCTTTTCAAAGGAGATCGCAGATCTGCGACGGAAAGATGAGAAGAAAAACCCATATGAAAACCGCAGGAGAAAAAGCCGAGATGTAAAAGGTCAAGGATGTATGGGCATCACAACAAAAATAATGGGGAAATTTTTTAAAAATTTGGATCTATAGATTTTATCCTTGAAAAAATTCAACAAAAATTTCAAGCTCTTTAGGAAGCTTGTTTAGGAGCACTGAAAGAAACAGTTGGTTGTGGTATCCACTAATTGGATACTGGGGAGCCATCCCATTTGTTGGACGGGACAGCCATTTTAAATGCAGGAGTTGAAATTAGTTGTATCACCCAACTGAGTTTTTAGCTGGTCTATCATTCAGAGCAGATGTTCTGACTGATTATTCCTCAACCAAGGAAAAATGGCCAAGCCAGCTAACCTTTTCTTTGAGTGAGAAAATTGGATTAGAAAAATCGACAAAATAACACGTTTTCTTATGGGTAAAAGTAGTAAAAAAATTATATCCGTGTTAAAAATGACGAAAAAAATCTGAAACTTTTTATGTCAACGGGGGAAAATATCTGATTCTCGTCTGATCATTTTTGCATTGATTAGGAAGCCCGTTCTCAAAAAATTAAATGATTTTTCCCGAGTAGCGAGAAAAAAATCCTAAAAAAAAAAAAAATTCTAGGTGAACGGGAAAAATTTCTGATTCTCGCCTGATTATTTTTGCATTGATTCGCTAGCATGTTTTCAGAAAATTAAATAATTTTTCCCGAGTATTGGGCATAAAAGTCACTCCACGCCAATTTAAAGTTAGCTGAAATTGAGTGTATTGCCCATACATCCTTAAAAGGACAGCCCTAGAACTATTTAATGCAACTGCATAGTGATTAATCTCGGATCGAAAAATTTTCATTCTAATAGCGATTTCGATTTGCTGCTCTTTGTCTGCTCTGTGGCGCTCCGAGTGTACTTCTATCGCACTCTGATATAGGAGATAGAAGAGGATAAAAGTGCACTTAGTGCACACTAGAGCAGCAAATCGAAAACGCTATAAGCCTTCAGCAATCTTCAATTTTCAATACATTTTTTGTGTCGACGAGTCGATTCTCGAGTTACATGGTCTCACCCTTTTTCTATACTTCACGCTCATTCACACAGTCACACTCAGAAAAAAGTCGATAGTCACGTGAACCAAAAAAAGTCATATATTTGAAATTAATTTCTAGTATTAATTATTATAGTACGTATAACTATTCAGTAATTGCCAAAACTCAAGCAAATTGATTCATACAACAAAAACTTTTTAGTGATCTAAAATTGTTTTTGTACCTAAAGAGATTTGGTCGAGAGTAAGTGAGTTTTAAGGAGGGTCCTCAGTTATTTTACGGAAAAAGAAACGCAATGATGTACAGCTTTGAAATTTTAAGGATACATTCATTAATTACTCCTAAATGAATCCTCAAAATTCCAAATACGTTTACCGTACAAATTGTTGAGAAAAAAAATAATGAAACGTTGAATTCCACATTTTTTTTATAAATAAAAATGGCAATGATGCACAGGAAAACTTGATTGAGATATATATTCTTAGGCAGTTAAACTTTTCATTTCCACGATAAAAATACCCACTAACCGTTCTAACTTTTGAGAAATAATTAAAAAACTACGAGATAACTTCGGATTTACTGTCAAATTGAAGGTGCCAAACTCAATAGTAATCAAAATAAAGCATTTCATTAAAGCCGAGTTTACAATTTTGCCGCCCTAGGCACTTTTGGATCTGCGCCCCGTGCCCGACGTGAAAATTAACCGGCATTTGATTTTCATTCAAATATTATATATGGGGCATTCCACGTGAAATCGACCTGATCAAAACCCGGACCCCTCAGAATTGGTTCAAACTTTGATAAATGTTTGTGTCAGTTGATGAGAGTATGCACGAATTGTCTTAGATTTTTAATCGAAAACGTTCAGACGTTAGCAGCTGATACGAATGTCCGAGTTTTAATTGAGTTCAACTCGAAAACTACATATCACACGAAAAAAATGTTGAGTATGAAAAATGTTCAGTTTGAAGTGTACTTCAAAGTGATGATATGAAATGGAATATTTCGTATCAAGGGCGTGAAATTTTGTACCCACGTGTGATCGCCGTGCACGAGGGCTGGTGAGGCCGGCCCGAGTGATTACGGCATCACTCGAGGGTATAAAGTATTACGCCCGTGTTGTGAACGATATTTTTCAATGCAGTTGGCGTAAAATTCGATTTTATCTAAGCAGAACAAGTTGTAAAATCGGATTTTACGCCCACTGCAACGAAAAAAAATATGGCAACTCCGAAAAGTTGAAAGAATGATGTAAAAAACAAAGACAATGATGTAAAAAATAAAATAATGATAAAATTATTGAAAAATTAGTTTTTCAAATTTCTCAAAAACCATACGTATTTTCTGCTCAAAATTTCAGAGGATATTACCCTACAGTGTGAAAACAACGTGTATACATTTTACGTTTATCATGGGGGCGGATTTCGTTTAGAAGAAATGAATTTATTTGAAAAAGAAATTCATAACTTCTGAACAACGTTTTTTCTTAGAAATAAATTGAGTACAAAAATTAAGGCTGTTGAACCAAATCCGAGCACGTTATGAAACTTAGGCACATTTTTCAATTTCAGAGGAGTATCCTCGGCAATTTCTAGCAAAAAAAAAAAACGCATGGTTTTCGAGAAAGCCGGGAAACCATGTTTTTATTTTCTTCTTCAACTTTTCAGAGGCTTAATATTTTTTTGCATACCATGTCTTCAAAGTTCACTTGAAACTGCAACTTTTATATTCTTAACATTTTTTTTTTTTGTATGATGTGTAGTTTTCGAGTTATACGCAACTAAAACTCGGACATCCCGCACGGAAATAGAATATATGCGACATATATGTAACATATTTGTTTTTGGCCGAAAATTATATTTTTATATATTTGAAATATATCTCGAATATATGTCAACATAAATGTTGCGGCATATATGTCGCATATACGTCGACGTAGATGTCAACACTATCAAACATACATTGTTTTTGGCCGACCTGTATATTATAAATGCGACATACATGTTGCATATATTTTTTGCAATAAATATTTTCGCGCGGGATCTTCAAAGCGAAAACTATTAAGGCCCATCCCTAGTCGCCCACCTCCTTTTGGTCGAAATGTGTTACATCTCGATTATTATCCGAGCCCAGGCGTCGAAACTGCAAAAAAGAGATGCTTAGCGCAACTTCTATTTCAATTCCGAACACATACGTCCAAAAAAATGTTCGTTTCGTGCGAAATTAGAGTCTACAGATCGATTTTACATTGTTACGAAATTATTCAAATTCGGATAATTTCGTAACAATGTAAAATCGATCTGTAGACTCTATTTTCGCACGAAACGAACATTTTTTTGGACGTATGTGTTCGGGATTGGAATAGAAGTTGCGCTAAGCATCTCTTT
Source organism: Tenthredo livida (assembly GCA_963992785.1). Lineage (NCBI taxonomy): Eukaryota > Metazoa > Arthropoda > Insecta > Hymenoptera > Tenthredinidae > Tenthredo > Tenthredo livida. The sequence goes on along the minus strand of OZ023069.1, from coordinate 24,514,101 downwards.
TTTGCAGTTTCGACGCCTGGGCTCGGATAATAATCGAAATGTAACACATTTCGACCAAAAGGAGGTGGGCGACTAGGGATGGGCCTTAAATCTAGATTGTCAATTCTGCAGCCTGCAGGCTATACTTTAATAGTATTTCTAATATTATTTCAATTCCTCTGGTTCAGGTGTATGATTGAAATGTGAGATGGGCTGCAGCGCTTTTTCATTTTTCCTCGAAGGGAAAAAAAAATTTACGTCTTATCCTAATCTGCCGCCCCTCAAACTGTGCCGCCCTAGGCCAGTGCCTACTTGGCTTATGCTTAAATTCGGCGTTGTTAAAAGTTCATTATTTTTTCCCGTAAGCTGCAGCTAACTGTAGGCCCATTTGAAGTTTACCCCACTCATCGTCTTGAATGCGACTAAGGACCCTTCTTAACTATAACTACACCTTTTCTTTTCTAGTATATGTAAGCATACATTTTTGTCATCTGAAATGATAATTTTTTTTTTCTTTACTTTTTTCCATCCATTTTATGATGCTCAATAGAATGTACAAAAAATGTAATATATCGAATAATTTCTTTTGAATCTAATAAATAAATTGTTTTTTTTTAATCAGTAACGTCGACTATTTACATAATTGATTTGACTGGAAACAGTTTTATTATAACAACACGGAGAGATGAGAATAGTAATATTTACCATCCTACATAGTAACCAGACTCATTTTCTTATAGAATCATAAATGATACTATGTGAAATAGGAATCATTACTATGATTCTGGTAACCATTACTATGCTGCATGGTAACTAAGCAGATGTTATGCTCAAAAATCTACGTTACCATGTGACATAGTAATGGTTACTGTGTGACATTGTGAATATTACTATTCTTTTCTCTCTGTGAATATATTATTGTTATGAAAACTCTGAAAATATAGTTGAAGCGCTATTTAACTGTAATTGTATTGTTAACTTAACTCTTTTTTTTCTCTGAGTGCATGAACATCAATTTGGAGACCGACAAAATTCTTCGCGCATTAGATTCGTTACAATTGATTTACCATTTCATGTGTACATAATCCAGGAAATATTATCTTCATTCGGTTGGGAGGAATTTTCGATGCTGTCCATGGAACTCATTTCCGGGTGAATGACGTAGCTAAAATTGTACAAAAACAATTCATCGAAATTCAGACGCGATAGTTTGTTCACCTCTAAAGGTCGGGTCGAAGATAGCTTCACACAAACTCCGGTCTGTACCAGTATCTGTATTGGGAATGAATTTCAGCGTTCTGCGATAAGAGGTGATACCCATAAATATAATTTTGAAGAAGAGTGCTTTTAGATCAGAATAAACGTGAAGACTCTAAAACCATTCGGATTTCGGCCGACAGAGCCCAAGTCCGTTCAAGAGACTCGGTAGAGTCTCGCGCCAAGTACATTAAAAAGGAGCGCGTCGACGACAGAGTATCTTTACCGCGACGGCTGCTTTCCGGCGGAGTGGGGATAAAATGACGATCTCAGTAATCGTATTTATCAATCATATTGAATGATTTGCGCTTAATATTCGGAATGAGGATTCACTCAGCTTTAATTTGAGCCCAAAATCGACCCGATCGGTCCACGGAGAGCTGAGTTATGATCGTTTTTTCATTTGGTCGACGATTTTACACTATAACGTTTGAGTCCGAATTCACAATGGTCATCCAGCATGCCGTTCTATAAATAGCTTTAGTCAAAAGTTCCACGCCGTGCCGCTATACTAGAGTGTCCTCTCTGTCAGATAAAACTACATAGAGAGTGCTGTGAGTGGTTCTGCCGTCCATGGCGCATGCCCGGGCATATGGCCGTTATGGGAAATGTCGTGACAGATGAGAAATATGGTTCAAAGATTACGTGTATACGGGTAGCTTCATTTGCGAAACAAAGTTTGGAATTATTCAGAAGAAGTAGAAAATTGTTGAAATTATTCCCGGTGTCCTATACATGAACAATACATAATATCTACTCAATTATGATTCGCTTACCTGACAAGACTTTGAGGTTATGTGAAATCTGTTACATTAATCGTAATATTTTATCGATGATTATTGACAAAGCTGTAGACGTTTTGTAAATTCTCCAGGACCGGCTACGTCATAGTCTATGATAAACTATTTTCGCGCACAGACTAGCTTTTAAGGGGAGACTTCGATGAAATTTTAATAAAAACGATTTTAACGGTTTTCAAAATACTAAAAAAATTGTAATCAAAAATTCCCTGCATCAAATTTCAGATTATGGTAGTATGTGTATTGAAAAGAAAATTCAATCCTCTGAGTTGAAAGTGCATGCCCAAGAAACCTTTCGCAGAGACTTTTCTGTGCACCGCTGCCAAAAACTCCCTGCGGATGGCAGTATATGTACTGAAAGAAAATTTCAATCCTCTGAGTTGAGAGTGCATGCGGAAGAAACCTTTCGCAGAGACTTTTCTGTGCACCGCTGCCCAAAACTACTTGCAGATGGTAGTATGTGTATTAGGAAAAAATTTTAATCCTGTGAGTTGAGAGTGCATGCCTAAGAAACCTTTCGCAGAGATTTTTCTGTGCACCGCTGCCAAAAACTCCTTGTGGATGGCAGTATGTGTATTGAAAAAAAATTTTCATCCTCTGAGTTGAGAGTGTATGCGCAAGGAACCTTTCGCAGAGACTTTTCTGTGCACCGCTACCAAAAACAACTTGCAGATGGTAGTATGTGCATTGAGAAAAAATTTTAATCCTCTGAGTTGAGAGTGCATGCCCAAGAAACCTTTCGCAGAGACTTTTCTCTGCACCAATGCCAAAAACTCCTTGCGGATGGCAGTATGTGTATTGAAAAAAAATTTTAATGTAGAAGAATGATAGGAGAAAGTCACGAAATCTGTATAGTGAATAAAAAGTAAAAAGAACATAAAAAAATTGGAAGAGATATAGGAAAGAGGGGCGGGCCAGATGGGCATCCTTAAAAAAATTTCGTACTTCAAAATTGAAAAACGTTTCGAATTTCATTATTTACTTGCTCTAGTAAACTTAGAACACCAAATCAACTACACATCTTGACAACTTTCGGAAAGGTGGCAAAAATGGGTAAGGAAAAGTAACACAGTAGAACAGTAAAAAGTATTCCAAAGTAAATACGAGAATAAATTCAGAAGATTTTTCAATTTTGAAAAATTTCGACAATATTATAGGGTGCCCATTAGGGTGGATTGTTTTTTTTTCGTTCTTGTTTTTCATGGGCACACGAATAAAGTTATGAGGAATCAAAAAGAAAAAATCTGTGCAGAAACTTGACAACATTGGACAATATTTAGAGGTCGCTTTCTTTAAGTGTCCATTTTGCCCGCAGTTGCGAACTCTTCAGATGAGGGCATTCAACACTCGATATCAGTCAGACCATGGTTCTTCGGTGAAAATTTGGACATCCATTCCTTCAAATCTCTATTTGAAGCGTAAATTTCTTAGGGTGCCTAGTTTGCCCGCTCCTTCCCCACATACCTATACAACCATATATGGATGTGGAGTCAAAGATTGGTGATACGAATTTGTACCAAACAAAATTCTACAAAAAGTAATGAGATCCCCCCAAAAGCACCTCTGGTGCAAAAACCTTCCGCCAAGTACATTAATGTGCCACCAAACAATCAGTAAATTATCTCCGTACAAAAATTAGTTTTTGATATCCACCTATGACAATTCCTTTATTATTCACCTACAAAAGTATGGAAATGAGATACTACTATTGCCTGCACATATCGCCAAGCATACTTGCCCCTTAATTTATGTCGATCGCGTTATTGAGACTCAACGTAGTTTTTCTAGCCACATTTAAAAAAATTGATATTCGATAATTATAGAAAGAAAAAAATTAATTTGGAGGTAGTGGGACTTGGCGGGCTTTTTGTGGAATCCTATAGTGTTATAAAATATAGGCCCGCCAAGTACCACGTACTCCAAATTAATTTTTTTCTTTCTATAATTATCGAATATCAATTTTTTTAAATGTGGCTAGAAAAACTACGTTGAGTCTCAATAACGCGATCGACATAAATTAAGGGGCAAGTATGCTTGGCGATATGTGCAGGCAATAGTAGTATCTCATTTCCATACTTTTGTAGGTGAATAATAAAGGAATTGTCATAGGTGGATATCAAAAACTAATTTTTGTACGGAGATAATTTACTGATTGTTTGGTGGCACATTAATGTACTTGGCGGAAGGTTTTTGCACCAGAGGTGCTTTTGGGGGGATCAATAACTTGTTTTGAGATTTCACATGCACTGTCCAAATTCACGAAATATTCCTGTGCAGACAGAAAAAATGTCTGTTTTATATTGTTATGTTGCCTCGATTGATATCTACAATTATCTATTTATAGTCAGCTCGTGACATCTGAGATGCGAGTTTCCGCGTATTTTTCTCTTGGGTTTGAGGCTTTCCGAGAGGATATGATAATTCCGGTATCATGGGCGATAGCAGGGGTAACGGTTATAAAACTGAAGCGATTCGTAATAAGTTTCATACTGCGATTTCGAAGTGCTACTAGATTCATCGCTGAAATATGTATATATATTCAACTTTTGAGTTATAAATTATAATTGGGATTGCACTAGGTTTATACGGCACATTGCAATAGTTAACGCACACACGGAAAAGCTTTGCGATTGGCAAATAGTTTTACGTTCGATTCGAGGCTCGTGTCACTCTCTCAGAAAATCTAAGAAAAACAAGAGAAAAAAGAAAAGAATCATTCTTCACCGCAAAGTCACGTCAATAATGACGAACGGACAAAGACCATCGCAACGTGCTGTACGAATTGCCAAAGCATTATTAGTACTCGCTGGTTGCGCTGCCCACTCTATTTTCGAGGTTGCTGCTGCACCTGTCACATCGCAAACTGAAGCCGTGGTGAGTAGCGCTGAGAATCTGATAAATACCGATAGCCCAGTTACTTTAGGTTTTCACTTCGGAATGAATCCCACTAAGCTGGATTCTGGTATACAACTTTGATTTGAAGAATCAAACAACATATTAAAAGTCCCAATCCATTGGTCGCCGGCGTCCTTTGAAAATGGCGGCCGATATGCGGAAAATCAGTTTTTACCAAATATCTGTGCATATATTGATCCTGCAATAAAAATGATGAAGCACTAGAATAAAGTTATTCAAATTCTCTACAAAAAAGGTATGATATAATTTTTTTGTACAAGCAAGGGTTTTTGGGTGAGCGCGTGAGCAATGTGACCGTAGCGTTCTAAGTGCTCCGTATACAGACCGATTCTGTGGAAAGTAACGCGCCTAAAAGGTAAGCAAGCGCGAGACACCTGCATTGAGCAGCTCAAATGTCGACGATTTGGTTTTATTTATTACGCGGGAAATCATCTATGAAATCGTAGGACGCTTGATGTGCAGAAGAGTACTTGGAACATTTAGTCCCAAATACGCTGACTGTACTTATGAACTCTTGCGTATAACCTGTGGTGTGATAGATTCTTCGATAAACTACGAATAGCTATGAATAACCATGAACAACTATGGAATTTCTAAGATTTTCTCAAGGAATTCGGTCGTTTCTCAGAAATTTCGTAGAAATTTCGTTCCAAATATGGCCAATTTTCATAGAATTTCATTTTTTCTCGTAGATTGTCGGAAAACAGCGTTATTGTTCCCAATTGGCTCTTCTACGTTGTCGTAGGATTTCGTAGTCTTTCGTAGTTACGCTGTTCCATGCGACAGTCTACCAAAAAGTACAAAATCGTAGAAGTCTTTAAACGTACAAGATATAATATAATATGTTGTACGTTCAAAGATGTCTCCTACGTTTCACAGAATTTCGTACTTTCTCGTCGATTGTCGTACAACAGCGAACTTTTTCATAAACGATTTTCGTCCGGATTTCGTAGTTCTTCATCGATTGCCGTAGAATCGTGTACATTTGTATGATCGATTCGAGGGTGACGATGTTTCTGCTAAATTCAGATGGAAATTGGAACATTTTCGTAATGCCTGGGTACAAAATTGTGAATTAGAATATTTTTCCATAACACAATTGCAGTGAATCTTCACGATTTTGTCAAAATCTACATTCTCCGTCTTCGAAATTACTAAACGGAATTCCAATTCGACATTCGTTTGGGTAATCTTTTAATTATCATTAGAGTATATGGTTTGCAAAAAAAAAAAAAAAAAAAAAAACGAACTTTCCGCGATCAAAGTCCACGCATAGGGAAGTAACCTTTCGTAGCAAAGATACTGATAAGACATTGCGTAGAAATTCCTGCAGTATTAATTACCTTTTTGCAGTATAAATTACCACAATTCTAGTATTTGGCACATTGGAGGCCACTTGCTCAACACGTACAAATTTGGATAATTATTTATATATTTATATTGAAACATTTTTTCGAAAATAATTCGATGAAATTTCATAAACTCAAGTAAAATTTTACAAAATTATGAAATACCATACAAACCTATTCGAAATTATATAAAATTATACGGTAAGATGTTATAGACAGCGATTCTCTGGAAAGTAACGCGCTTCGTCAGCATATAGACAACCCAAACATCAAGCGATTGTGTTTTATTTTGCATGTCGCGTGCCCTTCGGCTTTGTTCTCTCAGTCTCTGCAAATGTACCGAATGTAACTCCATCATTTCGAAAATCCGGTTCTTCTTAGTTTTTTTTTTGTAGGAAAACGTGGGAAAGCATAGAAATTCTTACTGTTCTACGAAAATTGTATGAAACGTTATTGCGCTTCCTTATGAATTCAAATGTTTTAATTTTTAGTACAAAATCGTAAAACGTGGTAGAGAATCGTAGAAAATTGTAGGAATTCGTACAAAATTTATGTTCGACTTCGCATGTTTTCGAAGTTTCTTACTTCTCCGAAGTTTTTCGTAGAAGATGTCGTAGATAATTTCGGAAATTCTTGCTATTTTACGAAAATGAACGAAATTTATGTTCAACTTCCTGTTCACCCAAACTTTCTTACTTTTTCGTAGATTGTTGTCGAGATTCGTGAAAATTTTGTAGCAATTTGTAGTTTGCGTGGAAATTCATAATTTTCAGTAGAACTTGCTATTGCAGAATACGAATTTTGAAGATTAACTACGATTTTCGAAGATTTTTTACATAATTATACGATTTACCACGAATAACTAGGATTTCTTACACAAAACTACGAAATCCATTTCTTGTTGAACTCGTAGAAATTGTGAGTTTTGCGTATTTTTTCGTAGAAATTATTTTCATCAAGGACGACATGAATTTTCGTCTGTTCATATGGAAATGGTCATGAATTTCCCTGTGTATGAGGTTTTCATACACGAAAGCGATTTATCATTTCATCCAGAGCCTCTCCTCATTTTCAATTTCGATTCAATACGGTATAAGGTCCTTATATGATGCAAATGTCAATTTCTGAAACACAGAAATAATTAACAAATGTTTCAAACTTCCTTCAACTGTGTTCACCTTATTCCTATCGATGGAAGATTGCAGCATTCGTCTTAAATTACTTGAACAGCAATCAACAACAATAAATTGAATCAATCTTTATCGCTTTCCAGGGGTACTTGTCCCAGTTTGGATACTTGCCGCCAGTCGATCCAAATAGCCGAACGATTATATCGGGCAAAACATTTTCCAAGGCGATCTCCGAGTTCCAATCTTTCGCGGGGATCAATGTCACTGGTACGTAAGAACAACAAATATATACCAGATACTTAATCTGTTATTGTATTATCATGAATCGCGAACAGGGTCACATTTCTTGAAAAAGTTATTTTCGAAAAATCATACAAACGCGTTGATTATTCATTTTCATTCTTCAGGTAATCTGGATGCCAAAACGGCTCACATGATGAACATGCCGAGATGTGGTGCTAAGGATAAAGTTGGAGTCAGCGAGAGTAACGACTCCAGGAGTTACGAATTTTTCGGTACATTATATTTTCATATTCATATTGTTGGATGTACATACATTAGATCCTCGATTATCCGAACCTCTGTTATCCGAACCACGATCGCTTTAACCGAACTCTCTATTATCCGAACCTCGACTAGTTTTTTTTTTTTTCATCTTCATGCGTGTATTTTCCGCGTTTTATAACATAGTACCGTATTATTATTAAGAGAAGGTATCAGCCGATACACTCAGTGAAATTATTACTGTCAAATTATTAACTGTGTGACTTTTTGCCACCCCAAGGAAATAACTACAGTTAACTCCATTATTTTCGTTGCTTCATTTTCAGTCATATTTTAATGAATAATATGATGAGAAAAAATTACGGACGATCCGGGAATCGAACCCGGGCCTACCGCAGCCTATCCGTGGACGTATGCCAATAGACCACCTTGCTCGCCCACGGACCGCCGTCATCTTTCTCATCACTTTGACTCTATCGTGTACTATTTACATTATTATTGAAAGAAGGTATCAGCCGATACACTCAGTGAAATTATTACTGTCAAATTATTAACTGTGTGACTTTTTGCCACCCCAAGGAAATAACTACAGTTAACTCCATTATTCTCGTTGCTTCATTTTCAGTCATATTTTAATGAATAATATGATGAGAAAAAATAATTTTCTCATCATATTATTCATTAAAATATGGACTGAAAATAGTACCGTATTGTTCTGAGTATAGGTCGAGCTTTTTATTGACGAAAATCGCGTGAAACAGAAAATTCAGAACAGTTACGACGATCAAATATAAATCGAAATATGAATGACAATTTCTTTGTAGGAGTCGGCTAGTTATATTCAGTCTCTAAACAAAATTTCTGCTATCAAAGCTTAGAATCAGATGTCGACTTATACTCAGAACAATACGGTATTCATCTATTTGAACGACGGCGTGAAATTTTGAAATTAAATGTACATCGAAGGACTGCGCGCCATTACAATGTTGCAAACAAGGCGATTGGTCAAACGTGTTCAAGCTTGATTCGCCTGTCAGGGCATTAGTGGTGAGCTCGCATATTTATTCTTATCGGTAGTCTTTATTTAACTCTAGGCAAACTCACATTGTGTACCATTACTGTTCCATTATCCGAATTTTCGATTTTCCGAACTAGGCCCGGTCCCAATTGGTTCGCATAATCGAGGTTCTACTGTACTTACAATGAGAGACAAGAGGTTTGCAGGTATGTCGTCTTGCACTCCTTTAGCTAACGATACCAGAGTGCTTTGCAGAAAGACGATTGGCACAAGACAAAATGAAAATTTTCTTTACTTGACAAAAAAATTGTTTCACGTGACAACATAACGAAGTGTTTCTACCTAGATAAGTTTATTGACCGCGAATAACACGAACTACTTTATTCGATGAATGCTCGACCATAAATAGTCGAATTAAGCTGAAACGTGGCAATGTATAGAACTCACGGAATTCCAATCGCCATGAGTGATTCTCATCGTCGCTCGGCGCTCTTGTGAACAAATCTCTTTCTTGAGCAACTTATTCGTATGCAACTGAATGCATATCGACTGATGACTCCTTCTGATATGAGTACCTGGCGCGTTTTAGGTAGCAAGTGGGATGTCAAATCTTTGACGTACAAGATTATAAAATACCCCAGTAGACTCAACAAGCGAACCGTTGACAAGGAAATCCGCAAGGCCTTCAATACATGGTCCAAATACACCGATCTGACCTTCATGCCGAAGCGTGGACAGGTAATATATGCCTGGGTTTTCAAATAATCATCCTCCACAACCACTTAATTGATCACGTCTGGTCCGGATCTCTTATGGTCCGCGATCCAAATATTTCTCTGTTTATTATATCATTGGGCTATTTCATCTGTTGGCGTGTCCTCCACCAGGAAGGACATGTTTCAAGGCTGTTTTAATTCTATCTCATTACGTTTCATCCTACGTAATCTGTGTCGTGCTCATGAGAGATAGAACCAACACGATATTGATTATCCACCCGCGATCATATATTCATCACTCTCTAGGTCGACATTGAGATCAGTTTCGTAAGTGGAGAGCATGGTGACGGAGCGCCCTTAGACGGACCTTCAACACAGGGAGGCTCCACGCTTGCCCATGCTTACAATCCGGGGCCTGGAATTGGGGGTGACGCTCACTTCGACGACTCAGAAGCATGGACCGTCAACAGCGCTAACGGTATCAATCTCCTCCAGGTGGCAACGCACGAATTCGGCCATGCTCTCGGCCTTGCCCACAGCAAAGTCGAAGCCGCGCTCATGGCCCCGTTTTACAGGGGATATGAGGTGAACTTCATGCTGCACAGGGATGATATTACAGGCATTCAGGTGAGTCGAAACTATTTCATACATCGTCAGACAGCGATTGTCCCGAGGCGCGGATGAAAAATGAGTTTTTTTCTGCTAAAACATATGCTTAACCAAAATATGGCAATTTTTTTTTAAGCACCCCATTAGGTCAAAAACGCTCGTTCCGACTTTTTGTTTGTCGATGGCTGTGACAGAGTTCCAAGCTCAATTTCCCAAAATGTAACTGTAACTGTAAGCGAAAATCCCCTCGACTCATGATTGTGCGCTTATTATTTACGCAGGCACTGTATGGGCCCAAAGGGGGCAAAAAACGGCCCAGAACGGGAAATAAACGGCCCAGACGACCGAACGGATTTGGTATCTACAATTATCCAGACATTTACGGTCGGCCAGGCGATTTTTCAGCGTCTGGGCATTTTTGATGGTCATCAAAGTGCAGTGGAGTGATTATTAAGTGCCCTCTGCTTTACAATTACACCAGCTGAACCACTAGTTTTCCGGTCGAAATCGTCCCTCTCAATCATGTTAATTCCTGTGTTATTTAAACTTAAAATTATAATACCCTGGAAATCTAACCACGTGATTTCAATTCAAATCATTGTCGAGAAAATCTGTCTGAATGTGAAATTACTATTGGGATCATTGCGGAACCATTCAGATTCTAATAATTTCCCCCAGCTCTTTTCCCTCTTTCTCTTTATATGAGGCGGAAAATGTACCACTGACGCAAGGTAGTTGACCTGCATTTTCAGGTTTTAAGTATTCATTCCACGATCATTTTCTCAGGTATAGAGATAAGTTCTAGTTTATAATCATGTTACATAATAAAACATTGAAAAATATTGATTTATTACTTTCAAATGTACTACAATTTTCTATTCCTGACTCTTATTCTCAGACGTTTCACCTGTGATGTTTGATCTGTATTACCGACTGTAGAGGTGCTAGTTTCGCTGTGTCTAGTGCCGACTGTGTAATTACTCGTCGCTTTCTTGTTCTCGCGATCCTGACTTGTACAGACGTGTGCTAAATGACCCCAATAATAAAATATGAAGTAATTATGATATCGTGTTGCATCTGTCTACCTACATACATTACAACCTGCCTTATATTTGTTTTCGTTATACACATGAGTTAGATATTGTGTACCGAAAGAGTGTAACCGAACCTCAGTATATTCGAGCACGATCATATCTTAGTATGTAGAAATTGTACTGTTTCGCACAGTGGCGTAGCAATCGAAAATGGCGCCCAGGGCACGCATCAAAGTTGCGCCCCTTCGTAAATTATCTTAATATGAAAATAAATACTCTAAATAAAACAGTCACAAATCTGACTTACAAAATATATTTATTTTTTTCTTTATAACGAAAGTAGTGGTTTAATTTGAATTTTTAATTTATTAATTGGCGATTTTGGTGCCCCCCTTCGAAAGGCGCCCGTGGCACGTGCCCTACCTGCCCCACTCTAGATACGCCACTGGTTTCGCATGGGTAGACAATCAGAGAGCAGGATCAAGATTCAATGTTGGGCTCTTTCGACCGCAAGTTCAGTTTTTAGGTAATTTTCCCTTTCAACATCGCATTTACGGATCTTCATGTGAAGATTAATTATGGACTTATTGAATAAATTCAGATAAGATGAAGGTCTAAAGTACGACAGGTTGTAACGCGGCCAAACCACGACCTACATAAATAGTAATATTAAAAGGCGTATAGCGCGCGCCATCTGCCGCTAACGCGGTCAACCATATCAAACGCCATCTACCACGGCGCGGTCCACTATAGCCAGCATCTTGTCTAAAATCGTTCTCGCTAACAAAGTAACTACGGGGTTTGGTGAAGTTAGGCAATAAAATAGCATTTAATCAGAGAAGAAAGTATCTCTCTGGATATAGCAAAGTGAGAAGCTAGCGAGGTTGATTCGTCCTCTTTGCCTGTCTTCTCGTCCTGGCATATCTATTGCATTTTCAAGAACACGGTCTCGTTTGAGAAGTGAAAGATAGCTAGTGGGGGATCGCTTCGACACACCACCTGTAGTCCAGGCGCGCTAGACGATAAAACGTTGAAACTTCGGAATATGTGGATCCTGCATGGATTTTGATGAAACTTCGGCAATCCCTTCGAAATCCAATTAGAATCAAAGTTTACCACCTGAGAACACTTGCTTTTTTTTTTTTTTTTTTTGTAATTTCACGCAGAAAAATGTACATATTTCAGAATCTAAAAATCTGAAATAATTCACAGCTGTAGAATAGATTAAAACTGAGGAAAAACTCTAATAACTTTCCATTCTGTCACGAACCCTTCGCAAGATAAATGCCGACTTACAAAATACAAATGAAATAATGAAATAATTTTTTTGACTCTCAAAATCTGAAATAATTCAGGGCTGTAGAATAAATTGAGACGAATTAAAAACTATGATAACTTTTCTCTCTGCCACGTTCCCTTGGAGAGATAAGCGTCGACACACAGAACACGTTATAATATCGGCTATAGCGCACCTGGACCCTTATCTCTCGAAGGGAACACGGCAAAGAGAAAAGTTATCATACTTTTTAATTCGTCTTAATTTACTCTACAGCCCTGAATTATCTCAGATTTTTAGATTCCAAAAAAATTATTTCATTATTTTATTTGTATTTTGTAAGTCGGCATTTATCTCGCGAAGGGTTCGTGACAGAATGGAAAGTTATTAGAGTTTTTCATTAGTTTTAATCTATTCTACAGCTGTGAATTATTTCAGATTTTTAGATTCTGAAATATGCACATTTTTCCGCGTGAAATTTAAAAAAAAAAAAAAAAAAAAGCAAGTGTTCTCAGGTGGTAAACTTTGATTCTAATTGGATTTCGAAGGGATTGCCAAAGTTTCATCAAAATCCAAGCAGGATCCACGTATTCCGAAGTAAATATCTAGCGCGCCTGGACTATTGTCTTTTCCTTTATTTCTTGAACACAATCGTGGGAGTCAATTCAGTAAAGGCCTTATTTTTCTTGTAATTAAATTCTTCCTTAAATATTCAATCATCTCGGTAATATCAAATCAATTATGAAGTAAAATCACCTGCAGTCAAATCACTCAGCAATAGGCATTAGCTTTTCAATAATTATTCCGATCACTTATGGTATAAAAATATAACATAGAAGTCCTAGTTACTTTTGGGCGAAACGATTCAATCATTTTATTTAGCATTAGTTAATAACTACTTACATCAATTCAGAAGAACACATAATATAAAAGTCCTAACGAGTCATGGACAACGAACTCACCTAAAGTTATTATATTATATACAGGCATTAGTTATTAGGATAATTTTCAACTGATTACATTTAGCATAGGTATTATTTATTAGGATAAAAGCACAATTAGATATAGAAGTCCTAAATAAGATATAGGTAATTTGTAACTCACTCAGAGTTATCATATTTAGTATTAGGTATTAGATATTAAGATCACGGTTGACCGCCGGTAAATACTTCCAAATAAGGGGCCCATTAATATAGAAGTCCTCAAAAGAGGCAAGCAAGGTTTTTACAGATAAATGTTGAAATCTAAAACTTTATTTTTAACTGTTATAAACATATTCCATTTAGGTGTTATTCCAAATAAAACGCATTATTTAATGAATAATATGATGAGAAAAAATTACGGACGATCCGGGAATCGAACCCGGGCCTACCGCAGCCTATCCGTGGACTTATGCCAATAGACCACCTTGCTCGCCCACGGACCGCCGTCATCTTTCTCATCACTTTGACTCTATCGTGTACTATTTACATTATTATTGAGAGAAGGTATCAGCCGATACACTCAGTGAAATTATTACTGTCAAATTATTAACTGTGTGACTTTTTCCCACCCCAAGGAAATAACTACAGTTAACTCCATTATTCTCGTTGCTTCATTTTCAGTCATATTTTAATGAATAATATGATGAGAAAAAATAATTTTGTTTGTTAATAATTTGACAGTAATAATTTCACTGAGTGTATCGGCTGATACCTTCTCTCAATAATAATGTAAATAGTACACGATAGAGTCAAAGTGATGAGAAAGATAACGGCGGTCCGTGGGCGAGCAAGGTGGTCTATTGGCATAAGTCCACGGATAGGCTGCGGTAGGCCCGGGTTCGATTCCCGGATCGTCCGTAATTTTTTCTCATCATATTATTCATTAAAATATGACTGAAAATGAAGCAACGAGAATAATGGAGTTAACTGTAGTTATTTCCTTGGGGTGGCAAAAAGTCACACAGTTAATAATTTGACAGTAATAATTTCACTGAGTGTATCGGCTGATACCTTCTCTCAATAAAAACGCATTATTGATGTAACAATATAATCGGAATTCAACGAACGCGTGTGCATATAGTATAAATTCCTCGAATTGATCCTGATCTGCTGTGGAGTACAAATCCTTTGTTTTGCCAGGAACAATTTTATAAAGATAAATATCCTTTCTCTTGTTATAATTCAAAGCGATGAGAAGCACTGATAAATCGGTATCATTCCCAACCACTGCAACAGGACCTTCGATTGCTCTGTTCACCTGGACCGCTGTGTTCACTATTGAAGTATCCGCGTCTTCTTCCGCTATTGCGACTCGTACTTTTGTCTTTTAAATATTTAGACTGAAGATTAATAAATCTATATTTGTTTCCTGTGTTTGAGAGAAATTTCTTTTTGAGTGAGTGTGACGAGCATGTCTTCAGTGAAATCAATATTTGCTGTGAAATTGGTCTCGCCTCGTCGGTATCTTTCGTACGATTTAATACCGATACAGTCGTTGTCGTAGCCATCAAATACCACGTAGGTATCGCCTCGATCATGATGTATAATGAAATTGAGGTATCTTTTAAAAATATCGCGATAAGTTACGCTGTGTGGCCAACATACGCTCTGCAACGAAAAGCCCTCATCAAGTACAAAGACGAAGCTCTCTAGAAATACCTCTGTTGGGATGGGAGACTTGTATTTTTTTAGATATTTTGTGTAAATCGGCCTTTGGAGTTTATCGCATATATATCCGTTTTCGTCAAACAATGTGAGTGGATATGACGCAAGCTCATAATCAAACGCGTTCCGCGCTTTCGCTGGATCACCTTTAAATACGACTGAAATGCGTTGGAATAAAGTAAATGCTTGCATTCAGTGAAGCTAAATTCTTCACTTTATTCAACATTGAGAGTGATATATTTTTAGCATTTTGTCCCAACATGCTCAATATTGCTTTCCTTGTCAATGTGCTTTCCATATCCTGCAAATATATTTGTGCGCTCTTTGCATATGGCATGTATGGAGGGTAGAGATAAGGAGAACGAACTCCGACTTCGAGTACGGAAATGGTTGCAGCTGAAATTTCACACTATAGTGGTGCTAGTTTTATCTGCTAGGGGGGGGGGGGGGGAGCTTTCATCGATATTTCTATTATGCTTTCAAAGTGATCAGTTGTTTATTACACGGCATGTGTATGAAGTTACAAGTTTGAGATATTGCTCGATGCGCCGCCTAGCGGAAAAAGTGGATTCTACTATTATATTAATTTTTGGATAGCTTACAAACAGCGACTTCGTCCTCCTTATCTCTACCCTCCATAATGGCATGCATGAAATATCGGAAGCATTTGGTTGACACATTGCAGGTGTAATTCCCATTTGCCCAATCGCTCGGCTTCGATGAATTGCATTGCAATAGTGACCAACTCAAAGCATTGAAGCCAAATCTGCGCGGTTGGGCCGTTATTCTTAAGATGATTCATTTCGGCGATGAACTCGCTTGTCATCTCAGCAACGACGGGGTCATCCTCGCAATCGGCTATTGCAAGAGATTCCGCAGACTCAAACGGCCAATCCTTCAAAAATGATGCCATGTAGTCACGGTATTCGGAAGTTTTGTCACTGGTGGTGCTTTAAGCAATTGCAATCCCTACTATCGGGCCGTCAAATCGGGGCACGTGGGTTTGACACACTACATCTAAGTGAAAAAAAATCGGACAGCCTTTGGATACGAATCATTTTGAAGCTTGTTCTATTCCCCGTTAGATTAGCCAAAGACCATTGTTGTATGAAGATCAAGAGGGAAGTTATCATTCAATGTATGCAAAAAAACGTAGTTTTTACACATTCTCTTTCATAGCTTCACTTCAACTCATCGCCATTCTCTCGAAATAGCCGGGAAAAATATTTGAAAAATCATGCTCAACCTTTGAAGCTTCCCGAGTGCAATGAGTTTTGAATTTTTGAGAAATTTCCAAAATTATGGTTACGGCAGTGGAATATAGCCCAAGTGATGATCTCGGAGACGAGTAACAATAGAAGGTTCATTAATGGCTGAAAATTCAAGCAAAAATTAGGGTAAGCAATTGCCATTGCGATTCAACATGTTAGATGTGTTGTTTAACAGTTATTGCAAAGTATTCGGCGTTGAATTTTCGGGGCAGTATTTCGCGCGCGGCGCCCATGGCTGCAGGAGCTCTGCACTGTTTTCAAAACGATTGCCGTTAGAATGGCTCTGCACGCATTAGTAATTCTATTCATCATGTCAACCTTTCCCGGCAAACAACATCTTTAAGGAGTCCCCTCAGGAAAAAAATCAGGTGATGTGAGATGTGGCGATCCGGCTCGTCTGCAGAGATTCGAAAAGCGAGTGAGAGCATGTCTTGCTCTTGATGATGATATTTTTGAACATCTGTAGTCACTCCACTAATGCTCCGACATATCACACATATCACAGAGAGGGTTTGGAGTAATACCATATCGCGGAAGACTCGACCTCCCTGTGCCTAGCAGAATTTGTTTTTTTGTTCTATCTCACGAACTATTCATTTTGCAAACAAAAAAAAAAAATTTCCTGAGAAAATTGTACATTTTTGAATGAAGAATATGTTAGTTGGAACAAAAATGTATGATTCCATTTAAAAAAACTGGTCCATCCACCACAGCATCACCAATTATGATGCTGGACCGCAAACAAAAAAATCTTCATGTGTCTCCCTCTGAACCGAATAACTTTTGTAGAACACATTTTTCAATTGAAACGTTAGGTCGGTTGCAAATATAATGCGTATTTTAAATTGGGACACTCTGTGTATCCAAAGAATTTAGGTGAATTATTTCAGAATTTTCGGATCGCATTTGTGGAGTTTTTCCAAATTCCAACTTTTCTTACGAACCTCCGTACCTCGAAAGTATAAAATTATACAAGAAAATTTATGAGACAAAAAAGTTGCAGTTTCGAATCAACTTTCTGAAAAAAAATTTTTTGGGAATTTCTCGAATCCCAAAAATACCAATTTCATCAATAATACACAAAAATCGATTTTTCAATCAATACGTCACTTTTGATTTGCCTCAATAATTTACAGAAAATACTCCCAAGTGTTGACAACAACCGTATGGTTTTTTTTGAAGATGGTTGGCTCAATCGCTAGGAAGGTATGCTTTATTAATTCTTTTTTGTTCGAAGGTATGTTCGATCAATTCTTTTGTTCGAAAAAAAAAAGAATTATTAACGCATACCTCGGAAACGATTGAGCCAACCATCTTAAAAAAAAATATACGGTTGCTGTAAACACTCAAGAGTAGTTTCTGTAAATTATTGAGGCCAGTCAAAAGTGACGTATTGATTGAAAAATCAATTTTTGTATATTTTTAGTAAAATTGGGATTTTTGGGATTTGAGAAATTCCCAAAAAAAATGTTTTTTTCACACATGATCGTAAAGGCCGATTTTGCTACCTGTTTTCGGGGAGCAAAGAGCGGTTTTACCGACCGGAAAGTCTTTCCTACCAGCCTTTCAGGGAGCAAAGTCTTTCCTCCCGGCCTTTCAGGGAGCAATAGTATATTACATACCTAGGGCAGTAAAATAAGGAAGGTCCCAGATCACATGTAATTGTCGTCTGAGGCGAAGCCGAGATCGACAAACATGTGATCTGGGGCTTTCTTATTTACTGCCCGAGGAGTGTATACGATTTTTCGCATCGACGGAGCCGAAAAACGGGAACTTCGTTCCGCGCAGCGGGACGAAAGTTGTCGCTTTCGGCCCGGAGGTGAGAAAAGTCTTTTCTCACAGTTTCGTTTGACTCGATCGGTACAGTCACGTCTTCAAAAGCGGGAGAAAAGACTGGTAGGAACTTTCCGGTCGGTAAAACCGCTCCCCCCAAACCAGGTAGCAAAATCGGCCTCCGTTCATGTGTAAAAAAAATATCGTGTGATCCACGGGAGCAAACGTTTTCGCTCCCTCGGTGTAGCTTGCTGCCCTCGCGTTCGGCTCTACTCGCCTCGCCTTCGGCTCGCCGAGTCTCGCCTCTCGCTCGGGAGCAAGAACGTTCCTTGCTCCCTTGGTGCACAATATACTATTTCGGAAAGTTGATTCGAAACTGCAACTTTTTTGTCTCATAAATTTTCTTGTATGATCTTATACTTTTGAGATACGGAGGTTCGTAGAAAAAGTTGGAATCTGGAACAATCCCACAAATGCGATCCGAAAATTCTGAAATAATTCACATAAATTCTTTCGATATAGTTGTATCATAAGACAAAATTATGTCTTTTTCGGAAGCGGTCATTTTTCCGACCGTTCGAAACGCCCTGGAATACCTCATATCAAGAGACTCGGTAGAGTCTCGCGCCAAGTACATTGAAAAAAAATTTTTTTCAAGCGCGAGACTCAACGAGTCTTTATACCCGAGAGGCAACTACCCTAACCTATACCGCGAACTAGTATCTTCGTTTTCTTTCACCTCACAACATACACAAATGAAACTAATTTAATCTAGAATGTGGGCATGAAAAGCTTTCATTTGAGCCTTAGATCGATTAAATCGGTGTCCGCAGTGCTGAGATATTATTAACTACAGATTCTGATACCCCGTTTCCACGTACAATGTTTGTTCTTCTCCTTAGTGTTCTTCAGACCAAAATTCAGCCAATTCAAACTATTCCCATATAAAATCACTAGACGGGAAACCACACAAAAGTTGTATAGAGTGACGTCAGTATACGAGATAGTTCCGACGTAGATAGCGCCAGTATCGCAGACAGAAACCGTCCGCTACACTAGCAGACGCGTGTTGTCATTTCATATTTTTAAATCCAAATAAAGGAAATAAAAGAAAGTACGAGCAATGCTTAATGCAAAATTTGAACGTACAAAAACTAGCGAATACCTCCCAAAAGCCACTTAGGTGCGAAAACCTCACACCAAGTACATTTAAGTGATAGCCGCCAACAAAAATGTTTCCATAGGTTAATTATCTTAAATCGTACGATCTTGAGCTTTTGAGGTTATGCGAATCGACTGACGTGTAAAATTCATAGTGATAAATAGAATAATAATTGTGAACGGATAATTTTACGATGAGGCTTACCTTGTATGACACAAGACTGTTAGATGACTATTAACTGATTATTACCTCTAAATTTTATTCACTTATACATTGTAGATTTGGCTTATTTCCATTCATGAATGCAATTATCGGAGGAAACGGTGTTTCGGGGATTCAATTTTCTAGCAAGTCACTGCCTGAGAAAGTCTGACAATAGAAAATCAAGAAAAAATGTTCCAGTTGAAAAATATCAGGATAGCATGATTTGATATAAGGAACGGCAAGGAGCCAGACCAACAAAGCCGAGTTCAAGCGTTGGATTGCAACAAATTCCACTTCAAGCTCGATGTTAGGCTCATTTCTAGAGGCTCGTCTGCTCGGACCTAAACTGCGAGCCAACGTTATGTGTAGGATTTCAACGAATTCTATACTTTATCTCGGTATCCTCTAGTCCAAACGAGACTGTAAGTCGACGTTGTGTGTTGGACTACGATAGGCTTTATTCTACACTCCACGTCAACGTAATGCCTTGACCTTCGGTGAAGATAATTTTTTAATCCATGTTTTACAATTAGCTTAGATTCTCCGCTCAGAAGCTCAATCAAATTCAGATTAGTGCTATCACGACAAATGGTGAGAATAAAAATACTTATTCAATATTAAAGAAATGATCGATCGACTTCCTCTTTCTCAGATGATAGAGATTCTGATTTATATTTATTTATTATTTGTAGACTCAGCGTATAATCATTCATGTATGAAATTATTGAAGAAAAATCTTTCTTATGGATTGTTTAATTTTGTAGCGGGTTGCCGTATAAGACGTGAGGATGATGAAAGAAAACGCTTGCGTTGCAAAGTATCGGTATAGTGTGATTCGATAGGAGAAACGGCAAGAGTCAGACGAAGAGAGAGAGAGAGAGAGAGAGAGAGAAAGCAGTATTTATTTCGCGCTCTGGGACAAGGTCCCCTCAAGCGCTTCGAACATACGTACATAAAACATCCATGGTCTAGTGGTCATATCTTGTGGTTAACAATAAAATAAGTATAAAATAAAAAGAGTATAACAAGGAAAAACATAGATATTTATATATATAAATGGATAAATGAATAAGTAAGTAAGTAAGTGAGTGATTACGCAAAAGAGTTAGGCTGACGAAGTGTGTAAAGTGTACGGTCATAGTGAACTTACAAATGAAGATATGAGATATAAGAGAGACGTGCAGGGGGTTAATTAAAGGGTTCAGTCAAATATCATAAAAGTGTAAAGAGCACATCGATAAATATCACGATCATCCCTGCACCGCAGCCCTCGACAAGCTACTCGATCCACCCATCGGAGGTGCGGTGACAGGAGGGAGCGCTTTAGCAATACATAGTTCGTGGGATCATGGCAGGTCAGATCAGGTCCGTTGCTTCGTTATGCAGTGGTGAGTAGATGCGCGTATAGACGTTTTTTGAAGGTGCCAATAGTTGCGGCTTGTCGTACTGGAGATGGTAGATTGTTCCAGAACGAAGGGGCTGCAGCTTCGAAGGAATTTTTATAGAGCTCAGTCCTGCAAGATCTAGGTTGAAGCTAGTCACTAGGTCGTCTGGAGCTCCATTGTATGTTCACATTGGGGAGTGCAAATCTGTCAAAAAGAAACCTCGGTATGCGTGAGTTTAGTACTTGATATATAAGGCACCCTAGAAAATATAACCTTCTGACTCTGGTCTTGAGCCATTTTAGTTGTCTATAATATTCAGTGATATGTGCACTGCGTCTGATATCGAGCGAGAAGCGAACGCATGCATTCAGAGAGCGGCTGAGGACGAGATCTTGTTCGTCTGGTATATCGAGATAAGTCAGACAACAGTAATCTAGATGAGGCAACACAAGCGCCGAAACTAGTTGCGCCCTTAAGGTATGAGGGAGGAGAGTTCTACATAGCTTGAGCTGATAAACAATGCCAATTATTTTCTTCGCAATCCTTGTCGTGTTAGAGTGCCAAGATAGGGTTCTGTTGATGATAATACCGAGACAGGTCACTTCGGTGGAGAAGGGTACGTTCACGTCACCGACAACCACAGGAGGTAGATCATCAAAGGTGATGCTTGCGATAAAGCGGCGTGTGCCAATGACAATGGATTTGGTTTTTTCATTGTTTAGAATAAGACCTAAATCAGTCGCCCAGGTGGAAATGGCTTTGATATCCTCATTGACCGCCCTGATACCCTCTGCGAGGTCCGCAGGATTGCAGTGCAAGTAGATTTGCAGATCGTCAGCGTAGAAATTGTAGCTACAATGTCTGAGTATATTATTAAAGCCGTGAAGATACAGCACAAACAAAAGAGGTCCCAGCACGGAGCCCTGAGGGACCCCATTCGTGATATTCAACCACTCAGATTGCGCCCCTGTGTGGCAATCAAGCGTACATTGTTGCCTACCAGTGAGATACGAACAGATCCAGCGCAACACAGACTGGGAGAAATTTAGCTCACGCAGTTTTTCGATAAGTTTCTCATGCCGAACGCGGTCGAAAGCCTTGGAAAAATCAAAAAGTACCAGAATGGTGACCTTACGGGAGTCCACCGCCCTACGAACGTCCTCGAGCACACGAAGAAGAGCTGTCTGTGTATTATGACCAGCGCGGTAGGCAGATTGGCAGGGATCGAGCAGGTTATACGTGTATAGGTGGTCCATTATTTGGTCGGCCACTATCTTTTTCAGGCACTTCGACAGAGCGCAGAGAATGGAAATAGGGCGGTACTCGTTCGCGCTAACCGGCGATGTAACCTTTGGTAGAGGACAGACTCGAGCATACTTCCATAGGGTAGGAAACAACCCAGACATGAGCGCGAAGGAGAACAGATGATGGATCATAGGCCGTATGCAAGGAAGAGCCATTCTGATCATCACGATTGAGAGTTCATCAACTCCAATGGCTGAAGATTTAGAATGGTTTATGGCCTTATCGAGTATATCGTAGCTTATGTTAAGAAAGTAAAATTTATCATCTCTGTACTCGTGTTCTCCGAGGTAGTAAGCCTGCGGATGCTCGTAGGTCGGGTCATCACCAGCAGACGCGAAATGTTTGTTGAGGCTCGTCACCGAGGTAGCAAGTGGCTGGGTGCAGTCGCGAGATTTTATGAGCCCCAGGCCGCGTAGTTCCTTCCAGGTCGAGGCAGCGCTAGTACAGCTCGAAAAGATTCGGTTATAGTGTTCAGTTCTGGCTGTTCTAATCATGGATTGCACCAAGATCCTGAGATGCTTGAATCTGCTGTGTGCGTCCGGAGTACGTTTCGTACGCCATACCCTCCTCGCTAGGTCTCTGGCTTTCATTCTTGTTTTGATCTCAGCCGTTAGCCACGGGGCAGGTGCCTTTTTGGCTTTCACTTTCGAGAGTGGAGCATGTGTGTCTAGACAGTGCGTGAGATTATCATTGAGTGTAGACAATTTATGTTCTAGATCATTCGTGTCGTAGAACACACCCCAGTCCATACTGGCTAGCTGCGTTAGAAAGGCAGTAGCATTGAATTGTCTGAAATTGCGACATGTGAATTCGCGCGGAGGAGGCCTGTCGATTTGGAGGTTGTATTTGACATATATGAGGTCATGTGCCGAGAGGAAAGGAACTGCACGTTGTCCATAGCCTGCAAGCATGTTTTTGTCGTCAATGATGCAGATATCGAGTAAGGTCGAAGCGCCACGAACATGGTGTGTGGGCGCGTAGGGAACTAGATATAGGTCTGACGCTTCTACGAAGTTACGCAGGTGTGTGCTGTCATGCGAGACGGTGTTGAGATCTGAATTGAAGTCACCAAGTAGTGTGCTATATTGAAGGTACACGTCCTCAAATTCCGCTAGGTAGCCAGCATGTGGTGGTCGGTATACAGCGCCAACAAGCATTTTGGAGCAGTTTGGTATCGTTATTTCTGCGAGTAAGTATTCGGGTTTTCTGCCGTGGTTGCCTCCCGAGTCCGCTAAGATCCGCGCTCGCAAGGAGGAGTGCACATATATACCGACGCCTCCCGCGCGGTCAGGCCGATCGCATCGCAGTAGGTAATAGTTTTGTAATTTTACATAGTCATCTGATATATGGGGAGTGAGCCAGGTTTCGGACATACATATAATATGATAGAAATTGTCAGTGAAGAAGAGGCGAAACTCATCGAGATGACATTTAAGAGATTGGCAGTTCACGTGACATATACGGAGAAGATCTTGCGGTTTATGCTCCATAGTCCGTGTTGCGCGCTTTGTCAGCTATCCGTTTGGATAGAATAGGGCAGCATTTTCCGTCAAGGGCACCGTGCTTACAGTCCGCATCAGTGAATGTAGTTTTGCAGTTGTAGCAGGTCGGATCTGTAGAGCGTTTCTTACATGCCGCAGTTTCATGGTCGCCTGAACAGTGTGCACAGTGCGCGCTCTCGTTGCAGTTCTTGGCAAGATGGCCAAAGGACAAACATTTGTAGCATTGCAGAACTCTGACGTGATCGTCGAAACGACACGAGGTATAGCGAAGATAGATTTTCTGTCTGCTTTTGAGTAAGGTCCTAGTCTCTGCCGGTACCTCGATAACGCACGCCCGCGAGTTCCGTTTTTCACGTGACAGGTATACTATTTTCACCTCGGGGTTGCATCCAGCTTCAGACAGATTCATCTGGACAATATCGGACTGAATCTCCTCTGCAGAGAGGCCCGCAGGCACATCGTGCACGATAAGGCGAGGGTTATGCTTTGAGGCTTCACTGACCTCGAGTCCGAGTTTTTGCAGCGCGGGAAGAGACCGGATCTTATCTAAGTCAACAACTTTAGCGTCTATGCGGATTCCGTTGTTTTTAGCTCCGGTAACGCGATCTACTTTCATGCCTACTTCCGCAGGATCGAGATTTTTTATTACGGCTTCCTTCGTGAGTTGCGAGGACGTAAATCTAGTGGCTACGCTATCCTTGGGTGTTATGAAGAAGCTCACCGATTTGTCCACGGAGACGGTGGGTCCATGCGGAATATGGACCTTGTTGGTTTTCAATGCAGCGCTTGCATATGTCGGGGATGCAGAGGGTTTGAGTGCAGTGACAGCTTCCTTTACTCCGACTGAGCAAGCCTCGGTTATTTGCGTGCTCACTGCCGCGTTAAGAGAGGATTTGAAGGCATCCCTTATGCTAGCAATGCACGCGCGCGTAATATCTTTCTGGGCAGAGGTTACTGCTTCAGCACACCTATCCGTAGCCAGTACGTCTCCCGCTAGAGTTGAGTACGCTGAGAAGACCGTGTTAAATGCGGTCTGGTAATACTGGAATGCTTCTTGCAATGCAGATTTCTTGTCGACTGATTCCTTAGAGCTGCGGATAAATTTTGCTATTTCCGTGTCATATGTTGTGACATAGCAAGTCACAAATCTCCCCAAGCTACGCGGGGGAACCAAAGAGTATTCAAAATCACCGATAATAGCCGAAGACGATCGAACACGAGGTTCGATCGTCAGAGAGTCACTCGAGTACATACCGTCATAGCGACACGTGCTTACTTAAGTAATTAGTTATCTGTGCCACCAATCTCCGTAATTTGAGGTCAGTACCTTTATATAAAACCCCGCTAGTTTGATTAGCAATCCTCACGTTCTCAAACACCGCCACACACACACACACACCCACCCCATTTGTACTAGTTTTAAGCAATTGTTGAATAAATCCACAATATAATTTCTACACCCGTCTCTACTCGACCACGTTACTCTCCCTCACACCCCGTCCTATTTTACAATTTAGTTATAACTGGCTATCAAGCCCGTTACAATGTAAACAGCTTCGCACGCATGGATTTGCTCTCGAGGGACGAGAGCGGCAGATCTCGTGCCGTCACTGCAGTCGCGTCATGCGACGATGATTGCCGTGGAGACCCAAACGACAGGGAGAGTGGCGGCAGGGGGGAGAAGCCAGATGTCTTCTGTGAAGACATCTCAACTACACGTCAGGCAGCGCCCACTGCGCCCCGCGGCCCGCAGACCGCGGCTATCACAGATCAAGCGAACGATCGATAAGGCAGATCGAACCAGTATTGTCCGAGCCTGCGCCAGGTGGTAGCGCAGTCTGGTTATGATTATCGGTGCGAGAGCGCGTCCGCGAGACAAAGGAAAGAAGCAGAGAGAGAGGAAAAGGACCAATAAGTGACAGGTTAGAGAAGACAGAAGTCAGGTTAGGAAAGAGAAAAGCCAATGTATCGCATGAGTGGTTAGAGAAATGCACCTACCCGAATATCCCATAGATGCTGGATAGCGAGAGGAGGCCCACAAGCACAAAAATGTCTCCGAAGAAAAGGTATGACCCACCGCAGGATAAAAGAAACCACACACAAGGCAACAGACACTCCCGCTCAACTCAAAAGAGAGAGAGAGAGGAGAATGCGAGTGTTTGACTTCATAAACTTCCATTTTATGCTCTACGCTAGTCTTGCATGAATAGGCTCAATTCCAATTATTTTGATACCTTCTGTTCAGACCCGAATTGGAAGTTGACGTTATGAGTCCGGGACGCGTACATGTTCTGTTTGCAGAGGTTGCAATACATATATCTGATATTTATATATATTTAGTCATGAGCAGCAACTATAACCCTGCGTGCAAGTAACTCCGCCATTGCCGGTCCCAGGCCCAGATGAGACAGGAGGAGGGCTGCACGCAGGGTTAGATGTTGTAGGTATAAAAAATTATTGTAGTGGAACAATTTGTAAACGCTATGAAAGTACATTACGCGTCACTCTACAAATTTGAGACTTGGGGAAAATTATGAGCACACGCGTGCTCGTTGCTGTTGACGTTCCTGCTTATCGAGGGACTTCGGGCGGTATCAAATAGCACAAAACAACCGAGCGAGCGTAGCGAGCGAGCACAATTATTAGGTGGTCAAGCAAAATTTTACAAAAAGTAGTGAAATCAACCCCAAAAAGCACCTTCGGTGCAAAAACCTTCCGCCAAGTCCATTAATGTGTAGATCACTCCACCAAAAAATAATCAAAGGTTGTGCTCGCTCACTCGATTGGTTGATGATTATCAACATACAAAAGCATTGAAATCAGATACAACTGCCAAGTACCTGTAGAATGATAAAAGTTTGGAAATGAAAAATTTGTTCAAACTAAATAACGTTGTACTCGTTCGCTCGCTGCGCTCGCTCACTCTATTGGCTTATGATTATGGGTTGAAAAAACAATTCGGATGAAGAAATTGAAGATGTCAACATTTATCAAAAAATATTCATAACGAAAAAATAATTTAAAAAAAATTTGAAAAAAGAATTTGGAGGTAGTGGTACTTGGGGGGCCTTTTGTAGAAAAAGAAATATAAAATATCGATCGCGAACCATGTCAATGTCATCTGATAGATATTCAAACATTGGCCCGCCAACGTACCACGGACTCCAAATTTTGTTTTCAAATTTTTTTTAAATTATTTTTTCGTTATGAATAGTTTTTGATAAATGTTGACATCTTCAATTTCTTCATCCGAATTGTTTTTTCAACCCATAATTATAAGCCAATAGAGTGAGCGAGCGCAGCGAGCGAACGAGTACAACGTTATTTAGTTTGAACAAATTTTTCAATTCCAAACTTTTATCATTCTATAGGTACTTGGCAGTTGTATCTGATTTCAATGCTTTTGTATGTTGATAATCATCAACCAATCGAGTGAGCGAGCACAACCTTTGATTATTTTTTGGTGGAGTGATCTACACATTAATGGACTTGGCGGAAGGTTTTTGCACCGATATACATTATACACATAAAACTTTAATGTAGAGATTCATGCAATCCGAGCCGATCATCAAAGTTGAAGAATTCTTCTAGGCTTTGAAATGGTAAAGCCACTTGGAATTCTTCGCTAAGTCCAATGTGCTTGACTACATCATAAGTAGAAGCTCCGGCACCTATCGTAGTTTTCTGATTTCGCTTGATGGTTTGTAAATCGCTTTTTACTCCATCGAGCTTTAATGATATAGTTTGACAAAGTGTCAACACCGTAGCATCTGCGAACAAAAACGAATATTGACACATCAAATACTTTCACATACAAAATTGATTAATTGTTCACTCACGTTCATCAGTCAGTTTCTGACTTTGCAGAACGTTTACCCTCTCCATTAATTTCTGGTGTACATCATCTATAAAATGTATGCATGAACAGAAAGTTTCACTTCGGAATATCTATAGAATCATACCTTTAGTAGCTGTAGCTTGTTGCATAGGCTGTTTATTTGAGCTGTCGTAAAGAGCAGATGTGGCAGGACGTTCATCGGTGGCAAGTATTTTCTTCAGTCTTTCTTCATTCGCCGAGATCACTTTCCTTGTTTCACTTGGGCTGTCGTAAAGAGAAGATTTGGCAGGACGTTCATCAGTGGCAAGTATTTTCCTCACTCCTTCCCCATTCTTGGTGACCACTTTCCTTTTTTTACTTGAGCTGTCATAAAGAGAAGATTTGGCAGGAGGTTCATAGGTGGCAAATATTTTCTTCAGTCTTTCACCATTTTCGGAGTTCACTTCCTTTTTTTTACTGAGACTGTTGACAACAGAAAAATCAAGTTGAGGATCCAAAGCAGCATCATCCAGGATTTCGCTCAGTTTGGCCTCATCTTTCTGTAATTTTTTCTGGCGCAATGAGTTTTGAAGTCTTTTTTCTTTTTAAATACCACTTTCACCCGAAGAAAAAGCGTGACAGTGTGTTTCAAGAGTACGCAGTTTTACTAAAGCATCTGAATATGTACCTGGAATGATATAGAATCAGATATCATAGACAAGTAAACAATGACATGATTCTTCATAAAAGCTATTCATTTAAATAATTGTTGTCTTACTTACATGCAGAACCTTTTGAACGAACATTGAAGGTTGGCCAATCGTCTGGAGCTTCACAGAGATTTTCAGTCAATAGCTGAATTCGATCGAAAGCCTCTGCAGTGTATGGAGGATATTTATATATTGTAATACATTTACGACGATTTTCATCCCATGATACCCATCTCCATGGGACAATTTCTATAGACCTTTGTTGTCTACCTCTCAATAAGAATTGTACAGTCTGTGTTCAGAACTGTCCATACATTCAATTTTTTTTTCATAGAACCTGTTATTATACAGGGTGTCCCATTTCAAATGACGAATTAGAATATCTCTGAAATGAGGACTGTTATCGAAAAATGGTTCAGATGAGAATATCATAGTATCGAAGGGGACACATAAAGATGATATCAGTTTGGTCGTGAGTGGTACTGCTTGTGAGAAATTAGCACGAACGTAGTTTTCATAAATAGCAACCGATATTTTTCCCGGGACAAATGTTGTACCTCACGGTAAGACGAATTCAGCCGTACATGACAAAAAGTGCCTATCGTTCAGGGATCGCGAGTGATGACTGTTCAAAACTCGGATATTCGTCATCACCTGCTACTGTCATATAGGTACTTTTTCAAGCGAATCGTTCGGGGTGGAAGTACGAATGTTTCAGGAGTTTATTGAATGTTCAAACACATTTCCCTCTGTCTGAATGCAGAGTTGCAGCCGAGGTTGGAAATGATGGAGTGTGGCGAGCACAGCATTGTGCTGGATGTGACGACAAGCATTTATTATTCTGTGTTCCATGTCTTTCCGTGTCGTCGGTGGCGGGTGGCCAAGCATACACAATGTGAAGAAAGAAAAAATGAATGCGATTGAAAAACTACACCTACCAATGACAAAATTCGGAGATTCGAACAGTAATAACTTGCGATCCATGAACGATAGACACTTTCATCACGTATGGCTGAATTTGTCCTACCGTGAGATACAAGATTGGTCCCAAGAGAAAAATCGGTTTCCTGACGGCTGTTGATACACGCAGATTACCCCGTATGTTTACCGTACAAACACGGTATTGGTATAAGGATTGTCAGAAGACCGTAACAACACGTTCTTTTCGCTACATAAACACGGTATTTTTGAGCCGAAAATGAAGAAATTTTAAACGGTAGGTATCCGTAGGTAGTACAGTATGAAAACCGAATGTTCCATGGTTACAAAATCCTTACATGCGGAAATAATGAATGAATAGGTACTTATGTATTGTTCTGTTACGTTACATGATTATGAACTTCAACTTATAATCTATATCTTAGAAAATAATCGTAAATTAAAGATACTTAGGATTCGAAAATGAAGATCAACTATTTTGTATCAGTACTAGTGCATTTAATCCCTCATATAGGTCCTCAAAAGATCTCAATAGGATTTTCTACGTGCTAACGGTTTTCGTCCACAGAGGTTTGTATCAATAATAAATTATCACAATTTCATGGTTCACAAATTCCAAGTTTGGATATGACATGAATAATGACATGAATTCAGACGAAGGAGATATTCGATCAGATCAGGCGCGTAAAGGCCGAGGCTCACCAGCCGGCAGCGAACGGCGGCGACCGGCCGAAAGCAGTGATTCACATCCAAAACACCGACCAAATCTAACTTCAAAGCCAGATTTGGTTGTTGTATTGCATGTGAACCACTGTTTTTGGCCGTTCGCTGCCGTTCGGTGCCGACTAGTGGGTTTCAGCCTCAACTAGAAACCATTCGGGGGGGGGGGGGGGGGGGGGGGCACTGATAATATTGTTGCAAAATGTGGTTTGCAATGAAAATAAGTAGGTTCCCAAGAGAAATAAAGCGAATCAAAGTGAAATTATATGCGTTGAGAAAATTGGTTATGTATTCTGAATTACAAGTCTGTACTGATAGCAAGCTAGAGCAAGTCTGATTTGTTTTACAATAATGTTTGTTGACGCAGCAACCGGGGTTCTTATATTTTAAAAGACGTCTTTAATCATATAGGCTAGTAGATGGTGTTCATATGAAATTAATAGAATAAGGGTGATTTTACCCAATGTAACAATATCATGCACAAGTGCAGTCGACTCAGTACGCAAGATAGGGGGTACGTTAACTGGTGGTGGGGTATTATTTGATTAAATAGATAAAAAATATAACTTCAAAGTCGACATTATATTTTGTTTGGGGCGGACCCGGTCCCCTCAGCCCCCCCCCCCCCCGGCTCAGCCGATGGATTAGATCAATATTATTGACCTTTCCGTGGACGTTCTTGATTAGCACCATATATCTGTCGTCTGATGCGGAAAAAGGCCTTACCACCGATGACTCCACTCTATCTTATTTTTGTTTACTGGGCACCCAAACCACATGGGTCCAGTTTGGTATGGACTCGCTGAGTCCATCTGAAACAAGGTCATAACGAATGGTCATACCTCAATTCGCAACTTGTTACGTAGAGGGACTTTAGAAATCTATTAACAGGCTTTATTTCACATTCTGTTCACCTCGAAAATGGGATTCATAGTATTTCCCATACCACCCTACCGATCGGAATTGAAATTTGAAGGTTACTGCATTATTTCAGCAGAAAGTCGCTAAGTATTTCGGTTTTTCAAAATTTCGTAATTTTAGTTCACAAATTCAGTTATCATCAGAAAAATCGTGAAATCATTTACAGATGTATTTATTGCGATTTTGAAATACTCAGCTACTCGACGGTGGCAAGTGACACATTTTGAGCACTATCTTATCTCATTTGATAAAAAAAATGACAGAGAACCACGATTTTACGTCCAATCAACAAAAAAATAAATAAATAAATTACCGACATCTTACGGAATCGACACTTTGTAGCAACATAATCACGTGGTCAAAGTGACATCCACCAAAGCCCCTCAATTGGTGATCCTCTAAATATCAAAGACACTTATATTGGAAAAAAGCTCACGGAAAATGTTTTGTCGTTAAATCGGTAGTAGGCACCACCCTTGAAAAAGTAGGTGTTGCCTCCATAGGAAAAAGCGGCATCCACGCTTTGTGGAAGACCTGGCCAAGTCGAAATCGATTCGGGATGTGATCTCTTGACCGATGACCACCAGGCAGAGTTGAATCTCCAGAACTTGGATCCCTTGTAGAAATATACATTCCCATCTCTGTTCCACACTGTAGCGGCGTCGATATTGTCGGGACTTCCGGGGAAATCGTTGCGGATTTTTCTTGGATAATGACTTTCCATTCGTCCGTTCACATAGACCCAATACTCAGCGCCCTGAGAAAGATAAAACCAGAATATGATAAGATCAATCAGTTGCGTTGATAAAGATCTCTGCTTCAATATTCATGATCAACCACATAGCTCGTAGATCTACCTTGAAGAAGTACGTCTTCCCATTTTTGTTGGTAAATGCAGCATCGATGCTGCTTGGTAGACCCTTCCACCCTGCGCTGATGAGTTTTGGATACCCAGTAGCAATTCCGTTCGCCGTTAACCTCCAGTAATACTCTCCTACAAAAGTTGATCGGATGTTGGTTAAACAACGAACACAATCGCACAACGCTTCATAATGATACTAATGGGTAGTCGACTAGCCTCTCTCTTTCTCTCCCACCTTTAAAGACGTAGACATAGCCAGCGGTTGTAAACATCGTGTCAATGTGAGAATCTTCACAGATATCTGGTTCACTGTAGATCTCTTCGTCACCATAGCTGCCTTTGCGATCATGGGTGCCCTCGTCATAATAGTTGTCTTCACGATCATAGCTGTTGTCAATGTCATTAGTTTCTTCATCACCATAGTTGTCTGGACTTTTATAGATACCTGGACTCTCATTTCTCGTTTTGGGCCCATAAAGTGCCTACGTGCATAATAAGCGCACAATCATAATATTTAGAATATTCGGGCTCAAAGTTGCATCACAGAAAATCCAGTTTAGAACTCTGTCACAAACATCGACAAACAAAAAGTTACAGCGATTGTTTTCGAGGGGACGGGATGTTTCGAAAAAAGTTGCGATATTTTAGTTGGGGATTTGGTTTATCAGAAAAAATCTTCTTCCGTCCACATCTTGTGCTTCGGGTCAATCGATGTGTGGCTGAGTATGAAATGATTCCAGCTTACCTGTATGCCTGTAATATCGTCTGTGTGCAGCTTGAAGTTGGGTTGATATGACCTGTACATGGGGGCCATAAGGGCAGATTGGATATTGCTGTGGTCAAGTCCGAGGGAATGGCCAAATTCGTGGGCTGCAACCTGGAAGAAGTTGGTGCCGTGGTAGCCGGTGACGGTCCACACTTCGGAGTCGTCAAAATGAGCGTCACCCCCGAGTCCAGGCCCTGGAGAGTAAGCATGTGCGAGTGTGTTGACTTTCCCGTATGCTTGGGGTCCGTCGAAGGGATAGTTATCGCCATGATCTCCAATCTCGAATCTGATTTCGATGTCGACCTGAATAACGATGGCAATATGATCGAGGGGTGATAAATACCTACATAGATAGAAGGAGGACAATAGTGATTCGAAAACTGAGGTGTCTCTTACCTCTCCGCTTTTCAGAGAGAAGGTCAGATCGGTGTACTCGGACCATACAGACAAAGCCCTGAAAACTTCTCTGTCGACACTTGACTTATCGAGATTTCTGGGGTACTTGCTTATCCTGTACGTCAGACTGTTGGTTCTCCACTTAGTACCTGAAGAGGGAGATGAGTTTTATTCGATTGGAAATTGCGAAAGTGACAGATCTTGTTTACGTTGATGCCTGACTCATAGGCTGCATTATTTTATTCCCGCAGTCGAGCAGCCCTGCGTTGGCATTGGTTCATTCTTTCGAACTCTATAATACGATTGGTTTACTAAGCAGACCTGCTCTGGCTGCTCGAATAAAAGAATGCAGCCCTAGTACCTACTCGAAATTCCATAACATACCGAACAACGCATATCTCTTGGACCTGCTACTCGTGCTGGGCCTAACTTTATCCTTGACACCACACCTAGGCAGGCTCATCAGGTAAGCTGTTTCAGCATCCAAATTACCTGTGAAATAGAAATTAAATACATCCGATTTTCCGAACAAAAATAAAAACTTCCTAGACGTATACCTCAACCACGTATGAATACAGTCTATTATGTCGAATATGCTACATATGTAAATACTTGCCGTTTTGGCCGTTTATACTCACCGGTCACATTAATCCCTACGAAAGACTGAAACTCAGATATCGCCAACGACAACGATTCTTCCGATATTATCCCTTGGCTCGCTGGATTGACTGGCGGTAGATATCCAAACTGGGATAAGTACCCCTGGAATTTGATGGAGATTCGATTAATTCTTGTTGATCACTTTGTCAGTATTGTGAAGCCTATATGAATCATGATGCAATCTTTCATCGATAGGAGTTAGGCAAACACATTCAACGGAAGTCTACAACTCTAGTCAATTATCTATGCATCTCAGAAATCGATATAGTTGCAAAGTACAAGGGCTTTCAATCGTATTCAGTCTGCAGTATTGATAATGTCGAGAAAGTATAGAAAATTTGATACACTGGGAAATTCGTAACTATTTTCTGAAAAACTTGACGAGAATTCATCTAATTACACGCTCGAGTTTATAATTATAGTCTACATACTTTCGAACCAAATGTTCGAAATACTCTTCGGCACATCAAGCGTCACACGGATTCGTGAATGATGGCCAATTTTCATCGTTTCTTCTCGATTCTTAAAGATACTTACCATGGCTCCAGTTTCCGAGATGACAGGCGCAGCTTTCGCCTCGAGGGTACAATAAACAGCACAACAAGCAACCATTATTAATGATTGGGTGAGCCGCACAACACATCGTGATTTCCCTGGTCGATTTGTCATTATGACCTTCTTATTCATGAAAATTAGTTTTATTCGAATTAAACCCGTATTAGAGAGCAGCACGAGCCTTGAATTCAGCGTACAACTATTTGCCGAATGTGGAGCTCTCCGATGCAGATTCTGACATAAAAATCAGGTGTCTATTCTTTGTCAGTGAAATTCTAATTATTTTGTAGTGATACTTCTTAACACACTGCGAAATCTAATTCTGATATTAATTGAGAATCGGCTTGGTTTTATAAATATCTCCCCCACCTATAGCAACACCAGAATTACCCTCTCCCAACGCTGCTGCTTGAAACTTATGACCAAACCACATTGAAGATCAGTGAATACCATGAGGGGAATTGCGAATAAATAATTCGAAGAAATTAACGAGGAATCATGGATTGGACAGAATACGTTAGTCATCCAGTAAACTCTTCATATCATGCAAATTGCTGATTGGTCGATGTTCGTTTCGGAACCCGCCACTTTTATGGCAACCTATAGAATCGAAGTGATGCGATAGGGATTCTCAACGAGATCGCAAATTTATTGGAAAATATGTCGGATGGCCTCGATGGGCTAGCCCTAGAACCTCCCGTTCGAATTTTTCAGGCTCGAAAAATAATATTCCATAAATTGAAAGTTAGATTGAAAAAAAAGGAAATTCAGACACAAAGAATACCCGATCAATTGATTCTAAAATTGAACCAGTTTTGAGTTGCAGTAAGTCCCATCTTTCGAAGCCCAAGTCATCAAAACCCATTAATCGGTTCTCGAGATATCATCAGTTAAAAAATATTCATCAACATTTTGTTTTTTCCGTATAACTCAAAAACTACTGGGCCGATCGAATCCAAATTTTATGCAGTTTTAAGCTGGAAAAAACCAGATCGATTGATGTAAGGGAGAATCGAATCCGTTAATTCGTTCTCATGATATCGTCCAATAAAAATTGATCACACACACAGACCCAGACGTCCCGATTTGAAAATGATCGGAGGTGATTTTCTCTGGATCTAAGAACACGGAAATCTGGTGAAAACTGAACTTCTCAGTTTTGGGGAAAAAAAACTAGGTAGAACTTCTTCAGTCATTTCCGAACAGTATTTTCGAAATTGCGAGCGCCTCGATTCTATGATGAAAATAAAATTATCGTAGTCGTAAGCAACTAGTTACATTTTTCGGGGTTGCATGAATTATGAAAATGTACTCTCTTAGATTATGAAAAAATTGTCAGTATCTAGAAATTTGAATTCTATATGAAAGCTAGAAATTAATCATATCCTTCAAATTTCATAACAATAATTATGACAATAAGAGCTTGTTGTTTTGTCTGGTGGTTTGGTTAACCGCAATACTCATATAAACAAACTAACATGGGTACATCCATACACTCAGCAGTAGTAATGATTTATACTTTATAGTATGACAAATGATAAACCGCACGTTGGCCGCTTTAAATATCAAAAGATGACAAGAAAAATGACTAATACTTGATTAGTGATAATATATGAATCGTTTTCGGTACTCGGAATGTAAGAGCGATTTTCTGGAAACTACATGTTATTGTACGATCGAGGGAAAAAGATTGTAAACTGACTTATTTATTTCATACATTATGAATAATAAACGGAACGATTCATCATTCAGTAACTAATTAAACACTCAAGAGGATTTTATACACGCTCTGATCACCTCGAAAACGCTACTCGTAGTTTCTACCAAAGCACACAACCGATCGGAATGAAACTTTGTCGATTACTGCTTCATTTCAGCAGAAGGTGGCTAAGTATTTAGTATTTTGAAAATTTTCGATTTTTTTTTATTCAACTGATTCAGTTATCATCAGAGGAATCGTAGAATTGTTCACAGGTGCACTCGATTTATTGCACTTTTGAAATACTTAGCTACTCAGCGTTGACCTTTATCCATATATATACTGTAATAGTATATTGTGTATCAAGGACCTGAACTGGGCTTTTTGAGACCGACTGTGGAGTTTGCAGTACGAGTCGGAATAAATTCATACATAACTTCTCTAAATTCATAAGCTTTTTACTCCTATCGTATAAATAATATCCTAGTGTGATTCGTCGGGGAAGGTGAATATTGAAAATTTTCATTCGTTCTCGCGAGACAAACGATATTGAAGATATTGATGTCTTGCGAAAGCGAATGAAGATTTTCAATATTGACCTTCCCCGACGAATCACACTAGCATAAGATTTCGGGTCACGAATTTCTCTCAATATAAATAATATCGCGATTTTGGTCTAATAATCTGATAAATCAACAATCCGCGATCATAAACAAATCTTAGACAGTATGGATCACTGAATGTAACTAATTAACTATAACAACTATATTAGTTATTATGACTATAAATATTTCCCATATATTCTTGGAATATGATTAATATTGCAGGATTTAGTGGTATGGAAAATTCATTCTTTCGGCCAGAACATATTCCAGTACGTTAAATATACATACCTACGTGTTCTCAGTTAAACCATAAAACCGGGATCCTTGAGGTTTCAGCGGAAAACAGTCACTGATTGAACCGCGATCTTAGACACTAATTCCGAGCAAGGAAACAATACTGTTTCTTTGCGAAATGGTAGATAACTGATCCGTCAAGTTCAATATTTACTTATCCATATTTATCAAGTATATCAGTAACGGTTGAGGACAGAAGTCTGGTGTGATACCTTGATTAAAATTTTTCGAAAAAACACATATTCTCCAATGTTTGAACTGACGAATCTTGGTTTCTTATCACGTTTTTTTTTTTCACCGCAACATCATCTTCTTTGTCATCGTCATGTTTTCTGCGATCACCACCACCCTGGAGCAAACGGATGCGTTGAATGTAATAAAAGAAAGAAAAAAAATCCAGCTAACATTTCTTATAAATAGACGATATCTGCATGAAGAATTCATCAGTTCAGAATTATCTTTTCGAAGAGACTGATCAATTCAAACTACTCATATAACGATTAAAAAAATAAAAAAGTGATGAAGTTCCTCGCAGTCATCGTCTTTGTGGCTATCGTCGCCGTAATGTCTGCGAAAGGAGAAGAAGGCGTCCTTAGACAAAGGATTGATGAACTTTCTGCATTTCATGAAAGAGAAAAGAACTTCGAGGGGTTATCTGCCAATCGAAAATTTGGTGAGTATTGACCGGAAATTCATGTCTCGAAGAATTTTCAACCGAATAATCGTGCCAAATCATAAAATGATATTATTTTTCCACAAAATCTCGAAAATTTTTTTTGTCAATTCCGACGCTGCTCACTTTTACCGCGTGATTGTGTTGCCTCAAAGTGTCGCCTCCGTTAGATGTCGGTATTTTTTTGTTTTTTATGAGACACAAAATCGTAGGTTTTCGGTGATTTCTGTATTAAATGAAATGAGATAGAGTTGAAAATCTGTGGTTTTCCACCACCAAGTAGGTGAGCGTTTCAAAATTGCAATAAATCTAGTACATCTCTGATTAATTCCACGATTTCTCTGATCATGACTGAATCTGTAAGAAGATTTCCAAAATTTGGAACAAACGAAATACGTGGCTGCTCTTTGCTGAAATGAAGCAATCATCCCCAAATTTTCATTCCGATTGGTTGTCTGGTATGAAATAAACTACGATCTGCGTTGTCGAGGTCATAGACATAGAGCATGGACTGCGCATTCCATATACTGCCTGTGGCAACGCCAAAAGTGAGAGAGAAGGAAGCACACGCGACCGAATCTGTCTCTTTCTAAGCATTTGACGTTGTTCGTTAGAGAGAAACAGATTTGGCCGAGTCCGTTTCTCTCTCTTTTTACGGACCGGGCGATTTTCGGCCCGAATGCGCAGTCCATGCTCTATGTCTAGGGTCGAGGTGATCAGAGCGTGCATCACAGCCCCTTTACCCTGATTACACGTTTTATTCCAGCTGAGCTTAACGAGATATCCTCCTCGACCTCCAAAAAAGCGAGCATTTGGGGTGGTCTTCACGGGATTCCAAGCTGTAAACTAGGACCTAGATGGGGTAATCCTATATGCTTCATAAAGTGCCTTTTCCGAAGACATGCAGGTGGATGGTGTAGCGGCAATACCTGCAAGTGTGTCGAATAAATATCAAGGATTATTGTTTTATTATAAGTTGTTAGAATAAAAAAAATTGCCCCATTTCAATGCTGGCCTATTTACTTGATTCGGAACACCACATCCAGACATCTGCATTAATCTGACTTACTCCTTCTATTGATCTATTCGCTCTTCTAGCTTTTTGTCCCAATTAATTGTTATTTCCAATTGCTGTTCTGCTGATTTGCGACCTTTGTAGGCTATGATGAGTACTTGATTTACTTGTTACTTTATTAAATTTACGTTACTTTAGGCACTCACCTGTACTTCTTTATCTCTCGCCCTAGGCGACTTGCCCTATGGGCGATAATAAACTATTTTACTCTATTCTATTATTGATTCTTCGAAAGTAATAGTACATACTTCGAAATTCAAAGATAACGATGTGCAGGACGATGGCTTCATGACGTGTTTGATTTCATGGAACGTTATAGTCGAACAAAAACCGCAGCTTAAGGAAACAATACAGAGAAAATTGAAGAAACGATCTGTTTTATGGAAAATTGAAAAATCAGTGACTCAATATTTTTGTAAACAGTGTGAAGGAAATGGGAGAAATTCTATGTGTAAATAAATATGAAAATTATTCACCGAATTAACAATTTGCAATAAATATTTGTATTACTTACAGTTGATAAGAGAATTGTGTACGACCATGTAAAATTGACCAACATTCAAATAAATCGTTGATAAAATGAATCCGAAAGAATGAAGGTTCGTAGACGAATGAACTAGCCAAATTGCTCGAGTTTACTTTATAACGCGACTACGTTGAAAGCTTTGAATAAAACATCATCGCCTCATTGTAAAATTGGCTAGACATGATTGCTATTATTGATAGTAGTGAGGTCAGATCAAATTATTCGATACCTTTTCAATTTCCCGTTTCACTGTTATCAGAGAAAAAGAAAGTTACAGTAGAACCTCGATTATCCGAACCTCTGTCATCCGAACCACGATCGCTTTAACCGAACCCTCTATCATCCGAACCTCAACTCGTCTTTTTTTTTTTTTTTCATCTTCATGCGCGCGTTTTTCGCGTTTTATTACATAGTATTTATCTATTTGAACGACGGCGCGAAATTTTGAAATTTATATGCACATCGCAGGCTGCGCGCAATTACAATGTTGCAAACAAAGCGTTTGGTGAAACGTGTTGAAGCTTGATTCGCTTGTCAGGGCATTAGTGGGCTCGCATATGAGTCAGTCCACGTCAAGCGGGACTGATTTGGCCAAAAATTTATCTCAATCTTTCTGATTATTCTGCAATTTTTTTCACATATTCTCAAGACTTTGAGTCAAGTGCTACTTTACGGATCGAAAACATACGTCAAAATGTGACTTTTCAATGCCTATGCCGAAAAAAAATTATTTTATTCTGCGACGGGCGGCTTTCGATCAACATGGTTAGCAAGTGAGCGATGAATTCGTCGGGCCTGGATATTCGCGGTGGCGCGCGCGAAATTATTTCCAATGTCGTACCTAGTATCCGTAATTACATCATTTATCATGGAATCAGTTTTGCAGGGGAAGAAACATTTATTTACAACATACATATTATTAACCGTTATTAACGAATCTTCGTGATTTTCGCTTGAATACGATAAAAAAAAAATATACGACCTTTTGCCGTTACGAAAAGCAAAAAGTCGTATAACGGCGCTTACGTCATTGCCATTAGACATGCGGTATACGTATTATCAAATAATAAATATTTATAGTTTCTTTCGTTATTTGTTTGAATAACCACGAATTTCATCTACTAATCATAAAGCATTTTATTGTACCAAGCAACTGCATAAATATAATAAAGATTATCATCATTGGAATGTACTTATTTTCATTATTGAGATTTCGTGACCATGTTTCGTGATGGGGAGAAAATTTTCGTCGGAGCTGATCAGTTTAGACAGGCCTTCCTTCGGGTGTGCCGGATAGTGAACACCACACCGATTAGGCTGTCATATTTCCTGAAGATGGTCAGCGGAGCCTGGGCGAAACGTCGTTTTAAAAATGAAGCAACTGTCTAGACTGACCCACTCCGACGAAAATTTTCTCCCTGTACTTATTTTCATTCATTTTTTGAGTACAATTCTGATAATTTTTTTTCTCCAACTAGATATGGATCTACTCCGATCGCATCAATCGGGTCCTTTCTGCAATGATCCTGTAAATAATGGAAAGGATAAAGTAATCGTCAAAACGAAAGGTTTGGCAATATTAATTCCAAAAAGTCAGTCTAAGAGTAATGACAAATGGATACAGTGGACTGACACAGATTTGGTCTGTCATACTTCTTGTCGATTGCGGTATTTGGCCTCGTCTGTAACTAAACCAACGATCTCTACATATGACTACACAGCATCTTCTTCGGGGACATTTCACACTTCAGACATCTCAACGGCAACCTCAACCGCATCATGTGTGTGAACCTGGCACCGCATTTTCAAAATTCGAAAAATGTATTGACAGTTCCGTTGGCACCTGGGATAGTTCTATAGTTCCTGATGGTTCTAAAAAATAGTTCCGTCGATTCAACCTAAAAATTGGTAATTCGAAAATATGAGGTGCCAGCTTCCCGTAACACCTCATTTTCGGAAAACAAATATTTTTTTTGTTGCTATCGATAGTTCTCGGAGAGTTCTATAGTTCCCTACAGTTTGAAACAAAAGTTCTCAATTTTTGATGTTGGAAATGACGAAAAAAAATAAAAATTCTGGCACCTCACCCTATTTCAAGTTACGAGAAAAGGATGTATTTCCACGTGTTTTGAACAACTCAATCGCGGATTGTGATCTTTCTCACGAGGATTTGAAGTTTCGATAACCGTTTTAGTGTTAAACAATTCTTTTAAATCATTCAAAGCATCAACATCGCGAAAAAGTGCGCGCCGCCGATCTTTTTCGAAGTTCCGACGACAGTTCCGGTGAGTTCTGAGATAGTTCTCATCGAATATATCAGTTTGGGCGATAGTTCCGATTGTCAACATTTTTTCAGAATTATTGAAATAATCTAACAGTATTTCATCGCGAAAAAGTGCGCGGTGCCGATCTTTTTTGCAATTTCATCGACAGTTGAACCGCCCGCGCCGGATCGTAGATTCACATAAAATCCTTTTGACTTTGTAACGTTTTGGGTTTTCACGATTCTGATTTTCGAAACCCGTATCCTCACAGGAAATTTGATTGCGCATCCATTGTTCTACCTGCGAAACTTATAGCTTCTTCCGTTTTCAAAATACGGCAGAGCCTCGATTATCTGAATCAATTTGGATCGAGCCTAGTTCGGATAGTTAAAAGTTCGGATGACTGAAAAGCAGTTCTCATTTTAAGGCGCATCCCTAGTAGCCTATCTCCTTTTGGTCAAAAAAGGACACATTTTGATAATTATCCGAGCTCAGGCGTCGAAAACGTAAAAATAAAATGCACAGTGCCAAGTCAAATTCGGTTCCGAACACATACGTCTATAAAAACATGTTCGTCTTGTGTGAAAATAGAGTCTGAAAATGGTTTTTACACTATTTGAATGTCAATTTCTCCTAAAAAAATTAACACCAAATAAACCAGGGGGTGCAACGCCAAAGTTCTCACGAAATCGTTTTCTGGGTTCGGAATACGACGTCTGTGATTTTTTTCCAAAATTTTTCCAGCATTCGTGTTCTCGTCACTGTCATTTGTTCATAAAGAAAATTAAATTAAAAAAAACCAAGTCATGCAACGCAAAATTCGATTGATTGTCGTCTTTCGCATCGAAAATGAAACGTCTGTGAATCTTTTGAAATTCTTACGAGCATGCGTGTTCGTTTCGCTGTCAATTGTTCACTAACAAAATTACTAAACGGAAAAAAACAATTAATTCATGCAACCCACACGTTTTTCAATACCGGTACTTTTCCTAAAAAATACTTTTCTCGTACAAATCATAAATGTGTTTAGCGCATGCATGCATTCAAGAATCACTGCAGATCTGGATATATCCCCTTCGTTATTATTTATCAGATATCGCGTCTTTGATTAATATTTATATACGCTGACTGACCTATTTCATGATTTTTCCGTTGAACCTTTTAGCAGAAAACATTTTATACGAATTAAACGATTTTCAAGTCCCGGGGCCCCGACACCCCTTTTCGTCCCTGGCTTTCCAGTTCTGGCTGCTTACTCCGGCTGCTAGCTTCAGCTTCATCTTTAATTACTATATTGAGCCGCGCGGCATAGCCTCCGCCTGCAAGTGTAATCGTCGGAGCATCATCTAGCGGAGGAAGCAAGCTGCAGAACTGCTGAAACGTCTACGCCGAGCCGTTCTCCTCCTGGATCTTTCTCGCAGTTGATTTTCCTCCAAATATTGATACGTCGGCACGAAGTTAGGGCTGGCTTATCAGCATTTGCGGTCTTAATACATCATTTTATTGTTGGTTTGGTAGCTGGTTGGGTCTTTTTGATCTTCGGTGTCTTCATTTCACCGTTTCTTTGAAGTATTTGT
Organism: Tenthredo livida; assembly: GCA_963992785.1. Taxonomy (NCBI): domain Eukaryota; kingdom Metazoa; phylum Arthropoda; class Insecta; order Hymenoptera; family Tenthredinidae; genus Tenthredo; species Tenthredo livida. The sequence goes on along the minus strand of OZ023069.1, from coordinate 24,471,204 downwards.
TCCATACTGGTTGATGCGAGTGATGTCTTTCGGATTTCGTTTTTTGTACCTCGTTTTTCGTTTATTGTAGGTATCTCATTTTTCGTTTCGTGACTCACTTGTTTGAATGAGAATATCTCCACTTACGAGTTTTGATTCACTTCGGCGCGGTGCTCTGTAGGCCCGCGAAGTGAAGAATTGGATGTGATTTTTTTGGTATTTTCATTACGATTTTTTTAGATTCGAATCTGGTATGACATGGGTTAGATTTTCTGCTCACTAAATTTGTCCCCGTATCAGTCATAATGGGTAGACTGTAAGCGAAGATCCGTTGGCGTGAATTATCAAAATTGCGATTTTTGTATCACCTAGGCTCCTTATTATAAATGTCTCAAACTCAACATTAGATTTATACTCTCAGCACTCATCATTAGCTTGATTCAATTCGCACGAGTTTAAGATCCCAGGAACTTAGTTGAACCATTCAAACCATCAAGCGTTGTTGAACAGTACCTACAAATTTAAGTCATAATACTTGTGCTAAAGATGTATGACAAGTCGAAATTGGGCAATATATTATTGCAAGCTGATTGTCGTACACTCGACGATCGTGGAGTACCATATCCACCTTCAGCACCTGTCTATCAGCTTATTTCGCAAAAGATGGAAGATGGTGGATCAAAAATATCTGCCAAACATGTTTACGTTATCGTCAGAGAAAATCGAAATGGATACAGGGATCAAATTCAAGGAAAGTTCGCAATCCAAGCATCTTACGAAACAAATATCTCCAATAATTCTTTTTGAACGCTCAATTCGTCCCTTGATACAAGTGACGTGTCCGGATCCATGCATTCAAAAGAATTCGATGTAATTTTATCACCGGAGAATTGGCGTTCTATTAAGCCGATACGAAAAGTATATGGTGGCCGAACTTATTTGGTACTTCAGCCTGGATGGACAGATATCTTGGCTGATAGGCTGTGGCAACAGCATAAATTAGAATGCGTTGTCAAATTCAAAAAACACAACATCCATGATAGTAATGCTGCCAGATGTTTTATTCTAATACGAGCTACATGTATGCAGTGTGGTGCTGAATTAAAAGCTATATTGTTAAAAGAACCCGCAGATAACGTAGACGTTACGATTCACTTTTTCGTGAAAAACATGAGACCACGTGCACATACAAATATGAAGTCGCGGCAATTGAGAGGGGAAAGCGCCGTCAAAATATTGCTGATGCTATGATAAGTCAACGAAAAAATGCCATAACTTATCTTCGGGAGGACGCTGCACGTTTGAAAGATTTCGGCGACATAAATCCACCCATCCTCCCAAATTCGGCAGTGTTACGTAAGGCAAAGGAACAAAGGCTCCTTCAACAACATGGGCTAGTATTTGCTAATCCGGCACTGAACTTAGCAAATAGCGCAACGTGCGGAAAATACGTAGGCTCGATTCACAGTATTAGCTTGATGCCATTTCACTGTATGTATTGGAGTCCTGAGCAGCAACTTATATACGCCACGAGATCAAAAAGAGATCCTGATTGTTTCATGACAATAGATGCCACGGGTGGTATCGCTAAGCGTGCTTCATCTCAAGATCCACCCTAATTTTTGTATTAGTGCATGGTTGCAGGTCGAGAGGGCAGCGTGCCAACATTTCAAATGCTCTCGGCGGACCATAAAGCGCCTAACATTGCTTACTTTTTGCGCAGAATCATATCATCCGGGGTAAAGGCTGCTCGCATGGTTGTCAGCGATTTTGGTTTTGCCATCTTAATAGCCGTAGCTGAAGTTTTCGCGAAATGTAGTGACCTTCGAGGATATCTACAAAAATGCTACAATGTTGCTGTCCTGGCAGATGAGCGGTCACTCCCAGAATGCTTTCTACGGTAAGATGTAAGTCACTTGATTGCCATGGTTGCAAGGTGGAAGTTCCTTGAAGGAACGGACAAGATTTTGGTGCGTAGATTTTACGTGCGCTGTATTAGTCAGGTTTATCAGATGGAATCGTTCGCAAGATTGGAGTATTTCATGACTTCTCTATTAGTCACAGCTCTTAGCAAAACTATAGGACGTGTTTCCGACCGAGTAGCTTTGCCTTCAGATACTCGCGTGAAATTCTTGGAGGGCATAATTAAAGGGGTTGACATGACTGATACACCAGATATCGACGAAGAGATCGATATCAATGACTTCAGTGAAGACGAGAAAGATTATAGTGGCGAGGTAGAAGATAGTTGTCCATCGACTGGATACAGTGGAGCCAATCTCTTTATGATTCGGCTAATGATATGGCAAACCAGTCTGAAAATGGATCCCTCATCAATGCTCTGTCCAACCCGGAATTCGCAAAACAATTGAAAGTACGACTTATGTCTTATCTTGCGTTATGGACAGGATTGATGCGGAAATATTTCAAAATAGGTGAAACAATAGCTACGTCGTCTTCCGTTGAATCTGAATTTTCAGATCTGAAAAATAGAGCATTGAATCGACAGTTGCCAGTAAGATCTGATAAATTTGTTCTTCGACATCTTGATTATTTGGACGGTAAAATAAAGTACACGTCAAACATCCGTGACCGGGTCGACAACCCAAAAGCAAATCTTGACAAGTGGAAACAATTTGAAAATGACTCAAGACAGAGCGATAGTGACCACGTAGATCAGTCGGACGGCTTGCTGGACAGAAGCAGTATGACCTGTGAGAGTGAAAATGATAGTCCACAGAAGTGTATTGATATTAGCGATATTTCGCTTCCAACGGCAAATGTTGATCGGGAAGTGCACAATCAAGCTGAATTAACTGATCACCCGTCGATACCTGATCTTAAGAATGTACGCAAATGCATGATTTCATCGGTGAAAGACTCAACAACTTTGACATTGAAGAACCCTGATTCGTCGCTCATTTTTGATACGACCGTTGAGAGCAGTAACGTTAGAAGCGTTAGCAGTATATACATTAGTGATATTTCGCTTCCATTGGCTAATGTCGACAGGGAAGTGCAAAATCAATTTTAAAACACTAATCGACCAGCTGAACTTGATGATGTGCGAAAACTCATAAATGCATCGGTAAGAGGTTCTACAAGTTCTAAATTAGAGTACACTGATATGACCGCTGAGAGCAGTACCGTTAGTGAACCATCGTCAGTCCAGTTCATTGAACACAATGACCAACCATGGAATACGCACGAGGATTGGCGCGGTATGGTTGGAAAATCACAAAACACTGGGGTAGCAAATCCCATCGGAGAAAAAAATAAACCGACTTACTTGGACAAATGCCCGGAATAGGATTTCATAAAGAATGCGAGGGCACAAAATATTCCAGTACTGAGCAATGACAGTATCAGTAAACCCGTAAAATCTGGAACTCCGACAATAACGTTGAAGCAAACATGTGCGTATGATACAATTGTTCATCTCGTTGCAACTGGAATTGCAATCGCCAAAACATATAAAGAGAAAGCACAGGTATCGACCAGCCCTACACTACAACTGGCTTTGTCAATATTGCAAGACGGAAGGATTACGCTCAAGCTCTTCGAGTGCCGGGTTAATATTCTAGTCCAGCTTGGACTGTAGCGCGATAAGATCGAATCATTTACACGGGCTGTGAAACGTCTTAACGCTAATTGCAATATAGCTCATTTGGCGGACTACGTCTTCATGGCTGAACCAAGCTACACGACGAATGCGATCCGTTCTTGCGGGTTTAAGGAGAATCGCTCAACTGTAGCATTGGCCGTGGACGTCCGTATACTTCTGAATGAGGGTCTAGACCACGTGCAACAAGCAATCGACAGTATAGTCAATATGAATTATTCGTGCCGCAAATGCAAGAGTCCTTTGAATAGAATCATTGATTGTGGTTCACATATCTTGATCGATACCTCAGTATTGACAGATGGTAGGTATACTGAAAGGAACATCAACTTGAAGCATGTTTTAGGTACCATCACGAAAACTATTACTTTTAGTGGCAAAACGTTCATTTTAGCTGGTGTTGGTCATTACATACCAGCGCCGGACCCGAAAGACGCACATTACGTAGCATATGGATATGCAGGTGTTCGCTGGTACCGATATAAATATTTCGAAAAAAAAACGTGCCAGTGTCAGCCCACAAACAGTTATAACTCCTCACATAATAGTATTTTTCGTTACAAGGCCGTGAAATCTTACGGCCGAGTGACGAACATTGTTTTTTGGTATCTTTGCCGTAAAATTCGCAACTGTTTACGCTTTTCATAAAAACATAGGACAATGCGACGATGACAATCGTCAAAAATACATATCTTTGTATGACGAGTTACGCAAAATTCGACAGTATTAAAAAACCATTGAGTAGATCTCACCCCTGTGAGGGGTCCAGGGGCGAAGCCCCGGTAGGGGGTTCGGGGGGCGAAGCCCCCCGAGTACCGAAAAATAAATTTCATTTGATACAATAAGAATAGTCAACGTGTTGAGAATAAAATCTGAAAAGAAAAATCGAATCTTGCGCACTCAGTTAGGAAAAATATATCAAAAAATGCGTACAAATAATATATTAATAAATGAATAAAATGAATAACAAAAATAGATGAATAAAATGAATGAAAGAAAAGAATAGATGCACAAATGAATAAAAAATACACGTTGGTTCAAACTGAATCTTTCTTATTAGCGTTGTCAACTGATGGAAAAAGTTTTGTTATTGAAAAATAACCGACATAAATGATTTATCATCGAAAAATGGCTGATTTTAGAAATTGTTCATTTTACGGATCTACGTCCGTGAAAAATTATTTTATTACGAACCTATGTCCGTAAAAAAAATTATTTTCCGGACCTATGTCCGTAAAAAAAATTATTTGACGGACCTATATCCGTGAAAAATTATTTTACGGACCTACGTTCGTAAAATAATTATTTTACGGACCTACGTTCGTGAAAAATCATTTTACGGACTGAAAACGGGCCGTAAAATCGAATTTTACGGCTATGATACCAAAAAATTGTATATGCCATACGCCCATAAAGTATTTTCTGACAAATTTCATCATAACTCAAATTCGTCGAAAAATACTTCATCGGCCTAGTGACATAATGAACTATTCCCTCACGTCAATACAAGTATCAGAGCAATCTTACAAAATCGCTACAACTATTATATTTGTACTTTTCTTTCAGCCTCCTATGGCGTTTTTCCTAACAGATACAAATATTAACATCACCGTTTAATTGAGGAATTATAGGCATACCTATGTAGTCTTATTATTGTATCATTAATCGATTATATTATTTTAGGATGGGCTAATGAAGTGCAAGTTTTGCAACGAGCAATTTGAAGTAGATACCGTACAGTTTCATGGCTGTTTTTTGGGACGAACTGACGATGTTAGGGTGGACTACGACGGAATATTGTTTTTAAGTAGGGTCATCGTTTGATATGCATCGTTACATTACGCTACAGCTTCATGTACTCAGCCAGTATACATTCATATATCAGATATATTGTATTGAGGGTGATTCAAAAAAGACCTAAGTTCTCAGTAAGTACTGCCTCATTTTGCTAATTTCACTTCAAAGAAAGTCACCCGCAATGAGGCAGTCTCATCTTGAACCAAAATGCTCATTGAATGAGGATCTAGAGGTAGCCGGATGAGCACTTTAATTTGAGAACTTTGAAATTGCCAAAAATGGCAATATTTCAAAATTTCAACTTCAATGAGGCAGTAGTAAATATTGTCCTATAGAGCTAAAAAAATAGAATATTTATTTATTTATTTATTTATTTATTTATCACAAATATTTAGTATTCTTTTTGAGCTTTTTCCAGGGCAAGTTTGGATTGACAAGCTATGGCCTCTTCATATTACAATCAGCGAAGTGAAAATCACTTATCGTGATTTAATTATCAATTTTATTTATTTAATTATCAATTCTGTCCTACAGCGTTTTTCAGGAATGTCTTAAATATAAATGCCCATATATATATATATACATTTGTTTTTAGTATTTGTTATATCAATTTCATAATAAATATTATACAATTTTTTGGTTTGATTTCAATCTTGTTTGATTATTCAAAACCAGCTTGATTCGTATTCACGTGATTTTATCACCAAATGACTTTTGTTTTTGTAACTCAGGTCATTACAATAATACTATCATCCTAAAACGTTGTGTTGTTTTTTTTAACATCCCTACATCATAAATCACCTGTGCTTTCATAAAAGATTAAAAATTTATAAATCTTATATTTTTATCGGCTGCACTGATCATACAGCTACAAACACAATTCTACGAGATCCAGACAGTATTCATGTAATATTAGTCTATTATGAATCACATTCTGAAATTGTCATATCACCACGTAATTGTTTAGAGATATCTTAGTTATTATTCAACCATTTAATTTTCATTTGTTATAATATTAAAAATAACTGCTAATCACGTCGTAATTGGCGGTTTTTGATAATTAGCTCTTTTCATAATTAGCTCTTAAAGAGATCAGATTGATAGCTGGTAGGTATATTTCAAATCATTTGTTATTCAAATTAACTTGAAATAAAATTTTTCGAGTATGGCTTAGAAATAGCAAAGTACAGGTGGTCGTAAGCACATCACGTGTAGTAAACATGAACACCAATTTTTGTGTGGAAATCTCCTCCTTTCAGCTGAAAACGTTGAAAATAAAATTATCAATATCGAAACTGACGACTATTGGACTGATGCTGACGAAGGTAATGAAGACTACGAATATGAAAAGCGACAGACTGTAGATGAGCTGCTGATAACGGAAGTGCAAAAATATCCGGCACTTTTCGATCACCGCCTACCGATAGAAGAAAGAAGACGTGTGAAACGTGATAGCTATTGGCTCAAGATATTCAACAGCATGGGGGGTAAATAGGTTGTATAGATGCGTGTAGAATATGTTGTTCACAACAAAATGATGTTACAGGTATCATTCCGTTACAAGACCTTCCTAATAAGTGAAAGAACGAACGCGACAAATACATAAAAGCCCGCAACGAAAATACAAAATATGTGCCGAGTGGATCAGCGGCCAAAAATAAGAAAATACCATCGTATAAAAACTACGCGATAATGGAATTTCTGAATGACTCAATTAGGTGCAAAGAGTTAGACTCACTCGTCCTATTATCATTCGCGGTTATTTCCAAAAAAAATCTATAAGTGTGAATGTACGATTTCAGGACTACGTGCAACTTAGAATTCGCTAATGCACAGGAAAATTCATTAGATACATACCCGACCGGCCCTAGCACAAGTGGTTCAATTAATCGCCCAGCGAGCACCTCCTCGAAAATGGACAAAAGTACCTATTCCACCTTAATTCAAATTAATTATGTCTACAGGGTATTTAAACTGTACATACACCTTTAAGCTATGATGTTTTAAATCACTGGTACGCATTACAGAAATTATTGAGAGCTAATTTTCCACAAACAACATCAGATTTGTCTATTCGCTCCGTGCACAACAGCGGTAGCGCCATAGGTGACGTTTTTGAGAATTTCATGCCCATATGATAGTCTATAGAAACAATAATATAATACATGTAAACGGATATGTATGAGTGTTAAATAAGCGATTGAAGTTCTTAAAAACGTCACCTATGGCGCTACCGCTGTTGTGCACGGAGCGAATATATAAATTGAATTCATCGAACATTATTGGTTTTGTGCGGAATTAAATCATTGTTGAGTATCTACTTCAAATTTTCAAGTTTAGATGAACGATGCATTTCGTTCACTGCGGCAACCACTCTTCCTTCGATATAGCCTCTTCCACTGTCTGAGGCAAATCCATGGAAACCTGCAAATAGCTTTGAATTATAATTTGAGATATGTAATAGTAATTTGATATTCCAAAAATCAGTGAATAAGTCATTTTATTAAAAATTTAAATTGATAGAGTAAATTAATATTTTAAAGGTGTACGTACCCCGTTAATGATGTCGCACTTTCATTGCACCAGTGGATTTTTCGTAAAATGATGAACTACAAACGATTGATACATAAATGCAAAGTGAACAACTATTTTCAGAAGTGCTACTGCCAGTATATCTTGGATTGCGATACTTATAGCGTTTACGACTGGGGCTACACCGAGCTACACTGGTGTAGTGTAACCATCTGTGTCTCTCTCTTCCTCATAGAAAAGAAAGAGGACGAAGATAGCTACACTACACCAGTGTAGCTCGGTGTACCCCAGTCGAAAATGCTATTAGTGTTGTTTTGATTTGATTCATGGAATTTCTCAGCTACATGAAATTGTATTTTATCTATTTTTTATTTTTTTATTTACATTTTGTTAACACGGACTTACTGCTGCCATCATCGTTCATCATTTTTGAACACCCCTGCTTATCCTATCTTCACCCGCTATCACTTCCACAATCCAAATTCAAACTATCAACCTAATCTTCAACCGTTTCTCAATCCATACTCATACTCTTTCTGCGAATATATTTATATAACTACCATATTCGATTCCAGTAAACCTTTCTGCTAAAGTTAATGAATTATCGTAATGAACTCTTGAAAACCACAAACATCAGAGCAACTTTAAACATCTTCATTAAATTAAACCTTAATTTAATTGAGTTATTTTTTATTTGTGCCGTTTTGGCCTATCCCCTATGAAATTGGGTTATTTATTTCATCGAATGTTACAATTTCAACGGAAAAACGTAATTCTAGTGACATTGAAGAAGCATTGCTTCAAGCAATATTAACGCCAATGCCACCACCACTACCACCACCACCTGCGCCACCTGCAGCTATCGATGAAATCGACGGATTTTGTGCACGATTAGCAGGCAGCTTGCGCAGGCTGAGTCCCTACGACCGTTCTGAAGCGGAGATTGAACTGTTGGAAGTTCTTTTCCGATATGAGTTCGGATCAGAACAAGATAATAAAAAGAAGTAGAACTTGATATCGTCTGACTAATGCCGTAAGGTCATATGCGCCATAACACGTTTTTAGTTCGGATTAATCAAATCACAAATTTAAATTCAAATATAATAGCAATAACAAAATTTCTTAAGGGGGTATAGGACTGCTGGAGCCTTCAAAACAATTAAATTTTTCTGGGTGTGATTACAATGAGCGTGGTTGAGATATTTTAGTACATGTTTATTGGACTCAAAATGAACCCCAAAGAAAATATAGATGAACAAAATCTTGATAAATATAGAAATGCGAAGCTATTGAAGTAGCACAGGTTTTTCCGGATTCGTAGCTGGCCCGCATGATAACTCAAGAGCCAAGGAACTTAGAGAGCTGGAATTTTCACGAAATTTTTATGATACCTTTGTGCATGGTGTGAACCAGTCTGATTGATTCACAAAAAAACATGTCAAAAGAATTAGAAAAAAACGAAGATTTTTCGAATTTATTAAAAAAAAATCCTGTTTTTCGTTTATAAAATCCGTCACTGAATTTTGCCGTTGATGCGACTGGCTCACACTGTGCACAAAGGTATTATGAAGATCTCGTGAAAGATTCAGCTTTCTCAGTGCCTTGGTACTTGAGTTATCCTGCGGGCCAGCTACGAATCTGCAAAAAAACCTGTGCTGTTTCGATTTCTATATTTATCAATATTTTTTTCATTCATATTTCTTTTGAGGTACATTTTGAGTCCAATAAACATGTATTCAAATATAATTTGCCTCCCTCGACCACGCTCATTGTAATCCCACCCGGAGAAACATGATTGTTCTAAAGGCTCCAGCAGTCCTATACCCCCTTAAATCATAGGTGCTCTTGACACGTAGCCAGTTTTTGGGTGATTATGACAATATGGCATTAGCCACGCGATATCTAATCGTTCAATAATTGTTTTTAATTCATATTTTTATCAAATAATAAGTATTTCCCATTTAATCTTAGTTAGAACGTTGATTTATTTTTTTTCGTAGTGCAATACGATCAACAAAAAACCCATGTATTTATATAAAACGAGTAATAAAATAACATTGAACTGAGAAACGTTGATGGTTGAAAATGTCCGCAACCGCGTAAAGTTAGTGTGTTGTATCCGTGTGCGAATCACGAGATTTCAAATATGGCAGAAAATAATAAAGATATAGCTATGATACAAAGATTTGACGGTAAAAATTTCCGCCAGTGGAAATTTCAAATGAAGTGTGCCTTGAAAGCTAAGGGTCTTGATAAAGTTGTGACCGGAGTTGAGGAGAAGCCCAACTCAGTAATTGGTGGTGATGCAGCACCAGTGACAGCAGCAGCAACAGAAATAGAAAAGTGGGACCGTAAGGATGGAGCAGCAATGTGTCTATTAACACTAGCAATGGATTTTAGTCAGATAGCACTGATAGAAAATTGCTCAACAAGTAAATCAGTACTTGATAAGTTGGATTCTATCTACGAGCAAAAGTCTGCAATGCAGAAGATACTGGTGAATGAAAGATTTCACAGTTATAAGATGATAACGGAATCTATTTCTCAACATGTGGCTAACGTTGAAAACCTGGCTCATGAAGTGAGAGATACTGGAGAACCTGTGAGTGATTCAACAATTGTCATGAAAATTACTAGCACGCTTCCGGCAAAATATAGAAATATGAGGCAAGCTTGGCTCTCAATGGACGAGAACAAACAAACTATTGGTAACTTGACTGCAAGGCTACTAGATGAAGAAGCTAATCTGGCAAAAGAAGATTCAGCAAGTGCACTAATAACGACAAATAATAATTCTAAGAAGGAGAAGCGTAAATTCTTTGATAAAAGAAGGATAGTCTGTTTTAACTGTCAATAGTTGGGACATTTTGCAAGGGACTGTAGGAGTGAAAGAGTTCTTCCACCCGCTAATCAAAAGAAAAGTGAATCGAAGACTTTTCAAGGAAATAGTGGTTCGATAGCAGCTCAAACTAAAGAAAAAGAAGATGATTCTACTTCACAGCATTCGGCTTTTGCTATTGATGACGTTTTTCTGTCATTGATGTCAGCTGATGGTGAAGATTCAAGCTGGATCATGGACAGTGGTGCTTCCGCACATGAGCAATTCCACGTCAAACCGGACAGCTTTCTGACCTCGATGTTACCGATTTCGCTCTAATTTTTTTTACGGGTTCTATGGAACAAATAAATTCATCAAACAATTTTTAGTTTTTTTTTTTGGCCCCTATTTTCCAAGTTACACGGGGGTGAAATTCAGGAAAAAGAGCCAAAAATCGAAAACATACTTCCCTTCAAACGGTCATATCATTGATTGTATTCAACCTAGAGACTTCGTCCAAGAACCATTTCAAAGCTGTTGAATGACACTATTTTTATATATTTATTTTATCCTGCGGTAATAAACAATTCTATTTGTTATAAACAAATATATTATTCAAACGTGATTTTCAAAGTGAGGGCCACGTGATAGAATTCTGAAAAAAATATGAGCGTATTCCTTGATCAATTCTCTACAAAATCGTTAAGTCAAAAGGATGGAGAAACGATGAAGACTATGTGAAAACGATTTATTTATAAGTGACGGCGCGCGCTGCCACGGAAAAACCGTACCCGAGCAGGATCTTTCAACGGCGGCGCGCGCCGTCGTTTATAAATAAATCGTTTTAACATGGATTCCATCGATTCTTGATCCTTTTGACTTAATGATTTTGTAGAGAATTGATCAAGGAATACTCTCATATTTTTTTCAGAATTTTTACGCGTGGTTCTTGCCTTGAAAACCACGTTTGAACATTGTATTTGTTTATAACAAATCGAATTGTTCGTTATCGTGAAATTCAATAAATATATAATAATAGTGTCATTCATTAGCTTTAAAATGGTTCTTGGAATAAGTCTCTAGGATGAAAAAAACCAAAGATATGAACGTGTAACATGCCCACCGATGCTTCCTTGTGCTAGTCACACGTACCCGAGCCGGGTTTTACGGTGGCAGCGCGCGCCGTCACTTATAAATAAATCGTTTTCACATAGTCTCCATCTTTTCTCCATCTTTTTGACTTAACGATTTTGTAGAGAATTGATCAAGGAATACGCTCATATTTTTTTCAGAATTCTATCGCGTGGCCCTCACTTTGAAAATCACGTTTGAACAATATATTTGTTTATAACAAATACAATTGTTTGTTACCGCAGGATAAAATAAATATATAAGTATAGTGTCATTCAACAGCTTTGAAATGGTTCTTGGATGAAGTCTCTAGGTTGAATACAATCAAAGATATGACCGTTTGAAGGGGAGTATGTTATCGATTTTTGGCTCTTTTTCCTGAATTTCACCCCCGTGAAACTTGGAAAATAGGGGCCAAAAAAAAAACTAAAAATTGTTTGATGAATTTATTTGTTCCATAGAACCTGTAAAAAAAATTAGAGCAAAATCGGTAACATCGAGGTCAATTTTTGATTTATTTTGTCCGGTCTGACGTGGAATGGCTCACATATGCCGTATAGGCGTGACTATTTTGATACGTATGAAGTGTCAAGAGGCAGCGAGATGGCAGTGAAGCTGGGTAACAATTGTGAGCTGAAGGTAGCTGGCAAAGGATTAGTGAAAATAAAGAAGTTTCTGAATGGAAAGTGGTATGATGCTACTATCACTGATGTTCTACACGTCCCAGATCTAAGAAAAAACCTATTCTCTGAGGAAGTTGTTACAAGTAAAGGAATGAAGGTCGTTAAACAAGGTGATCGTGAAATATTTGAAAATGATCAGTTATCGGTCTCTGCAGTGCGTGAAGATAACAAACTTTACCGTCTGTTGGTTCGCGCGGAGATTAAATATGAACCAAATTTGGTTACTAATAATCGACAAAGAAGGACGACAAGACCGGGTATCGTATTGTTTACTTTATCAGAAATAAATCAGATGTGCTTGATTGTTTCAAGAATTACGTTCGAATTTTGTCAAACAAATTCGGATATAGAGTGAAAGTTCTGCATACGGATAATGGCACCGAGTATTGCAATAAAGATTTTGAGCATTATTTGAAGAATGAAGGAATTGAATTTGAGACAACAGCGACTTACACGCCTCAACAGAATGGTAGAGCGGAAAGAGACATGAGAACGATAATGGAGAGTACTCGTTCAATGCTTTATTCCAAAGATCTACCTCGATATTTGTGGGCAGAGGCGGTAAATACCGCTGTTCATATCCTTAATCGAACAGTAACTACTCAGACTCCAAACTCAACACCCTATGAGGTGTGGACTGGTAAGAAGCCAACACTATTTCATGTGCGAAAATTTGGAAGTGCTGCATACGTGGAGATTCCCGATCAACTTCGGACAAAGTTAGATCCGAAAAGTAAGAAGTTGATCACGGTGGGATATGAAGGCAATTCTACCAATTATCGTTTGTTTGATCGATACAAGAAGAAGGTAATGGTGTCAAGAAATGTTTTATTCGACGAGACTGAAGAGATACCAGAAGAGAGACTGAAAATTGTTTCCGTCGATATTGGGAATGATAAAATTTCAGAAGAATCAGCTGTTCGAGCTGAGAATCAAGTTGTTGAAGAAGAAGAATCTACTGATGGATTACAGGATGATGTTTTTGGGGAGGAAGAAGTTAAAATTAGGGAGGACTCGATTAGGGAGGACTCTCAAGAACAAAATCATCAACCTGCGAATTTTCAAGAGCAAGATCTTCAATCTTTGAAAAAGGGACGTTATGTTTTACGTCCGCGGCCTCAGATCAGGAAACCGAGTTATGAGTTGAATGGGACAGAGTCGATTCCCGAGACTTATGAAGAAGCAATGAAAAGTGACGATTCTACGGAATGGTCAAATGCCATTGAAGAAGAACTGGATGCACTGGAGAAGAATAAGACGTGGAAGATAGAACTTCTGCCTTCGAACAAGAAACCTATAGGATCTAAATGGGTGTTCAAAATTGAACGTGCACCCAGTGGTGAAATAACTAGGTTCAAAGCTAGACTTTGTGCCAAAGCTTATGCTCAGATAGAAGGTGTTGATTTCAAAGAAACATTTGCTCCAACAACTAGGTATGATTCTATACCTGTTTTACTTGCTATAGTAGCCAAGTTTGATTATGAGATGCTTCAATTTAATGTAAAAACAGCCTTTTTACATGGAGAACTAGAAGAAGAAATCTATATGCTACCACCCAGCGGTTTGACGTTAAAAAAGGATTTGCTTGTAGATTAGTCGAATCATTACATGGATTGAAACAAGCACCTAGATGTTGGAATGAGAAGTTTGAACATGCAATGAAATCATATGGTTTTGTACAGAGTGATTCAGAACCTTGTTTATACATAGGTACAATTCAAAATACTAAAGTTTACTTAATACTTTACGTCGATGATGGTCTTATTGTAACTGAAAATAAAGCAGTACAGTCAATATTAGTAGCAGAGCTTGACAAGAGTTTTGAAATTAAACTCAATGAGCCTGACTGTTACGTGGGATTGGAGATTCAAAGAAATAGGTTGGAGAAGTCAATAATTATTCATCAAAGCAGCTATATAAGACAAATCATAAGTAAATTCAACATGGAGAAGGCAAAACCTAACAGTGTTCCTGCAGATCCACATACACACTTATCTACAAATGTCAGTGAACAAGAAAAAGGTAATAATATACCTTATCGAGAAGCAGTAGGATTATTAGTGTTTGCCGCTATTGCCACCAGACCAGATATTTCATATGCAGTGGGAGTAGTTAGTCGTTGTCTGAATAATTATGATTATACTCATTGGAACGCGGTAAAACGAATAATCAAGTACTTAATTGCAACAAAAGATTACGGTATGAAGTACAGCAGCGATAATTCTACACTATCAGGACACACGGATGCAGATTATGCTACTGACTTAGGTACAAGAAGATCTACAACTGGATACATTTTTCATTTGAGTGGTGGACCAGTCACTCGGAAAAGTCAACGTCAAAAGAGCGTGGCACTTTCAACAACAGAAGCTGAGTACATGGCAGCTTCGGATGCAGTTAAAGAAGTCATATGGTTAAAATGTTTATTGAAAGATTTTGGAATAATATCACAGATCGCACCAACATTATACATTGACATCCAGAGTGCTATCAAGCTAGTAGGCAATCCAGAGTTACATCAGCGAACAAAGCACATAGATGTACGATATCATTTTATCAGAGAGGAGTACAAGAAAGGGGCTATCAACGTGGACTACATTCCAACTGAACTTCAACTTGCAGACATTTTAACAAAGGCTCTACCGCGAAATACCTTTCAATATCTACGCGAACTGATAAATATTAATAAAATATAGTATCATAATTGAATTCAAAGTGATGCGTTTTGTGTTTGAACAGGCAGTTAATTAGGGGGAGTGTTGAAATATTTGAATTAACATACCTGTAACGGCATCTTTATGAATTTGTGAGAAGCTTATTTTGCTATTTAGTTCATAGTATCTGTTTTGTTGTAAACATGTGTTGACAACGATTGTTGGCTCAGATCAAGGGAGGCGGCCTCCCTTTGGACGTCGGATTGTAATGTCAATAAACCCTATATTACCTAAACTGCTATTTATTTATCAAATAGCCAATAAAAAGACAACGAAGAAGAAGATAGTTGATTATTAATATTATCCGGCGGATTCGTGAAAAGTTAAATTTTACTGGGATTTTATCCAAATTAGTTATTAATGCGTAATTTTAATGTATGCAAACCTATATGCATAAGCTATTGGTATCAAAAGTCATTGTTTTGGGCACGATCCCACTTCCATTCTACGGCACCTTCATTATTGAAAGACTCGGTGAACGTATTTCGCACCACGCTTGCATTTCGGCTGCACCTACACGGGAAAGGTTTCGGGAATGCTGCAGCGCCAGGCGGCAGAACGGTGAGTTGCGCGTGTCTAAAGACAGCCGCCGTCTCTGCGAGGGAACGCTGCGTTCCCACGCGAGAACGCTGCAGTCTGCGAGACGTTGGACCTCCGTATTCTGGAACGTCGCATCGTAACGTTCCCGCGCAACCTTGCGGTTTTTCCATAATAATATACCTCTTACTACAGCTGCACTAATCCAGTTGAAGAATTTGTTTTTGAATTTAAACAAGTGAGTGCAATGAATGCATTCATTGTTCATTGGAACAGCTAAGATAGGTATTTCAGGTAAGTTATTTCAGGTATATTAAAAGCATGTGTTCTAACCCCTCAGCTTGTTGATCATAGCCAATAACTGTTGGATTTCTTAACAAAGTTTCAAATTTTTAAAGAAAATACGAGTGCATGTAATAGAATGGAAGTTCCAATATTAGAAACAGTAAACGTTGAGAATCTTCCAATGTATATAGAGCTCAACGAAAATACAGACTTGTTGCTCCCTGCTTCAAATGTTATTAGCACTGAGTTGGAAAATCAACACAAAGGTTTATATATGTGTTTCCTTTATGTCTTGAGTTATTACATAACTATATATATATATAGCTGTGTGCGACATGACCATTGTTTTTATTTTTAGAAGATGAAATAATTTTCAAACAGAATGTGTTATATGATTTATTGATGTCTAGTCTAGAAGGAAGAATTGTGCTGAATAGGTACAAATATTCAAAAGAGTTGGATTTCCAAACCCTCAAACGTATAGTTATCCTTCACTTGATTGAAAAAGATCCCATATATTACAAGTGAGTTTTCCTTTCCCTGTTCTGAATGCATCGCACCATATCCCTTTAATTTTTATTGAAAAATTCTATTGCAGTCAATGCTCTTTCCTCTTGTTTTATTCCACTTTATGGTTTCGAGAATGTGTTTGATTTTTGCATGGTTGATGTTTAAAATACACTCAAATTATAATCCTCGATAATAATCAATGCTTCAATTGCACCGAATTATCATTGTGCTTACAGAATAAAACTTGAGCAGTTTGCAGAGTTCCTAAGTTATTTTGAAGAGTTATTTCCATTGGAAGATTCCACACTCTTCTTCGTTCCGTACTAACATGAAGGTGGGCAAGTTGTTGGAGCCCATGGCTGTCTCTATAATTATCACAAGCGTTTGAGACTTGATTTGCGAGAAGGTCACATGTTGGACCTCTCAGTCGATCCAAACACAAGTGAATGTCTTGTTAAATCTACTGGTATGAGATAGTTTAATCTCTTATTAATCTCTCCAAATGCAACATCTGTCATATTTGTAATATGTATTTCAATAAATAATTTTTATTACAGTGACGAAACCTATATTGAATTGCTTGACAGATCCAGATCGTACAAAATATAACACCGCAGTGGTGATTGAAGCTTGGAATGAAGATTTTGATGAGCGTACGATTCAGCTGACCAAGTTAGAGAATAAAAAGAGAATAGTTCGAGTGAATGTATTTTTAAACAGTTTTCCTTGCTTATGTTTCCCTTTAGCAATTGTATTGGTCAGAAACTTCAGTAGAATATTTTTCTGTGTATAATAATGTATAATATGGGTAAGTTATATGATTTTAGATGATAATTATTTATAAATAATTTTTTTTAGCTCCAGTCAGATTTTTAACGAGTAGTACAGGATCTAATTATTAATAACAAATTGATCACTAATCTACACCACTCCAAATTCCTATCAGTATTTGAAGAAAAGTGGCCAGCAACTGCTGCGAAAATAGTAGCGTACGCTCTTAATCCACTCTTGAGAAATCCGGATTTAAAAGATTTCATTAATAGTCATGGTCAATTCTTGAGAGAAGGTAAGTAAGAATAACGCAATCTATCCTGGCATATGAAAAGTCACTACCAGTTAAGATAGTTAATCTTCATGAAATGATCCTTTTCAGGAATTCACATGAATATCATTGCATTCTGGCTTCTTCCGATATTCATACAAGTCACCAAAAAAATCGCTACTGTGAAGAAAGTAAAGGATACTTCAGTATCTTTAATGTCAAATCAAAATAATGATGCAATTCAAGAAGAGAAGCAGGTAGAAGAAAATCATTGTCTCACTAAAGAAGAAATTTTTCAGAGCTTCATTCTACATATCAAGGTAATAATTTTCCGTATATTGTATGACTCGATATTGAAGTTGGCAAAATGAATTTTCATACTTTTCAGAGCTCAGAAGATTTGCAGGATAAGAAAAAACAGTACACGGAATGGTTGAATGAACTGAATCAATCCATTCATCCATACGTAGTTTTCGTAGGAGATTTTGGAACTATGAAGGCCTATATAATCTTCCAGAATGAAGACATTTATTATGCTGACCCAATAAGAGCATTCCAAGATTGTTTTCATTTACATGTAGCTCTTCGTTCATTTCCACACATCAGCGAATCATTTTGGCACTTCATAGGACTAGAGGTGTTTGGATTCACGCACTTAAACTGCACCGCGTACGTTAATAAATTTGTGGTAAAAATCAATAAACCCATCAAGACAAAGACTGTTCAAAATAAAAAACGACGGATAAATTCACTTATTTTATAGATAGTTATTCTACTTCGCTACTCGTTTGTGAATTCTCCTGTGTAGTTATAGTCAGCAATTGTTTTGCAATGGATTTAATATTACTGTTGAATAGTATTTTAGCGTTCGTTCTGAAACTATATGCTGATCCTGTTCTTCCAAAAAGTATTGTTTGTGATGTAATATTGTATTGGCGAGAATTTGTATGCGATATTTTGTTCAATTCGTTGAAAAAAGATATTGAAGTGATTCTAAAAAGATATGAAGTTGATGATTTAATTATTAGACATGTGCAAATTTGTATAGATTCTCATAAAAGGATATTTAGTTATGTTGATACCGAGGAAAAAAGGCTTAATCTTTTGAAAAAAAAAGGTCTGGTTGAACCCGAAGAATTCAGTATAGGCACTACGTATGAACATATTCTAGTAAATGAAAAGCCGATTTTCTCCCCAGTCACTTTGATTGGGGTACACATTCCTCTGAGAAAAAGTTTAATAGCGTTTTTAGAGATACCAGGTATGTTTTCAGAGATATATAATTATATGAAGGAACTATCGATGCAACGTGATATAGTAACTAATATCTTACAAAGTCAATTGTGGGCAAAGAAATACAGTCAAAAATTCGCGAAAGATATTGTTTTACCATTATTCGTCTTCTACGATGATGTGGAAACCGGAAATCCCCTAGGCAGTTATGCCGGTACCAATAAATTCGGAGCGGTGTACGCAACAATTGCTTGTTTACCCTCATGGTTATCATCGACACTAAATAGCATCATTTTTCTACATTAATCAGATCAAAAGATAAAAAAAATACAACCAATGCTCATTGTTTCAGTAAATTGATAGAGGAACTTAATTTTTTACAAGAGAACGGAATTCTAATAACCGTAAGTGGACGTATGTATTTGATAAAATTTCAGCTATTACTTATACTCGGGGACAATCTCGGGTTGAACGAGATATTCGGTTTCGTTACATGCTTTAGGGCCGATTTTTGCTGCCGCGTATGCGAGGCTGATGAAAAAGCTATAGCCACCAGAACTACTGAAAACGAAGCGGAACTTAGAATGAGAGATACGTATGACAGATATTGTGAATCAAGTATTACCGAAAAAGGTATCAAAGAGCCTTGTGCTTTTCATAAAATTGATGATTTTCACGTATGCGAGAACATTACCCTTGATCTTATGCATGATGTTATTGAAGGTTTGTGTATATTTGATTTGAGTTTGATTTTGCATTCCTTCGTATTCGAGGATAAATTTCTTATATTGCCATTATTAAATGCTAGAATCAAGAGTTTCGATTTTGGTCACATAGAAAAACCCAATAAACCACCGACAATTAAACACGATCGGTTGAAATACAAACAGGACCTTAAGATGTCAGCTATGGAAACACTTTGTTTAGCGCGTTACTTGGGTGTTATAATCGGTGATTTGATTCCTAAAAATAACAAGCACTGGTTACTCTATGAATATATATGCGTAGAATCATAGATATCCTAACATCTCCACGAATTACCAAACCCTTGATTAATGAGCTGATTTCAATCATTGATAGACATAATAAACTTTTCAAAGAATTCAGATCCAATCTTCCGTTTAAACTACATGCTCTCACTCATTATCCAAACATTTTGCTTCTTAATGGACCGTGTATAAACTTCTGGGGTATGCGTTTTGAATCATATCATCGAAAAATACGACTCAACTCACAAGGGACTTGTTCTAACAAAAATCTGTTAGTAACAATCGCGAATAAACAGGCTTTCGGTATGTGTCAATCGATGGTTGATATGAAAGTGTAGAACGACAGAATTATATGTGGTTCAATAGTGCCAGCACACATAATAAAACAATCCGCTAACTGTGATTCATTAAAAAATTCAATGAATCATACGTATCACAATAATGTTACGATATACGGCACACTCTTCACCTTGAATTCATTCGTAGTAATAGATGTATCAAAGGTCGAGAAAGAATTTGGGAAAATCGTAGAAATTGTGAATTTTGAAGGAAACATCTTTTTCTACCTTCAAGTGTTTCTAGAAGTGACTTTTGATGATCATTTACATGCGTTTATTGTAGAGCCGTCAGAAATTTACAAACTCATTGCCCACGAAGATTTACCGAAAGTTTCTCCTGTTCTGTTTGTCACAAAAAAAATGTACGAATCTCATTGTTCCGAGATATATTTTGTAATATCGTATATAATAAAATTTTCATGTAATAAAACAATATTTTAATCTAATCCGATACCGCCGAACCTCCAATCCCATTAATTTGCGTTCGCTATTAAACTTATTCAATGCCCGCTCATGCTAGATTTCATTGAGGCTTATTTCCTTCTCACTTTGAAGACGGTTGCGTTCTGCGCGTGAGAGACGGCTGCGGTCCCAGCACTCTCGGTCCTGCAGCGTTCTCGCGAGGGAACGCAGCGTTCCCTCGCAGAGACGGCGGCTGTCTTTAGACACGCGCAACTCACCGCTCTGCCGCCTGGCGCTGCAGCATTCCCGAAACCTTTTCCGTGTATTGCTTCCAGTTCGATGCAGCTCGGTGAGTCCCGAACCACCTGCGACGTCGATGCGCCATCGACCGTGGGTAAAGCTACCAGTTGACGACACCGTATCCATGAAATCAGGTGGGCAACAATTTCTTTTTATTTGCAGACGTTAAATTGTCGCTCTTCATCAGCCAATTGTGCAGACAGACACATGCTTTTATTATTCCTTCAACAGTTTCGGTGGAGCAGAGTATCGGCTTACGGAAAATTCGCCACCTTGCAACCATAATACCAAAGGCATTTTTAATGACTCTTCGTGCTCGGCTGAGACGGTAATTGAAAATACGTCGTTTTGGAGTCAAGCTGGCCCTGGGATATGGTCGCGACATGTAATTTGTTAAGGAAAAGGCTTCGTCGGTTACCATTATATAAGGCAAGGCGTCCCTATGGGGTGAAATTTTCGAGGGTGGCGGCAAGGAGAGTTGTTGAGTTTCGAAGGATTTGCCTATACTAGAATTTCTGAATACTCCACCATCACTCTGTCCACCTTGGGCACCAATGTCAACAAGTGTGAAGCAATAGTTGGCATCACACATTGCCATGAGAATTGCCATTGCTATGGTCTCCTTTATAATTGTAAAATGTAGACCCAGAATGTGGTCTCGCCTGCAAGAATCATATATGATAAGATGTAAAAGTGATTAGTTAGAATATGATATACCATGGAAGGTTTATGTTAAGTTCGAAATAGCAGTTCGTAGGTTTCCAGTATTATACATTTTAAGTAATCAAGGTGATCATAATGTTCATGACAATCAAACTGATCATTATTATCATTATTGTAATAGAAGTTGTGGAGTAGAAACACTGTTTGATCTGTGATACATCACACAGGGAATGTGTTGTCTATTGTATTTGTTTTGTGATTATGACTAATGATGTGTGGTCAATACTTTGTGTGTGTTGGGTATTTACGGCAGTGTATTTATACATAATACACGACGTGTGAAAACAGTGTGCAGGATGTGGATTTTATGGCGGCTCAAATGGAAGACACACCCACACAATTTGAATAATTGCGCGCAATGACTCTGCACCATGAGCTGTTTTGGGATTTAAGGATGATTGAGAGTTACATTTCAAATTTGATAATGAGTTTAATGAATTATTATTTTCGCACATCGTTATATTTTACATTACTGAGAAAAAATAGTCATTGCTCTCATGAGCCTGATTGAATGCTTTCTTCTGAGCTGCTGTCCTTGTATACCCATCCGATGGTGATGAATGTGGGCGATGTCGTTTTTATGTTGCCACTCACAAATATATACATATATTATGTATGTACCATGTAGGATTATACAGCATTCTAAATTGAATACTTATTCAATTAGAAATGGTTGGGATATCTTACCTGAATCACTACATGTTTGCCATCAATGGCCCCTATACAATTAGGAAAATTCCATCTATTTTTGTAATCTTCAGATATTTTTAACCAATTTTCGGTGGTTGGCTGCAATAAAACTTTGTCTTTTAAAGTTATCCATAAAATTTGACAGGTTTCGGCTATAATTCTTGACACCGTGGATGCTATAATACGGGAGGCATAGCTTGAGGAAATCATGCTATCTCCAGAAGCTATATACCTGAAAATTGACATCAACATACACCTCATCAGTATTCTTGGTTCGGTGATTATGAATTGAATAATGAAATATCATTCATAGACCAACCAATAGAGATTTCTCCTCACACTTAAATATAGCAGCAAATGACCTTCACCAGCTTTTGAAATATAGCACGTAGATAAAAAGCCCGGTGTTGTCCCCAGCAAAATCGCTTTGTGGAATTTTTTCAACAACAAAAACTGTCAAAAATGGTCATTTTTCTGGTTTTTTACAAATATCTCAACAAGTAATGGGGGAATTGTTAAAATGTCAATGGGACTTTTGTAGGGAATTGAAAAACCTACAAAATGGTTTTTTGTGCAGCCGGATCGGTGCATTTTCCACTGAGAAAATCTGGAAAAACCTGTGAAAATTGAGCATTTTTCGGAAATTCATAACTTTGACAAATTTAAAGCTGGACAAACGATCTTGGGGGGAAATGATAGATAATAATATGTAGTTTAACTGTACGCAAGATGGTTTCTGTCCGGTGTATGGTTTTTGCACAATCGCGTTATAAACAATTTGAGGGCTTATCTTGTAAAATGCGCGAATTTGAGGGAAATTGTCGTATTCGAATATTTTAAACGGCATCTGAAAGTAGAGTTCAAAATCTTCAATTTGTATATTTTGGATTTTCACCTGAGATGTGGGAAATGTGTTTAAAACTTCCCTGAAAGTTGCTCCAAACGCTCGAAAGTGCGCTTGAGGCAGAGTCGGGTACCGGTAGTGGGGGAACGAGCCAGCGGAGTAGAGTATATTAGCAACCCGCCGCGCTAGGGGCTCGTTCCCCCACTACCGGTACCCGACTCTGCCTCAAGCGCACTTTCGAGCGTTTGGAGCAACTTTCAGGGACGTTTTAAACACATTTCCCACATCTCAGGTGAAAATCCAAAATATACAAATTGAAGATTTTGAACTCTACTTTCAGATGCCGTTTAAAAAATTTGAATACGACAATTTCCCTTAAATTCGCGCATTTTACAAGATAAGCCCTCAAATTGTTTATAACGCGATTGTACAAAAACTATACACCGGACAGAAACCATCTTGCGTACAGTTAAACTACATATTATGATCTATCATTTCCCCCCAAGATCGTTTGTCCAGCTTTAAATTTGTCAAAGTTATGAATTTCCGAAAAATGCTCAATTTTCACAGGTTTTTCCAGATTTTCTCAGTGGAAAATGCACCGATCCGGCTGCACAAAAAACCATTTTGTAGGTTTTTTAATTCCCTACAAAAGTCCCATTGACATTTTAACGATTCCCCCATTACTTGTTGAGATATTTGTGAAAAACCAGAAAAATGACCATTTTTGATAGTTTTTGTTGTTTAAAAAATTCCACAAACCGATTTTGCTGGGGACAACACCGGGCTTTTCATCTACGTGCTATATTTCGAAAGCTAGTAAAGGTCATTTGCTGCTATATTTAAGTGTGAGGATAGCCTCTCTTTTTTCTCTATTGGTTGGTCTATCAATCGTGGATGTAATGTACACACCTGAGTGTCAGTGCCAACCTCGTAGAACAAGAAATAGGTTCGCGAACAACGTGAGATTTTGCAATGTGTGGACCTACTATTTCAAGGAGTGTGTCGAATTGATCAGGTCGCATTCTTAAGTAATTTGCATATTGCTTTGGGTCTGTTAATCTCATTTCACTCATCAGTTGAAATGCTCCTCGTGTCCTACGATTTTCACAGAGAAAAATGTCTCGTACCCACAGGTTCCTCGGATTATTCAGTCCAGTTCTTTTTTTTTGATTGAAGATATAAATAGTATAATGCTAGCAGTTTCTTGCGTCGATTGCAGTTGTACACATAGCATTGTCCATTTTATTCATCATGTGCATTCATTTCGTGTAAAATTGTATATCATGTAAAATTGGTTGAATAAATTTGTATAAACGATAAAATAAATTCAATTACAAGATTAAGGATGAATGAATATGTTGAGGAAAGTTTTGGTTGGGTGTGACAGAAAGCAATACAATATCGGGTTTGAGAACTATATCGGCTTTATTTTTGAACTCAGCACAACGGTGCTTGCTTATAGACTAACTCTTATTACTAATGGATACCTGGATACCAAACTATGTTTTCCCCACTCTATCTACTTGTTTTCTTTTGGTTGACCGCTTAATCGGTCATGTATTTAAACAGTATTAAAGTCGCTCATATAATCTCAACACTCCCTCTCGACTTTTACTGTAGCTGTATGATCTATTACACTAGTATATTCCATAACAAATTCTGAAACCTTGGAATTTTGTATTAACTAGCGCTTTTGTTAATGTATCTGCTAATTGGTTGTTTGTTGGAATATATTGCACGTCAATTTCTCCACTTTTCTGTTTCTCACATGTAAAGAAATACTGTACCTCAATGTGCTTAGTGCTTTTTATCGATTCTGGAGTTTTAACTATCGTTATCGCTCGCTGATTGTCACAATACAATACAGTTTTTTGTTTTTGTTTACAATACACATCCCCTAATAACCGTCTTAGCCAAATTACTTCTTTTGTGACTGAGCAGAGAGCCATAAATTCTGCTTCAGTCGTATATGTTGCGGTTATACTTTGTTTCTTTGAGCTCCAACTAACTGGACCTGAATTTAGAAAACATACCCATCCTGTCGTGCTCCTTCTATCATTTATGTCTCCCGCAAAATCTGCATCGCTATAGGCACTTAGTATTGTTTTTTCTGAACCCAAATCGTAAGTGATTCCATAATTAGACGTACCCTTTAAATATTTGAAAACTCTTTGTACCCCATGCCAATGTTCAATCATTGGGTTCTCTAAGAATCTACTCAAAACCCCGACGATATAACAGATATCAGGTCTTGTAGTTATCATAAGGTACATCAAGGATCCTATGGCTTGCCTATAAGGAAAAACATTTCTATCCTTTGAGTTCTCAGTATTTTTAGTAAACTTGGTTCCTGGATCGGCAGGAGTGGAGACAGGTGAGCAATTTTCATGATTGAATCTTTTCAATATTTCATTTGTATAACTTTGCTGGTGTATTTTCATTTTTCCGTCGTCTCCACTTCTCTCAATCTGTAGACCAACGAAAAATTCTGCTTTGGAATGAGTTATCTGAAACTCCTTATTCAAACTATCTAGCAAAGCACTCATTTCAGACTCATTCTTTCCACACAATAACCCATCATCGACATAAATTGCTAAGAACAAATCTTTCACTTTATTTACAAAAACGCATGGGTCAGCCTTCGACTGCTGAAACTCTCGGTGCACTAAGAAATCGACAATTTTTTTATTCCATTGTCGTGACGCTTGCTTAAGTCCATAAAGACTCTTCTTCAACAAGCACACACACTCACTTGTCTCGAAACCACTAGGCTGCTCCATGTATATCTCTTCTTCGAGGTCTCCGTGCAGAAACGCCGTGTTGACATCAAACTGATACACTTCTAGGTTGTTGGCTGCTGCGATGGATAACATGACGCGAACTGAGCTGAACTTGACGACAGGGGAAAACGTTTCAGTATACTCTGTACCTGCTGTTTGTGAGCATCCCTTGGCCACCAAACGTGCCTTGTGCTTGTCAATTTTGCCGTTGGCCTTTAACTTTTTCTTAAAAACCCAGCGATTCGTGATTACATTTTTCTTCTTTGGCAGACGCATTCCAATATACCAGGATCATCAACTTCACAAGATTTTCGTAACGATAGCCCTCCACGTGGTTCCCCGATAAATGACGATAATAACGACAATGATGGTCGCAAAGTTGATGAAGATATGACCAATTTGGATTATTACAACGACGATGGTGTGCGAAATGAACGTGGAAAAAGCATTCCGAGGCGCGATCCAGTAGAACATCACAGGAAAAATGGTAAATTTTATAATCTACGATACTGCAATTTAATTGAATGAGGCGTACAATCATAAATTCAACGGGAAGTGAGCGAAGCGAATCATGTGGTCGCGTGTCAAACATATTTTTTGGTATACAATATTTTTAATATTTTTCAATTTTTCTTAATTCACTTATTCACCAGGTTTCAATAGTCCGAATTGTTGAACCTAAAATAGAATTCGGCTCATATTGGTATGATTGGTTTGTAAACCAATCCATTGTAAACTTTTTCAGATTCATGCAAATGTAAATTTATTTATCGCAGATGCAGCTCCGAAATCGAACAATTTAAAAAAAAAAAAACAGCGCTGCCATTCAAAAACCGCAGATAGATGTCGCGACTACTCTGATGCAGTATCTGAAAAACAAAACTCCAATAGAGCAGACTGAGGAGAAGACGCAAGCGGAGAGAAAGGCATCGGAGAAAAAGGAATCGGAGAAAGCGCAAAGTCCACTGATGAGCTTCTTCGTAACAATGGCGCAAACTGTAGTAACCTTCCCCATGAAATACCAGGTGGAGGTAAAATCCAAAGTATTTGGGATAGTGAGTGAATTCGAGACCCGCACTGTGGAAATCTCCACTCCTCGAGATCAATCGAGAACGTCATATGAAGATGACAATGATAGGGTCCTGTACGATTTTCCTGCATTTGATAGAGGTAACGAAGACGGCATGGATACAAATGCAGGTTCGCGTACAACAGTGACCGGACAAACGCCTGAACTATTGAGAGGCACATTCTATGACATGTGATTGTTGGGATTAATTAAATATGTTTCAAATTCACAAGAGAACACACATATTACGTGTGTTCTTATAATACTACATTTGCCGTGGTTGACACGTTGTTGAATAAATTATATATTTATTTTAGAAAATTAGGAATGGGCTTAGGCGTGGAGATCATGAAAAAGCAATTTGTTATGATTCTGATGGTATGAAAATCATTAGTTTATTTGAATCCTGTGTGCAACTTGATATCACCATTTCGATAAGGATATCTTCTTTCGGAAATTGTAAACAAATATCGTTATCGTCATAATTACACTCAACCAAAGAATTAACGCGCCTCCTAGATTCTGGAGCGGTTAGGTTACGAATTGCTATAAATTAGTGAGATTAAGCAAGGTGGTCCATTAATTTTTCGGCTGACTGTATATTAGGGTGGTTCATTTTTTTTTTTTTTTTTTTTCATGTGCACTTGAAGAAAGTTTATTCACTATGTCTTCTACTCACACGCGGACGATTGAACGGGTACTTTCAAGTGAGTACTAGTATTTTTATTTTTTCTTTTTCGCTTTTTTTTCGTTCTTTACAAACAATTATGAATGATGAATCGAAAATGATCGTTGTTTCCTTTATGCCTCGGTAGCGACCTCTAAACATTGTGCAATGTCGTCAAGTTTTTACACAGATTTTTTTTCCGATTTCTCACAACTTCATTCGTGTGCCCATGAAAAACAATAAAAAAAATCAACCACCCTAGTGTGTATGTAGTACCTATATATATATATATATATATATATATATTTGTATACACTCACCTCAAACATACTGCAAGTCTCTCTTCGGGAGATATACTTTTTCGGAATGACGTACAGTGGAACCCCGATTATTTACCACCTCGATCTTCTACCATTCCCCTTAATTCTTGCCCCCACTCAATTCGGTTCGCCGAGGGGAATAGTGTCTGTGGGCGTGTTATTCCTACTACCGTCGTCCGACGCGCCGGCGCTGTGGTACGCGTGGTATGTGTAACATAACCTAAGACGTCGGAAATTTTAAGGTTAATCATGTTCTTTCAGCCACAAAGCGTTGCCGCGACGCGCATGCTCCCACCATTCCGTACCCCCTCTCGACGTTCAAGCCACACCTCCTAGCTGAACCCCGATTATTTACCAGTCCTCTCCCCAAGTGGTAAATAATCGGGGTTCCACTGTATCTTCTTTCTTCAAGTCATCTTTTAGCAAATCATGCAGGACTCGAAACTTTTCGTACGACATACGAAAGTATTGGAAAAATTTTGAAGGGTCTCGTACAAGTTCGGGAAACAGTGTATAATATTCTCCATGCATCGGCCTTTTTTTACAAATATTGTGCACCCACTTCCGTTTCTTACGCTTCTGCGATTTTTCAACTTCCTCGCAAAAAAGAGCAAGCACAAATAATTCTTCATCAGAGCTATTCATTTTACTGCAGTGCGAAGGCGTAATGAAAATAATTGTTTATCATAAATCACCATAGTGAAATGTGAAAAAATAATGATATAAGAAGATCAATGCATCGCACACATGACTCTGAAACTTAGCCGCACTTAGTTATTATTATAGATCAAGGGTGAATTATGAGTGAAATCTTGAATGTTGAAATTTATTTAGAGATACTGAGTGAAATTTTTGCACATCATGCACCGATTTGTTATTTTAGTTAATTTTATTTCCTTCTTTTAGTATCAACGCGCGAGTTTTTTCTAAAAGAAATATTGCTGTGTGGGACGTACTTACGAGTAATCCCTTTTTCTATTATGTGCTAGCTAGATGACGAATGACATATATTATACATAATCATTTCAAGTCATTTGATTTTGTGGTGCTGATATTGTTTAAAGATTTGCAATGAAACTGGCTAAATATTAATAATTTGATGACAATCATTGACGTTAATATTTTAAAAATCGGTATTGGCCGTATTTGAATTGTATTGGGAATTATTATGTGATGACGGACGATCCCGTGCAGAAATTTGTTAGGGCTGCCCCTAATATTAACAGGGCCCTGATAGGGGTCCCGTATGGCGTCCTCAAGTAAGGACACCCTAGCAGGGCCTGGACTTGTCGGGAATATGGGGTCCTTAAGTAGGAATACCCTAACAGGGCCTGGACTTCTCCGGAATATGGCGTCCTCAAGTAGGATTGCCTAGTGCAGCCTTTTTGCGGCCCTGACTTGGCTAGCTCGTGGCGTCCTTAAGTAGGATTGCCTAGTGCAGCCTTTTTGCGGCCCTGACTTGGTTAGCTCGTGGCGTCCTCAAGTAGGATTGCCTAGTGCAGCCTTTTTGCGGCCCTGACTTGGCTAGCTCGTGGCGTCCTTAAGTAGGATTGCCTAGTGCAGCCTTTTTGCGGCCCTGACTTGGCTAGCTCGTGGCGTCCTCAAATAGGATTGCCTAGTGCAGCCTTTTTGCGGCCCTGACTTGGCTAGCTCGTAGCGTCCTTGAGTAGGATTGCCTAGTGCAACCTTTTTGCGGCCCTGACTTCGCTAGCTCGTGGCGTCCTTAAGTAGGGTTACTTAGTGCAGCCTTTTTTGCGGCCCTGACTTCGCTAGCTAGAGGCGTCCTTAAGTAGGATTGCCTAGTGCAGCCTTTTTGAGGCCTTGCCAGGAAACGTATACGGCATCCATGATAAGGATTACCCAGTGTCGCCCTCCAAGAACCCTGTCTTGGTTGGCATATAGCCTCCTTAAATAAGATTTTCTAGTGCAGGCTTTCCACGGCCTTGGTAAGGGGGTATGCGGCGTCCGTTAGTAGTATTGCTCAGTGTCGCTTTTTTAAGGCCCTAATTCGGGTCTTATATGGCGTTCTCAAGTAGGGTTACCTAGCGCTGCATTAGTAAGACCATAATGCGGGATACCTATATGGTTACGTATAGCATATATCTTATCATTTATTAATTATTTAGTATTCATTCATTCTTCGAGCGATATACCAAACATTGTTTCACGGGGTTTGGGATATACTACGTATACCTACTTTTGCATGTAAACATCCAATTTATCACCTTGATGAGTAATCAATAGTTGTCTTTTCATAAACTACAATCTATTGTAATGCGTATATTCTCTAACAAAATCAAGTTACTCTAGAATTTTTATTAATTTTATTTGGAGGATAAGAAGAAGGCAATAAAAGATTGATAATTATACATCCATTCACCAATTTTATTCAATGTATTCTTCTTATGTATTTTTATATATTCAACTTATGTTCTAAGAATGTAGCAACGGCATAACGTAGATCTTTTTTCGTGCCCTTGGCCCAGCGGAAAATGGTATCTTCACCATTTTTGTTTTGATATCGGATACTTTATAAAGGCTATTAGAATTGGATGAAGGTTTCGCTGCAAGTTCCCAAGTATGGAAAATCTTTGATCGGCACGGATAAGTAAAGGCTGGTCTTCGTATCTTCCAAATATAACCTCTTATTTTCATCGATTCGACTGTTGGATCCAAGCCAAATATTTCCAAAATTTGTATAATGCAGCCATCTTTCATCAAAACTAAGTTATCAGGATTGCGTGTCCTAACCTGCATTGAGCCATTTACACATATTTTGGATGCGCTTATGCGCCCATTGACAACGTTAGATTTTATAATGTTCAATTGCGGAGGCAAAGTTGCTTTGTGCAGTGGAAGAGAATTTTTTTCCTGTAGTCGACGGCAAATTTGCGACAATAGTAGATTTGGGGTTCGAATTGTTCGTCCCAATTCCCCAAGTAAATTCTCAAACGGGAAGCAGCTAATTCTTGGTAAACTGCATCCCATATTCTGCACATCGTCGGCAATGTGAATCAGATTGTGCATATTAATTACAGTTGCTTCTTCACCATACAGATATGGCAATGCTTGAACGAACCGTTCCAAATATAATTTCGCCGAGTCAATTTTCTTTAATGCTAACTGGTCAGAGCACAAGATACGGAATGCGACGTGCAGCAGCGAAAAATGTTTGTACAAATTAGTCGGCAGAAGATTTCTCAAAACAATTGGACCACAATACAATAAAAAAAAACGGAATTCCGTTGCTTTCCACTTATGAATGTAATAAATCGATCGCATCTTTCTCTGGAACTCGCAAGGTGTGAACGATGTCGTAAGAAGAAGTCTTCGGGAAAGCTCTTCTTTTTGCCATCTACCTAATTTCACTTTCAGATTCGTCCCTAACCAAAAATCTATCATCAACTTTTTTAATACCCCAAGTAAATGCATATAATCTAATAAGCACACGTTTGGCATAACCAGTGGTGGTAATATTTCTAATAGTGGCGATATCCCAACATGGTGTTCAGGATCCGTCAGCTCCCGAAACGAGTGATCAGTCCTTTTTGGACAATCTATTTCCGGATACACTGTAGTGTATCCTTTTCCACGACGTACTCTGGTCCCGTAACAGGTGCAACGTTCACACGCACTGTATCCTCCATGACCTTTTGTACATTTAATGTACGTACGTGCTGGTGTATCGCAAATAAAACATTTCAACGATACAATAAAATGTTTCCCCGATATCAAAATACCGTCCTTGTGTAAAAGGTTAATTTCTGCGATGAATTTCTTTAAATATTCGCTCACATCTGCAGGCTTTTGAATCCCACACTGAGAAAATAATTCCGCTGTGACAACGTTAGAGCGCTCCGTCATTACTACTCGATAGCCAACACAGTAGAATCTACTCTGCTGGTCGCGTTATCCCCACCATGTTATCCAGTATAAGGCACTGCGTTGCCTCTCCCGTAAAATGAACACAGTGCCTTATACTGGAGAACATGGTGGGGATAACGCGACCAGCAGAGTAGATTCTACTGTGTTGGCTATCGAGTAGTAATGACGGAGCGCTCTAACGTTGTCACAGCAGAATTATTTTTGCCTCTCCCGTAAAATGAACACAGTGCCTTATACTGGAGAACATGGTGGGGATAACGCGACCAGCAGAGTAGATTCTACTGTGTTGGCTATCGAGTAGTAATGACGGAGCGCTCTAACGTTGTCACAGCAGAATTATTTTCTCAGTGCAGAGTAAATAGCAACCGGGAATGGCTTGTATATGTCCGGTATGAAATGAACTTTGCATAAAATCGGCCAGAAGTGTTTACCACCCGATTTGAAAACCTGCATTCCGTCAATATTGATTTGCAACTCGATGATTTCACTGTGAAAATCTGTATTTATTTGACGTTTGAGGCCACCTTCGAGACCGAAATATACGAATTCTCCACAAGTTTGATCGATAGCATCCTCCATCTCTTCGATTTCATGCTCTGTAGAAGAGGATTGTAAAAATGTTTTGGATGTCTTCGGAAGATGGGGCAATAATCTCTCACGCAAAATAGCTAACAGATCGTCTAAATCAGAATGTTTTATGTTCCGCCTGATAGCCCATTCACGAATTTGATAAGATTCTTCTTCCTCCACCAAATTTATTTCTGCAACGGATTCAACGTCGTTTTGAAAGTTTTCTTCCACGCAACCCTGCGAAATCTCGTCCGAATCTTCCGTCATCGGTTTCGCCAATTCACTCGTCGCATCGTGGACTGGTAACTCGTAGTCACCGACAGTTGAAGCCTGCGTTTCTTCATCTATAGCTGATGCTGCAGCACTAGTCGATGGCTGTGTATCTGCCTGTTGCTCTACAGAACATACATACAGGGTTTCCCATTTTAAACAACCCAGCTGAATATCTCGATAACTATAATGGTTGTAAAGAAAAATGTTTCAGAAAAAATCTATTGGGTTATGAGGGGGACATTTCATAATAATATGGGTTTTGAATATTGATGTGGTTTCATGGGGTTTTTATAAGGTAACTTTATTTTTTTTTCTTTTCTAAAGAAACCCATATTTTTTACTGTAGATTCGGAATCTACCGGAATGTACAGAAAAAAATACAATACTGTCGTGGAAAACGTTTTTTTTGCAATAGTTCAATTTCTCATCTTTTTTTTGGTCGAAGGATTTTTTTTTTTTAAATAAAAAAAAAATTCCATCAAAAATATGAGGTAAGAAAAAGAACATCTAGAGTAAAAAGTTTTGTTATTTTCATTCATTAATCAAGGCAAGTCATTTTTTAAATTTATTGATTACTTTGAGAATATTATTTATAATATTATTTATAACTAGGGGCTCCGCCCCTGCGCGCTTCGCGCGCCAACCCCGCCTCGTCGCTCGCTTTGCCCGCTTCCGAGGCCTCGGCGCTTCGCGCCTCACTTTGTCATATAAAGGAAGAATTCCCAGACTTTCGTACCCGTTAAATTTTTAAATTCCGACGTGACGAAATCCACAGTTCACAGAGAGAAAGACTCTCGTCCTCTCTCTCACTCCGCCTCGATCGCATTGTCGCTGTCGCTATCGTACTCGTTGCAAGCGTGTCGTTCTCTAGTTGAACGGAGTATACATCAGTATGTAGGCTGCAACGAAATGGATTTGCTACGTTTGTTTTTTATTGAGTTTATTCTAATTGCTTTTTCGAAAGATTTATTCATTTATTTGTTGTTATAGCGATAAATAAAAACCAGTGATATCAATTACACATTCGCCGGCGTTGACTTCGTCAATATATAGTATAAAATATACGTTTAAATAACTGTAAGTATTCATTGATAGTACTCGAGCTCATATAATATGATAGATCATATTCGTTAAATTCGTTTTATATTATGTATAAATTCAAATCAATGATTCGTTATTACGTCTTCATCGACCGCCTTTTTTTTACAGATGTCTGAATCAAACAGGACAAGCCAACCAACAGGCAGTAAAGACGCAAAACAGGGCGGAGAAGAGCAGCAAGCGAAAGGTATTTTTATTTCTTCTAATTTTATTTTATTTTATGTTTCGTCTCGTAGTCAGTATCAATTATTTAATACTCATTAATTTATTTTCTAGCAGACAAGCCCAGAGAAAAGGATAAGAAGAAGGTGCCAGAAGAGAAGAAAACTAATGGTATTTCTATTTCTTTAAGTTTTATTATTTAATTATATCGTTTCTGTTGCCAGTATTAATTATTTAACACACATCATTTCTTTATTCTCCAGCATTCAGGCCCCGAGGCGTCCGAGCTGGACGGTGGGTCCAGGAGCAGCGAGCCAAGCAGCAGCGGCGCCAAGCTTGGATGGAGCGACAGGCGCGCGCTGCTGCAGATTGTCGAAATTTAGTCGAATTATTGTGGGAAATGTCCCACCCTAAATAATTTTTTTTTTTAGTTTTAAATAATTCTTTTTCAATCCTAATTTCTTTTTGTTATATTTTGTTTATTATATTTGTTATTAGTTAAAAAAAAAAAATATATATATTTAAAATGATTTTCTTGCATTATTTCTCGTATAAAAATAATAACCCATATTATTTTATGAAGTTAGCCTCACAATCGTGTACTTCTTTCCTTCATGGTCACACGGAAAGGTTATGATAAAAATGGCGCAGCCGAAATAATTTTATTCGTGTTATTGTTCATTTTATTTTGTTTGGTAAAATGAATAAACAAAAATCGTTTGGTGCGTTCCGAAGTATACTGAAAGTACACACGCACGCATCAGTCTACTCATGCAATGACGTCATTGAATTCGGAAGGTAGCATACTGCGACTACTTAGAGCATATACATAGATTACTGCGGTTTGTGAGGTGACGAATTGCAGTGAAGTCAAAATAGCGGCGCCAACTCAAAGTAGAAACGAAGCACCGTGAACAGAACGCAGCAGTTGACCGTGTGACGTCACACTCAGCACCAATGGTAATCTACTTCTGAACGCACCCACAGGATACGCAATCGCTAATTTGTCCACCAGCCGGGTTTGATTCTGACCGGCATGAATTGGCTGATGAGTCTTCTGACTATTTCTTTATATAAATGTAACCATGAATCGAACAGATGAACTTTACATGTATAGCTGCGTTCGGTATATACATCTCTCAGCAAATCTCCGAATCCTCGGAGATGTATGTACAGAACGCAGCTTATAGGTATTGACTACACTGACATTTGACAATTTTTTTATTTTTTTATTTTATTACATAATAACATAATAATACATGTAATTTTCATGCCAGTGGTCGATGAAATATTCATAACTGTGTAGCCCGGGCACTGGAAAATAGAATTGATTTAATTTGATTGCTGTATACTATGAATTTGAGATAATAATTCGACTATCCCTAATAAAAACTGCAGACAGTTTCTCGTCTCATGGTGTATTTACATTTCAAATTGGACCCTATAATTTGATTCATTCAATTATGCGGTATCAAGCCGGGTAAATTTCATTTTTTTAGCAAATTGGGTCGGTAAACACCTTCAAAAATCTAATTTATAAATTATTTCTCATAGAATAGCAGATATATTTATAATTTTACAGACAAATCTAAAATTAACGCATATTTCATTACCAAATTCTTTTTTCCCGGGCTGCTTCTTCGGCCTCTGCCCTCTCCGCCGCTGCCATAAACTCGTCATCCAGCCCATCATCTGTAAAATTAATTTATCATGTTGAATTCAATTTATAAGTTTATTAACTCAACCCATCTAGGCTCAATCCGATGCCAAAAATCGTATGTTATTCAAGTGGTAATATTCGACAGTATTGCAAAGGTACTTATACTTGAGCTACGAGACTGAAACTTCGTGTACTACTTTTTTTTACGCGTTTGGAGACATTTTAGCCCGTAGCTATACAACATAAATTTGACAAAGTTAAGAAATACTATTCACCCTCAATTCGATCACCCGGTTCAGCAACGTCGGCCTCCTTATTTTTATCTACAAATTCTTGCATCTGTGAAAAATTGATATGAATTAAATTCTGCGCAGCCTGTATTTTATTTTATTTTTTATCATTCAGCATGAATACTCACGTCTTTATGTGTTGATGCCATTTCACTCAATAACTGTTTATAGTTGTTTTATCGTAGCTATGACATTGATTCTTTTGTTCTCTGAAAATCGACGTATCGATACATCACGCTATGTTTCATATTTTTATTTTAAATTATACTATATTCAGTGTCGGCCTCAGTATGAATCGGGCCCGGATATGTTTTCTTATTTATTTTCATTATTTATTAAATTTGAATATTATGGATTTGCACCTACCCGTTCGATCGACGCGAGGAATTTTATACGTAAAAATTCGACTACTACTTCACTGCTGTCCACCAGATCCCCTCATCCGTGGCTCATGTTGCTGGTTTTGTTGCCGATTTACCAGCCCCTATCTGCTGTCTCGCCAGTGGATGTTCTAGATGCTGCCAAGTATTTCAACTCGTAGTTTCGGGGTGATGACGACCTTTCGTTGCAAAATGTTCCGGATGCACTGCGTGTGAAAGGTTGAACCGCCCATCTCGTTTCAGCAGCTTCGCACAATTCTTGATCTCTCTATGCAGTCTCAGATCTTTAAAGTAGTTCTTGAGTTTTTAGTCACATCTGAGGATCGCCTGAAATTTTATTATGGTGTAGACACAATAACTTTCATGAACAGATTCCTGAATTTTTAATTTGATTCACTCTTTATTTTTCATAACTACCTTAAGCAGCTGCTTTTGACGCAGATCATGTACTTCCTTGATGATCGTAATGTTCTCGAGAGCTCAGTACGGTACTCTTCGACGGCCAGGATTTGCGTGGTCGGAGTCGAAGTGTGATGTCTCTCTTATTTATCTATTTTTTATCACTTATTTTACTTTCTACTCCTCCTTCTGCTCAGATAAATAATCTAATTCTATTTCATTCTATTCTATTCTATTTTCTACACACTTAGTTAGTTATACAATAATTTTCCTTCCAAAAATTAAAAAAAAACACGGCTATTTTTTTATCATTGCGCGTCGTGCAGCTATATTATTGTCACGCATGATGCAGCCTCATTTCTTACTGTGGCGCACGATGCAGCCTGTTATTAATGGGTTCGTTTACTGTTGCGCTTATGATGCAGCCTTTTATGATTTTTTATCTTAGGGTAGCGCATGATGCAGCCTAAATATTTTCTGTTACGTATGATGCAGCCTAATATTATATGTCCATATACTGTACATAAGTTTCGATATAAACTGGATCACACACGCAAAAAGATTGCTGTTGAATTCACTATTCGAGTAGTGAATATATGGACAGCACTTTTTTGAAGTACAAATTATCACAATTGTGGTAACATTCACTCATGTAGACATTGAAGGCTACTTGCTCCAATGTACCCAATACTGCAATTGTGATAATTTTTACTGCAAAAAAGTGCTGTCCATATACTTACTACTTACATAGTAAATTTGACAGCACTTTTTTTTGCGTGCAGGTATTTTTATATATGGATAATAATACATTCTCATTCACGAATTTAGAATTAATATTTGCACCTTTCCGTATTCGTCTTCTGTAGAGTACAAATGGCATGTCCATGTCATTATTTATCAATAATTGAACTTTTAATTTTCACAAATTATCTCAGCTATTTTGAATTTTTGTTAAGGGGGTATCTAAGTCTCGAGCTCCATAAAACGTTAACACTCTTCATAACGGTATAGCATTGAGGGACATGTACGGACACAAATATGAATGATACCGTTTCAAAGTGTACAATTTCAGCTTTAATTCGAAAATAAAGTGGTCACTGTAGCATCAAAATTGTGGCCGTTGCAGCCACTGGAGTACTGGTCGGCGAAAAGCTGTGCTGAAATCTGCGACCACGATCCTGACTGAACGAAGTATCCGAAAATTGAAAACTTGGGATTGTTTTGTTGGTCAAGGTCCTCTTCAAGCTTCTATGCGACAGATTTTTGATAGATTGAAATTTGGCAGCATTATGAATTTTTTTACTGAGAAAAGTCAATTTTCTTGATTTCAAGTAACGTTTTTACCTGTTTTTTGGGAATCAAACGACGGATCGAAAATCTGTCGCATAGGAGCCTGAAGGGTACCTTGACCAACAAAACAATCCCAAGTTTTTCATTTTCGGATACTCCGTTCAGCCAGGATCGTGGTCGCAGATTTCAGCACAACTTTTCGCCGACCAGTACTTCAGTGGCTGTAACGGCCACAATTTTGATGCTACAGTGACCGTTTTTTTTCAAATTCAAGCTAAAATTGTACACTCTGAAATGGTATCATTCATATTCATGTCCGTACATGTGCCTCAATGCTATACCGTTACGAGAAGTTTGAACGTTTTATGGTGCTCGAGACTTAGATACCCCCTTAATCTAAAATCTCCTTGTATACGATATTGTTAATATTTTTCCCTCTTTTCTTTATCTGTATTTTTATTCCCACTTTCGACTTGCACCGTGATAACGCAACATAAAGTTGTCCATGTCCGAATATTGGTCTGTCAATATATAGTCCGACGTGTCCGAAACTTTGTCCTTGCGATTTATTGATAGTCATTGCGAACGCTAATCGTACAGGAAATTGTCGTCTATGTAAGATGAATGGCATATCTGTATCCCCACGTGTGTCTAATTTTATTCGCGGTATTTCCACTATTTGTCCTCTTCTTTCTCCTGTTAAAAGCTCAGCAATCAAAATTCTAGAATGAAGTTCACGAACAATCAACCGTGTTCCATTGCATATGCCATCTGATATTGATAAATTTCGTAACATCATTACTATGGCACCGATTTTCAGTTGTAAATTGTGAGGTGGTAGACCCGTTGGTGTTAATCCATTTAAATACTCGATTGGATATCGCAGTGTAGCTTCTTCGTATGTTGTCGTATCGGCAGCATCAAGTCCTTGGAGGGTTGCATAATCCATGCTTTTTGACTCTTGTAAGTTGCCCTCCATTCTTTGTAAAATTTTTGTGTTCAACTGGTTCACTTCCACATTCAACGGAGCTAATATTGCTCTGTTTATGAGTTCCTCACTTGGTATGTTTATTGGATATAATTCTGTTATCAAATCTGTACTCATTGTTTCTCTGTCAGGTTCTAAAAAGTCGATCTCCCCGTCACCCACGCTCAGTAGCCACTTTGAGAATGAAACGATATCTTCTTTCGCCCTCATATTTGTGGTTAGGCTAAATTTCTTAAATATATTCCAGAGTGATGAATATTTGATCGTTTCTTCCAGAATTTGTCTTTTTCCGCCACGTTTGACTACTGGTAATACTTGCCGGAAGTCCCCACCAAGTAGAACCGTTTTTCCTCCGAACGGTAGTGAATTACTCATGATATCTCTGAGTGTTCTGTCAATCAATTCAAGAGCAGTCTTTGGAATCATCGAACACTCATCCCATATAATGACATCAATTGACATCATTTTCTTCTTCATACTCGGAGTTGTGAAAATTGTTCCTTCGTTGCTCATTGTCAACGGGAGACCGAACATTTTGTGAGCGGTTGTTCCGCGTGGAAGAAGAATCGCTGCTATACCTGTCCAAGCAACACATGCGACAGTTTTCTCTGTTGATCTTAGCATGTAGTATATCACATTGTACAGAAATGTTTTTCCAGTTCCTCCAGGTCCGTCGATGAAAAAGTATTTATGCATTGTATGATTTTCTATTTCGTTGTTCTGCGTTATTGTTTTCATAACTGCATCGTATATGATCCGCTGCTCGTTATTTAATTGATTCACCAATGCTAATCCTTTTTCTGCAAATGTTTGTATTTTTTCCGCTGTTATTTCGTCTTCATCATTTTCATATATTATTTCTGGTGTCGGTAAGCCAAAATCTTCGCACGATCTACCTTCTGCTTGTAAAAGATGTTGAATGGCACATAGTGCTCGGTTTTCGTTATCATCTGCAAAGTCTTCTGAGAGTGCTGTTTTATATTTATTCCATAAATCAATTACGTCGGATGGCATTTCTCCGATCAAGTACCATACCAAAAAATGTCGTAAACGTTTGGGCATCAGTATTGAAACAGCTTCGTCAAATATCTTGAATGTTTCATCGCTACTTGCCGTTAAGCCCATCTCTACCGCCGCCTCCCTGAATGTATCGTATTGTTTTCCGTCCACGGTACGTAAGTTTTCGAAACAGGTAGCGCCTGTAGCCCGTCCAAGAATTAATTTAAGATGAAATCGTTCCGTATCCCTTGGAGAAACATTTGTCATTCTGCTTACAACTTTACAAGCAATTTTACGCCTGCCCCAAGTTTTCGTGTTTGCTTTGAATGTATAGTAGTCCGGAAGGTTTGCATAGGTGATATTTCGCGCCAGTTCATCCGTCGTATTTAGTTTAAACCATGCAGTTAGTGGAGTTTTCCATTTATTTTCGTTTCCAACAGCCTCCTCTTCTCTACCTTCCACAAATGTTGCATATTGATGACCTGGTAGGTGAACGGGTAATCGTGTCACAGCGTGACTTCGTCCATGCATAGGCAGTTCTAGTATTCTCCATGCTGCTTCCATTGGACTGACATACCGAGTATCTACATGCTCTTTGATTTCGTCGACTACTGGTCCATCATAACCTTGTATATTACAATTATCAATTTGAACCCTTGCGCGATCATGTCCTTTGTTGATATACTTGTAAATATACTTCGCTGCCATTACCGACCCACAATATTCTACGTTTAGATGACAGTCGTATTTTGCAAGTAGAAATGGGTTGTATGGCACAACCATACTGTTGTCTACCGGTATATTTCTTCCGTTTATGCGGTTATGATAGTAGTTTAAACTATTATTTTTTCTACGGCGATACTTCGGAAAACCACTTGCGCTTATATCGGTATCTTTCGCGAAGTCTTTCGGAAACTTTTTTGAACACGATTTAGTTTCTGTGTTCCAACATGGAACTTTCGAAGTATGAGGGCCGTGTAACATGTGTGTTGTCACAAGGAGAGTAAAACTCGTGGGTGTGACAGCCAATTTTATTTATTACGTGATGACGTTTCGGTCGGAGCACGGCCGACCATCTTCAGATCTATGAATATAACAATTAGGTAAAAACAGAACTTCGCAGTGCGTACCGAGTTAAGATCTTAATGACAGTGTAAGTAAAAAAGGAAAAAACAGTTCACAGAATTGATATGTTGGTTAAGTATAAGGCGTCAAATTCCCATTTTGGGCGATAAGTATTAACCTAATTAAAGTGATAACAATATACTAATACTAATTACATGTATGTTATTATCTAAAAACGGCGGGAACCAATACGGATTTGTAGTTAATTGGATTAAAATTAAAGGTGTAGTCGTTAATTCAAAAAGGTAAACAGCGTGAGCATGACATACCTAGCGCCGAGATGTTTACGCTTTGCGCGACGATGAAGCAGTGAGTTTAAAGACAGCTGAGAACCGTGACGATTGCTGTCTATTTGTTAGATGTTAGGCGCTAAATTTGAAAATGACTATGCTAGAGGAACCTACGAAGGATTGAGAACAGGCGCATATAAGTTACTGAGGTTGTCAATATCGGTTCTCCGGTTTACGGTGTCATTCTTTGTGATCCAAATCATCTCTTTGATCAACCGATGGTGGACATTATTTTCAGTAGCCAAGACCGAGGGGTTGTTAAAGTCAAACTTGTGTCCTGTAACCAACGTGTGGTTAGCTAAGGCAGATTTGTCTATTTCTTTACATTTAATACTATATTGGTGGGAGTATAACCGTTTGTGCACATGCTGAGATGTTTGTCCTATGTAACATTTTTGACAATCAAGGCAATCTAGTTTGTAAACCACATTTGACTTATCCTTAGTGGGAACTTGGTCTTTCAGTC
Source organism: Tenthredo livida (assembly GCA_963992785.1). Taxonomy (NCBI): domain Eukaryota; kingdom Metazoa; phylum Arthropoda; class Insecta; order Hymenoptera; family Tenthredinidae; genus Tenthredo; species Tenthredo livida. The sequence goes on along the minus strand of OZ023069.1, from coordinate 24,429,318 downwards.
GAGTGAAGAGGTTTCTGGTGGTATTGGAAATCTTGTGTACCACCATAACGTCAAACTTTTTAAAAATCTTGCGCAATTGTTCTGAGAGTCCTTTCACATAGGGAATCGCAGTTACCTTGGAAGGTAAATTACTGTTGTTGAGTAATCTGGCTGCTTTGATGTCCTGATGTTTTTGCTTATTATAAAGTATGTCTATTCTTTCAGTTTGTATTTGTTTGATCAATTTTGAGGGGTAGCCATTATCTAACAAAGTATCGTGGATGAGTTTTAAGTTTTTTAACCTAAGGCTTGGATGTGCGAGCTTTAGACCCCTGTCTATCAATCCAGACACAACATTGTTTTTGTATCTTGGAGGATGGTGAGAACTAAATTGGAGGTAACGTCCGGACCACGTATTTTTTCGAAACCAATCAATGGTTACGGTGTTATTGTCATTAATTAATAAAACATCGAGGAAACTAAGTTGTTTGTCCACTTCGATTTCACTGGTAAAACTTAACATAGGATGGTAAGAATTGAATTGTTTAACAATGTCAGAAAGTTGGTCTTGGTGCACACACGTAACGATATCATCTACATACCGCTTGAAAAAAGGTAGCGTGTATGTAAGTTTGGAGATGACATTGTTCTCCAATGATTCCATGACTAGGTCTGCTATTGCCGGACTTATAGGGGAACCCATCGATACGCCTAGAATTTGCTGGTAAAACGTGCTTTTATGTACAAAAAAGGTTGCATCCAAGCATAACTTAACACCTTTCACGAAATCCACTTTGGGTAGGTTAGTGTGTTCCTGTATGTCAGACCACCGATGTTCTCTGTGTTGTCACAGATTGATGTAATCGCGGATATTTTTCTTTGTCGGGTATTTCTGCTGATATGAAATTATCAATCGCCTCTGGAGTCAATAGCTTATCTTCAATATCCATTATGAACAACATGTGTGCATGAGGTAATCCTCTTTTTTGGAACTCTATCGTATATACATATCCATTCATCTTTCCGAATACTGCACCACTTTCTATCTCCTTCGGCATACGTTGTAGACGCAAATTGAATATGCGAGAAACTATGGTTGGTATGTCGTTCGTGGTAGTACCTGGAGGAAAACTTTTCAATACTTCGCGTATTTCTTTCCATTTCGGATTACATGTCATCGTGATGAATAGATCTGGTCTGCCGACTTTCCTGGTTATCGCCATTGCATCTTGATATTGTTGTTGCATATGGCGCATGGAGCCAGAAAATGTTGACGGTAAAATCATCACGTTTCCAAGTCTGGTACGATTGGATGTATTTGCTTCGCTATTAAATATGTGATCAATCATTCCCAAGTAACACTCCACACGCAGCTGCTTCTGATTATTTCGTAAATATAATAATCTCTGCGATTCAATTGTAAGGTATGCGTGAATTACGTAGTGTTGTGTAAGTCGTCCGCTTCGTAGCAATCGATTACGCGCTTCCCCTTCACGCAAAGCCAACCGATAACCATAGTACTGTACTGGGGTTATAGTTCTGTTTGTTTCTATTTGTTTCATATTGTAATTCCATCCTAAATCTCCGCTTGGGAATAGTAACGGGAATGTCATTGGATCAACATGATGCGACGATTTTGGTACATATCCTACTTGTTGTTCATGTTTTGGATGTACTTGTACATCCACTTTGTCCGATATTATCCCATCCCTCGATACAATCAGAGCTGCTAGTTCTCCGCAGGTTGGTGCGTTGTATCGTCGTCTGTCATCTGTGTTCAACGCAATCAAGTTCAACACAATCTGGCTCTCTCCATCACTATATCGCTCGTACAGTGTTTTGAAATTGGCCGTATAAGGATTAATGTCCAGTATTATTTTTCCAATAGTTTCTAGAATATTTGATCTGCGTACACTATTTTCTCTGAATTGTAGCTGTGTTTGTGGATCGTAGATATAAATTTGTCCGTATCTTGCACAGCTATTGTTGACGGCCTCCAAACTGGTCGAAATCATGTAGCTAACGTCCCCAACGATTTTCATGAGATGCGGCCCACTATTTCCTTGTTCTGCCACTGTACAATTAAATGATGCAAAAGCAAACGCATCATTATAAGATCGTATCATTTGCCTGTAATGTTTTGAACTTTCATCATTTCCTTCTCGCAGTTGTTCCAATACTTCTGGATAATCTGTCAGTGGCGGTAGTTTCACCTTTCCTCCGTGACAACAATTGTTTGCTACTCTTCCTCGTTCATTTTTAAATGACAAAGCATTGCAGTGCTGACATTTATCTATCATTTCACCGATGTCTAGTAGCTCCACATTCTCGAACACCTCTTTGGCAATGCATCCGTTGTACATTTTTTCTGTGGCTTCCCTTACTCTGGATTGCCTCGTTCGATCCAAAATAATAACTGCATTTCTTTCTCCATTAATCGCTGTACTTCCACAGTCATCGATTACATTTTCATCGCTTTCGTTGTTATGTTCTTCTGCCGTTTTTTTTACACCATTTTGTTTTGGTGTATTTCCTCCTTGTACTTGATTCGAGGTTTGTTCGCTACTCCTGTGCTTCCTTTTGATATTCGTCGTTTGATTCTCTTCTTCGCTTGTCTTACGTTTGCGATCCGTGCTTCTTTCAACGTCAATTACTATTTCTTCGCAATTACGTTCTTTAATTGGAACGTTGGTGCTGACCCGTGTGACTGCATCGACGTTACGTTTTTTAACAGCTTCTCTATATTTTCGTTGTTGTTCTCGTCGTAGTATAATTTTTTCTTCGTCATTCATAATGTTCTTCGGTCGTCCTTTTTTCACCTTTTTTGTTTCGTCCGCCAGAGATTTATCTATGACAACAATTTTTTTAATTGTTTATATATCTATATAATTGTCATGTGTATCTTCTGGGTTTCATCACTACCTTCTACTCTATTTTTCTTCGCGGCTCGGCATATATCTGCATTTTCATTTTGCTTTCGCTGCTCGCGATATCTATGCTGCTGTTCCCTCCGCAAAACTTGTCTTTCCTCTGGTGTTACCGAAGATACTGGCCGCCCTTTTTTCTGGTTAACTATTAATATCAATCTTTTTAAATATTTATCCGTACCTTCATTCTCTATATTTCTATTATCACCTTTGATTCCATTTTCATGCGATCCCCCGATTAGTACTGTTTCTTCATTTTGGGCCTCTAATACAGGACATCCTTCCTCCCGATCACACCGTTGAACAATTTCTTCCGGCTCACTTAACTTCGATCTCGGTTGTCCACTTTCTTGCTTCATTCCTGAATAATAACATACCTTTTGCATACTTACCTCTTGCGTTAGAACTATTTCTTCGACGACATCGAAGTGTCCACTGTCTCCATCGCCAGTGAACAGCAGTGAAAATTTTTTCTCACTTCGCACGTCGCCAATGACTCTTGGATTCGGGTCACCGCATCGGTATACCAATACACACAGCTTGTAGATTATCGCAAGAGCGCTGATCTCCACTTCTCCACCGTAGCTTCCCATATGTCCCATGTGAGATTCGTATTCGTTTGGTGACCGTATACGCGTACCGGTAGATTCATCCCCAATGATGAAATTTGCGAATGATGACCAGTTACGCGTAATAAAGTCAACGACATTCAACCGCATCTCCGCATGTCTTTCTTGAGTGTTGTACACACAATACGATATCGCGCGGAAGAGACAATTCCCGTCGGGTTTCATTTTAAAGACTTTATGCTCCATCTTAATGATTTTCCAATCGAATCAATGGTATTGATGTCAAATTAACGCAAATTAGAGTTTTTCTTATTATGCGACAATAGTTGTCAGATACAGGAATAGCTGTCAACTATCTGTCAAAACTGAAACAATTGACGTGTTGAACATGAACTCGGCTGACATTCAACCGCAACTTCATGCGTATACTGTTATTATTATAATCTTTTGATCTTCTTTTTTCATTTGTTTTGTGGGAAAGATTTTTTTATTAGATAGGGGGATAATATTCTCAAAGTGATTGATAATTTAAAATAATATTGCGACCAAAAAAAAATATGAGAAATTAAACTTTCAGAGAAAAAAGTTTTCCACAAAGTATTGTAACATATCAAGCGGTCTCCAAATCAGATCAGCGCGCGCATCGGCAGCTCAGCGGTACGGAGACAAGTGTGACGTCATCGAAGGTATGAATTCGGCACTGCAGGCTACTCGCGAGCATTTGCCGCCTGTCGGGGTATATTGGCTCATAACTACGATATTTCTTTGTAAAATCATACCGGTGGTCTTCACTGGGTGATTACCTTAGACCATATAGGAATGGACGGAGCATTGCCTATGCCGGAGTATAGGGAAATCTGTTGCCGAGTAATGAGAAAGGGACGGAAGATACTAAATCGTTTGTAAGAGAAGGAAGAAGCTATCTGGTTTGGGATAAAAAGTTGCCAAGTCGTGTTGCTGCGTTGCCACGTTTATGTGCCCCATAGCCTCTGTGGCATAACTCTTTCGATATAACTAAACCTACTCGATTTCAAGAGTTAGCATGAATAAGGCTTATTTTTGTGCATATATATATCGCTAAGGCTATCCTTGTCTTATTAGTCGGTAACACCCCCACCACTCCAATGCTCCGTCCATTACTATATGGTCTAAGGTGATTACTTAGCTTCACTTTTTAATTTGAGCAAATAAATGTAAAACGCCTGTCGGGTTTTCATTTCTATAATATTTCAAACTTAGCTACGGCCAAATGCGGCATATTATAACTTGCTTCATCTAGAGTCATTGACCTATTGCCTGTCGGAATAGAAGAAACAAAAACATAGCATAGCGAAACACTTTGTAAATAGAAAACAGATGAGAGCAAACGGTTAGAGTTTAAAGAATAGAGTTTAAGACTGATTTTATAACTTCTTTTGTAATTTCCTTTATTTGATTTTCTTTTGATATTAAAAATCAACTGGATGTTCATCTGACGAGTTTATTTTATGACTTTTTCCTTAGCAAACTTCCAGATTTAGGTGCACTGCATCGGTGCCAGTTGTACACTGTATAATTTGCATCCGCTGTTGGTTCACTCTACATCGGAAATCCCTGCACTCCAGGTTCAGGTGCACTGCATCAGTACCAGTCACGATTCTTGTGATTTGTATCTGCTGTTAGTTCATTCTCAATTCTAGTCAGCTAGCTTATTTTACGAAGATATTAGATACGTCAACGCCCGAATTATAAATTTCTATGCAACACCCCATGACCATCTGTCAATTTTCTTCATTAATAATTAATAAAAAAGACCCAAACGTTGCAGTATTGTATTTTTTCTATAGATTCTGCACTATCTGCACTAAAAAATAGGAGTTTAATCTACTTAAAAAAAACTAAAGTTACCTTATCAAAACCCCATAAAATCCCATCAAAATTCAAAACCCATATTATTATCGAATGTCTTCTTCAAAACCCAACAAATTTTGTGTGAAACATTTTTCTCCACAACCATTAGTTTTCGAGATATTTAGCTGGATTATTTAAAATGGGACGCCCTGTATATGAGTCAGTCCACGTCAAGCGGGACACCTTTTTGACCTCATGTTCTTGAAAATCGTCGTAATTTTTTTTACATATTCTCTGGGTAAAATGAATGCATGAAACATTTTTTTTTTTTTTTTTAACTCGAAGGGCTTAGAAGCTACAAGGGGTTGAATTTTCGAAAAAAACACCAAAAATCGGAATCGCGCTCTTCGTTAGACGTTAATATCTCCGGTTCCCTTAGTCGTACAGACATCGGCAAAAACTCATTTTAAAGCTCTTGAATCGCACTTTCACGCTATTAATTTTAAGTTCATCGAATTAATAATTTTCCATTTGTTATAAACAATTATATTTTTTAATCGTGATTTTCGAGATGATTACACCTTTTGAAAATTCTAAAAAAAATACGAGCGTGTTCCTTGATTCATTCTCTACGAAATCTGTAAGTTTCAAAATGGAACTCCGATGGAAACTATATTTAAAAAGCGATTGATCCGTGCGGGACGTCGCGCGCGGCTGCCTACGCGGGCGCGCCGTGACCGAGGCTTGTTCGCTTTACTTGCAAGGAATACAGAGGGGCTGTTATACGTTTGAATTCATCAAATCCATTAATTCACGGAATTATTTATTCTATTTCATACTGTATATTCGACTTGAAACAACAAAAATACAAATATAGAAATAAAACGCTTAACTAAAATCTTGAAACATATCACAAATTCGAAACTTCGAAAAATAAATGGTAAATATAAAGTACTTTTTGATTCCATCAAATGGAATACGTCACATCATCATTCAATTAATTACGTACTGACTTAATCAACTAAAAACTACTATATTACAAATTTTAGAACTATATTATAGACATAAATAAAATCTTAAAGTGAGCCGCAAATTTTAATTTCTACTAATAGTTAATTTACTTGGAAACCAATGCTTCTACTGACTTCTGTGCATTCGAATATCTTTTGGCAACAATTTTTTTTTTTGAAATAGGCTTTATACAATGGAATGTCAATGTTCCACGTACTAATTTCGCTTTCTCAAATCGAGCTTGTAATGCAACAGCTTCTTTTTTATAATCCTCATTTGTGAAAAAATCCACGTGGATATTTTTGATATTCTCATTATTCTTTGCCCATAAAAAAAATTTTCGAGGAGTATTTATCGGTTCTTGTGATGGTTCCAGACTGCTTTTCGCGGCCAATCTTTTGAGGGCACCCCCAATGCCATCACAAGGCCCTTTCCCGTGCGAAGTAGCAAAGAAGTTCCATTCTGCACTAACTCCAAAGTCTTCTTCGTGAAGACATACGTTCAAAAAATTTTTTTTATTTTTATACTGTGCGCTGGCTCCATCAGAAAAGTAGATGATTTTATTAACTTCACGTATTTCACGCTCTAGAAACTCCACAAATTTTCGTTGAAAAAGATGGACCGCGATAGTATCGTGCTTGAGGCATTCGGAAACTGCAATATAATTCTTGTGCTTAAGTATTCCGTCTTCAGTATAGTAGGCAACGAAAGGATGTATCGTCACTTGATCGTTGTTCCAGTGTACACCCTGAATCGCGTCTTGAATAACAAACGCATAGTTTTCTGCAAAATCGCAGACTACTAAACATTCTCCCGGTTCCAATTGTTCTTTTTTTTCCGAAAAATAAGCAGATTGCTGCTGAGCAATGAATGCATGGGTCACCAGCGATTCCAGTTGTGTTCGAAGTTTTCCCAAGAAATCTTCCACGGATGCCTGGTTAGTTTCGAGATTTGTTCTATCCACCGATACCCATTGTCGGAACATCACGACATCAATTAATTCTTCCTCGAATAATTCTTCTAACTGGTTCACTATATTTTCGGTGCCTGGACAACTTATACACTGCCTTAAATGACATTTGTCTTCGGGTGGGTCACACATCATTCGTTTCAAACAATCTTTGTAATTATTCAATGGCTGCGGTGTTTCTGCTGTCAATCGTGCTATTTTTGCACCATCTAATAATAATTTGACATTTTCGTGAATCGCGCATACACAAACTGAATGAGTCCCACTGGCTCCAGGAAGTACACAGTGTTTTGGTCTTAGCTCACAAAACTTCGAAAAGCCAATCTTCAAATCAGGGTACTTTTCCTTGAAGGTGCGGTATGTCTCTTTCAAATTAGTCAGTATCAGTCGCTTTTGTTTCTGTGTTTTCTGATCATTTTCTCTAACTGTAACATAATTTTTTTTACCCGCCATCACACGACTCATGAGGTCAGATGTCTAAAAATCAACTACACAGTTCACTGTATCTTGGCTCAAGTTTTTACCAGTCTTTGCGTTAGGGGTGGATAAAATTCCGTGTTCCTCTGCTGTTTTTTTTGCTACGGCAATCATCCGATTCGAAACATCGAAGTTTTCATGAATTTTGAGGAACGACCAATTTTGAAATATTGTCAAGATTTGAATCTTCTTATTTCGGTCATTTGTATGATTAAACTCTTCCTTTAACTTGGCAAGTATTTCACATTTTGTTGTACCTTCTGATTCTGCTTCAATTTCCCCTTCATTATGAAAGACCGTCGAAGCTAGTGTTCTGCGCAATTGTTCCAACTTTTCACGAGGATACTTCCTCTGCTTTAACTTTTTTTGTATGATGGGTGAGGATCCGAGTCTAATCAAACTCTCATTCAATTTCAAAATATCCACAGATTTTTTACTTGGCGATGAATTCCCCTCGCTCGACGATTCGAGTACTGCACTGGTACTGGGTCCTGGATCCTCACTTCTCACAGACGAACTGTCACTGGTTTCAGCGTTTTCGGGCATTCTTGCAAGTTTCAACCGACAGTAGTCACAAATTTTCATATTCCTGGACATCTGTACATTTTTGATATTCAACTTCCGTAGCATCGTCGGAAGTACACGTCTCAAATTTTTAGGGTGGTTCTTTCCGTGCTTTTCTAAATTGAACGGATTGAAGCAATAGTCAAACCTATTCTGTTTTGGTGCCATAATAATTATTGATAATTCGATTTTGATACACTTCAAAAACCCAAAATACCCTTCAGTCGTTTGAAACTACGTGAACAGAGAATTGATGTGGCTTTAGTAAACGTCAAGACTGTACTGAAATAGTCAAATACTAAAATACATTTATATATTCTAGGGAGGCCACGGAAGGGTGAAAAGAGGGGATTTTCAATACCTAAGGGTCGGCACACAGGTGTTCAGACAATTAGTATTTTTATTGCATTACGCGGAATTCATACCTAAGTTCAATTCCAAGTATGTAACGGCGCGCGAACAGAGTCTTGCCGCGCCAATGCTCGTGGCCGCGCCAGCGTGCGATGTCACGCTCGAATCAATCGCTTTTTAAATATAGTTTCCATCGGAGTTCCATTTTGAAACTTACAGATTTCGTAGAGAATGAATCAAGGAACACGCTCGTATTTTTTTTAGAATTTTCAAAAGGTGTAATCATCTCGAAAATCACGTTTGAAAAATATAATTGTTTATAACAAATAGAAAATTATTAATTCGATGAACTTAAAATTAATAGCGTGAAAGTGCGATTCAAGAGCTTTAAAATGAGTTTTTGCCGATGTCTGTACGACCAAGGGAACCGGAGATATTAACGTCTAACGAAGAGCGCGATTCCGATTTTTGGTGTTTTTTTCGAAAATTCAACCCCTTGTAGCTTCTAAGCCCTTCGAGTTAAAAAAAAAAAAAAAAATGTTTCATCCAGTCATTTTACCCAGAGAATATGTAAAAAAAATTACAAGAGAATCGGAAACATCGAGGAATATTTTTGGCCAAATCCGTCCCGCTTGACGTGGACTGACTCATATATCGCGGGTACATCCCACGGGCTTTATAGTTTTGATGGTGTTTTATAGCAGACGCCAAAATTTCAATTCCGCTGCAATTTTGATGAGTTATCTTGCGTAATATGATAAGAAAATCCGCCAAATCTTAGACCTCTTGACCTTACAGTTTATGAAAAACACGTCGATCAATTTTCCAATCTAATAATCGAAAAAAATTTCAGTAGTATGTGTATCTACTTATAATCCCTGTCGCTGACATACAATGTGGTCGAATGATGTGAATTATAGTCCCTCGATGTGTACAGATTTGATACAAATTCAGTTTGAATCAGATGCGATTCCATGGTCGTCCCTACGCTGAAAACCTGAGGTCCTTATCGAAAAATTCTCAGGTTTTCATTGTTATTATCGGATTATTTTTTTGTTTGCGGAACCTTAGAAAAACCTGTTTTTCAATTTCGGCTGTTGCTAAAAATCTAGTCAAAATTGGATTTCATATTGGGGAATCTTATAGACAAAAAAAACACGTTGGGTCATATTTTTCTTCTATCGACAGAAAGTGCTGAAAATTCGAAGGTCAAACTTCGACGGAAGAATTAAATAACGTGTTTCTCGTGAACAGTAAGGCCTGAGAGTCTAAAATTTGAGGGATTTATATAATACGAAAATTTCAGCAAAATTGAAATTTACCTATAATTAATTATTGACATAATTGCGCGCCCGTATTCAACAAGCCTCTCAACAGAAACATGTAATCTAACCTTCAAGGTGTCTTATGCAATCCTCATCTTCGTGATTTCCTACTAGCTTGCTCTTGATCTTCGCTACCCTACTGAAAAAGTTCATGTGATATATCATGTAGAAAAGTACATGATAAATCACATGGTAAATTGTATGTTGTTATGGAAGATATCAGTGCACAATTTACCATGTGAATTATTCTGTACTTTATTTTATGATTTGTTACACGATTTATTGTATAGTTCGAATCCACATCATTTATTTTGTGATTTACCATATCATTTCTAATATGGCCGGGGTTTAACGAAGAAAAAAAAATTGAGGATTTTGTGCGGGATCGAACCCTCGTCCATCAGATGGTGAAGCAGTATCGCTACCGCCTGGGCTACGCCACTTGTTAGTATGGATTGACAATTTAAGGATGCTGAAGTCCACATGAAGTCCACATGTGACCAAAATTTATTTCATTTTCTACCACCGAGTTGAGCTTTATTTTGATCCAACTATGTACTTTTTTTAATAAGTTGCGTGGCCGAGGCGGTAGCGAGACTGCTTCAGGATCTGACGGACGTGCGTTCGATCCCGCACGAAGTCCTCAATTTGTTTTTTTTTTTTCGGTAAACCCCGGCCATATGAGAAATCATATAGTAAATCACAAAATAAATGATGTGGATTCAAACTATACAATAAATCATGTAACGAATCACAAAATAATGTACTGTAACTTTTGGCGAGTTTCTCAGGCTCAAGGCTGTAGAGAAACCCGCAAGTTATTGTGAGTTCTTTACCTAAATTGAGTTTATTAATTGAGTGAAATGATTAGGGCTTTTTCTTGAGGTTGAAAGGTAGGGAAAAGGATGGGACTTCCCACCAAAAGCCACCTATCTAACCTTTGATCCTATTCTATACTGGGACTCAGGTAGGTTTCCCCGCCAAAGCCACGGTACGTCGACTCGGAAGTTAATCAAAGCCGACGACAATGCTAAAGATCAGAACCGGGAAGTTAATCCAAGACTGATCTGCTAATCTTTAAATTCTAAATCTCTACGGAACCGGGAATCTTTCAATTCCGAGACCGTGCGTCAGACTCAAAACTGTTTGCCTTGGCCCTCGGACACACAAAGTTAATTGAATGCCGTACGCTCTTTGCAACAATTTAAGACTGTTCCCTGCTGGCTTTACTAGGTTGAAGTTAGCTGGGAATCAAGGCTGAAACAATCCGATAAAGTCGAACGATCATAAGAAATCAAAAATAAAGATCATATAATTAATTCAATAATGTGATTGGTACAAAAGTTTTCTTATTTCTATTTCCTATCTTCTAACGATTTGTGCTATGACGCAAATGCGTATTCTGGCTTGCTTTGCCTTTATATTTCTCTTTACTACTTCATCGATTCAGTGTCTCTAAGTTTTATCTGTTTGATTCTATTTCATGAATTTATTTTAGTCACTAGACCAAGGTAGTCTAGTGCTAGCAAGTGAGTTTATGTTTTACAAATTGTGAGTCGCCGTGGCTCTTTGCCTACGAGCGCTCTATAAGAATCTACGGGTAATGAGTCGCTGTGACGCTATGCCGACAAACGCTGATGATGCCTGCTGAGCGTGCCTCTTATATAGTTGACATCCCTACTCTCGTGGCCTCACAGCGTCGCGCTTGAGTGCAGAGGATTAGTATAATCCTCTGGCCTTTCGTTCGATCTATTTCAAGCGATATATTCCGAATATATCGCTGAATATGTTACATTGCCCCCTTTCATCAAGTGAACTTCCGTTTCCATAGTTTTTTCACTTGTTGCTTTTGTCGAGAAGCTTCGCTTGATGAACCTCAGTTGATGTTTGCTCCTTCAGCAGGCCGGTCGATGCCTCTGGATCGTTGATTTCGGTGTTCTTAGTGTTTTTCTATTTGTTTGTCATGTCCGTGTTTCTTTTTAAAGTCTTTTTAAACCAAGTGGGTCTGTCGGATCCCAATGTTTATAAAATTCTGGTTCATCCGGTGGTGTGAAAGGTGTTAGTTCAGGTTTGGCGTGCGCCGATCTGTCACCTCCCCTGCTTTTGAGTGCATCAGGCATCGTAGGCGGTGCATGCTGCGCTCTTCGGGCTGTGGTAAACCCTTGCGTTTTGGTAAGTACTGATTTTCTATGCGAATCTATGAATTTATACATATTTCGCTTGTACTCCAATTTTTCTTCCGAAGTCCTCTCCGCAACCTCTAACTTCTGCATTCTCCATTGCAGCCCCAGATCCACGTCAATCTTGTTCACCCCTATTTTCTGATCATTGGTCAGAACAACATGACTGGTCACGACTGGTAGGCTTCTGGCCGGTTTGCGAGCCAACTCCTCCATCTCTCGGATAAGTTCCTCCTTGACCTTCTCAATGTCATCGAAGGACAATCCTCCATCCTCGGCGATCATCTCGTCGATGTCGTCGATGTACGTATCTTCCGTGACTATTGGCAGTACGTTATAGTCTTCTACCAATAGCTCTGGTGTATTGTTGTTATGATCTAATTTTTGTTTTTTAACTTCCATGCGTTTTTCCCCCAAAGGCCTTCCAGGTTTTGGAGTCATGGTGTCTCTTCCAGGTCGTGGTCTCCCTCTTCCTCGGATGAAACGTCCCGAAGGATAAATGATCCTGTCGAAATCTGTCAGGATCTCTTCTCCATCCAGGCAAGTCTGCACTTCCTTATCTTGCACGCTTAGATATCCGTACGACATATTTATCAATTGTATTAACTATACTGTATCTATAGCTCGTACTGGATTTCGCGTATTCCTCCACGGATTTATATAGTCGATTCTAACAATAAGTTATTTAGTATAAGCCGATCACGCCATAATATCTGGTTCGATTCGGTTTATATTCATTGTCTATCTTACATTTCTTATGTTCATAATCCTTATTTCTTAGCTTTTATTTCTAGCTAATATAATGCTTAAACATATTTACGTGGAATCGTCCACGCTCTTTCTGAGTAATGGGATTCTCCAATATGAATGTGGCATCGCCAATTTGGCTTTTTATTCTATACGGCCCTTCATACAATGCAAAAAATTTAGCCATTTTTTTATTTTGTGTATCAGATACATTTAAGGCACGCACCAGCACTAAATCATCTACTTTAAAACTAGACATCCTATGTGATGCGTTATAACGATCTGCGCGATATTTTCCTCTTTTTCTTATGTTTTCTTTAGCTAATTTAAGCTTATATTCATGCGGTAATTGAAACTGTTTTGCTAGAATGCAATTTTCCCGAAATCTTTTAGGTTTTTCATTTTTTTGTAGCTCACACGGAGCAAATCCCGTTGTATCGTGGTAAACCTCGTTCATACACGACTCTATTACATCTAACCACTTTATGCAATCAGTATGTTTTTCTGTGATAAAGGTTCTAAAAAATCTTCCGATTTCCCGATTTACTCTTTCCACGATATTTCCCTGTGGGTGTCTAATAGAGGAAAATATAGGCGTTACGTTTTCATCTTTTAACTTATCTAACCATTTAACAGATGTAAATTGTGTTCCATGATCGAATTGTATTTTCCTAGGTTTCCCTAAATCTGGAACATATTTGTCGAATATGCTACGAATGGTGGACTGCGCGTTGGCGATTTTTAGCGGGTACAATTTCACGTACTTGCTAAATGCATCAATGACTACTAACAACCATTTATAGTTACCACGACTCGCAGGTAATGGCCCAAAAAAATCGATAGAGATTAAGTCACCAACCCCAGCAGGTATGATATTTTGCATATTCGAATAACTGTAACAATTTGTAACCTTACATTTCTGACAAACGATGCAACGAGCTAGTTCCTTGCGTATGACCTTACCAAACTTAGAATAATAAAACCCTTCTTTTAGCAATTTGTAGCATTTAGCTGATCCTACATGTCCATAAATTTCATGACATTCAAGGATTAGCGTTTTAACCACGGATTCTGGTAAATATGCACGCAGTTTGCCCCCTGCTTCCCTTTGATACAGTATGCCATCTTCGTATCTAAACCTTAACTGATCATTAACTATTCCTTTTTCTACCAGGTCAGCAATCCGGAGATCCGCCTTTTGCAGCTTTCCTAACGAACGGAGTTTATGCATCAGATCATCTCCGACCTTCTTAGCTAATTCAGCTATTATTTCTACTGAATCTACTGAATTCGACCCCTGATTCTGTTCCGGTGGATGTCTACTGATTATGTCAGCGACTATATTATTTTTTCCTTTAATATATTCTATTGTGAAATTATAATTTTGAATGTACAACACTCATCTGGTTAATCTTGAGCTTGTTAGCCTACACGTCAAAACGAACGTAAGTGCTTTATGATCACTCCGTATGACTAATTCCGCGCCTATTATGAACGTTCTGAATTTCTCAAGTGAATAAACTATCGCTAATAATTCTTTTTCCGTAGTAAAATAGCCAAGTTCAGCCCCCTTGAGCGTTCGACTCGCGAAACCTACGATTTTATGTTCGTTCTCGTGATCGATTTGATATAACATACCCCCGATTGCATAATTGCTTGCATCACATTCCAAATAATACTTTGCTTTTGGATCGGGATGGTGGACAATCATGGTTTCACAAAATAATTCTTTTATTTTCTCAAAATGATCATTAATATTTTTTGTCCAATCCCATTTTACTTCTTTTCGTAGTAATTGTAAGAGCGGATATGTTAAATCTGAATAGTCCTTTGTGAATTTATTGTAATAGTTTGCTAAACCTAAAAAACCTTTTAACTGTTTTACATTTTTCGGAGTAGGAAAGTTTTTTATAGCCATGATTTTATCAGATTGTGGTTGTATACCGTCTTGTGTTATTTTATATCCCAGAAATTCAATCTCTTTTCTAAAGAACTTGGACTTTTGGAAGTTTAATGTCATGTTATGCTTTTCGAATGTTGCAAAAAGCTCTTCTAAATGTTTTAAATGGTCTTCGACCGTTGCAGAAGTGCATAAAATGTCATCAACAAAATTTATAGTGAAATGCTCGACTTCTTGTAATATAATGTCTAATGCTCGAACCAAACTAGCTAGGCTAGTGTTTAACCCGTATGGAGTCACTTTAAATTGATATGTTTTGCCTTCAAACATGAATGCAGTATATTTTCTTGATTCTACTTCTAAAGGTACTTGCCAAAAACTGGCAGTCAAATCTAAACTCGACATCAGTTTTGTGTTTCCACATTTTTGAAAGAGTACCTCAGTAGACTGAGCACAATCTCTATCTGGTATTATCAATTTGTTGATAAAGGGAGCATCAAGTACTAACCGTATTTCGCCGTTTTTCTTTGCTACTACCACAATAGGATTAATATATTCACTACACGATCTTTCTATAATTCCGTGATTTAACATTTTATCTATTTCATCTCTGACCTTTTCGCGGTGCATGATTGGCACTGGGTACGATCTTCGCACAAATGGTCTTTCTTCGTAAATCTGTATTTTGTGTTCGTAAACTGACACCCTCCCTGGAATTTTGCTGAAAATGCCCCGATACTTTTTTAACAAGTCAATAAAGCTTCTTTGGTGCTCGCTTTCCAACAAGTCACATTCCGAGAGTTTGTCTCTGATTTCATCATTGGTTAACTCATATTCGCGAAAATCATGTCTATCGCTCTCGATAGTTGAACTCAAAATGGTTATTTGTAAATCTTTATTATTAGATGGTAGTTCGTTTGACTCATGCATCACTAATTTTTCCTTTTCGTTTTCTGTGTTTATTGTTAAGATATTTGATTTCATATCTAGGTGCGCTTTCCATCTAGCTAATGTATCTATTCCAATAATGATTGGTCTCCTAAGATTTGGTATTATAAGGAATGGTATTTCGTCTTTGAATTTTCCTAAACTAGTTTTTACAAAAATTTGCATTTTTACTTTAACTGGCTTACCACCGGTGGCTCCCACAATCTGATAGTTTACCACTGGCAGTTTTTCACAAGCTTTGAAATTTTCAATATTTTCTTTATACCAAGCCTCGGATATGCATGTGATCTGGCTACCTGTATCAATAAGTGCTCTGTTTTCTATACTCTCTAAACAAATCTTTACAGTAGGACAGTATATGGTGTCTTTTTTTACTACCACCTCCTCTTTTAACAAGTACTCGGTAGGGTTTTCAAAAGTATTTGAATCTATTATTTCTGCCGCGTTTAACTCAAATTCCCGCTGTGCCTCGCTACTCGGCAGTGTTTCGCTCACAGCGCTAATTGGTTTTCCGGAACCGATTCTTCGGTCTCGGCCTCGTCATTTTCGCCGGTATCATCCGCGATCATATTTACCTGTCGGGTATTTGTCCAATTTGGACGACGATTATTATCATGTGGATTTGACCTATACTTATTCTCGTTTGGATCATTTAAATCTTCGCGTTGCGTATTTGGCTTAACGTTATTGTTTGGTTGCGGGTTACCGCCTCGCCATGTGTTTACTTTCGGTCGTTCATCATTATGACGAGCCGTGTTTTGATATCGGTTAGTGTTCTGTGTGTGAAAACTCGTTTTTGGAATGTTAGAACGTCCCCCGGATTGCATCT
This sequence comes from Tenthredo livida, assembly GCA_963992785.1. NCBI lineage: Eukaryota > Metazoa > Arthropoda > Insecta > Hymenoptera > Tenthredinidae > Tenthredo > Tenthredo livida. The sequence continues at coordinate 24,412,711 of OZ023069.1, read as the reverse complement.
GGTCTAAAAAGGTAAGCAAACTATCTATGTCTCGTATTGATCTACATTTAGCTGCTTCTACAACATGTGTGTCGAAATGACGTATCAAATTGCTAACGATTTCGTTTTCCGTCATAGCAGGAACCAACCCGTTTGCCGATGCAAATTTCCTGCTGGCATATTCAGACCATCCTACTTTTCCTTCAGGTATGTAATATCCAAATTCTAAATCTCTTCGGATTTCCCGTTGAGTTTCTTCACCCCAATATCTAGCTAAAAATCGTTTCTTAAATTCTTCCCATGAGTTAATTACGCCGCGACGCGCAATCCACCAATCTTTAGCATCATTCGTCAAACTTTGACCTATAAGTTTAAGACTGATGTCGCCGCTAGTCCCTAAAAACTCAAAATATTCGTCTAATTCTCGAAGATAGTTTACAGGTCTTTCCCAAGGTTTTCCTGCATATGTTGGTAGTTTCAATTGTTTTGTTATTAGACTTATGTTGTCATTCGTTTGACTTGGACCTATCCTGTGTCGTCTAAGACGTTGTATATCAGAGTCGATACTTATTTTATATAATTCATGTTTATGATTAAGTTCTGATATCATATCCTGATTTGTTTTATGATTTTCTGTTATTTCATTTTTCAGTATTTCATACGTGCTTACTTGCTCGCTACGAAGGATATTTTCGCTAGTCTCTAGTTTGTCTACCAAATCGACAATCTCACCGTCTAATCTATCAACAACAACTTTAAGGTTTGTATTTATTTTGTCTATTTTGGTATTACATTCAATAACATTCTTTTCTAATTTCTTATCTAATTTAGACTCGTATTTAGTTCTTTCTTCCACGTTTTCTGCTTGGAATCTCAATATAGTTTGTTCCATAGACTCGAATCTATTATCCATTTTCTTTTCTAAGTTTTCTAAAGAACTTAAAATCCTGGCCATTTGATCTGCCGGACTCATGTTTGATTCGGTACTCATCGTGAAGGATGCTGAACTAAGTCTATCGCTCGCAAAACCAGAATCTCGTTCCCTAACTTTTAGATCTACGACACCGGACTTATTTGTTTTAGTTGGATCTTTATCGGACATTTCAGCCCTGATTCCGACCAATACCAATCCTGAGCCTGCCGCACAGGTCTCTGTCGGTCTATCTTTCTACTTTGAAAACTTGACTCTAGATTTTACTTGATTTTACTGATTTTAACGTTAATTTGAATGATTTGACTGATTTGATTTTATTACATGCTATTTTCCAAATGAATTTACTAAAAAAAAGCCCGCACGTTGGACGCCAAATGTAACTTTTGGCGAGTTTCTCAGGCTCAAGGCTGTAGAGAAACCCGCAAGTTATTGTGAGTTCTTTACCTAAATTGAGTTTATTAATTGAGTGAAATGATTAGGGCTTTTTCTTGAGGTTGAAAGGTAGGGAAAAGGATGGGACTTCCCACCAAAAGCCACCTATCCAACCTTTGATCCTATTCTATACTGGAACTCAGGTAGGTTTCCCCGCCAAAGCCACGGTACGTCGACTCGGAAGTTAATCAAAGCCGACGACAATGCTAAAGATCAGAACCGGGAAGTTAATCCAAGACTGATCTGCTAATCTTTAAATTCTAAATCTCTACGGAACCGGGAATCTTTCAATTCCGAGACCGTGCGTCAGACTCAAAACTGTTTGCCTTGGCCCTCGGACACACAAAGTTAATTGAATGCCGTACGCTCTTTGCAACAATTTAAGACTGTTCCCTGCTGGCTTTACTAGGTTGAAGTTAGCTGGGAATCAAGGCTGAAACAATCCGGTAAAGTCCAACGATCATAAGAAATCAAAAATAAAGATCATATAATTAATTCAATAATGTGATTGGTACAAAAGTTTTCTTATTTCTATTTCCTATCTTCTAACGATTTGTGCTATGACGCAAATGCGTATTCTGGCTTGCTTTGCCTTTATATTTCTCTTTACTACTTCATCGATTCAGTGTCTCTAAGTTTTATCTGTTTGATTCTATTTCATGAATTTATTTTAGTCACTAGACCAAGGTAGTCTAGTGCTAGCAAGTGAGTTTATGTTTTACAAATTGTGAGTCGCCGTGGCTCTTTGCCTACGAGCGCTCTATAAGAATCTACGGGTAATGAGTCGCTGTGACGCTATGCCGACAAACGCTGATGATGCCTGCTGAGCGTGCCTCTTATATAGTTGACATCCCTACTCTCGTGGCCTCACAGCGTCGCGCTTGAGTGCAGAGGATTAGTATAATCCTCTGGCCTTTCGTTCGATCTATTTCAAGCGATATATTCCGAATATATCGCTGAATATGTTACAGTACACAATAATTCACATGGTAAATTGTGCACTGATATCTTCCATAACAACATACAATTTACCATGTGATTTATTATGTACTTTTCTACATGATATATCACATGAACTTTTTCAGTAGGGTAAAGCGCGATGTTTTCGTACGCGATCACGAGTGCTTCTTTTATCAGATTCACTCATCTTGTGTCTACGTATAATTCCCACTGCTATTATAACTATGCGTTTGGTTCATTCGATGTAAGGTTCCTAATGTGCGAAATTTGAAAAGCATCCAGCAAGTCGAGCAACTGAGACCCTGTATTCTAGAAACGTATCCAACTGTATCACAAGCGTATCGATCGACTTTCCGTTTAACGCTGTTCTCCGATTGGCCCAAACGGCGTATACGACCCGCGGAACGATTCGACAAGTTTCTAGAATCAGGGTCCTGATTCGGTCCGTAAGCCAATCGCGTTGCCGGGTCAATAGAACTAACCAATTGGCGCCGCCGTCTGCTCTGCCGGATGAATAAACGAACGCAAGGCTAAGCATGCCACAAGTGTTTGAAAATTCGCGGCATCGTGCATCGTGGCCAGGTACTCACTAGCACGTGGTGTTGATAAAGCCAGTACGAACTGAGGAGGAAGAAGAAGAAGAAGTCCGTGACAGTGTGAGCAATAAGATTCAGAATAATTCTTATTTGTGTGCTTGATGAGTAAAAGCCGGCAAGCTACGCTTCGCAATAAAAAAACAGTAAGTATGAAACTAGTTACCGGAAAGTATCATGCATGAGTTTGTTCTTTTTTTTAGAAGTAAGTAGTATTGGGTATCCTCGTGGTCACGATATGAGGTTATGTCCTATTCATGGGAGATTTTCCTGAAAATATATCTAGTCAAGTGAACACGATTTTTTTAACTGGCTCTGCGAAGCGTTTTCATTTCAATCGAGCCTTGGAAATTCCTTAGTTATGGGTTTATTCAGGTATACTAGAGTGTGTCATTTTTTTTTATTTTTATTTGTTTTCGGGCTCATCACCTCGGTATCTCATACTATATATACCATAATGATGTGGTATATGAATATATGGGCCAAATCGGATTTTTTTTTCGACGTTTCTCATCGAGTTTTTCTGTTTTCCGTTCGTTCAACATAGGAAATTCGGTAACCTTGGACACAATGCCATATATTTCTTGTTAATTGCGGCCACTATGCGGGGGATTGTTCAGATATATATATATATATATATATATATATATATATATATATATATATATATATATATATATATATACACGATTTTTCGCACTATCATTCATTTGAATTTTTTTTTTAAATTAAAAAAATCAAATAAAAATATATCATTTCAGAAGATATGTAGGATTGTATTGAATTTGTGGAGAATTCCCATATCAAACTAACGGAAAACAAAAAAACTCAACGAGAAACCTCTAAAAAAAATCCCACAAAGCCTATATACATTCCAAATCATCATGTCATATACTATGAGATACTGAGGAGATGGAAGATCGGAAAAAAAATTCAAAAAAAAAATAACACCCTGAGATAAAAAATCATGAACATCGAAGTATTTAAATTTTATTATCGATATTTATTATTAACTTTCCACACTTAGTGAATACACCAGTTGAGGATCAGGAACCTCGAGACAAACGCAAGCTGCACGCTTTTTAGCTTGTGGAATTTACCAAAACCCGCCCCGCGACGAGAGGATCAGTTTTAGACATAGATTGCATACCGAGCAGTTGGATCAGTTATGATTCCGAAAAATCAACATGCATTGCGCAGTACATGCCACCTCCCTATACAACGAAAACAACAACTGTGCTCACAGCCATGATTAAAAATATGGCGAAGCCTATTTCAGATTGGCCATGGTACCCCGTCATATTAAAAGGACGTGCCGGTATGTATTTCATCGTCCTATTTGTTTTTCTTGCTTGAAAGGACGAACAATAAGTCTCCATGCATTATTTGCTGAATCCAACCAACCATACGATTGGTCCTCTTCTGGAATGTACTCATTTGTATTTAATTTCCTCCTAGAAGCTTCTATATCAGTTGGTGTTTATTAACTTATATTAAATTTATGTAGGTTTATATGTCAAAACTTCTAAAATGGGTGAATTTGCATGCAAATTATAAAATATCAATTTCGAATGATCTGGGAATTCCAAATAAAAACTTACTCTCCAATTCTATTGATTGCTATAAATGGTTGATCGTATGATCAGTCTTGATTAATTAACCGCTGGCCTGTCGCTGGATAGTCTCCCTTTCACAACATGCACCGCACATAACTAATTCACTGAATTTCTGTATGAGATGGGTCACAAAAAACCCTAGAAGTTGCAGAAAAAAAAAATGATCGGTTTAGTCCTCAGTGATTGAAATTTATGATTTTGACTTCAAAAGGTTTGCTGCTTTGAAAATTTTAATAGAAGAGCTTTTATTTGATCGAACTTATTAAAAGCATTGTAACAACATACCATTATATGCAATGTAAGAGTACTAGTTTCCAGCTACTGAAATTATGTACATACTATAACACACGAAAAAGAATGAAATCTTTTACTGTAACTTCTAAGCTTTTCAAATCATGAGCTATTTCGGGCTAGTTTAGCCATTGCGACAAAGAAGATCTGTTGAAGTTACAATCACACACGTCGGAAGACTATTTCATATTTGGATCCAGTGTCGTGAAAAGCTAGATTATTATTGAAATCAACTGAAATTATTTCTTTGATCATAACTAACCAGTAAGATTCAATTCGAATTATTGAATCTCCTAAGAATAGGCTTTCGTATCATTTTTTTGTTATGAATGCACTTACTTTACTACTTTCTTCTTGCCAAGGTTCAGAATTTCACAGTACATATTTCCGCTCAGTCTGGCCTGAAAATTCGACTCATCCCTATGAAGTTAGTTTTGAGTTAGTTTACCTTTGTATAGGTTCATTGATTTCAGTGAAGTTTTTTGCTTCAATCTTCTATTTGTGTGTGAATTACACATACGGGAATATTCACGAGAGTGATGGGTATATGTATTACGGATGGATGGTGATACCCTCTTAATGGAGGACCCTATTGAAATCTTGACAAAAAGCAGTTTTTTGTTTTTCAACTGGCCAAAAAAGGTCCAATCTAAAGAGTAATACTGCCAATTCTAGATTATAGTAGAATACGTTTTTAAACCAAATTTCAGTCTTCTGCGATGAAAGTGTATGTGCAGAAAACCTTTCGCAGCGCTGCGCAGGATAGATTCTGCGAAAGGTTCCCTGTGCATACACAGCAGCAGCGCTACGAAAGGTTTTCTGTGCATACACTTTCATCGCAGAAGACTGAAATTTTGTTTGAGAACGTATTCTACCATAATCTAGAATTGGTAGTATTACTTTTTAGATTGGACCTTTTTTATTGAGAAATACAAAACTGCTTTTTGTCAAGATCTCAGTAGGGTCCTCCCTTAAATGAGATTTGCATATTCCAGAGACATATGAAGAAGGTTTGAAAAAAGTAGAACAGCTATTAAAAGTAAAGACGCATGTTTATACAACTGATGCTGACGAAGACCCAGCAGAAATAGCGATAAAAGATTCAAAAGTTTTCCAACAGAAAACTATATCACTCAAAGATGAAAGTATTAGCGCAGTCTTGGATGTTTCGCAAATTCCTGAACCACTTTCTGATAATGATGAATCAACTTATGAACGTGAGTAATTATTGTTGTAGATCAACCACAGTAATCGTAACATCTTAAATGATGTGGTTTACACCTTTCTAGCATCAGACAAAGATTCGACAGAGAATTCGAGTGAATGTGACCACAGTCAGGATCTCCAAGTCTCACTAAAGAAAAAGAAAAAGCCGCTACCATCGAAAAGAAAGAAGATCCCAAAAATGACTGTAACTTTGCCAAAATCAAGGAGGATGGTGAGAGACCCCATCAAAACCAAAGGTATAAAAAATAGTACCAAAATATCCGTACTAACACCTAATGTGTCCCAACAAATTATATGCAATCCAACCACCCGATTGAAACGAACAGTTGAACCACACGTTGAGTTTGCGATCCACGTATTGTGATTTCCACATCACACAGTGTTGAAATTTAGACTTTTTTCGACCACACATCCTAATACACACGTTTCTATTTCAGGACACAGCAAGACCTTAAAGGGACTCATACCGAAACAAATTCCCGACAATGACCCTAAGACAAACGAACTGCTCACGCAATCCGACTGCCCGGTTAATGAAACAAACATTTGCACTACATCACGTCAAGTTCGCGATCCAGGTATTGTCATTTCCCATATCACACGTGTGGCAAATTAGGCTTCTTTCGACCACAAATTCTAATAGGTACCTTCCTATTTCAGAACACAGCAAGATCTTAGGACTCGAACAAATTTCCGACAAAGACCCTAAATCAAACGAACTGCCCACGCAGTCTGATTACCCGGTTAATGAAACAAACAATTGCACTACATCACGTCAAGTTCGCGATCCAGGTATTATGATTTCCACATTACACCGTGTTGAAATTGAGCCTTTTTTCGACCACACATCCTAATACATACTTAGAGGGACTCAAACCGATACAAATTCCCGACAGTAACCCTAAGACAAACGAACTGCTCACGCAATCCGACTGCCCGGTTAATGAAACAAACATTTGCACTACATCACGTCCAGTTCGCGATCCAGGTATTGTCATTTCCCATATCACACGTGTGGTAAATTAGGCTTCTTTCGACCACAAATTCTAATAGGTACCTTCCTATTTCAGAACACAGCAAGACCTTAGGACTCGAACAAATTTCCGACAAAGACCCTAAATCAAACGAACTGCCCACGCAGTCTGATTACCAGGTTAATGAAACAAGCAGTTGCACTACACCAGGTCGAGTTTGCGATCCAGGTATTGTCACTTTCCGCATCACACGTGTGAAAAATTGGGCTTTTTTCGACCACAAATTCTAATAGGTACGTTTCTATTTCAGGACACAGCAAGATCTTAGGACTCAAACAAATTTACGGTAATGACCCTGAATCAAACGAACTGCTCACGCAGTCTGATCACCTGGTTGATGAAACACGTCGAGTTTGCAATCCAGGTATTGTCATTGTCCACATCACACGGTGTTGGAATTCAGTCTTTTGACCGGAAATTCTGATAAGTATACGCCTGTTCCAGATCAAGGCAAGACCTTGGGACACGAAGCAGTTCCGGACAATAATCCTCAGTCGAACAAACCGCAAGTGCGAAACAATAACCTGATTCCATCTATTGATTCGATTACACGACGGCTAAATTGTAATCCAGGTATTATGTTGTTCTATTACATCACCGTGTGTGAGCTAAGTCACCCGAGTGATAAAAAAATGAACTAACGAATAGGGGAGAAGCCTCTCAAAGTAGAAAATTTTGGTTCAAGTCCAACCAACACTAAAGCGCCGACTCATATTACATTCATTTTGGTACTCATATATATCATGTATGAATGATATTGTTTCTCCAATCTATGAACATTTCTATAAAACGGCGACGAAGTCTGTAATTGACTCAGAAATATTTCGCATAATCATAATATTAACAGATTTTTCACTTTTTCTAGATACCCTAGCGATATGTTCGGCCATTCTAGGTCTCACGACCGGAATAAGAAATTTGAAAACATACTTGACCAACCAAGCAATCAATCCAAACATTCCACCATGTGTCATGATTGCTGACGATGCCTTCGTTAGATTAAAAGACACTTTCGATTTTGAATTTCCGGTGTCATCAAATGAAACATGGCAGATCTTTGAAGAAAAATTGACCATTATCGACTTTCGCCAACAGTTGGTCAGTTAATTTTGTTAATTATCGAAAAATCACACATACTATATCATCTTAGCAGCCCTGTAATTTTTTTTTAATTTCTCTCTTTTAGCTAACAATCTTGATTTCTCTGTTGGATGCAGAGAGAGTCTTGAATCGGAGCGTCACAGTGATGGTGAAGAAATGTTTTAGCCGAACCTTTGCAATGAAATGCACTGCAGTTAAGGAATCTGCAGACAAAATTGTCTTGAAGGGGACTACATTTTACAAATGTTTACGAAGTACGACGGTAGTAGTTACGGAGACTATTCGTCATGCGATAACCTCTAAAACACCTTGATTTTATTTTAATTACTCTATTACAGAAGTGATTATGGAGAATCACAAAAATGAGGAAGGGACTGCGATATCAGAGAGAACCTTTTATCACGCATTAGGCAGTGTTTTGAACAATGCCAAAGATTGGGATAAGCAGCGATCTCAACGCGCAAGACGCCAATAGGGAGTCTATATAAATATGCTAGACTATGAGTTAATTATATTGGGATGAGTAGGATTGCAATTGCCTATAACACCAATTATCTCAAAATCATCTCGATAACATCCATAGCCATAATTTATAATGTGATATTACAGTTATGATTTTAATCATAAGATCGACCGTTGAATCGGTACACTGCTTGCGATCCAAAGTTGGTAGATAGCATTATGCAGATAAACTGCATATTATATACTAGTTCCTCTACTAAAATGGTAGCGATAGTTCTACATGTTAAATTACAGTTAAAAGTTGAAAGTTTTCATATATGAAACTTGTTTATACTTATTATTTGATTGGTGTTCAGAGTATTAACTGAGTGATTTCAATGAGAGTTGAAAGTTAAAAGTTTAGTTATGTATGAAACTTGATTAGACTCATTATTTGATCGGAGTTCAGAGTATTATATGAGTCATTTTAATGAAAGTTAAAAGTTGAAAGTTTAGTTATGTATGAAACTTGTTTAGACTTATTATTTAATGAGTATTCAGAGTATCAACTGAGTTATTTCAATGAGAGTTAAAAGTTAAAAGTTTAGTTATGTATGAAACTTGTTTAGACTTATTATTTGATCGGAGTTCAGAGTATTATATGAGTCATTTTAATGAAAGTTAAAAGTTGAAAGTTTAGTCATGTATGAAACTTGTTTAGACTTATTATTTAATGAGTATTCAGAGTATCAACTGAGTTATTTCAATGAGAGTTAAAAGTTAAAAGTTCAGTTATGTATGAAACTTGTTTAGACTTATTATTTCATTAGTGTTCAGAGTATTATATGAGTCATTTCAATGGAAGTTAACTTTTGAATTTTATATTTTTTTTAAGAGAAATAAAGCAATTACCATTAAATACTACCTAATTATTTGTGAAACTGGAAAGAAAGAATATTGAAATGGGCTTATCAACAATGCCTCGGCAAGGCCCGATCAAGGTAGTAAATGTGGGGTGGATCCTGCAAAATCATGTAGGCCCGATTAGGGTATCCTTTTGTGCCCTCACGTTAGTAGGGCCCGATTGGGGCATCCTTTTGTGCCCTTACGTTAGTAGGGCCCGATTGGGGCATTCTTTTCTGCCCTTACGTTAGTAGGGCCCGATTAGGACACCATAACAAGGCCTTACATCGGAAAGGCCTGACTAGGGTAACCTGATCAGGCCTTACCGACTAAAGCGTTACAGCCCGGACCGGGCCTTGTCCGGGGAGCCCGACCTGGGCCCGATAATTGTTAGGGGACCCTGGTCAGGCCCCCAAGTTTCCCATAAGAAATTTCTGCACGGGATACTGATTGACGTATTGAAAAATGATTTCGTAATCATTTTTGTAAATATTACAGTAATGATCGTCAATGTATAAAAAAGCACTTCAGAATAATCTCCAGTCAAGCTCGATTGAATGAAAGATCGGATCATCAGTAAATTTGAAAGCCCTGCATCAATAATTGAGACCTGGATCACCGAGAAACGTGAATTGAATCGCGATCTTCATTGATTCTCTACATATATACGCTTCAAGACGTAGAGATTCGAGGCCACTCTGAGTGAGAGGTTCAAAATGAGCCCAATCAACAAATTTTTACCGATATTTTTGAAAAAAAAAAATACATATAGGTATATATTTTGTACAATGCAAGTTTGGTCCTACATATTTTTGCTTAATGTCTAGCCGCTCTTGCAGCATCTCGATCGGAAGCCATCCGTGCACAAATATTGGCCAATTTTTTTTTTTTTCATATGAACACGCAAGTTTTTTCTGAAAAAATAATATTGCTCTAGAATCCGCGCAATCAAAAAACTACTGAGCATTTTGTGACGATTTGTAACGATTCGCCGAGCCGCGCCGCGTCGAGCCGAGCCGAGCCGCGCCGAACCGCGCCGCGCCGCGCCGCGCCAGCCGCGGCATAGTGTACGCAGACCTTTAGGCTGCTCATAATGTATATGACTATTACTCGGACTACTATAATATCAGACTACCAATTACATATTATTCAGTCATTCAATAATATTATGAATGGGTGTGAGGTTTCTTATAGTGTACCCAGGTAGGTACATCACTTCGTTATTGACTTTGCCAAATAATTTGTCGATTCATATGGTGACGCACCTTCGTTCCAACTGCAGCCTCTGAGGCTAAGTTTGTCGCTGAAAAAAGTCTTGACTGGATGAAAGTTTTGCAAACCTGCTGTGTTAAGGAATAGACATGATTTGACAGTTCTTCGACCGCGTCATCAAATACATGTTCGTTCAAAGAAGGGAACAAAGCACCTGGTGTCTGAAGTAGATCATTCATAACTTTCGAACAAATCACGGCAGGAAAATTAGACTCTGGAGGCGTCATACCACCATTTTTATTGAGAGCCTGTCTGAATAAGTGTTCAGAACGCTGACAAATAGACACTACAGATTTGCTTGGAAAGATCAGACCTCCTCTTGTCTTTGCCTCTACGAGAGCATTGTCATCAAATTCTGCCATTACCTGGGACTTTTGAAAAAGCGCATTCCGACATGTTTCACACTTTACAACAGGTCTGCCTTCATCAACTAACTTCTTAACTACCCAGCCACCAATGTTTCCTACACAAGCTTTGAAAAAGTCAGAAAGTGTACCAGGAACCTCACGATGAAAGCGTAAAAATTCATTGAAAAATTTATCAGTATTACTACCATGCTCGTCTCCTTCATCTAAGCCATACTTTTTAGCTACTCTAATATTGCTTATAGCATCATACACAGTTGGGTCATAACGATCTACAGTTTTTCGCCTTGAGGCATCAGAGGACACAGCTAAAATTCTCGTACTATCCAAAGCTTCAGCATTACCGTTTGCAGCACTAACTTCATGATGTATCAACAGCCGTTTGTATGCTGACAGGAATTGTCTTCGGGCACCATCCACCGCAGCTTCGGACTGCGCAGAAGAAAAGCTCCAAATGATCCTGGCTGAGTTTATATGTTAGGAGATATTTCAATTGCGAATCTTCTGGCTTAACATAAATATCAAAAATTCCGATAACGGACATTACTCCTGTAATCAGCCCTACAAAAGCTTCGTACTTTGGCGTACTCCACATTGGCCTACCCTCGATATCAGTGACTCCTTTCAAGTATTCTATCTCTGTAGAAATTTGCGGACCCCAAAACAGCTCATTACTTCTACGAAGAGGAGCCTTGTAGCCCTTAGCAAAAGGGTTACGGGAATTTAGAAAGTCGAACACTCGATCGATGCATTTTATAAATTTCACCGTAGCTTCACTCCCCCTAAATTTACGCAAACCGAGTTTTTTTATCACAAAATGAAATGGAATCAGCTACGCTACCACTCAACGTTTGAGCAGCCAAAGCTACTTTCATTTTCATTTTACGGAAACGAATGTGAGCCATCCGGAGCCTGTTACCAGCACGTAGACCTTCCTCATATTGTAAATCTGCCAAAGCATTTATAAACCTCCATTCAATTAAATTACCCTGCCTATCTTTTAGAACTTTTCTGTCGCCTAAGCAGTTCCTCATAAGCTTCAGCATATGACACGCATCGAACATCACAAAAACCTTATCCCCGGTTGACGGATGTGAAAAGTAAGGTTTTGGATTTGGCATATCAAACGTAGCTCCAAGTGACCGCATTGTCGCAAAATGTTGCGATGGTCCATCTAGTGTTATGGAAACTACTTTGACGCCGATGTTATGAAGCCGAATCAAACCCTCAGTTACAAGTCCTGCATTTGTTTGAGCGTCAATACCGGTAATAAAAAAATACCCAAGAGGAATTTTCGAACTGCTATCCAATGAAACAGCCATCATTACCAATACATCTTTTGCCAACGGTACTATGTCTGATACCTCCATATTGCTACCTAAATCGACATATCCACTTACAGTACCATTTGGACTGTATTGCATTCCCTTTTTGATACCCATCTCGTCAAACATGAAAGCTACTAGAACCTCCTTATCAGCACACTTTGCTTCAGCTACTTTGATTTTTAATGCTTCAAAGCTTTCAGTTGTAAAACCGGGCGTGCCATCGATAGAAGAATACCATGATCTAAAGGTTGCAGGATCTGGTAGAGCATTGCAAAACTTACGGCGTACAAAACCATAAGCCTTGGGCGAATAAAAATGGAGCGTAATAGCAAACTACCTGAGAGCAGCTGGATATCTTTCTCGGGATATACCTACACCCGGGTCCCTACGTTGACATTTCCATTGTCTCTTTTTAGCAACTGATTTTTTCTCACCTACATTTCTTTGATTTTTCATATAACGCTTCAGAAATTGAGAAACGTCATCCTGAGCTATTGAATCTAAACATGCAAATCCTGAGTCTGGAAGCGCTCGTGTTCGTCGTAATTCACCTACTATGTCACGTAATGAAGAAATCTTTTTCTTCAGTCGAGTGATCTGTTGTTTGTGAACCCGAACGACCTCCTGCAATTTCTTGACGGTTCGTTTGGATGACATCAGCTTCTTCCTTGTGGTCCTGGGTGTATTCTCGTATTGGTGGTCATGCGCAGTCATATAAACACGATGTGCAGTGTCAGGTGTTTTTGACTGTTTCCTACACATTGGAGTACGTATCACTTCTGGTTGTTCGTTTAAGGCATCTCCAGAAATTAATCCTTCGCCTGGGCTAGATGAGCGCCTTGCACACTCTTCGTCATTATCAGGGATGGTAATAAATTGTTCAGTACTATCTGGTGTTTTCTGAACGATAGGCAGGACTGTCAAGTTTTCTGTGTCCGTTGCATCAAGTCGAAAATGCTTAGCCGTAGGTAGTTCTTGGGAAGTCTCATGTATTCTTTTTTTTGTCACCACTGGTATTTTCGCAAGAAATATTCAAAGTCAGTGAGTAATTACGACGACAGTCATGTAGAAGTAATGATACACTAGTCTTTGTGTCCACTGTTACGCAGAGCAAATTAGAAAGAATAATAACCTTCTGGTGAAATAGCTCTGAATATAGTAGGGATTGCATTGGTCTTCAACCGTAGAGAATCTCCATATCCGGATGATCGAAAGCACGTTTTTTCAAAATGATGAGTACATTTTCACCTCCGGCACCCCTCAATATGTTGGAAACGTCGATCGCCCCCTTCCCCCTGCCCCCCGCTAAATGAGAAACCTTGATCCGCCACTGGATGACTAAAAGTGTAAATCACTTATGAAATGAACGAGGATGTTCTTGTGTTTTCACAGCTGAGCAGTAAGCACATGCTGCTTTATATGTTCCGAACAAAGTTGGAATACTTCCTTCAGCTAATTGAACCTTGACCCCTATTTTTCGTAGTGACTCTCTTGAAAAATGGTCAGAGCATAGTCTCATACTTCTGAGAGGTTTGAAGTTCGGACTTGGAGATATACTGCTTAACCAGGATTCTAGTAGTTTCGGCTGCTTGAATGGGAATCTACAATACGGACACAAGATATTTCACTCCACGATTAGACATGACATTTAAATTCTATAACGAATTCACGCCAATCCAATTTGTAACCTCAACAAGCCAGACCTAAGAGAGCATGGAACACATACTTTATCGATATTTCAATTGAATACTTACTGATGAAATGTTCTGCCACCTGCATGCGTTTCTGCGTCCTTTTTTCTTCCACAATAGCAGCATTCCATAACGATTTTGCTTCTTTTAATTCTTTTGATTTTTTTCAACTATTCACGTTTTGACTGTCTCCGTTTTACCGCGTCATAATTCATAAATCATAATGCACCTTCGCAGCGCGCAGCCAACTTCAAATGTGTCAAATCCCCACAAACAAATGGTTTCTAATACTCACACGAATTTCGGCCTATACACTATCCAGTGTATATTAGAGATCAGTGGTTTACATGTATTAGTTTTCCCCTCGATGAATCTTCATTCATTGAACGTTCAGAACTTCAGGCACATAGATAAAGTTGGATACCTTCATTATATTTTGGATTTATTATATAACCTCTCATCCTTTGCATGCGTGTACAGAAACTTAACTGAACTCTAAACGCTACGCTTCCTACCTTATATACCGTTCTCTTTTCTGGAACTTTCTTGCATCTTTTCTCCCTACATCTTTCTTATCGACTACTATTCTGGGCGTTCTTCTTTATCGTCAGTTAGGTAAAGGAAACTATTTGTATTGCTTTTCTCAACATTATAGTTATGCGCGGAAGTTATTTGAAGAATAATTGCGAATGGCGTATGAAACAAAATCATTTTTTCTCAACACATGCACCTAAACTCCACCTTTGCGCACCATCTACAGGCACCAAAAGTAGACTTTCTGCGCACTGGTACGCGAAAACCTGCTTGCACGCCTCGCGCAGACGCCACACAGAGATTTCAAATAGGTACTGATATGATTTCAAAGATTTAAAAATATTTCAAAGATCGCGAATGATTTAAAAAATTCCATCGAGTGCAGATTTCAAACAATTTCATATCACTTCATCAGATTTCAAATGATAGACTTTCACATAATTTCAAAGATTTCAAAGTTTTGCTCTAATATTATTAATTGAATGACAAGCACGCGATCCGGAAATCAATTCTCGAATATGCAAGATTGACAAATTTTCTATATCTTTAGCGTCCATTCAATAGAACTGTGATTCGCTCATTGAACACACTTTTACGCCGAGTCATTAATCGTTAGTAAAGTAATATATGGACATTTGTAACGGAATTATAAGATACCACCACGAATACTGATGATAAGAAGAATCTAGAAAAACATCCAGTTCGATCAGCCCTTCGTGGAGCACTCGCGTGATTTCCATCTCCGAGCCAGATTTCAAAGAAGTACTTGAGTGTGCGAGTGGATGCCTACTAGACGGCGCTAAACCGGGCACTTTTCGCAGTTTATGTGGCATCTATTTCACGGCTGTGATATTAATTTTGCTAAATCTGTTCTGAGTCCTCAGTGAATTCAGAGCCTATCGTACTTTTGACCTTCATCTTATATCTGAATTTATTCAATTAGTCCATAATTAATCTGTATGAAGTTCCGTAAGAGCGATGTTGACAGGGAAAATTACCTGAAAACTCAATTTTCGGTCGAAAGGCCCAAAAACTGAATCCTGATCGTGCTCTCTGATGGTCTACCCATGCGAAACAGTGCAATTTCTAAATACTAAGATATGATCGTGCTCGAATATACAGAGGTTCGGTCACACTCTTTTGGTACACAATATTTAACTCATATAACGAAAGCAAATATAAGACAGGTGAAACGTCTGAGAACAAGAGTCAGGAAAAGAAAATTGTGGTACATTTGAAAGTAATAAATAAATATCCTTTTAATGTTTTATTATGTAATATGATTATAAACTCGAACTTGTCTCTATACCTTAGTAAATGATCGTAAAACAAATACTCAAAACCTGAAAATGAAGGTCAACTACCTTGCGTCAGTAGTACATTTCCCCCCCTCATACGAAGAAAAAGAAGGAAAAACGCTATGGGGAATTATTAAAATCTGAATGGTTCCTGAATGATCCCAATAGTCATTACACGTTCCGACAGATTTTCTCGACAATGATTAAAATTGAAACTACGTGGTCAAAATTCCAGGGTATTGACATTTTAGGTTTAAATAACACTGGAATTAACATGATTGAGAGGGACGATTTCGACCAGAAAACTACACTGAAAAAAAGTTTTTTTCCACCTAGTAAACTTCTCCTTCCAGTGAAGAAATTCATATTCTTGTAGTGAGAATACCAGAGTTTAATCTCCAGAGCAATACGTATACTGACTGTAACAAAATTTCGTATCCCTCTGAGCATAATACCAAATTCTGATAAATTCATGGGTTCATAATATTTCTTTCAGAGATGATAAGTCCCATTCTTGCAACTTTTCGCGTAGTACCCAACAATCCATATAATTTTTGAATTAACACGTAAAATATTTCTCTGACGATACGATTAAGCAATTTACAAACTAACACCTGCTTTTAACCGCCAAGACTGCGGAAATGGACGGAAATGATGGAGCCACCATCACGCTTGCCATGCTAACATACAGTGTAGTTTTCGCCTCAGCATGATATTTGGTATTGCTGGGGCAACAATGCCCGTATCCCTCCAGTAAGAATACGTATATTTACGTCAAGAATACTTGCTCAAAAATACTTTGTATTCGAGGTGGAAAAAAACTTTTTTTTCAGTGTAGTGGTTCAGCTAGTGTAGAGAAGAGGTCAGTTATTAATCATTCCACAGCACCTCGATGACCATCAAAAATGCCCAGACCATGAAAAATGGCCTGGCCGACCGTTAATGTCTGGATAATTGTAGATACGTTGACGATTAAAGATGTTCGTCTGATGAAACCTGTTCGGCCATCTGGGCCGTTTATTTCTGGGCCATTTATTGCCCGTTTTGGGCCGTTTATTGCCCGTTTTGGGCCGTTTATTGCCCGTTTTGGGCCGTTTATTGCTCGTTTTGGGCCCATACAGTGCCTGCGTGGATAATAAGGGCACAATCATGAGTTAAGAGTATTTGGGCTCAATGCTGCATTTCAGGAAATGAGGTTGGCAACTCTGTCATATCCATCGACAAACAGAAAGTCACAGTTAAATTGATTTTGACGGCATGGAATATTTAAAAAAAAAAATCGCAATATTTTAGTTGAGGATTTGGTTTATTAGAAAAAACAACTCTTTATGTCTTGTGCCGTCTTGTGCCTCGGGACAAGAACTGTGTGACTAAGTATGAAATAATTTCGACTCACCTGTATGCCTGTAATATCGTCCTCGTGCAGCATGAAGTTCGGGTCATATGACCTGTATAACGGGGCCATGAGAGCGGTATCGTTTTGGCTGTGGTCTAGGCCGAGAGAATGACCGAATTCGTGCGCTGCTACCTGGAAGAGATTTGTACCGTCGTAGGTGTCGACGCTCCACAATTCTGCGTTGTCAAAGTGCGCGTCGCCCCCAATCCCAGACCCTGGAGAGAAAGCGTGGGCGAGAACGGTGCCTTCCCCATTTTCCCCAGGTCCGTCTAAGGGCTGTCCGTCGCCATGTTCTCCGGTCACGAAGCTGATTTCAATGTCGACCTGAAGAGCGATGCATACACGATCGCGGATATAGATAATGAATGTCGTGCTCGTTCTTCTTCTCGCGAGCGAGATACAGGTTGAGTGAAATTAAACGTAATGGGATGAAATTTGAACAGCCATGGGACATGTCCCTTCTGGTGATGAACAGCACAGAAGAATGAACCAGCCCAGAGACATAATAGACAGAGAACTGACTGAATCGTGGGATCACAAGAGATCCAGGCTGGATATGCTCAAAGTGGATGTGGAAGATATTAATTTGAAAACTGAGGCATATCTCACCTGTCCTTTTTTCGGCGTGAAGGTCAGATCGGTGTATTTGGACCATTCATTGAAGGCTCTATGGATTTCCCTGTCGACAGCTTCCTTGTTGAGTTTACTGGGGTACTTCGTGATTTCGTACGTCAGAGATTTGACTTCCCACTTGCTACCTGGAAAACATTATGACCCGTATTGAAAGAAATGGTCAGGCGTATGCACCTGGGTGAACTAGAGTACATCGCTCAGTAAAGTGATTTTTCACACGTGCGACAAACGGCGAATGAGACTAGCTCATTGTAATTGTAATTATTTGAGCTTGCAACACTCGGCCTATACATTACTACATTTCAGCTCAATCCGACTATTTACAGTATCAAATGCATTGGTTACTCGCGTATAGAGTTCTAAGCCAGGCAGCAGGGCGATTAAATCGATCAAAAGTGTGAAAGACTGTTGCTAAAGAATTTATTAGTCTAAATGTTTGATTTGGATGTCATTAACCAGACTTTACGTTCTCCCCCTTTCCAGAGATCTGCTTTGGACTCTGTGGTGGCGACAAGATACAGAAAGTTAGTATTGCAGCAATATCTCGATTTATCAACATTGTCGGGCAAAATAGTTCCATACAAAATTAAAGATGACAAAATTGTCTACAAATAAGGTTGTATACATAATCTCGGTAGGACCTCTACTTCTGTCGCAATAGCCGAGCAAAGTTGACTAAAAAAAAAATAAAGCGTAGAAAAGATGTGAAAATGAAAATGCATAGAGAATGTGTTGATTTACATTGTTTTCAGTTATTACAGAAGTATAACGTGAAATTCGGTAAGTACAATCAATATTGTCTCACCGCTCGTCGAAAATTAATCAACTTTGTGCGGCTATTGATGCGAAAGTAGAGCACCTACCAAGATTATGTATAGGACTTTATTTGTAGAGAATTTTGTCAGCTTCAACTTTCTACAGAACTATTTCACCCGATAATGTTGAGAAAACGAGATATTGTTGCAATACTAACTTTTTGTACCTTGTCGGCATCACATAGTCCAGAGCGGATCTCTGGGGAGGAGGAAAACGTAAAGTCTGGCTAATGACATCCAAATGAAGCGTTTGAATTAATAAAATCTTTATGAACAGTCCTTTTTACGGTCAAAACTCCTTCCTGCCTTATCTTCTGCCCTATTCGGCCTCTTATTTGGGTTTGTTAACGTTAATGAAGTACTAAAACTTCGTTAAGTGTCACGTGAACTAATTTTTTTGTCAAATGAACAAAACTTTCGTTTTATCTTGTGTCGATCGTCTTTTTACCAGGCACTTATACCTAAATATTATCATTTTCAGAATGAGTCCAAGGCGGCCTATCTGCGAATCGTTTGTCCCTCATTGTCAGTATATAGATCTTTCAACATGTATATGAAAATATAATGTACCAAAGAAAGTGTAGCTCCTGCCTTTGCCACCCTTACTGACTCCACGTTTGTCCTTAACACCACATCTAGGCATGCTCATCATGTGAACCGTTTTGGCGTCCAGATTACCTGAAGAATAAAAATGAATAATTAACATGTTCGTGTGATTTTTCGGAAATAAATTCTCCAAATGCACAATATTATGTACAAAAGATTATACATGTGTATTCATTAGCCTCTTCGCCCGATCGTACTCACCGGTGACATTAATCCCCACGAAAGATTGAAACTGGGATATCGCATTGGAAAACGTTTTCTGCGATATGACTTTTCTGCTGTCAGATTCGACTGGCGGCAGATATCCAAACTGTGACAAGTACCCCTGGAATTTTATTACGATTGGTAAAATTAATTGTTGTCGATTGCTGTGTGAGTATTTGAAGCATTCGAAGCAATCTTTTATCGATAGGAGTTCGACAAAGATATTCAAAGAAATTCGACTATAATTGATTATCTCTTCATCTCAGATATGGATATTCGCAAAATATAAGGGCCGTATACCGTATTGAGCCAGAATTTGAAATGAAGAGAAGCTCTAGATGAAATGGTGAATCACTTTCGAGTATAGCAAATTCATACACAGGAAACTTTCCAACTATTTCCACAAAATCTGACGAAAATTTATTTCGTTATACGCGAAAGTTTATCAGTATAGTCTGCGTACTTTGTTCCAAGTACTCTCTTGCACATTAATCGTCCTGCGATTTCATAGATGACGATCGATTCTCATCGGTTTTTTCTAGATTCTCAGCGCTATACTTACCACGGCTCTAGTTGTCGATTTGACAGGTGCAGTATTCACCTCGAGAATACAATGGGCAACGCAATAAGCGAGTACTATCAGTGCTTCGGTAATTCGCACAGCACGTCGCGACGTTCTTTGTCTATTCGTCATTATTGCCGTGGCTTTTTGCTAAATAACAATTCTTTTCGTTCGATTTTTTTTTCTGAGCTTTTCTTATAGTATACAAGGCGATACTAGCCTTGGATTGAACGTAAGAGTATTCGCCAATCGCGAAACCCTTCGTTCTTGTGTTTGCTATTGCAATCCGCCTTACAAATCTAGTGCAATCCCGATCCCGTTTCATAACACTTGAGTTATATTTCAGCGACGAATCGAGTAGCACTTTGACATCGCAGTCTGAAACTGATTGCGAATCACTCTAGTTTTATAACTATCGTCCCCACCACCGTTTGCGATACTGGAACCATATCCTGTCGGAAAGACTGGAACCCAAGAGAAAAAAACACACTGAAGAACCTCAGATGCCACGAAGAAGATATAGAGAAATCATTGTGGGAATTGAAGGAAAACGCGCAACAGAAACTTTTTTTTCTAACGAGGAATAGTATGCGTGTCGAACCCCAAGGCAATTAATTGAGCAAAACTTGGGCTCTGTTCAGTCAAATGCTTTCGGAGGCTTAATATAGCGTTCACGCTGATCTCAGAGCAGTCTCCTTTAAAATGTTCCTTGGGCATTACCTTTTATCGCAGAAGACTGAAATTCAATTTCGATACAGATACTAGTACAGACCAACTTCTGCAGAAAGCGATCTTTAACCTGACCTTTCTAAGTTAAAAAAAAACCATCGTGTCTCAATTTCGATGAATTTTTTCGGTACAATTTTTGCTACGTTATTCACCTCAACATTAGAAGTGTAGACAACATCGAAAATCCCTTTACACAGAATTGACATAATATATGTCTCAAATTATGTATTTGTAAGATGGTAAATTAATCGGATCAAACCCAATATTCGCAAAGAATTTTTTCAGTGTCTAAATTCATGTTTGTGAGCCTGCGAATGAGCGTGTAGTGAAAAAAAAAGACGAAATTTGGTGTCTTGCTGATCGGTTTGTCGCGACGAAAAATTCATCATAAATTAAAGATCGTAGGAACGGTCGAGATTAAAAATCTTAATTTGTTCACCACAAAGTCAAGATTAACTTATATGGCCATGGCATTGAATGTATCTAGCACTCTACGTCATAGCTTTGTATCCTGCGGTTTTCCGACGGGTTTTTCCATCTACTATCTCCGGGCCGAAGATTACCGCACTTCCTCTGGAAAGCTGCGTTTACACTTCCTACATGGAGAAACTTTTCCTAGGAAATGTTACAATACTTGCGAGTGATCTTGGGATATACCCGCATTTTCGGCCATATTACCAGCGAGTATGGTAAACTTTGTAGTCGGATCTTGAATATTTCGGTAGTTTTCGGCAACAAAGTGTACCATACTCGCTGGTAATATTGCCGAAAATGCGGGTATATCCCAAGATCACTCGCAAATATTTTAATCTTTCCTAGCAAAAGTTTCTCCGTATACACAAAAGTCAACGTTACAACGTCCAACAGACTATCATATTGTGACCCATGTTATAACGTCCGTGATAGATCCATATGATATGGCTCGTATGCCTTTGGATGTCCCAGATTTATAACTAATGGATACCTAAATCCATGCAGTCTTCAACTATATCTGCAGTGAACTTACTCATTGCCAGCAACGGAACTGATAACCGACCTGCGGTTCGATCCGGAACAAAATTCCGCATCTCCAAAAATAGCAAATGAAATTGTAAATATTTTATGCCGGTGCCCGAACCAGGCCTGAAGGAAAAAAATCACAATGCAACGATATGACAAGAGTTCAAATCAAAACAAATAGGTATGATAAAACTAAACAACACTAGTGGAGTATGATAATAATAGAGATTGAATAAGATGCCAGAGGTATGATAAATAGACCATACAATATACACCCAGAAAAATGCGTACCTTATATTTAAATAAACTGACAAATTTGACATGAATATATTTAAAGCAAATAAATTTTTCTTTGACTGTAGCACAAATTTTTGGTTCCTCATGGTTGATTTGAATATAATAATATAGTTCATTTCCGGAACACCATTTCTAGATGCATCAAATAACCATTTACTTGAGGCCGTCAAATGTTTACTGAATCCAAATAGGGTGTACGCAGCATTAGCGCCACCTATGCGGACCGCGTGCTCGATTGTGTATTCATGTGTTCACCGGTGTCATTAAAATACATATTATACGAGTAGGTTCCGATACGGCGCACAGTGGGCGAAAAGGCTGAAAATGCGCGCATAATTAACCATTCGAAGGCCTCACATACGATCACCTTGAAATTCCATATTCGCGGTTTTTTCGGGTCGTTGATTACGAATCTGAACCTAAAATTAAAAAATTCAGGATGGCGAATCCAATATGGCGGACCAAAATCGAAAAACTCACTTGAATTGGACCAAACTTACAGCTCTTGGGTTTTTGGGGTCGCTGATTACGAATTCGTACTCAAAATTCGAAAATTCGAAATGGCGAATCCAATATAGTGGATTTAAATTGAAAAAACTACCAAACTCGCTGCTCAGGGGTTTTTGAGGCCGCTGATTACGAATCTGAACTCAACATTCGGAAATTCAAGCGCGCATATGAAACCTGCCGATAACTGCATGGTCACATACTTTTTTCACGCAATCAAATGTTAAAGTTCAAGCTTTCACTCCAGATACTTAGTCGGTTGAAAAAAAAATTATTCCCAAGTTTTCCATTAGCAAGATTACGAAGAACATGAATGAATATAAAAACGATATGAAGAACATTTTTTGATTATTTCCGAAATAGATTATATACCTATAAATATGAAGAAAATGTTTTCTGCATCTGTACATATAATATTTACATAGTTATAAATTCAATTTACCAATTTGATCTTTCGATCACTTATACCCACTACGTTATTTTATACAATTAAATCCTCTTCGGAGTCACTGTTATACGTATTAAAATCACCCGGCTCTTTGAGTAATTTCATAACTTCATCTGGTAATTTACGCTGTTTGGTTGTTTTGTGTGTAGAGCTTCTTAAGTTTGCGATCAATGGATCAGACGTACAGAGAAATTTATTAAAGATATCTGTCAAATTCGAGACTCGCGAATGTTGTCTCGCAAAAGATGTTCGATAATTTTTAAAATCTTTGTTGCGGTGTTCTTGGGCTTCTTCCGATAACTGACCTATAAGTATCAAATGTAATTGATATATGTAGTAGGTACTTGAATTCATAAATGGGCACGTAATGAGATCACCCATCATGCTAACCCAAAGGTAAAATCGCATGCCGCATTATTTCCTCTCCGTGAATCAATACTTTAAGGACAGTTGGTGACATGGGCCACCAACTGTATTTAGCGATTACAATTTTTGCGGTTTATATCGTGTATGCGCCAAATTTCTGAGGATCTAGCTCTCGTGACGTATTTATCGCACAAAGAATTATAAAAAATCGATTGATGATTGATTCATCAATCCCGGTGATCTCCGCAGAAACCGTGGCATTTTCAAAAAATTTTCGAGATGTATTCCCGTCATTTGATGAACCGAACCCTGAAATTTTACAAGATTTCGGAGGTTTGAGTTAAAATTATTTGATTCTTCAGTTCACTGTTACTGAGTAATTATATAATATAAATATACAGAATCATTATTCACCAGGCTTAGGTACATCCACCAGTAGACCCAATTTTTGCCTGAATTCATTTTGAATTTCTTTTTTTTGTGCCTCTAATAAACTTTTTTCTTCCGCAGACTTTCGTCCACCTTTCTTTTTAATCTTATCCGGTAAGTTTTGTCTGCAAATCACGGGTATTCGATTTTTAGCATATAACAACTTCTACATAATTTTCATTGAACGAATAATGGAGCTATTATCTTCAAAATGCACCTATAGGCCACGTGCAATAGAAATTCAAAAAATTTTATCCTCGCATGTAGAGGAGAAATGCCATATTTCATATTGTCGGCACTCTGTCCATCAATTGTAAACTTATTGTTAGTCTTTAGGGCCGCTTTTGCAAATGTAACATCTCTGATAAAAAAATCCGTTAAATAAGCTCTGTACGTGTAGTGACGTTATGTTTTTTCAAAGCCGATTATTTTTTATATGCAAAATAATTGCTAGGAACATTCAAGTATTAGACTATTATACTTCCTTAAAAACATACAGTATGTTTGTTTATTCAATTCCTATTTTTCTTTCAATGGCGATGATATTCATTTTCCTTACCGAGGTTGCATTGTTGTCCTCTAGAGTGTTAATCGTTTTGGTATCAATCATGGTTAGAAATAATACGTGAGTAACTTCGATTGAATTAATTGAATTATTATTCATAATTGTCGATGTTAAACGATTGATCCCAGAAATCATACGTTCGTATTCCACTTTTATTATTTCTTTGCTTTCCTTTTCGTAGGCGATTCTAATCGGTCGACAAAATCTATGAATTTAATCTAAGCATTGTAATTAAACTGCGATTGTTTTTATACAATATCATTACTCTGGAAATACAACTTTTACCTAGTAGATGAAGTTGCCGAATTTTCCCACATAATCGACTTATCAGTTGTAGAAATAATACGTAAGGGTACCAAAGTAGTTATTACTACCGAAGAATCTGTGTTACTTTCAATTTGAAATTTTTGTTTGAATTGGTTGTGACCCGAACTGCCATCCCCGAGAAAAAACGATTAGATATAATCGGATATAAATATATATAATTATATATGAGTTTATATATAATCATATCAAATTATATATGTTTCCATATATAACTATATATGGATGTATATATATTTATATATGATAAGATATAACCGATGGAAACTTGCTCAGAACTATATATAATCATATATAGACCCATATAGAATATATATATAGGACTATGTACAACCATATATGATTGGATATGATCTGCTGAAGCTCATGTTGAATCATATACAGTCAGACCTAGGCCCATATATGATTAGATATAAACAGATATAAATCAGTTGAAGCTCATACGGATCGAGATAAAATCATATACAGGTTCATATATAGTTATATATGATCGATCTAATAAAGTAAAGCTTGTGTGAAACTATATGGGCATATCCATAGAATTTTCAACTTTTGTAAGGGATAGTAGTTGTGTCCATTCCAAGTACAAATTGGATACCCCAAGGGTGTTTTCGACTGACAAATACTTTTTCTTGAAGCTAACTGTGATGTTCTAGTATATTTAAATTCATTTCAGCATGTTATGAGTACAAAAATCCTAGCGAAAATGACAAGTCACTGTGAGGATGGAGCATTTATTTTTTTTTCAACCACTATAACTTGTTGACCGATGATGATAGCAACCTGATTTTTTTTTTCATTAATTGTAAGCACGTGAATATTAGAAAAATGCGAGCCAGATATATGTGCCGGCCAGGTGAGCTCTAATAAAAATTAATGAAATAGCGACGACGAAATTTTTTGAATCGAAGATGATTTTATTTTTTTCATTACAACTTTTTGACCGATCCATTTGAACGATCGACCTTGAAGTATCTTATTCTACGTATCTTAAGCTATAGAACGGTACCCGACCGGAAAGTGTGCCCACAACCTGAAAAAAGTTGCAAGCTTTTGAAAATTACTATCTGAAGAATAATTCGAAGAAAAAAATCACTATTTCAGCTGGCACACCTGTATAATGATTGCGATCCCATTCCAAGCAATAGTAATCGATAAAATTCGTTATAAGAAGTATATTATCAAATTGGTCGCTATTTTTATGCATATTTCGAAGAGATAAATATAAACGAGTAAATATTTTCATAAATCATCAATTGTCATATTTGTTAAAAAAATGTTTACAAACATATCTTTCACGTGCAGTATCAGAAATGTCGCTTTAAACAGCACGAGTATTTATTTTTTATTTATTTTTATTTATTTTTATTCGTTTTATTTTTTTTCAATTTATTTTTCTTTCAAGTTTTTTTTTTTTTTTCATTTTATTCTATTTTTTTCGTTTATTATACGCGTAAGACTCTAGGCGCCGTCGAACCGGTGTGCGAATTCGACCACAAAAATAGTTTTTCAAAGATTATTTGAAAAAGAAAATTGAATTTTGATTTTTCCTCCATCAGCACTTGACCGAGCCTTGAAAATGAATTATTTTAATTTTTTTCGTGTATACTGAGACTCAAGAACACAGATCATTCTAGTTTTATAGGTGTGCCGTCAATTTTTCCGAAATTTATTTTTGTACCTCAAAAGTTGAAAATTCCATGGATATGCCCATATATAATCAGATATAGGTCGTTACACGATTATACATAAGTTCATATCGCAGGTAAGACATGATTACATGCAATTATTACATTATTGTTAAACAAAAAATTCATTCAATTAAATGTCTATTAACTCTGAATTCGACAGCTTGATCATAGGTTTCGACAAACAGAAAAATATGATGTGTATTATATAATAGCAAATTGGCGTAGTCGGTAGAGCGTGCGACCAGTCACAAGTATTCGAGCGGACTTGGGTTCCAATCCCTGTGCAGGATTTGTTTTATTTTTTTTATAAAAGCACCTGGATATAATTATATATGAATATATACAAATATATATAAATATATATAATTATATACAATTATATCGGGCCAATTTTCGGATATAATCATATCTGGATGATTAGATATAATTATATCCGAATATATCTAATCATTTTTTCTCGGGTCGAAACCCCATTTATAATAAATCGTCACTTCAGGCGGAAACTTTATTTCCTTCAGGCTTGAAATGAGCCACTTAGATGTATGATCTAATAACGATTGTAGTTCTACAGTAGCTTCTTTCTCTGTGATAACTATCGCGTTTGGGTAACAAAGCTGCTTAGCTTTGGATAAGCTGTCGTAACTGGGATATAAATCCGAACC
The DNA here is from genome assembly GCA_963992785.1 of Tenthredo livida. Taxonomy (NCBI): domain Eukaryota; kingdom Metazoa; phylum Arthropoda; class Insecta; order Hymenoptera; family Tenthredinidae; genus Tenthredo; species Tenthredo livida. The sequence continues at coordinate 24,385,479 of OZ023069.1, read as the reverse complement.
TTAACGAATAATCAAGAAACTTCGATTCAAAATATTCAATAAATTAGAACGGAATAAATAAATAAGTAAATCCTCACAAAATTTCTTTGCATTTCGTCTTAGCGTAATGTATTGATGCTTAGTAAGCCCACGGTCAATCGCAATGGCCAAGGCTTCATCGTTACTCATTTGCTTGGTATGATTTTGTTGATTGTCAAAAGACTTTACAGTTTTTGCTCGTCTTGAAGGAGTAGAAAAACTTTTTGCTATCAAATCAGCTGCCTCGCGGTGTCCATCTTTTCTCAAAGCAGATGCGGTAGCAAACGTGAGACAGCCAATATCTTCTTTTCGTAATTCTTACCACCCATAAAAAAATGGATTAGATCAAATTGTATCAATGAATTTGATCAAATTTGATACAGTTGGATCTAAATTTTGGGAACAATTAGATCTAAATAGATCTCCCAAGATCTACTTAAATCTGGCTCAATTTAAAATTGCATTCGTGCGTTTATGCGAATTAGATCAAAGCAAATGTAGTAAAATCTTTCAAGGTCTGTTGAGATCCAATTTTCCCAAAATTGAGATCTAACCGGATCAAATTTGATCTAATCCATTTTTTTCACGGGCAGGGAAAAGAAAAAACAGTTGCTCCGGTGTATGAGTATGCTTGATATCGATGGCCTAAATCTCAAATGTCGTAACCCACAAATGAAAAATTTTCTGAGAAAGAGTGAAAAAAGGTCAAAAAAATCAAAAAAAAGTCCAAAGAGACGAAAAAATCAATTTCCTAAATTTTGTGGGTCACGACATTTGGGACTTAGGCCATAGATATATTATATCCATATTAGGGTGGTCGTTAAATGGAAAGTTATCTTGGGTGGCATTCAATCGCCTCCAAATGTGGAAAAATAATTCTCTAATTTTTTCAGACTTTTATTTTAAGTACCTATGGGCCCTATTTTTATACGGATTTTTTTTCATACATACTATATTATTTATTATTTCTATCAAAATTCATTATTCAGTATTGTTTAATTAGAAGAATTAGAACATACATTTTTGTATTAGTTACCTGCAGTTCGTTTTCTTTTTTGCGAATTGCTCAAGTTAGCAAATTGACTCCGCTTACGCCCGGCTCTCATTTCAAGAGGATTATTTTGGGTTTCGACTTTATTGTACAGTTGCGTATCCAGCCATTCCTTATACCGGAACTCTAACGTGGTTCTATTTCGGCTACAAGAAGTCCACCGGGCTTTCCAATTTCCACAAAATGTTTTGGCAACGTTTTTCATCACTTTTGCTCCATTGGCTCGCGCATATTTTTCGATCTCTGTTATTTTGGATTCTTCGGTCGATTTTTGACCAAGAAGAAATTTGATGTAGAAAAATCGCCTGCTAAAACCTAAGTTACATTTCAGACTATGAAATGAATAATGTCGATAGATAGAGTGATAACGTACAAAATATTGTTCATTTTACTTACCAGTTTCATTCATTTAGGTTATTGTTAAAAGAACTATCGTATTTGTTAGTTTCACTAACTTCTTGCTTGTGTAGAAGACCGCGAGAATTCGCGGTATAGTCACTTGTTTTGAGCGCGACTGCAGCGCCACTGTCATTGCAGTAAATAAATATTGATGGATAGATTCAAACTCACCACCCCGGTTAGTCGGTAATGCAGATGTGGGCGCTTTCTATTACGATTATTAATGAATCGCTGATGAAAATAGTATAAAAAGTTTCTTTGATCCAGTAAAGTATTGGAGCATTTTTTCGCAAGCCGTTGGTATAGGTACCAGAGTATACCAGAATAATAGTGTGTGTCACTCAAACTATATATTGGGTACTCTTTGGTACCTATACCAGAGGCGCGCGAAAAAATGCCTCTTTTGAGCGAGATTTCTGACATTTTAACCTACTTTTTTTTAAATTACTCGAACACCCGCGAATCCCCGCACATGAAACAAGGTGGCACTTGATCTTTAAGGTTCGATCTTCCGATTCTCACGAAATTCAGCGTAAAACCTCGTAAAACAAAAACGATGCAGACCTTTCTAAATTGCAAATCATATTTCTCCTTATAAAAAAAAGAACTTTATTCGTCAGGCTATATCTTTTGATAGGCAAAACATAATTACATTGGTTTTTCACGAAAATGAAGGTTTTTTAATACTGTAAATAGATATGCAAAAACATATCATCGTTTCATATTGCACATGATTCTATCCTGTAAAGAGTAAGCTTGAAAATTACGAAACACTCGCAATAATTCTTACGTTATAGAAACCCTAAGTTTAATAATTTTGTTAAAGTACCTACATTGCAGATTTCCATGCTACAATACTGGTTTCTTCCTCGTCAGAGTATCTAAAATGAGTGTACCAAACTGCAGAAAGAATGGAGCGAAAAAAAAAATTCCACTTATGCGCGCATTTTCAGCCTTTTCGCCCACTGTGCGGCGTGTGAGCAGTTCTAAGTGAAAAATATCAAATCCTTGATTAAAACTACTAACTAATACAAAGTCATAGACGAACAGATGCGCAGCGTACTTATCGACGCCGGGCTGGGAAAATACATTACAGTATTTGAAGGCATATAATTTGATGGTTATTTTACCATATCTGTGTGATAATTGAGGTTAGAGTAAGTTCTGAGATTTACGCAAGGTATGAGATTTTTGAAAATTGAAAATTGATTGTCTTGCTTCTTTGCATCTGCAGCTATCAATATGGTAGCAGTATGAATGAAAGTCGCAAAATGAATCAATTTACGAAAGTTTTCGTCTCGAAAAATTTCGAAATTTAGCAGCCATTGTACCTGCTATTTCCAAATAAAATTTTATTTTTGTGAAATAAACAATTTCATTGTCCGTATTTTATATTCAAAAAGAAAAAAACCACATTTAATAAATTATTTATTTGATTCAGCGTGGTATTTATTTCCGTTTGAATATTTGTCTTCAATTAGATTTTTTTCGTAAAATCTACTAAAACTCTAGTAGGTTCATATATAAATAAACGATATGCATTCATTCAAATAAATTTTAGTTGTTGCGAGTAGGGCATTTTTCTGAGTGTAAGATGTGATAAATCGAAGCATGATAAATAAGCCAACAGAAATTGATGAGACAAGGCCAGAGCAGGACGAGGCAGCTAGACGACTGCTTGCATGCTAATAAAGCAGATGATAATCAGTGCACCCAGAAAAATGCCCTACTCGCAACAACTAAAATTTATTTGAATGAATGCATATCGTTTATTTATATATGAACCTACTAGAGTTTTAGTAGATTTTACGAAAAAAATCTAATTGAAGACAAATATTCAAACGGAAATAAATACCACGCTGAATCAAATAAATAACTTATTAAATGTGTTTTTTTTATTTTTGAATATAAAATACGGACGATGAAATTGTTCATTTCACAAAAATAAAATTTTATTTGGAAATAGCAGGTACAATGGCTGCTAAATTTCAAAATTTTTCGAGACGAAAACTTTCGTAAATTGATTTATTTTGCGACTTTCATTCATACTGCTACCATATTGATAGATGCAGATGCAAAGAAGCAAGACAATCAATTTTCAATTTTCAAAAATCTCATACCTTGCGTAGCCACGTTTTTGGCACGCTTTCAGAACTTACTCTAACCTCAATTATCACACAGATATGGTAAAATAACCATCAAATTACATGCCTTCAAATACTGTAATGTATTTTCCCAGCCCGGCGTCGATAAGTACGCTGCGCATCTGTTGGTCCATGACTTTGTATTAGTTAGTAGTTTTAATCAAGGAAGTGATATTTTTCACTTAGAACTGCTCACACGCCGTATCGGAACCTACTCGTATAATATGTATTTTAATGACACCGGTGAACACATGAATACACAATCGAGCACGCGGTCCGCATAGGTGGCGCTAATGCTGCGTACACCCTATTTGGATTCAGTAAACATTTGGCGGCCTCAAGTAAATGGTTATTTGATGCACCTAGAAATGGTGTTCCGGAAATGAACTATATTATTATATTCAAATCAACCATGAGGAGCCAAAAATTTTTGCTACAGTCAAAGAAAAATCTATTTGCTTTAAATATATTCATGTCAAATTTGTCAGTTTATTTAAATTTAAGGTACGCATTTTTCTGGGTGTGGTCGCCGCAAAGTGTAATACCAAACGACTAAAGATGGCAACCAATAAACGAAGATGTGATGACGCATACACGTAGAAAAAGGATTACTACTCCCGACTAAATATATTTGGTTGGGTGAAATTTGTTTCAATCGAGTACTTCTTATTTCACCCGAATTTCACGCGCTCGAATGAACAATTTGAGTTTACTTATTTTGATTAAATGATATAGTCAGAAAAAGTCGTCGACTAGAGCAACGTGATGCTTGATTGAAGTTAAAAAAATAGTGGTTACAACAAAATGGTTGGTTGATTATTAATGGTTTAGTCGACTACCAATGTTTTGACTGAAAACGTATATGCGGTTCTCGCGAATCAAACTTTTGTCGACAGAAACATTTCCGTGGCTCAAATGAAACAAGTCAATTTTTCCAACAGAATGAGACATTTTGTTCATCGAATATTTTGTTTGTTCGGTGTGATCGGATTAATTACTTGAATGAATTCACTGGGGTGAGTTACAAGAAACTCTGGCATTATGTTGTTTGGAATGAGAGTGGTACTTGTAAAAAATCGTGTAGTCAATTCGAACATCTTGTTCAACTTTGATTATGGATGTTTCATTTATTCATTCAATCGACCGTATCTTACCGGTCGGTGAAATTGAAATGTCTAATAGCTCTTAATTCGACACATTGATCATAAGTTTCGAAAAATAAGAAAATATGAGGACAATATCCATAGGGTCGTTTGGCGTAATAGGTAGGGCGTGCGACTACTGTCGGCGCAAAAAGGTTTGGCGCGTCTGTTTGAGTGATCATAACTTCTACAGGAAAATTGGTAGAGCATCGAGTCTTGGATGATCGGAAAGCGCTGAGTTTTCTGCGTCCAATGGTTGTTCGCAAATTTCCGTGTAAAAATCGTGAAAGCCATTATGATCTCCGAAAAGTTAAAAAATGTAGTTTTTCGGAGTCCATCGCCGTACGTCAACTCAAACTCGTCACCGTTTATCTGAAATGAGTGCGAAAAATCTGGAAAAATTTAGAAATATTCCCTGAACATTGACGAACATGATAGAGTTTGGTAATTTCAAAAATATTTAAAAACCTGGATACCAGGTGCAAAAATGTCCAATGGTGCGATTTGGGGAACGGACTGGTACGGGTGAACCTGAGATAGCTCAAAATTTCCGTAAAAATATACACGTTTTGATTCCGTGATCAGTTTTTGGTTCGCAATAGCGAACTTCCAGTAATCAACGTCAACAATTTTACAAATTTGCGCGGGGCTGCCTGTGTCCTAGCCGCGATATTCGTCGCTGCATTTCCCTCCCGCCGCGACCGCCGCAGACGCAATTGTTACTCGCGGCCACTGTTACAACAATGCGAATGCAGCGAAGAATATTGCGGCTAGGACACAGGCGGCCCCGCGCAAATTTGAAAAATTGTTGACGTCGATTACTGGAAGTTCGCTATTGCGAACCAAAAACTGATCACGGAATCAAAACGTGTATATTTTTACGGAAATTTTGAGCTATCTCAGGTTCACCCGTACCAATCCGTTCCCCAAATCGCACCATTGGACCTTTTTGCACATGGTGTCCAGGTTTTTGAATATTTTTCAAATTACCAAACTATATCATGTTCGTCAATGTTCAGGGATTATTTCTAAATTTTTCCAGATTTTTCGCACTAATTTCAGATAAACGGTGACGAGTTTAAGTTGACCTACGGCGATGGACTCCGAAAAACTACGTTTTTTAACTTTTCGGAGATCATAACGGCTTTCACGATTTTTACACGGAAATTTGCGAACAACCATTAGACGCAGAAAACTTAGCGCTTTCCGATCATACAAGACTCGATGCTCTACCAATTTTCCTGTAGAAGTTATGATCACTCAAACAGACGCGCCAAACCTTTTTGCGCCGACAGTAGTAATACAGCGATTGCGAGCGAACGTGGGTTCAAATCCCGGCTAGGTCGGAAAAATCGGATGGCGTTTTTCTTAAGGGGGTATAGGACTGCTGGAGCCTTAAAAGCAATTATATTCTTCTGGATGTGATTACAATGAGCGTACTTGAGATGGGAGAATTATATTTTAGTACATGTTTATTGGACTCAAAGTGAACCCTAAAGAAAATATAGATGAACAAAATCTTGATAAATATAGAAATCCGAAGCTATTGAATTAGCACAGGTTTTTTTCCGGATTGGTAGCTGGCCCGCATGATAACTCAAGAGCCAAGGCACTTAGAGAGCTGAAATTTTCACGAAATTTTTACGATACCTGTGTGCATGGTGTGAACCAGTCTCATTGATTCACAAAAAAAAATGTCAAAAATATTCGAAAAAAACGAAAATTTTTCGAATTTATTAAAAAAAAATCCTGTTTTTCGTTTACAAAATCCCTCACAGAATTTTGCCGTTGATGCGACTGGTTCACACTGTGCACAAAGGTATTATGAAGATCTCGTGAAAGTTTCAGCTGTCTCAGTGCCTTGGTTCTTGAGTTATCATGCGGGCCAGCTACGAATGCGCAAAAAAACTTGTGCGGATTCAATTTCTATATTTATCAATATTTTTTTTCATCCACATTTTTTTTTGAGGTTCATTTTGAGTCTAATAAACATGTACTCAAATATAATTTGCCTACCTCGAATACGCTCATTGTAATTCCACCCAGAAGAACATGATTGTTCTAAAGGCTCCAGCAGTCCTATACCCCCTTAACGAACTGGTAATGCATGTCGATCTACATGTAATTAGGTTTAAAATGTGGGTTCTAATATTCACACGCACGTCAGTTTTTTCGTTTTTTTTTTTTTTTTCACAATTCGAGTTAGTATACTCACCGAATTGATGTTCAACTCGAAGGAAATTTCACTCAGTATAAACAAATTTGTAATCCACATGAACAAAATCTAAAGTTGATACAACAAAACTGAGTCTTAATTCAATAACTGCATTTGTTTGGGGCAACATGAAAAATGATTGAATCTAGTTAAAAATTAGTCATTTCAACCAAATATTCAGTCAGTACAATAGTATAACCTATTGCCAGGATCACGAGGGTTTCGAGCTGAAAAAATCAAGTAATTTGGGCAACTGTATATTTAGTTATGCTGACTATTTTTTCGACTAAATTTTTTTCTTGAGCGGAGCAATAGTTCATTTCGCCATATTCGATCACAGATTTTACTCAAGTCAAGTAAATTTTTTTTCGTTCAAGTAAACCTTTTTCTACGTGTACCGAAAGAGGTGAAAAACAGTAATTAATTAAACAGGTGGGGAATAATAAATAATGAATACAATGAATAATAACGAAAGAAAATGGAAGTAAAATAAAGTGAGACAAAATAAAGGACAAGTGAAAACAATGCGACACCGAAATTAGCGTTATTTCACTATACAGTAGCAGACTAGCAAAACTATAGTTTCAAGACTATAATTCCAAGGCGATAAAATGTAAATAATGGGACAGTACAGCAAAAATAGATGAATAAATGGTGAATAAAAATAACATAAATAGAATACTACAAAAAAGGTAAAGATAAAAATGAAGATATAACAGAGATGAATACAGTAAAAAAAAACAAAATAATATCAAATAATAGTAAATAATAGTATCAATATTCCACTAGCCGCAATGAAATAGATAAAAGTAGCTAAGTATAACAGAAATGAATAGAATAAAGTCACAGGATGATAGTGGCAACATACATATGTGCTGACAAAAACGCAAACGTCACGATGAATAGGAAATAGGTATGATAAGACATTAGTGCGATAATAATAAATTAATAATAGTGGCGTACTAGCGAACGAAAATAAAGATTACGTAGTGATATGATGAACAGAAGATTGTGAGTGTGCCGAAAGTTAGAGCTAGAAGCAGATAAGAGAGAGGGTCTACTGAAATTGAATCAAGAAGCCATAAAATGCGAGTGCAAAAACGCGCGCACTCGACAATCATAGCCTAAACTTGAGTATGGGCTATTCCGCGTCAACCGGATCAGTCATCTCTCAGATATTTTTTTAATTTTGCATGTCGATTGTCCTTGGGGAGTTAGATTTTTGTGCCACAGGATTTTTCAATCAGTGCAAAATTCGTTGAGTTATTTGCATAAACAAATTCGAGCAAGGTTTCTTTCAAAAATTCATAACTCCGCCAAAAATGATGCTAGACTCATTTTTTTTTTCAGCTTACGCGGAAAGATTCACAGAATGTAAAAAAAAATATGTTCTTCGTAAAAAGTTTGTTTATCCATTGTTTATTTAACAATTAAGTTTTCAAAGATTTTTAAAACAGTGAGCAACACGACCAAAAAATGTTTCTTTAATTCTGACATGTTCCTTGAACTATATTACAACCTGTGAATTATTTCCAGAGATGTGTTTTTTTTCGTTTTCGAGTAAAAAATCATTGAAGGTGTTGATGCGCATGAAATTGCGGCGGGCCAGGTCTCTACGTAATGGCGGGCGGCCAGTTGCCGTCCACCGCTACTCCGCGGTGACGTCGCAGCGTTGGTTTAGAGTCATTTTGACGATGTAGGACATGATTGAAAAATCTGAAAAAAATACTGTACCTTCACAAGGCCTGCTCGAAGCGATAAGTGAAGTTTCAAGAATGTGTTTTTCACCGTTTTTCTATTACAGAGATTGCTTACATTTCTAAGTTTCATGCCCAGTTTGATCAAAGATTAATAGATTGTATCCATAGAATAAGCGATTTATTTGTATAAAATATATAATTGTAAGTGCGTTCATTTCGCAGCTTCCACATATCTTCGGGGGTGATTATAAGTACTAAAATAAGTAGCAAGTTTTGTAATTATTATTATTTATGTGCACTCTCATGGTATGTAACCGTTATTTTGAATCTCTGTAATAGAAAAACGGTGAAAAACACATTCTTGAAACTTCACTTATCGCTTCGAGCAGGCCTTGTGAAGGTACAGTATTTTTTTCAGATTTTTCAATCATGTCCTACATCGTGAAAATGACTCTAAACTAACGCTGCGACGCCACCGCGGAGTAGCGGTGGACGGCAATCGGCCGCCCGCCATTACGTAGAGACTCGGCGCGCCGCAATTTCCTGCGCATCGACACCTTCAATGATTTTTTACTCGAAAACAAAGAAAAACACATCTCTGGAATTAATGCACAGGTTGTAGTATAGTTCAAGGAACATGTCAGAATTAAAAAAACATTTTTTGGTCGTGTTGCTCACTGTTTTAAAAATCTTTGAAAACTTAATTGTTAAATAAACAATGGATAAACAAACTTTTTACGAAGTACATATTTTTTTTTACATTCTATGAATCTTTCCGCGCAAGCTGAAAAAAAAAATTGAGTCTAGCATCATTTTTGGCGGAGTTATAAATTTTTGAAAAAAACCTTGCTCGAATTTGTTTATGCAAATAGCTCAACGAATTTCGCACTGATTGAACAATCCTTTGGCACAAAAATCTAACTCCCCAAGGACAATCGACATGCAAAATTAAAAAAATATCTGAGAGATGACTGATCCGGTTGACGCGGAATAGCCCGTATCTCTATGACGCCGTCGAGCACGGGCGACGAAAGGTGTCTGAAGAGCGTCGCTTTGAGTACTTTCACGGAGGAAGAATTGGGCACAGATACGGATAAACTATTCCAAAAGTTATATTGCCGAAAGAGTAAAATGACCAAAACAGTTCGTCCGATCGTTTGGTATAACAAACGTTGAGGATTAATTTGAATCTCATAGTCTTAATGAACGCCGTAAGTCAGGATCCGGATCCACAAACAACTCACGGAGGTAAACAGGGGGAGAAAAGGCCAGGACCTGGTAAAGAAAGGCACCTATGAAGTATTGACGGCGTTCCACTATTGGTAGCCAATTTATAGCTTCATACGATACGGCGTTATATAATATTTAATATGAACGTCTTTTCGCAAATTGAAAATAAATTGAATACCGCAGTTTACAAGCTTTTGCAGCTTGCGATTGGGTAGTCTGTAGCGTTATGAAATATCAGACAACAATGGTCCAAATGCGGAAGAATCAGAGCTTGGACGAGTAGTTCCTTGACTTGAGGAATGGGAGCATCTGAACGCATAAAACTGAACAAAAAGTGAAAGCGTTGAACTTATTTTTGCAGGAGGGCTACTATTAACCCTCCGTTGTCACACTTCTGTAGAATCCTGCCGTTGTCACACTGGGTCAGATAGACCCCGACGGATTTCAAAACGCTCTTGCATGCAAACCATCAGTCCGATTTCAATTAAAAAAATATGGAACATACCTTGAACTCTCTAGAATAAGAATCCATCGTTGTTTTTCGAAAAATAAAATGTCATCATGGTAAAAAAAATCCGAAAGCCATCAATTTGCAAAAAAGACCATTTTTCACGTAAAAAATCATAACTCTTTTGATTTTCAATGTTTTTTCATAAAATTTATGGGTGACACTCTCGAAATAGGGTACTTTGAGGAAAAGAATAGCTTAGTGGTGTACGTTTCAAGAAGTATATTTATTTCAACACACGAAATAAAGATTCAGATATTACAGATATTCAGCCATGAAGTTAGTCCATGGGTCTAGTAGACCCAGTGTGACAACGAAGGGTTAAAGTACTTATTGTATACCAATGAAGGTAATCATAAAGCTCAGTTTAAAAGGGTAGTCTGGCTGATTTCTGGAGATGAAAAAATAAGTCTGGCACGCGAAAAATCGGAAAAAAAACGCACGGAACTTTATTTTCGCATATTTGAAAAGTTTACTGGTGGTCGAATGCGTTGTACAATTATAGCGAAAAGCAGTCTGGTTGTCATTCGAGATCACTTAAGCCTTGCCAGACTCACCATCAGATGCGTAACCTGGTAATTAAGGTATATGCGACTGTTATACAAACGTTTGCGCTTATTGGGATCTAACATAGGGGAGGGGAGAAAACCAACATGGCTGCTGCTAGTCGCAGTTTTAAATGTTATCAATGGGCAGAGTTAGCGTTTTTCTTCAAAAATGTTGATAACAGATGAAAACATAAAAAGATATGCAGGTGACAACTTATCACAAAGAAAGTATATTGAAGGTGACAGATTGGAGAGAAGTAATTTTGTGATTACGTGTGGTAAAAATGTTGAAAAATCGCGACCGGGTTTCACAAGCTTCACTGCATACTGTCTTTCCATCTCACATTTTAAAGAAAAACCTCACGAAGTAAATGGCGAGTTTACTGACCAAGGTGAAATAACTTCATGTGTGTGCTCCTCTACTGCTGGCCTTGGAGAGAAATGCAAACATATTATATCAGTCCTGTTATTTCTTAGGAGGTTAGTGAACTTGCAAAAAAGCTCATAATACATGCGAAGCTTATCATAGATAGAATTCATAAACGAATTTTCTATTCTAGAAGAGAAGAGCCTTTAGATATTTTGTCATCAACTGATAAGAAATGTGCGTGGAAAAGATCTTTCCAAGATGCCATGGCCAATTACAAACCTGCTCCTCTAATGCTGCATGCATGTTATGCAGATCAACAGGCGGATCACAATGATGAAGAAAAAAGTAGCACCAAGAAGATTGTCACATTAAGTGAAAAACAAGCCTGTGAATTGGTTGCTCTAGCTTGTTCTAATCTTCCAAAATCAGCAATAGCAAAGGATAAGTGAGTTCTTACAGTAATGAAATTATTTGGAGATTTTTTTTTGTCATGGTAATAATTATATTTTTTCACTTTCAATAGGTCCAGAAGACATGAAATCAAAACAGTTAAAAAGATTAGTAAAGTTTCACAAGATCAGAAAGTGTCTTTTGAAATCATTTTTAGATTCCAAGAGAGTGATTTAATGCAGAAAGTAAAAGATTTTGAAGCAGTACTTCCACAAGAATGTTGTAAAAATTTCCTAGATACTCTTGGAGGAAAAGAGCTAGAAATATGCATCAGTACAAAGACCTACTTTGATGCTTGGTTGAAGGAGAGGCACAAGCGAATAACAGGATCAACCTGTTACAAAATATATACTTACACAAAAAACAAGAATCCTGATTGGAATGCAAAGGCACAGCAAATATTCAGTCCGAAGAGTTTCAAAACTGAAGCTACCGAGTATGGAAGGGTATATGAAGGCGAGGCCAGAAACATTTTCATTAGTGATACAAAAAAGACTGTCATAGAAGCTGGACTCGTCATATCCCAACAGAATCCTTGGGTAGGATACTCTCCGGATGGGATCATATTTGAAAGTGGAAGACCCACTGCTGTACTTGAAATTAAATGTCCAGTCATTGGAAAAACTGCTACATTACAAGAAACCATAACGAAATGTTTAGCATTCCTAGTAAAAAAAGGAGGAGATGAAAATGTGACTTTGAAAGAAAAGCATGCCTATTATGGTCAAGTGCAATTAGGAATGGCTGTTAATAATGTCCAGCAAGCTTATTTTGTAGTTTACTGTAAGTTTGAAAAGAAACTACTAATTCTGAACATAAAACGTAATGATCCTTTCATATTACAAATGCTAACATCAATCAAGACAGCGTACTACAATAAAATGCTACATTTCTTATGTGTAAAAAAATCAAAGTACTGAGATTATTAATAAATCCGAATAAGTTTATGAAAAACCAAAGACAACTGTGTTCATAGTTTTAGATAAATTTATAAGTGAAAAGTTTGTATAGTCAAAATGAAGACTGAGAAGTGCATTATTCATGATAAATATAGTATAAATATTTATTTTGTTCAATCAAAAGAGTTAATAAATGATACAAATTATTTGAAAAATTTATCTTACACAATTTATTGTCAATTTAATCTTATATCTAATAAATTACCATTAATTATCTTGCATGAATTTGTCATCTTTTATAATAGGGGATGACATGTTAATTGTTGCACATATCACTGTAAAGATGTCTTCTAACAAAACTACAAGATGTCCTGGTAGTAAAGATCCAACAATCTGGAATGTTTTTATCCTCTGGTTGGAACGTTCAACATGGACTCTAGCAGATGCTATTTTTGATGTGAGCAGTGATTCCTCTTTGGAAAATTGATTTTTATCTTTTAGGAATGGAGGTCTGATACACTTCCAACGATTCATTTCACAAATTTCATCAATCAAGAAACCTCTGTCCACCATAACTGCATCACCAGGTTCCAAGAGTCTTGTCAAGTCACTTTGCTCGAAAATATTAGAGTCACTCACTCTTCCTCCATAAACTCTACTAATATAAGTAATAGTTCCAGACGGTGAGACACCTGTCATGAACTTGGCAGTAACATGACTTTTGTAGTGTGAGTACGTTAATATCTGACAGCAAACTTCCTTTGGACTTTGAATACGTATCTCTGTGCAGTCCAATACAACTCTTGTATCTTCAAACCCTTCAAAACATTTAGGGAGGTTGCTGCGAACTTGCTCTCTTGATTGCCATTGAACAAGTGGCTTCATTACACTACTCAAGATCTTGACCATTTCTTCAAAAATTCTTTGGATGTGCATTGCTGTGTAAACTCTGAACATGATTGCTAACAAACTGTAGGAGAGATTTTGTTTGAATTTTGTGAACACTATTATTACCCTGCTTCTTGTCTTAAGCTTCATATTCTCTCCCTCGAACCTGTTACCATACACATTTTTCACTAACTGAACAATTATATTTAATATGGAGAATGACTCAATACCAGTAGCAGTACTCAATTCAGCATCTGTTGTAATCGAATCAACAAAACAACATTGTGTACATTTTGGAGTAGGAGATTTCATCTTGCTTGCACTCTTGTTTTCTTCAGAAGACTGTGATAAACTGCTTTCATCTGTTTGTACTTCAACATCATTATTCGATTGAACGTGTACAAGGGGTATGTCATTACTGTCCTCAAGTATCTGCATTATTTCACCAACAGAAGTATCCTGATATCTGGAACTATCGTCAACTTGTGATGGATCATCTTTATGCTGCTCTTTCTTTTCTGATTGAATCACTGTATTCTGTGTTCTTTCTCTTCTTAGTCTTCTCTCTAAACGTTTAGAATTTCTCAATGTATTTCTCTCCGTCTTATTATCTGTTGGTAGATTACAAGACGGTACTGCATTTTTTTTCAAAGTTGTTTTGACACTTGGGATATCTGAAATAAAACAGGAAAATTACTAACAATCTTAGACTGATTCATCAACATAAGCAAAAGAAATGCAAATCAATTTTAACTGGATGTACTACAATGCTGTGTGTGTGTACTTAACCTCAATGTTCTTTGGCTATTTACCTGGAAATAAGTAATCACTTTTCCTGAAGTGGGAAGAACACACGTATGTTTTCGACGTCACATTGCTTATTTTTACAGCCAGTTTCCATGCCACAAAAATATCAATACTCTCTTTTTCCCCAAACAAATTTTCTCTCTTGACACATCTAGACTTTGGAGTCGGAAACTTGTGGAAACGTACATCTAATTTATCAGACGATTTGGCTCCACAACCTTGAACGCAACATTTGACTCTAAAAGTGTCTTTTCTACGCTGGGTGAACTTTGCAGTTTCCATATTTTACTGTTTCTCAACGTACACAGAGGGAAAACAATTATTTTACGTATTAATCGCATGAAAGCTACAGCATTCTGCTACTAGCAGCAGCCATGTTGGTTTTCTCCCCTCCCCAATGTTAGATCCCAATACAGTGATTACAGTCTTAATTTTGTACGACTAAAATTGATAACATAACTAAATAAATAATATTAATAAAATAAGATTCTGCCCCCCCCCCCCCCCCCCTTTCCCCACAGCCACTCCCCTTTCCTGCCACGTCAAAAACTTCACACCTTTCGCGACGATAAGTTGCCGGCACTGTGTGGCTTTATTGGAAGTCTGCAGGCTAGGATCCGGGTAGCGATTAAATGAATTATGCTTTGCAGCTTGGATAGTCGATGAACAAGTATTAACGGGTAACAGACATTTATTCACTCTGATACAACCATATACAACCTTATACTACACGGAGAGAAATTTGTGGTATAGGCTCTCATCCTTGGTATAATAATTTTGTGATATCGCGCACTCTGAGCGCCAGAGTCATAAGTATGAGAAAAGATCTCACAAAAATATCATTTCTCATTTACTTGGTAAAACATCATGTATTATACGTATAATAAAAATATAAGCAATTTCAATTGAACTGTATTGCAAATAACAGTGCAGCCAGATACGAAACAGTAACATGGTGTTAACAAATCGAACCATAGCTTATATTACTAGTCAAAATGTGACGTGTGAAATCTCATGATCCACAGTTAAAGCATTGGAAACTGTAATTGCAAAGTAATATCAAATATTACTGAGCGGTATCGTCATATCTACAAGATAGAATATAATAGGGGAAGGTAGGGCAAAACGGACCGGGAGGGCAAAACGGACCGTAGGGCAAAACGGACCGCCTGAAAAATTTAGTTGGAATTATTATAAAAAATTCAATGATGCATCGTGAAGGTAACCCTCGAACTTAGAAACCTTAGACCATATAGAATGGACTGGGCATTGGAGTGGTGGGGGTGCTGCCGAATAAGGAGACAAGGATAGTCATAGCGATATATATATGCGCACGAATAAGCCTTGTTCATGCTAACTCTCGAAATCGAGTAGGCACTGAAATCAAGCTGAAAACTTATTACACATAGGGTTTAGAATACTAACGTGGCAAGGGTGCTGTTCAATGTGGCAACGTTTACTCTGTGAACAGAGCACTTCGTCTCTCTCTTAACAACGGCGTAGTGTCTTCCGTCTCTCTTGCTTTACTCGGCAGCAGACCGTACAATGCTTCAGCATAGGCAATGCCCAGTCCATTCTATATGGTCTAAGTTAGAAACATTTTAAGGTAGGTCTTAGTCAATCAAGTCGAGTCAATTATTCTTTTTTAGTCGTTTGCGATGACTTGACTGAGTCTGACTCGACGTGATTGACTGAGACCTACCTTAAAATATTACTAAGTTCGAGGGTTAACTTTACGATGCATCATTAAATTTTTCATAATAATTCAAAAGAAATTTTTCAGGCGGTCCGTTTTGCCCTCTCGGTCCGTTTTGCCTTACGGTCCGTTTTGCCCTCCCGGTCCATTTTGCCCTGCCTTCCCCTATTACTTCTCATACAATTTTTTTTTCTCAAATGCTACTCTCTAAATTTGAATCAGTGAAAAGTCACTAATCAGCAGTGAATAGTCACTGATGGCTACAGTTATAAGTCTGCTACCGGAAATCAGCGAAAACTTCACTGATTGAATCAGTAAAATATACTGGGTAATAGGCTTAAAAATATTCCACATGTATTTTTTTATAAGGTTTTATTGTGCACGGCTACTTGCATTGCAAATGCAAGACTTATGAAAAAAATTTCAAAATATTATATTATAAAATTTATATAATATAATATAAATATATTATATATTGTTAGCGTCTAACGCTTCAGCCTCGTCAATAGACGACTAATCCCTTTTTTTTCTGTTGCTATTATTGTATGGACGGCGGGACTAACTAAAAGTCCAGCCAGTCTAGTTCTGACAAGCGAACACTACGGACGTGTTATTTAATTTGTTCCGAATAAACTCATTTTTGGTTATTTAAATCGTCTTAGGTTTTTGATTCACAAATCACCCAAGTTACCTAACAATATATATTATTATTATTATTTTATGTTATTTTTTTTAATTATTTTTTAAAATTTATGAAATACAAAAATATTGTTCGTTGGAATAAAGAATATCTTAAGCTTCTGAGGATATGAATCAATTTTGAAGAATGTTTCAGCTATCAAAGCACTACAAACTGCAGATGTATATTCTTCATTGGTCATATACAAATATTTCATTCGAGACAGTGATGACGAGGATTGTGTGTAGGACAGTCGTAAATGAGTTTCAATTAGTTTTGATATAAAATGCAATACACGCAGCCACTAAAATAAAAAGCTAACCAAAGCTCGCATATTCTATCTTCTGAATCAAAGTTAGGCGTGTGGTATGCAGGAGTCATACACGATAATGCAGTAAACTCGTGGTAATATTATTATTATTTTTCATGATAGACCAGTCATGAGAACCCAATAACACGTAAAGTACGAGTAAATATCGTACCAATCTAAACAATATGATTCAATGTGATCCGACATAATCTAACCTATCAACATTATACCGTGAAAAAGATCGAGTAAAGTTGATGTTTGTGCAGGTCACACCTGATATTGGGATTCTAAAGTATTTCATGAATGTATGTATGTATGTACGTACTTACCTGTTGATATTAAACACCTTCCCTCTTCAGATTCTCATATACGACGCCGCGTCCCACGATCAAAATGAACGTAGGTATGTAAAACGCAAGTCACTACAGGACCACAATTTACGCAGCGCCCCTAGCGGAAGAATAGTCACTGATGAAATAGTGAACTGGGGCACTGGTTCTGCAGTGGTAAAATCACTGACGAGAGGGAGTTAACTGAATGATCAGTGAATTAGGTATAAAACCACTGATTCGGCAGTGAAAACCTGAATCACTGATTCAATCAGTGAAATTTTCACTGATTCAAATTT
This sequence comes from Tenthredo livida, assembly GCA_963992785.1. Classification (NCBI taxonomy): domain Eukaryota; kingdom Metazoa; phylum Arthropoda; class Insecta; order Hymenoptera; family Tenthredinidae; genus Tenthredo; species Tenthredo livida. Next base: position 24,367,797 of record OZ023069.1, on the reverse strand, counting down.
AGAGAGTGGGATCAGTAGGGTGGCCTGACCCATTCTAACCTTTCGAGAGCCACAGCCACCAGGTGGGTATTTCGCATGTGTGTGTGTGTGTGGGATCAGTATGGTGGCCTAACCTATTCTAACCTGTCGAGAGCCACAGCCACCGGGTGGGTATAACGCATGTGTGGTGTGTGTGGGATCAGTAGGGTGGCCTAACCCATTCTAACCTTTCGAGAGCCACAGCCACCGGGTGGGTATTCCGTATGTGTGTGTGTGTGTGTGTGTGTGTGTGGGATCAGTAGGGTGGCCTAACCTATTCTAACCATTCGGGAGCCACAGCCACCGGGTGGGTAACACACACACACACACACACGAACGCGCACTCCGCACTATATAGATATGCCGCGATTGCTAAAATCCAATTTTCAAAATTTAATTTCTCGGAAACTATTGGCAGGCGCCAAAAATCCTTTCAGGGGTTGTCTTAGAACATCAAAAGGAAGGTCTGTGCAAAGTTTCAAATCGATCGGAGGTGGGGAGTTTTCGGAAGTGCACCCGTTGAACTCATTGATTTCAGTCTCCTAAAAAAGCTTTCGCATGGTTGACAACTGAAGTTAAGTGGAATAAACATTTCTGGGGTATCCATGTTTCGTAAGTGGGATATCGCGTTTATTAGACTGTGGCCATTAATTTCAATGCACAAATAAAATTTTCTTGAACTGCATATTGCTTATTAATATTTATCCACGCTCTCCATAATCTCAGAAAATATATGCAAAACCAGATATTATAAACTCTTCTAATCACACTGATATCTTTACATAAAAAAGTACTTAGCGTCAAATATGTCATCCTCAAGTAACAGATAGTACCGTCACTTCTTTCAACATGTTCCTTCAATAATCTGCGGACTTTGGGGTCGGAAATTTTCAAAACTGATGCGAAGTTCATTTTGTCTTTGACAGAAATATCATTCTGATTCAAACAATGTCTATCTTTGGATACGGTATCAATCAATATTTTCAGATGACTTAATGAAATAATATAATCTCCTATGGGTAATACAACCCAGATAACAAAATGCCTGCAAAATTGTAGGCAGGGTGCTGGCACGCGTGCGGATTGATCCGCACTGCGTGCACGCAGATCACCAGACAGATGTGTCCGCATATGCGAAGCATATTGCTCGCACGTCATGAAGGTCGCACACGTGATGGTGAAATGCGACTTCCATGCACGCAGGATATATGTGTCGCACGTCGTGCGGGTCGCAAACCAAAAAAAATTAGTCAAGTGTAAATATTCAGATCAACATTTTATAACTCCATCCGCACATATATGTAGATCAACAAGCATCACCAGTTCGCTAAGAAAAATGTCATCCGATTTTTTCGACCACACCGGGATTCGAACCCAAGTCCGCTCGGATACTCCTATATCATATGCGAAGCATATTGCTCGCACGTCATGAAGGTCGCACACGTGATGGTGAAATGCGACTTCCATGCACGCAGGATATATGTGTCGCACGTCGTGCGGGTCGCAAACCAAAAAAAATTAGTCAAGTGTAAATATTCAGATCAACATTTTATAACTCCATCCGCACATATATGTAGATCAACAAGCATCACCAGTTCGCTAAGAAAAATGTCATCCGATTTTTTCGACCACACCGGGATTCGAACCCAAGTCCGCTCGGATACTCCTATATCACGCGCTACCGACTACGCCAAACTACGGTATTGTAATGAGCCTCATATTTTCCTATTTGTCGAAACCTATGATCAAGCTGTCGAATTCAGAGCTAATAGACATTTGATTGAATCAATTTTTTGTTCAACAATAATATAATAATTGACTCTGGACAATAATGATTTATTCTAATCATTTTTATAAACTAATGAGGATAATAAAACTCCACGAAACAAATTCAAAATTCTACGCGTGACTCTTCATCAAAAATAAATCCTTATCACCTACATAAGATTAAACATTCTTGACTTTTTGCGAATCAAAATCCTCAACCAATTAAAAAGTCTTTCAAGGCCGTGGATAATTTTATATAATTTTATATAATTTTATACAATTCTATATAAATTCTATACAGGGTGATTCAGAATTCGTGACGAATCTCTTGAGGGATTAACCCTTGTCAAAATTGGGATCGAAAGTTCCTCCGCCATTTTCGCGAAAGACGATTTTTTTCCTTGGGACCATAACACATTTTTCCAACATCTTCAACCAAATAAGAAACATTCACCGCGAAATCTCTTCAATATTGAAAAAAAAAAAACTCATTGGCATCATTTGAGATTCTTCAAAATTCACAAATGATATGGATGTTACGTCTTTTATTGGGGTCTTGCCCCTGCTTTAAATACCGGAGTATAACTGAGGGATTGTTGATGTAATGAAGGTTTAGTTAGCGAACTAATAACTTTTATTCGGGTTAACAGTTGTTTGTTATAATGGTACTTGTGTTATATATGCTATCTTCACACGAAGAGGTATAGTTGAGAAGTGGGATCTGGTAGCAGGCAGATAGGAAGAGTGAAGACGTAGAGGGAAAAGGGGGGAAGCGTGTGAAGAGTTGAGGTACTGAAGTGAGTGAGGGGCGAACGTACGGGCGGTGATGCCCGGACGTAACACCCCCCCCGTTAGAGGAAACATATCGCTTGTATTCAAGCGGTATGCTTCCTTTTAACGTAGTTATCAAATATTATCTAAGATTCATGTCTAACAATACGTGAGTGATTACAATTTCAAATTAAGAAAAAGGAAAAAAAAAAAAAGAAACATTGGCATTGGTCGTAATATTATTATCCTAATGACAAAGGTTTGAATTACATGTTAAATGCTTATGCGTCTAAGTAATTGTTCAAAACATTGGTAATAGCTTGATGACTTAAATCTATCGTTAATCTATCGTTAAAATTAAATGAGCGTACCGACTTGTATATTTAATCGTAGTATTTCACCGGTTCGAGCGGGTGCGAGCCTGTCGCTGTCCGGTGTAGTACTCTCTAAATCTGAATTAGTGAAAATTTCACTAATTAATTCGGTGATTCCGTGAATCACTGTTCAAACAGTGAACCAAAGACTCATTCACTGTTACATCAGTGAATCCTTAAATAATTTAACGAGTGAATCGCGTCGTCGATTATTCGAAGGATTTTGATGAAATCAACTATCATTTATAACGGCTGTTACTTTTACGCTCGTTATTGTTTAATGGACGTTGATGGATACTGCGGGAAATCTGGTAAGTTCATTTATAATCCAAAAAATATTTTGTAACATTGAAAGTAGCCTGTATTACAATCATAATTATTATTTTTTAATTAATATGATTTCTTTGTAAAAGTATTGAATGATAAGCAATGCTAAATGAGTTACGCCGGGTAAAGGGGTTATGCCTCGGATATTATACTGAACTCTAGATCTCTGGTTATTTTTTTTAGAATCAACCACCAACATCTTTTGAAAAATGGAATATGCGTTCTTGAGCGCTAAAGAGCTCGTGGAAAAATTGCGGCCAGTTATAGACGACCCGCACACCTTACAGATTCTCGAGGGTGAGCCAGACTATAATATATTATTTTAATCTTGACGTTGATGCTCATTTGAAGTAGATTCTTTCCTGCGTACCACTGTGATAGCTTTCCTGCGTCTACAACTATCATCATAAAGCATTTAAAAAATGCTCACTAAAGATGATACCATAGTGTAAAAGTTGCATTCGGCATTTTTTTAATTTTCTGGTAGAACTCGATATACTTTCGAAAAATATAGGATTCGATATACTTTCGAAAAATGTCACGATCAACAATAACTTCCTTGCAGGATTCCGTCTGTAATATATTATACTGGTATATTATCATGGAGCGGCTGAACTGTTACATCTGTCGTCAGAGCGTTCCAGGAGCATTGAATGGTTTATCCAGACATTTTATAAATGCTCAGGGACTAACAATCAATCGTGGTATAGGTGGCATAGGCTTTAAATGTGATCAAGATGGTTGTCGGCGCCGTTTTTCTTTGTTTTATGATTTGAGAAGACATATTGCTACGAATCACCTCAATAGAGCAGAAGTAGATGATAGGGTTCATTTTGATGATGTAGGCATTGATAGTGATGATCAGATAAATGTAGAAGAGAATTTGATTCCTAATATTGATGCTGACAATCAAATAGAGATGGATAATAATGACGTTGGAAATATAGAGGAGGATCTCATTGCCAACGACGATGATGAGATTGATTTTGATTTACGTAAACATATAGTTAAAATGGTTGCGAGGTTTCAGTGTAAGGCTCCAATGACAGCGACGATATTAACAGAAGTTCTAGAAGAATGTGAACAACTTCTCCTCAATACACGTGACTTTTTAAAACGCAAGGTACAAAGATTTTTCACCCTCAGAGGACTACTGGATGATGATGAAGTTAAAACCCTTCTAGAAACATTTCAATTTGATAGTCCCTTCGATGGACTTAAATCCCTAAGTGAGCAGATTGAATCTCTAAAAAACTACTGTAATTATATAGAGCCAATAGATATCCCTCTCGGTTATAGACTAGATAATGTTCTAGATAGAAAAAGTTGTACGTATAGACCTAAAATGGTCATGGAAACACTCCAATATGTGCCGATTATTCAAACTCTTAGTTTGATAATGTCAAGTCCAGAGGTAAGGGAGGCTATTCTGACTGAACAAAAATCACCTGATGGTTTTTTGGCTTCGTTTCTAGATGGGCAGCATGCTCAGAACCATCCCTTTTTTTTAGAACATCCAAATGCCATTAGGATACAGATGTATTACGACGGGTTAGAAATTGTAAACCCTTTAGGGTCAAAGACTGGTGTTCACACGTTGGGGGTGTTTTATCACACGATTCAGAATATTCCACCTCATATGAATTCAGATTTGAACTCAATACATGTTCTAGCTCTATGTTCTGATGCGGACGTAAAGAAATATGGAGTTGGTAAAATACTTGCTCCATTTTTACAAGACCTAGCCAAATTAAAAAGTGATGAAGGTGTACCGATAGATACAGGTGACGGATATTTTGTGCTCCGTGCTTCTATAGCTGCATTTTGTGGTGATGGGCTTGCAGTTCATGATGTATTCAATCTTCTTTCACCATCAGCGAATTTCTTCTGTAGATAGTGCATGTATAGCAGAGCTGATTTACATTCTGGAAATCTGCAGCGTGCTCAGGAACGGAGTGAGCACCTTTTTGATGAGCATCTGGCACTTCTTAAACGTACTAATTATTCAGCCGAGTCAAAATCAGCGACAGGTGTTAAAGGAGCTTGTTGCCTACATAGGTAGTTCTAGATATTTTCACCAGTGTAGAAACAAAATTTTTGATCCAATGCACGATTTTTTGGCTGGCATTTGTCCAATGGTACTAAAGTTGGTAACGCATGAATATGTATCGGTTCGAAGGCTATTCAGTTGCGCTTACTTCAATGAACAAATATCTTCATTTCAGTACGGATACATTGAGATGGCCAATAATAAGCCTTCAGCAAATTTCACGGATTCTATGCTTCGTAAAAATGACCATTCTTTGAGCCAAAAAGCTATGCAAATGTGGTGTTTGATGCGAGTCTTTCCATTTCTTGTTTCGGACAAAGTTCCAACTGGTGACCAACACATGGCACTTATAATAACCTTGTTGCGAATAATGGAAATTGTTTTTGCTCCAAAAATCACAGTTCATGAAGTGACAAACTTAGAAAATCTAATTACAAGCTTTCAATTAGAATTCCGAAGACTGTTTCCAAATGTTCACCCTATCAATAAGTTTCACCATCTATCTCCATACCCGGAATGTATTTTGTGGTCCGGACCTTTGGTTATTTACTGGTGTATGAGGTACGAAGCGAAACATGGCATAATTAAAAACCGTGCTCAAAACATGCACAATTTTAAAAATCCTCCAAAAACCCTTGTACGAATCTCTCAATGTGGTCAGAGCGCAAAGTGGGGTGAGAAAGATGTGAAACTTCATAAATTTTCTGCACCACATGGACGTACTATCCCTGTAGGAGACACTGCGAGTAGAGAAGCCCTTCATGACCTAGATTATATAGATACTGACGAGGTGTTCTGCTCTAAATCTGTGCGAGTTGATGGTGTGGAGTTTAGGCTTGGTTTATATGTATGCCTTGAAGCTGCAGCTGTACAAAATGATAATTTGCCCTTATTTGGGTGTATCAAAGAAATTGTTGTACTCCGAAATACTGAAATCTATTTGCTAACTTCAGTTTGCGCAATGATTGGCTTTGACGCAAATTTGAATGCTTTTCATATCGAATTCGGAGATGCTAATGATCCTGTTCAGTTAGTTAAAACCTCTAGTCTTGCTTCTCTTAAACCATTCTGCTGTTGGACAAAATCAGATTCAAATGACTTATATGTGAGCCTTCGTCACGTTGTGTTGTGACAAATCACAAATAATCTTCTAAAATGCTTTCCAGGTGAGATCATTTACTGTACTATTCAATCTCCGAAGAACATGATTAAGTCATCAAATAGTGCAGTCAATATAATATAAGGTCACTCTTTCTTAGATGAACGCATCAATGGTGACGCATTATGCGATCTCACAAATGACGATCTCCAACAACTAAATATTAAAATGGGACCCCGAAAAGCTTTATTGAGAATAATTAATTCAATCAACCAAGAAAAAAATATGACTGGAACGTATACTATTGGAAGTGATGGATCAGCGACAAAAGAAAACGAAAAACATCTCGTTTTTTTGCATAATCAACAATCATTACTTGAACAACCTCACTTCAGTAAGCAGGCTACAGCTGATACTGCATTTCAACCTAATCACCAGCGTTCATCAAGTGAATCTAACTCCAGTAAACTCTCAACTCCAGCTAAACCATCTACTTTTTCGGTAATTTTTCCAATATTTTATCAATGATTGTTTCGCTTATAAATGAATACTAGACGAGCCAGTTATTCATGTTACAGCGATACGGTACAGTGGAGCAAACATTATTTAATCACCCACAAGGAAAAGCATTGATAAAAGCAGCACGCAGTTCATTTTCTGAGGACGACAGACGAGCGTTAGTACACATCGTCGTAGCTGAACTTGTAAAATCTCACAACAAAAGCTGGTGAATTAAATCGTTATATTATTGGTTGTCTGTCCATTTGAATTTCGTTTGTTGAGTGCCCATCTGTTTCCAGTTACCCTCCGGAACAAGCAAGGTTAGCCCTTGCTGAAACTATTGTACATGAATTTCCTCGACTAAAAAATGAAAAGTTCGCTAAATGTTTAAAAAGAGTGATTTATGTTTGTTACAAAAAGTTAGAAAATTTATGTTTAAAATAAAATGGCTACGAAGAAAACGCAATAATATAACTTGCTCGTGTATGCTCGTAATTACTATTATTAAGTTAATTCTCCGCCCTTTTCTCAGAATTCCGGTCTAAGGGATTCTCCAAACTGTACTGATAATTTGGTCGTCTCATAGTTTGCATCCTATCAGACACTCACCTTATTCATTGATCTGAGTTGTCAACATATCTAACTTCAAGTAATCACCGACGAGAGTGTGATTTAATAGATGGCGCTCCAAATTCAGTGTTCGAAAACCCCCCCAACGACGATTCCACCTCTCTGCGTTATCATATAAATACGCACCGTTAGCCGTTAGGAGCAAGTCTTCGATCCGAAAGCAAAGAGATCGCCTCTTTATGCGCGCTCCGACTCAAGGTAGATTTCGACAAGTGTCAAGTGAATCGTTACATATTACCTCTTAATCATTAGAATCAGGTGACTTCTAGACAAGTATGAGTGATTTCTGGGCTAGTTAACCCGCGTTCACTAGGCACTTTCAGAGTTAATTCTCGCCTTTTGAACATCCCAGAAGTCTTCTTTACGCGTTCATAAGGCACTTACGAGCTGTTGTTCTCGCCTTATGAACATTCTAGAAGTACCTTTCACGTATTCGTCAGGCATTCTTGAAATAGTCTCGCCTTCTGAACATTCTAGAACATTTACGATTAATTCAAGGATGATCTAACCTATTTACTCCTAATCTCTCACAGTTCGCTTGTAGTGATCTCGGGGTCTTTTCCGTCACTATTCTATGCTATTAACTGCAAGGTCACCTCATGACCATTCAAGTGATCATTCACTAACTTTCAATCCAAGCATTAGTCGCAATATCTTACAGTTACTAATTTCTATCAAATTACTGCTCTCCTTTACCAGATTCCAGAATTTGCTCAAACATTTTTATGGTCCTTCGAGCCGGATCTGGTGAGCAGCTCTCAAAATGAAGGTCAAAGACATCGAGAGTCTAATCGACGATCAAACGGCATTAGTGGTGTTTATCGGTACAGCCTACGAGAAACTGATCAGTGTTGGTGATAACAACGTAACACTTCATCGAATCCAAACAAGAAAAAATGCACTTCAAGAAGCTTGGACTAAATTTTCATCGAACCATGACACCATTAAAAGGGCCTTACGAAGGCTCAGATCACCTGATCAAAGGAAGATGAGCGACAACGCCTATTTCAAGGAAGAGATGTATCAATCAACTCAAGAAGCATACTTGCAAGCTTCTGAACTATTCAGCACCTTAACTGAACAAACTCAGCAAATCAGACCGCGTTCATCGTCAATTCAATCTCAGAGCACTGGATTCCACATAATGCCAGGACATGTTCCACGTCTTCCTCAGCTAGATCTTCCACAATTTGACGGATCGCTATCAGACTGGCTCTCATACAAAGACCTATTCGAGTCAATGATTGTATCCAACGCTAATTTATCACCGGTTCTTAAACTAAACTACCTTAAACAAAGCTTAAAGGGTACAGCAGCCCATTTGCTAAAAAATACAGCGTTGGTCGCCGATAATTTCCAAAAAGCATGGGACGCACTAGCATCATTTTATGAGAATAAACGTTTGCTAGTTAATTCGGCCCTACAAATGCTAATGTCACTCAAACAAATGTCAAAGGAATCAGCAACCGAATTGGAGACTTTATATTCAACCGTGACACAAATATATAGAACACTGGAAACACTTGGGCGACCAGTCCAGACCTGGGATGACATTCTTGTATTTATTACTGTACAACGATTGGATGCTGAGTCGGTCAAGGCTTGGGAGCAACATCTAGGTTCATCGAAAGAGCCTCCCACCTGGCTACAGCTAACTGAATTCTTGATGACAAGACTTCTGACACTCCAGGCAGTAGAAAAATCGCAAAAACCTGGAAAGCAACAGTCAGCTAAAGTTCATCATTCAACAAGCAATCAAAGCAATGCTTCAAAATGTGTCATTTGCTCCGCTGATCATTACATATTCAAATGTCCCAAGTACACAAATCAAACCGTTCAACGTCGTCTAGAAATCATCAAAAGAAATAAGTTATGTTTTAACTGCCTCGGCACACATCTAGTGAAAGCCTGCCGAAGCCTAAAACGATGCATCAAATGTGCAAAACGGCATCATACTTCCATCCATAAACCAGATTCATCTGCTAAATCGCCAGATGAAACACCTTCTCAGAAAGCACAAGCTAACGTTGCTGCAATTTACCACGCATCAACCGCTCCTCAAGTTCTCCTAGCTACAGCTCAAGTCTTCATACATTCTGGCAACGGAGAAAAAATCAAAGTACGAGCACTCATTGACCCAGGATCACAGATCTCATTCATCTCCGAGAAAATAGTGCAGCGACTGCATCTTACCAGGCAACCGTCATCCATACCTCTAAATGGAATAGGAGCCATCAAGGCCGGACGAACACGTGGTCTAGTATCGGTAACGCTCCAGCCTCATTTTAAGTCCAGCCACAAGTGTATCATCATCGCTCATATTTTACCGAAGCTCACTTCAAGCATCTCAGCAACGAAACCAAGAAATCTCAACTGGCCACATCTCAAGGGATTGACGTTTGCTGATCCTGAATTCAATTCATCCAGCAACATTGATCTCATCATTGGAGCAGACCATTATGGCCAAATACTCCAAGAAGGGTTGCGTAAAGGCCCAGCAGAATCTCCGACTGCACAACTAACGCTTCTAGGCTGGGTGCTCTATGGACCATCCGCATCAACCAGCGAAGCTCAAATTTACCATGTCTCGGTTGACGACGAGTTAAATGAGCTCCTTCAAAAATTCTGGACACTTGATGAAATGCAATTATCATCTAAATCTGCACTCTCAGCGGATGAACAAGAATGCGAAAACCATTTCAAAGCAACTCATTCAAGAGACGATTCTGGACGCTATACTGTTCGGCTACCGTTTAAAGAGTCAACTGAAGTCCTGGGCGATTCAAAGATGACAGCTCAACGAATGCTACATCGCCTTTCAAGAAAATTGGAATCTGATGCTTCTCTTAAACAAACGTATTCTAAATTTCTTGAAGAGTACAGCGCATTGAACCATATGAAGCTGGTACCTGCCTCAAATCCTGAGCCACCATCAGTTTATTATCTTCCTCATCATGGCGTGATACGTGCAAGCAGTCTAACAACTAAACTACGAGTCGTATTTAACGCATCAAGCCGTACATCATCTGGAGTTTCACTCAACGATATTTTGCACACTGGAGCAAAATTACAAACTGAATTAATTGACGTGTTAGTACATTTTCGTCGGTATCTGCACGTCTTTGTAGCAGATGTTGAAAAAATGTATCGTCAGATCCAAGTACATGAAGACGATTGGAATTTTCAAAGGATCATTTGGACCTCCAATACTGATGAAGAAGTCGTCTACACATTAACCACCGTCACTTATGGTTTAGCCTGCGCTCCATTCTTAGCTCTACGAGTAATTCTACAACTAATCCAAGAAGAGGGTAAAAACTTTCCCGAAGCAATCGAAACATTAACCAGAGGCAGATACGTTGATGACATATTTGGAGGAGCTGATTCGATAAGACAAGCACAAGAAACTGTAAAGCAAGTTAATCATATGTGCATGGCGGGCGGGTTTCCATTGCAAAAATGGACAAGCAACAATCCATCAATTTTGGACCCAATTTCCGCCGATAAACAACTGTTTCCAAACAGTGTGCCAATTGATAACTACGCTATTGTGCATATTCTTGGAATGAATTGGAATCCTATCTCTGATACATTTCACTTTACTTGGACTGCCCCGCCAATCAACAAAACAACGAAGCGAAGTATTTTATCAATTATTGCTCGTTTATTCGACCCCTTGGGTCTAATATCACCAATCATCATTACGGCGAAAATATTCATCCAAGAGTTGTGGTGCTTAAAGATGGATTGGGATAGTAATCTACCATCTCATCTATCTGAAAAATGGATGAAGTTTTTGGATCAATTAACAGAACTTCCACTTCTCTCAATTCCCCGTTGGTTAGGATTAACCTTAGACAGTTCAATTGAGATTCATGGATTTTGTGACGCTTCTCAACTTGCCATGGCTGCTGTCGGATACATCCGAGCTACTGATCACGAGAAAAAAACTCAAACAGCTCTTATCTGTTCTAAAACAAAAGTAGCTCCTTTGAAAAGATTAACGATCCCAAGGCTTGAACTAGCTGCTGCTGTACTATTAGCTAAACTTATATCTCATATGCTTCAAGTTCTAAAATATGAACAGATATCAATTCACTTGTGGACCGATTCCGCTGTCACTTACCCCTGGATTACTAACCATGCGTCTCGATGGAAGGAGTTCGTGCACAATCGAGTGGTATTCATTCAAGAAACCTTACCCACTGCCAAGTGGCATTATATTCCTGGCAAGGAAAACCCTGCTGATTGTGCAACACGAGGCTTAACTCCGTCCCAACTTAAGCAACACGCAATTTGGTGGACTGGTCCGGAATGGCTTCACTTGCCTGCATCCTCTTGGCCAAAGCAACTGGAAAGACCAGCAAGCAATGCAAATTTAGAAGAACGACCAATTCAAGCAACAATAATTACTACTAGCCAGCCCGTGTATTATTGGAATCTTCTGAATCGATACTCAACTCTGACAAAACTGCTAAGAATCACAGCCCTATGCCAACGCTTCATTCTGCGTCTCAAGAAACAAAGTGAATCTATAGTTGGTGTTCCAATCACCGTGAAGGAGCTTGAAGAAGCGAAACATTATTGGGTACGAGTCACACAAGAAAGTTCCTTTTCTAAGGAAATTAAAATATTAACGAAAGGTGAACTATTACCAACTAACCATAACTGTTGGAAAAAAGGAATAAGCCATTAATCTAACTCATAAGTTAGACAATAACATACAAGCTAGTTTTAGCCTTCTATAATATATATAGTTCATGTTCTTCTTAGCCCCGCTAGAAACATGTAATGTAACGAATATAAAGCCGTGTATAACCATGTAATACTTCTATTGTCTCAGTTGAATAAATAAAACTAACCCAATATAAAGAAACTAAATCCTGTCTTCATACTACACCTGCAACAGGTTATGGGCCCAGTGACCTTGTTTAAACCTACTAAGCAATAATCTAATGAAGAAATTGTTAAAACGTGTGCTGTGACCATTCTAGAACCCTAGAGAAAATGGCGGAAGCACCGAGTAACAGTTCAAAGCTTTATGCTGGTCTACAAAAACTCAAAGGGCGTGAAAACTATCAGGACTGGAAATTTGATATGGAAAACTTCCTAATCATTGAAAATTATTGGGTGTGTATCGAAGGTTATCCGGAAGATAACCAAACAACCGAGACACAAAGAATTCACAAAGACAATAAAGCACGCGCGTTAATTTGTCTAATGGTAGAGCCGTGTGTGAAACCCTACATCACACTAACCAAACAAGCAAAAGAGGCTTGGACAGCACTTGAGCGAGCTTTCGAAGACAAATGTGTAAACCGTCGAATAAGTTTGTTGCAAGAATTGTGTTCAGTGAAGCTTGAAAGTTTTAAAAACATGCAAGACTACGTGAACGCTTTTATGTCAATAGCCCTAAAACTCAGTGCCATAGGGAAACCCGTTGACGACGAGATGCTTGGCGTTCTGATGTTGAAAGGTTTAACGAACGACTATCAGCCAATGATAATGGCAATGGAGAATTCGAACGTAGAAATCTCTAGTGATTACATAAAAACCAAGTTATTGCAAGATCAAAACTACAAAGGTAGTACCAACTCGAGCAATGGAGACTTGGCATTACTATCGAAACAAAACTACAAGAAGAAACCGAAAAAACCTAGATGCTGGACGTGTGGAGCATGGGGTCACTCAAAGCCTGAATGTCCCAAGAAAAACACCAGCAACGAGACGAAGACTGATCCGAAGACTACCAACGAGGAGAAGAAGGGTAAAGACCGAGCACTTCTGACAGCGCTAGGAGTAAACACTCATTCTGACAGCTGGTACGTGGACTCAGGAGCTTCGAATCACATGACCTGTAAGAAAGAATGGTTACAAAACTATTCAGAGCATTCAGGTATAGGTCATGAAATAACAGTAGCAGGTAACGGTAAACTTCTTAGCAGTGGGGTAGGCGATGTTCCCATTAGCGTTAACTCAGATAATGTAAGTGCTGTATCAGACGTCCTATACGTCCCAAATCTTTCCGCAAACCTTCTATCAGTCAGTAAAATGGTCGAAAAAGGACTAACCGTTGTTTTTGATAAAACAGGCTGTAGAGTTTACGATGCGGAAAATTGTAGTATAGAGGGTATTGTTATGGCAACAGCTGTTAACTCTAACGGTGTATACAGTCTGGATGCAAACATAAGGGAACTTGCAAACACAGCCAGTGCGGAACCAAGCAAAAAGCTATGGCATAATAGGTTAGGACATCTAAACGAAGTCAGTATGAATCTATTAAAAAATAATTTAGCTACAGGCATCAAATACACAGAACAAAAGGAACAAGATGCTTGTACTTCGTGTCTCAAGGGTAAGATGACTAGGAAACCATTCAAGGGATCCAAGAAACGTGCAGCAAGGAAGCTAGAGTTATTACACAGCGACCTTTGCGGACCATTCCAAATCGGATCCTGGAGCGGAGCCAAATATATGCTCACTTTTGTAGATGACCACTCAAGAAAGGGTTTCGTCTTCTTCCTAAACAGAAAGGACCAGGTTAAAGACACCTTTGAAGATTTCAAATCCATGGTGGAAAATCAATCTGGGATGAAGATCAAGCGACTTCGAACAGATAATGGGGGTGAGTATTGTAACCACGCGCTTGATAACTTCCTAAAAACCCATGGCATCAAACATGAGCTGACAGTCCCGTATACTCCACAACAAAATGGAGTAGCAGAGCGATATAACCGATCAATAATTGAAAAGGTAAGGTGTATGATGCAGGAGGCAGCTTGCGATAAGAGGATGTGGGCAGAAGCAGCTAACACAGCTGCATATCTACTCAACCGATCACCTCATCGAAAAATCCCTGATACAACACCCGAAGCAATATGGACCGGTGAAAAAGTCGATCTAAGCCACCTAAAAGTTTTTGGTTGTCCAGCATACGCCTTGATTCCAGGAGAAAAACGTCGAAAGCTGGATCCCACCAGCAGCAGGCACATCTTTGTAGGATATTGTGAGGATACCAAGGGTTATAGATTGTTGGACGTTGAGGACTCAACCAAAGTCATTCGTGCAAGAGATGTAGAATTTCTGGAAAACGAGAATTCGCTTTCCAAAAGCAGAAGTGCTCCATCAATAAACAAGATACCCTTGTCTGATCTTCTATCACCTGAAGAGTGTGGACGAATGCTGGATGAAGAGGATGAGCCACCAGAGAATCTGGTAGATAACCTACAAGAAGAAGCAGACGAAGCTCAACCACAAAATCAGATTATCGAGATTGAAGAAGATGAAGAAGTCATTGAAAATGACGTTCAGGAACAGCAAAATGAAGAAATTGGTCCTGAACACGAACGAAGATATCCACTAAGGAATCGTCAACAAAAAGGATATCCTGATCACGTATTATATCAAGCGATTACTGATTCTGCGGAACCAAATACTTACTTAGAAGCTATTTCTAGTCAAGACAAGAAACAATGGGAGCTTGCAATGCAAGAAGAATTGAATTCTTTTCGAGATAATGATGCTTGGACGCTTGTTGACAGACCTGTCAATAAACCAATAGTAAAATGTAAATGGGTGTTCAAAATCAAGAGGGATGCAAATGCTATCATTACCCGTCACAAAGCCAGGCTAGTAGCCAAAGGTTGTAGTCAACACTACGGTATTGATTACTATGAAACATTCTCACCCGTCGTTAGATTTTCATCTATGAGAATGCTTTTTGCTCTAGCGGCAGAAGAGAACTTGGAGATAGATCATCTAGATGTGTGTACAGCATTTCTTAACGGTGAGCTGAAAGAAGAGATTTATATGTCGGTGCCCGAAGGATTTGATATCGAAGGACACGAGGATAAAGTTTGCTTACTTAAACGTTCAATATATGGTTTAAAACAAGCAGCTCGTGACTGGAACATAAAAGCACACAATGTTCTAATCAAATTGGGATATAAAAATTCAAAGCATGAACCATGTGTTTATATGAAATTTGATAACGGAATCGGGGTAATAATAGCCTTGTACGTGGACGATTTCTTTCTCTTCTATAACAATAGGGCAGAAGCACAGCTGTTAAAAAACCAGCTGCATGATAAATTCAAAATGAAGGATCTAGGACCGGTAACGCACTGTCTGGGTATGCAAGTTACACGTAATAGGTCAAAGCACGGAATAAGAATAAATCAAAAGCATTATATTCTAGATATTCTAAAGAAGTTTGAAATGATAGATGCTAAGCCTGTAAATAGTCCTATGGACGCAAATGTTAGACTTGATGTTGCAAAAGACGTAAACGAAAACATTGATGTACCATACCAAAACGCCATTGGGTCATTGATGTACCTTTGTGTAAATTCTAGACCTGATATTGCCTATGCCATTTCATACTTGAGTCAATTTAATGTAAATCACACGAAAGAGCATTGGATAGCCGTTAAGAGAGTAATAAGGTACTTAAAAGGAACCAAAGATAAAGAGTTAATTTATAGAAAAGGGGATAACAAAATTACAGGTTTCGCAGATGCCGACTGGGCAAACAACCCTATAGATAGAAAATCATATAGTGGATATGTTTTCAAATATGCTAACGCAGCAATATCTTGGTCTTGTAAAAAACAAAAAACAACTGCTTTGTCTTCAACAGAAGCCGAGTACATTTCAGTGTCTGAAGCTGCTAAAGAGGCAATTCATCTAAAGAATTTCCTATACGAAATTATTGGCAATCAGGGCGCAGTAATATTATTCAATGACAACCAAAGCGCACAAAAGATTGCTAACAACCCGGTATGTCATACTCGTACTAAGCATATAAATGTTCGCTATCATTTTATCAGGGAAATGATCGAAAAGGATGAAATCATTCTTCAATATATGCCTACAAACGAGATGATAGCTGATATTTGTACAAAGGCTCTAAATGGACCTAAACACATATCATTAACAAAGAGTCTAGGTATACTCTGACATGTAAAACTGTTAAGATAAAGTTATTGGCTTAAGGGCCAGTGTTGGAAAAAAGGAATAAGCCATTAATCTAACTCATAAGTTAGACAATAACATACAAGCTAGTTTTAGCCTTCTATAATATATATAGTTCATGTTCTTCTTAGCCCCGCTAGAAACATGTAATGTAACGAATATAAAGCCGTGTATAACCATGTAATACTTCTATTGTCTCAGTTGAATAAATAAAACTAACCCAATATAAAGAAACTAAATCCTGTCTTCATACTACACCTGCAACAATAACTTGGTGCGTTTAACACCGTTCATCGACGAAAAGGGACTTATGAGACTTGGAGGTAGGCTTCAAGCCGCTTCGCTACCACTAAACGCAACACATCCATTCATTCTTCCAAGGACATCCCCATTCACTCAGCTCGTGATCTCAGACGCACACCAGCGAACTCTCCATGGAGGAACATCAACTACACTATCATTCATTAAAAACGATTTTTGGATTCTGGGCGGAAGAGTTCCAGTCAGTTCGTTCATAAATAAGTGCGTTAAATGTGTCCGTTTTAGACAAAAGAGAGCGCAACAACTTATGGGGCAACTACCAAGTCATCGTGTCACGCCATCCCACCCATTCCTTCATTCAGGTGTGGATTATGCCGGACCTCTGCAGCTAAAAACTTGGCGAGGGCGGGCGGCACGTACATACAAAGCTTACATCGCTCTCTTTGTCTGCCACTCCACATCAGCTATCCACTTGGAATTAGTCACTGACTATACCAAGGAAGCATTTATTGCCGCCTACAAGCGATTCACCGCTCGACGAGGCATTTGCGCTACCCTTCGAAGTGATTGTGGAACAAATCTAAAGGGCGCTGATTCCGAGATACAAAAGCTATTCTCATCGTCAACAAGCGAACTCGGACAGCTGGCTTCACTCCTGTCAAATGATGGTACGCAATGGATATTTAATCCACCAGCCGCTCCTCACTTCGGTGGCAAATGGGAAGCTGGTGTCAAGTCCGTAAAACATCACCTCCGACGAGTGATTGGTGACAATCGGCTAACTTACGAGGAAATGAACACCTTGCTAACACAAATCGAGGCAGTATTGAATTCAAGACCACTCACTCCTCTCACTGAAGATCCAGATGATCTCAGTGTACTTACGCCTGGGCATTTTCTCATTGGCAGACCACTGGCGGTTCTACCCGAGCCATCACTTGAGAATCTGCAGGCGTCTCGTCTATCTCGCTGGCAATTGCTACGACAAATGTTGGAAAGCTTCTGGTCAAAGTGGTCGAAGGAGTGCCTACAACGATATCAAACGATTTATAAATGGAATCAACCCACTGCAGCGATTCAAAAGGGCTCTATAGTCCTCGTCATTGACGAAAGATATCCACCATCAAAGTGGCCTTTGGGGCGAGTAGTAGAGGTACATCCAGGTAACGACGGTCACATTCGAGTGATCACCGTCAAGACGCAATCATCAACCTTGAAGAGACCTATTACTAAAATCTGTCCGTTGCCCATTGATCACAGCATTATTTAGATAATTTGTTAAATAAATTAAACAAAGGCGGGCGGGAATGTTTAAAAAGAGTGATTTATGTTTGTTACAAAAAGTTAGAAAATTTATGTTTAAAATAAAATGGCTACGAAGAAAACGCAATAATATAACTTGCTCGTGTATGCTCGTAATTACTATTATTAAGTTAATTCTCCGCCCTTTTCTCAGAATTCCGGTCTAAGGGATTCTCCAAACTGTACTGATAATTTGGTCGTCTCATAGTTTGCATCCTATCAGACACTCACCTTATTCATTGATCTGAGTTGTCAACATATCTAACTTCAAGTAATCACCGACGAGAGTGTGATTTAATAGATGGCGCTCCAAATTCAGTGTTCGAAAACCCCCCCAACGACGATTCCACCTCTCTGCGTTATCATATAAATACGCACCGTTAGCCGTTAGGAGCAAGTCTTCGATCCGAAAGCAAAGAGATCGCCTCTTTATGCGCGCTCCGACTCAAGGTAGATTTCGACAAGTGTCAAGTGAATCGTTACATATTACCTCTTAATCATTAGAATCAGGTGACTTCTAGACAAGTATGAGTGATTTCTGGGCTAGTTAACCCGCGTTCACTAGGCACTTTCAGAGTTAATTCTCGCCTTTTGAACATCCCAGAAGTCTTCTTTACGCGTTCATAAGGCACTTACGAGCTGTTGTTCTCGCCTTATGAACATTCTAGAAGTACCTTTCACGTATTCGTCAGGCATTCTTGAAATAGTCTCGCCTTCTGAACATTCTAGAACATTTACGATTAATTCAAGGATGATCTAACCTATTTACTCCTAATCTCTCACAGTTCGCTTATAGTGATCTCGGGGTCTTTTCCGTCACTATTCTATGCTATTAACTGCAAGGTCACCTCATGACCATTCAAGTGATCATTCACTAACTTTCAATCCAAGCATTAGTCGCAATATCTTACAGTTACTAATTTCTATTAAATTACTGCTCTCCTTTACCAGATTCCAGAATTTGCTCAAACACTAAAGGTCACGAACATTATTATAACAATAATTTAAAAAATCGTGGATTCATCGAATATCGTTTACTGACATTGAGAAAGCTACTAAGTCCTTCAAAAAAAAAAATATAACAAATCTGCCTCTAATAATAAAATATCCAAATTTGAGCTCTCAAAATGTTCCAGAGAAAATCTTTTATCTGAAGTTGAGATCAAGGAAAAGGTATGTTAATTCGAATATTTAATAATCTTCATGTATCTTTTGCAAATCACGACTTCTGATAATCTCAACCTCTATTCCAATAGTTTAAAGGGTTCTCTATCACAGAACTAATATATAATTTAAAAAAAAATATTATCTTAAAATAATTTTTGAGCGTATTCCCAAAGACTGTAACTGGATTAATATATTTGTGTACGTTGTCATTAATGTATGACGATACAAATTTTTCACCTTTGCCAGATTTCATCATTGCAATGTAAAAATCCAACGGACAGTAATTAGAAAATTATTGTTTTGTACCTGAGAGATACGCGCCCTCATCGTCGACACTGGATTGAAAATAAAAATCCGACCATCGCTGAAATTTTCAATACCTATCCAAGATTATTGGATTTCAGTGGCGAAATGGTAAAGAGATCGATAAAATAATTTAGGTGAAGCATATTCTTACTAGAAGTAAATGTACTATTATACCATACTTTTATTGCAGATGAGCCTGGAATTTGAGGATATGTTCTCAGAAAAAGCGGATAATTTTCTAGCTAAATTTCCGACTTTTTACAAGCCAAGAATCTTAGCTTATGCTAAAAAATATAGTCCAGCATTAAATAAAGCTTCTCGTATAATCGAAGATGGTGAGATCAATCTATTTCATACATTCAAATTCGTTTCATTCTATGTCATTGTTTTAGAAAACCTGCGTGCCCTATTGATCCTTGTAGAGCTACTACCCGTATCGAACGCATTGAAAAAATGCAAGGGCAAAGGGAAAGGAAAAGGCAAAAAGCGAGCAGATGCTGAGAAAGAAGACGAGGAAGGCGATGCCCCGTTAAAAATAGAATTTCCGAATAAATTTCTACTGAGACTTGTACTGGTGAATATTCTGAATTTTCAATTATCGCCAGATTCAATTACAATAGTTAGTGAAACATTTTATATTCTTATCTATTTCTAGGAAGGCACAAATTTAGAGCAACTCGTTCTTAATGCAAGGTACAATAGAACCGAGAATGTTCAGCCGTATTTAATTATGGTTGATGGACAACAATCTCGTGCATCCTCTTTTATTCAAGGAGATGGATGGTTCATTGAAGTGAATGATAAAGGCAACCCTATTGTGGGTTTAGACCTATTATACAAATGCATTTACGTCCTAAATGTAGAATATCCGGAAAGTTTACGTAATTTTTACAACTTTTTGGATTGCTACATTTATGGAATCCTAAACCAACCTAACAGTCTGGTATCCTCTGTCCACATAAATATTTCTAACGTAGAGTTAGAGCAAAGTGATAACGACTCGACATCTGATGAGTGATTCGTTTCAATGTAAATCTTCTATAAGTTATTTTGATTATTTAAATACGTATATACTATATGATAAATATATGTCTCGAATTAGTCTATAACACGTATATATTCTCAATGAACCTTAAATACACTGAGAGAAATGAAGTTCAGCATTCTGGTACTCAATGCTAGATTCTATCGACATATGCTTTCCGCATATGACTTTGTACAAAAAAAATAGTGAATAATGATTTTAGTATGGCAGTATTTACAAATGACATAAATCGCTAGTCACGTTTGGCATCGCATAATATAACATTCGGAGGGTGTACCATTCCGTGCAGTGTTTAAAAGACAATCTAGTCTGGCAGAAAGTACTAACGAATCGAATGGTAACTTGTGTTGTACGCATCTGTTATTCCTGCGACTGATTGTGGCATACTTTGCATTAGCAGTCATAATTTTCAGAATGCGACATTCCACTATGTGCTTTTTGATGACATGTATCACATTCTATGCTGATATAGGTACGAGACTGGTATACATGGTGAGAGGTGACCGACAGTGAATAGTATATTTGGCCAGTGTGAAGCATTGACTACGATACTGTGTGGCAATCCTTGACTATCGTCTTGGATTGAGTGATACAAGTATAAGTCCATTTCAATGCCCAAGTGATAAAAGCATCGTTAATCGTCACTAGGCGTCTGCATGGCAATTCTTGCTATTCGTAAGGGTAGTGATTGCTAAGAGAATAGCATCACTTGCTGAATAAAAGGCAAGCAGTGCCAGTTCGGTTTTATTCACTAACGGTCGGACTACAAATATTCCTCATTCTTGTGGGAACAGTGTCAGCAGGAGAAGAGCATCACTGGAAATGGACCACTTGTTAGCTGAGTTGGGCTTGGAACACATCGTATCCCCTTTCGAAGTTTTTTTTCGTTTATAATTATAACGCGTGCGATTGAAAACACATCAAGAAATAAATGTTCTAACTAAATATTTGCTATTGTGTATTTCAGTGATTTATACGATTATTATGTGAATATCGATATATCGATATTCTAATATATCGTATCCCACATTCGGAAATTTTTTCAGCAGGTGATGAAAACGGTTCACTATTACCATTGAGAAGAGATGACTTTACGGATTGGACTATTTATTTAAAAATTGGTGAATCAACAATTTAACCGCTAAAACTCGAACATAAGCTGCGGAACATTATTATCATTCGATTTTTCGAGCAAAATCAATTTTTCAAATTTTGTGGGATACGACATATTAGAACGTAGGTATCGATAAACTGAATAACATGCACGATCGGTTAACTTCCAGTTGTAACTTCGGATAATTATGAAATGAGTATATATCAATCGAATATTCGTTTAAAATTGAATGACTAAATATTGAAGTTAACGAATAACATGTATGTTTGATAATAATAGAGAAGAATCATAATTACTAGATGGATTAATGATATCTATTCGAAGAATATCAATCACCATCTTACGTATATTATATGAGGAACTACTCCACACACATATAGAAGATCCTACTATAGGTATACTAATAGTTGATCACTCGAAGGCAATTGCTGCAAGCGTGAAACGTATTAAGTCACACACTGATATACTGCGTAATGCCATACACTCCCGCGAAGTTTATCCCATTAAACCAGTAAATGATGCCGGAATCATATGTTACCATTCCTTCACAGTTCTATATCTCGTTACAATACGCATTGTACACTTTCAGATACTCATTCAAGCGACGTCTGATACCTTGCGTTGCATTGTTTGCCATATAGATAAGGACCATTCGCTAGGAACCTTGATGGAATTGAGCCGCGCGTATATATCATATTTTACCAGAATATTTATGTGTCCCTCAACTGCCATACAATTTTGGGTAATAGAAGCCTATATTTCGGGCTCGCAATACCTGAAAATCAAACTTCATTTCTCTCAGTGTAGTATTGTGCAATATTATTCAGTATTTGCATGGATATAAGAGGACCCGTCTTGGTATTTGCCACCGTCGTATTTATAATATTCTGATGGTTAATATATACTCTCAATTTTACAATACGGTATTTATCAACCCACCATGTTTACATAAACTAAGATTATAACTAAAATGTTACTGTTTTAAAAGTCTAAGAATTAAATTTATTGTTCTCATGAGTGATGTTTTCTGTTCATTTATTCAGTTCTTCCAATGATCAAGTGATTATTGAGATTCAAAAATTAATTAATATTGAAATTTATTCATGTAATAAATTAAGGGGTGAAGGTCAGACGTAGGTCGGGTTGGGGTGGAATTCCCCATATACACAAACATGAAACAACTATACTAATGTTTCTACTGCAGCTATTGATATATCTATGGGATTGTCTTCGGGAAAGTTGGCTATGCTATTTTTTCTCATATCCGGGGGTTTTATCACCGTTGCCTAAATTTTTAGACATTTTTTGAAAATAAATGTAATTTTTCTTTAGTTAACTGATCGAACCAGTGCATTTTGCACTGTTTAAACCAGTGCATTTTTCACTATTTGAACTCTTGCATTTTTCACTGTTTGAACCAGTGCATTTTTCACTATTCCAACCAGTGAGCCGATTTCACTGATTGAATCAGTAGAACTTCACTAATTCACAGTGGCAGACTTATAACTGTAACAATTAGTGATTATTCACTGCCAATCAGTGAATTTTCACTAATTTAGATTTAGAGAGTAGGTGGGGCTTTCGGGTCTTGCTCTTGTGCACAGACGGGCCGATTGGCGGAAGTGGTGGTGGGATTGCCTCTTGAGGAGTGTTTTCGTTTAGGTGTGGGTGAATAATGTTTAATTTGATAGGTTTTTCGTAAGTAGGTGACTTTGAGCGTCCGCTGTCGCGTCTTGTCTCCCCCAGGCAGGAGAAGACCGCTGCTATTTTTCCGAATATTGAAAATTTAAATGCCACGAACAGGGCTGCTATAATTCCTAGGCCAATGGCTGCGTAGGAGAGACTAGTCGTTAGGCTGTCGGTGTTTTGCTGTGTGCGTTTGTGTGTACTTATTTCATTTGCCTGTTTGATTATATCCTCCAGTGCTAGGCTGTTAGATTTTATGTCATCGGCGTTTAGGGGTGTGATTTTGTATTGGTGGAATATGGGAATTGTCGATAGGTTTACGGTATGGTTTTTGTTTAGGTCCTTAGATATCTCGGTTAGGTTTAGAGTGAATTCTGGGACGTATGAGTGCATTTCTGTCGATGTCGTGGTATTAGAGGTACTAAGCGTTACAATTTCTGAGTGTCCTGAACATCTACTCCTCAGTTTTAGTATCCCGGATTTAGAAAGGGTGACACGTGCTGTAGGCATATTGGGGCACAGGATATGAATAGTTTCTGGGTTTGCTAAGGAGTAGATCCACGAATTTGGTGCTCTCAGTCTTGACCAATATGATCCATCGAATGAATTTATCCTGACGTTACATGTGTTGAGTTGGTTAGGCGTATTACCTAAGAATAATTGCATTTCGCATGATTTGTGGTTGTTGTTGTGATAAATTGGTTGAGTCTGTTTACAGATGTATGAGTTCTGCGAGAATTTGCATTCTGTGAAGTCTGTTTTTGATAGGTGGAAATAGGAACTTCTGTCTGTTGAAACTGCGATATAGTCATTATTGGGGGCTATGCATGCGGAAGTATTTGTTCTGTCGAAGTTTTGTTTGACTGGAATCGGGAGTAAATGGTATAAGTTGGATGTGTCGTCGTCTAATAGTGGGATTGATAGGGCATAGATTATGTTGGGTTCGTTATAGATAATGTCGAGTTCCGATAGTCTAATTAATTCCTCGGCGTATTTATTTCTTAAAGGGGTAGGAAATTGTAGGAGCGGTTCTAAGGTTTGTATGTGTTGCAGGCTGTTGATCAATTGTTTTGGTGATAATAGTTTTGGGTGTACAATTCCGTGTTTCGCGAATAAAATAGCGTCGATTACGCTGCTTAAGTCTAGTTCGTATTCATTTAGCATTTTGTCTAGTTTGTTGAGGTGATGCAGTAATGTTATGGTAATTGTATTACCTGTTTGGTATGTTTTATGGCTGATAAGGTAGAAGTGAAAAATAATACTTGGTTGTCTAGTTTTATGATGTGCTTTTCTATATTATCAATTTCTTTCTGTTGCGTGCCCAGCATTGCTTGGATGATGTGCGTTTGATTTGCTAGTAACATGGCTACATGGTTCGTATCGTTAAATAGTCTATCGATTTGTGTGTTAATATAATCACCATCTGCTTCTGTTAGCGTTCCGTAGAGCGTCTTGTGAATGCTGCCAACGAAGTTGAACCATCCCCGTTTGACGCGTGTATGGGTTAGTTCTGCTAATTTCTCATGGAGTCCGTCTGTTTCGTGGTATCCTATCAAGTCTTCTATTTGATTTTGGTATTGTTTTATGGTTGACAGACGGATCTTTGATATGTCTATTGTGTCTCGTACGATGCATTCACTTCCTGTCGTGTTGCACCTTTCATCAATTAGGTCGCGGTATCTTCCTAGCTTGTCGGATATGTCTATAAACTGTTTCATATTTAAGAAGTTTATCAGCTTCCATTTGTTGTTTGATGTACGTAAGTCTTCCAGTTGTTCATAATAAATCCCAGGGTTTGTTGTGAACGGTATCAAGGTATAAGGTTGGTCTCCATCGTTTTCGAGTGCCGTGCCGTATCTGTAATTATTTGTCGTGTTAGTTTCGTGTGTGTGTTAACTTTAATTTGTTTAAGTGAACTATCTTTGTCTTATTTTGTGTAATGTAGATTTCTGCATTTATATTGTCAATTATTCGTTTAATGATATATGGACCTTTGTAGTGATCTTCAAATTTCGTTCGTGTTTCATTTAGTAGAAAAACCTTTTGTCCTGCTTCAAAGAGCTGTCGGTTAATATTCCTATCGTAATAAGACTTCGATTTTAATTTTGCTTCTCTTAAATTTTCTATAGCTCTCTTACGAATGTCTGTAAGGTTCGTTAATAAATCGAGAATAAATGTGTTGTAACTACTAGTCATCCCGATTGTTGGGGTCATATCTGATGGTAATCGTGCTTCTTGACCAAAAATTAATCGATGTGGAGTAAAGCTAGTGCTTTCGTGTTTTGCAGTATTGTAACAAAATATTGCGAATCGTATATATTCGTCCCAGTCATGACCGTTCTTTGTGTAATGTTTGATATGTTCTATAAGTACGAGGTGGCTCCTTTCTAAGGAGCCATTCGATTGTGGGTGATAGGCAGTCGTTCGTACTTGTTTAATTTTGAAAAGTTTACTGATTTGTTTGATCGTGTTGCTCATAAAATTTTGACCTTGGTCCGTTAGTATTGTTCGCGGAGTTCCATAGCGCGTAATATAGTCTTCAGCGAAGGCTGTGCCTATTGTTTGAGCTGTCGCGTTTGGAAGTGGTATAGCCAAAGCCGAGTTTACAATTTTGCCGCCCTAGGCACTTTTGGATCTGCGCCCCGTGCCCGACGTGAAAACTAACCGGCCTTTGATTTTCATTCAAATATTATATATGAAATCGACCTGATCAAAATCCGGACCCCTCAGAATTGGTTCAAACTTTGATAAATGTTTGTGTCAGTTGAGAGTATACACGAATTGTCTTAGATTTTTAATCGAAAACTTTTAAACGTTAGCAGCTGATACGAATGTCCGAGTTTTAATTGAGTTCAACTCGAAAACTACATATCACACGAAGAAAATGTTAAGTATGAAAAATTTTCAGTTTGGAGTGTACTTCAAAGTGATGATATGAAATGGTATATTTCGTATCAAGGGTGTAAAATTTTGTACCCACGTGTGATCGCCGTGCACGAGGGCTGGTGAGGCCGGCTCGAATGATTACGGCATCACTCGAGGGTATAAAGTATTACGCCCGTGTTGTGAGCGATATTTTTCAATGCAGTTGGCGTAAAATTCGATTTTATCTAAGCAGAACAAGTTGTAAAATCGGATTTTACGCCCACTGCAACGAAAAAAAAAATGGCAACTCCGAAAAGTTGAAAAAAAATGATGTAAAAAAAAAAGACAATGATGTAAAAAATAAAATAATGATAAAATTATTGAAAAATTAGTGTTTCAAATTTCTCAAAAACCATACGTGTTTTCTGCTCAAAATTTCAGAGGATATTCCCCTACAGTGTGGAAACAACGTGTATACATTTTACGTTTATCATGGGGGCGGATTTCGTTTAGAAGATAAGAATTTATTTGAAAAAGAAATTCATAACTTCTGAACAACGTTTTTTCTTAGAAATAAATTCAGTACAAAAATTAAGGTTGTTGAACCAAATCCGAGCACGTTATGAAACTTAGGCACATTTTTCAATTTCAGAGGAGTATCCTCGGCAATTTCTAGCAAAAAAAAAAAAAAAAAAAGGCATGGTTTTCGAGAAAGCCGGGAAACCATGTTTTTATTTTCTTTTTCAACTTTTCGGAGGCTTAATATTTTTTTGCATACCATGTCTTCAAAGTTCACTTGAAACTGAAACTTTTATATTCCTAAAATTTTTTTTTTTTGTATGATGTGTAGTTTTCGAGTTATACGCAACTAAAACTCGGACATCCCGCACGGAAATAGAATATATGCGAAAAATATATGCGACATATATGTAACATATTTGTTTTTGGCCGAAAATTATATTTTTATATACAGTCCGATCTCTCTATAAACCCTCCCAAGCCGCCACGGGGAAGAGTTTTTCCAAGAAATGAGGTACCCCCACTTTGTCTACTTCGCTATTCGCACCAATGGTTTTCCGTCTCTCTCTTTCCTCGTGCAACTATGTCTTAATAGGCAGAGTGGGGGAACGCTACGAGCGAGAAACTGGGGAAGCGGGTTTATTGGGAGCGGGTTTATTGAGAGATCGGACTGTATTTGAAAAATATCTCGAATATATGTCAACATAAATGTTGCGGCATATATGTCGCATATACGTCGACGTAGATGTCAACACTATCAAACATACATTGTTTTTGGCCGACCTGTATATTATAAATGCGACATACATGTTGCATATATTTTTTGCAATAAATATTTTCGCGCGGGATCTTCAAAGCGAAAACTATTAAATCTAGATTGTCAATTCTGCAGCCTGCAGGCTATACTTTAATAGTATTTCTAATATTATTTCAATTCATCTGGTTCAGGTGTATGATTGAAATGTGAGATGGGCTGCAGCGCTTTTTCATTTTTCCTCGAAGGGGAAAAAAAATTTACGTCTTATCCTAATCTGCCGCCCCTCAAACTTTGCCGCCCTAGGCCAGTGCCTACTTGGCTTATGCTTAAAATCGGCGTTGGGTATAGCGTCAAGAAATTTCGTTAGGTTGCACTGTATAGTAAGAAGGTATTGATTGTTTGATTTTGTTAGTGGCAGTGGTCCAACAATATCAAGTGCCACCT
Source organism: Tenthredo livida (assembly GCA_963992785.1). Classification (NCBI taxonomy): domain Eukaryota; kingdom Metazoa; phylum Arthropoda; class Insecta; order Hymenoptera; family Tenthredinidae; genus Tenthredo; species Tenthredo livida. The sequence continues at coordinate 24,339,821 of OZ023069.1, read as the reverse complement.
TATCAAATGCATTTGCAGGAGTGTCCGTGATCATCATTGGTAATTTCGTCCTAACTCGAACTAACTTTTTCCTTTGGCCACTGTCACAAGTTTTGATAAAGGTTTGTATTTGAGATTTGAGGTTTGGCCAAATGTACTTTTCTCTTATCCGGTTAAAGGTCTTCGTTACCCCTTGGTGGCCTCCGATTAGCGATTCATGGTATTCTTTGATTATCTCGTGGCGTAGGGTTTCGTCGGGCGTGGTAATTTCTTCGGTGCAGAGTGTGCTTCTAATGTTCGTATTTGCGAAGATGTAGTAAAACAGTTTTTTAATCGTTGACCACTGAAAGTTACGTAGCTCTACGTTGTTTTTTGTAAAGGTGAAGAAGTTTATATTTTTGCGTATTAGGATACGTTTCAAGTTGAGGAGTATGTTATAAAGGTCTTCCAGATTATCTTTGTCTGTGTGTTTGTTTTTGATTACAAGTGTGAGGATATATCTTTCTCTGAATTTGGTCAGAGCTATTTCTAGTTTCTGCGGTGTTCGAATTGTGAACGTTTTTCTGTTGAGCATGCCCTTGTCTATTAGTCGTTTTGCCAATGGGTCATCTGTAGGGTGGTCCGCTGGGACGCAGTGAACGTAGTTGTCGTTTATTAGGAACATTTGGTCTTTTGATTCCTTGACGTTAGTTACAGGTATTATGTCATCCAGGTTATTTATAAAATGGTTGAAGTCATCAGGTGTGCTGTTGGTATCGCTATTTTGAATACCTGTATGTTGTAGAGTGTTAGTGCGGGTTGGGGTGGGAGAATTATTGTTGGGTAGGTCTCGAAAATCTAGGGTGTCTATTGGTGAATCGGTGTCGTCACTTTCTGTTAATCTTGAGTTCTCGGGATCTGACGAGTAGTCTGTGTCCGTCGGGTAGTCGGCAGAGATGGGCATTATTTGAAATAAAACCATTTCAAATGGAAATGCAAAATGCAAAATAAGTATTTTCCATTTTCAATTGAAATGCATTTTTTTTACACCCATTTCCATTTCCATTTGAAATGGTATTTTTGTATGCATTTTCCATTTTAAATACTTTTTGAACAAAAATTTCGAAAAAAATGAAATTCGGTAATCGTTTAAGAAGGTTGGCTACCCAAATACATATGTAGAGAAATCTTTGAAAATTTTATCATCGAAATATAGATGAATGAAATGCTTCCTGCCAAAATCTCAAGTCGATTTACCACCCCGTTTTTGATAAATTAATTTTTGAATTTTCTTTTCATACACGTAGAGGTATAGGGAGCCGGTAAGGTTAGTTGAAATCTTCACTATCATCCGCGCGGTAAGAGTAGATTTCAAGCTTGTAATAAAGGCTTTCAGTACACGGAGAAAATTTTCTCGTAGAAACTACCATACAATTATTGCAGTTTGAAGACAGAACGGAGATATAAACAGAGCTACCATACTTTTTTCGTGGTTCGTCCAATAAAATATTCTCTCAGCTGTGATATTATTGTAACTCGGACAAGATTTCATTAGACGAACCACGAGAAAAGTATAGTAGGTCTGTTTATACCTCCGTTCTGTCTTCAAACTGCAATAATTGTATGGTAGTTTCTGAGAGAAATTTCTCTCCGTGTATAAAAGAATAAAATAAAAATGACGCATGAAAAAAAACCATTTTGCATTTTGAAAATACCTATTTCCTATTTTATATTTCAAATGCATTTCGAAATCGCCATTTACATTTTGTATTTCAAATGGAAAAACTTCACACCCATTTCCATTTTCCATTTAAATGGTTTTATATTGGGAGTAATTCGTGACCGTAGTTGTAATGAAGAAAGGTAGTCGGATACGGTCAATATCTGGTAGAATTTTCTTTATTGTGTCACATTAAAAGTGACGTGACGTTTCGGCTGGCGAACGGCCGGCCATCCTCAGACTGAAAGAACGAAGTCTCAGGTACCATACAAAAAATTTTTTTTACATATAATCCTTACAAGAAGCAGTATAACTATGTTTACAAGATTGCTATAATTAGTTTACAAAAATATCAAGAAAAGAGAGACAACAGCAAGATGGTAACAAAAGTACGGTGCGAGCATGTGGTAGAACTAGGTTAGGATACCATGTGGTTCAGATAAGACAGAATTCTTTCAGAAAATTGCTTACAGATTTTGAGATATGTGCAAAAGCATTACAATTACATGTTAACAGTTGATAGAGCAAAATGAAAGAAAAATGGTTATTTAAATACCTTAACGGACATTCCTCAACGCATGAGATGTTAAAGGTGCGAAGTGCTGACGGGAAGTGACTCAAAACTTACAGACAGGAAGAAGGTAGAACAAGAAGAGAACTGACATGTGCAAAATAGTTAGATGATACATAGTTAGATGTGAGTGGTCTAAGTAGATTTGAGGATATCTAGGAATAAGTGACTTAGATTTTGGATGTCAGTTCTTTTGTTGCACGCAGTGCTACTGAATTTTGTAATTTGAATCATTTCCTTGATCAGTCTTTTTCTAAGATTGCTTTCAGTGTTCAGAACTATAGTGCTATCGAAATCAAATTTATGATGGTTATGGAGAGAGTGAGCAACAAGCGCAGATTTATCCGGATCTCTCGTTTTTAAGTCAGATTTGTGTCCTCGAATTCTATTTTTAAGATGTTGCGATGATTGACCAATGTAACACGCACTACAATCCGAACACGGAATCTTATAGATGGTATGGGTTGTATCCTCAAGCGGAGTCTTAGATTTAAGATTAGAAAAAAGTCTACTACGACAAAGGCAATGTTACGGTATTAATGAATAGATGTGATTTTAATTCCAAAGCACAAAATTTACTTAGCGATAACACTACGTATGAAATTTTAAAAAAAGATCCGACCAAGGTTTCTGAAACTGCGGTCAACAAACTTGTTTCTAAATGGGAAAAGAAAGGTTCCATCTCTAGCTCTCTCAGCAGACAACTAAAATCACATAATTCGCTTCCATCTAAACTTTACTTTTTGCCGAAAATTCATAAAAAAGACATTCCTTTGAGACCTATTGTGTCTAACATTAACTCACCAACGTACAATCTTTCCAAATTTCTTTCTTCTATTCTTACTAATGTGGTTGGAAAATCTCAATACCATGTAAAGGACTCGTGGTCTTTCGTACAGCATGTAAAAGGGGTCGTACTACCACCAGAACATGTGCTCATCTCTCTAGATGTCACTTCATTGTACACCAATGTTCCTGTTAATCTAGTTTTAGCTGCCGTTGGCAAGAGTTGGAACCTAATCAAAGAACACACCACTTTGGAAAAAAATGATCTTATTGAAGGGGTAAAACTGTGCCTTAACTCCACCTACTTTACTTATGACAACCTACATTACAGGCAAATCTTTGGCGTAGCCATGGGTTCGCCTATTAGTCCTGTTGCAGCCAATTTAGTTATGGAACTACTGGAACAAAAAGTTATTAAACATCTCCCGTTTAAACTACCTTTTTATAAAAGATATGTTGACGACATCATAACAGCTGTCCACAAGGATAACGTTAATTTACTTTTGACTAGCTTCAACAACTTCCATCCTCACATCAATTTCACTTCAGAGTTGGAAAACAACAACATGATCAGTTTTCTTGACACTTACGTTATCAGAGATTCCGATCACCTCATCACTAATTGGTACAGGAAAGCCACTTGGTCCGGGAGATATTTGAGTTTTGATTCCGATCATCCTTACCAATACAAACGAAGTGTAGCGGTAGGACTTTTTGATCGTTGCTTAAAATTAGCTCATCCGAAATTCAGAAAAGAGAACATCAAAATTGTTTCCAAAGCACTCAAAGACAATGGCTTTCCGGTACGTCTTATTGATGAGGTGAAAAAAGAAAGAATTCAAAAGATATATAACGCTAGCCAATCTGTAAAACTTTCCACTAATGATCAAAAAACTGTAGGGTCTATTCCATACATTAAAGGTGTGTCGGAGAAAATCAAAGCTATCCTTGGTAAAGAAGGAATTCTTACATCCTTTCGAATTGTCAACAACATTAGTAGACTTTTTTCTAATCTTAAATCTAAGACTCCGCTTGAGGATACAACCCATACCATCTATAAGATTCCGTGTTCGGATTGTAGTGCGTGTTACATTGGTCAATCATCGCAACATCTTAAAAATAGAATTCGAGGACACAAATCTGACTTAAAAACGAGAGATCCGGATAAATCTGCGCTTGTTGCTCACTCTCTCCATAACCATCATAAATTTGATTTCGATAGCACTATAGTTCTGAACACTGAAAGCAATCTTAGAAAAAGACTGATCGAGGAAATGATTCAAATTACAAAATTCAGTAGCACTGCGTGCAACAAAAGAACTGACATCCAAAATCTAAGTCACTTATTCCTAGATATCCTCAAATCTACTTAGACCACTCACATCTAACTATGTATCATCTAACTATTTTGCACATGTCAGTTCTCTTCTTGTTCTACCTTCTTCCTGTCTGTAAGTTTTGAGTCACTTCCCGTCAGCACTTCGCACCTTTAACATCTCATGCGTTGAGGAATGTCCGTTAAGGTATTTAAATAACCATTTTTCTTTCATTTTGCTCTATCAACTGTTAACATGTAATTGTAATGCTTTTGCACATATCTCAAAATCTGTAAGCAATTTTCTGAAAGAATTCTGTCTTATCTGAACCACATGGTATCCTAACCTAGTTCTACCACATGCTCGCACCGTACTTTTGTTACCATCTTGCTGTTGTCTCTCTTTTCTTGATATTTTTGTAAACTAATTATAGCAATCTTGTAAACATAGTTATACTGCTTCTTGTAAGGATTATATGTAAAAAAATTTTTTTGTATGGTACCTGAGACTTCGTTCTTTCAGTCTGAGGATGGCCGGCCGTTCGCCAGCCGAAACGTCACGTCACTTTTAATGTGACACAATGAAGAAAATTCTACCAGATATTGACCGTATCCGACTACCTTTCTTCATAAATGGTTTTAGGTAACCATTTTGCACATCTCTGGTAGTCGGTAGTGTTATTTACTTCTGTTGGTGGAATGATGTTATGTTCTGTTGTTGGGTGTGGGGTGACCGTTACTGGGTTTGGTCGTTCGTCGATTTCGAGGGTTGGTCGGTGAGATATCGGATTTTCGTATACACAAATGGTGATTTTAATGTCTGTGTCCTTGATTATGTAATGGATCATACGACTAATTAGGTCCCAGCTAAGTTCATCTAGGCCGCAGCCTAATCTTGGTATTGATAGTGATTTCACTCCTCCTTTGATAAGTGCTATTTTTAGTTTGGCTAGTGTCTTGCACATGACTTCTTTCGTAGGTTTGTCGTAGTGATGTTCTTTTGTTACTAAATTATAGATTATACGTCGTGGGTATGTGACTGTTATATTGTCTGTCACTTCAGGCTTCATGGCTAGAAGTTGTTTACGTTGTATCAATCCCTGTTTCACCATCTGATCCGCGACACCTACTGAAGCTTTACAGTCTGCTGAAATGCAGTGTGCGAGGTTGTCTTTTTGTTTCGATATGTCAGCGTTTATCTCTGTAATGTGTTTATTGCAAGCCAAAGGTAGAAATTCTAGATCTACGAGAAATTGGCCGTATGGGGGTGTGTTTTCTGGATTCTGGTTGGTGGAGGTTCCGGCTATGTCTTCTCGTCCTCCTATATCAGATCTAGTGGGTGTTGCTGTTGACTCTGAGTCCGTGATCGGATTTGTGTTCGAGAGTTTTTTATAAATCTTCTTGCGTATGTAGGGCGCAGGTCTTGGCTTATTATTTTTCGACGTTCCCGGTTCAGCATTGGGTGGTTTGTTTTGCTCATTTGTACTACGGTCCGTATGAGTGTACGGGAGTTCACGTTTTGTTTGTTTTTCATCGGAAATCGCGCCTGCGGTTTGTTTGCGAACTTTTTTGTGAACCCTTCGATTTGAGCTGGACGAGGTCGGGATAATGCGCTTACGGCGGATGTGTATTTGAGTGTCTGAGTCGTCCGTCGAGTCTGAGTCATTATCTACGTTCGGTTTACCTCGTGGTGCCGGGTTACCTGAAGATTGCGTATCGCGATAACGTTTATTCGGTTTTTTAACGCTAGGGTAGGTTTCTGGAGAGTTTGTTCGTTTATCGTTGTCTTCTTCTGGCGGTGTTGAGTCATCAGCGAACTCGGATAGGTGAAGCGTCTCTTTCTTCCGTGGGGGCTGGTTACTAGAGGACTCGGTAGTCTTTCGTTTTTTTAGGGGTTCAGGTTTTTGGTGGGTAGCTTCAGTATCTGAATTGTCCGAGAGAGTTGACGTTGTCATAGTTGGCGTTTGTTGTTCTTTAGGTCTTTTAGATGGAGCAGGATTAGTGGATTCGTCTGTGGTTTGTCGGGGACGTCTTGGGAGTCGATGTGTTATCTTTATCTTTTCGTTCCTTTCCTCTGCGGGTTCGGTATCGGTTCTAAGGCGCTTTGAGTCAAGAGGTAGGATTTGGATTGTGTCAGGTGGTGGGTTTCTGGATAGCGCATCTGCGTTCGAATTCATCTTTCCTTTTTTGTAGATAACGTTGTAAGAATATTCGTCGAGTGTCAGGCGCCATCGTAGCAGTCGTGAGGTTGGGTCTTTCACATTGTTTATCCAAACTAGTGGTCTGTGATCTGTGACGAGTGTGAATGTTCGTCCGTAAAGATATGGTCGGAAGTGTTTCACGGCGAAGATGATTGCTGAGAGTTCTTTGTCAATCGTCGAGTAGTTGACTTCCGCCTTTTCGAGGGATCTCGAGGCGTATGCGATAGGTAAGTCTTGGCCGATTTCTCCTTGGCTGAGAATTGCGCCTACGGCGCAGTTAGAGGCATCGGTCGTCAATATAAACGGTTTCTCAAAGTCCGGGTACTGTAAGATAGGTTCGTTACAAAGGTTATCGCGTAGTGTTTCGAATGCGCGTTGGTGTTCAGACGTCCAAAGAAACCGGTTGTTTTTCTTTAGTAAGTTGTTTATGGGCTTTGCGAGTTTTGATAAGTTAGGTATGAATCTGCGGTAGTAGCCGATCAGTCCGAGGAATTGTTTGATTTGCTTCGGATTCGTAGGGACGGGGTAGTTTTTGACGGCTGCTATTTTGTTGGGATCCGGTTTTACTCCGACTTTTGTGATGACGTGGCCTAGGTATGCCTTCTCTTTACGTAGAAACTCGCATTTGTCGGGCTGAAGGGTTAGTCCGGCATTGGCTAATCGTTCCATAAGTTTTTTGAATTTAATGGCGTGTTTTTCTAATGATCTCGCATAGATTACTATGTCGTCCAGATAAACGAAGACTTCATTGCCGAGGAGTCCGGAAAGTACCTGATCCATTAGACGTTGGAAGGTTGATGGTGCATTTTTTAGGCCAAAGGGCATTCTGTTGACTTCATAGTGGCCATGTGGCGTTGAGAAAGCCGTTTTGGGACTGTGATCATGATGCATCGGTATCTGGTGGAAACCTGACGCCAAATCGAATTTAGAAAAGTATTTGGCGGATCCTAATTGATCTAAAATGTCCGTTATGTTGGGTAGCGGATAGGCGTCGCCGATAGTTTTTTCATTTAGTTTACGGAAGTCTATGACCATGCGCCATTTCTTATTGCCGGCGGCGTCTGTTTTCTTGGGTACTATCCAAACTGGAAAGTTGTATGGTGAGGAAGAGTGTTTGATGATATCTTGATCGAGGAGTTCGCTAACTTGTGTATTTATCTCTTCTTTGTGAATTTGAGGATATCTGTACTGTTTTGTATGAATCGGAATGTCATCTGTGGTAGGGATGGTATGACTGACCAGTTGTGTATGTTTTAATTTGTCGCCCGGTAGGAAGAAGAGGTGGTTAAATTCTATAGCAAGGTCAGTTATCGACTGTTTTTCTTCGTCGTTCAAATGGTTCAATCGAAGGTTTTCCATAAGGGTGTGGAGGCGTTTCGAGTCGTAGTTAGGGGAGAAGTGAAGCGAACGGGAAGTGTTATTGGTATTAGTTTCTCGAGCCTTGGTTAGTAGGATTGATTAAACGCTGGTGAGTCTTGTGTCGGTCAGCTGGGGTCTCGTATCCTCGAGTTCGTCGACTTCTCCTAAGGTTACTACAGGCCTCCTTATCTCTACAGCTGTTTCGCTGGAGTTAATCACGTAGGCATATGCTCAACCGTTTCTGTTCGTTACTAAGGCTTTGCCGAGAAAAATACTGGGGCCAAGGTCTATGTTATCAATGAATCCTGTTTTTAACGTCGGGTTGGCGACTTTCAATGATATTACTTTACCAGTTCGGCTAGGGATAGATACAATATTTTCGTCTAGTATTTTCAATGGTTTACAGTTATCCGTTGTTACTGTACCAGTTCCGAACGAAATTGTGGCGTTCTCAGTGTATAGGAACTTCGTACCCAAAATGCCGTCTTCTTTTATTGGGAAGGAATTATCGACTAGGTGGAATACGTGCCAACTATTGTCGATTTGTACGTTGACGCTTCCTAGAGTTTTTATAGCACCGTCTGTTGTGCCGGTTATCTGGGTATTGTCTGTCGGGGTGTAGTGTATGTTTGGTTTGACTGCGTTAAGTTTTATCACGTTTATGTCGGCTCCGGTGTCAACCAAGAGTGTGCTCATCTGTTTTTCGAGTTGAGGCGTGTGTCGGTGTATCTTAGGTGTTTGTGTTGCCGCTATTGTAAGGATGCGGGATGTTCTGATATTATTGTTCGAGGATTTGTAATGTAGTGGGATAACGCCTGTGTTTCGCGAATGGAGTTGGTCGTTTTTAAAACAGATCGTTGCTTCCTCGAGTCGCAGGAAATCGGCGCTTAGGATGCCGTCTTCTTGTATAGGAAATTCGTTGCTCATTGGGTGGAATTCGTGGCAAGTGCCCGCAAATTCTAGATTAATGCTACCTTGTGTTACTGTGAACCCTTCTGTTATTCCCGAGATGTAACGTTTATCCCTTGATTCGACACGAGTGTCCGGGGTGATAATCTTTTGTTTTATTAGGTTTAAATTGGCACCGGTATCTACTATTAGTGTGCCAGTGTTGCCGATGATTTGGGGTGATTGAATTCTAATAGTCGGTGATTCTAAACGGATCCTTTTTACGTATTCGGACGCATTTCTAGAGTTCGGGACGTCGTTGCGTCCGTATGGTGGTCCCGTTACTCGTTTGAAGTCTGCGATTCTAATGGGAAGTTGTCGGTATTCGCGAAGTTAGTATTTGTGTTTGTAAAGTTTATGCGTGCGTATTTTGGCTGTTCGGAGTTTGGTTGGTTTCGGTTTTGGTTATTAGGTTGATTTGGTCGCTGACCAGAGTTGTTATGTTGAGGTCTGTTGTGTGCCTGAGGTTGTTGGGTGTATTGTGGAGCGTTTGATTGGTAAAATGAAGGATTCTGGGGTGTTTGTTGGTTTTGGTATAGTTTCGCGCGCGGCACCTTTCAACCGTATGACCTTTACGTTTACAGTATGTACAAGATAGATGGTCGGTACGCTCTCGTGATCTACAGTTATCTATTGAGTGCCCAACACGCTTGCAGAACCTACAGTTCAGCGACGGGTCGTGAGGCGGTGTTCGTTTCAAGCTATTAATGCTACGGTTTTGAGTCGGTTCATTTGTTTATGGTGTCTGCGCTCTTAGTTTTTGCCTTTCTGATACTATTTTTTCCGCGCTCACCGCCTTATCGACTGCCGCTCGCAGCGTGTTTGGCTTCTCATTTAACACCCTTCGTTCTAGCGCGTCACACAGACCCTTTATAAATGCGCGTACAGCGTTTTCTTCAACGTTTCTTATTAGTATAGTCGCGTTTTCAGCGGATTCTTTTGACTCTATAATGTCAATGGCCGTATCTTCGAGTTCTTCTATCCTAGTTCCGTAATCTAATGCGGTCTCGTCTTTCTCTTGGCGTGCACACGCTATAGCACATTGCACGTCTGATAGTCTTTGTTTCGCTTCAAACGTGCGTTTTAAGTTGTCTATAAGAGATTGTTGTGATTGGAAGCTTTCTCGCGGGAGTGCCCTTTCTGCGCGGCCTTCAATTTTTGATCGTACGAGTGCAGCGAAGAGGAGTGAATCTCACGGTGCTATAAGTAATCTTATGTTTTCGATTTTTTTAAGGAAAGATTTTATCGTGATATTTGTTCCGTCAAAAGTTGGAATCACTGTAGTCGCGACTTTCAAATTCATGAATGCTGTCTCTGTGTCGGGCATGGTTTCCGGCGGGGTTTATGACTTATCTTAAATGGCATACGTATGTTAAGGTAGCTTACGTTCTGGAAATTATGGTGAGTACAATGAGAGTGATTTTTCTTAGCATATCTCTGAAGTGGTGATTGTTGCTGTAGAGATCTTGACTCTGGATCTGAGGGTTGAGCGATAGCGTTGGTGATATTGGTGTCTTGGAGTTGTCAACAGGTTTCGGGTCGTCGTTGGAGCGAGTTCGCTCTTTGTGGGGCTCAGATGAGCCTTTGGGGGGCGAGGTGCCTTTGAGGTTCGGTTGCTGCGATTTGTGTTAACAAATTCTGTGATTGCCAATTATCGCCAGGTTGATAATAGCGGTTTAATAGTTTACACTTTTTGCGTATATGAGCGATTCAGGTCGTACAAGATGTATCGTGCAATGTAACAGGACACTGTTTTTTTTTTTTTTTTTTTTGTATTGGGCGCAGTGGTTTATACCGAGTGTTGCTTTCTTGGTTATTAGTTCACACAACTGATTTCGCACATTGGTTCACTAGTTGGTGTCACGATTTGTTTAGTTAGTGGTTTATATTCCGTTTACTTTTTCTTTCACATGCCCTCAGTAACAGGGGGACCACCGCTGCCACCAGTGTTACGTCTTTTATTGGGGTCTTGCCCCTGCTTTAAATACCGGAGTATAACTGAGGGATTGTTGATGTAATGAAGGTTTAGTTAGCGAACTAATTACTTTTATTCGGTTTAACAGTTGTTTGTTATAATGGTACTTGTGTTATATATGCTATCTTCACACGAAGAGGTATAGTTGAGAAGTGGGATCTGGTAGCAGGCAGATAGGAAGAGTGGAGATGTAGAGGGAAAAGGGGGGAAGCGTGTGAAGAGTTGAGGTACTGAAGTGAGTGAGGGGCGAAAGTACGGGCGGTGATGCCCGGACGTAACATGGAAACCAAAAAAAAAAAAAATTGTTGAAAACATCTTTTTTCGGAAAAAAAATTCCAAGGAAAAACATCATTTTTCGGAAAAATGGCTGAGTGACACATGTGTTGGCGTCACTTCGTGCTAGCAATAATGGCGCGTTCTTGCCCGCACGACGTGAGCCGCACGTTGTGATGGTTCCGTGCGTCGCACAATTGTTATCTAGGAATAGAAGGCTTGAGAAGTCGTGTGCGGAGTTTAGTACCAACGTGAACTGTATCTTGAATTACAATAAAGTCTGGCTGCGAATCTGCTTGGAATCCTGGAAGGCAAGCTGTCGAAGAACCTGTGTTATCTAATCCTAGTTTAGTCTTTATCCTCATTGCTTTCAGTAAGCGTGTATCTCCATCAGATGCAATACCAAAAACAGTAATATTTTCTTCATTTAGGCGACTAATTATGTACTTCCATCGATTCATCACATCTTCTGTTTTGAATTTATTGTCAGTTCCAAATAGACACAGACAAAAAGAGGGTGCATTTACCACTAATGGTTGCGCAATTATGACGTAGACTAAATTAGCAATATTTTCATGGTCAAAATAATCTTGTATTTTTTGAGCAGAGGAAGCCACAATAGTATATTATGCAACTAGTGCGTAAAGTGAGTTTTTCTTCACGAGTAGCGATCGCTTTGCGAGATCGCACGAGTGAAAAAAACGTTACGCACGAGTTGCATATCCTATTTTACTGCTCGTTTTCATGTATGCGTTGAGCTGCGTTGTGCGCGGCTATACGCGTGCGGCAGTGGGATTTTGATTGTTGAAATATTGTTGAATCTCTCGCCGCATGCGTTTTGCCGCGCGGTAACGCAGCTCAACGCATACATGAAAACAAGCAGTTATGCACGACTGTGCGTGAAGTGCGTTTGTGGAGTTAAATTTACGATACGTGGTGTGTACTTTTCTCAAAAGTAATTAAAAAAAATTTAAATACAATTTTCACAACACTGGTTATAAATATCTCTGACGCGATCAGGGGATAAATAAAAAGAATAATAATCATTAAAACCCTCTTAACAAAATGATTGAACCAATCCCGGTAGATAAAGCGATCAATATGAAAAAAAAATTCGTTCAAAATCAGAGTTTGCTCGCCGGCATAACCCGGTTGAACCACGGAACCACGGAACAACGGAGCTGTACAGAACCACCTCAGCGAAACCTCAGGAGAAAATAATTCTATATCAAGTGATGTGATCATTCCAAATATTTCATTTATTGTCTCATTTTCAATTCAATCTCAATTTAATACTAAACCTAAAGTATATTCTGATATTATTAATCTTAAACGACTTCTATTTAGTATCTCTTTTAAATCCTTTAAAAAATACATTATACTTGACTTAGATAGACTAGTAGCTGAACATCTCTAAAATCATCCAATTCTCGACCTTTCTAATCTTCAATGACATTAGAATTATATTATGACCAAGAAGAGAAAAGGTAGAGATAAATATAAGATATCTAGAGAAAAAGCATATCATAAAAAACATCTAGAGTTTCTTCTTAATAACTCTTACAAATCCCCATCTTTAGATCCCTCCTCTTCTTCCTCTAGTTCCATCAAGAGCTCAGATTCAGGCATTCCGTTATCTCTTCCTTCACAAACAGATATGGCAGATAAATCTTTACCTCATGGGAATCCTCCTATTCATGAACCTCTTAAATCTAATGAAACAATGAGTCAACACACTCAAAGAAAAGGTTGGCTGACACAGCAATTTTTTCGTGGTTGAGAAATAATTAGTCACAACATCTGCTTAGAATAATAGACCAACTGAGGCTGTTGGTCATAGTGATCATTTTTAAATGTAGCGGTCCAAATAGCTACTTTGTCATTGTATTGGTTGCTGCATCTACTGCTTAGGTATTGCAGACAACGCGTGGCTGGGACAGCCAAGTTGCTTGATGAACGTTTAGTGCCAAAATCGTGGATCTTACATATGGCGTCGTTCTATGTGCAATTGTATCAGAATAATTGAGTCGTATAATATGTGTTTGGAATCACTTCTACTATAATGGACGAGCAGTGCATCAATTTCCTCAATGAAAAACAATTGTCTTGCTTAATTGAAAAATTCAAAGGTAAGTATGTTTTTATTGCACCAGGCTTATATTGTTACAGCATAAATCTAACCTGTCTAGTTCGGCATGTGTACGCTTATTTTCCTTTCATTTTTCTTATACTTATCAATCCTAAATATTTCTTAAACAAATACCTTTTAACTGCTTTATTTCAAAAAATGCTTTTTGTCTCTGAGCAGGCTTGTCTAACAATGGAATAGTGCAATCCTAACTTTAGATTACCATGTACTATAGTGAGGCATTCACCCTCTTTCAACTTGAAATGAATGGACTGATGGTAACCCTATGAAGTTTTCTTCTATTCGCAGAGCAATACATTGATTATGCGACACCACTTACTCTTAATAAAGAAGATATTGAGAAACTTGTACCACAGTTAGGGCTGCAAAAAAAAATTATTAATAGGCTTGGCGGAACATGCAAGTTCTGAGGCTCCGGAGGTGATATTGATTGCATGCAGGAGCATTTTTTCTAATCATTATTTCTCTATTTATTAATAATCATCTAAATTATCTCGTGTCTGCATGATCTTCATTTAAGAAAAAAAGTCGGTCTATTGCATTTCTGCATCAAGTTATTGGGTTTAATGTTTAGAGCCTGCAATGGGCCAAGCTTCGCAACGCATTATATGATTCCATAATGTCTTTCTATTTTTCTTATTTCCAAAGTACTGAAAATAATCTCATTAACCTTGTATTTTTCAGCCTGAAATTGTTCATTACAAGAGTCTAGTAGATTTCACCGCAGCTGACTTAGATAAGATAACAGAAGAAAATCCAGTAGAAGCCATTCTTGAACTTGCATTACAAGATTTAGTCGATCCAAAAAATTCCAAAGCACGTAAACGCAATAGACCAGCTGATGTCATTTCCCAAGACATTGATGTAGAACCAGCCGAAAAGAGACAGGAAGTGAGGTGCACAGAAGCGAAAAATGTAAGCATTTGCCCAGTTGTACTATCTACAAAAAGTAATGTGCTAATTGGTTCAATTTATTGTATTTTTGTCTGATAGTCAGTTCGTAGCTACTTGGACCATAGTGTCAAAGGCCAGAAGTATCTGGGACTTTACAACAAGGGCCTCTTTAATGGCGCTTTGCGGTCTGAATTAGCAGAATATATCATTGACTGCGAACTGAATACAGACAAAGATCCTAATAAAGTGTAAGTATGCACTGCACTCAGCGTTGCATGTAGCTGGTCTTTCTTGTTTCTACAATACAACGTGTGTGTATATTTTACCAGTGTATGATACAGATACAGTTACATTTGTACTGGCTAAATGTTGGGACATTGCAAAAGAGTGTTTGTTAATGCATGTTTATGTGTACTTGAATAGAATATCCCCTGTGAGGTTTTTGGAGCTGCGTCAAGAGGTGGTAGAAGTTTTCCCATCGGAGGTGGCAGTAAGTTGTTGGTCTACTCTCTATGCTGTATTGTTTTGACGACGTGTGTGTGTGTGTGTATAGGTCTGTGTGTGTTCAGTGATTTATTTTTAACATAAAAATTTGGATCGCAGGCCACCTATTACATACCACGGAAACCAAAGACACTGATAGAAGGTGCTAAGCAACCCAGATAAATCAAGCTTTCAGCAATCAAGCAAGCTTTATGATAAATATACGGGCTATTCCGCGTCAACCGGATCAGTCATCTCTCAGATATTTTTTTAATTTTGCATGTCGATTGTCCTTGGGGAGTTAGATTTTTGTGCCAAAGGATTTTTCAATTAGTGCAAGATTCGTTGAGTTATTTGCATAAACAAATTCGAGCAAGGTTTTTTTCAAAAATTCATAACTCCGCCAAAAATGATGCTAGACTCAATTTTTTTTTTCAGCTTACGCGGAAAGATTCATAGAATGTAAAAAAAAATATGTACTTCGTAAAAAGCTTGTTTATCCATTGTTTATTTAACAATTAAGTTTTCAAAGATTTTTAAAACAGTGAGCAACACGACAAAAAAATGTTTTTTTAATTCTGACATGTTCCTTGAACTATATTACAACCTGTGAATTATTTCCAGAGATGTGTTTTTTTTCGTTTTCGAGTAAAAAATCATTGAAGGTGTTGATGCGCATGAAATTGCGGCGGGCCAGGTCTCTACGTAATGGCGGGCGGCCAGTTGCCGTCCACCGCTACTCCGCGGTGACGTCGCAGCGTTGGTTTAGAGTCATTTTGACGATGTAGGACATGATTGAAAAATCTGAAAAAAATACTGTACCTTCACAAGGCCTGCTCGAAGCGATAAGTGAAGTTTCAAGAATGTGTTTTTCACCGTTTTTCTATTACAGAGATTCAAAATAACGGTTACATACCATGAGAGTGCACATAAATAATAATAATTACAAAACTTGCTACTTATTTTAGTACTCATAATCACCCCCGAAGATATGTGGAAGCTGCGAAATGAACGCACTTACAATTATATATTTTATACAAATAAATCGCTTATTCTATGGATACAATCTATTAATCTTTGATCAAACTGGGCATTGAACTTAGAAATGTGAGCAATCTCTGTAACAGAAAAACGGTGAAAAACACATTCTTGAAACTTCACTTATCGCTTCGAGCAGGCCTTGTGAAGGTACAGTATTTTTTTCAGATGTTTCAATCATGTCCTACATCGTGAAAATGACTCTAAACCAACGCTGCGACGCCACCGCGGAGTAGCGGTGGGCGGCAACTGGCCGCCCGCCATTACGTAGAGACTCGGCGCGCCGCAATTTCATGCGCATCGACACCTTCAATGATTTTTTACTTGAAAACGAAAAAAAACACATCTCTGGAATCAATTCACAGGTTGTAATATAGTTCAAGGAATATGTCAGAATTAAAACAACATTTTTTGGTCGTGTTGCTCACTGTTTTAAAAATCTGTAAAAACTTAATTGTTAAATAAACAATGGATAAACAAACTTTTTACGAAGAACATATTTTTTTTTACATTCTGTGAATCTTTCCGCGTAAGCTGAAAAAAAAAATGAGTCTAGCATCATTTTTGGCGGAGTTATGAATTTTTGAAAAAAACTTTGCTCGAATTTGCTTATGCAAATAACTCAACGAATTTTGCACTAATTGAAAAATCCTTTGGCACAAAAATCTAACTCCCCAAGGACAATCGACATGCAAAATTAAAAAAATATCTGAGAGATGACTGATTCGGTTGACGCGGAATAGCCCATATCCCAGATCCGTAGGGAGGCAGCTCTGTTAGTGAAAGATCTATCCGAGTCTGTATTAGAGTTAATTAAGGGTTTTTTCAACTTTTCCTAGAGGAGCTCCAAATATCATAACCCGTGACACTGTACTCACGCGAACTAGCATAATTTCATCAGCCTTCTGCTGGTGAAACATATGCAATAAGTTACAATATATTAGGGTGGTTCTTAAATACAAACTTGAGGAGTGAAGCATGGCAACTTTCAGAAAAGAAATTGAAAAATAATTGTCTTCAAATATGAGATTTGAAAAAAAATTCTAACAGATGCCTAAAGAGATTTGAAGTTTCCCGTTTAACCCTTTCAGCCCCACAATTCGATTTTATTTGGCATTATGTATTATATTTACTTTTCCATGTCAAGAAAAAATGAATTGTTAGACTGAAAATAAAATGACGCCACTATAGTGGCGTCTGTGACCGAAAGGGTTGAATAACATAGGATCTTGCGATTTTTTTTTCGACACTCGATTGTTGGGTCTAATAGTGGGGGACAATTTTTTTTTTCTTTGTCTGAAGGTTGCCATACTTCACTCCTTAAGTTATTATCTAGGGTGGGGCAAAATGGACCCCTTGGGTCAAAAAAGTTCATATTCATACTCAAGTTTTTTGATGGTAAATCTGTTTTTTTCAGTGGTCCATTTTGTCCCACGTCCATTTTACCCCACCCTCCCCTATATATATTGAGAGCTCATCAATTCCTTTTTATATATTTCCGAAAATATGCCTTATGTAGTATTATTTATTTAATTAATTGCAAAAATTGGTGTGTTTTTCGAAAAAAAAGATTATTTTAATTTCCTGTCTTATTTATTATTTCACTGGTTGATCCAAATTCTTAAAGACTGCGTAAAATATGTGTTTCGACATGAAAAGTAACAAAATTCAAGTCGTAAGTATTGAGACGGACCAAATATACGCAAGAAATTTCGTTTTTCGCAAGAACGACCTAAGCCAGCGCGCATGTTTTATTTATTATAAAGATTCCTGTTCATTTTAGTGCAAAAACAAAATGGGCTTCGTATTCCGGAAGAATCGCCCTTCAAAATGAGTAGTCTACAAAGTCCATTGTGGTTTCGTTCGTAGATGCAATTCAGTTTTTAAACTTCAATCAACGGTTTTGGTGTCAAAACCTAAGTCGACTTAGGTTGTTCTTGCACCCAGGTACTCAATTGATAGTGAGAATCTGCAGGAAATGTCAGTGGATGAAATGACTCCTTTGGCACCTGAAGATATCACTGATAGATTGAGGTCATCATTACTCGCTTTTGTTGGTAAACTGTACGCAGCGCCAAATTTACCGCGTAACCATGATCAAATTATTGTAGAGGACACTAAAGACTTTGTAGATGAGATTTTATCACTTGTAAAGCCAGAGATATTAAAGGCTTTTAATGATAAGGAAGATGAAAATAATTTCCGTAATCATATGGACACTATTACGCAGGCTGTGCTATTGCCCTTCGATTCAGTCAAAACCGAATATAAGCGCCTAAAAGTTTTTACTGACAGTGGGTACCTTATACATCCAAAAACTTTCACTGTAGGTGATGTTATGGAAAATAAAAAGATGGATGGTCGCATTGTCAAAGAAATAGTGCCAGTTACCGCTCAGTTTGTTCCTCTGAGAAAAACGTTGTGTACGTTTTTCAGTTTGCCCAATGTTTATGAATCGGTCATGCACCATATAGAAATGCTCGAAAAAGATAAGGAGGTGTTATCGAACTTCATTCAGGGAGACTATTGGCAATCTAAAAAGCATCGTCTTTATGCAGGAAAAGTTGTTCTTTAACTTTTCGTCTATTATGACGACTTCGAGGTCAATATCCCTCTCGGATCTCACAAAGTTATTCAAAAAATCGGTGGTACATATGTTTCCATACCGTGTCTCCCTCCAGAATATCAGACGTTGTTGGAAAATATTGTTGTAGCTCTCCTCTGTCATGCTTCTGATAGAAAGACCTTCAACAATTCAAAGATTTTTCGTATCTTGATTGAAGAAATTAATTATCTTCAAAGAAGTGGGATAGAGGTGGAAACTAAAGTTGGCAAAAAAAAAATTTATTTTTCCCTGGGGGGAGTTCTGGGTGATAATTTAGGTAATAATGAGGTGTTGGGTTATACCGCGAGTTTCAATGCTAACTATTTTTGTCGTTGGTGTAAAACACCGAAAAAATCCACCCAAACCGATTGTTTCGAGAGAAAAGAAAATTTAAAGTGCATTGATTCTTATGAAACTGACGTTGCTTTAGGTCAACAGAAAACTGGCATTGCAGAGTCTAGTGTTTGGAATGAGGTTGATGACTTTCATGTGTATGAAAATTGTATAGCTGACATTATGCATGATGGTCCAGAGGGAGCTTTTGCTTACGATATGGAGCATATCACCTACCACGTTGTGAAAAAAGCCACCAAGCGAGTTGACCTCGCAGTTTTAAATGATAGAATTGGTCATTTTGACTATAGAAAGCATGGATTTTCAAATCGACCTCCTCCTATTACAGAAATGGAGCTTGAAAAAAAAAAAATTTAAAATGTCTGCATCTGAAATGATGGCCTACATTTATTCTTTTCCACTGCTTATTGGAGATCTGGTGTCACATGATGAGGTCTGGTTCTTTTACCTCACTCTTCGGAAAATTGTTGATATTGTGATGGCCCCAACAATTCAAAGAGAATGTGCTGACTTACTGGATGTACTTGTTTCTGAGCATCATGAAATGTATGTTCGTCTATTTCAGGATTCGCTAAAGCCCAAGCACCACCACATGGTGCATTATGGAAGAGTCTTGAAAACATGTGGACCTCTCTATCATTTGAGTGCATACAAATTCGAATCAAAAAATCGAGTTATGAAAACACGTGCTGAAGCTACTTGTTCTCGAAGGAATATAACACTGACTCTGGCTATGAAAGAGCAGCTGCAGTTAGCTTACAGGTTTGCAAGTAACAAAGGTTTTTCTCTATGACTGGAATTAGGTCCCCCTTCTCCTGTAGAGGATGTTACTGCAATAATAGATACTTGTGATTTGACAGAGGTTGTATTTCCTCCAGAGTTTCTGTCTGCGTGTCAAGAAGTACCTTGGGTTGATTTCAAGGGTACTCGATATCAAATTGGAATGTACGTTGCTACCAAATTTGATGAATCCTGTGGCCTGCCATTTTTTGGTGAGATTGATAGAATTTTTTGTAACCAGAACGAAGATGTGTGCCTTCTGTATCATGAATTGTATACCGTAGGTTTTGAAGAAAATTTGCATGCGTACCAAGTTACATCAACTGGAACTTTTGAGTGTATCAATATTCAGAATTTACTGTCTCCACGTCCACTTATATGTAAGAGAATGCAAGACAATAATGTCTATGTTGCTTTCAGGTATGCGGTGTGAATTACCAACATTTGTCTTGTTGACTATTGAAATATAATTTCTATTTCTCGAATGCTGTTCTTGTAATTGTCATAATTATCCTAATTTTTATAGTTTTATAGTATAAGTGTAATTTGTAACCTGTTCTTTGTATATGTACATTAACGATTTCCAAATAAACATACGTGCGATATTGTACGATTTTTCTCATGAATTAACGTTTTTATATATTATATATCGACGTTCTAATTAGCAAATTGTCTAACTCCATTTTTGAAAATTTTTCAGGAGAGCCAAAAAACGTATGAAGAATGATATTTCTCAACATGACGTACAAAAAAATGCCTTTTGAAAAAAAGTGGAGTTAGACACTTTTCTACCGAGAGCATCGATATGTATATTTATATATATATATATATATATATATGGATAGAGCCCAGCTAACCCATAACAGCATAGTCCATGCATCCAGAGCACTATGTGCCTTAGCCACCAGAGCAGTGATCACTGCCAAGTACGTGTTAATGGTTACAAACGAGTATGGGTATATGACCCATGCGAAATAGGCGGGTGAGACAACTCAAACGATATGGATATATTTTGATACGATGTTCTGACTAAAATAGTAGTTGCATGCTTCAGTATAGTTGGATGAGGCAGCCAAGTCACAACTTGATCGGACCAAACTCAGTTGGGTGACACAACCGATTTCAACTCATCCAGTAAAAATGGTTCTATCAGCCAACAAATGGGATGGCCCCCCAGAAACCAACTATATTGGATATCGCAACCATTTCATAGGTCCCATATCCAACTTTTTCTTTGAGTGCAGATTAGACAACAATATGACTTTGCCAAAATAGATGATAATAAAAAGACCAGATTATTAAGTATGATGGAAGGAAAAACTCTCTCAGAAGAAAGTGAGAATCCTTGTGGACAGAGCTCATGTTCCACATCTGGGAAAGATTCTGAAAATGAACCTCAGGATAAAGGTTCGCCTATTGCAGATTCTGAAAATCCCATCAGTCATAATAAAGACCGTTCTTCTGTTGATATTCCCACTCCACATTTTACAGACTCCACTTCTTCAGTCTATGAGTCAATGATAGAAAATATCATTAAAAAACCTGGTCAAAGTCTCAAGCATTTGACTTCTATGAACGAGAAAATTGATTTATTAAGACAACTTAATCCTTACAAAATGGAGGTTTGGGAAGAATATTCATCGACGTTAATGACCATGTCCCCAAATATACTAACAGGGATCATGAGCCGTGTGGTTAAACATCTTCCTTCAACACCAGAAAAATTATCAGCTTTCTTAGATGGGGCTTGTGGAGGTTATACAAACAGTATTGCTGAGCAGTCTACCACTATGTTCAGAAATCTAACCAAAATGTCTGAATTCAATTCTGCTCAGGTAAAGATTATGAAGAATGATATGAAAGTCAAGAAGAAAGAGATGAGTGCATTATTAAAACGATGAAGATCTGCTACGGAAGTTGCATCTAGTTTCAAGGCAGATGTTGAGAAATGTGCTTTAATCTTAAGCAAAGCAGATATCACTCCTCCTTTGGAAACAGCCAGATCTCAAAGATCAAAAACATATAGAGATCAGACTTCTTCTCATTCCAGTCCCCATAGAGATCCTATTCAAACAATAACTGGGGAAGGGAGCTATTCATGTTCCGAAGGTACAGTTCACATTGAAAATGGGATAGTTAAAGTATCTCATAGCTGTACCAGTATTCTTACAGATCTCCATAAATTTATATCAAATCAAGCTCCTAAAACTATTTTTAGAGGGCTCAATCAAAATATGACACAAGTAATTTCATTCATTGCTAAAAATCCTAATAAATGGAAGACTCTCATATCAGATAGTACTTTTGATGAGGTCAAGAAAGCCAAGAAAGCTTTCTACATTGAACTTATGAATAGTACTAGATACACAGAGAATCAGTGGGTGAGATTAGATTCTAAAACACACAAGATGTGACTAAATTCTTCAATCACAGTTGATTATATTCATACTTGTTTCATTGCATTGATGAAAGATATTCAAGAGCTTACTCGGATTTTTAACCAATTTTTGATCAAGAGACTCGGTAGAGTCTCGCGCCAAGTACATTAAAACGGAGCGCGTCGACGACAGAGTATCTTTACCGCGACGGCTGCTTTCCGGCGGAGTGGGGATAAAATGACGATCTCAGTAATCGTATTTATCAATCATATTGAATGATTTGCGCTTAATATTCGGAATGAGGATTTACTCAGCTTTCATTTACGCCCAAAATCGACCCGATCGGTCCACGGAGAGCTGAGTTATGATCGTTTATTTATTTGGTCGACGATTTTACACTATAACAGCATCCAGCATGCCGTTCTATAAATAGCTTTAGTCAAAAGTTCCACGCCTTGCCGCTATACTAGAGTGTCCTCTCTAGTGCTGTGAGTCGTTCTGCCGTCCATGGCGCATGCCCGGGTATATGGCCGTTATGGGAAATGTCGTAACCACGGAGTATTAGACAGGAGAACAAACTATGGTTACGAATATGGTCCCCGTTTTGTATGGAATCCAGGCAGCGCTGCGTTCGGTACAGACCCTATGCTTCCGGCGTGCAACCGTCATGGCGGCCGGTGTGACAGCTCGCAAATTGGCGGTTATGTATGTGGTGCTGACGGGTTCACGGAAAATACGTGTTAAAATATCAAACAGACATAATTGCACATGTCCCTTTTTTCGCTGCCAATAATGCAAGCTTTTTTCGTGTCTCTGGCACACTGTCCAAATAATGTTGTTCTGATAATCAAAAATCTAGATTCTAAATATTAAATAGGTCACGGTTCTGAATTTTCGCGCGGAGATATCACAGGCGGATATCGAGGGTCTGTACCGATGACAGCGCCGCCAAACGTTAGAATTTTCGGGGACCGTTTTTCGACGCAATCCTCGGCAAAGCTTGTTCTCCTGTTTAATACTTCGTGGTCGTGACAGATGAGAAATATGGTTCAAAGATTACGTGTATACGGGTAGCTTCATTTCCGAAACGAAGTTTGGAAATAATTAGAAGAAGTAGAAAAATGTTCAAATTATTCCCGGTGTCCTACAGATGAACAATACATAATATCTACTCAATTATTATTCGCTTACCTGACAAGACTTTGAGGTTATGTGAAATCTGTTACATTAATCGTAATATTTTATCGATGATTATTGACAAAGCTGTTGACGTTTTGTAAATTCTCCAGGACCGGCTACGTCATAGTCTATGATAGACTATTTTCGCGCACAGACTAGCTTTTAAGGGGAGACTTCGGTGAAATTTTAATAAAAACGATTTTAACGTTTTTCAAAATACTAAAAAAATTGTAATCAAAAATTCCCTGCATCAAATTTTAGATTATGGTAGTATGTGTATTAGGAAAAAATTTTAATCCTGTGAGTTGAGAGTGCATGCCTAAGAAACCTTTCGCAGAGACTTTTCTGTGCACCGCTGCCAAAAACTCCTTGTGGATGGCAGTATGTGTATTGAAAAAAAATTTCCATCCTCTGAGTTGAGAGTGTATGCGCAAGGAACCTTCCGCAGAGACTTTTCTGTGCACCGCTGCCAAAAACTACTTGCAGATGGTAGTATGTGCATTGAGAAAACATTTTAATCCTCTGAGTTGAGAGTGCATGCGCAAGAAACCTTTCGCAGAGACTTTTCTCTGCACCATTGCCAAAAAAATTTTAATGTAGAAGAATGATAGGAGAAAGTCACGAAATCTGTATGGTGAATAAAAAGTAAAAAGAACATAAAAAAATTGGAAGAGATATAGGAAAGAGGGGCGGGCCAGATGGGCATCCCTAAAAAATTTTCGTACTTCAAAATTGACGAACGTTTCAAATTTCATTATTTACTTGCTCTAGTAAACTTCGAACACCAAATACACATCTTGACAACTTTGGGAAAGGTGGCAAAAATGGGTAAGGAAAAGTAACACAGTAGAACAGTAAAAGGTATTCCAAAGTAAATACGAGAATAAATTCAGAAGATTTTTCAATTTTGAAAAATTTCGACAATATTATAGGGTGCCCATTAGGGTGGATTGTTTTTTTTTTGTTCTTGTTTTTCATGGGCACACGAATAAAGTTATAAGGAATCAAAAAGAAAAATTCTGTGTAGAAACTTGACAACATTGGACGATATTTAGAGGTCGCTTTCTTTAAGTGCCCATTTTGCCCGCAGTTGCGAACTTTTCAGATGAGGGCGTTCAACACTCGATATCAGTCAGACCATGGTTCTTCGGTGAAAATTTGAACATCCATTCATTCAAACCTCTATTTGAAGCGTAAATTTCTTAGGGTGCCTATTTTGCCCGCTCCTTCCCTACATACCTATACAACCTTATATGGATGTGGAGTCGAAGATTGGTGATACGAATTTGTACCAAACAAAATTCCACAAAAAGTAATGAGATCCCCCCAAAAGCACCTCTGGTGCAAAAACCTTCCGCCAAGTACATTAATGTGCCACAAAACAATCAGTAAATTATCTCCGTACAAAAATTAGTTTTTGATATCCACCTATGACAATTCCTTCATTATTCACCTACAAAAGTATGGAAATGAGATACTACTATTGCCTGCACATATCGCCAAGCATACACTGAGAGAAAAAATTCGTCGAAACAAAAAAACCTTGTTTAGCCCAACAAAACGCGGCGGTTACGGGTGGCGAAATAAATATTATGTAAATGTAACAAGATATTGGTTGCTTGAACTAAATAGAAACTTGTTCAATTGAACGAATGCATAGTTAATTCAAAAAATGATAAATTCGTGTGAAAATAAGATTTAGTCTACTGATGTGTACCATTTCGTTGATGTGAAAAAAATCTTTTCAGTCAAAATGTGGCCTTTTTTAACTGAATAAACTTTTGAACAGAGCAAAGTGCTGTTCTGTCTGTTTGACTGAACATCTTTCAATCTAACTAAATATTTTTCTTGGAACCGCCACTGATCAGTCCGGTAAACTTCATAAGCATTACATATAAATAGTGAGAAAAAAAAGGAATTTGACGTACATGTGAATATTTGTTGTCACATTTCATAACTATTGACATGTAGATGGACAAACATCTCCGGTTCGATACGAGAAACGCCACCTAAATTTTTCGCCCTAACCGGGATTTGAACCCACGTCCGCTCGCATTCGCTATATTACTAACCGCACGCTCTACCTACTACGCCAAACTACCCTATGGTAACTGGTCTCATATTTTCCTATTTATCGAAACTTATGGTCAAGGTGTTGAATCGAGAGCTAATAGACATTTCAATCTCAACGATCAGCATCATGATTGATCAGTGTCAAGGCGAGATCACGCCTGGAAAATGTTGTAAAAAATATGAGCGTAACGCGTATAGATTGATGCGATATTGCTAATTAAGTGACTTTATATGAAACATATGCAATAATAAAACTCTGTGACATAAATTTCACTTGTATTGGAAATAAAAAAAGCGATCTATAAAATCCGTTCCAAACGCACAATCGGTTTGGCCGAACGATTCAATTTATTCGACACAATCATCACAAGTTCCAAACTAAAGTAACATTCAGTAAAATCAACCTAGCGCATTTGACAGAGTTGACAGAGTTATAAGTTTGAATTGAATAAACACGGATGACTTGATTCTATCAAACCACTTGTTTTATCGAACGATGCATATCGATTGTCTCAAGCATTCCGAATTCGGTTGATCCAATCACTATATTTATTCAAGACAACAAAGTATGTGGTTAATCCGAATACATGCATCTAAACACATTACCTCTCTACTTCAACCGAATGGTTTTAATCGGAACAACTAATATATAGTTGTTTGAATTAAAAACATAGTCAAATTAACTATATGTTCCGAATAACTCATTTGTTTGATTCAAATGGCCAAGATTTGTTATGGTAATTACGACTTATTCATTCATACAAAATGATGGTTGAAGCAACTATTTCTTAACCAACAGAATCAGTATGTTTGATTCAACGAATTTTTTCTCTCAGTGTACTTGCCCCTTAATTTATGTCGATCGCGTTATTGAGACTCAACGTAGTTTTTCTAGTCAAGGTAAAAACACATTTAAAAAAATTGATATTCGAAAATTATAGAAAGAAAAAAATTAATTTCGAGGTAGTGGGACTTGGCGGGCCTTTTGTAGAATCCTATAGTGTTATAAAATATAGGCCCGCCAAGTCCCACTACCTCCGAATTAATTTTTTTCTTTCTATAATTTTCGAATATCAATTTTTTTAAATGTGGTTTTACCTTGACTAGAAAAACTACGTTGAGTCTCAATAACGCGATCGACATAAATTAAGGGGCAAGTATGCTTGGCGATATGTGCAGGCAATGGAAGTATCTCATTTCCATACGTTTGTAGGTGAATAATAAAGGAATTGTCATAGGTAGTGTGACGTGCAGAGCCGACGGTGGGGGTTTTACTCCGCCGGGTTACACGACTGACAAAGATTCGGCACCTTCCTTGGTTTGCTAAAAGTTGGGCGCCAGGTACCTAGGGGTACCGCGGTAAACAAAATAAAGGGGACGGGAACGGAACGATAATATAAATATAAATGAAATGAAATAATAACAATAATTGAAATAAAGTAAAATAAAGTAATAGTATTAATTGAATCAAATAAAATATATCGCGTGACTAATGGAAAAAGGGCGTAGGCGACGTAAAGTGCGATTTCAATGGCAAAAGGGCGTATATTTTTTTTTTTCGCCAATCGATAGACAATCGGTTGAAATGAAAAAAGCCGCTGTTTTTTTTACAGCCCAAAATATAAAGGCAGAAGGGCGTAAGCGCCGTTAATACGCCCTTCTGCCAGTAAGCATTTTTCGGGCTAATGCCAAAAGGGCGTATTCGCCAAAATTGACTTTTGACAAAAAGCGGACTATATCTGGCGGATGCGCCCTTCTGGCATTAGCTTTCTGAGAAAAGTCATGATAACTAATGCCAGTAGGGCGCATCCGCCAAAAATCAATTTTGGCGGATACGCCCTTTTGGCATTAACTTCATAAAAAAAATCATGCCGACTAATGCCAGAAGGGCGCATCCACCAAAAAATAATTTTGGCCTATACGCCCTTCTGGCATTAGCTTTATAAAAGAAATCATTCCGACTAATGCCAGAAGGGCGCATCCGCCAAAAATCGATGATGATGCTGATGATATCATTATACTACTTATAATTTATTATTACGATCATTTAAGCGTTTATGTCGACACATTGAAATAAATACAAGTAGGTACTTCATCATAGATCTAGCCACATAAGTACACCAAATAGCACACTCGGTAATTGCACTATTTTCGAGACGATACCGTGTCTTTTAAAATGATGCGTCCTCACCTTGTTAAGCCAGAATCCGTCATAATCTCGATTTTGAACATTTTTACGTATAAGTACAATACTTTTTCTATCTACAGGTTGATTCAGAATTCGTGAGGAATATTTTGCAGGATGAACTCTTGGCAAAATTGAGATCGAAATTTCCTTAGTTATTTTTTCCAAAAACGAATTTATTCGTGTTCGGGCAAAGTATAATCGATTGCTTAGATCAGCTGGACGACAGTCTATATCGAGAGCACATACACCATCGTGCAGTGTTTACCTGCCTCAAATCGAACTCTCAACTCTCATTATTGCGCACCGAGCGTTAGAACTATTCAATGTATATGTATATGTGTATTCCTGCGGACTAAATCAAAGTCCATATGTATATCAGTATGTCTCAGATCTCGCTGGGGGAAACATTGAAAAATCATCTATCGACTTCGTGGTCAAATCTCTATATCTGTACATATCTCATCGTGAGAATTCAATAAAGACACGAGTTTTAAGTAAATACGAATAAAACCCCGTGTAAGGCTTTTCTTAAACATTAATCCCGTCAGTCACTCATCCTAGGCTTCTCTCTCGCTAATTTGTTCACCCACATCAAAAGAACCTCTTATCGTCTCTCGCAACAATTTGTTTATTTCGATGTTACGTCCTACTCCACGCTCCTCTCTCCAACCTTACTATCATATCTCCTGACACCCTGTCTTCCTACCTCGCTACCTTTCTCACGCTGACCTGCTGCATCGGTCAGCAATCCTCTAATCCCCACCTTGCCTACAATCGTCCTCTTTACTGACAATCCTCATTATGCTATTCTAATAGCGAACTCACTTCCCAGTCAACCTCCATCTCCTTCATTTTTACTCTCCTTTTCATCACACATTCTTTACCTTTCAACGATCCTCTTTACTGACAACAAGGGACTCCAAAATTTACTTTACCTATTCCACCTACAGTACTTATTAATAAATATTAGTAAGTTAACCGAGTTACTTTTGTTCTAACCATCAACAAATCTCTCAGTTATAATCTGATATTTAAAACAGGGGACAAGACCCCAAATAAAGACGTAACATCGATTTAAAAATAGGAAAAAGGTCGATAGATTTTTTTAATTTAATCCTCTTCAAAATTGGGATCAAAATCACTTCGGCCATTTTTCGTTTAGTTTGCATAATAAAGCACTTCTGCTGATATTGACTAAAAAGAAAACTCAGTGGAATCACTCAAAATTTTGTGAAATTGACATATCATATGGAGAATTGATAAAAAAAAAATAGTAGGTATATTATGCAACTAGTGCGCAAAATAGGCGATTCCCGCACGAGTTGAGTTTATCGCCCGAGCGTATCGAGATATTTTTCAGTATAATGTCAATATATACCCGTAAATGCCAATATATACTCCAAAATGTCGATATACATATACTAGAAAATTTCAATATATACCCGTAAATGCCGATATATACTCGAAAATGTCGATATACACCCGTGAATGCCGATATATAAACGTCAATATATACCCGTAAATGCCGATATATACTCGCACATGCCGATATATACCCGAAAATGTCGTTATATACCCGCAATTGCCGATATATACTCGAAGATGTCGATACCCGTAAATGCCGATATATGAAATATAATCGAAATAATAATTGTTGCGTCCTTGTGATCGGTGATATAAACAAATTTTTTGCCGTTACCGTGCTATTCTGATAAATTGTAATTGAGCAATGCATAATTATAGTTTTGCCTATTCAGCAGAGCTTTCAACGTGTGTATTCATCTGGTTTCGTCTAAAACCGGTTGTTACAAATATTCGAATTTGGCGCGCCACACGTGCCTAATCAGGTCGCCTGCGGCTCGTGTCCGCGCATGAGCGCGACTATCTGCAACTTCAAATTGTTTATAGCTTACACTCGGGCCTCCGCTATTTGAACACCCGCTATTTGACGGACGCCGCTATTTGACCACATTCGTCCTCCGCTATTTGACGGGCGTTACCCCCACTATTCGGCAGCGTTCCCCTTAACATCGGGGCCGTGAGTGACACGGAGTGGCGTGAACTGGCTGCGCAGAAAACCGTCCACAAGGAGTGGGGGACCCCTACTTTCGTCAAATAGCAGAAACGCTCGGTCCCGACTCGGTCAAATATCGGAGACCCGAGTCGGTTCGCTCACATTCGGATTATTCTGAAAACTTCCGTTCATGTTTTGTTTATAACAATCAGCGAGATGGATTTGTTTAAACATTGGGATGCGAATACTATCATACCAGATTCCGACCCTGACTCGTCTCCGAGCAGTTCAAGATGTTTTAACCAGGCTAAACTGCGTCCCATCGGCAGTGTTGGTGAAACTCGAGATGAAACTCTTTTTAAACCGCTGACTTTGTCGCCGCAGTATTCTTTCAAAGTTGTGGAAGAGGCCGATCTACGCAGAGACCTCGTTTCACCCGATTCAATCGAAGAATTGATACATACTGCATCGCGTTTGAGCCTCGAGATTAATGTGATTTCTACACCGATTAATCGTTCTCAACAAAGCTCCAATTCCAAATCATCTACTTCTCCAGCAATAAACAATCCACGTGAGCGTCGGCGTCGGAGGATTGCCGAGCCTGCGGAATTAAAAAAAAACCAGCGAAAGGCAGCTCGGAATCATGGCTTGCCATATACTGTCGAAGGGAATATAATAAAACCTGCAAAGAAACTGATGCTTCCGTGTCATTGTAAGATGAGCTGTTCCAGGAAATTTACGGAACGTAAGCGAAAGCGTATATTCAACGAATACTGGGCGCTAGGCGACACAAACCGACAGGGCGAGCCTCCCCTGGTAGAAATTGCGACCGGGCGGTAGCCGGGCACTCGCCAGTATTCCCGATTTTCATCGAGGCACTAGTTAGGAAAACTGTCTAGTAGGGGAGACCGGGGACAATTGTAACATTTTGCAGTTATCACCTCCGTGCTCATATCTCCGTATACCTAAAAAAATTTTGTTGGTACAGCAAATGAGTGTAACATTTATCTACATATAGCAATCATAATTGAAGAGAAATACTTGTGCGGTATCGAGATTTTACAGATAATACGGCAATGTGCAGAGCGTTACAAACGTCCCTATATCTGGGTCAATTGTAACAGGATTCGGGGTCAATTGTAACATGTACAGGTTGAAGTAATTATGAGCGGAATTATTATTGATTTTCTCCACGAATATTTATTATTGCACTTTATATTACTTTATTATTGCGCTTTTTTTGTATGTCTTCGTACGGGATACCCATCCGTTCTCATAGTCCAGGTCCTCTGCTTCGTAGTTTCAGCCGTCCAGGTCCTCGGCTGCGTGGTTCTCGTAGTCCAGGTCCTCGTCTACGTAGTTCTCGCAGTCCAGGTCCTCCGCTTCGTAATTCTCGTAGTCCAGGTCCTCCGCTACGTAGTTCTCGTAGTCCAGGTCCTCCGCTACGTAGTTTCAATCGTTCAGGTCTAGAACTACGAAGCGGAGGACCTGAATGACTGAAACTACAAAGCGAAGGATCTGGACGTCTAAAATACGGAGCGGAGGATCTGGACAATTGAAATTACGAAGCGGAGGACCTAGATCACGAGAATTACGAAGCGGAGAGTCAGGACGACGATAGGGCATGCGTATGCCATGCAAAGATATCTCCAGGAGACGACGCCATCATACTCATCCAGGAACCGGACCGAAACGTCGGACGATAAGAATCGATCCGAAAAAACAAAAAACTAAACATCGTTTTCTTGTTCCGGGCATGCTGAAATCGATAAATGAATAGATTCTGACATGTTACAATCGTCCCCGTCCGTGCCGTTACTTTCGTCCCCGGTCGCAGTTTTACAATTATCGGCCTGTTCTACCATTAAATGTGAATATTTTACAATTGCCCTTGTACGTTTTCGGAAGAGGGAAAAAAGTAGATTGTAAATATACAAAATAACTAAACGTAACATCAACGGTTCGGCAGAAATGAAACAAAGAAAATGACAAGCAAAATTTAGTAACCTATATCGAAAAGACGTTTTCAATTCTCACATTGTCTGCTAGAAACTGAGGCAACTCATGAATTCGTCAAATGTAGATATTATAAGCATAATTCAAACGCCACACGTCAGCATGGCACCAATTCTTGTATATGGCGAAAATTACGAATGTTACAATTGACCCGTGTTACAATTGTCCCCGGTCTCCCCTACCCGGCCGGGGTGGTAACGCTCGCCCCGTCTAGTCACTAGTCATGTTAAACTGACCGGGCCCTAGTCAGTTTTCCCTACCAGAACCCCGAATTGAATAGCTGGGCATGGTCAATATATGGGGACCGAATTAGGCGATTAAAACGGTAGTTTTGACGATAGGATGTATTGGCCAATGAGATAGAAAAATCGAAACAATTATACATAAATCATAAGTTTATATATTCAATTTATAAAAAATATAAAATACACAGAGCACTGATACTGACACAAGATATTTGCACTAATTTTGCATAAATTTTCACTATTGCACACTCAAATCGCGCAATAAATCGTTAGCGACGAGATTAAAACGTATTACGAACGTATCAACATAACCTGCCCAGTACATGGCGGGGTCCTAGACTGGTAGTGCTAGCGAGTGACGTAATGAAATACGAGAGCGCGCCCCGTTCGGTCCGCGCTAGGGCCTTGTCGTACGTGGAAAGTAGCATTACAGTATTTTTGCGTATCCGTACGCGCCCAGCTAGGTACAGTAATGTTCATCGATGGTGTCCCTGTGACTCACTATTTTTCCTAGCCTTTTTTCAAATCAAATTTCCCTTCTACAAATATTTTATTTGCCAATGACCGGTGGCTTACTTCGTGACTCTGCTCCAACACGCAGCTGTCATATTCCTAACAACCTGAAGGTTCCACTGGTCACGGGTAAATAAAATATTCATAGAAGTAAAGCTCGATTCTGGAAAAAATAGTGAGCCACGGGGACACCATCGATGAACATTACTGTACTACACGGAAAACCGTTTGGTAGAACCGTTCTCCTTTGCGATATTTTTCGGTCATCGGGTGCACCAAATTCACAGAGAACGGTTGTCTCCTGTGGTAAAGTAGGAAGGTTTCCCCATTTTGGGAGAACATCTCTACTTGAGTGGTGGGGATAACTGCCACGCTATACTTTGGGCGAACCGTTGTCTCTCAGCGTAGACTAGTTCTCCTTTCTCGAAACTGTTTACTAACATACAATGCTCACGCGTTCTCTCCCCGCTATGGTCAGCGGTTCTCCCCAAATGGCCGACCCGCTCAACGAATTTAGAGTTCAGCTATTCTCTCACAGTTGGGAGACCCGCTTTGCCAAACAGTTTTCCGTGTAGCTAGGCTTTCCTTACCGGGCACGCCTCGACTCAGCCCGGTCGGGGCCTTTCTATTATCGAGGAAACAACCAGGAAATTTCTACCGGGGTCTCGGCAAATTAGTAATTATTAAAAAGGTTGAGAGAGTTCGCACAGATGGTCGATCGAGGCGAAAGTAAGTTCATTTTATACTACTACGTGGAGGAAAAGGTTTAATGAGAAGCAAGTCTATTGGGCCAAAATTCATTTGACTCGAATAAAAATCGTGTGATTTGGATGAAATCTTCATTCCAGTCAAATGAATTGACATTTTTTCCCATTTTTTCTACATCCAAAATATAATATAAAAGATAATAATGATAATAATAATTACAACTCCGATATATGAAATACATTTCGCCGGAAAATTCGATATCTTATGGATTCAAGATACAGTATAGACAGAATTCCACCTTAAGGAGGTTGATGAGTTGTAATCAGTACATTTGTAATTAAATTTATCAGGTGATAATTTTATGCAATCTTATAAAATCAAATACTCAACATCAAAACGATATAGCAAAAAATTTTGTGGTGAAGTTATGGGTAATAAGTTTCTGAACAAAATCGGCATATATGTAGACTGAAATCGGCCGAATTTGATAGATTTTTCTGCTTTTTGAAGCGTTGCAAAATGAAACGTTGTCGTCTCAGCATTTGTTGATAATTTTTGAATTTTTTTCTCCGGAATTTGTAGGGTTGTTGTCGTAGTTTACGACTGAATGAATGTGTTGAATAATCAGTGAAAGATTATCACCTAATAAAATTAATTGCAAATGTACTGATTACAACTTACCAACCTCCTTGAGGAATCGATCGTGAAATTCCCAAGTCATTCTGAGCATCTTTCCATTTTTTATGTCACCAAAAATTCTGCATACAATAATTTCTTTAATGTTGTTTTAACTATCGAGGGAAATTTCAATTATTTCGGTCTCTTGAATTGTGTATTTTTGCTGTAAAAATTTCAAAGAATCATGTTTGATTTTTTTTTACTTGAAACTGTTCATAGTACAAACAAATTATTCTCACATAGAATTTAGGGTATTCAACGTCCTTTTCAATAAAAATATTTTCAAATATGCGACTAAACAATATATATTATAATATCTGAGTTGTATCTAGAATAATGGGCTTGAAATATATTTCTGCTACACAAACTGACGCTAAGTACTATACTAACATGTCGGGTACTTTTGTGTATATTACTTATCTATGGGGGACTTCAGTCAAACAATGAATATCATTTCACGTGCTTATACATTTCGAGATATTCAGTTATAATGTTCGCTCCAGAAGATAATATTGGACCATCAATCCTTGAATTACTATTTGCATAGGAGGACGCTGACGTATAGGTGGAAGCAGGGTGATCAGTTCATTAGAGTGTGCAAGAGATTTTTTCTCAACACACTGGATATCTCCGATAAAAAAGTCCGAGTCATTATCGCGAAAGCTACGCGACGTAATACCGGAGCTCTTTCGCTTGATAGACGTGGACGACACGCGCCAGCCAATAAATTGTCAGAACAAGAGATCGCTAACATCCAAACACATATTGGTCTACTCCCAAAAGTACCAGCTCATTGGTGCCGCCGAGATTCGGCGAAAATATATCTGGAAGGTACATTGAATCAGGAAGTAGTGTACCAGTTATACGTAGATTGGGCTACTGAAAAGGGATTGCGAGTGGTGTGCAAACCCGTGTACGTCAAGCAGATGGAATTGTTGAACATCGCGTTTCATCAACCAAAAAAGGATCAATGTTGGTGTACGGGTTTCGATCAATTTGCACCGGAAGATAAAATCGAGAAGCAGGAAGACTATAACTTACATATACGAAGGAAAAACGAAGCACGACATGAAAAAATAAAAGATACCGAGGATGCGAAAAGAGATCGCGAGATTGTGACCGCGACGTTCGATTTGGAGGCGATATTATATTCCCCGTCAGTCGCTTCAAAACAATTGTTCTACAAGAGAAAACTAGCTACCTTCAATTTTACCGTGCATGACGCCTGTAAAAAGCAAGGTGATTTCTTTTTCATCAAAATTCCAGATAGTTCGAATAGAGGATTGCAATGGATAATCTTATTCAAACGTGAAAAAAGATCATACGAGGCATTCCACACCACTTCAGTAGCTCTGAATGATTATGGTACGAAAATTTAAAAAAAAATCAAATAATATACGAGTATATTATAGGTACGAGTACAACAATTCCATCGAGTTCCGAACCATTTAGTACAGCCATTTTTGAATCTTCTAATTTTTTATTGAATCATTCAAACCCTCTTGCAGCTTTTCATACAATATCCTTTCAATCCGAGTACTTCACACAAAAGCATATTATCTTTCAAGTCCTTACCCGTCTTAAAATCGAATACAATTTTTTATTATCAAAAATCAAAAAATGACCCTGTAGGTGTCACGTTGCACCTTGGCTTGAATATTTTAGTATGATAACTCATTAATTGTGAGAACAAAACTCTTCTTTCGTCGTTAAATTGAAAAAACGAACGTGGCTTACTCCCCCTGCCATAATACATTAGCTCTGCCTTTACTCTCCTTCTGCTTTTACCTCATATAATACATGAGCGTTGCCTTTACTTTCTGCTAGGGACTTTGCGCCTACCAAATGACAATCCTTCACAACTTTACTACAACTGTATCTCTTGAACGCCTTCGAGATCAATGATATTATAGCTCTTCGCTGCTCGAATACGAAGAAAAAAAATGAAATATTAGCACTTGCACAGACTGCTTGAAAACATAATTTGGGCGCGACATAAGTCTTCTTTTGTGAGCACTTGCCCAGTGAAAGTGAAATTTTTGCCAAATCCAATATCGAACACCCTTGATCCTTAGCTCATTTATAAATATGATTTTGGTTTGATAGCTAAAATCACATACTTTTTTGCGGATAAGGTGGTGTGGAATGTCCCATATTTCGAATATTTTATAACTGTTTTTACAAATATAAAACCTTCGAAAAAATATGGAATGTGTTCGAATTTAAAATATTATTGCATGGAATCTATCTTTGTCTTCGTATAATATGTAGAGACATTTTTTTCAAGGATATTGTTATATGTGGCCCGAAATGTTCGGAAGGAAAGGTTCCCAGGAAGTCTCCACCTGTCTGCAGAAATTTATTGCCTACGAAGTGTCTGGGAACGTAAAAAAACTGAATTTTTTCGCTGATAATTGCGCTGGTAAATAGGACGGTCATAATTTT
Organism: Tenthredo livida; assembly: GCA_963992785.1. Taxonomy (NCBI): domain Eukaryota; kingdom Metazoa; phylum Arthropoda; class Insecta; order Hymenoptera; family Tenthredinidae; genus Tenthredo; species Tenthredo livida. The sequence continues at coordinate 24,303,975 of OZ023069.1, read as the reverse complement.
CATCCTCGTTATAAAATATAGTTTCATTTCTCGACTCATTCCACAACTAGATGTCCTACATTAGGGAGACTTTGAATAGCTCTTGCGCATTTTGCATTATGTGGATTCCTTATAGGGCAAAATAAGAATTCAGTAGTAGCTACCATGCTGGGGACCGCACTACAGTCACACCGATCACTGGAAGAAATCAATCTCAAGTTCTTAGAGACAGGTCACACGTATATGGAGTGTGACACAATGCACTCCGTTATCGAACGCGCTGCTCGAAAGCAAAATATTTACACTCCCTCTGATTGGATAGATATTGCACATCACGCCAAGAAGACAGGGAAACAATATTCCGTAGATGCGATGCATTTAGGCGACTTTCTTAATTTCAAAGAATTGAAAGACAAGGTGAAGTGAAGTTTCCGTCTTTATTATTTTGGAAAGGATATACCCGAATTCCCTCAAACACGATTTTGGATAAAACTATTTTGCAGATATTTCCAAAACCTATTCGCTTCACTGATGGAACCAAACTGAAATGGCGATCTGTGAAATGGATTCAATTTCGCAAAGGGCAGAGAGAGTGAGTACGCGAAATTGTTAGTGATTCAATACACCAATGAACAAACCTTCTTCCATTACACGGAGAGAAATTCCCACTCAAATAAACCGAAAGATCGTGTTAGAAATTACTGAACCTCTCTGGAATCACGGGACATTTCACTAGGTGTACAAAAAAACTAATGAGAATCGACGAAAAAATAATAAGAACCAATGACAAATTGGAGGATTCACACGGAACTTTGACAGACATGGTTGAGCGATTTTTGACACGCCAACAAGGGTGCGTTCCGAATAAACACCTGGGTGCACTCGGGTATGTTGTATCTTTCTCTATTGTCATGAGTGAAGAAAGGATAGAGACACACCCGAGAGCACCCAGGCGTTTATTCGGAACGCACCCCAACGTTACTTTTTGATGTACTCCTGTGACTTTTTGATAAACTCTTGTGAAAAACTACTCCTTATTTTTAAATATTTTGTATACATCATGAAATGTTCCATGATTCCAGAGAGGTTCAGTAATTCTTACCAAGATCTTTCGGTATATTTTGGTGGGAATTTCTCTCCGTGTACGGAAGAAACTCTGATTTTGTGAAAATATAAAAATTCGGAATTTTATGCCGGAGTAGTTAAAATCTCCCAAATGTCCAAAAATTACGTTTAGGAAAATGTCTGTATATTGTATAGGTATACAATAGGTAACATGAGTGTGAGTCATGCGCTAAAAAATAAAACTCCACAATTCAAGAAAAACTGGAGCTATCGTATCCAAATTTTGTACAGCTCTGAGGCAACAACTCCCTTTTTTAAATTTTCATAAAATTAAGAAAGTCATTCGTTCAGAGAGGAGGCTCCGTTAATATTTGAAAACTGAGTAGGCAAGCGGTTTGAACATTTTTGGGATATCAGATTGATGAAGCTACAAATGAATTTTTTTCGCTGTTATTTAGTTCAATTTTTGTGAAAACCGACTATTGGGAGCCCTTCAAAGAAATTGCGCTGGTAAGGCCGTTCAAACCACGTCAACCAAACTCACTGTACAACAGTATCCTCCCAATTTCGAGCGCGAAATACCACGACCTGGCTGATCTGTGCCAGGCCAAGGTTATTCCTAGGAGATTTCGTGCGTTTTATTACAACTTGGTAGTCGAAGACGGTAATTTTTTTATCAACTCATATTATCAAGGAGTCTAAATTCATTAATTGTATATTTATATTCATATTGTTTTCATATTTAAAGATGATGATGACGCAGACGTAGGGCATGGCCGGTTCGCCATTCGATAAACACATACCAAATCACACACACACATATACGCACCCTTCTTTTTCTCATTAAACACAACTAAATGTATAATATTCACCCATTACAAATGTTAAATTGTACAAAGGAACTGTAAATATATTCCTTCTACAGCAAACTTGCCAAGTAATCCTTCCAAACTCACCTGCACGATCCCTCAGAACAAGACATTTTTTGTTGCTTTCCAAAATAATTTTGTATTACTGTATCCACACGTTTTTTTGCAAGCAGCATATTTTGATTTTCACTTTTCACAAAGAAAAGTATTGGCTTAGATCGAAAAGTGACTTATGATAATTTCAAGGAATCTTTACGTTTGCGGGCCTCTAGAATTCAAAAAACAGGTTTTCAGAAAGATGTCAGTCTGTCTGTCACTCCGGCGGACAAACTATCGCCTAATGATCTAGGAAACAGCTCGATGGAAAAATTTGAAATTTACAGGGATTCACATACGAATGACGGGCATGACAAATCGCCATTTTCCGTTTATTTTGACCGTTCGGTTCTACCGGAAAAAAATCGACTTTCAATTTCTGATTTTCGAACTAATTATCATAATTCGATTTAATTATTGAACAGCAATTACCTTAATATTCCAATTATACTGTACATCGTTTCCGGTGATTACATGGATTTGTACGGTGATAAAAAGTGCCGTGAAACAACCTGTTTTCCACCTTGCTTCGAATAAAGCTAATGCCAGAAGAGCGAATCCGCCAAAATTTGTTTTGGACGAAAACCTGAACATTTTTCGGGAATACGCCCTTTTGGCATTAGTTGGCACGATTTTTCTCATGAAGTTAATGCCAGAAGGGCCTATCCGCCAAAATTTGTTTTGGACGAAAACCTGAACATTTTTGGGGAATACGCCCTTTTGGCATTAGTCGGCACGATTTTTTTCATGAAGTTAATGCCAGAAGGGCCTATCCGCGAAAATTTGTTTTGAACGAGAACCTGAACATTTTTGGGGAATACGCCCTTTTGGCATTAGTCGGCACGATTTTTCTCATGAAGTTAATGCCAGAAGGGCCTATCCGCCAAAATTTGTTTTGGACGAAAACCTGAACATTTTTAGGGAATACGCCCTTTTGGCATTAGTCGGCACGATTTTTCTCATGAAGTTAATGCCAGAAGGGCTTATCCGCCAAAATTTGTTTTGACGAAAATCTGAACATTTTTGGGGGATACGCCCTTTTGGCATTAATTCGACTGATTTTTCTTAAGAGCTCGGGGCGTATCTGTGGCGTTTACGCCCTTTTGCCTTTATTTTTTTTCACTTTTCAATGTTGACGTATTTTTCCGTTTCGACCAATTTCCAGTCGAATGACGCAAAAAAAAAAAATATACGCCCTTTTGCCTTTAAGAATTACAGAAGGGCGTATACATGTCGCTTACACCCTTTTTCCATTAGTCACGCGATATTATAATAAACGAAATAAAATAACAGGAGATATTAATTAACAACAATTATACTATACGGTTGGCTCAGCGTGAGGGGAACATGGGGGCGAAATAATTTAGGGTAGACATATATTTTTTATGGTTTATGGATTTAATCGCAAAGAAACCAATTTTATTTGAAACGATAATTAACAATAAATATTTAGAATAATTAAACACAAGATAAAACAAATAAAACAATCAAAGCCGATACCTTGGATCGGAACTAACACAATTAAACAATTCAAACAAAAATAATTCGGAACAGCTGAATGACTAGGTCACAGATGGAAAGTAGGACAGATAACAATATAGAATATAAGGTGATATAGAAGAAGATAAGGTAGGACAATTTACATAAAAGGAAGAAAACAAATATGGTACGGTAGGAATCAATCTCACTAAAATATTAGTTCATAATTTATAGGTCGATAACATAGGGGGATTAGGAATCTATAAAATCAATAGTTTGGGGACTTCTTAGAACTAATGGGACCAGTCGGTATTGCAGAATTTTCTATAGTACATGCAAGGCGTTTTTCTATAGGAAGTGCAAGGCGTCGGGACTAGATTCAAACCAGTTCGTACCAAGATGGCCAAGGCAACTTTACACGAGGCACGCCATGCAACTACGCCGCAACAAATTAACACAAAGGGAACGCGAGAATCTAATACGAATTATGAATCGAAGTAATGATACTGATACCAGCTCAAGGGTTATTAAGGGTTTACTGACTACTTTCAACGACAAGGGTTGACGGAAAGGGGATTATTTTACATTAGCTAATCTACAGCCTGTAGACCGATTTTTCCAGAGATCCGTGGCTCGACAAGCCGTCGAGATTCTTGTCGTATTTGACTACGAACTTATTTTTCCACGCGGGGATATATTTTCCGAGAGTTTAACAAATAACAATTATAGGTAATTCAAATTAACAATTAGTAATACTTTCAAGGAAAGAGACACGGAAATATTTAACACACGATTTAAGACAAATAATTGACGATACGATAACTACTAATTATACGAGAAATAAGGAAGACACGATAAACCAGGTTTAGACGATAAATAATAAAAATACGATGAATAATGACGATACGATAAATGATAAAAACACGACAAATAATAACCACACGAGAAACAGGGACGGTACGACAATTATTGACGCTATGATTATTATAGACGGTATTTTCTCGAAAAATCAATCGATAAGGCACAATATATATCAGGGGGAATACAATAATCAATAATATAATCAATAATCAATAGTTAAACAAAACTAAAGCACGACAATTCGATGATATGTTGATGGCGTCACCCTCCTCGAGGCCTGACCCAACTACGCAAGAAGAAACGAATTTCTTTTTAATCAATCTATTATTAATCGAAGAGTCGTCTTAAGTCGGAATCTTACCTTAATCAAGGCTCTACACTCACTAACTGAGTCGAATAAGTTAGTATTTCTGGCTTCAGGCTTTGAACAATAGAAACAGTTTTTTGATATTTTCAATGAAACAAGACTTTACTGTACTGAATCCAAGCAAGAAGTGAAGCGTCTAGATCTGTCTCTATCTAAATGCTATTCGGGGGGTGAAGGGGGGTATTGCGCATAAAATTAATGGGCGTGTTGACTTCTGCAGCCGGGTTGTGTCGCGGGCCTGACAGGGCCTTTTGGCACTTCAAGCTTTCGCCAGGGGGTTGTTAGATGTCTCGTCGTGTTCTATTTGTTTCGATATCCTGGAAGGCGGAATTCTGCATATTGGACCGGCGGACCAAGCCGGTGCGGGACAGGTAGAGGAAGGATAGGGGCTACTCCATGTGACAGATTCTTATTGCAGCGCTCTTCCAGGCATATCTCGGGATACGATGACTCGTCTCCCCTGGTTAATCCCTCGAAGGCCGGGCGGCCCGTCAGGCCGGATGAGATTGAGGGATGATCTCCCTCGATGATTTTGGGCAGGAACGGTACGGGAATATAAGATATAGGGAACGGGAAAAAGTATTAGTACATGAACTTATAATTACTACAATGGACCTTGGGCACTTGAGCTGGGACTTCTCGCTTTGAATTCGGTTCATTAACTAAGGTGGTCACTTCGGTCTGAGGAAGAGGAGATGGTTCATTTACGAGGCTGAACAAATCTGCCTCGTTACAGTGGATATCAAAAACTAATTTTTGTACGGAGATAATTTACTGATTGTTTTGTGGCACATTAATGTACTTGGCGGAAGGTTTTTGCACCAGAGGTGCTTTTGGGGGGTATATTTTACATATCATCCTGATCAAGATATAATCCTTGAATATCAGAAAACAGATGCTTCTCCCTCTACAATTCCAAATTTGAGACTATTACCAAGTGACTCAATATAAGGGTGAGAAACAATAGCTTTCTTCAGTCACGACAAATGTTACCATTATGAAAAAAAAAAAAAAAAAAAAAAAAAAAAAAAAATTACCGACCGTAGTAGCGTAGTGCTAGCATTCGAGACTGCGGAGCGGGAGGACCTGGGTTCGAATCCCCGGCCGGTCGAGGAGAACCTGAGCATCAGCCCGCAGAATTTGTAAGACGGGTCACACCGTTCAGGCGCTGAATTGGCAGGCTGAGGATGAGAGCTTGGTCCGTCTACACTCGGACAAGGTTTTTCGGCAGTTTCCCTTGTCCCTCGTGCGAATGCGAGTGCTTTTACATCCCACTGCCACAACCCCCCCACTTAGCTCCTTGGTAATTGCCCCCCCCCCCCCCAGCAGGGGGATACATCCACAAAAAAAAAAAAAAAAAACACCTCAGCCACCTTGCTCGTTTTGCCGGGAGTGATCGGGTGAAATCATGCAGCTATGGTCTTCCTTTTCTCTTCTGCGATTGGCTGAGAGAAACAGTAGCTCCATGAGGAACGAGTCTCCAGCGACTCTCATTGGAGTGAATTACCCAGCAGCCAATCCGCCATCAGAAGCACCTGACTACATCATTTACTACACCCGTCATCTGAGTGTAGTTTTAGAACGCAACCCAATCGCGTCCGAAGTGCTACACGCGCGCTCAAACTATTGGGAATTCACACGGAGGCGTGGCGTAGGAAAAAATGTCGGAAAGTAGCTTACACTTTGATGTATGTATACATATGAAATAGTATTAGCGACTACAAATACTTATGCAAACACAATAGATTATGAATATATTATATATTATATATGGGGGTTTCCAGCTCATCTCGACCACCTTCCAGACCTGACCCCCTCGGATTTGAGTGAAACTTTTTTTTTGCTTCACTCAAGGTCCAAATTGGAACCTCCATTTTTTTCAGAATTTTTCGAGCCCCCGTCCCGGAGGCATCGATAGTGGAAATTTGCCATTTTATGAAATCCCAGAATTTTTGAACGATGATATCTCAGGATTGGAGAGTCATATCAATAAAACAGGGTGGTCAATAGATTTGTCTTGAATTCAACTTTTTGAAAAAAAATATTTCGCAATTTCGCGATACCGTACCGGCTGCTAGAAACTCATTTGAAAGCGAAAAATGGATGTTTCGATGGTTTGGGCATTTTTTATCTTTTTCATTTTTTTTTCTAAAATTCTTTGAAGAAAGACAAAATTTTGAGGCCCATAACGAAGATGGAGACTCCAATGGTTTGGAAGTTATGATTTTTTCAGTTTCTAAATCCATGAATTGAAAAGAAATAAAACAATCGATGAGATATTTGTCGTTTGAAATTGTCAGTTTCGCACACTTTTAGAAACTGAAAAAATCATAACTTCCAAACCATTGGAGTCTCCATCTTCGTTATGGGCCTCAAAATTTTGTCTTTCTTTATAGAATTTTAGAAAAAAAAATAAAAAAGATAAAAAATGCCCAAACCATCAAAACATCCATTTTTCGCTTTCAAATGAGTTTCTAGCAGCCGGGACGGTATCGCGAAATTGCGAAATATTTTTTTTCAAAAAGTTGAATTCAAGACAAATCTATTGACCACCCTGTTTTTATTGATATGACTCTCCAATCCTGAGATATCATCGTTCAAAAATTCTGGGATTCCATAAAATGGCAAATTTCCACTATCGATGCCTCCGGGACGGGGGCTCGAAAAATTCTGAAAAAAATGGAGATTCCAATTTGGACCTTGAGTGAAGCAAAAAAAAAGTTTCACTCAAATCCGAGGGGGTCAGGTCTGGAAGGTGGTCGAGATGAGCTGGAAACCCCCTTATATAATATATATTGTATATAATATTAATTTAGAGTTATTGCGGCAGCGCGTTCAGAGAGGGAGCTTCGCGTGACTTCCCATTTCTAAGAATTTTCCGCTCCTTCAGCCCCGTCGATGGGAAGTTACGCGGAGGCTATCGTAGTTCATTATTCATCTTCATACTTCAGCAGTGCAAAATGAGCACGTGGGACAGGGACTGACACAGGAAAAGGGAAAGGTCGGTTTCCTGCAGTTTCGAGAGCGAAATTTTGCGCAAAGTGCAAAAACAAGGTAAATGATGTAGTCCCAGAGGTACCCGATTTGGACCCCGCTAATTTAACCTTACTGGGCGAAGTATTATGTAAGGACGGGCCAGTGGGCCCCAAAGTGCACGGAGTAGGGGAGCTGGGGGCTAGTTGTAACAATTTTTGGTAAAATGCTCATATTTTGAGATATTCTCAACATTTCTTGATTATGACTGATTTTATGGAAAGCGTACCTATTCATTTATCATATGCAAGAATAGATTGATCAAAAGTTGGCTGACTTCAGCACAATAGACATATTTCCAAAACAAGTCGTCTGTTACAATTTGCCTCGTACTTGAGGCAAGTTGTAACTGGCGTGGGGCAAGTAGTAACGCTAAAGAAAACACTTCAATTGAAAGTATTTTGAGTTTTCTTCTTTCATTATTATTTTTCTTTTGTTTTTTTATCATTTTTTCTTTAATTATTTTTTTTATTTATGTTTTTTTTCATTTTTTAAAAATATATTTTTTTTAATTTAAATTTTTTTTTTTTTTTTCAGATTCCGTATGTTACGTCGCAACTCCGTTTCCCCAACATCCACCCGATCCATCACTTCCTTTCGCCTGATCATCAAATTACCTGATCCTCGCTTTCCGCCAGAATCACGCGAGTTGCACACGGACACCGGATGTGCAACTCGCCCAAAACCCCCTCTCAAAACCGAGTCTACCTTTTCCACGCCTCATCTCCACTACTCACTACCAATTCCAATCTAAAACCACTCACTTCATAACTACTTATTCCCATTTCACACGACCTGTCTCGTAACCTAATAAGCGACCAACCAACTCTCAGTACCAACTATTAGAACCACCGACTAGACGGATTATCTGAATGAATCTATTTCACTTCAATAAACATCAGTCTACGTCAATCTACACCAACTTCCACCAACTTCCACCACCGATCTCCACTGTGACATAACACGTATAATTTTTTGTTTTTTTTAATTTCAATTTTTCTTAAGATTTCGTGAAGTAATCAGCATATTAACACTTGAGGCAGAAAGTCTAGCCACTCGAAGCAAATTGCAAGTTGCAGGCTGTATAACACGCGTTACAACATGCCCCGCGATTTCGTAACAACTTGCCCCATCGCATGGTTTAGGACATTTTTATTAATCAAACAAAAACCAAAGTAATTATCAACAAAATAAAGATATCACGTGAAAGCTTAATACATTGACTGAATGAAGAATCAAAGATATTTGGAAAAAAAATCAATTAATACACCTAAAATCAAAGTTTACAAGGCACATTTTTTTCCGTTACCTTGCCAAAATGGCACGCCCACTCACGATCGCTCGCTGCAACGTCCTGCATGGCACTTACTGTACTTACGTAATAGCCCCCCGTATATGTATTGCGTTCGGTGTGTAACCCCATGAAAATATTCGCAATCTACCGAGTAATTGAGCTGTTACTACTTACCCCTGTTACAACTAGCCCCCAGCTCCCCTACTAGCGGAGGGGTGGGAAAAGACACTTGCCATAGGCCTTGGCAAGGAAAACAGGTTAGAACTTATGAAAAATATCCTTCTTCGGAAACTAGTAGGGATCCACTACTTCTGGGACAGATAGTATTAGTGCACATTGACACACGCATACTAAATGAGCTCACACGCATATGAAAATGTAAATATCGCATCATTGAATTATTAGATAGCATCATTACATATTCACCCTCATAAGCAGGAAGTCGCTAATTACACTCATTAGACATCCCATGCGACTAAGAGGGCGGTCTACAGGTTAATTGGGTCGCTGAGCTATTGAACTATTAAACTCGAGAAACTGTACGTGTCAGGAAGAGATCACAGGTAAGCGTGACCAAGCTACACACTCGTAAGACAATAGCATACATTTACAACCTAATTAACCACATTGTATGATGCTAAGCAGGCGTGTTACTCGGTACGTACAAGCCTGCTGAATCATACAGTGTGCCCAAGATAAAATTGTGTATAAATTGGTAATTATTCCTACTAAATGCGCTACAGTCGTTCTCATGTACACAATGTGCACCTACTATAATAAGAGTTGTCACACCCCCTTGTTTCATTAAGGGGGTATAGGACTGCTGGAGCTTTGAAAGCAATTATATTTTTCTGGGTGTGATTACAATGAGCGTACTTGAGATAGGCGAATTATATTTTAGTACATGTTTATTGGACTCAAAGTGAACCCTCAAGAAAATATCGATGAACAAAATCTTGATAAATATAGAAATCCGAAGCTATTGAATTAGCACAGGTTTTTGCCGAATTCGTAGCTGGCCCGCATGATAACTCAAAAGCCAAGCCACTTAGAGAGCTGAAATTTTCACGGAATTTTTATGATACCTTTGTGCATGGTGTGAACCAGTCTCATTGATTTACAAAAAAAAAAAATGTCAAAAATATTCGAAAAAAACGAATAAAATTTTTCGAATTTATTAAAAAAAAATCCTGTCTTTCGTTCATAAAATCCCTCACAGAATTTTGCCGTTGATGCGACTGGTTCACACTGTGCACAAAGGTATTATGAAGATCTCGTGAAAATTTCAGCTTTCTCAGTGCCTTGGTTTTTGAGTGATCATGCGGGCCAGCTACGAATCTGCAAAAAAACCTGTGCTGATTCAATTTCTATATTTATCAATATTTTGTTCATCCATATTTTTTTTGAGGTTCATTTTGAGTCCGATAAACATGTACTCAAATATAATTTGCCTACCTCGAATACGCTCATTGTAATCCCACCCAGAAGAACATGATTGTTCTAAAGGCTCCAGCAGTCCTATACCCCCTCAAACGTCTCACGATCACAGGATGACAGACTGCCCATTCTGTTGTGACAATGGCTAAATTAAGGATGACAAGCTTTTTCACCTAACACCAACCAATTAAGGTAATTAGTGTTTGGCTGACGATTTAATATTAGGTCTTATCGGTCTGTTTACTTTGTATTGAATGTGAATTTCATTGTATTCAATTTTTACTTGCATTGTATTTGTCTGTTATAAGTTCTTTTCTTTCTTACTATATTGACTTTCATCACAACGTAACTGTATACAATGTTAGATTTACTAAACTGTTTGTCATAATTTTTAATTTTTTCAATAAACAGCCTCTGATGAAGGCAGAACACTACTGCCGAAACGTCAGGCAAAATTGACTCCAAAATACATGACTCGACTGGATTGATTGAGACCTTCCTCTAAAAAACATGAAAAGATTTTCATATTATCATCGTATGGTAGGTAGATACACCTGAAGAATCGCTATACCTAACGAGCAACGCGTGCGTGCGCGCTCATCCAGCTAATTACACGTTCTCATACATATGATTATTACCACCCGAGTAGGCTGACGTTGTAGCCATCATCATCAACCATTGTTTACATCTACTTCTCCACGCGGATCATAATTGAATACCTGCGAAGCGTGAAAACACTCTGACTGCTCACATGATTCCTCCACGAACCCCTCATCACATATATTTCCCAGCAAGCCTGCTGTATATATAAACTAAAGCTCCAGTCAACGTTCAAACACTCGGTTACATTTGTACGTCGACTCAACGGTGCGCTCAAATCCTAATATACAAACAAGCAAATATGGCAGACGACATTCTTATACGTATGGAAAATAATCTTAACGAACAGTATAAAATAATGCTAAATAACACCAATCCAGAAGTATGTCAAAGGTTCATGAAGAATTGTGATGAAGTCGTAAAATGATTGTATACACAATTAAAAACAATACGCTTCTCCGGAACCAAACAGACTTGTGAAACTCGTATACGTAGAAAGAGGAATTATAAGACAGTGATTGCTCAACAAATTTTGGTAGGCGGCGGATTGAACTCAACGACGCGGAAAAAACCTAAAGCATATATCTGGCATGACAATGATTCAGCTTTCGCTAACCGTATTGGAACCGGTCTCATCACAAATCCTAAACACATCGACGTTAAACAATTTCTCAACGATGGTAAATCCACAATCTGAAGAAATATGCAGAAAAAATATCGGTGCGTCAAAATTTATCTAGTGTTTTCCGGTGAATTTGTGACAAAGGAAAATACAGACATAAAATACTTTCATACGCCTTCGAAACAAATCATATTTATGAGCGACTTGAGGTAGTTGTTCCGGTACAGTCCCACCAAACGTGGGTTTCAGAGAAGATTTTGAATACATCTCGATGGGAAAAAATCTGAAAAAAATTAAGCATGTAGAAGATCCTCGGCAGATTGATTTTGCATAATAATTCAAAAAAGTTATTGACAAATTGATAGAAAAAACGTTCAAACATGTAGTTGTGTTCCGTTGAAGGATGTAAGAATAACGTCGTATTTTCGTTCCCTGGTAATATGGATATGAAAAAAAAAAGTGGCTAGAAGCTATTCGGAGACCGACGTTCATCCCGAAAAATAGACGTGGATTGTGCGACCATTATTTTAAATACGAAAATTTCGTACACGAAAGTCGAGATGGAGGTATGTATTCATGAATACGTGGTCTACTGTCCTACCAAACTCCATCATCGTAGTGAATTCTGTCAATTTGTATTGTAATTGTTTCTTACTGAACATGTGGACGGAACCCATTTTGGTATGATTTAAAAATGCTCCTGTTTTTTTGAATTTCGAAAGGATATAAGTGCTAGAAAACGCCGATTGATGTCAAATAAGTTAGTGGAACCGGGTTATTGTGCGGATGAATCCGACTCCGATGAAAGTTTTGAAGTCGAAGAACCCGCATGCATTTCTGAGGGTATGTACACTGTTAAAAATGATTGTGAACTTACATCACATTTACTACACATTAAAAGTTTCGCAAAATTACAAATGTGGCGTAGAAAAGTAAATTGCTAAGCTTGTTCTATAAATTTACAAATAAATTCTTGATTTTACTCAACCTTCATAAGAAAAACACAAACTTGTACTTGAATTCGCTAAATTGTTTAGTAAATTTGAAGTATATTTGTAACTTGATTTTACAGGAAATGTCTTGTAAATTCACTAATCATACGTATGTGAATAAAACTTCCAAACTATTTAGTAAATTCACAATAAACATTTTTTACAGTGATATACCACGTGCTTTCGTGAACAGTTTCCTAATAATAATTATTATTCGAATTCAAACTGAGTTCATTGAAATGCGTTGAAAACCAATAATAAATGAATGAATCAAATAACAGTAAAAATTAAAAATTAAAAAAAAATTAAAAATAAGAAATGAAGAAAAAAAAATAATAATAAATGAATAATAATAAATGTACGTATAATAAAATTAATTCCAAATCGTAGTAATAGTTCACACCTATAAATCCTTTCATCAATCCCAGAGAATTTTTGGAAGAAAATCTTCGTACCGGCCCGATACTAGTGCCTGACCAGATCTCGGCTAGGGCAAATCGCGCTAGTGTCACTGGCCAGGAACTTAATGTTTCCCCGTGACACTATTGGCTGGATTCTGGCCAGTTATACCGACCCGCGCCTGACTTGAAACAGGGCTGACTGGTCGGGACCCGACCAGATCCCGATATAAATTTCTACACGGGAAGCGAGGCGTCAGAATAGTAATTCATATACGCTATCCAGTCTCAAGCAAACGCCGATACTTGTACAGCTGCCGGCTTGTATTCTGGATGAATGTTCTTTTGGCGACATTTCGTTGACGTTTATTTATTTCATTTGTAACCTGGGATTTGATTTTCTTTTAACTCACCGCGCAACATCCACGCACATTCGCTGTTTGTTCTGATACTTCAAATATATTAGCCATATCCTCAATATTTAGTGGACTTAGATTATAAGTAAGGTCGAGAATTTGGTCTTTTTAAAAGAGACAGACAAAAGATGGGAGGAGCTAAAATTTTTAATTGGTTGAATTTTTATAGATTTGTATTTGTTCATTTGAATCGAGTGAAGCGAGCAATGAAACAAAAATACGTTTTATCAATCCAAAACAAATATAAACTATTCACATAACTATATATACAGTGAATATTCGTATATGTTATAATCCCAGTATGTTAAATAATATTATTTCAAGCTGTCTAATGAAGTCTTATTTTTTGTCTTACAATGAAGTCTTACTTTTTCTCTTAAAATGAAGTCTTATTTTATGTCTTAATATGAAGTCTTACTTTTTGTCTTAAAATCAAGTCTTACTTTTCTTTATTTCTTATGGACGAAAATGTCTATCATAACCCGAAAGAAAGCCACCGTCGGCATATACGATACGAGCGTAGATTGACAATAGCCAACGCATTGGAAAAACATCAACCGATATTTGAAAAACTAGAAATGTTGAACGATACACCCGATGATATTTTAAAAGCAGGCAACTTGAACAATGCGCCTAGCTCACACCTTCTCCAAAAAATATCGAGCGAGAACCATTCCAAGTATGACCTTGATGAAGATTTTATAACATTTATGTTAAAATCAATCAAAGAACAACAAAAAACTATAAGAGGGGAGCACATTAACGGATACATCCGAGAATTCTCACACGGAGGGAAAAGAATGGTAAACTTGTTGTATCTTACTTGCTTGGCGAATTTTATACATGAATACGTGAAAAGATAACAGTCAGTCAATAAATTTTAATTTCCAGTCCCAGAATTTTTACCATTCAGAAACGTAATTTTTGCGGGTAAAACAAGATACAACAAGATTGCCGTACAGAACGGTAATTTTTCACGGACTTCTCCATAATTTTTATAATTCTTTTCTCTTCGTGCAGTACAACCATTCGGTATCGTCTTATTTAGCAAGAAACAGATTCGCTGTGTGCTCGCAGATACTCGTAAATTGTTTAATTTTGATGCAACGGGCTCTCTAATAGCACAACCCAAAAAAATCAATTCTGCTACAACAGTGTATTACTACGCACTCATTTTGCCAGTATGTAATCATTTCGGGTCACTTCTCGTCGCTGAATTTATACCCGCAAAGCACGATATTATTACGATCAGACATATTCTCGACGTTTTCTGCGATAATTTGAAGAAAATGTCTGCACGACAAGTTAAGAAAATTGAGACCTATTTTAGCTTAGCGCTATTGCAATCAGCTTGTAGAGCATTCAATAACATACCGTTATCGGCGTACATGAAGCTCATGTTTGATACGGACGAACGAAAATTCGAATCACAAGGGAAAATAACAATTATACACATTTGTTCATCACACTTCATTAAAACAGTCATCCACAAAATCAAGAAATGTTTCCCCAGTCATAAATATCAGAAAAAGGAGCGTTCTGTTGCGGCATCAGCTCTTTTAGCAAATATGATACATTGCAACAGTATATCCGCCGCTGTGAAACCTTATGAATCATTTGTCAAAATCTACGGCTCAGAGTTTAAGTCTACTGATTTTGATGAACATTTGGAATCAGTACAGATTCAAAAGCATATCGATATCACCGATGATCCCATTCCGCTTTTTGAACACGCCGCAGTAGAGGAGAATGCATGTGATCGGAAAAGTTCACCATCTTATGTATCAAAGTTTTGGCGAGATTAAATCAGATGTATTGAAAATTAACAAAAGTACATCACTTCGTAATGAATTTTACTCGAACGAATTTTTTAGGTATGTAAGTGAACTTTTGTTGATGTACTTTTCTCTATGGTCAGATGTAGGTATTGTAGAATTCGGCTTAACTCGTGACAGTAACGCGTCTATAGAAAACTACTTCAAAATCCTTGTTCAGTCCCAATTATACTTAGTTCGTGAATATAGATTAATTAGAAAATAGTTGATAAATAATCATCGGACTGACTCATGGGATTTTCCATTCCATGGGGGGAGGCAATCCCAGGCCAGGTCTGACCCTCGGGTATTTCCAATGCCATAAAAAAGCGCACATTTATTCCTCGTGAAAATAACCATGCCTGGAAACATAGAAAGAAGGACAAACGCTGGAACACGTTCTGCGACTCTTGATTGTCTATGAATTTGGGACTTTCGAATTTCCCCAAGTTTATGGCTTTCAGGTGGTCGCCAGACGCGGCGGTCACTCGGCGGCCCGCTAAGGGTCCCACGCTGAGGGCCTCGCGAATGTGACGTAGGCGACGTTGGGTTTTTCCAACCCCTACCAAACCACGCATGGAGGTGTATCTGGCATTGCCTCCCACCCTCTCGGGTTCAGGCCCAAACGCACAGGCTAATGTAGCTCAAGTTGAAATAGAGAAGGCAGTCTTCGTCGAGTATTCGCCTAGTAATACATCCCTCCGCTGCGGTGCACTTACGCCCCCGGAGTAGCGACTTGACTCAATGAATACACTTATATTCTTTTATCATATTGCCTATAGGTCACTTTGCCTAGGTGTAATTTTACAGTATTCATACCTTCAATCGGTTATTCGAATCTTTATTCCTAATAATTTGACTCTTATATATAATCGTTATTTGTAATGTTAATAGATGTTGATAAATTACTTTGTTATTGAAATATCATTGCATTACTTCAACACGCACAGAGAAAATATATACCGATGCAGGATCACCTAATCCTGATAGCACTTCATCAAACAATCCTGATGGTGAAACACGTATTCCCGCTCCTCGATTTATGACTAAGAACTACAAACTTATCGAGGGAAACTGAAAGAGCTCAGTTTCTCACTCAACACCGCCAGAGTTGAGAAAAGGCGCAAGAATGATGTAGAATTTGAAAATTCTGCAATTGAAACGTGGAAAAGGTCTAAGCGAGGGAGGTTTAACCGCTTCTTACAAATATCAAAATTCGTGGCCCAGACGAATGAATCAGTGAAAGATTCGAAATCGACACAAAATTGTGCAGATTTCGAGACCGCTGTTCTCGATTATCCAAAAGATTCACACCTGAAAAGTATTAAATTAGAATCGGTCACTAAATCACATGAAAGTCTGGTAATTCCAGAAATTCCAAAGACTGCTCAGAAGCTAATAATAAAATCTTCAAAAGTTTCGTGGATTATCTTCACCAAACACTTGATTTTCCCCCCGAATTTCGTTCGAATCGGTCGAGTAGTTCTCCCGCAATTCAGGATACAGGTAATAATAATTATTTTGACGGTAAAACACTGACCGCTTCGTAACCGGCAGTGGTAAAATCTCTGAAAGCTTCGTGGATCATCTCCACCAAACACTTGATTTTGCCCCCAAATGTTGATTGAATCGGTCGAGTCGTTCTCCTGCAATTCAGGATACAAACAAACTTTCGGCGTACACACGCACATACATACATGTTGGAAAATGTTAGAAAATGATTGTGTGAGTGACGAAACAGATTTATAAGTTGAAGAGAATTTTTTTTCTCGGTTTCCCGTTTTTCGCGATGACGAATCTAATAGGCACTCCGCTATACGATCGTGCCTAAAAATGAGGCTTTGGAAAACTTGCCAGTTAAAAGTTCCCTGTTACATACTAGATGGCCCATAATTAAACAGGTCATAATTCAACAACTCGAGACAGTTGCACAGAAGCTTGCGAAGAGGAAAAAGAATGCACTGAGTCTCGATGATCTGGTGTTAATTAGATTATTGCCAACATTGCAATCAGATAAATCTATGAAAATAAACTCCATCTAAAAATGTTTATATTCTGAATAATCATAATAATTAATATATATGCACTTTCAGATTCACGAAATGCTGCCGTTTTGTATCTGCTGCAACTATTGATTGGCAATAATGCATGTGATCGGAACCGCAAAGGAGGCGAACCAGCTTAAGTGAACCTAAAATAGCAACCAACAGAAATATAAGATCATTTTGTATGCCGAGTAAAAATAAGTTATTTTGTCTGGAGGATGGTTTCCATTGTGCGAACATATTTTAATTTTTCTTGAAATATTTTTTAGGAAACTGACGATACTGAAATCAAAGCTTCGAGAGACGAGCTTCATGCCATAAGAAAGATACCTTCCAGCTCATGATTTTGGTGTTTGGGTCTTGCACAAAAATTGAGGAGTTGTTCGTGATCGTTAATAACTGGAAATACAAAGTCCCCTCGTGTGTGGATGCACTTGAACGCAGCATTTGACATTGAATTGCCAAGGGATTCATTGATTGAACCAATAAAAGAATTACTTGGCCTAACTAAGCAAGCGCTCCGCGAAGTTGGGTTAATACGACTTTTTGAACAACCACGATGATTGTCTGCGAAGAGTGCAAATTGACTTTCAGAAATGATACCATTTTCATACGACATGTAAATTTAACCCATTCTCACTTACAAATCTTTAAATGTACTGAATTAAATTGTCAGAAATCTTCTGCATCATTGGACTCTTTCCTTAAACATAAGCGTGCCAAACAAAAACAGTATTATTAATGCGGCGTCTGATTCATTCGAGTCGACCTTCAGTTCAGTGCAACAGAATCTATGCAACCGTTTGCAAGCTTTAGGTGCTGGAGACGAATATTCATCCGAGATTAAAAAAGTTTTTAAAGAAATCTACGAACCACTTGGAAATGTGAAAACAGAATAAACAAAGATTTTATCGACTTTTAAGCATTTCGATACTTTCATTGTTCCCATACATTATGAACTTGGAGAAAGGACTGAATTTAAATCAACCCCCACTGAAACTAGTCGTGAACAAGTTCCGGTAGTAGCTCGATATACCATGACATTCTCTGCATGCGGAACGCCAGGGATTCCAACCCAAAATTCGTTAGCAGCAGTTTATAGTAACTTAGTAGATTTTCCTAGTAAAATGACTAAAAATCTAGTGACGTCCAGTAAAAATCCAGTGATTTCGAGTGATTCTACTAGAAACATCTAGTGAGTTACTAGACTGCTGCTAACGAGTTTTGGGATGGTATCCCTGGCGTTCCGCATACAAAGAATGTCACGATATACCTACGAGACGTGTTTCAACAAAATTTTTCGAATTACCTGAAGTATTTGACAAAACAATTAAATACGTAAATTTTTTAAATTCCCATCATGAAATTATGTCAAACATAATTCAAGGTTCTTTTTGGAAAGAAAAGTCTTGGAGATACGAAAATAAAATCGTACTTTCACTTGTAATGTATTTCGTACGATTACGAGAATAATAATCCACTTGGTAGTCATAAAGGTGTTTCGAAATGTGGAGCCGTTCATTTAAGTGTACCGTGCCTGCCACCTGAATTCCAATCGAAAATTGAAAATATTTTTCTCTTCGATCTCTTCAACTTGTTAGATCGTAATACTTCCAGAATTCGATAATTTTTGGAAAAATCGTTCAAGAGTTTACGTGAAATACGAAGGAATATAACCATCAACCTCCCGACCAGTGAACAAAAAATATATTTTGAATTATCCTTGGTTACAGGCGACAATATTATTTTTGGATTTGTTGAAAGCTTTCGAGCAAATAATTTTTGCCGATTTTGTTGAACTGATTTCAAGGTGTAATGTATCGCTAGATGGCAGAATGAATTGTAGAACTAAGATAAGCATGAGAATTATCCATTCAACGTTTGACTATTGTATAGCTATAACATTTACACTAAACGTAATGGATCTGAGCCGGATGTGTTTGACAATGCTAGAAACAGCCAATCAGCGCTCTGGACTACAAAAATCCAGAGCGCCAATTGGCTGTTTCTTCGATTGTCAAACACATCCGGCTCAGAATCCATTACGTTTAGTGTACCTACTTATAATTTGACGATTCTCAATAAACGAGTAAATATAAAACTGATATCAATTAATTATTCCCGGAAATTACAAATTGGCAACGAGGAAAGTGGACGTGAAATTTATTGAGTATTTTGTTTTTATTAAAAATTATAAATAATGTCTGATAAGGACCGAAAGAAATTTGATGCTGAAAGAGCACAGTGGTTGGAAAAACAAAAAGTGTTACAGCAAACATGGAAATAGCAAGAAAATTTGGAAGTAAAGTTGCAGCAGAAGCAGTTACAAATTAAACAACAGCAACAACAATTATTGGCGCAACAGGAGCACTTAAATTTACAAAGACAACAATTCGAAGGAGAACAGAAACGTTCAACGGACATTGGGTGAAGTTCAAGTTCAAATTCGAATGTGAATATACAGCAACTACCAAGTATTAGTTTTTTTTCTACAATTGGCTCATTTTCTGAGTTTCGTGTTGGTGAAGATTGGGCTTTGTATCAAGAAAGGCTTAGTCAGTATTTTATAGCAAATAGTATGTCTGAAGAACGTTGCGTATCTGTTCTGATACAATTGGTAGGTCAAGAAGCTTATAAGATTTTGAAAGATCTATGTGATCCGTTTTTGCCAGCAGTTAAGTTATACATTGAACTTTGTGAAATTAAAAAAAAAAACAATTTGCTTCAAGAGTATCTGTGAAAGAATTGAATTTCATAATTTGAGAGAACGTGATTCAGAAACTATCAATGTATGGTATGGTCGTATCAAAAGTAAAACCATTAATTGTAAATTTGATTCTCAGTTGGATGATGAAGCTAAAGACAAATTTGTAACAGGTCTTAAAAGTGGTCCAGTGTTAGATGAAGTTTGTGAGCAGAAATCAGTGGCTCTGCGGCTACGTTGAATACAAATTTAGAAGCAGCAAGGAACAAAGAAGCAACATTCGCTATACGGTGTCTAGGTCACTAACAGTTGATGTACACACGATGTATTTGAATACCGGCAAAGTAGTCCAAACGTCTGGAAAGACAAACAACAAAGAAGTTAATAAAAAGTCTAGTTCACAACATAACAAACAAGGTTTAGTGTAACCTGAATGTAGATATTGCGGGGGTTTTAAACATAGTTTTGCAAAGTGCAAATATAAGACTTATACTTGTAAAAATTGTAATAAAGTACGTCATTTAGCTAAGGTTTGTCGTTCAGGCAAGGGAGTTCCAACAAATCATAATTATTGAGAAGCTGAAAATTGTAATTCAATGGAACTTCAATGGACCAAGATAGTATCAGAGTGTGTGCGGATTACAAAGTTACAGTAAATCGTTATGTCGAAGATGTCAAACATCCTCTCCCAAGAATTGAGGAGTGTATTTGCGGGATTAAGTGGAAGAAAGGGATTTACTAAATTAGATTCAACGGCAGCTTATAATCAATTCGAATCAACAGAAGAGTCTGAAAGGCTGTTAGCCTGGAGCATGACGCAGAAAGCAATTTATACTGTCAATCGTTTGCCTTTTGTCATGAAACCAGCTTGTTCGATTTTTCAAAAAATTTTAGAGAAAGGTTTGCAAGGTGCAGAAGGAGTTATTAATGTTTTAGATAACATTGTAGTAACAGGAAAAAATACAAATGAACATTTAGAGAATTTGACAGTAGTGTTCAAACGATTATGTGAAGCATCATTGAAATTAAATTTAAAAAAGTTTTCATTTTTTCAATCAGAAATTGTATGTTTGGATCATGTTATCGATAAAAAAGGATTGCGTAAGAATTCTGATAAAGTAGCAGCTATTGTTAAAGTACCAAGGCCGTCAAACGTGCAATCCGGTTGAGTCCAAAGCACTATATCTACACAGTAAAAAAGATTAACTTGAGTCAAGAAATTTGTTTTGAAGCACCAAAAATCTCCCGAACGAAGTGAAAATTCTCTGAGACGAATAAAAACTTTCTTAGTCCAAGAAAATTTTCTTGGTTCCAGAGGATTTTTACTTCACTCGAGACATTTTCGGTTGTTCAAAAAAAATTGCTTGGCTCAAGATAGCATTTATTTCTGTGTATATATATATATATATATATCTATATGCCTCTCGAAATAAGAGACAAACCTCCGGCGTGTCTCTTATATCCAGAGTCTAGTGTACAGTAAACCCCTCGATTAATACACCCGACGTATGGAATATCAATAGAATTATCGAGGGGCTATTCACTCTGAGTATGCTCGCCTTATTATACAAATACTCGTCGAGACTCCGTCGATACTCGTCGATACTCGTCAGCACTCGCAGGTACTCACTAAGACAGAGTTTCGCCGAGTATCGCGAGTCTCGACGAGTATTTGTATAATAAGGCGAGCATACTCAAAGTGAATAGCCCCTCGAGAATTATCAACAAATTCTATAACAGCTTCATTAATTATCAAACTATGAATCACATAATTGAGAAAATAGGGATTGTATTTTTTATAAAATCACAATACCAATTGAAGCTGAAAGACGTCGCAAGACGATTGCGGAGAGTTCTTACGTTCCCAAAATCAAAGTTATCAGTTATTCATAATCTGAAAAAAAATATCTCACACAGTGTTACCGATTATTCACAACGGTGTTCGTTTATTTACTGAGGAGACGTATAAGAATATGAGACATAAGAATATCCTCTCGGTGAATGGTTTTGTTTCAATTCTAAATTACTAATGGCCGGTTTCACCAACGTCGAATAACTTTATTCATAGATTGAACTCTTATTCATTGAAAACAAAACACTATTTTACATTGTATTTGCGCCTTTTATTCGATGAATAGCGTTATTCTATGAACAAGAAGTTATTCGACGTTGGTGAAACGAGCCATAGAATGTTCATAATTTTAAGACCCGCAACTTGTCTTGCGTGTTTGGGCGTGAAATAGTTGTAGTGCTACAGTCTGACCCAAATGTAAAACCCATATATTCGTACTAGTCAGCGACAATGTATGGCTCTATGAGAGTGAGAGCCACGAGATATCCACTCGAGAGCAAAAGAGACACGCGCCGCTTTATGTTTCAGTTTTAACTATAAAACCTAAACGAGACGGTCGAAAGCGCTGAATGATGAATCAACCGATTGAAAAGATTAAAATTCACCATATGATATTTTTTTTTGTCGACCTGCTAAGATTTGTTTCCGTCGAGGGATAATTTTGAAACATATTTCTCCACACTTTCCATATCAGCCTGTATATATAAAAATGAACTTTCAATGCTTTATTCTCAGAAATAGAATGGACAAAGGCCGAAACATTTTAACAGGATACGTATAATGCGTCAACATATAGCTCATATAAGTTTCATCAATTTCTTGAGAAAAACCGATATATGGAGTTGCATCGTGGATTCTAGTCATAAGTCTCTACGAAAAAGCTGGTCTTTGCCTACTCTGCAGTCCGGCGCGGCGTCTTCGAAGGGGTAGCTGCGTCGACGTTATCGCTTCAATGGAACTTGTATGCCCACAGGCCCACTAATGTACGCGTTGTGGACTCGAACAGTAATTCCTCGACACTCACTACCTAAAAAATTACACCTCCAATTCTAGTGGTGATGATATTTAAGCCTAGAACTACAAACCCATTTTTTCTACCGTTAAATTACAAACCGGGGAAAATATCTACGCGTTTCTTATTCGTAAAATCGTTCTGGAAGCAGTAATGAAACTCGTGAGTACATGAATCTCTTCATTTTTCTCATGCAGAAGAGAATGCTGAAAAGCAAATTTAATTTCATCAAAGTTCAGTTAATAAAAAATCGATTTGAATAACTGAAAGTGCTAAAAATGGCCAAAACGTCGCTTTTCAAAGTTGGCCTGGGGTAGTTATCCAGGGTGAAAGTCCGACCAGTCGGAGCAGCGTTGAGGTGGCCGCGACTTTGGCACCAAAAACCATTTGTAGACTCGATTTCCGCATGAAACTAACATGTTTTTGAACGTATATGTTGGGAATTGGATTTGAATTTGCGCAGCGTTAGCCTTTTTTGCGTTTGTGGCATCTGGGCTCGAATAATAATCGAAATGTGACACATTTCGACCAAAAGGAGGTGGGCAACTAGGGCTGGGCCTTAATAGTTACTGTGATTGTAATTAAACTATTCCAATCCCTGACGGCTTTTGATATACGTAGATTACCCCGTATGTTTACCGTACAAACACGATATTGGTATAAGGATTGTCAGAAGACCGTAACAACACGTTCTTTTCGCTACATAAACACGGCATTTTTGAGCCGAAAATGAACAAATTTTAAAAGGTAGGTATTTCCCAGCAAACCAATACATCACTGATACATAACTATAAGAGCACATCTAGAGATCGGAGTAATGTAACATAGTTATGTCTATGATATGCGACATATCTTTAGAATGTAACATATTGTTTACATAACATAAGATGCATGAATGATACGTAATATTGAGGGCGTCACGAAGTAACAATGTAATGTAACAAAGTTACGTAGAGGAGAAATAACATAACTTCAATTCCGTGATGTATCATGTACATTACATGAGACCCACAAGTGATACCTAAAATTATTCAAAATCATTCTCAATTGGATCGAGTGAATTAAATAATATATTCAAACGAATATGAAACTAATTTCTTCGAAATTCCTTTATTTGCAAAAACACGGAAGTCCCATCCCAGTGTAAATTTAGCGTGTAAAAACCTTGTATCTTATAAAATTAATTCATAATAAGGGTTAAAATACTGTGATTCATTATACTTCACCCTTAATAAACCTCAAAGTACATTATGTTCAATATTCAGATGAAATAGTTATTGAAAAAAAATTTTTATTAATAATATCGAGTTTTTTTTGTTATTCCTGTAAAGTAGTGATTTATGAGGTACGAGGTTTTACCAAAGTACCGTCGATACATACGGTACGAACTTTGTTCATTTTCGGTGCAAAACTACCGTTTACACGTACTGTAACAATGGTAAGAGGGTGACCAGCTGGTACATCCACGGTAGTTGAAGGTATATTGAGTGTATATCAAAAGCCGTCAGGGATAGGTACACGATCGAGATAAATGTAGACCCAGCAAACACAAAGTTATATGCACGTAACTGGTACATACCATGAGAGAAACATAAAATAATAACTTGAGTTACATACATGTTACATCATTTTTATGTAACCGAGTAGCAAACGTTTGTGATACCTCGCGTGGCTGTGAGTTTGAATTACGTACCAACGACGTACCCACTGCGATGTCCACGATACGTACCCCCTGTATAACTGAAGGGTGATTTTTGCGCTACGTCGCAAGTATGTAGTTTTCAGCACATACCGAAGAGATCCCCGAAGTGATATCCACGGTATGTGCCTCGTGTGTAACCGAGACAAGCGTTTTGCGCTACGTCGCGTGGCTGCAGTTTTCAACACATACTACGTACGTATCCAACGGGATATCCACGGTACGTACCTCGTGTGTAACCGAGACAAGCGTTTTGCGCTACGTCGCGTGGCTGCAGTTTTTCACACATACCACGTACGTATCCAACGGGTTATCCACGGTACGTACCTCGTGTGTCACCGAGACAAGCGTTTTGCGCTACGTCGCGTGGATGTATTTTTGAATATATACCGAGAACGTGCCTAGTATGATGTACATGATACGTATATCCCGTGTATAACCCAGAGGTGTATCTCGCGCTACGTCGCGAGGATGTAGTTTTTAGCGCGTACTGAAAAAATACTTAAAGTGATGACCACGATACGGACCGCGTGTGTAACCTGACAGCGCGTTTTTCGTTACGTGGCGTCGTTGTGTTTTGTCAATATACACTGGAAACATATCTATGAGACTGTTTAAAAAAAAACAAAGTTTTTTTTTCCACTCCCCATCGATGAGGCAATTGCAGGCGGACACAGCGAATAATTTGCACCAAAGCAGGTGTTAAAATGATTTCCTTTGGGCTGGCGCCAAGCATTTTCATTTTTTCCATTCATTTACCACGGGAATTTTTTTCTGCTCCACTTTTCTTCGACTGCACCATTCAAAAAATGTCCGAAACTACTATAATTTGAAGAACGTATGGAGGAATGTGACAAACATAATTCTATGTGAAGATGCATGAAAGAAAAATACCCATATGGACAAAAAGACGATTATTTCACATCATATGAACGTTACATTGAAATTCGCGTGAAATTTCGCTCGAATCATATTTTAATATTACTATAGTAATAATAATAATAATAATAATAATAATAATAATAATAACAATTAATAATATTACTAATATAATTAGTATAATTATTAATATAATAATTAATAAATTAATAATATTTAATACTAATTCAATTATATTAATTATTATTATTACTATTATTATTATTATAATAATAGTAATATTAAAATATGATTCGAGCGAAATTTCACGAGAATTTCAATGTAACGTTCCTACCCAGCAAACCAAAATATGTATCAAATACGTATATATTATGTAACGAATGTTACACGTTATGTATCAAACTCATAAGAAAGTATGTTATTGGTACAGCACGATGTCAGCAACATTGGATGTATCATCAATGTATTAGATATGTGCTGGTGATACATATCAGCGACGGCTCACCGATATATCATAGACATATCAAAGATATGTCAAAGACATGTTGAAAGATGTATCAGATACATATTGGAGATGCATCTGATACAATTAACTATCACACTGGAAAAGCTAAATAAAAAGCCGTTATTATTACTAATTTCCATCATCTATGGTGTATATATGACATGGTAACAATTTATAATCAACCACAGATAGATTAAAACGCATTTTTAGTTCATTCAAGACGACATCATTATTTTGACCTAACCCGGGCTCGAACCATGATCGCTCGGACTCGCTTGGATTAGTAGTCGCACGCTCTCGCCACTACACCACAGTATCGTGTAGTGAATACTGCTAGATTTCTCTATATTTTCGATCTCGCTATCTAACAGCTCTGAAGCGTTTATGCCTCAATTGATGCGTACTATCATGTTAGTCACTTACATACGTTTCAGAAATTATCGCCAGCAGATACGGATATCCTATTTTGCGATGTTTTAATTGCAGAACTAAAGATATTGCACGTATCATAGATGTTATTATGTTATGTGACTCTGTTCCCTGGTGTTGCCATCTCTGTTACGTATCATCCATGGGTCTGATGTTATATATACGACACATGTCATATTTGCAGAAATGTTATGTCCCATGTATGTAACTATGTTATATTTCCGGATCCCTGAAGATGCTTTCAATTTTATGTATCACTTGTGGGTCTCATGTAATGTACATGATACATCACGGAATTGTAGTTATGTTATTTCTCCTCTACGTAACTTTGTTATATTACATTGTTACTTCGTGATGCCCTCAATATTACGTATCATTCATGCATCTTATGTTATGTAAACAATATGTTACATTCTAAAGATATATCGCATATCAGAGACATAACTATGTTACATTACTCCGATCTCTAGATGTGCTCTTACAGTTATGTATCAGTTATGTACTGGTTTGCTGGGTATGATCTGAAATAAACGTCTGTTTGTCCATATGAGTATTTTTTGCATGCATCTTAACATAGAAATATGTTCGTAACATTCCTCCATACGTTCCCCAAATTATAGTAGTTTCGGATAATTTTTGAATGGTGCAGTCGAAGAAAAGCGGAGAAGAAAAAAATTTCCATGTTAAATGAATGGAAAAGATGAAAATGCTTGGCGCCAGCCCAAAAGAAATCATTTTAACACCTGCTTTGGTACAAATTATTCGCTATGTCCGCCTCCAATTGCCTCATCGATGGGAAGTGAAAAAAAAAACTTTGTTTTTTTTTAAACAGTCTAATATCTATAGTAGGATGTCTACGTTACGTACTCCGTGTACAACCGAGAAATGTGTTTCGCGCTACGCCTCGAAATACCATAAGCATTTTATTCTTGTTTTGGATTGGGCGTATACTATGCATTATATGTATGTTCGATTCCACTCAATAGAATACTCATTGAGTAATGAGTAAAGATATAGGTATACTCAATGGTTTACTTCAAGCTGTCACCGATTATGCCGTAATTTTGTATGCCTCCAAGCAATCCTCATTTGCCCCCGACGTAAGGATAGTACGCTTGTCACGTTTTGGTTGGTTTCAGTTACATGAATTAAAGTCAAATACATACTAAGAGGTTTCCGTGAAATATCGCAGTCAGTCATAACCAACCCAACACTACCCAAGTTTTTCGTCTGTTTTTCGCAGGCTGGCCATCCCCTTTCTAATTTTAAACTTTCGAAGTTAAATGATTAAATAAATAATTAATAATTATTAATTAATTAATTAGATGAATAATTTCAATTTTAATTTCAATTTTAATGCTTTTATGATGCATGGATTTCACAAAGCCATTTATTTATTTATTCGATTGATCATTTGTTCATACATTTATTCAGTTGTTTATTTATTTATTCATGCATTCATTCAATTATTTATTTGTTCATTCATTTATTTAAAATTAAAAAGGGGATGGCCAGCCTGCAAAAAAAAGACGAAAAACTTGGGTAGTGTTGAGTTGGCTATAACTGACTGCGATATTCCACGGAAACCTCTTAATATATAGGCCTTCCGTTCACACATTTGCAGGCTGTGAAGACACTTTCGTTTGAAACTCAAATATAGCTCTGCGTGGGAAAATCCCGAAGCATCGTGTAAAACATTTCCTGAAACTGTGGAATCTTCCACGTTTAGCTATCTGCTGATTCATATATATTGCTATATGCAAAATTCTGAAATAAAGATATCCCCATTTGTACTATGTTAAATGTATGTTTAGTGTACAGTCATGTTCATTAGTGGGTTCGCAGTGGCTAACGTTTTTTTTCCGACTTTTTCGGAAAGGAGACTCCATTCTAGTCGTATTTCATGTGCCCATGACCGAACTTATAATAATAATAATTATGACCCCTTATAAAAATAATATAATATTATTTTATTTGATTGTATCTGAAAAAGTCAGAAAAAAACAGTTAGCCATAGCGAACCCATTGATGAACATTTCTGTACTTTCATTCGTAGCTTAAATTTGACTCATGACAGTTCCGTTGATATTTCCAACACAGATTTGAAATAATACTCACGCGATCCTTCAAACCTGATATGAGTGCAATACTACTGTTCTGAAAATCCGAATCTTTCGAAAATTATGGTAGCTAGGATTTTTTAATTGATAGAATATTGTCTAATAAAACTGAATCACAATAGATCGTGGAGTATGCCTATCGGGGAAACCACGTTAAAAAAATGCGCCAAGTACACTACCTCACAGGTAGTGCGGAAATGTGTGCATATTATGTAGAGTACGACTTCTTCAACTTTTGGAATCGCGATATCTCTGGAATAGTGATTTGTAGGAAAAAGAGGTTTGGAACAATTTTTGTAGACAATTGCATGATCTACAAATTTTGTCTGACCTATTTTTGCGATAACATTTACGGTTGACGAGAAAAATGCAAAAAACCGATGCCTTTGATCTTTGACCTTGAATAAATTTTTTAGCTGACGTAGAATCGGTGGGGATTTTTGAAATTCCATTTGTAATAATGTACTCAAGACCTATACCAATTTTTAGCTCTACGTGAATTATAGTAAATTTAAATGTCTATTTGACTGGACTACAACGGAACTTTGACGAATTCAAGTTGAGCTACGAATTATAAGGTATAGGGTACGGCAAACAGTTTCGAGAACTTGAAATGCCTCTTTTGCCTTTTATACAAAGTATCAGCCTCGCGATATGAGCAGTGGCGTAGCGTGGGATCCTGCCGCCCGGGGCAGATGCCAAATTTTCCGCCCCTTTCCCCTACATTGAGAGAAAATTTAACTTTCAAAAACAAAAAAAAAGATATTTATTACAAATTTTTATTTCATTAATTTTTTTCGGACTTTGCCGCCCCTAGCAAAGCGCCGCCCGGCGCGAGCGCCCCCTCTGCCCCCCCCCCCCCCCCTTCGCGCTACGCCACTGGATATGAGTTAATATTAAAGAAATCAACAAGAAATACGGATGATATTTTTAAATGTAGCATATGACAGAAGTCGTAACCTAAGGCGTCAAAAGACAGAAAATGACGAAAATTTGATCTAATAAAGCTGGCGTAGGTACTACTACTGATCCTCGGGGAGTAGAAGCTGGCCTCGAGATTACGTTTGACTCGTACGCTTGGCGTCCGACCCTCAACGGAAGGCTCTACTGAAAATTCGTCTGATATTAGTTTTAAAAATCGTATTCTATAATCTAAGGAGGAGAAAAAAAATCGTGTTTCATTTATTTCAGCAAGGATCTCATCGCAAAGTCTTTCAGTGGGAGAATAAAATATCAATTATTATTATTATTATTTTTATTTCGTGTAAAATTAGGCATTAAATTAGTCGAATATTGCATCTCACACGAAACACATATAACCGGACAGAGGTATATAGGCCCCTTGCGTAACATACAGACACGCTACTGGTGTGCGTTCATGACAGTTCTATCATGACAGTTGCTCTAACTAGTCAACCGGTATCGATATCACACATGATCGCATCCTTGTTGCGTTGTTTTGTCTCAGCAATCGAACGCTGTGATTCGTTGGAATTTTTCACCCACTGATTTGACTAATAATCTAGCATGATATTAGGTATGAACAGAGTATTATTGTGAATGTAATTCTGTAAAATCGATGGAATTTTTTTTGCTGAAATATTTTGTATACAGGTCTTCTTTGACTGTCATGAATGTGCGTTTTAATGATTTATTAGCGCAATTGACTAGATGTGTGTGTATCGATGCCATTTAAGCTCACTTCCGCCCAGTGCTTCTATCCGGTACCTCAGATCCTAAGATCCTACCATCCTTAACGTCTCCATTGTCACTTGTAGTTGTAGCATCTCAAAGACTCAACTTGTCATTCAAATTTGCATCTATTGCACTAATCTGATCCTAGATTTAGTGGCTTGGAGCGTCTGCAACCTTGATCTATCAAGATCTGCACCCATCGGCCCACAGACAGGAAATTCAGGTACGATTTTCAGTGCCTCGTGGCGTTTTTTTTATCGGTTGAAATTTGTACCCATCGGCCAGCAAGCGAGTAATTCAGTTAGCATTAAATACGTACATCTCCACATTTCACACGGACATATATGAGCCATTCCACGTCAGACCGGACAAAATAAATCAAAAATTGACCTCGATGTTACCGATTTCGCTCTAATTTTTTTTACGGGTTCTATGGAACAAATAAATTCATGAAACAATTTTTCGTTTTTTTTTTGGCCCCTATTTTCCAAGTTACACGGGGGTGAAATTCAGCAAAAAGAGCCAAAAATCGAAAACATACTCCCCTTCAAACGGTCATATCATTGATTGTATTCAACCTAGAGACTTCGTCCAGGAACCATTTCAAAGCTGTTGAATGACACTATTTTTATATATTTATTTTATCCTGCGGTAACAAACAATTCTATTTGTTATAAACAAATATATTATTCAAACGTGATTTTCAGAGTGAGGGCCACGCGATAGAATTCTCAAAAAAATATGAGCGTATTCCTTGATCAATTCTCTATAAAATCGTTAAGTCAAAAGGATGGAGAAACGATGGAAACTAGGTGAAAACGATTTATTTATAAGCGGCGGCGCGCGCTGTCACGGAAAAACCGTACCCGAGCCGGGTCTTGCAGCGGCGGCGCGCGCCGTCGCTTATAAATCAATCGTTTTAACATGGTTTCCATCGGTTCTTGATCCTTTTGACTCAACGATCTTGTAGAGAATTGATCAAGGAACACTCTCATATTTTTTTCAGAATTTTTACGCGTGGTTCTTGCCGTGAAAACCACGTTTGAATATTGTATTTGCTTATAACAAATCGAATTGTTCGTTATCGTGAAATTTAATAAATATATAATAATACTGTCATTCATTAGCTTTAAAATGGTTCTTGGAAGAAGTCTCTAGGATGAAAAAAACCAAAGATATGACCGTGTAATATGCCCACCGATGCTTTCTTGTGCTAGCCACACGTACCCGAGCCGGGTTTTACGGTGCAGCGCGCGCCGTCACTTATAAATAAATCGTTTTCACCTAGTTTCCATCGTTTCTCCATCCTTTTGACTTAACGATTTTATAGAGAATTGATCAAGGAATACGCTCATATTTTTTTGAGAATTCTATCGCGTGGCCCTCACTTTGAAAATCACGTTTGAATAATATATTTGTTTATAACAAATAGAATTGTTTGTTACCGCAGGATAAAATAAATATATAAAAATAGTGTCATTCAACAGCTTTGAAATGGTTCCTGGACGAAGTCTCTAGGTTGAATACAATCAAAGATATGACCGTTTGAAGGGGAGTATGTTTTCGATTTTTGGCTCTTTTTGCTGAATTTCACCCCCGTGTAACTTGGAAAATAGGGACCAAAAAAAAAAACGAAAAATTGTTTGATGAATTTATTTGTTCCATAGAACCCGTAAAAAAAATTAGAGCGAAATCGGTAACATCGAGGTCAATTTTTGATTTATTTTGTCCGGTCTGACGTGGAATGGCTCATGTATGGGACTTAGGTACACAGCTGATCGTTTGGCGTACTTGGGGTGTAAAAACCTCTAACAATTGATTCAGCAAAAATAGGAATCCTAGAAAATGAGTTCTCACTTTGATTTTGTAGAGAATTTCCGCCGCTACAAGAGGTTTTTTTTTGTTTTTTTATAGAATTAAAACTGTGCGTGATTTTGGCGTTGAAACCCAAATTATTCATAGTATTTCATTATTTAAATAATCAGTGGTCAACTTGGTGTGGACGGACATCTTTTGATATATTGTTCAGAAGAATTTTTGGAATCGATGGATACCTTTTTCAACGCCATAAGACTAATTTCGGAGTTATATTCCAGATTGACCGGACTAATGGTTTAGTAAATTTGTGAAAATAGTCATAGCATTTGGTATAATTTTATCAAAGTCATGAGTGATGAAGCCCAGAGATTCGCAGTTGTGCGATTTGGAGATGGAACTGTGTCTAAAATCCCCATAATATGGCTGTGCGATGATAACACAATGTGTTGGTGGCCTTCCACAAAGAATGTTTCTACACATATTCTCAGAGAGAGCAGCCCAGGCAAAGATTGGAAGAAACATGAAGTTGTCAAG
This sequence comes from Tenthredo livida, assembly GCA_963992785.1. Taxonomy (NCBI): domain Eukaryota; kingdom Metazoa; phylum Arthropoda; class Insecta; order Hymenoptera; family Tenthredinidae; genus Tenthredo; species Tenthredo livida. The sequence goes on along the minus strand of OZ023069.1, from coordinate 24,271,361 downwards.
ATTGAATGTTATTGTGGTAAGTATGAATAAATTAATACAGAAAGAACACACAAAAATACTACAAAAAGTTTTGTAAAGCCCAAGATTTTCTCTGCATGCATAATGCTATGCCTTTTTTTCAAACTGTCTATGCAAATAAATTTTAACAATGAGGAAGTTATTGATCCCTCGAGTCAAATAAAGAATTTTTTTTCCGGCCTTAAGTTTCAGCGAATGGGTTCTTGCTCACATCAGAAACTATATTTTATTCGGAAAAAACGCCTGTGTTATAAACCACATGGTAAGAAATAACAGAAATTTCAACAGAAACGTTAGGCCTGAAAAAAGATTCTTTATTTGACTCGACGGATCGATGACTTCCTTATTGTATTCATCATGCCGAGTGATAGCTTCAACACTGATCAAATAAATTTATTTCGCTACTCCAGATTCCCGTGAAGCTGCAAGAAAAAAGGCTGAAGACATCAACTTCACTGATTCCGAAGAACCGGAACGTAGAGGACCAGGACAACCGCAAATACAAAATAAATCATCCTCAAATAGAATGTATATTGATTCGTCGGATAGTGAACTGGAAACACGTATGTATATAGGGGAAGGTAGGGCAAAACGGACCGGGAGGGCAAAACGGACCGTAGGGCAAAACGGACCGAGAGGGCAAAACGGACCGCCTGAAAAATTTATTTTGAATTATTATAAAAAATTCAATGATGCATCGTAAAGTTAACCCTCGAACTTAGAAATATTTTGAGGTAGGTTTTAGTCAATCACGTCGAGTCAGACTCAGTCAAGTCATCGCAAACGACTAGAAAGGATAATTGACTCGACTAGATTGACTAAGACCTACCTCAAAATGTTACTCAGTTCGAGGGTTACCTTCACAATGCATGATTGAATTTTTTATAATAATTCCAAAGAAATTTTTCAGGCGGTCCATTTTGCCCTCTCGGTCCGTTTTGCCCTACGGTCCGTTTTGCCCTCCCGGTCCGTTTTGCCCTATCTTCCCCTACTTTTATACACGTATCGATAGACCTTGTGGGTCTTTGCCATTTTATGTGGATGATAAAACGCCACTAGAACAAAATCTTATGTGTTAAAGTTTGCCTGGCACAACAAGGCGATGGCTCAGTCGAATAACGCAGTATCTCGCGAGCCACTCCGAAACCGCTCTGTAGTTATACGGCAAGTCTATAGCGCTACAGATCGATTTCGGAGTGGCTCGCGAGATACTGCGTTATTCGACTGAGCCATCGAAGGGGCTTTGCATACAGAACATCGGCTAGATTTTGCCATTTTTAAACCCCCTCGCTCCCATTAGATTTAGTCGCTTCACCCCTTCCACCACTTGAATTAATTTACATGGAAAATATGCAAAAATACTGATATATTACAGTCCGCTCTGATAATAGGGCTGGCTACGGGCGGTTAGGAGAGTATTTTTCCTGGAACTCTGGTACCCCCCACCGTCGAAATTCACTTTGCACTCCGGTAATAGGGCCGCTGCGAAATTATACGCTATATCGGCCCTATTGACAGAGACGAATATGAAACCCGAGGTGAGCCAGTAGTGGGGGTTGAGCTCGAGCGAGAACCTGGGGAACCGGCCCTATTGATAGTGGCTCTATTACCAGAGCGGACTGTATATGATAAAATGTAAAATTGCACTCGTTATAAAAAATTTAAATACGTACCTTGAATAGTTTTTACCATAAATATTCTTACAAAAAATAGCCCCAATTGAAAATATCGAAATTCAGTTGTTTCTTTGAGTGTGACCGTCACAATCCTTCAGATATCCCTTACTTCCTTTACCACAAATAGTCACATGTTTGGGAACCCCCCCCCCCCCCCCCGTATAGCACGGACGTTCTTCATGAAATACCCCTGAGCACAAAAAATCGCAGTTGTTGAAGTTTTATTCAATTAATATTCAAGGTACTCTTCAGGCCCCACCTTCTTTGAATAACAACCTCCTACGTATGATCACTCCGGGCCCATCGTCAACTCCAATAAGTAGTGAGTTTTTAATTGATCAATTAATGATACTCGAAAATGCTGATAACAATTATGCTGTTGATTTGTTGTATCTTGAATTTTGGGAGAAGATATTATTACGGATGGACAGTCGTAGAATTCGTAGATTTGTATGAAAATAAGAAATTGACGTCTCGGCATGCTCTCAAAATGAATTCAGTATTCAGATCTTACTATTGTACCACATCCAGTTGATTCTGCACATGCTGAATAGCCCGGTATGAAATTGTTCTATGAAGGCAATGATTTTGATTTCAAAAGGTTTACAGTTGCCTTACAAGAGTTAAGGAGGTACATACACCTCTAATATAATTTTTTTCAAATTACTGCTACGCTCTGAGAGAACATTCTAGTGACTCAGTTTTTCGACAGTTGATTAGTGCTATTTTGATACATAGTTCATGATTCTTCCAAATTTTATGTCTTCCGCTGAACATAAATTTAGTCCATGGAAGAAAAAGCAGTTGTCGTAGGATGCAGGTTGCTGCGTTGGATTAAATTTCTTTCACTTTTGAGGAAATATTCTTTATGAATGTAATTTCGGACAAAACCAATAATATTTGATGAATTGAGGTTTTAGGTATAGAAATGTTTGATTGTAAGAATTTTTTCCATCATTCTGGAAAATATGTTTTGAAACCAAAAATTTCTATGTCTAAAAATTACATTCATCAAATATTATTGGTTTTGGTCCGAAATTACTTTCATAAGGAATATTTTCTCAAAAGTGGAAGAAATTTCATTCAACGCAGCAACCTGCATCCAACGACAACTGCTTTTTCTTCGATGGACTGAATTTACGTTCAGCGGAGGACATAAAATCTGTAAAAATCATGAACTATGTATCAAAATAGCACTAATCAACTGTAGAAAAACTAAGTCACTAGAATGTTCCCTCAGAGCGTACACGGAGAAAAAAAAACATCAACCAGTGATGCGCAGGGCATTAATGTAGTCAATGTAGTACTCAGAAGCATACATTATTCAATCAAACATCACGGATTACTTCTACGACAGCAATAGTTACTTTCGTCACATAAATGCGTACTGTTAGAAACTGTAGTGGCAGATGATTCGCACATCACGGCAAAAGCAGCAATAGTTAATCTACAAACATCGTTCACTAATGTCACAACGATAACCAGTCGTGTCATAACCTCACGCGCAATCGTACTGCGCATGGTTTGCAATAATGAAACTAAATTGAACAGTTAGGCTGACATCTCATGTAGTGAGGTTATGTCATGTTATAAATAGTAGTTGCTAAACTTACCTTAAAATATTAAAATTAAACAAACAATTAGTTTTAAAAACACTTAGGTGTAATATTATGTCACATATTTTTAATTAATAACGTCAACAACAAAATAATTCTTACGCATGTGACCATGGTAATTCTAGTGGGATCGGGATGTCTTATAGTGGAGGATGCGCAGTACGATTGCGCGTGAGGTTATGACACGACTGGTTATCGTTGTGACATTAGTGAACGATGTTTGTAGATTAACTATTGCTGCTTTTGCCGTGATGTGCGAATCATCTGCCACTACAGTTTCTAACAGTACGCATTTATGTGACGAAAGTAACTATTGCTGTCGTAGAAGTAATCCGTGATGTTTGATTGAATAATGTATGCTTCTGAGTACTACATTGACTACATTAATGCCCTGCGCATCACTGGTTGATGTTTTTTTTTCTCCGTGTAGCAGTAATTTGAAAAAAATAATTTTAAAGGTGTATGTACCCCCTTAATGAGTAAAGGACTTCGAAATTATACAACTCATATTTCATATGGTGTTACAAAGGGAGCAGAGAAATTCAAAAAGAAATTCCTTGTTGGATGATGAACGTAATAGTGCTTTACCTAATTGAATCAAGTGTATCATAAATTGCATAGAAAATAACATTCTCCAAAGTCAGTTACTACTTTTTGTATTTGGTTCTAATGCTACTTTATTCCCTTCATCTTAAGGATGTTTGGGCAATACACTCCATTTCAGCTAACTTTAAAGTGGCGTGGAGTGATTTTTATGGAATATGGTTTTATGGAATTTGCTGAATGTGAAATAAACAAATAGTACTGAGAATTTCCTACAGCCTTGGCTAACATTTCATTAAAATTAAAACGATTCAATAACGAAAAATATATTTATGCTAACTAGTATTTATTACACAATTAGATGGTGAGACAGAAAGTATATGAGATTTCAGGTATATGCATACGAGCCTGTAGTATTTTGGAAAGTTTATTCTGTATTTCTATATCGTTTCAGATGCGGTGCAACAGATAGATAATCTTTCAGATGCGGTGCGACAGATAGATAATCATACTTCTAGCCTTGTGACCACAACTATTGTCCCGAAATCTAGTAATAGAGATAATTCGCAGAACCTCGAAAGTGCCAACGTCAAATCATCAGCAAAGAACTCGAAGACTAAAGACAGTAATAGCTCTTACTTGACTATAGTAAACATTAGTAGTTGAAACTAGTTATAATGGCTCTCCATCTCTTCCCATCGTTATTCATATTTCAATGATTATTGTCGCTATAAAATTGAACATTGTATAATTTGGTATGTACAGTAATGTTCATTAATGGGTTTGCGGTGGCTAACTATTTTTTTTTCACTTTTTCGGATACCATCAATAAAATAATATTACATTATTTTTACAAGGGGTCATAATTATTATTATTATAATTTCGGCTATCAGCACATCAAATACGACTAGAATGGAGTCTCGTTTCCGAAAAAGTCCGAAAAAAACAGTTAGCCACCGCGAATCCATTAATGAACATTACTGTATGTCACCATCCAACCCAAGAACATTAGAATGATTCAGAGTAAGTTGTTCGAAGCATGCTACTGGCTGGCTCTATTGAGAATTACTGACTAGTTGCCATTTTCATTCAACTCTGGTTTGCAAGATAGTGAACTTCTATGGGCTTTCCAATACTGTGTCTTCTTCATCGTTTTTTGATATACCTATTTGAAATCTTTTGTTAACAATAATTCATTCATTCTTCTGAAATGATATGTATGGGTCAAAATCATGGAGGTGGGAAATTTGGGTTGGAGAGGATTTTTGTTATCAAAACTACATAATATCAGAGTCTTGTTGACTCTGATCGATTAATATTGATGGTAGTTAATGCCACATTAAGTCATTTCGAAGAAAATTTTTCCACTTTAACTTTTATTCAATCTAACGTAGTCGTAATATCATTTCGGGAACGCGTCCATGTTACATTTTCTTTTACTCACGTGGAAAAACATATAATGAAATCGACTTTGCAAAAATAACTATTCTAATAAAAACAATATACTTAATATAATGTTTGGGATGATGAGAAATTTTCGGAAAAAATAAAAAAAACACATATTCTTCAGTTTTACCAAATGTTGTCCGAGAAAAAATTCGTCATCCCGTGAACGCAATCATAATCTGTGAAAATATTGCGCGTCTGCCGTAGTGGACGATGCTAACTAGCAGTCATGTGAAATGACAGTGAACAGGTTGCCGGCGTGTTGTCGTTCTTCCGGATTAAATTAATTATTTAATTGATAAGTACAATTCAATTTCATATTTGAGAACCGTACATCAATTCAGCATCATCATGGGAACGCTGTCAACCAATCTGTGTATGCAAATAATGAGAATTTTCATAGAAATCATGATAAATGATGAAAATCCCTCGCATTGTTACCTCAGAAATATCGCTTACGACGATGTGTGTAGAAATTATGGAACAATCAATGTGAAAACGTCATTTCGGGAACGGTCATTTCGGGAACGTGCCCGAAATGACTTTGTGAGGCAAATTCTCCTGCAATTATGTGATTTTTCATTTTCGGAAAGGATCTTTTATTGACAAAAAAATGTATTAGAGATGAATATCCCTTGTGCAAAAAAGATTTCTGAAAAATATAATAGTTTATTCATACATGTCAAGTACATGCTATGCACTACCATCATTCAGGGAACGATGCAAAACTTGAAATGATAAGCAACATGTACTATTACATTCTTACCAATTTAAACTGAAATACCGTAAAATAGGTCCATACCAATGAAATCAAACATTTTTTTTGTATTATTCAAATAACATTCCCGAAATGATTCTTTCTTGCGCCATATTGTCAATAAATTATTCAATAGATAATTTTGTGCGCTGCCCGCTTACATAATGATTGATGAAGAATAGAGCTATGATTTCAGCAAGTAATCTTGACTCTAAACCAAAGTTGAATTTTTCGAAATTTGAATACCAGAATTTTCCACCTCCATGAATTTGACCCGTATGTAAATATCACACGGAATATAATTTCAGAAACTGGACCTGAGAATAAAAATTCAGTGTTTAGGCTAGATGATTTTAGCAGTTGGAAGACCCTACTGAAATTTTGCCAAAAACCATTTTTCAATCTGAAATGATTGAGAAAAGCCGAATTAAAAAACGGATACTTCGGTTTTAGATTACAGTAGAATAGTATGTGTAACAGAAAAAATTTAAACTCTCTACGATGAAATCATAGACGCAAGCAACCTTTGGCAGAGCTATATGCAGGAAATTTTCTCTGCTTACACATTCCTATCTACCATAATCAAGATACTCAAGTCTTGTTTTTTTTTCGATTGAACCTTATTTACAGTTATTGAGAGAATGAGAAAATAGTTTTTATCACAATTTCAGTAGGGTCCCCCGATTAAAAAAGATTATATATAATTCTATATAATTTATATATAATTTATATATATTTATATAGGGCCATTTTTCATATATAATCCATATATGATTATATATAGATACATCATATATAATTGTATATAAATCATATATAAACATATATAATTATATATAAATTTTTTTACCCGGGCCTCCCTTGAGATTGATTCAAATAACATAAGCCTCTATATTTCTTGCCGTGTATGAATGAAAGGAATGGAGTTGAAAGAGTGCTGGCAACTTCTGAGTATAATTTCTTGACACAGTTTATCAAAATATAGAGCCATTGTAGTATGAAAAAATGTGAGTACAAAAAAGTCGGGACCACTACTTGAAATTTCGTTTTCTTTCTGTTCTGGTAATTTTGCTCTGAGTAAGTACGGGAAAGAATTGAATTTGTGAGTTGAGGGCAACCAATCCCTATGGGAATTAAGAACGTCGAAGGACTATATCATTCAAAAGTATTGGTCGTCAGCAGAGATGATTACCGAGAATAAAAACAATATTTTTATGTGGTGCCCTATAACTTATTTAGATTAGATTCTTCATGGTTTTCATACATAATAATTTACTTATAACTGATCTCTCCTTCATATTGCGCTTTACTTGTAATGCTATTATGGTAATAAGATCGGCAAAGATTTTGATACACACTACAATATGTTGCAGTTCCAACTGCCCTAGAGGAAATTTTCAGAGCAATCATGGATATAAAGCTCCAGTTGGATAACTTGACCTTATCGGTAAATGCTAATACATCGAATGCAGTTGATGTATTCGAATCAATCGAAGAGCATCTGCCTATTGGGGACATGGAGAAATTAAAGTCATTCGAAGAAGATATTGCCAATGAAGATAGACAAAAACTATTCGTAAGATTTGTTGTATTTCATTTCATGTATACTCATTCATATATTGATGAATTCTGATGTGATTTCTTAATTCTTACAGAGAAAGTATATTAAATTTATTGGAGGGAACGGCCTAAAAGATGCAATAAACCGGGCATATAAAAGTATTTTTACAAACGAACTTGCAAAGCAATGTTCTTGGTTGGGCTTGCGGAATAACCATAGAATTTCTGAATCCATCATCATTCAGATCATTCAGGGTGAGCTAGTTATAGTACAATGTTTAAAAAAACTTCTCAATGCTTTCAGAATAAAAATTTGTTATATGTAGATGTTTCGTATCAACGATTAAAGTATAAAGTATTTTTAATTTGCTTTGAAATTTGAACACAAAAAAAATTGTTAATCTTGAAGGCTATAATGTACTGCGCTACTCAAGTTGGTGTCCTAATGATAAAATCATTGCTGAGAGGATTGCGTATTATAGGTAAGATTATAGTTTAAGGCATAACTGAATGGACCGTCGGGTGAAAAAGTTAGTCCAAAATGGGCAAGTCTTGTATTTACAGGTCTCGATGGTATAGTACATGTTTGGCCTCTCAAATAGCTAAATAACTTATAAATGAACACTCATAAGTGTTGATCTGCTATTTTCAATATCAATTGAACGGAAATCCTACGAAATTAGGGTTAAATTCGTAGATTTCAAAAATTCATAATTACTAAATTATTAAGTGTAAAATTCTGAAATGATTTATGTATCAGTATTCTATCAAGAACTATCATTCATAAAATTTAAAAAAATTTTGGCCATTTCTGATTATCCATCCAGTTATACCTTAAACAAAATTGATACACCTATATTGATATAATCGAATTTTTGAAAATTTTTCTCGGAAACAGGCCTAAAATATTTCCGAAGGGTTTTACAACTGCTCTAATTGTACTATGTATAGCCTCTATAACTCGTATGATTCATTCAGGTTGTTAGCTTGTAAAAGCGGTTTTCAACAGATTTGTGTGAAATTTCCACAGTAAATTTCACTGGGGGATAGCTTGAAACAAGTTCTACAACATGAGACGAAGTTCATTGACTTTTATCACATATTAGTGATAAAAAAACTCATTGGAGTTTACATTATTTGCATACGTACACTAAACGTGTTTGATGTTGACCAGTATGAAGTTGGCCCCACAGTCTTCTGTCTCTTTCCTTGCCTTTGTAAGCACCTTAGACCATATACTAGTTGAAAGACAAGGAGAGCATCGATCTATCATCGATAGATAACATGTGAATGGACAGAGACACTCTAACACATCTTTTTTTGTTTTTTTTCCTTATGGGTACGACCTCTCTGTCGCTCTAGTATAATCTCTGTTCTCTATCTTTGTCTAGCAACTCGTCAATATCGTCCCAATGCTAAAGCATAGGCAATGCGTGGTCCAGAAGTATATGGTCTAAGGTAAGCACGAAGGATAGAAGGAGACAGAAGATTGTGGTGCAACTTCATACCGGTCAACATCAAACACGCCAAGCGTACATAGGAAAAATGCCAACTTTTATCACTCTAACGTTTTTTATGCTTCAACTAGTCGACAAATTTCACTGAAAAACTAGTATGTTATGAATTGAAATTTGACGAACAATTTGAGACTAGAAACAAACGTATTTACCGTGTAATAAGAAAGATATTGTTAGTTAAATTCAAGTTCATCACCAAATCATAAAAAACGTTAGAGTGATAAAAGTAGTTGGCATTTTCCCTATGTACGTATGAAAATAATGTGAACTTCAATCATTTTTTTCATCACTAATATGCGGTAAAAGTCAATGAACTTCGTCTCATGTTGTAAAACTTGTTTCAAGCTATCCACCAGTGAAATGTCACACAAATCTGTCGATAACTGCTTCTACAAGCTAACAACCTTAAGGAAGGACCCTACTGAAATTTCAACAAAAGCCATTTTTTCGAATGACTAGAAAAAGTTGAGAAAAAAATGCATACTACAATTTTTAGTTTATGGTAGAATGTGTATCGAGCAAAAATTCTGAACTTCTGTGATCGAAATATAGATGCGAAGAAACTCTTGCCAGAAAATCTTCTGCATAGCTATGTTTTCGTCGCAGAAGGTTGAGATTTTCTTCACATTATCTATCATAATCTAAAAACTGTAGTGTATTCCCTATTGAAAAAATCCAGGTGGGACACATGGGAACCCATATGGTTTTGCTGGGCAACCACATGGTTTGGCTGGGAACCTACATGGGTTTGTTGGTCTTCCACACGGTTTCGCTGGGAACCCTCATAGGAGTCTTGGAAATCGATGTGGGGCTTCCAGGAACCTACATAGGATTTTTGTTCACCCACGTGGTTTTGCTGGGCACCCACATGGGAGTCTTGGAAATCTATGTGGGACCCGCAGGAACCTACATGGGTTTGTTGGTCACCCACATAGGACGTCTGGAATCCCACACGGGTTTGTTAGGCACCCACATGGAAGTTTCGGTAAACCATGTGGGACTTCTAGGAACTCATATGGGGCATTGATGACCCTACATGGGTTTGTTGAGTACCCATATGGTTTTGCTGGAAACCCACATGGGAGTCTTCGAAATCTATGTGGGACTCGCAGAAACCTACATGGGTTTGTTGGTCACCCACATAGGACGTTTGGGATCCCACACGGGTTCGTTAGGCACCCACATGGAAGTTTTGGTAAATCACCCAGTAAACACAAAAATAAAAGTCGTCTTAAAGTCGTGGTATAGACATCCAATGTCTCACTTTTGGACGTCCAAATGTCGTCTTATGTCGTAAAGACGTCTTTAAGGTCCTATGGGGTACCCACATCCCACATGGGTCTTATTTGGAGCCCCACTTCCCAGATGGGTTCCCTGCCAAAATTCCCCTGGGAACTGGGAACCTGGGAGACCCACATGGTTTCCCATGTGGATTTTTTTGATAGGGTTAGTATATTGTGTAACAAGGGATGAAACAGTGTAAATGCAGGCCAGGGTGAAGTTGTCAGCCCGAAGCCGAAGGCGAGGGCTGACATCACCCGTGCCTGCATTCATGTTTCATCCCGTGTCACACACTATGTTTTTCATAACATTTGCAAAAAACTTCAGGTTTCAAATTGCTTCCCTCCCATGGGAAGAAAGCAACTGCAAGGGACGAAAGCAACGCTGCTTTCAGACCGCTAATACATTGAAATCGCGATTGAAGCATACGTCACAGCTTTTCGCGGCATTCGCATGAAATTAGCTTGTTTCGACTCGCTAAACAGGCACTGAAAGCTGACGTTTCAGAGCAGATGTTATGAAAACATATTTTTTGGTTGGTCTTTTTCAGTCATATAAACAAATGAAAAAATGGTGTTAGTCAAATTTCCAGTAGTTCGTCCTTAGAAAAAAATTGATTTAGAACAAATTTCAAATGTACAAATCCCCGTTGAAATAACGTATGTCATAATGATCCATACCATTCATTCCATAATGTTGAGTATAATGTGACAAATTATATTTTCAGAAATCCTTCTGCTGCAATACACTACAAGTAATAATCAATGCAGTCGTAAGGTATTCGAAGTGATTTCTTCGGAATGGTTCCGACATGCGAATCAGAGACTCAAGAGACAGAAGTAAGCCATTCGGCCTTGATCTGAGATGAACAGAGAAGAAACTATCCTGCAGAAGGCAATATGAATGCATGATAATATGTATGGGAATTGTAATTCCGCTATAACATCCTTTGCAATTCATTCACCAAACTCTTACAGCATAAAGTATCACTCAAATCATTACCCACCCAGCACATATGTTTCATAGATGTTCATGGGGTATCCTATGTGCTGTATGGGTAATCCAGTCAGTTTGTAAGCAATATGGTCTTGTTTTTTTTTTTTTTTTTTTTCCCTTTGGATATGTTATCGTAAATTTCTCAGTTTGAAGTGTATATATATATTGTTACATTGGGTAAAATCACCCATATTCCATTCAATTTATGAAACACCATCTAGTAGCCTATATGATAAATGACATCCTTTAAAATATAAGAAACTCGGTTGCTGCGTCAACAACGATTATTGTAAAACAAATCAGTCTGTCTTTAGCTCACTACTGAAGCAGACCTGTATTTTCTGAATACATAATCTCATTGCAAAACATATATAATTCCTCTACGATTCACTTTATTTCTCTTGGAGAACCTACATAATAACTTATTAACTCAACGTTTATCTTAAAACGTTACATTGGTGTCAGAATCGGGAATTTCCGAGACCGATAAAGTGAATATTTTGTGGAACCAACTATAAACGAAAAACAAAAAAAAAGAAATGTCTCGTCGACGAGCTACTGCTTCTACTGACGAACCCGCTGGAAACCAGCAAATACCACCTCAAGTCGACATGATGGAGCGACTTTTTCAAGCTTTGGCCGCTCAACAACAAGCAAGCCTTGCGGCTCAAACCGCTCAACAACAAGCAAGCCTTGCTGCACAAGCAGCACAACAAGAAGCAAATTTAGCCGCTCAAAGAGAAAGAGAAGAGCGGGAAGACAGACGCCATCGCGAAGAAAGAGAGGCCGCTTTGGCAGCTAGACGAGAAGAACGAGAAGAAAGACGAGCCGAACGTGAGGCAAACTTGGCGGCTCAACGCGAACGTGAAGAACGGGAGACTATTCGCCTTTGTGAGGAACGCGAGGCAAACCAAGCAGCCCAACAGGCTACCCTTTCCCTTCTCATGGGACGCCTTGAGCCGCAGGAGCAAACGATCTCGCAGACTTCGACTCCCAGACGTTCCCCGATGAGGATCGAGGAAGTTGTTGAGCCTACTGTCATTCGGTCTGTACATAACTATGGGGAGGAAGAACCCTCCCCAACTATTCGTAGACCACGTACGGGTGGAGCGGCGACTTTCACGCCGCACACTCGTACCATCCCTCAAAGCGACCGAATTGAGCATTCAATTCGGGACGCAAATAATGTACACCATGCTGACCACATGGCTGGCGATAACACTCTTGAAAATAGAATTAATAACACTGTACCTCTTAATTTGTCTTGCGCCGGGAGTAGTCGCGACAAACAATTAAACAACACGACTGTCATAAATAACGAGACTGTATCCAAATCGTCTAACCTAAAAGTGAACTTCTTTGACGGGACAATACCGTGGGCAGATTACGAAAGACAATTCCAAATAATAGCCAAAGTTAATTCGTGGTCTTCAATTACTAAAGCCGGGCAACTAGCCGGAAGTTTGAGAGGCCCTGCCTTAGCCGTCCTATCGACTCTTGCTGATTCCGATATTGAAAATTACGATAAACTCAGCGGAGCCTTACGTCTAAGATTCGGTAATCAACTGATTTCTAAATTATCTTTAACTCAATTGGGACTTAGGAAACAAGGCAAAGAAGAAGGTCTTCCTTCGCTCGGTGTAGAAATAGAAAGACTAGCGAGAATAGCTTTGCCAAATTGTGATGAGTCCACTAGGGACATGTTAGCTTGCGACAAATTTATCAACGCCATAACGGATCCAGACCTAAGACATACTCTGAGCTTAACAGGACCTTCTTCGGTCCAAGAAGCCGTAACTAAAGGGATGGAAATCGAAGCCTTAACAAAGCATCATTTGGGGGTAGGGAAAGTTCGTCAAATCGAGACAGAGACACCTTCCACTTACCCAACTAAAACTTCCGATACCCAGAAAACTACTCCCAGGCAGCAAACAAATAATAATAATTATAATCAAAATAATAATAATAATTATAATAGGAGACAAAGTAACGGAGAAAGACCGAAATGCAAATTCTGTCATAAGATAGGTCACATGACAGATAAATGTTTTTCTTTAGAAAGGAGAAATAATTCAATTAATGATAATTATTCGGACTCTCGGACGTCTTGGCGAAAAGACGACGAGAAAAATAATGATTCAAATCAAAATTCCTGGAGAGATAAAGATCCCTCTCCAGATACTCAACCCATAACTTCTAAGAACTAGGTCTTGGTAGTAGCCCTAGTTAGTAACCAATCGTTTATTGTGATTTTTAATCGGTTTAACCTTTCTTTCATTTCATCAGCATTACAACTGTTTAGGAGTTCCGAACTGCGAACACGATATTTTCTTTTTCGATATAGGTCGTTTGAAAGACCCTCTTTTATTTCAATATCGAATTTCGTTGAAAGTATTAGACAAAATAACGCTAGGTGTCACTGTAATAAAATTAAATAATAATGACTCTAGATAAAAAGGGATCCGAGCGGAAAACTTTAGTTATAGGTTATATTGTAGTTAACAAATAATAACCCAAGTTTTTCAGCTCCCGCTATTCTGATAGTAGGATTCTCTATTAAAATGATGAAAATAATTCTGAGACGACACGAAGGAAGCCTGACCCATCCCATCCCGACCTAATAATCCGGTTTCCCTACTTCCTCCCAGATAAGGCTGCTCCAATTTATATTCTTTATATTTATTCAATATAATAATTTAATTTATTCATTTCAAAAACTATTCAGTTTATATCCAAAAGGATTAATTTATTATTATAATTCAAAAAGACTTTAAAAGAAATTTAGAATCTGAAAGAGTTTTGAAGAACTCTAATTTATGACCTAATATTTCGAGAGAATAATATTTGTCCTCCTGTCTAGGTCGTTTTTGATTTATTTCGAAGAGGTATGGAGTTGGACCCCTTTTGGACTTCTTGGAAATCCTTGAGTCTTTCTATCCTGGTCCTTTACCCCTCCAACCACTTCCAATATGCAGGACTCTCTACGCAGTAACTAAGGAATTCTTCCTCTTGTTCCGGATCATCCTTCTTGTTCCTGGTTCCTGGTTCCTGATCCTCCATTTAAGATCCGAAGAATATTTCACACTTATCACATTATACACTTTTGGTTTGATTAGATTCACTATCTCCTCAAGGTTTTCTGTGGTTTACCTTGAGGCAGAGGGCGAATGCCGGATAGTATTTGGGGAAACTTTTAACTTCTTGAGCCACAGCTCCAATTCTCCCAAATAGAACACATTGATTTTACAACTTGTTGATCCTTATGATGATTTTACACACATACGAATTTTATTGTACTCACCTCGAGAGTCGGGACGACTCTTTTACTAAGGGGGGGGTAGTGTTACATTGGGTAAAATCACCCATATTCCATTCAATTTATGAAACACCATCTAGTAGCCTATATGATAAATGACATCCTTTAAAATATAAGAAACTCGGTTGCTGCGTCAACAACGATTATTGTAAAACAAATCAGTCTGTCTTTAGCTCACTACTGAAGCAGACCTGTATTTTCTAAATACATAATCTCATTGCAAAACATATATAATTCCTCTACGATTCACTTTATTTCTCTTGGAGAACCTACATAATAACTTATTAACTCAACGTTTATCTTAAAACGTTACAATATATATGGGGCTTTCCACGTCACATTTACCCCTTTTGTACCTCACCCCCTTCGATTTGGATAATTTTTTAGAATGATGTTGCAACCGACCCAATAGGGTCTCTGAATTATTTTCAGATTTATTCAACCACCGGCGAAATTTAAAAAAAATCGAAAAGTCGATTCCGGAAAAGCCAGTTTTAAAAATCTGAAAAAATTCACACCAATTCATAATCTAAAATATGATTTGTAAGCATGACACGATAATAGGATCTCGATATTTACTATTTTTTTCGCAAGTTTTTAGGTTTTTTATGTCAGAAGTGGAGTTTTTATCTTTTGAATCGGTCATAACTTTCTCAAATATTGATAGATTTTAATTTCTCTGAAACGTAGAGAAGTGAAATCCATTAATATTTGAGAAAGTTATGACCGATTAAAAAGATAAGAACTCCACTTCTGACATAAAATACCAAAAACTTGCGAAAAAAATAGTAAATATCGAGATCCCATTATCGTGTCATGCTTACAAATCATATTTTAAATTATGAAATAGGTGTGAATTTTTTCAGATTTTTAAAATTGGCGTTTCCGGAATCGACTTTTCGATTTTTTTTAAATTTCGCCGGTGGTTGAATAAATCTGAAAATAATTCAGAGACCCTATTGGGTCGGTTGCAACATCATTCTAAAAAATTATCCAAATCGAAGGGGGTGAGGTACAAAAGGGGTAAATGTGACGTGGAAAGCCCCATATACATTTACACTTTGAACTGACAAGTTTTAGAAACTTCTCACAGAATCGATTTTCCGGCTTTTGAGTGACAAAAACAGGTTGAATTAAACAACAGTTCCTATAATTCTTGGATAATGGCAGTATGTGAATTGAAAAAAAATTACAGCCCTGTGATGAAAATGTATGCTTAATGAACTGGGTATACGCATTAGGGAGGACGTCAAATCCCATATTGAGGAGTGAAGCCCCACAAATTATAGACAAAAAATAGAGAAAAATTTGGCACCAGTTTGGGACCAAAATTTTTTGTCTGTTTTTCATCTATAAACTGTGGGGCCTCACTTCTCCAGATGGTATTTAACGTCCACTCCAATACGCATTCATCGCAAAAGGCTGAAATAATTTCTCGAAACACATACTTCGATAATCTGAAAACTGCAGGAAGCGTTTTTTGATTCGACCTGTTTTTGTCATTTAAAAAACGACAAATCAATTTAGTCCAAAGTTTTGCTGGATTTTCCTCTGAAGGCTAAACGTTTGAGAAGAAAAAGTATTAATGACAGCCGTGAATGGACCAATTAATATAAAATTATAGGCGATAATCATTGACGATCATAACTGACATATTGCTTAGATTCTCTGGGGAATCAACCGTGATTTGTTGAGCGATGCATCGTGTCAACAAATTTTCTTATTTTCATTTTGTTACTACTTTTACGTTTTTTCGACGTCTACCATGGATTTTATTCTGATTAGTTTGTAGAGTCATTTTTGGGTTGCATAGAAAAAGTGTACGATTATCTTTCTTCGCTCTCTTGATGTACGAGGAGTATCGTAGTCACATTGTTATTCTTTTATTTATAGTTTATATGTTCATTTGTAAGAAATTTTCCATTGCGCAGCCATGATTGTCGTAACACAGTTAAACTTATATGTTATGAACCGAGCTTATAGGCACGTGTTCTTTTCAATATTAAGAAAAATCCTTCGGCACACATTTTTTTCAATATATTTAGAACTAGTTTTGGAGGAAGTAAAAATTCCGAAATACCCTAATTTTAAGGACCATTTTAATCTATAACCTTCAGATAATAAAATAGAGAGAACATTGAATTGTTTAACTGATACAATATAAGATAATGACTTAATATTAAGTATAGTATGTTTGATGATATATGAACTACATATCGCGGAACTCTTGCTGAGCAAGATCACTCATTAGCAAATACTGCCCTGTATACAGTACACGGAGAAAAGGGTATAGTAAATTTTCTCATACTAGTATAGTAATGGTTGGATATACTGTAAAATATGACGATCATTCCTATACTGTATACTAAATGTCACAATGCATATAGGAATACTTCTATTATGCATGGTGACATTTGGTATACAGTATAGGAATGATCGTCATATTTTACAGTATATCCAACCATTACTATACTAGTATGCGAAAATTTACTGTACCCTTTTCTCCGTGTATATACTCTATCCTTTTGTGTAGATTCCATTAAATAGATGTAATTTATGTTGTTATTCCTTATAATACAATAATATTTGTATTAAAAAAAATTGCGATTCGATTTATTGCAAATAGGCTAATTCCCCTCCCATAAAACACAATGGCGGGTTTTACCTATACCTATTATGTATACCTACACTACGACTCTACGATCCAATAATTTCGCTTGTGAGTTGTCGGAAGCACAACTTATATCTGTAGCATGATTAGTGATTGCCTTTAACTATTGATTATTCCATACATAAATGTAACAAAATTTTGGTTTCGGTACCAGCGAAATCTTCGTGAAAAATTGAGGCGAAAATGTGAAATAAGAAAACATGGAATCACCTTTTTTTCGCGTGAGAGCCGTTCATCAAATGAACTATGTCGAACAGCTCCAACTAAAAAATGCAGGTGGATTCTGTGATGTTTTTAATTCCACATTATTGTCTTTATTTCTCAAGAAGTATCCGCTGGTACTTGGATAAGCGCCAATAGGTATGTCCAGCTGATGGCGGTGACGCAACCTGCCAGGTACAGAGCACGGAGCATGTACCAACGACGTCATGATGTAGTTTCTCGGGTATGTTATACAGATACGTGAAGCTCAGGTACCTTAAAAGCGACATACCGAGCATATAGTACAAAGTATGTACCACCAATGTCGGTGATGCAGCCTGTCAGGTACAGAGCGCAAAGCATGTGCTGATAATGCAATAATGTAACGTCCCCGGTACATTATACAGTCACGTAAACTAAAGTCTATAAAGTGACATACCGAACATACAGTACAAAGTATGTACCGCCGATGTCGGTGACGCAACCTCTCAAGTACAGAGTGCAGAGCATGTACTCATAATGCCATGATGCTATATCCAGGTTACATTTCATAGATACGGAGTGCTGACGTCTTCAAAACGACATACCAAGTATACAGCACAAGATACGTACTACTGACGTAGGTAATGCAACCTGCCAGGTACAAAACGCAGAGCATATACTGATGATATCATCATACTACATCTCGGGTATAGTCTACTAATACGTAGTTTTTATGTCTCTCTGGTGACATCCCTGGTACGAGAAGAAATCAGGTACCGTTGATGTCGATATTGTGACATGTCAGGCATGTAGTTGAGTTACGTAACTGACATGTAACTTTGTCGATGTACTAGATACATCTTATTTATGGGTACGTGCGGCGGACATTTGCATGTACCAAGTCTGTTAATGTTACATGTTGGGTACATACCCAAGTAACGTACACACACTCATTGTTACGTCGCAGGTACATACATGATACATCACTGTGTTTGCTGGGGAGGTACCACAGCATTAAAAGTTCCTAGCTCTTAAATGTTGGAGACCGCGTTTTTACCCGCCGTGCCCAGAGAGCTTAGGAGGTAGGGTAGACGTACCGGTTTCGGCCACCTTAGTACCGTTTGTGGTCACCACTTGCTCCATTTGTGGTCATACCCATTACCATGTAAATCAAAGCCTGGCCACAAACGGTACAAGACTATTTTAACAGCTTTGATAATTAATAACTTCACTTTAAACAATCAAGTACTGGAAAAGTTGGGTTTGATATTTGCTGTAGGGTATGTTTTCGTGAATAATTCAATAATTGAATAGATTTATAATGCCAGAAAGGAGAACAGCATTAGTCAAGCATGGCAACAAACGGTACAGTGGCCACAAATGGTACGTCTACCCTAATGGCTGCTCAATTGGAAGATCCTGATAATCGAAAATCATTAGAGTACGACGGGGGGCGTCTTACATGTCAGACTGTTAACGATCGTGATGGAAAGTTACACGGCCTGATATATGACGAGGCGTTCATTGAAGATGAAATTTCAGAGGTATAATCCAAAATATTTATCGACGTTACATTTTAAACTACCCCACGCGTGACCACTGACCGGGGTTTATATCAACTTGTATCTGTGTTAGGTGTCAAATACGATCACATAAAAAAATAAAGTTAATAAATATGTATTGAATCTCACCCCGCCTTTTCAACGGTATATAGTACAGTTATAATACCTGGTAATGTTTGAATCAAATATTTATAGCCATACCGTTGATTCACATCTTGATGTCGAGTAAGACCGAGTGCGGGTACACAGCTGTATCAACGGCAATGAAAGACCATTTGATTAATAGTAAATCCGTGCAAAAACAATATATCTTATTAGTTGTACTGGGAAACCTTTTGGGCAATTCCATATCAAGTGATCAAGCCTTTTTGGGCAAACTTCCCTGATTATCACGCCAATAGAAAAAAAGTCGATCATGACTAGAAAAAAATATCTTCGGATTTTTTGAAATTCCTAACAATTTTGAGGTTATTAACGTTTTTGGTTTTGGTGCACTTTTTCAAAAAAAATTCACGATTTTGGTTACGTTTGTCGTATATGGACCGGCCTAGGCTCATTTTCTTCGCGAAAGAATAAAGTTGCGAGAAAAAAATAGTCCTACCTCAACTTTTGCCTGCTGCATATAAAATATTTCAAACTCCCTGAAACACTTTCAGATTTTGAAAAAAGTTATTTTTTTTCAAATCTGCAAAAATTCACAGACGGAGCTTCACACTGAGAGAAATTATTTGGTTGAGGTTACAGAATTGGTGTAGTTGAGCCCTGTATAGTGAAGATAACCTGCTTTTATAGTGATGTTTACTAAAAATTGGTTTGCCATACTATTTTAGAATAGTAAAGTTAATAACCCCAATATGTTAGTCACGGAGTACAATATACATAGTATCATGAACTATAATTATTGTTGAAACTGATACTAAACCGTTATAGTTACGACAAAATCCGCTATCCATTATCGTAACATTACTTATAGTTGATGTCACTGCATGGTTGAGTATTTGTTACCACAAATTCTGTTCATTCGTATAATGTTAACCATAGTCAGATGTGAATTTTTTTTTGTTACTATAAAAGTGCTAATAATTGATTGAACTCCATTGTCGAGTATTCAATACCACGAATATTGGTAATCAGTACAATATACACCACAGCTAAATGGAAACTCTTTTTTCGTCAACCTGAAAGTGCTAACAGTTGACTGGACTAGATCAACGTGTATTCGATACCATAAATTCTGGTCATTCGTACAATGTACATCACACTTGAATGAACATTTTCTCTTCGTCGTCGTAAAAGTACGCATAGCTGATGTCACTGAGTGGTCGAGTATTCGTTACCAAAAATTCTGTTCATCCGAATGACGTAAACCATAGTCAGATGTAAACTCTTTCTTCGTTACGATAAAAGTGATAATAATTGATTGCACTTCATTATTGAGTATTAAATACCTAATTAATACAATAATAAATAGTACAATATACATCACAGCTAGATGGTAATTCTTTTCTCGTGAAATTAAGTTATGTTTGAGTAACACAAAATCCTTCATAGAAATATGTATACCGAGTGTTTCAGAATTCGTGGCGAAAATTTTGCCGTATTGTACCTCATAAAAATTGGGCTCGAAAGTTTCTTATAGCCATTTTTCTCAAAAAGGAGTTTTTATGTTTCTGTTTGGTTGAAAAGAAAAAAGAATTTCGAATTTTTTTTTTCCTCTTGAAAATTAGAATTGGAATTCTCTTCGCCATTTTCGTTCGAAAACGGTTCTTAGGTCCGTTTTTAGATCAAAAAAATCAACTAATGTGTTTATTGTTTTGTCTATTAATAATTTCATGGCATCCTCAGTGATGCCATTGTTTTTTTTTTTTTTTTTTCAAATTAGGAACCTTACTTGATGACAATTTTCTATACTTAGTAGCAATAAAAAAAATCCGTTTATCTTATTATTTGAGAAACTGAACAGTGGATTATTATGTATCATGGGAAGCATTACATTGTGAAAAATAAAAATTGAAAGCGAACCACTTTTCAAATCATTTAGGTAATAAGCATAAAACAGAGTATATGCTCATGCTCATACTTTTGTGTATATATACTGTGCACTTGTGTACAGACAAATCACACATAAATATGAGCATAAGCGTATGCTTCGCGTCATTCATTACATCACTGAAAAAAAAGTTTCTCTAATATGTATATACAAGTACGTATCGGTGTGGTACTAATATAAGTCTGTGGATAATCACAATACTCAGTATCGCTGTAGGACTTATATTTTCCGTACGATACTATAGCAAACCACCAGTGAGTATAGTAAAAAAATTCCCGCGTATCTCTACCATCTACTCATATGTTTACGTTGTTTGGTGACATGTGAAAATAGCACTCATAATCTATGATGAGTTAAAAAAGAGTTGTTAATTATTATAGTTCTTATAGTTTTTTTTTTATCATAGTTGTTATTATTTTACTTTGTTACTTACATTGTCATTATTAATCTTAATAATTTATTTGAATTATATTATCGTCAATAAATATAGATTAATACATATAAACTTTTTTTTTTCATAAAACCTTTGACAATTTAGATTAGTATAGTTTCAAAAATTCATATGTATTGAAAAATTCAGAATTAAATTCTGAATTTATAAAAATATACAAAGAAATTTTTTTTTTTTTAATGGAGTGCATTTAATTTAATCGTAAGAAGTAGATTCTAATATTTTCAATAACAAATAGTAATAACACGAAAGAGGTTATATTATTATTTTCTTTATAATGACATTTATAATGTCTTCTGGTGTGGAGCTTATATGAGTATATCGGTGTAGTAGCGAAAAATATAGCCATTAGGACTAAAACATCGTTTTACACGATTTTTTATATGGTTGTTTTATCTTCCGAAAGTACCCTGAAATTTTTTCAGATTCTTTAAGGAAACTTTCTTTGTACGGAAAAATAAAATCACTCCAAAATACAGCACATCGAAGGCTTCTTTTTAAGAATCGGAAAAAAATTCTCCAAAATCCGGCTTCATCTGTGAATCGCAATCTCCTGGGAAAAAAAATTGTCACAAAAGCCAGTTCACTCTAAAGCAGTCGCTTGAACATTATTATATTGACTCTGGATTGTTCAGAATTTTATCAGAATTTTTTCAGATTCAGCCGTTTCATTCGTTTTCATAATCAGGCTTAGTTCAAGGTCTATACTTTTAATTCCAACAGTTATAATTATTGCATATTGATTCATTTGTTTGTTAAAAAGATTTTGTTGGACACCATTTTTCGGGATACCGCAGCATACCTCAAAACCTCGCTGTATCGAATTCGGTACGGTTTGCCGGCGGAGGGTTAATATATAGTATAATAAATAAAAAATTAGGCTTGAATATAAGTATATAAGTATTTATACACTGGTTCCACCGAGCAATAGGACATATTTTTTTGGACGATTGGTGTGTACATACATTGTACCCATAATATAGCACATGAATGTTTTGACTGCGAAATGACCAAGAGCACTAAGAGTTTAGGACGTCTTTTGTAAACACAAAAAAAGTATTTGTTGACGTAAAGTTGTGAGCCGCACTGAAAAAAAGTATGAGTCCTACAGCGATAAATCTCGGTACTATAGCAATACTCGTAATAAGCTATACACTAAAACGACGTTTTAGTCCTGATGGCTATATTTTTTGCTACCACACCGATACTCGTATACGCTATACACTTAAACTGAGTTTTAGTCCCACCACGATACTCGTATAAGCAGATTTATTGAAAAGTAAAGGGTTATGACAGAAGACATTATAAATGTCATGATAAAGAAAATAATAATATAACCTCTTTCGTGTTATTACTATTTGTTATTGAAAATATTAGAATTTACTTCTTACGATTAAATTAAATGCACTCCATTTAAAAAAAAAAATTCTGTGTATATTTTTATAAATTAAGAATTTAATTTTGAATTTTTCAATACATATGAATTTTTGAAACTATACTAATCTAAATTGTCAAAGCTTTTATAAAAAAAAATGTTTTCATGTATTAATCTATATTTATTGACGATAATATAATTTAAATATATTATTATGATTAATAATGACAATGTAAGTAACAAAGTAAAATAATAACAACTATGATAAAAAAAAAAACTATAAGAACTATAATAATTAACAACTCTTTTTTAACTCATCATAGATTATGAGTGCTATTTTCACATGTCACCAAACAACGTAAACATATGAGTAGATGGTTGAGATACGCGAGAATTTTTTTACTATACTCACTGGTGGCTTGCTATAGTATCGTACGGAAAATATAAGTCCTACAGCGATACTGAGTATTGTGATTATTCACATACTTATATTCGTACCACACCGATACGTATTTGTATATCAGAGAAATCAGCGCATTAAAATAGAGTATATGCGTATTATACCTATAATAGGTTTTTTTCAGTGCGTGATCGAGCTGAATAAACTTATATTCTGTGGATGAAAGAATAGAGATGTTTTAAAAATATTAGGTCTACATATACAGTGCGACCTCTCAATAAGCACGCCCGCAATAAGAACGCTTCCCCAACTTCTCGCTCGACCACTACCCCCACTCCGAGCTCGAATTGCACTTGGGTGCGAACGAGAAAGAGAGACAGAGAGAGTTAGTCACTGAAGAGCGCACGCATGGTGGGGGTACTCGAATTCTTGCAAAACCTCTTCCCCTTGGGGGCTTTTCGTTCTTATTGGGAGGTCGGACTGTATATGGCAATGTATATCGCGATGATACAATATATATGATATGCTACAGCCTACATTGTTCAGCCGCGATTATACAGTGTATAGGGCGCGGTAAAATGTATATCTAAGTATGAAGCAGACCTCGAGCTACGAGCCAAGAAATGTCTAGTTTCTGTCTGCATCTTTTCGAAATCGATTTCATTGGGTATATTCTGAACTTTAAAAAATACTCGTAAAAAATTAGAATTGATCAATGTGAACTGGAGATATGTACAACGGAAAACGCCTGGTGGAAACTTGCACATAGTGTGTAAAAAAAACACTAAGAGACCGAATATATCGGTATGTGTAAATATGACTCTGTATTCGTCTCACAATAAGCGTATTAGTGTATTAGTTTATCCCTTGCATTTTGATTCCGTACTAACGACAGTCACAGGAGACTTCGATGAAAATAGCTTATTTAACGGCGAAACGATTTTTTATCGATAATACTAACTATGACATAAAAAAAAAAGTTAGTCCGCTCTTTCGAGCAGAATGTATCACCCCAAAGTCAACGATGTTCGCATAGTTCCACGAACCATAAGGTGGTAGTCGACTCGTCAACGCAAGCTGTGATTGGTTACACAAATGACGTCATAAAAGAATACACCAATTAAATATCGTCATTCAGTCATGCAGCGTTTTGCGAGTCGTCTCAAGAACCGCCGTGCGTCGCCCCCGAAGAGTCTATATTGTAACGTTTTATGATAAACGTTGAGTTAATAAATTATTATGTAGGTTCTCCAAGAGAAATAAAGTGAATCGTAGAAGAATTATATATGTTTTGCAATGAGATTATGTATTCAGAAAATACAGGTCTGCTTCAGTGGCAAGCTAAAGACAGACTGATTTGTTTTACAATAATCGTTGTTGACGCAGCAACCGAGTTTCTTATATTTTAAAGGATGTCATTTATCATATAGGCTACTAGATGGTGTTTTATAAATTGAATAGAATATGGGTGATTTTACCCAATGTAACACTACCCCCCCCTTAGTAAAAGAGTCGTCCCGACTCTCGAGGTGAGTACAATAAAATTTGTATGTGTATAAAATCATCATAAGGATCAACAAGTAGTAAAATCAATGTGTTCTATCTGGGAGAATTGGAGCTGTGGCTCAAGAAGTTATAAGTTTCCCCAAATACTATCCGGCATTCGCCCTCTGCCTCAAGGTAAACCACAGAAAACCTTGAGGAGATAGTGAATCTAATCAAACCAAAAGTGTATAATCTGATAAGTGTGAAATATTCTTCGGATCTTAAATGGAGAATCAGGAACCAGGAACCAGGAACCAGGAACAAGAAGGATTATCCGGAATAAGAAGAAGAATTCCTTAGTTACCGCGTAGAGAGTCCTGCATATTGGAAGTGGTTGGAGGGGTAAAGGACCAGGATAGAAGGACTCAAGGATTCCCAAGAAGTCCAAAAGGGGTCCAACTCCGTACCTCTTCGAAATAAATCAAAACGACCTAGACAGGAGGACAAATATTATTCTCTCGAAATATTAGGTCATAAATTAGAGTTTTTTTTAAAACTCTTTCGAATTCTAGATTTCTTTATGAATCTTTTTGAATTATAATAATAAATTAATCCTTTTGGATATAAAATGAATAGTTTCTAAATTAGTAAATTATTAAATCAAATTATTATATTGAATAAATGTAATAAATATAAATTGGAGCAGCCTTATCTGGGAGGAAGTAGGGAAACCGGATTATTAGGTCAGGATGAGATGGGTCAGGCTTCCTTCGTTTCGTCTCAGAACATCATTTGTATTATTTTATTAGTAAATTCTACTATCAGAATAGCGGGAGCTGAAAAACTTAGGTTATTATTTGTTTACTTAAAACATAACCTATATTTAAAGTTTTCCGCTCGGATCTCTTTCGATCTATTCCCCATTATAAATCGATTATACTGCAGCGACACCTAGTGAGATTTTTTGTAACATTTTCGGCGGGAATCGATATTAAAATAAAAGAGGATCTTTAAAACGACAAATATCGAATATTTTTAACAAAATCATCTCTAGACCAATAAGAAAATTGTTTAAACAAATGAAGAAATAAACAATCGCTATGAAGAAGAAGCATAAAGATAGCGTCATTCGTAAACATGGAGTCATTCAATACAGACGCTATACAATTAGGTATAATAATTTGCCAATTGGGCTGGCAAGGGGTCCCAGAAACGAATATCGCGGAGATTAAATCGTGGTTCACGTCCGAATGGGGACGGGTAAGGTGTGCAAAAGGGACGGGGGTGAGAGTCGTGGATTCCGAATTATACTCCTGCATTAACTGCTACGTAATGAAGTAAGTTGAACATTCATAAATATAATAATCCATCATAATTATTGATTTTTATATAGACCTAAATTATTTTTCTTATCTATATCAGAATCCCGAAAGAAAATTCCCGTGGGATGGTGCCGTTGCACCGAAATTTCGTCGGCGACCTCGACGTTCGAGGAGGCTTCGCCGCGTGCTATATGTGCAAAAGTCCGTTGCTGGAAATAATGGACGGCATCGAGTGCAAGAAGTGCCTAGAAATGGAGGTTCTAGCTAAGCACGTAGTGGAGTAAGTTTTTAAAGTAAAAAAAAAAAAAAAAAATATTTTCTCTTTATATTTTAATAAATACATTTGTTCCAATTAATTCTTTAAAAAGTAAATTTTCGCTTTATTATTTATTTCTCTTTTAATATCTCTTCGTTGGTGTTTTATTTCTGAATCTTTCCGCGCTTAATGAAGCCATCTTCAATTCGTCCGAGTCGTTCCGAGTTTAACCGAGTCGTTCCGAACTATTCTCAATCGTTCCGAGCTCCTTCTGAGTCTAAACTAAAAATCATAAGGTTTCATAACCTCACAAAAATTCATATATACGTCGTCGGCGGAAGCTTCGGCGTCTAAGATCAAGACTGGTGCTGGAAGAGTCGCAAATTTCTTTCTAACCAACCAATCTTCATGAACCTCGTGAAGAACTTTCAAATAATCTAAGGGAATACCGTCTTCTTCGGAACGAGCGCGTGAATTTACTCGTGAAAACGACTCTTCTGGAGATAACCTCAAATAAACAATGAGATCTACTTCATACGCCGGAGACTCGTTGGTTAAAACCCTAACATTTTCCATTAATAAGTGAGCTTCGAGATTCTCAAAATCTCCCATCCTCCGACGCGTCTCTACAAAGCAATTATAGCTATAAATGGACCTCTCCATTATTTTATTAGGTAACGCGGTTTTGATCAAATGTCTATTTCTCATTGTCATTGCGGCGTGATGTTGGAAATGGTACGCGTATTTATGAGGATCTTTATACATCATCTCCAGGAGATTCTCGCCAGCGACATTACGATATTCGTCTAAGGGTTCAAGTAAAGTGAGGATATTCTTATCATTTAAAAATCTTTTAGTGAAAGTCGTTTTACCACATCCGATATTCCCTTCTATGATTATCGTTAAAGGTCTATAATTTCTTCGTTTAATCCCGTAAGGCAGTTCCTCGGACCACCTGGAAGAATCCAATGAAAAGGTTTGATCATCCCTTTGGAGAGAGAAGTCATTATCAATAGGTTGACTTTTATCTAGATTTAAAGAACGAAGGTTTTTGATTTTATTATCATGGGTAAGTCCTTTTGATTCATAAGGGGCCAGGCGATCCAAGTGAACCACCTTAGGGCTAGTGCGTGTAGAGCGTTGGATGCGATAAACCACGCTATTTATTTTATCAATTATTGTGTAAGGGCCCTCCCAATTTGATTGTAATTTCGGACATCGTCCTTTTTCCCTTCTGGGTTGAAAGAGCCAGACTAAATCTCCTGTATCAAATGTAAGATCCCTAGCTCTAATATCATAATGAGCCTTTGTCCTATCTGAAATAACTTGTATCCTTCCCCGTGCGAAATTATGTATTTGTTCCAATCTGTCCCTTAGAGTAGAAACGAAATCGGTTTGAAGAGGATCTGGCGAAGGAATAGGTCCCTTATCTAGATCTGAAGGTAAACGAAGATCTCTTCCCATAAGCATAGAAGCTGGAGACTGTTTCGTCGTCTCGTGTACAGCTGATCTATAAGAAAGAAGAAATAGAGGAATCCACTCGTCCCAATCTCGTTGACTTTTGTCTACGAAAGAAGCTAAATAACTCAAAAGGGTTCTGTTCAATCGTTCTACCATTCCATCAGACTGAGGATGAAGGGGGGTTGTATGAGTCTTTCTTATTCCTAGAACCTTAGATATTTCTGTCATTAAAATCGACTCAAAGTTTCGACCCTGATCCGTATGCAATTCAAGAGGAGCCCCATATCTACAAACAAAGTCTCTCACAAATATTTCGGCAACAGTCTTTGCCTCCTGATTAGGTATGGGAATGACCTCGGGCCATTTAGTAAAATAATCAGCAATAACTAGGGCATATTTATTTGCAGATCTAGAAAGAGGCAACGGCCCGAGGACATCCATAGCCACTCTCTCGAAGGGTGCTCCGACGTTGTATACTTGTAGGGGACTTCGACCCTTGTTGCGTGGACCCTTTTTCGCTATGCAGACCTTACATAACCTACACCAATCATCCACGTCCATCCTACTACGAGCCCAGAAGAATCGTTCTCTAATCCGATTTAAGGTTTTATTAGAAGCGAAATGACCACCCGAAGGAGTATCATGATACTGTTTGAGGATTTCTTCCGTCCTGCTCTTTGGTACTAGTAATTGCCATCTGATTTCTTTCATATCTGGAGATTCCCATTTTCGATACAATATCCCATTCATCAAAAAGAGGGAATCCCATTGAGTCCAATAAATTTTTAATTCTTGACTCTTGGCAGAAACATCTTGCCACTCAGGGCGTAATCCTGACTCTTTCCAAGTCTTTATTTGTAATAGAATCTCATCCTCTTGTTGAGCCTTTCTCCATGGCTCCAAATTTCCTTCAAAAGTAATCGAACGGATCCTAAAGGGTTCGTCTAGTTGTTTATCCAACCTGGTGCATTGCCTACATTCTATAGGTCCTTCGCAGG
Source organism: Tenthredo livida (assembly GCA_963992785.1). Taxonomy (NCBI): domain Eukaryota; kingdom Metazoa; phylum Arthropoda; class Insecta; order Hymenoptera; family Tenthredinidae; genus Tenthredo; species Tenthredo livida. The sequence continues at coordinate 24,242,420 of OZ023069.1, read as the reverse complement.
GTCTTCTGGATAAAGCGTCTGCGTTTCCATGAAGTAATCCTGCGCGATGTTGGATGTCAAAGTCATATTGGCCCAGTCTCTCTATCCACCTAGCTACCTGTCCTTCTGGAGATTTGAAAGCAAGCAACCATTTGAGAGAAGCATGATCTGTCCTAATCAAAAACTTTCTTCCGTATAAATAATGATGGAAATGTGTTACTGTCTTTACCACAGCAAGAAGTTCCCTACGAGTAACGCAGTAGTTCCTTTCTGTTTTACTAAGAACACGACTGAAATAGCTAACTACCCTTTCGTTCCCATCCTGAATCTGAGACAATACTCCACCTATTCCCGAGAGAGAAGCGTCTGAATCCAGAATGAAAGGATGTTCTACTTGGGGATAAGCGAGAATAGGAGAAGATGTTAAGTAATTTTTTAATTGGATAAAAGCATCCTCGCATTCCTGAGACCATTCGAATTGAACCTTACTGCCTGTCAAATGATGAAGAGGTCTAGCTATGGTGGCGAACCCTTTAACAAAACGACGATAATAAGTGCAGAGCCCTATAAAACTTTGAATTCCTTCTTTATCTACAGGACGGGGCCAATCTGACACTTTCTCTATTTTTGCAGGGTCCGTCTTCACCCCTTCTGCGGAGACTATATGTCCAAGGAAGTGAACCTCGCGCTGTAAAAGATGACACTTCTTTGGACTCATTTTGAGTCCAGCTTGTTGTAAGCGAGAGAAGACTTCTTTAAGGTTTTCAAGTTGTTCATTGAACGTCTTTCCATAAACGATTATATCGTCCAAATACACCAGGCATTTCTTTTCTGTTATTCCTCGTAGAATGGTTTCCATTGTTCTTTCGAAAGTAGCAGGGGCGTTACATAACCCAAAAGGCATAACCTTAAAATGCCATAATCCTCCTAAACCGGTTACAAAAGCGGTCTTTTCTTTATCTCTTTCGTCCATTTCTACTTGCCAATACCCACTCTGTAGGTCAATAGTGCTGAACCATTCTGCTCCAGCTATCAAATCGAGAGTCTCTTCAATTCTCGGCAAGGGGTACGAATCTTTCTTGGTTATGTCGTTTAGCCTCCTGTAGTCGATGCAAAATCTTCTGGTACCATCCTTCTTAGAAACCAGTACGATAGGTGAAGCCCAAGGACTTGAAGATGGTTCTATTACGTTGATGGCGAGCATCTCATCTACCATCTTCTCTACCTCTTTTCGACCGTTTAATGGCAGTCTTCTAGCTGCTTCTTTAATCGGAGCATTATCTCCTACATCTATGGTATGAGTTGTTAAGGTACTTCTCCCTTTATCGCTACTATTTTTAGCAAAAGTATCCTGATACCCCTCAATCAAAGTTTTAAATTTTTCCTTTTGAATGGAATCTAAGCACGAAGAAGATCTTTCTAAAAGATTCTGTAAGTGTATAGGAAATGATTCTACTTCGTCGCTAGAAAGGTCAATTATCTGAACCTGAGGAAATTGAGAAGTCTTTTTTCTGTTAGTAAGAAGAGTTATCTCGTGTCGACCCGATGTTAATAAATTCCCTTCAGTTGAAATTACACAATTATGCGCGGAAAGAAAGTCAATCCCTAAGATCCCTTCATCCTCAATATCTGCTACATAGACTTTATGCGAAGAATCGATACACCCTATCACATTAATTTGTACTAATACTTCTTTTAAAACTGGAGTTATTTCTCCTGTAGCAGTGCGTAGAGAGGTAAATGGTTGAATAGGGTCAATAGATTTTAAGAGATCCGAACGGACCACTGTAACTTCTGCCCCAGTGTCTATGACCCAGAGGCAGTTAATTCCGTTGACAGTCCCACGCGCATATAAGCCTGTTTGTCTTAGACTTCTTAAAAGAAAATGAGTTAAAATAGGGCTTTCGTTGGGTCGAACACTTGATGACTTTCGCCCTTCTAAATCATCAAAAACTAGTTTTTTTGGTTAGAAGTAGCTTGTTGAGTTTCTGAGGATTTTGGAGAATTATTAGTTTTATTTTCGCTATCTTTCCTCCAAGAGGTTTGACTATTTTGAGAATTACCGTCTTTAGATTGAATTAATTTTTCTAGAGAAAAGCAACGATTGGCGTCGTGCCCGATTTTTTTACAATATTTGCATATTAGCGGGGGTCTGTCTCCGTAATTCTTATTATAACTATTATTCCTGTTATAATTATTATTGTTACTCCTATTATTATTATTATTTCTACTATTATTATTATTATTATTTGTCTGCTGCCTGGGAGTAGTTTTCTGGGTAACGGAAGTTTTAGTTGGGTCAGTGAAAGGTGTTTCTGTCTCGATTTGACGAACTTTCCCTACCCCCAAATGATGCTTTGTTAAGGCCTCGATTTCCATCCCTTTAGTTACGGCTTCATGGACTGAAGAAGGTCCTGTTAAGCTCAGAGTATGTCTTAGGTCTGGATCCGTTAAGGCGTTAATAAATTTGTCGCAAGCTAACATGTCCCTAGTGGACTCATCACAATTTGGCAAAGCTATTCTCGCTAGTCTTTCTATTTCTACACCGAGCGAAGGAAGACCTTCTTCTTTGCCTTGTTTCCTAAGTCCCAATTGAGTTAAAGATAATTTAGAAATCAGTTGATTACCGAATCTTAGACGTAAGGCTCCGCTGAGTTTATCGTAATTTTCAATATCGGAATCAGCAAGAGTCGATAGGACGGCTAAGGCAGGGCCTCTCAAACTTCCGGCTAGTTGCCCGGCTTTAGTAATGGAAGACCACGAATTAACTTTGGCTATTATTTGGAATTGTCTTTCGTAATCTGCCCACGGTATTGTCCCGTCAAAGAAGTTCACTTTTAGGTTAGACGATTTGGATACAGTCTCGTTATTTATGACAGTCGTGTTGTTTAATTGCTTGTCGCGACTACTCCCGGCGCAAGACAAATTAAGAGGCACAGTGTTATTAATTCTATTTTCAAAAGTGTTATCGCCAGCCATGTGGTCAGCATGGTGTACATTATTTGCGTCCCGAATTGAATGTTCAATTCGGTCGCTTTGAGGGATGGTACGAGTGTGCGGCGTGAAAGTCGCCGCTCCACCCGTACGTGGTCTACGAATAGTTGGGGAGGGTTCTTCCTCCCCATAGTTATGTACAGACCGAATGACAGTAGGCTCAACAACTTCCTCGATCCTCATCGGGGAACGTCTGGGAGTCGAGGTCTGCGAGATCGTTTCCTGGGGTTCCAGGCGTCTCACGAGAAGGGAGAGGGTCGCCTGTTGGGCTGCCAAATTTGCCTCACGATCCGCTCGTTGAGCTGCCAAATTTGCCTCACGATCCGTTCGTTGAGCTGCCAAATTTGCCTCTCTTTCCTCCCTCAGACGAAGAGTCTCGCGTTCCTCTCGTTCCCGTTGAGCTATAAGATTTGCTTCACGGTCTTCACGAAGACGAGTCGTCTCCCGCTCTTCGCGTTCGCGCTGAGCTGTCAAATTTGCCTCGCGTTCTGCTCGGCGCTCTTCCCTTTCTTCGCGTCGAAGTTGGGCTTCTCGCTCTTCTCTTTCTTTTTGAGCCGCGATATTGGCTTCTTGTTGTGCTGCCTGAGCAGCTAGACTTGCCTGTTGTTGGGCGGTTTGAGCCGCTAGGCTTGCCTGTTGTTGGGCGGCCAGAGCTTGAAATAGTCGCTCCATCATGTCGACTTGAGGTGGTATTTGCTGGTTTCCAGCGGGTTCGTCAGTAGAAGCAGTAGCTCGTCGACGAGACATTTCGTTTTTCGTTTATAGTAGATTCCACAAAATATTCACTCTATCGGTCTCGGAAAATCCCGATTCTGACACCAATGTAACGTTTTATGATAAACGTTGAGTTAATAAATTATTATGTAGGTTCTCCAAGAGAAATAAAGTGAATCGTAGAAGAATTATATATGTTTTGCAATGAGATTATGTATTCAGAAAATACAGGTCTGCTTCAGTGGCAAGCTAAAGACAGACTGATTTGTTTTACAATAATCGTTGTTGACGCAGCAACCGAGTTTCTTATATTTTAAAGGATGTCATTTATCATATAGGCTACTAGATGGTGTTTTATAAATTGAATAGAATATGGGTGATTTTACCCAATGTAACAATATAATAGCCTTAGCCCTTGCGCTAGACCTCTGTTCTCGGCCAACCCGCAACTGCTCCACGCTGCGGCTCATTATCTGGAGGGGGGGGATATTTTTATTAGAGATAACTTCGTTGACAAATAGATACCACTGATCTCTATATACTGACTGGATAGCGTATCGGGTGAAATTGCTGTGACTATTAGAAGGTATTTCTATGTGGGGATTTGACACTTTCAACATGGCGGCGCTTGCCATATCGGCTGCATTGCGTGTTTTTGTTTTGATCGTGGGTTTACCCACATAATCAATAAATATGGTGATGGAGTGCTGTTTTTGTGTAAAAAAAGTAGGAGACGATGATGGCCGAACATTTCATCAGTAAGTATATTCATAGTAATCGAATAAATACAGTAACTAAGTTATCCCCGGCGTTTGAGTTTGGTTAGGTTAGAAAAAACCTATGCGGCTGAAATTTGGTGTAGGATTTCCAGTTATGTATAAGTGTGTAGTATAGAATAATATTAATAGTAAATTTATAGCATTGAGTAGTTTTGTACAGTTAATCTTGCTATGAATTTGTCTATTATATTGTGTACCTAAATATATATGCTGCATTTGCAATTGTAATGCGTCATTAAACCCTACAACATTTTTCCGTATGCTATGCTGAACTCCTCTCGTTCAATGTCTCCAGTATATTGACTACTGTGTTTCGCGAACTGGCCACAAGACGTATTCAAACTTGCCGCCATAAAGTGTCAAATTCCCACAATTAAAATGGCTGCCAGTGATCACAGCGAATCGCGGCAAAAGGGTAGCGTATACGCTATCCAGTCAGTATATAGAGATCAGTGATAGATACTAACATTCAAAATATAAACATAAAAAACACGAAACAAATAAATAAACAATCGAATAAAATCGAAAATACTTGTACTTATTAATTTACGGTTAATACTGAATCGAAAAAAGAACAGCAAACTTACCTTTCGTCGATTGCTCTTTTTAAATATTATCCCGGACGTGTTGTAACGGTTATCGTGGTCAGATCATTTATCTATCGGTCGGCTCAAGTGTTTTTATTGCGATTTTATTATTGAGGTGACTTATGTGAAGATGGATACCGAGGATTGGGTTGAAAATCAGTTGAAATTATGGGAACTGGAAGACCTCTATCCAAAATTCAAAGGTAAGTACAAGATTATCCAATCATTTTCTTAGTAGCCGTTTTTAGTATGTACAGTAATGTTCATCGATGGTGTCCCCGTGGCTCACTATTTTTTCCAGAATCGAGTTTGACTTCTACGAATATTTTATTTGTCCGTGACCAGTGGAACCTTCAGGTCGTTAGGAATATGACAGCTGCGAGGTGGAGCAGTGTCATGAAGTAACCCACACAGCACAAGATATCCCCGGGATATCCCAATCATGTCCCACATATCCCACAGATATCTCCCATATTGGCTGGATATCCATGGGATATCGCATAAGACTTCGCACTGCATCGGACTTTCTCGACATGTCCCACAATATCTCAAATCTCCGCACGGATATTCAGGACGTTCTATGGACGTCATAAGATATCCCATACAATCCAGAATATATTTTCTGCGATATGGATTGTATGTGATATCTTATGACGTCCTGAATATCCGTGCGGAGATTTGAGATATTGTGGGACATGTCGAGAAAGTCTGATGCAGTGCGAAGTCTTATGCGATATCCCATGGATATCCAGCCGATATTGGAGATATCTGTGGGATATGTGGGACATGATTGGGATATCCTGGGGATACCTTGTGTTGTCTGGGATGTGCAATGTCCAAAACTTCCATGTAATAAATATAACATAGGTATACATAAAGTCTTCCATGAGTACATAAGCTTTTCTGCTGAGTGCAGTATTTCTAACACTTTCACGGAATTTACCGGAAAAGTAATGTTTCTATGCAATCGAATAAAAGTATAATATACTATTTAATCATCAGAAATCTTCGAAGTGACCATGAAGTATTGCTATCATTTATTTTTTTCAAGTACATATTAATGTAAATCCTCACAAATCGAAGTTTACCTATCGAGTCAAAAAGTGTTAAATATTGTGACAGGCGACGATTAGATCTAGACGAAAACCGGACATCAGTCGATCAACGAAGTTAAGCAACTTCGACTGCAGCCAGAATTTGGATGGGTGACCCACACGAATAAAAAAAAAAAAACAATTACTCTTTGATGAGATGATTTCTAACATCCAGGAAATATTAACTGCGTTCTGTACCGCTCGAAAACGAATCAACTGTCGGCGAAAAAAATATTTTTTGTCCGGATAATATCGAAAATAAACAAAAATCGAATGATTGGGTCATCGGCTAATCAATATTGGGCTCTTGTTGGGCCATTGACTATAACTATATATATTGTAACTTTCTGCATATGTTTCACCAGCTGAAAGCTGGTGAAATTATGCTAGTTCGCGTGAGTTCTTTGTCACGGGTTATGATATTTGGAGCTCCTCTGGGAAAAGTTGAAAAAACCCTTAATTTACCCTAATGCAGACTCGGATAGATTTTTCACTACCAGAGCTGCTTCCCTACGGATCTGGGATATGTCAAATTCCCCAGACAGCGATAGGTGCTATAGAGCTACCGTGCTGTTGAATTTGACTCACCGATACCGTTTTAATCAGATCTGGGATATGTCTCACTCACCAGACGAAGGTAGGTGCTATAGAGCTACCGTTGCTGGTGAGATCAACGCACCGATACTGATATCTAGCTAATGATTTTAAGTTGACTGAAAATTAAAGAAATTATTAAAAGAAAACAATTTATAAGAAAATAGAAACAAAGATCAGATTCCTGATAAATTGATGGTCATTAGACCGTTCTCTATTTATTTAACAAAAAGAAATATTGTTCTATAGAACCTTGTTTTAACAAAAATCGTAATACAAAAGAAAAATAATAGAAATGAAAATGTTAACATAAAATAAAATGTGAGTTTTTCGAATCTTTGAAACCTAACCTAACTTATTTCTATCGCGCGCTGCACTATGTGCCGGACTATGTGATTGTTTTCTGTTTGCTGAATTTATTGTTTTAATAGTGCCGCTTTGGCTAAACTATTCAATTTGATTGATTCTACTCGATGGTATAATTCCCGCTTTGGAAATTATCCAAAAAAAAATAATTATTAAATTTTGACTTGTGGCCGCTTTGGCTCTTGCTATGCTCAAATAAGAGGTTATAATTGTGAAGCTAAATGGATATGTGAGACGGTACGCCGCTATGGCATGAGTCCGCTCTATGATTTTGAGTCGCACGGCCGCTTTGGCTCGAATACGCTCATGAGGCGTGTGACGGTCGCCTTTTATATTCGTAATGACGTCACATCTGATGTTCTTGCTATGCGTGAGCTAGCTTGCTTGCTACTGCGCCGCTCTATACAGTGACATGTGTGCGTGTATCGCCTATACTATGTTACGGCTATTCGGCTATAGGCCGAATACGTTACATTGCCCCCTTTTCATCAGCTGATGATCGGTGATGAGCTTCTTCTGCGATGCGCCGGAAGGTAAGTTGATGAAAAACTTAGTTATACCTTTCCTTAAGTTTCGTCTTCTTGTTGTCATATCCGTGTTTGTTATTGATTTGTTTTCTCTTTGTTTAGTCCGAGTGGGTTGGAAACGTCAAAATATTCGAAATGTTTTAATATTTCTGCGAACCATCTGACATCGGCTTCGTCGTCTATTATTTCGCTTAGGTCGAACCTGCAGTCTTGTGGATCTTCGTATAGCATAGCATTGGAAGGTCGAACGAACCAAACAGCTATGGTAACCTGACATCGGCTTCGTCTATTTCTTCTTTCAGTTGTTTTCTCCGGTAAACCGATATTTTCTTTAAACCGACTGACTTTGGTTTTATATTTGTAGCGGCTCTCTATTATATTTCTCGCCGTCCGTCATATTATAGAAAAGATTTTAGCAAAACCACAAAAAATATTACTTTCTATCAGGGGTGTCCGACACATTTCGCATAAGATTTTAACAAAACCAATACAAATATTATTTTCTACTGGGTGTGTCCGACACATTGAGCGCGTTTCTAAAGATATCTCATCCTAACTTAAACCTAGACGATTTAGACGCCGTGTTGGACCTATCTGTCCGTTTTTTTTTATTTCGTTTTATTATTTTATTTCCTATTAAACAAAGTTTCAGAATGCGATACCTATCTTTATGCCTTGTACTACTCAAATTTGTTTTGAATCGAGTTTGTCTTGCTTTTGTTTGAATTTTATTTAGTTCTAAATTTAAATTATTGGGTGGCATTAATTTGCATAGGCTTTTATTTTGACGTTCAATTCTACAGTTTAATTCTAATTCTTCAGCTAACTCTTTAATATTCTCTATTCCAGGCATACTGTTTGTCAACATGATGCTTGTGACGTGGTTGACTTTTACAAGGCCTCTGACACCTGGATTACTATACTTATTTTTGGTTTCTGAATAGATAAAATTATTTTGAATGGAATTAATAAAATTAATTGCCCCCTTGCCGTTGATAGTTGTTAATAACCTACCGAAACTGTTACTATTCAATAAAATTTCTGAAGCATTGAATAAAACCACTTGACCTATTATTATTTTTGGTGAACAATGATTTGATTTATCTTCTGAAATATTTGAATAAACTCTGTCTTGTTGGGTTAAACTAACTTTATCAATTTCGAGTGTGCAAGTAAGGTTTGAAATTTTATTTATGTCGTTATTTTCGGATGGATCGAAGCCTCGGATAGATTCTTTTGTCACCTCTTTATTTTGAATCAAACTATTGTCGAATCTCCTTTTAACTTCGCGAGTTATTCCGTTCTCTTCGTCTAAAATTTTATTTTCGAAATATTGATGTTCGTTTGTTGTGGTTACAAAAGGATCTATCCGATCTTCGATCCTTTTCTCCATTCGGTCATATTGACCAGCTATGTTTGCTAATAAAGCAGCTATCGCCGCGAATGGATCTTTAGAGTCCATTTCCTGAAATGCTATTTCACTTGTTATCAGGAATCTGATCCTTATTCTCCATTTTCCTATAATTCTGATATTATAGCAAATTGATTTGAATAAATGAAGCTAAGAAACGATTTTAAATGAATTTGACTTGAAAGTCTTGAAATTGCCCCAAAACAAGTGAATTTAAGTTTAACAATGAATCTACTATGAATTTATGAAATTAAATGAATTTAATTTTATTTGAGGAGCCCCACGTTGGGCGCCAAATGTAACTTTCTGCATATGTTTCACCAGCTGAAAGCTGGTGAAATTATGCTAGTTCGCGTGAGTTCTTTGTCACGGGTTATGATATTTGGAGCTCCTCTGGGAAAAGTTGAAAAAACCCTTAATTTACCCTAATGCAGACTCGGATAGATTTTTCACTACCAGAGCTGCTTCCCTACGGATCTGGGATATGTCAAATTCCCCAGACAGCGATAGGTGCTATAGAGCTACCGTGCTGTTGAATTTGACTCACCGATACCGTTTTAATCAGATCTGGGATATGTCTCACTCACCAGACGAAGGTAGGTGCTATAGAGCTACCGTTGCTGGTGAGATCAACGCACCGATACTGATATCTAGCTAATGATTTTAAGTTGACTGAAAATTAAAGAAATTATTAAAAGAAAACAATTTATAAGAAAATAGAAACAAAGATCAGATTCCTGATAAATTGATGGTCATTAGACCGTTCTCTATTTATTTAACAAAAAGAAATATTGTTCTATAGAACCTTGTTTTAACAAAAATCGTAATACAAAAGAAAAATAATAGAAATGAAAATGTTAACATAAAATAAAATGTGAGTTTTTCGAATCTTTGAAACCTAACCTAACTTATTTCTATCGCGCGCTGCACTATGTGCCGGACTATGTGATTGTTTTCTGTTTGCTGAATTTATTGTTTTAATAGTGCCGCTTTGGCTAAACTATTCAATTTGATTGATTCTACTCGATGGTATAATTCCCGCTTTGGAAATTATCCAAAAAAAAATAATTATTAAATTTTGACTTGTGGCCGCTTTGGCTCTTGCTATGCTCAAATAAGAGGTTATAATTGTGAAGCTAAATGGATATGTGAGACGGTACGCCGCTATGGCATGAGTCCGCTCTATGATTTTGAGTCGCACGGCCGCTTTGGCTCGAATACGCTCATGAGGCGTGTGACGGTCGCCTTTTATATTCGTAATGACGTCACATCTGATGTTCTTGCTATGCGTGAGCTAGCTTGCTTGCTACTGCGCCGCTCTATACAGTGACATGTGTGCGTGTATCGCCTATACTATGTTACGGCTATTCGGCTATAGGCCGAATACGTTACAATATACATATATTTATATTCATTAATTTATACTGGCCCAATGTCGATAGCCATACGTTGGACTGAACTTATCATCCCAACTCATTACCGGTATTGGGTGTTGGCCCAGTATTCAGCCGATTGTGGAACACTACTTGGGACGTACTGATAACGTCGCTAGGATCTCCTGAGGATATTGTGAGATATCGCATAGGGATATCCTCAGGATATCGTGGGACCGGCCCTTTGTATATCCTATGGATATCCATAGAACATCTGTAGGATATCGCGAGATGATCCCTGGATATCCTGTAGTTTCCAACCCGATATCCAGGCGACATCCTCAGGATATCTCTGTGCTGTGTGGGAAGGCACTGGTCATTGGCAAATAAAATATTTGTAGAAGGGAAATTTGATTTGAAAAAAAGCTAGGAAAAATAGTGAGCCACAGGGACACCATCGATGAACATTACTGTACAGGCAATAGGTAATATTGCATTGCACTGAATTACAAGTTATTTTTTTTTTTTTTTTTTCAGTTAGGTTCAGTATCACGTACTGAATATAAATAAACAAAATCCTTACAAATTTCGACCCCGGAAGTGCCGGCATTTTGAGAAAAACTTGATCTGCCTATTCGCGTCCGAAACATGCGCGAGCGCCCCTAGTGGCAGAGTGCGGAACTAGATCCAGGCAGATAGGCGGTGTGCTGTCACGTAGGAATGCATAGGCGCTGGGCGGTTTTTGCGCCTTTCTTTGCGTGTTTATAACGTGTTTTACATCAGCGGATCTCGAGAGACGTGGAACACACCTAACTGAACCGACTAGGATACACTCATAACAAAAATACGTCACAGACTGTCTATAATGAGCGCAAAAATAGAGGTGATGGACGCTTCGGAGGACCCCGGTGTGCCTTCTGCTCCGAAAAAAAAAGGAAAAAACTCCAGTTACTGTTGTGTACCACAATGTAGCACCTACTCAGATAAGGGAATACGGTTCCACCACTTTCCTAAAGATAAACCCGCTCGCGAAGCCTGGAAAGTCGTCCTCAAAATAGGAAAGCCTGTCACGGACTCCGATCGTGTGTGTTCTCAACACTTTTTGCCGTTGGATTACCTACCTCAAGGTGAGTGTCATAGGCTTTTTCGATTTAGATTTTGTCCAATATTATCCTAAGTGACTTAATGAAATTATTCGACGTAAATTGGTAAATTGTTATGACATGATTCGTGGGTATAACCTTCATGTATCAGTCCAATGCAACTGTCTGGGTGGTAATTTTACATTAAATAGTTATGTATCTCTTTACAGACAAGCCTACAGCCACGAGGTATTTGAAGAAGATTGCTGTGCCATCGCAGAAACTGCCAGTACGACAGCATGACAGGGTGGACAGTTCTCCCCAGAAAAGTCTGAAGATTGACCGAAAGAATCGTGCTGAATCTCGAGCAGCAAGACAGAGCAGGGCAAGGTGGTTTGATTGTAGAAATAGACTACTGGACTATAATCACTGCATGAATTGATTAATTTCTTATTAATTTTTACTTCACTCAGTGTGATAATGGACGTTATACGCACGCTTCGCGTGCATGAAACCCCCATTTTCACACCTAATGACGTAAAATTTTGTACAATACTCGATGGAAAAACTTCTTCTGATCTCGTGTGATTGCAACACTCGCCTTCGGCTCGTGCTGCAACCTCACACTCATCAGAAAAAGTTTTACCGCAGTCGTATCGTAATGTACTAATAAAACATACTTTTAATCATCGTTCAGTAATATGCATACATTGCAGTTTTTATGAGTTTTGCTCGTAATCATTAACTTTGTAGTTTTAAATGTCAACCAGATTTATGTAAGATCATCAATTCTCTTGCCCCTCGGTTGCATTTTGATATTTTCATTACCTGAGAGCGGAAGACTAATTTTATTAGCTATTTCTATATTAACTAAATCATGTCTAATTATGTGTCTTTAGTGTTATTTTGAAATCATGCATCTATTAATAGTTATACTTTTTATACTCAACTTGTATTCCTACTCTTTTTTTGGGGGGAGGAAATCAATATCAATAAACATTTATTTTCTAATAACGTGTGTTGTGCTGTTTTATCTCTTTAGGATCCCTTCTCCTAATCCCGTGCCTAATCCTGAAAGTGGTGCAGAATTAACTAATGATGTAGAGGTTGATGCCGCAGAACATGAACAAAAGTGTAAACTAGTGCAAAGTAACCCAGTCCCTCCACGCACTAAAGAGAAGGGCACCCAGTCCGATAAGTTTTCCCTCTTGTCACTCATCCCAGATACTGCCAAACTGTACACTTTCACAGGACTAAACTCCTTTCAAATTTTCAATAACATTGTTGAGTGTGTATCTAGAGTTCACCCTGAGTCTGCCAAATTCGTGCTGCCTGTGAAATTAAGAGTAGCACTATGTCTCACGAAGCTGAAACTGAACATGCCATACACAGCTCTGTCGGTTCTCTTTGGAGTATCAGACGAAACATGCAGCCACTATTTTAGGCACACTGTTCAAGTTCTAGCCAATGTACTGAAGGGATTGATTTATTTTCCCTCAAAAGAAGAAATCATGAACAACATGCCAAAGTGTTTCAGAAAATATGTGCACACTAGAATTGTCCTGGACTGTGCAGAGGTTCCTGTAGAGAAGCCCAAATGCCTACGAGAGAGAATTCTTACTTATTCCCATTATAAAGGAAGACACACACTAAAGTTTCTGGTTGGTGTGTCTCCAGCTGGGATGATCACCTTTTTGAGTCCCATGTTTGGAGGACGTGCTTCGGACAAGAGAATTGTTGATGTTTCTAAAGTCCTGGATAAATGTGACTATAGTGATGGTGTAATGGTTGACAAGGGCTTCAAGATTGATGAAATGTGTTTCCTGAGGAACTTGCGTCTGATAAGACCCCCTTTTGTGAGGAAAAATAAACCTCTGAGCAAAACAGAAGCTTTGCAGTGTGTAGACATCGCAGCAGCTAGAGTTCACGTAGAAAGAGCTATCAAACAACTGCGGGACTTCGACATTCTTAGCGAGCAGGTGTCAGGACACTTAGTGCCATACACAAACTTTATCTTGCAGGTGTGTGGTGCGTTAGTCAATATCAATGCTCCCATTCTTTCGATGGAAAGATTTTAATTTAAAACTAGTTGCTTTGGTACAAGATTATATTATATGATATACAAATTTATGACATTTATAATTTATACTTAGAAATTACTCTTAAACAAAACTAGTCTTGAGAAGTGTTTGGAACAGTCATTAGAATATAAATATAAATAAACATCAAAGTTAATATTCAAACATTAACATTTCCATTAGGTTGAAGTTCGTAACGTTAATGCAACAAAATATTCGCCAAAAATTCTCATATTCAAGGCTCGAACGTTTCAAATGGATCAAGAACGGTGCATAATTCCTCAAATTGTGTAAAACATGTTTATCTCGCATATTTCATGATTCTAACAACATTTTAATCACGAAATATCGCATTTCTTCAACGAATATTCTGTTACGTTAACGTTACGAACTTCAACCTCATAACATTTGCTAGGTAAGAGAACTAGTGTTACATAGGGCTTTCAGTTTTGGTTATTCCTCTTCTACTTCTTGAACTTCTTCGACCTCTTCATTGTCTTGATACTTTTCATACAAATAAGGCAGTGTCTTATCAAAATAAATATCTACTAGTGGTTCTAACATATCAAATGAAAATTTATCATCATACTTAACTCTCTCAGAAACATAAGTGTCATCTCCACTGGCATATAATATAAAATCACACTCTTTAAGGGCTAACAACAGCATGGCATGCTGAATTTGACCATGATACTTGTGTTTTTTCTTCAGTTTGGTCAATTTATCACAGCACTCTGCAGATTTAGGTAACTCGGCTGCCGTTTTAATCTTACCAGCCACAAGACATTTTATTTCGATGATACGCTGAGCCCTTCCCAGATTGTCAACAACAACGCCATCAACACTGGTGCCCAGCCAGGGTAAATCAGGGTGCACGAGAATTCCATTTCCAACCACTTTCACGTCACACTTTTTGGAATAGGCTTTTTTTGCGTTTGGTTCTTGTTCCAAGCCATGCATTGTGTCTGGAGTGCCCTTGAACGAAGATTCAAATAGCTGCTTCATTTTTTCCATCCAATTGGGATTCTTGTTTCTGGTGTAGGTAGAGAGCGGGTACACTCTGGTTCCTGTGATCCGGACTTTCCGAGCTGTGTCCCACTCTTGTTCACACTGGGTGGCAGTGTTGGAGGCCAGCATGACACTCTGTTGAGTAGAGACCACTACATTTTCATTGTAATAGCCCAAGAGCTCAGGAGACAAAGTTTTGACTTTGGAATCAGTCATATCCTTGAGTTTCTTGAAGCAGAGAGACGTTTCCATTCCCAGAAGCTCTTCCGTAAGTTCACCAGCTGCTTGACGCTTGGCTAGAACTTCTGCGGCCAAAATGCCAGGTTTACAATTCCTTCGAGAAGCAGCTGCTCGCGCCCCTGATGAATGCAGGAATAATTCACTCTTTGGAGCTCCTGAAACAAATAACAACTGTGACTCAAATCCTGTACACCTAAATATTTTTGTAACAGATAATTTTCCTCATACCTTGAATGATTAGTTTGGCAAAATCTGAAGCTAAGGCATCAGATACATCTGGTACACCAGATGCATAAATGGGAACAGGTGGAGTGAAATGGCAGAAGTCTGTAAGTGGTAGTGCCTCAAACTCAGAGAGAGCGGCTTTCTTCAGTTTTCCCCACTGTTGTGCCAGATCGGTGCAGCTCAGATCTTCAAGTTCTGACTCGTTATCTATCCTTTTGAAATCATGATAAATTGGTGAAAACGCATCGAAGTCATAAATTTGAGTCTTACTGGAGACAATACAAACCTGTTCAGGAACATGAGGAGACCAATGCAGTGCTTGCACTTCTCCGAGTTCCCGGCTTTGCAGCTGCAGGAAATTTTGGTGACGCGGTTGTAAATGTTTCGTAGGTTCAAGGAGGCTTCCACCACATGAGGCGTGCCGGCCAGAGTCGATGATTGCAGGCACAATGACCAGACTCTTAGCACTTTGTCATCGGACAGCCCCAAGCTCCCCACCGTCACTAGCATTTTCGCGTCTAATAGCCGCTCCCCTTCAATGAGACACCTAGTACCGTCATTGGTGGCGTCAGTAACATCGGAGATGCTTACTAGAGGCATATTTTCTCAGGACTGACTTCAATACGATAACAATAGGCCAATATTTACATTACTGCAATGCTACCAAATGCTACTCTTATGGCGCACAGCCAGCCGCGTCTGCCTGGAGCTAGTTCCGCGCGCCACCGCTAGGGGCGCTCGCGCATTCATTTCGGACGCGAATATCTCCGTTATCGTGCACTTGAGGCCAAAAATTGTAATAACCTTTCTTGTAGGTAATTGGATTTTCTATCTTTTTTGTTGAATAATTTTTTTTTTGTATCACTTACCGTTCACGACTTGTGATTTATTTATTGGCTTGAGACAAAAAAAAAAAAAAAATAGATAAAAATTTATTCAAGACAAAAGATATTGATGCTCTCAGTAGAAAAATGTCTAACTCCACTTTTTTTCAAAAATAATTTTTCTGTATTTTCTGTTGAGAAATATCATTCTTCATACGTTTTTTGGCTCTCCTGAAAAATTTACAAAAATGGAGTTAGACAATTTGCTAATTAGAGCGTCGATATGAAACTTAATTACCTACAAGGTAGGCACGATTTTTGGCCTAAAGTGCGCGATAATGGAGCTATAGGCCGATACAGTTTTTCTCGAAATGGTGTCACTTCCGGGGTCGAAATTTGTAAGGATTTTGTTCACTAATATTCAGTACGTGATACTGAACGTAATTGGAAAAAAAAATAACTTGTAATTTAGTGCAAAGCGCACAAGTCAACAGTACCGGGCTTTTCCATTTACTGTACCATTTTGTTAATGAGTTCGATTTTATTGATTGCTACAGAAGAATGTATCGATAAAGAGACTCTATTGACAATGCCATATGAAGCTGTCAAAGAATTGATTTCAAAGCTTGGACCAAGGTGTAAATTTCTAAAGAAGCGACAGGAGCTTCAACAAAAGGATAATGATTGCGGGGTGAGGCCTTTTCTTTTACATCGATGCATTTTTTTGAGAAATGATGTGGGTACATAATTCATTACATCTAAGGTCCCAAATTTTTTTTTTCTCAACAAGATAAAATATTAACTGAACTTGCAATTGCAAATGTGTCATGTATGTTCTGTCATTTTCCAGTATTCGTTTGAAAAATTCAGCGATTTGTCCTTTATAATACAATTCATTCTCAATAATTTTGGTGACAAGGCAATAGTAAGAGATTGACAGTAGTCAAGATGGTATAAATCATTAGTTTGAAACAAAAATGGTTCATGGCATTTAGATCGTCCAATATTTTCTTCACTTACAGAGTACCAAAACGCTTTCTATAGATAGCACTATCGATGATAACGACAACGAACAAAATACGCAGAATCCTATTACAATTACTCTTCAAGCTGATACTATTTCAGAGAATAGCGATACTTCGATGGCATCAACAGTTACACAAGCGAACAGTCAGGTAGTTATATACAGTCTCCATTCATTTCCCATAGTAGCTTGGTTTAGGAAAAAAACATCAAATCTTTGTGTAAATGTCTGAATAGTGTTTGTTAGTATTGTATACATTATTTTATAGAATCAAAACGTTGCCTATTCCGAGGAGAAATGATAATTAATTCAATCGAATTTTGAATTGCAGTTTATATTATTTTGAATCCAATTCAATTAAACTGATTTCATGTTTCGTAATCATCTGTTGGAATTTAGAAACGAATTGGACCTATAATTAATCAAATAAATATCGATTATCTTGAAACAAAATTTGAAAATCGGAATTTCATATTAAATTTAATACAAAATAAGTAGATTTCTGATTCACTTATGTAATTTATTCCAAAAATCTAATGGACTTGTAATAATAACTAACCATAAGTGATTCAATTCCAACAAATTTCCAAGTCAATATTATTTGCAACAGAATTGAAAAACTGGATTAATTTTAAATGATAAATTAAATTAAATTAATTATTTCAACCATTAATTAGTGAATAATATTGTGAATGGTAAATCATCAGTGATTAAAATGAATTCTCAATCGAACCTCCCCTTGCCAGCTTGCAATGTGTTATTACATATCTACTTGTGTAAATGTTTATCTTCATTTATCGTTGCCTTTCTTTTATAGAAATGAAAGCCGCTATTGAACAGAACTGCGACTGGACGAACACTTTTGAAGAATATCCAATTGACAACCACTGACAGAAAAAAACTGTGTGATATCATAGTCGAGCACCTGTTGAACAACACATCATTGAAGTATGAAGCGCCTTTTTTTTATCTGGGAAGTTTAAAATATCGTAGACCTGTCGAAATATTGTATTGACTAGATTGATTGAGTTCCTCCTTTAATAATTGAAATATTGTAGTTTGTTATCTGGATTCACTAGTTATTCATGAAAATCATATATTTCAGAAAATTACAATTTTTTTTTTCTGAGGTTTTATAAGGTTCGAATTTTTGAGGTTGAGTATATTTGATTGACTTTTCATTCTTTCTATTTCAATGAAATTATTTTCGCACTTCCAGTGTATAGTAGAAGGGTATCTACTGTAACGCAGTTTTCTAACTTGGAGAGGAAAAACCACAGATCTGGTTACAATTCGGCACTTTTCCGTGTTAATTACTTAATTACCAAAGTGTTGGGCGCCAGACGCTACTGCGTCGTTTCGATACGATAACACAACTTACTAAAACCAAAAAACTTACGGAAATGCGTCGAGCGACAACTCGACTAGCTCAGATAACAAAGCCTTAGATAGAGGGGCAGGGTACACCACGTAAAACAATATTAATTCTTTGAGATAGTTGAGATCACATCAATCAATTATTTATTAATGAAATTAGATAACTTAGACGAATCATACAGAATTGGCGATATTATTAATTGTTTGTTACGATAGTTTTCCTAACTGTTCAGGACAGAATTTACTCGGTTATGATACAATTAAATCAGAGGAATGTGTCAGAGCTGACTCGATATAAAACGATTAAACTAGACTCCAGACTTGGTATCACAGAGCGATACATCGTACCCAATAGGCAAAAGTTTATATTTCATAACACACCCTGAGATTAAGAGTCTCATACTCTATTTGCTAAGATTTTAAGCAATATAATCGGTAACAAACGATACAGGTTCCCTACTCATTGATTCAGAGCGATAGATTGATCTTTAACCAAATTCCGACGATACGAGATCGATAATTACGATACTAAATTATCCAAAAACAATACTAGATCTTACATACGATAACGAACTATCCAAAATTGACTATATCTTACTAACCTAACAAAATAACGATAATGAATTATCCAGAATTGACTGAACCTTACTAAACTATAACAAATCAGCAATAATAACCTAAACTATACGCGAGGCCTAAGCCCTCGCGGCTATCTTCGCTCAGGGTACTCCAGGAAAAGGTATTTTCTACAGTATTTCATACACAGTATTATTCTAACATACTAAATCAAAAATATAAGCCATACGAGAAGCGATAAGCAATAAATTATAGCC
The DNA here is from genome assembly GCA_963992785.1 of Tenthredo livida. Taxonomy (NCBI): domain Eukaryota; kingdom Metazoa; phylum Arthropoda; class Insecta; order Hymenoptera; family Tenthredinidae; genus Tenthredo; species Tenthredo livida. The sequence continues at coordinate 24,223,311 of OZ023069.1, read as the reverse complement.
AAAAAGCAATGAAAGATCTATGTCACCCAGCCAGACTCGAGGTTGTTCGATAAATCAATTAAACAAAAATGAAAGACGAGCTTCTTAGCTCAGTAATTGAAGACGAGCCTCTTAGCTCAATGACCAAAAACGAGCCTCTTAGCTCAATAACCAAATTAATAACCAGAACCTTATACGAACGACCTCGTGTCCTCACAAAAGAATTAAGACCTTACCTTAATTAAGTTGCTCAATGTAGCACAAAACACACTATTTTATTAATACTCGATAATGCGATAGATGATACGATAGGCGACACTCGATGAATTATGATGCTTGATGAGTGGCGTAGACCAGAGCGAAGAGTAGACCGATTAACAGGTGTACCTTCCTTATATAGTCTTTATTTCCAGCCGTCAGCTCATCCTTCAGATTTGCGCAGTCACGTGACATATCGGTAGTCTAATTGGTCGGTGAGCGACAGATTTTGACGAACGTAATTTAGGAGAAGTCTACCTCACCCCTGCCGCTGCTAATACCGCTCCTATTACCGCCTTCCTTTTGAATCCCCGGGCGCTGGACTCACATGAAGCCTCGCTCGCCCGGCCACCCGATATTTCTTCTAGGGCCTTACACCATTGGTCGATCCACCAGAAAGTTAGTGGTAGCTTCGTGTCTCGGCATACTAGGGCTTCACCCACGAAAAGATTCGATAGGTCGGAACGCTGATCCGGGGGTTGTCATGACCAACCACGGCCGCGATAACAGATTCGGAGACAGTTTGACGATAGTAACTGCACTGACCGATTGTGCCTTAGGTGGGAGGCGGTAAAGATGCACCTTCACATGCCCTGTTCACCACCCTCACATCAGCAGTGCATTTTCTTGTAGGCGGTAGCTCTCCGGATGACGGGAGGATTTCGTTGTGCTTCTCGCACATCCCTGTACGCCGTCAATACGATAGTTGGAGGTGGTAGATCTTTCCACTTGAGAGGAGGCGCTGACCTTGGGGTTTTCTGGACCAACCATGGTTTGCACGCCGACAGAATCGTCCTTGACGATATTGGAGGCTTCTTACGTTCGGTAGAATCGCTTTTCCTTCGGTAGTTCCCACGACGACGGACGTCTCGTGGAGTATCGAGCTCGAGATTACATAGTTTACAAAAAATAAAATAGTGTTAATTAGACCTAATCATTTTTCCCTAAGTTTTCTCTTTTCCTGGAGACCCTGTCTACGCCACGCATCGTCGCATTTTCGAGAGAATCGCCTTGTGGCGGGGAATTTACAAATACCACGTCACACTACATACATATTGTATTATCCATGTCTGTAAATTGTTTTGTTTCAGAATATCCACAGATACTCTCCAATTTTGGGCTGCAGAGATCGAAAGTGTTTTTCGATACGAACGTAAAGCTACATACTTTGTACCGTATCAGGGTGGTGCGGATAAGCGTGCAGCATCTGGGAAACTTTGGGACAAGTATGCCAATACCAAACGATATTTGAAAAAAAATATTTTGAAAGCTGATAAACAAGACTTACCGACTGAACCGAAAGATGATGAGAAGTATTTGCTGCAATTGAGCACAGTTTCCCCGGATGATATCGACTTGGCAAGGACTCTGTGGAAATCGACACATAGCATGCGAGAGAAGACATTGTCAATAGCTACTTACTACGAGGAGTATCCGATTCTCTGTACACCAACTGGATCTTCATTGGTATGCACACTTTTAATCTGGCTTTATTCTACATTATTTTGGTATGCCTTGCTCTTGTACACGTTTGTGAATAATACGAAATTCTGAATATCATAATGCTTGATTATTTGAAAAGCATTCGGAGTAGTATTTATTTGTTACCCAACATAAAATGTTTGCAATTTAAGGGGAGGTCTCTAAGGAGATTATGTTGACAATTTTTTTCTTTCTCCAAAATAACCAAAATAGGTCTTATCAGATATTCTCATCTACGAAATTTACATTATGATGCTATGTGAGCTAAAATAAAATTTTAATCTGTGATAAAAGTGTATGCGCAAGGAACTTCTTTGCAGCGGTGGGCAGTAAATAGTCTGTGGACGGTCTCTTGTACATATTGCACCTTCACCACAGACGACTGACAATTTTTTTTGAATACACTCTTCTATAATTCGAATCTTGTAAGAAAGATTTTTTGATTCAACTTTATTTTAGTAATCTAATAACGAAAAAGCCTCCTCGTGAATGTGATACGAACTTATCCAATCAGTAAATACAAATTGCTTTACTCAGAATCTTACTTTGGAATATAGACATGTATTGATTCTAAATGAATTATAATTTGAAGATTGTACCCTTGAATTTTCCATAATATTTTCAGTTGTGCCTTGACTTTGAATTGTTGAATGTGTGTAATGATCCTGAAAAGTTTTTAAAAAAATGGCCTCAAATAGCAGCTAGTGTGGTAGAAATTGCAGGGACTAAACGTGTACGATTGGACCTTGAAGGTGTGTATGGACATATACCTATATATATTTGTCAAATGTTAGTCACCCTCCAGCCATCAATATAGTTACGTTCTTCAATCACGGTTTCAGACGATATTCCGGTTGAAGTTGCGGGATTGTTGAAATTACCATACTTATTCAGACCTTCTCTAGTAAAAACAGGAAATTCAAAAAAATGGAAGCCTTCCATTCAGGAGCAGGCTGAAGGGTTTATATACAGCATTGCTGTAAGTATACATTTGATAACCAACAGTTCAGTGTTCGATGTACTAGATCAGAAATGGGCACGCCTAATTACTTTCCAAAGTCATTATTTGATTATCTTTCTAATATCTTCGTCGGTCATCATTATTCTGCAATCATAATTCGAAAACCTGTAGCCTATTGTTTCATCCTTCAGTACCAAACGAAAAAAAACTGATTTTGGTTCGAAAAAATATGAAAAAAGCCAGGCGATCGAAAGTAATTAGCAAAAGTATTTAGCTAATTACTTTTGCCAATTACTTTCAATCTTTTATTTTTTTTCATCCTTTTTCGAACCAAAATCAGTCTTTTTTCGTTAGGTACTAAAGGGTAAGACAATAAGCTATAGATTTTTCAGATTGTAACAGGAAAATAATGATTATCGGCGAATATATCAGGAGAATAATCTTCGAAAAAGTAATTAGACGTGCCTATCTCTGTATACTAGAAAGCAAGTCAAGATTGCATACTTTTTTTATTTCGAACAGAATGGTATTTTACAGGGCCTCATTACATTTTTTATATTTTTACTCCTTTGGACTGCTGTGAGGGCCATGTTATTCTGCGATATTTGGAAACTGCTTCATAAAAGTCATATTTTCTTCTATCATATAAAGTATAGATATTGCTAGAGATATTAGTTGTCTTTCTTCAGGGCAAGAGAGTCTTATACTCAAAATTTTATTCTATTCTCTTGAAACATTCATATATGCAATTCCATATAGCTATCATGTGTTTATAGGTCATGGGCGATTTAGAAACTGCCCTAAAACAGCGCAAAGAAGACCTGTTGAAATATGGCTTGACGTGTCAACCCTCCATTTTTGTTGTCGGGCAACCAAAGAATTATGATGCAATCTATGTCATCGTTAATGAAGTTAAGTACACCGCAAGTAACCTTATGGGCGCAGTGGATATGTGCTTCAAAATATATTACGCTTTAGGTGCTAAATACCCCGCAGAAGCAGAAGTAGTCTGGGTATTTTTGCAAAAGTTTTTATACGACATCAAAGGTTCGAAGCATTTTATCGCTGCTGAAACTGTTTGGTCCGATGTTCAGAAGATCGGAGAGCAAAATATTCCTCCCACAGAAATATAGTTAGAAAGTCACCTCAAGATTTTTTTTTCAAGTAATCCTTACCTAGTTACCTGGAATAGTTACCTATTTCCAACATAGGCTTTCTTGATCTCACAAAGAAATTTTTTTCGATCCGCTCTAATACGTACACATGAGAAGATATCTAACTACATAATATCGTACATGCTTTAATTTCAATATTCTATAAACATATATAACAAAACAGTATCCTACAAGCCACACAAGCTGCTGGAGTTGTCTGAATGTATAGCTGAGATATCTATCTCATTTAGCACGTATTTTAGTTTCATGTATGTAACCTGCATACTATATATTATATACTATATATCCTACAAACAAACAAATATTTCTACAAGCCCCACAGGCTGCTAGAGCACTCTGAATGTACAGCTGAGATATCTATCTCATTGAACACATATTTTAGTTTCATGTAAACAACCTGCGTACTATATATTCTATGTTCTGTATACTATATATAATATAACTATTTTATATATACTATATACCATATACCATATACCATATACCATATATTATATACTATACATCCTATAAACAAACAAATAATCCTACAAGCCACACAGCTGCTGCTAGAGCACTCTGAACGTACAGATTAGATATCTATCTCATGTAATACGTATTTTAGTTTTGTACTATACATTCTGTATACTCTATACTATAGTTAGTTTGACACTCCAATACTTACACACCAGATTTATTTTTCTCGCCATCTGTTCCGCATTTTCCAATTTCAATACTTCAATTTAAACCAGTTACCAATATAACTTATAAAATATGCTACTCAACTGTATATTGTGTTTGGAGAAGATCGAAATGAAGCACATTGTGATGCACATGAAGTTTGTGCATCATTCACGAAAAATCATGAGTATATATAGATGTACAGAAAATTTGTGCAATCGATCCTTTGATAATCAAAGATCTTTTCGCAGACACATTTCAACTCATAATTCGGCATCAAAATGTACGGTACAATCTCATTCTACTATTCACGACGACATCGACAATATTGATGGTACTTATCACCCAGATAATATATCTGCAATTGATGATAATCAAGTTTCAAGCAAAGATCCCGTGGTTCCAGATTTGCCTTCAGAAAATTTGGTAATTAAAAGTGCATTGGGCTTTGTTTCAAAATTTTATTCTGATCCTAATATGTCTCGTATTCAAACTCAGCGTATCGTTGACTCCCTGAGTGAATTTATGAATAATCCATATCTTACTGCTTTGAAAGATCTAATCCTAGACTCTGTAACACTCGAGGAGCGAAAAGACGTTATATCAGCAGCCTTTGAAAGTATCCAACGGGTTTTCTCAGACATTAGTACTGAACACAAACGACTGAATCAATATCGTTTGTGTGGAATTTATATAGAATCAAAACAAATTCTACTAGGTTATACGGAAACAAAAAATAAATCTGGTGTGTTGGAGAATACAAAAATATTCTCTGAATACATACCATTGAGTGAAACGCTGAAAGCGTTTCTGGAATTGCCAAATAGTTTTGAAATTATTCATAAATATTATTATGATTTAATGAACAGTGATACTGGAGTCATCTCCAACATAGTTCAAACTGCTTTTTGGAAAGAGAAAACTTTACCAAGAAATGGACTTACATTACCATTAATATTGTATCAGGATGATTTTGAGACTGGTAACCCTTTGGGTTCACACAGTGGAATTCATAAGATATCTGCTCTTTATGCTACATTGCCGTGTATGCCGCCAGAGTTTGCTTCCCAAGTGAACAAAGTATTTTTAGTTCAGCTCTGTCATTCGGATGACGTAAAAGTTTTTGGTAATGCTATAATTTATAAAGAAGTAATCAAAGAACTCAATTTACTTTATTCTGAAGGTGTAGAAATTCACTTGAAAAACAAAACGGTCAAAGTTTATTTCCAATTAATATTAATAACCGGGGACAATCTTGGCCTTAATACCATACTTGGATTTGTGGAAAGTTTTAGCGCAAATTACTTCTGTAGACTGTGCAGGGTCAGTAAAAATGTTTCAAAATCCTTATGTACTGAGAACGTATCTCTCCTGAGGACGGAAGATAACTATGCGTCTGATGTAGCGAAAGATGATGTGTCTTTAACAGGCATCAAAGATCAATGTATTTGGAATTCCGTGATTAATTATCACTGTGTAAACAACCAATCGGTAGATATAATGCATGACGAATTCGAAGGTGTTTGTAGTTACGAGGTACCGTGTATTTTACGAGAATTTATATTAATCAAAAAGTACTTCACGCTGGAAGAGTTAAATTGCAGGATAAAATATTTCAAATTTCCATCACGAGCGAATATACCTCCCTTATTTTCGCTTTCTGACTTAAAGGCAACACGTTTGAAAATGTCAGCATCTGAGTCCAAATCCTTAGTAATGCATTTAGGTTTACTTATCGGCGACTTGATTCCACACGAAAATAATGCACATTGGGAATTATTCAAATTACTCAGGCAAATCGTATCTATTACCTTACAAACGTCCATTTCTTCAGACTGCATTGATCTCCTATCCACATTAATTGAAGAGCATCATTCTTTATATTTACAATTATTTGGTAACGCTTTGAAACCCAAACACCACATTATGCTTCACTACCCAGGTATTATGAGAAACATCGGTCCCCTACGTCATATTTGGTCAATGCGGTGCGAATCCAAACATCAAATACTCAAAAAGATTGCCAAAGTTTCAGCAAGTCGAAAGAATATATGCCGTACCATGGCTATAAAATCTCAACTACAGTTCGGTGACATGCTTTTGCAAGGAGACCCATTTGCTGTTAGTGTTAAGTGTAAGATATTGAAAAAACATTTACCAATTTCGTCAAATATAACAGAATATTTACCAGCTCATATTTCAACCTATACTCAACTGAAATCTGCAATATTAGGTAGCTACAAATATAAGCCTGGAGTCTTTCTCGAAATCGATTTTGATGAATTTCCTATCTTCGGAAAAATTGAACAAGTCTTTTGCAAGTCAAAAAATTTAGCGAAGCCTGGTAGATATGACTTTGCGTTTATAGTGATAATTTTTCATGTGCTTTGTCAAATTGATCATATGCAATCCTATTTGGTTGAAGAAACTCAGACATATAAGTTTCTTGAAATGAATTCAACCACAGTTTTGAAAGAAAGGCTCATGGTAACTGGGTCTAGTGGCGAATTGTACGTACCTTATGACTGAAAACACGTAATGCGGCAGCACTAATATCTGTCTTAGCTATATATGTGCAAATACTTATTATTTTATAAAAAATATTCTATACCTTAGCTTAAATTTTATCGTTTCATGAATATGCATAATTGGAGTGGATTGAAGAATAACTCAAAATTAAGAAAGCCTTTGTCAGTAATAGATAGGTGTGATTTGAAAAAAAGTCATTTTCATTCGGACAAGATCTTCAGGTGCCCGGCCCCAAATTTTGAACTTCAATCATTTTCGAGTTCCAATTGATAGCTATGAATCTAAATAAAATCATGATTTCAGCGGATTATATCGAGGGTTCAGTGCCAGGGTAGCCTAACCCACATTGTCGATAAAGCGCATTTCAACTGTCATCACGCATTTGAAACAGGCCTTACCGACGATGTGGGTTAGGCTACCCTGGCACTGAACTTCATACGTCGTAATTCATAGAAAAAGCAGAAGGATTAATCAATGTATATCGTAACAATGCTTATTATTAACAATCATAAATCGTAAAACACGAGCATTTCCTAATACAGTGCTAAATTTTAGAGGCAATTTTGGCTTCTTCCTCCAGCCCCCCACTTAGCGATATTCGAACTTTGGCTGACTGTTCCTTGTCCCTCTCCCTCCCCCCCCCCCCCCTCTCTCTCTCTCTCTCCCTGTCCCTGTCCCTGCCCCTGTCCCTGTCCCAGTCCCTGTCCCTGTCCCTGTTCCTGTCCCTGTCCCAGTCCCTGTCCCAGTCCCTGTCCCTGTCCCTGTCCCTGTCTCTGTTCCTCCCTGTTCCTATTTCTACCTTGGTTTCCTGGCAAAATATCAAATTTCACCAAGTAGAAGGCTTGAGGAAAAAATCAACCACACATTTTCTCTAAAATTCATTTCATTGAAAAATTCTTATGTTCAACAGTTTGTGATTATTGATGAAGCATTATTACTGTATACATTAGGGTGGCGCAAAAAAACCGACTATTTTTTTTTTTTTTGAGTCTCGAAGCATTTTATCGCTGCGGAAACTGTTTGGTCCGATATTCAGAAGATCGGAGAGCAAAATATTCCTCCCACAGAAATATAGTTAGAAAGTCACCTCGAGATTTTTTTTTTCAAGTAATCCCTACCTATTTCTAACATAGGCTTTCTTGATCTTGAAAAGAAAATTTTTTCGATCCACCCTAACGTACACATGAGAAGATATCTAACTATGTAATATCATACATGTTTTAATTTCAATATTCTATCAACATATATACCAAAAAAGTATCCTACAAGCCCCACAGGCTGCTAGAGTACTCTGAATGTACAGTTGAGATGTCTATCTCATGTAACACGTATTTTAGTTTCATGTATATAACCTGCATACTATATATTAAATACTATATATCCTATAAACAAACAAATATTCCTTCAAGCCCCACAGGCTGCTAGAGTACTCTGGATGTACAGATGAGATGTCTATCTCATGTAACACGTATTTTAGTTTCATGTATATAACCTGCATACTATATATTATATACTATATATCCTATAAACAAACAAATATTCCTACAAGCCCCACAGGCTGCTAGAGTACTCTGGATGTACAGATTAAATTTTTATGTCATGTAATACGTAATGCGAATGAACACGTTTTTTTCACTAATTTTTTTTTTCAATCAGCCATAATTTAGATTACATATATAATATATTTTTAAACATTAGATTAGATTTTTTTGTTATATAACTCAGTACCTAGATCTATATGATCTAAACGACTTATATTTTTTGCACGTTCAGATATTGTGAGTGCTATATAAGACTTGCAGTGATTGATACTTACCGATATAATAAATATATTTTCACAAACTATATCAGTCTACTAACTGCTTTTATCCATGCCTTATTATTTTTATGAAACGAATGTACAACACTTGTAAAAATTGGGTGATGCATAATACTGTTTGATGTAATTGTGTATTCATAGTTCAAGTCAATAATACTTGTTATAGTCATTTGTGAAGCCACGTCCATCCCAGACAGCACTAAACTCCGAAATATCTCCTATGGATGTCCTATGTACTTATCAACGCCTCATGGAGGTCTCATGGATATCTTTTGGAGTTTTGTGCTGTCTGGGATGTAATAGTTTCAATGGACTACAGGTGTTGGAATAAATGGGATCCACAATGTCAACTAAAGTATTTTGATTCTAATATTTCCTCATGCCAATGCAATACCGGTGTGTTACATTGACTGAAAGAAATGTGAATGGATTTTGATGCAAGAATTCAGTGGACATTTTGAAAAACTCATATTCAGCCATTATAGTTGGTATACACAAGCCATGAAAAAAGTAGAATGTACTTGAAGGCACAATCAAGTGTACTATCTATACCTTTCGATCAACGCACTTCAACGGATTGGTATGGCTATGCCATACAGTCATCCTAGCAATCCACCCTGGTTGAGCGGACCCTTTGGAATACATATTTTCTGACAATGTAGGCTGGTTAACCCAATTCTCGAAAAAAGTAAAATCTACCCGAAGGCACAGTTAAGTATACTATCTACATTTTTTGCATCAACACTATTTACCGGGTTGGTATGACTATGCCACACAGTGATCCTAGCAATCCACCCTGGTTGAGCGGACCCTTTGGAATACATATTTTCTGACAATGTAGGCTGGTTAACCCAATTCTCGAAAAAAGTAAAATCTACCCGAAGGCACAGTTAAGTATACTATCTACATTTTTTGCATCAACACTATTTACCGGGTTGGTATGACTATGCCACACAGTAATCCTAGCAATCCACCCTGGTTGAGCGGACCCTTTGGAATACATATTTTCTGACAATGTAGGCTGGTTAACCCAATTCTCGAAAAAAGTAAAATCTACCCGAAGGCACAGTTAAGTATACTATCTACATTTTTTGCATCAACACTATTTACCGGGTTGGTATGACTATGCCATACGGTGATCCTAGTAATGTAGGCTGGTAAACACAATTATATATTTCATCAGACGGAACTATGTGATGTGGTTGAAACCACTACGCAAATAGCTGTTCAAGCTCATTTCTATTTAATCACTCAATGGTGAAATAGTATCGCGTACTGTTGAAGTTGGGTACTGCAACTAGCGCAATATTGGAAGATTCAACTTTCTTTTTAGTTGATTGGTAAATTGTATTACTTACTATATCTATATAGTTGTGAAAATAGTATCAAAAACTAAAATTTTTAGTAAAGTCAACTTTTGTTTCATCGGGTAACCTTCCCTATTGAAAAAATCCAGGTGGGACACATGGGAACCCATATGGTTTTGCTGGGCAACCACATGGTTTGGCTGGGAACCTACATGGGTTTGTTGGTCTCCCACATGGTTTGGCTGGGAACCTACATGGGTTTGTTGGTCTTCCACACGGTTTGGCTGGGAACCCACATAGGATCTTTGTTCACCCACGTGGTTTTGCTGGACACCCACATGGGAGTCTTGGAAATCTATGTGGGACCCGCAGGAACCTACATGGGTTTGTTGGTCACCCACATAGGACGTCTGGAATCCCACACGGGTTTGTTAGGCACCCACATGGAAGTTTCGGTAAACCATGTGGGACTTCTAAGAACTCATATGGGGCATTGATGACCCTACATGGGTTTGTTGAGTACCCATATGGTTTTGCTGGAAACCCACATGGGAGTCTTGGAAATCTATGTGGGACTCGCAGAAACCTACATGGGTTTGTTGGTCACCCACATAGGACGTTTGGGATCCCACACGGGTTTGTTAGGCACCCACATGGAAGTTTTGGTAAATCACCCAGTAAACACAAAAATAAAAGTCGTCTTAAAGTCGTGGTATAGACGTCCAATGTCTCACTTTTGGACGTCCAAATGTCGTCTTATGTCGTAAAGACGTCTTTAAGGTCCTATGGGGTACCCACATCCCACATGGGTCCTATCGGGAGACCCACACCTACCACACAGGTCCTATGGGGTACCCACATCCCACATGGGTCTTATTGGGAGCCCCACATCCCAGATGGGTTCCCTGCCAAAATTCCCCTGGGAACTGGGAACCTGGGAGACCCACATGGTTTCCCATGTGGATTTTTTTGATAGGGTTAACTATAAAATATTTTAAGTCCCTAAAACCACTATTGTTTATAGTTAAAAAATAGTTACTACAACTATAATTTTCTCTCAGTGCATGTGTCCGCTCAGAGCTGTCCAAATTTCAGCCTGGGACACCGAGCCGTTTTTCAGCTACGACCACAAATGTGTATTTGGTCGCTCTTTCATTCCGGTGAACACTCACAATCCGGAAATGGGATTTTCGATTCAAATAATATTTTAACGATGTTTTTTTCAGTGAAAATATCCTGTTTCTTTTATTTTTATGGTTCTACTTAGATATGGTTTTCGGTATTTAGAGTATTTAGTACCAGCTTTAATTTTTCAAATTATATGCTTCAATAATATCGGAAATACTCGAACTATATAGTTTCAACGAATACCTAGAAGTTGAGTATAAATGATTATATCTTGTGTTCCAAAAAGTCTTCAGAGTGACAAAAAAATTCAGTACGAATGAGATGATCTGCTAGTGGAACGACGGCATGAAGTTTTTGTGTACCACGAACTGTTGCGACCTTGTCAAATCTGGGCTGAAGTATAGCTTCTTTGGCCACGTAGTCTTCTTTACGGCAAAATTCCACGTGAGATTTTTCACAATTCGCAGTAGCCCATTCGTATAAATCGCGCGAATTTACAATTTGGTTATCGTACGGTCTTTGTAAGCTAGCGAGTGCTGCCAACCTTTTGAGTGTCCCACCAATTCCATCACACGGTCCTTTGCCGTGAGATGTAGCAAAACAATGCCACTCCGAGTCGCATCCAAAGTCTTTGCGATGGTGGGTTTATGAATTTTTTTTTCTATTCTTGTCCTGCGACGACGCGCCATCTGTGAAGTAGATGACTTTTCGTAGTGGCTGATCCAGTCGATCCCGCAAGAAATTCAGGAACTTTTCGATGAACAAATGTACTGTGACGGTATTGTGTATTAAAATTTCCGATATTATTGCAAAACTGACATGTTCCAGCTGATTTGATAAATTTCTATAATAGGCGACAAAAGGATGAACAGTTGCCTGATTGTTCGTCCAGTAATAAGATTGCGCAGCATCCTGCAGCACGAATGAATCATTTTCTGCAAAGTCACAAAGCACGCTAATTTCTCCGGGTTTCAGGTTGGCTTTTGTATCCTCAAGAAACTTGCTTTGCTGCTTTGCAATAAAATCGTGCCTGACCAGTTTCTGCAAATTATCACCGAACATATCAACGAACTCTTCCGTAGTCTTGACCAGAGTTTCCAAGTCAGAGCGATCCACGTTTATTCATTGTTTAAATGTAATTTGGTCTACGAAACTATTGGAAAAAGCTTGCTTCAGTGTATCCTCGATGCGATCAACACCAGGACACTCGCGGCATTGACCAAGACAGCACTTAGGATGGGAGGGATTGCTGACCATTTTTTCCAACCAATGTTTCTAGGATACATAGGAAGATTGTATTCAACGGCGAAATCTTTCATCATTCCGCCGATAAACATTAGCTTAACATTTTGATGCATAACGCATACACACACTATGTGTTCCACTTGCGCCCGCTAGTACGGACTCATTCGGTCTTAACTCCGCAAAGTTGGAAAAACCGACTTTTTTATCGGGATATTTATCTTTGAACGATTTATAAAGTGCTTTGAGATTACACAGCATTAGGCTCCTTTGCAGGCTACATTCCTCGTTGTTTAGTCGGACTGTGACACAATCCTTTTTACCGGGCATGATGCGACTGTTAGTGTCGTCTCTGTGAAAGTCCTGGACACAGGATGTCGATTCACCGGCAAGTACTTTACCCGATTTTGGATTCGGAGAAGATAAAATTCCCTTTTCTACCCCTTATTTCTTAGCACCGCGAACCCCGCGGTTTAAAGCTCTGAATTGATCTTGAATTTTTTTTAATATTCCAGCTTTTTGGTAAAACTGTCAGGAATCGAACTCGGCTACTCTGATCTCCTTTCATCTCCCAAAACCGTTCTTTCAGCTGCGAAATCACTTCAGTTCCATGATCTTCTTGGTCATCCAAATCCAGTAGCTTACGTCGCAAAGCATCGGTGATCGTTTTCATTGCGCTATTTCTTTCAGCGAAAGTAATCAAATTTTGCCGATCAATTGCAGGATCACGCAGACATTGTAAACAGAAATTCAATAAAGAAAAAGCTGATTCCTTATCTATTGGCGAAAATTCGCTGGCAGATGGTTGGGACGACCGTGCAGTGTTCGAGGCTGTTGTCACCAAAGAGTCGAGGTCGTCAGTTTCCATGAAGTCAGAGAGATGTTCGTCTTCTTGAATTTTGATGGGCGGGAATTCTCCTCTTGCTATTTTTTTCGACAAGCATCGCAATGATATTGTGCAGCCGTCAACGATGGAATTTTATCACAAATTGTTCGTGGCACATGACGTAATTTTTAGGATAGTTTTTGTGATCCATCAAACCGAATGGGTTACAGCAGCAGATGAACGGCATTTCAAACCATGCACTATGCACTCGATTATGTTCTTATGCAACAAATTAATTATTATCCTCCGATTTCACATTTATCAGAGGTTATTTCACTCTGTTATTTAACGGAAGCTCGTATACGCGTTGGCCGTTAGTGCGGCGCTGGCGATGCTGGGGAAAGACAAGACCTCACCGGAATAAAAGAGTGACCAAATACACATTTGTGGTTGTAATGAATGGAGATAGAGTTGCTACCAATGTAATGAATAGAGATCGTTGTTCTTATGGGTAAGATAGAGCTATCGTTGAGTTCGTCCCTCGTTTTACACCTTAAGGTAACCGGATTTCAGGTAATAGGAGATTGATGTGAACTTATATATAATAACAGAATAATGGTTTATTACTAGTGATTACAGAGATGGTAGAACCATCTGTACACGTTATTGAGTATAAGTGATGAGTGATTTTGAGTTAGCGTTTCATAATATCGAGAGCTAGTTTAGGAGTGAGTGCTCTCTTTGACGATTTTGGTGCAAGTACTGGAGCGACTGCTCTCGTTAATAATTCTGATCGAAGTGCTTGGATGCAAGTGCAAGTGGAAGCTACTGGTGATCTGCTTGATGAGCTAATTGATGAGATCATTCTTTGTTCCATTGTTCTCCCGGGCGTGAGCGTGCTTATGGAGGTGCGTATAGGTAGGGATGAAGTTCTGCGAATGTAAGGGTGAGACTTCCTCTGATTAGAGGTGGCGAGACTGGATAGATGCAGGATGTTGTGTCTTGGGTATTGAGAGTGGTAGAGCATAGAGGAGTATGGAATAGGGTGGAATACGTAACACGCCCATCCTCGGGGGAAAAAAATATTGCTCCTGTGAAGCAGGGGGAAATTTTTTTTTTTTTTTTTTTTTTTGTAAAAGTAGAAGTGTGTATAATATTTTTTTGGTTTAGGGTTGTATATTTACGATAGTAAGTATACTAGGTATACTAGGTATACATTCACGTTAGTGAATGTATCTATGTGCATTGATCTACGTTAGTAGATTCATCTACGCGTATATTCGCGCTAGCGAATATACCTGGGTGTATATGTTTACATTAGTCAACATATTTGGGTGTGTATTTACGTTAGAGGATGTGTCAAGGTGTATGATTTGAGTTAACATCAGAATATAACTAGGATTACTTATTCGCAATAAGATCGGTTAGTTATAAATGTCTTATGCTGAGTTAGTAAATGGTTTATGTTGAATATACTTATTACAATGGTAAGGTATACAATCAAATATTTGAATAATGGTTAAGTACATGTATTATTAGCATTGTAGGTATAATAGATGATATATATGAAGTTTTTATTTAATCACAATATTACATTTTTATGAGGTACAGAAAGATGTTTGAGCTGTCTGAGCGTCTTCTATGTTTAGTGAATATGTGTATTACAGTGGTAAAGGTGTATGTTATGATATAGGTAAAATCGCTTATTGGTAATAAAATCGTTTATAAATGTCTTATTCATGTATAAAAGGATGTTTGAGCTGTCTGAGCAGCTTCTATGTTTAGTGTAGTTGGTGTAATTGGTGCACATGTGATGGGTGGAGGATTATTTTGCTCAGTAGAGTCTTGATTTCGGTTAGTGTTTCTGAATCTTTTAAATATTTCAAGTATTCGTTCAGCTGTTGCAAATTTTTGTGCTATATAAACTAGCGATACTGATCCGAATAGGGAGGAAATGTAGTAAAGCATGTTTTCGATACGGTTGTCGTTGTCTGTAGCTCTTTGATTTTGAGTTATTTCGTCTGTTCTTTTTATAATGTCGTCTAAAGTTAGTCCATTTGAGGATAGATCTTTGGAAGTTAGGAATGGGGTTTTGTTTAGTGTAATTGTTGGAATGAACGGTAGCTCTTTAGGTTCGTCGTAGATTTCTGAAATGTTCAAGTTAAATTTTGGTATGTAGGAATGTGTTTCGATGGTTTGGTAGTATTTGGTTGTGGATAGTGAGATTGTGTGGGAATTTGCTGTGCATTTGTTATTGAGTTTCAGTATTCCAGAATTGTTTAGAGTTATTTGGATTGGTTCTTCGTCTTTGCAAACGATATGCATAATTTCTGGTTTGGTTAGGGAGTAAATCCAAGAGTTTGATGTAGTTAATTCGGTCCAGTATACTCCGTCAAAACTCCCGAGTCTGACGTCGCATGTCTTTAAGTCTGTTTCAGTTGGTTGAATGAATAGTCCTACTTCGCAGATAGCGTGGTTGTTTGAATGGAATAGTGGTTGATTCTGTCTACATATGTATGTTTCCAGTGATTGCATGCATTTGTTGAATTTTAGTTCGGTTAGTTTGAAGTATAAACTCATCGGTGGGCCGTGCATGCTGTTGTGATTGACTTTTGTGCAAAGTGTCATCGGGTTTTGGAAGATGTAATAAGGGGAGGGTGTGAGGGGTGTAGAGTGGATTTCGAATTGTACTTATTGGCAGAGCGACATGTATTTTATCCGAACGATACCATGGTCGAAATTGTTGGTTAGGGTTAATGTTACTCTATATTATTTTAGGGGGGGTCGTGTTATTTAATAAATTTCCTCCTTATTACGTATATTTTTGAGTTTATGTGTTGGGTTATAGTTTTAGTTAATTATTTATGTAGCTAGTTTTATTTTATTTATGTGTACGATTTTTGTTCTGTGGTCGTTAATTTCGATTTCCGCGTTAATGTCGTTAATTATACGAATTATTTTATAAGGACCTTTATAGTGATCGTCTAATTTCTTTTTAGTTTCATTTATTAAGTAGACATATTGACCTGGTTGAAAAATGTGTGCGTTTATGTGTTTATCGTATCTTATTTTTGATTTTGATTTCGCGTTATTAAGATTTTTTGTTGCGTCTTGTCTAGTTTCTTTCAAGCGAGTTATTATTTCTTGTAAGTATTCTTCGTATTTGTTAGAAATGTGTTTGTCTGAACGTATGTTTGATAATTGACGTGCGAGTGTTCCGAATATTAGTTCGTGTGGCGTGTAACCGGTGCCTTCGTGTACCGATGTGTTATATGAGAATATCGCGTATCGGATCCACTTGTCCCAGTTATTTTTATTATTGATATAGTGCTTTAAGTACTCGATTAAGACCTGATGGCTGCGTTTGAGGGAACCGTTGGATTGAGGATGGTAAGCTGTGGTTTTTATTTGTTTAATTCGGAAGATTTTAGCTAATTGTTTCATAACAGGACTGAGGAAATTTGGGCCTTGATCTGTTAAGATTGATTCAGGCGCTCCGTAGCGGCAAATGAAATTTTCTGCGAATGCTTTAGCGATTGTTATTGCCGTCTGGTTTTTTAGCGGTATTGCCTCTAAATATTTAGTTAGATTATCTTGAATTGTAAGCAAGTATTTATTTTGTGAATTTGAGGTTGGTAAGGGACCGACAATGTCTAAGGATACTTTTTCAAAAGCGGTCGTTGGCGTATCTGTTATTACCATCGGGAGTTTAACTTTATTTCTCACGAGTTTTCGTCTTTGACAGCTTTCGCATGATTTTATAAATTTTTCTATATCGGTTTTCATACTTGGCCAGAAGTATATTGCTCGGATTCGCTTAAAAGTTTTAGTTATTCCTTTATGGCCAGCTATTACGGATTCATGGTTTTCGCGAATTATATCTTGAATTATTTCAGGTTTAGGAACGTTGATCTCGTTTAAGCAAATGTTAACTGTGATATCTGTGTAGTTGAAGACTTTTCTGAGGGTGTTTTTTATTGCGAACCAATTTAATTTGTCAAATCCGCTTCCTAATTTGGAAATTGAAAAAGATTTTATGTGTTTTGTTTGTAGTATGTCGCGAAGGATAATTAGTGTGTTATATATTCCATCTATTGTTGATTTTTGGTAGTATTTCTTTTGTGTTACCAGGCTGAATATAAATTTCTTATTATTTGGTGTTATGATCACGCTATTTATTTCAGGATTTTGAGATTTTAGAAAATTTATAGCTAGACTTCCGATGTCGATTAATTGTTTAGCAACTTCTTTTCTTATGACGCAATCGGCTGACATGCAGTGTACGTAGTTATCTTTTCTCATGAGAATATCGTCGTTTGTTTCTTTTATATTGGTTGCTATTGGTGTCGGGTCTGTGTGACTGAAATGTGGAATTCTATTTTTAGGTGGGTTTTCTCGTAATATAGGATTTTGAAATGGTGGGTTTTGTTCTGGTATCGGATTTTGAGGTAGTAGATTTAGAGGTGGATTTTGTTGTTCTTCGTCTAGATTGGTTTCTTCGATATTATGTAACTGTTGGTTTTCGTTAAATGGGGGCACATTATTTTCGGTGATATTGTTCGTATAGTTATTCTCGAGGTTTGTCGGTACGTCTGAGTAGTCAAGTTGCATGGGATTCTCGTTATTTGAGTTTGAGTTTGTAATGTTATCTTCTGGATTTTGTACAGTTATTGGGATTGGTTTGAAATCGAAAATAGTTATTTTTATATGAGAATTTTGGAAAATGAAATAAATCATTGATCAAACGGTTTTCCAGTTAAGTTTGTCTAGTCCGCAACCGATTTTTGGGATTGATATTGACTGTACGTTTTCTAATTCTAATTGTCGTCTGAGTTTACATAAAATTTCGTACATAGTTTTATTCGTTGGCTTGCCGTTGAATTCAGCTTTGGTGATAAGATTATATACTTTGATATTATTGTATGGTGTTACTATGATGTCACCTACTTGGGGGCTCTTTGATTCTAACACGTCGCGATTTATAATGTTGCGTTCAATCATTTCTTGTGCTATACCTTGTCCGATTAAGCAGTCGGCTGGAATGCAATGTGCTATATTGTCGTCTTGTGTGAATAGGTCTTCAGTTGTTTCTATTATGAGTTCGTTTGTCGGGTCTGGTAAAATTTTCAGGAGTTCTCGAAATTGTTTATAGGATGGTTTATGATAGATTGATTTAGTGATTGGAGGACTATTGTATTGCGGTGGAATGGTAATTTTGGGTATTGTTACTTGTTCTCCTCTGATAGTGTCTGAGTATAGTTTTCTGGAATTAGGTTTAGGAATCTGTTGTTCACTGGAAGTCGGAAGTATTTCTTTAGAAGGAGGATCTTTGGAATTCGATGTCCATGATTCGTTGGAGGTAGGAAGTTTTTGTTTGTAGTAAGGCGTTCTAGAGTTTGGGGTTCCCGATCCGTTGGAGGTAGGAAGTTTTTGTTTGTAGTAAGGCGTTCTAGAGTTTGGGGTTCCCGATCCGTTGGAGGTAGGGAGTTCTTGTTTATAGTAAGGTATGTGGTCGTCGTCCGACGATGAGGAAGTAGGTAGTGGTAAGGGGGGTTTAGGCTTTCTTGGTCGTAGTTTGTATTTGTGTGCGTGTGTTGGGGATTGCGCGCTTTTACGTTCGCTGTACCTTGTTTGATTTTTATGTGTCACACTTGGATCTGAATCATCGATAAGCTGGTTTGAGATATGGTTTGAATCACGGTTTTGTTTTTGATTATTTTCAAATGAAGTTGGTGCCGAAGTGTTTATGGGTTTACGTGATTTTTTATTTACAGGTAGATTGTCTGGAGAGATATCGGTATATGTAGCGTTTTGTTTTTGGTCGATTCTTTTAGATAGTGGTAAGTCGTCGACAGACATGTCAGTAGGTGAGTCAATTGTCATTGGTCTAACAGATTTTGAAACATTGATAGGATTTTTTGGCATTGGAAAACTGTCTGTTGTATCGCCTGTGGATGGATCTTGCATCGAGTTATCTGAGGGGCTGTCCATTTCTGTATCGGTTAGTGAATTGATTTCTATATCTTCTTCTAGTGGGTCGGGGTAGATCAATTTTTTTGTAGGTATTTGATCGTCTGTAGAACTTTCGGTTAATGAATAGTTTGTCAAAGGTATATTTTGAAAATGTATTGTTTCTTTTATTGTTGGTAAGCAATCCATGGGAATTTGGTTGGGTTCGTATTTTTCAGTTTCTGAGTCGACGTCGTCTTTGTATTTCTTTATAGGAGCGGGATTTGGTGAGTCATCTGTACTTTGTCGCGCGCGGGTTGGGAATTGATGAGCTTCTTTCTTATGTTTTGCGCTTGTTTTGATATGCTATCTGAACTAGAGTTTCGGTTACGTTTCGCATTTATTGGTAATAATTTATCGGTTTCTACGGGTGGATTGCGCGATAATGCATCTGCGTTACAATTGATTTGACCTTTCTTGTATACGACGTTATAGTCGTATTCTTCGAGTTTAAATCTCCATCTGAGTAATCGCGAGGTTGGATCTTTTACGCTGCTGACCCAGACAAGAGGTTTGTGACCGGTAACGAATGTGAATTTATGTCCGTATAGATAAGGTCTGAAATGATGTACTGAATATACGATTGCTAGTAGTTCTTTTCCGATTACAGAGTAATTTAGTTCTGCTTTGTTTAGTGTGCGTGAGGTATAAGCTATCGGTAGGTCTTCTCCTATTTCGCCTTGGCTGAGTACGGCGCCAATCGCGTATCTAGATGCGTCAGTTGTTAGTATGAATGGTTGATCGAATTTAGGATATTGTAGTATAGGAGATGTGCATATCGAGTCTCGTAAAGTTTCGAAAGCCATTTGGTGTTCAGATGTCCAAAGGAATTTAACGTCTTTTTTCAATAGTGTAGTTAGTGGTCTGGATATTTTTGAAAAGTTTTCGATAAAGTGTCTATAATAACCGATTAGACCGAGAAATTGTTTGATCTGTTTAACTGTTTTAGGAACTGGATATGCTTTAACTGCTGTTATTTTCTTTGGGTCTGGTTTTACACCGTTTTCTGTAATGATATGACCTAAATAAGCAACTTCTTTTCTTAGGAATTCGCATTTGGCTACTTGTAAACTCAAATTTGCTGATCGTAGTCGATTAGCTAGTTTTCTGAATTTAATTTCATGTTCTTCAAGAGAGTGTGCATAGATAACGATGTCGTCTAAATATACGAATGCTATGTTTCCTTCTAAACCGGATAAAACTTGGTCCATTAATCTTTGGAATGTTGCAGGAGCGTTCGTAAGTCCGTATGGCATGTTATTGAATTCGTAATGGCCATGGGGGGTTGAAAATGCTGTTTTGTGAGCGTCAGTTGGGTCCATAGGAATTTGGTGGAAACCTGAAGCAAGGTCAAAAGTCGAGAAATATTTCGCATTGCCTAGTTGGTCGAGTATGTCGTTAATGTTTGGTAGGGGGTATGCGTCACCTATGGTCTTTTCGTTGAATTTCCTGAAATCTATGACCATTCTCCATTTTTTTTTGCCTTCTGCGTCTGGTTTTTTGGGTACAACCCAAACGGGGGAATTATAGGGTGAGGATGATGGTTTGATGATATTTTGGTCTAATAATTCGGAAACTTGTTTCTGTATCTCGTCTTTGTGGACAGTAGGGTATCGGTATTGTTTTACGTTAATTGGATTATCGTCTGTCGTTGGGATTGAATGTTTAGCTGAGGATGTGTTTGATAGTGTGTCGCCTGGTAAAAAAAATAGGTGGTTGAATTCTGTTGTGAGAGCGAGAATAGATTCTTTTTCTTCATCGTTAAGATGGTCTAGGTGCATTGAGTTTTCAAGGACCGTTAATCTTTCGGAACGATTATTATTATTATTATCGACGGGTGTATTGGTTTCGATCGCGTCGTTTATTGTCAGCACGTTTGGATTAGTTTGTGCATTTTGATTTTGATTGTTAGATTTGATATCGTAGATTTGAATTGAGATGTTCGTGTTGTTGAAAGTTGAGGTTAATAATTGCAAGATTTTGTCCCATTTCTGGCTGCCTAGTTCATTGGATAGGTCGGGAATTGAGATTGATTTTGTGTTATTTGATTTTAGATGTTTTTTTTAGAGAATTGAGCGTTTTAGTAACGATTGTATCATCTATGTCACTGGAATAAGTTTCCATGATAATTAAGTGGTATATAACTTGCGAGCTGTTAGGGATTGTGTCTTTTATGATATCTCCGATTATATCATTTTTCGCGTAAGCAATTAGCTCGTACTCGTTTAAATCTAAAGCTTTTAGTAATTCAACTGAGATTCCTCGTAATATTTGAATTTTTTGCGGTATGAAATGAAGGATTGTGCCTGAACATTTTCGTATATCACCGTTAATTTTTGAAATTTGTACAGTACCAGATTGGTTTATGGAACTTTTGGGATCGAGTGTACTCAGAGGTTCGTTGACAGGTTCTAGGGTTACCGTCGGCACGCTTATTTCAACAGCTGATTCGTTTGAGTTTATCGCGAGTATACATGCTTGACCGTTACTGTTTGTAACTGATGCTTTACCGCAGTGAATATTGGGACCTAAATTAATCGTATCTACATAGCCTTCGTTGATTTCTGAATTTGAGACTTTAAGAAGAATTACTTGAGCGGTACGGCCTGGTATTATAATGAGAGTTGCGATGTGCGGTTTGTGTTTTGGGAGTTTGAAGGGAATTACAGTATCTGTCAAAGTTAATGTATTATTTTCATAGGAGATGGTAGCTCTTTCTTTATATAACAAGGGTTGTCCAATAATACCGTCTTCAGCTATTGGGAAATCTTCGCGGACGACGTGAAATGTGTGTTCTTTATTGTTAATTTTTAATTTAGTTTCCGCTAAAGTATTAGTAAATCCGTCTGTTATTTCTGTCATTTTCCGTATTTTGGTTCTGTCACATTCGGTTTCTTCTTTTAGGGAATTGATTTAATGATGTTCAAATCCGCACCGGTGTCTATTATAAATTTAGATTTCGTTTTCAATTCTTTTGTATCGATTTCGGCAACTGGCAATAGTCCGTGTATTGCTTCTAATTCTGTTTCGAGGACGTGATTTATTGTGTTATTGAACGCGGCTGAGCTTGTGTTGGGTCCGTCGGCACGTTCTCCCGGCGGACTGAGTTCGAGTTTAAAGGACTCTGATTTTGTTGTCTCTGTGTGTTATTATAGGCGCGTTTTCGGCAATTTTCAATTGTGTGACCTTGACGTTTGCAATAGTTACAAGATATGGAAGAGTTTGCGTATTTTGTTGATTTGACTGTTGTGGTTGGTTAGGTTGTTGATTTGACTGTTGGGGTTGGTTTGGTTGTTGATCTGACTGTTGGGGTTGGTTTTGGGACTGCTGTTGTTGGGTATTGTAGGCACGTTGTCTGCAATTTTCTACTGTATGTCCTTGGCGTTTGCAATAGTTACAAAATGTTGGAGGATATTGTGTGTTTGGCTGATTAGGTGGTCGTCTGTTTGGAGGTTGTGTCAGGTTATTGCGGTCGCGCTGTCTACAATTACCTATAATATGGCCCTGGCGTTTACAATAGTTACAAAAATTTGAAGGGTTTTGTTGATTAGGCTGTCGGGGTTGGTTATTGTCTTGTGTATTTCGAGCATTGCGATTTAGAAATTCTTGCTCTTCTGTTAGAGCTGTTTCAATAGCTTCTGCTAAAGTATTTGGGTGTGAACCAGCTACTCTGAATTCAGTTTCCGGAATCAAGCCTCTAACAAAGCATTTGAGTACATTGGTTTGGATTGCTGTTATCATGCCAGCAGCATCATCTGTGCTTGAGTTGTTAATAGCCTGTGTTGTGTTATGTAATATGTCTTCGACTCTCGCGCTATAATCTAAAACACGTTGGTCGCTTCTTTGTTTGACATTATTCAACTCTGCTTGCCATTCAAAAATTGATTTTTTTGGTAAGAAAGCTCGTTTTAAGACTGTTAGGATTTCGTCAATACTATTATATTCTTTGCATCCTAGGTAGGATTCAGCTGTCCCATAGATTTTAGTTCTAATCATTCGTGTTAGGACTGGACGTTGAGCTGGTTTAACGAGAGGTTTTTCATTCTCACAGCTTCTTATGAAGTTATTTATATTTAAGTTTTTCCCATTAAAGTAGGGGATTGTATCTAATATGTCTTTAAGAGACCAGTATGAGGTTTCTGTTTCGTTTTCGGGTGGAGTAGGCATTTTGCGAGTTTGTGAGTTAGATTATTTCGTTTGAGATATGTGTATGTGCTTATTATAATTATAGATAACTTACAAGCTGGTGATGAGAATTATGAAAATTTTCATTCTAATACGGATCTTAGTTGATTTTGGAGATGAAGTTGTTGTGTTGGGCTGCGTCAGATGTCAGATGTCGAAAAGTCGTCGAGAAGAGTATAGATGTCACGGCTCAGGAATCTGGATTTGTTGTAGCGAGATCGCTAATAGTTGGATTCAGATGAATCTTTGTGGGGCTAGGTGCCTTTGAAGATGTTGTCGAACTTCTTTTCTTTTAACAACTTTGATTTTATTGCTGGGTTGATTTCTTCGATTTTGTAGAGGTAGTTGAAGAACTATGTGTCACGTTCTCACTTTGATATCTTGTAGATTTGGTATATTTAGTAGATTTAGCGGATTTAGTAGATTTTGTTGATTTTGTAGATTTTGTTGATTTAGTAGATTTTGTTGATTTAGTGATTTAGTAGATTTTGTTGATTTAGTAGATTTTGCTGATTTAGTGGATTTGTTCTTTATGACTTGTCACAAAGATTTAGGGTGTGGTAGATCTTCCACGAAGAGTTACACGTTCGGAAATTTGTAATCACTTGTATCACGTGTATGTAAAGATGTAGAATTCACTTTTCGTCACTATAGAATCCGGTAAACGAGGTAGTTCCGCTGCCACCAATGTAATGAATGGAGATAGAGTTGCTACCAATGTAATGAATAGAGATCGTTGTTCTTATGGGTAAGATAGAGCTATCGTTGAGTTCGTCCCTCGTTTTACACCTTAAGGTAACTGGATTTCAGGTAATAGGAGATTGATGTGAACTTATATATAATAACAGAATAATGGTTTATTACTAGTGATTACAGAGATGGTAGAACCATCTGTACACGTTATTGAGTATAAGTGATGAGTGATTTTGAGTTAGCGTTTTATAATATCGAGAGCTAGTTTAGGAGTGAGTGCTCTCTTTGACGATTTTGGTGCAAGTACTGGAGCGACTGCTCTCGTTAATAATTCTGATCGAAGTGCTTGGATGCAAGCCCGTGAAAAAATATTCTGATCAGACCATATCAGGCCGGATATAAACTGTCCATATCAGACCTGATATAGCCTGATATAAAAATTGGCCATATCAGACTATATATGCTTTGATATAAGTATATCAGACTACATATGACCTGATATGGGCATATCAGATTATATATAGTTAGATTTACATATCGGCCCAGAGAAGGAAAAAAAAAAAAAACTCCCCGCCAGGGATCGATCCGTGAACCGTGCGCTCGCCAACACTGCCCGCTACCGACTGACCCAAGATCTGTTATTGAAATTAGGTGCTTAAACGAATATGAAATATACAAATGTCATATATTCCAATGCTTATTGAACAAAATTCTACATCTGACGTATTAATTATCAATTTCATGGTAATTAAATGCAACAAACACGCAGTTATCATTGAATGATATTCTGTGTAAAATATAAATTGAGTTAGCGAAATTAAATTTATTAAATGAGCATTCAAGTAATTTGATGAATTCAGAGTTAATTTACATGAATGCTGATTATCAATTATGTTAATAAAAAAAAAAAACATGACAAAAATGCACTAGTAATTTTTTTAATCTCCTGGAAGTGCATTTTTTCAAAGAAAAATTTTCTGTAACAATTATCAATTAAAACGATGTCAAAATTATTCAATATTTGGTAACTTCCATTTCCTTCATTAGAACCTGAAAATTAATCAAGTCATAAAAACAATCATGGAGAAACGTTCTTCTGTGATTTAATTTTTAAATTATATATTTACTTTTTCTATGATAATAAATATAAAGTATACCTTCAATCATCAACGCGTGACTTTTCATTTTTTTACAAATTTTGTATAACTATATAAAAGTTAAGTTTTAAAATCGATCAAGTTTACTTAATATTTTCGAATTGTAATATTTATTGAATGCATTTATTTACAAAGTGCACATTTTTGCGTCAAAATTAGAGAAAGAATATACACCTCAGTAAAAGATGACTTGACAATCATCGATTATCTGTCACCATTCACGTTCATATACTGTAAGTATTTATATGTAATGACAAAAAAACTATATGATTATATGGCAATAATCATTATATATTTTAATGTATAACAACGTATGGTTTTTTATACCGTAATATAAAGCCATGCGATACGCTGTTATATAAAGTTTAATATAGTTTTATATAATCATATAAACTTATATATATTTATACATATTTATATATAAATATATATAATTTTATATAAACATTATACATAACTATATGAAACTATATTTAATTATATAAACTTATACATAATTATTAATTATATATGATTATATATGATCATATAAAATTTATTGTTCCTATTTTTTTCTCGTAAAATCCGCTAAACCATTATATTAAAGTATTATTGCTCATATCAGAACTGATCAAGCCGTACCAAAGAACTATATGTGAACATATTAGACTAGATATGGCCGTATCTGTCTAGATCAGGCTAGAGACGAAAATTTTTATACAAAGGAAACACAAAAATAACTGTTACATATGCCCATATCAAGGCTTATCAAATTATATCAAGCCTGATCAGAAATATTTTTCCACAAGTACATCAAAATATACATATCCTATCAGGCTATATCAGGTCTTATCAAGTTATATCAGGGTTGATCAGAAATATTTTTCCACAAGTACATCAAAATATACATATCCTATCAGACTATATCAGGCCATATCAGGACATATAAAAAAATGATATATGAACTTATCAAGTCATATCAAGCTTGATATGGGCATATCAAGTTGATAAGGCTTGATCTGGCCTGATCTGGCCAATTTTCATATCAGGCCATATCAGGCCATATCAGGACCTATCAAAATTTATATATGGGCATATCAGATCATATCAGACCAGATATGGATATATAAAAAATTTTGATATAGCCTTATCAGGTCATATCAGGTCTGATCAGAATATTTTTTCACGGGAGTGCAAGTGGAAGCTACTGGTGATCTGCTTGATGAGCTAATTGATGAGATCATTCTTTGTTCCATTGTTCTCCCGGGCGTGAGCGTGCTTATGGAGGTGCGTATAGGTAGGGATGAAGTTCTGCGAATGTAAGGGTGAGACTTCCTCTGATTAGAGGTGGCGAGACTGGATAGATGCAGGATGTTGTGTCTTGGGTATTGAGAGTGGTAGAGCATAGAGGAGTATGGAATAGGGTGGAATACGTAACATGGTCGTAGCTGAAAAACGACTTGGTGTCTTGGGCTGAAATTTGGACAGCTCTGAGAGGACACATGTACCTCCGTCTGTGAATTTTTTCAGATTTTAGCAAAAATAATTTTTTCAAAAATCTGGAATTGTTTTAGGAGGTTTGAAATATTTTATATGCAGCAAGCAAAAGATGAGGTGGACTATTTTTTTCTCGCAACTTTATTCTTTCGCGAAGAAAAGGAGCCTAAGCCGGTCCACATACGGCAAACGTAACCAGAATCTTGATTTTTTTTAAAAAAAGTGCACCAGAACCGTGAATAACCTCGAAATTGTTAGGAATTTCAAAAAATCCTTCGAGATATATTTTTTTCTAGTCATGATCGACTTTTTTCTTATGGGCGTGATAATCAGGGAAATTTGCCCGAAAAGGCTTGATCACTTTATATGGAATTGCCCTTTTGCGGCCTGACGCGACAAAGTAGTCTCGCACGAGGCATCGTCAACTCGGATTGGCGAGGTGCTTGTGATGGCGCATCGAAAGATACAAACTACATAGTATGCAGCGCACCCTTCTCTCGTGTCGTGCAAGCCGGCTCGGCCTGATGTCGGCTCGTGTCGTCCGGTCAGCCGCCATCACTGATCTCTATACTAACTGGATGGCTGGTCCCCTAAAGCAAGGCTAAGGCCGATTGAAGGCTAACCGAGCGCCCCTAATACCGGGAGCGGTACTAAGGGTGACATCAATGCGCATACGGGGCGCTGATTTACCATCCCTACGATTGGCCGTGTTCGAGGGCACATGCGCATTGAGATGGTAATTAGTACCATTCTCGGTGTTAGGGGCGCTAAATGAGCCTTCAGCTCAACATAATTTCGGCACGACGGGCCCATAAGGCCCAGCCGTCCAGTTAGTATAGAGATCAGTGGCCGCCATACAAAACAAGACGGCTTGCGCGACACGGTAGAGGGGTACGTGAGAGAACGTTTTCCGCCAGCCGACACACTAGCACTGCCGGGCGCTTCGCGCGAACCGTTCATTGTCGCGCTGGGCCGCAAAAGGTTTTCCAGTGTGTACTATTCTTGAAGATGATCCTCATTACGACCGGGAGATATTTCAACATCTGCCTTACGATGCATTTCACATCGATAATGTTCTTCCAGCAGTGCCAGCACCAAATCATGGTAATTTACAAAATATATAATTGTACAGAGAACAGACAAAATCATCTACGTCAGTATTTTTTAGTTTTTATATCTAGATATTCAAATAGTGAAATAATGTCATTACTTTTTTCCAGATTCAGATATAGATTTCCACTCAGAATTTGATGATTCTCACGCATTCGAGGCTATTGAGCCGGTACGAGAAGATGGTAAATAAATTCCTAATTACGTTAATTTCATTTTACCCGATAGTTTTTTTTTTTTTTTTTTGAGCAAGTGTAAAAATATTATATCAACGTTCATGGCATCTGATCTTCAAAGAGGTGAGGTCAATAAATTAAGACTCAAACGTAGCTATAAAAATGTCATAGTGAAGCAAACATTTTCAGAATTAGAAAAAATTGTATCATTTGACAGGGGTGGGGGAAGATTTACTGTGTACCACTGGCAAAAGTTCCTTGCGCATGCACTTACATCAACAGAAGATTGATATTTTTTTCTTGTCAGAAATTTTTTTCGATAAGATTATTTTCCAGTACTTTTAAACACGAGAAAGTCATCTGTGTAAAAATTTATTACAAGAAAAATTATTAAAAAAAAAAAAATAAAGAAAAATAAAAAATAAAATAAAATTATTGAAGGTTATTGATATTGTGGACAGTAACCGTAACGGTCAGGCAAGGTTGCTCATAACGTTCGAGCCAGAAGCTCCGCGAGAAATATCAGGTAATTTTTTTTTATCCTACACCCAGAAAAATGCCCTACTCGCAACATCTAAAATTTATTTGAATTAATGCATATCGTTTATTTATATATGAACCTACTACAGTTTTAGTAGATTTTACGAAAAAAATCTAATTGAAGACAAATATTCAAACGGAAATGAATACCACGCTGAATCAAATAAATAATTTATCAAATGTGGTTTTTTTATTTTTGAATATAAAATACGGACAATGAAATTGTTTATTTCATAAAAATAAAATTTTATTTGGAAATAGCAGGTACAATGGCTGCTAAATTTCCAAATTTTTCGAGACGAAAACTTTCGTAAATTGATTTATTTTGCGACTTTTATTCATACTGCTACCATATTGATAGCTGCAGATGCAAAGAAGCAAGACAACCAATTTTCAATTTTCAAAAATCTCATACCTTGCGTAGCCACGTTTTTGGCACGCTTTCAGAACTTACTCTAACCTCAATTATCACACAGATATGGTAAAATAACCATCAAATTACTTGCCTTCAAATACTGTAATGTATTTTCCGAGCCCGGCGTCGATAAGTACGCTGCGCATCTGTTGGTCCATGACTTTGTATTAGTTAGTAGTTTTAATCAAGGATTTGATATTTTTCACTTAGAACTGCTCACACGCCGTATCGGAACCTACTCGTATAATATGTATTTTAATGACACCGGTGAACACATGAATACACAATCGAGCACGCGGTCCGCATAGGTGGCGCTGATGCTGCGTACACCCTATTTGGATTCAGTAAACATTTGGCGGCCTCAAGTAAATGGTTATTTGATGCGCATAGAAATGGTGTTCCGGAAATGAACTATATTATTATATTCAAATCAACCATGAGGAGCCAAAAATTTTTGCTACAGTCAAAGAAAAATCTATTTGCTTTAAATATATTCATGTCAAATTTGTCAGTTTATTTAAATATAAGGTACGCATTTTTCTGGGTATACATGCGTCAAAATAACCCCATATCGAGCGTGTCTTACGGGACAGAAGAATTACATATCTCCCTCGGCCGTGATATGTAGTCGACGCATGCGCAGTCACGCGATTTGGTTACTTATCAAACCTAGGGAGCAAAAGTGCGCGTCATAGGCATGATATGAACGCATTACATGATGCTGTCAGGGATACAGGCCGCAGGCGCGATTTTGATTCGGGTGAAGTTTCTCTCGCTTCGCTGGGACAGCAACCTTCACCGTCATCAAAATCGCTTACCTCTCTCCCTAACAGCATAATGTACTATATTTTGTTGAAATCGGTGATTTTGATATTCACTACATGTGATTGTGTGAAATAATTTTTTTTCTGTTGTTTCAATAATAGAAATTGAAGTTATATTGATTGAACTTGATCCGGCCGATAACTCTGATGTCAATCCAGTCGAATTACTAAACCACGGTTACAATGAAATATTCAAGCTTTCTAATATGGAACTGCAGAATTAACATGTAGTCTGAAGTACAGTACAATGATTGAAATATAATTGGGAAGACTACTAATAATATGTGTGGTTTCCTAATGGAGGAGGACCATCTGCTGCAGCAGTTCGCGTTCGAAATCAGCACGGTAATACAATGACCGTAATAAATAATAAGTATAAATACTATTGCGAGTATACAATTAGGTATTGTAACTTTACTGCAACTGTTTCATCAGCTGAAGGCTGATGAAATTATGCAAGTCCGCGTGAGTTTTTTGTCACGGGTGTGATTTTTGGAGCTCCTCCTGGGGAAAGTTGAAAAAACCCATAAAACCCTAATACAGACTATTGTAGGTTTTATTCTACACTAGCTGCATCCCTACAGACCTTGGCTATGTTTGATATCACAGACTATAATAGCTATCAAAGCTCTATTATAACTGATTCAACCAAACGCACCCCGGCTGCACTTCAGACATAAGATTGGTAATTCCCAGACTACGATAGCTATGAAAGCTCTATCGTAACTGTACGAATTCCCGCACCAATGCTGTAACTAGCTAAAACGAGTTTACGAAAAAGATAAAGGATTTAAGTGAAGCTAAGCAAGGAAAATGGAAAATAAAGAACAGATTCCTGGCTTTTTATGTTATGATTGACCATAAGGTCGTAACCTAGATTATATTTTATGAATTCCAACAATTTATCAAATAACAAGAAATTTTTACACGTTTAACATTTAATAATGATTCTATCAATATTTAATCTGTTTGACTCTATAATTTTTATATCAAACGAATAGTATTTTCATACTTACAAATAGCCTTAATTCTAACCTTAAATTATGAGCGTTTCCGATTTGTTTTGTTTTGGTTTTGATTTGAGCTTGATTTTATGTTCGAGAGGAATGAGAAGAAAATTTAATTTAAATTGAATTGATTTTTTCACTACGTTATAATAGTACTTTACTTATTATACGAGTTTATCTGTTATATTGAAATTTATTCTAATGCCGCTTTGGTTAAATAGAATTTATATGTTATATGAAGCTAAATGCTCAGCCGCCGCTTTGGCTGACTGGCGACAAAGATAATAATGAGACGTGAAGGCCGCTTTGGCTCGACTAACGCTAACGATTTGCCGAAGCGTCGCCCTTTATATACCGTATATTTGGTGTCACGTGATGACTGGTGATCGCACGTTGATGTTAGTGTGTTGTCTGTGTAATCCAGCGCTGTATGAGTACTGGATACGTTACAGTATACGTATAGTACAATATAGCGACAAGGACGATGTAGAAATCGAGTAATGAACGTAAAAACATTTGTGGAACATACAAATTTGTAACTGTCTGATTAGTTTATTCATCATTTACAGTGTCATCTAGCAGGAAGAAAAAATTGCGGCAAAAGCGAAGTCGACAAAGGAATGTCCAAACTGGAGAGTGACAAGTGCGACCGTACGGGCATAAAAGACGCAGAACACGGACAAGAAACAGCGGTAACATTACAGATTTAATGAAAATGCGAAATAGATTTACTGTAAATCCTGGTGTTGGTTAATATTCAAAATATTCATATGCCGAATCTTAACTATGAACCAAAGTAACGAAGAAAATTAGAGAACAAACATTGAACCTTGCGAATACAGTAGAACCTCGATTATCCGAACCAATTGGGACCGGGCCTAGTTCGGATAATCGAAAATTCGGATAATGGAACAGTAATGTTATACAATG
Source organism: Tenthredo livida (assembly GCA_963992785.1). Lineage (NCBI taxonomy): Eukaryota > Metazoa > Arthropoda > Insecta > Hymenoptera > Tenthredinidae > Tenthredo > Tenthredo livida. The sequence continues at coordinate 24,191,423 of OZ023069.1, read as the reverse complement.
TGAGTTTGCCTGGAGTTGAATAAAGACTACCGATAAAAATGAATATGCGAGCTCACTAATGCCCTGACAGGCGAATCAAGTTCGAACACGTTTGACCAAACGCTTTGTTTGCAACATTGTAATTGCGTGCAGTCCGTCGACGTGCATATAAATTTCAAAATTTCGCGCCGTCGTTCAAATAGATAAATACTATGTAATAAAATGCGAAAAACGTGCGCATGAAGATAGAAAAAAAAAAAAAAAAAAAAACTGAGTTGAGGTCGGATAATAGAGGGTTCGGTTAAAGCGATCGTGGTTCGGATAACAGAGGGTTCGGATGACAGAGGGTTCGGATGACAGAGGTTCGGATAATCAAAGTGCTACTGTAAAGAATTACAACGTATCAGGAATCCTGATTCAAATGAAAGGAACTCGCTCTTCAATATTGCGTACACAGAAAAAAAGGCTTTCTTGGTTCAAGAAAAATTATCTTGACCCGAGAAAATTTCATACTACCCAGAAGGAAGAGCAAAATTTTCTCGGCTAGAGCATGAATTTTTCTTGAATTTTCCATCTTAATTCAATCAATTACTTCTTGAGTCGAGACGTATTTTACATTCGATCCGTGAATATATGATCTCTTTTCAAAGCTGGAAATGCATCGAATCAAGCAGTATTCTCTTTCAACAAGATATGAGCGGATCCACGTCACTTCACTAAAAAAAAAAACCGTCAAGTCACGGATCTTTGCGCCATTCGACATATCTTTAGTACTATGGGGAAAAAAAATACAACTTTAGGGATTTTGAAAATTTTTCAAAAATGGCGGAGTTAGAGCTATTTCAATTTTGGTAAGTCGCTGTTGCACCGCTATGTTCAAAAATTCATATCTTCGAAAGTATTTACCGGAGCGGACTGATCCTGGAATCATTTTGTTCGTAAAAGAAGGCGCTTTTATAAGAAAAATTTTGTTTTCAATAAAAAAAATTCTTCCAATTTTTTTTCGTCGTTTTATTTTTTAATTTGGCTGCCATTTCCGCGGGACTTACAGGAATCGATGCAGACAATTTTTTTCGGATAGCCGAATCCTTCCCCTTCAATCCTTAAACCAAAATTTATGGAGAACCTACCTGGGCCGGAGAAAAAAAATAAAACGTCCAGTCGTGCGTCGCCGCGCACGCCGATCCACGTCTGCGTGCGGCGTTCTTGGTTCGAGAACTACCTCAAAACAAAATTACAAACACGATTGTCGATCGGAAATTTTCGGAATTTTCCAAAAATGATGACCATTTTTCTTTCACTTGTCAGGTTCAATGCGTAATTCAAAAAATGAAACTCGAAATGTCGATTTCACCATGTTTCCCATCGTTTTATGAAAATCTCATTTTTTTTTCGGAAAGTTCAGGAAATTTTCGATGAAAATCATATCCAAAAGTTTTCCGCTCGTTCACCTCCAAGGCACAGTTACGGTTTAAATAAGGTTTGAGGGTTTTGTGTCATTATTTGTGCATTCCGATATTAACCATAGAATGGTAATCTTATTTTTTTTTACCTATTATGGTAACCTGGGGTCAAAAACGACCCTAATTTTGAAAAATTCATATGTCTGGTAATATTTCACGATAAGGGTTCAACTTGGGCTCATTCTTTTCGTTTTTTAATGCAGAATCACGGCAGCATATCGCAATTCCGCTTGAAGTCGGAACAGTAAGTAAAAAATGAGGTAAAACGGTAAAGAAACATGAAAAATCAAATCAAATTAGCGAGATTTAAGGTCGCCTGGGGTCGTTTTTGACCCCAGGTTACCATTCTAGGGTTAAGAACGGAATCATCTCGATAATGATAACTTGGAGGTAAGCGAGCGAAAAACTTTTGGACTTGTGTTTCATCGGAAATTTCCTGAAAATTCCGAAAAAAAAATAAGATTTCCATAAAACGATGGGAAACGTGGTGAAATCGACATTTCGAGTTTCATTTTTTGAATTACGCATTGAAAATGACAAGTGAAAGAAAAATGGTCATCATTTTTGGAAAATTCAGAAAATTTCCGATCGACAACCGTGTTTGTGATTTTGTTTTGAGGCAGTTTTCGAACCGAGAACGCCGCACGCAGACGTGGATCAGCGTGCGCGGCGACGCACGGCTGGACGTTTTATTTTTTTCTCCGGCCCAGGTAGGTTCTCCATAGACTTTTTGTTTTAGGGTTGAAGGGGAAGGATTCGGCTATCCGAAAAAAATTATCTGCATCGATTCCTGTAAGTCCCGCGGAAATGGCAGCCAAATTAAAAAAACAAAACGACGAAAAAAAATTGGAAGAACTTTTTTTATTGGAAACATTTTTTTTTTATGAAAGCGCATTCTTTTGCAAACAAAATGATTCCAAGATCAGTCCGCTCCGGCAAATACTTTCGGAGATATAAATTTTTAAACATAGCGGTGCAACAGCGACTTACCAAAATTCAAATAGCTCTAACTCCGCCATTTTTGAAAAATTTTCAAAATCCCTGAAGGTGTATTTTTTTTTCCATATTACTAAAGATATGTAGAATGGCGCAAAGATCCGTGACTTGACGGTTTTTTTTTTTGAGTGAAGTGTCGTGGATCCGCTCATATATCGAATATTATTCCAAGAACAAAACTTATTTATTTGAAGATTATAAAATTGTTGAATGGAGTAACATATATTTCGAATGAAAATTTTTTGTTACTTTGATCAAATTCCAAGTTATTTGTCCCAAAACAAAATTGTTTTTGACCCAAGTATTTTTTTTTTCTTGACACATGCACCCAAAGCAGACTTTTAGCGTACCGGTGTGCAATAGTATATTGTTTACCGAGCGAGAAAACAGTCGATTGCGCGCCGAGTATGAAGGTGAGCGCCGAGGCGCAGCCGAGGTGTTCTCAACTTCATACGAGGCGCCAATGACTGGTTTCTCCGAGGTGAACATACTATTTTCTTCAACAGCGGAGCGGAATCAGCGAGTTTCCATCCGCAAACGAGGACCGGCAATCGACTGGTTTCCATCCTCATTTGCGGATGGAAACTTGCTGGTTTCCCTCCGCTGTTGAAGAATAGTATATTGTTTACCGAGCGAGAAAACAGTCGATTGCGCGCCGAGTATGAAGGTGAGCACCGAGGCGAAGCCGAGGTGTTCTCAACTTCATACGAGGCGCCAATGACTGTTTTCTCCGAGGTGAACATACTATTTTCTTCAACAGCGGAGCGGAATCAGCGAGTTTCCATCCGCAAACGAGGACCGGCAATCGACTGGTTTCCATCCTCATTTGCGGATGGAAACTCGCTGGTTTCCCTCCGCTGTTGAAGAAAATATTTTGCGCACCGCCATGCGGTGCGCAAAGGGATTTTGCACACTGGTACGCTAAAACCGGCTTGGGTGCACGAAGACGGCACACAAACGAGAACCTTGCGTTGCATGTATCGAGAAAAATAGTGTTCGAGATACGCGAGGCCAAACTCGTTTCTTGCTCACCACTCGTCTGAAGGGAGCGCGAAGCCGAGGCTTCGTGCTGCCTTCAGACTCGCGGTCCGCAAAACGCTCGTTTGGCCTCTTGTATCGAAATATACTATTTTTCTTCAGCCAATCGGGCTTAATATTTTGAACTAAGAGTAGCACAATATCAATTCGAGAAAATAATTTTCTCGATTTGGATGAGTGCTTCGTTCTTATATTACTCAGGGAGCGTTCAAATAATACGTAACGCAAAATGCTACAGTGTAGTATAGGGAACGCCGTGCACGCACTATGCCAAAACGCGTTACGTATTATTTGAACGGCCCCTCATAGAAGCACCATTTCTAGCGATTCTGTTTTTTTTTTTATTCTGTTCCATTATTTTTTTATATCTAAAAACATTTATTTATACAAATTGAAAACGATTAAATTTTAATACAATTTATGAGTTTTTAGAATCATTTTTATGCTATCTTTTATAATGGTAACTATTTTTCCACGAAAACATTCTATGTTTGAGATGTAAGTATATAGATTAGATGATTTGAGAGCATATCGGTTTACTTTCATAACACGAATTTTAGCTGAATTTTTAATTTTTTTTCCTCAATTTTTTAATTCTCAATTTTCACTATTGAACATATTTTTCCAACATACGTAAGTTATTAAAAATATGAAGAATTGTTTATTTTATGGGATACAATAAATAATTTCTCATATTCTTCATAACGTAAGTGTACTGAACAAAATGAAGAGACTCGGTAGAGTCTCGCGCCAAGTACATTAAAAAAAAATATTTTTCAAGCGCGAGACTCAACGAGTCTTTATACCCGAGAAGCAACTACCCTAACCTATACCGCGAACTAGTATCTTCGTTTTCTTTCACCTCACAACATACACAAATGAAACTGATTTAATCTAGGATGTGGGCATGAAAAGCTTTCATTTGAGCCTTAGATCGATTAAATCGGTGTCCGGAGTGCTGAGATATTATTAACTACAGATTCTGATACCCCGTTTCCACGTACAATGTTTGTTCTTCTCCTTAGTGTTCTTCAGACCAAGATTCAGCCAATTCAAACCATTCCCATATAAAATCACTAGACGGGAAACCACACAAAAGTTGTATAGAGTGACGTCAGTATACGAGATAGTTCCAACGTAGATAGCGCCAGTATCGCAGACAGAAACCGTCCGCTACACTAGCAGACGCGTGTTGTCATTTCGTATTTTTAAATCCAAATAAAGGAAATAAAAGAAAGTACGAGCAATGCTTAATGCAAAATTTGAACGTACAAAAACTAGCGAATACCTCCCAAAAGCCACTTAGGTGCGAAAACCTCACACCAAGTACATTTTAAGTGATAGCCGCCAACAAAAATGTTTCGATAGGTTGATTTTCTTAAATCCTACGATCTTGAGCTTTTGAGGTTATGCGAATCGACTGACGTGTAAAATTCATAGTGATAAATAGAATAATAATTGTGAACGGATAATTTTACGATTAGGCTTACCTTGTATGACACAAGACTGTTAGATGACTATTAACTGACTATTACCTCTACATTTCATTCACTTATACATTGTAGATTTGGCTTATTTCCATTCATGAATGCAATTATCGGAGGAAACGGTGTTTTGGGAATTTAATTTTCTGCAAGTCACCGCCTGCGAAAGTCTGACAATAGAAAATCAAGAAAAAATGTTGAAGTTTAAAAATATCAGGATAGCATGATTTGATATAAGGAACGGCAAGGAGCCAGACCAACAAAGCCGAGTTCAAGCGTTGGATTGCAACAAATTCCACTTCAAGCTCGATGTTAGGCTCCTTTCTAGAGGCTCGTCAACTCGGACCTAACCCAACGTTATGTGTAGGATTTCGAAGAATTCTATATTTTATCTCGGTATCCTCTAGTCCAAACAAGACTGTAAGTGGACGTTGTGTGTTGGACTACGATAGGCTTTATTCTACACTCCACGTCAACGTAATGCCTTGACCTTCGGTGAAGATAATTTTTAATCCATGTTTTACAATTAGTTTAGATTCTCCGCTCAGAAGCTCAATCAAATTCAGATTGGTGCTATCACGACAAATGGTGAGAATAAAAATACTTATTCGATATTAAAGAAATGATCGATCGCCTTCCTCTTTCTCAGATGATAGAGATTCTGATTTATATTTATTTATTATTTGTAGACTCAGCGTATAATCCATCATGAATGGAATTATTGAAGAAAAATCTTTCTTATGGATTGTTTACTTTTGTAGCGGGTTGCTGTATAAGACGTGAGGATGATGAAAGAAAACGCTTGGGTTGCAAAGTATCGGTATAGTGTGATTCGATAGGAGAAACGGCAAGAGTCAGACGAAGAGAGCAGAATGCGAGTGTTTGACTTCATAAACTTCCATTTTATGCTCTACGCTAGTCTTGCATGAATAGGCTCAATTCCAAATATTTTGATACCTTCTGTTCAGACCCGAATCGGAAGTTGACGTTTTGAGTCCGGGACGCGTAAGTAGTAGATGCCAGCCATGGGGCGTCACAACAAATGACGTCACCAGGTCATTGACCCCGCGGAGTGGGGACTTGGCGTCAAAACAATGAGACCGTCCGATCCAAGATGGCGCCGCCCATGCACATTAAATCAACATGGCGGCCGTTTTTCAGAATTCAAGATGGCGGCCTTTTTTTCCAAAATCCAATATGGCGCCCGTTTTCTGAATCCAACATGGCGGCCGTTTTTCAGAATTCAAGATGGCGGCCTTTTTTTCCAAAATCCAATATGGCGCCCGTTTTCTGAATCCAACATGACGGTCGTTTTCACAAATTAAAGATGGCGACTGGTTTTTCAAAATCAAATATGGCTACCGTTTTGAAACTTATACCAATACCTGCTTCTCCGACGCCGACTCTTAAATAATGAATTATTACCCTATATATATATATAATAGCTGTGACTTATACCAGCTTTGCCGATGTCAGCTCTGAAATAGAAATAAATTCTTATCCGATATATATACTAGCTGAAATTGATAGAAAATGACAGGGTATATGCATGGATTGACACCAAAATTATTTCAATTTTTTATATTTTCCTAGTCGGTACAACAGTTTCTTATTTCATTAAATCTAGTTTCTACAGCAGGTACAACAGTTTTACAGTAGGTACAACAGAGCGCGCTGACCCGTTATTCGCGATCGCAAGACGAGATCGCACCCTCGCATCGATCTCCTACATCTAACGAATCGATTAATGGGAGTGCTATTCTCCTCATGATCCCGGTACAATCCTCCTGACGCTGTCTTGACCCATTCATTAATGAATGCCCCAGGATAGCGTCGGGAGAATCATACCGGTTTCATGAGGAAAATAGCACTCCAATTAATCGATTGGTAGATCACGGAGATCGATGCTTGGGTACTATCTAGTCTCACTATCCGAAATACGTATCAGATTCATACAAGACTAGTTTTCACACTCATCCCTTATATCCAACAGTCTAAACTACAGAGCGCGCTGACCCTGGGCTCGCATCACCCGCCATTCGCAATCACGTGACTGGAGCACATCCTCGCATCGGTCATCCGGAACGTACCAAGAAGATGAACCAGCCAGCCCTCCTCCGCGCCAACCCAGCACAAGTGTCCTGACGCCATCTTGACCTATTCATTAATGAATACCCCAGGATGGTGTCGGGACGCCTGTGCTGAGCTCGTGCGGAGGAAAGCCGGACGGTTCATCGTCTTGACACAATGCGAATGACCGATGTTTGGACTTGCTCAAGTCTCGTGATTCGAATCGCGCGGGGATGAAACCCCAGGGTCAACGCGGGCTGACAGTTTATTACTCTCTCTCTCACACACACACACACACCACTTAACAACGAAATCACGCCGACATACGCACACACACACTTCACTTATCAATTATAACACTCTGACGTATGTCGGCTATGATATAGGGTAAAAACAAACGCGTCAACTCGTTAAACACGACATCTAAATGGTCCCCGCAGATTTTCACATCCCCCAAGTCCCTGTGTAGCGCAGCATTCGCTGCATAGGCCTCCTCGCACACCACGACACCGATCTGCTGCAGAGTGGGGGCCGTCATCTTTCTGGATCGCACGACGGAGGCAAACTGACGAACCAGCATCTCCTTGCATTTGTCGACATCCTTTACCACCATGTCCAAGTGAGCGATGTACTGGTCTATACAGGTGGCTATATGACGCAGGCCGTCAAATGTAACCTTCTGCATCACAATTACGGGGGAATAGGTCTTTCGCGGCTTCTTCCATCCAGGTTCACCAGCGTTATCGTCCTCCTCCTCCTCCTCTTCGTACCCCTGCTGACTTTCTGCTGCGTCCGGATTGCTCGCATAGAAAGCAACTACTTTCGATCCGTGAGCCGTTGTTAGTCGGAAGGTACACCCGCCGGCTAGTGAGACGGTATCGCTCAGCAATGAGTTCATACTACCGGCGGGGCGCTCGCTTTTCTCGAAATACTTTTCGATATCCTCGAGCCTTCCAGCCAGATCCTCCCATGTTTCGACGCTGAGGGATACCCCGCTCGAGTAATTATTTAGGAATTTCACCACAGGCTCGAAGGTCCCATCTAAGCGTAGACGAAGACCGATGTTCACCTTCTTCGACCACGAACCGTTGAGCCCGTACGTCCTCGACAGTAGCAGGTTACGCTCGGATTTCTTCAGCGCTATGTCAAAAGTTTTCGACAAACGACTACACCCCTCTTTTAACGAGCCTTTTCTCGGTGTGGCCATAGTTCTGGACTGTTCGGTTGCAACTGAAAGCTCGGCACCCGATCTAGTCTTCACCGAGACCGAGCTACCCCACCATTCTGCACACCTCAATAAAAAATACACACCACGTGACAATCGTACGACAGTCGCAGGCGGCATCGCGCAGCGGACTTCAAAGAAAATGTAACCTCATACAGCCACCGTGGTTTTTCTATAACCACGTAATCCGATGCGCAACGGACGTCGTTATCTTCCAGGTATCGTTAACACGCTCTTCGGTTTATCCCAACAATAAAGTCGTACCCCGACAGCGGTCACCCTCACCTTCCGTAAAGCGCTGATGGTGCATCACGCCACTCCAGCTGGCCTGCATATTCGCGATGCACACACACACACACACACACACACACACACACACACACACACGCACACACAATTATTCATAACAGCCCTAGCGATCCTTATGAAGGGAATAGAGCGAGATTCGCATTACAAACCAACAGTTCGTCGCGTCAAGAAACAGAAAAGGTATGTCTTTACCACTCTATCTCTTGTTCAACCCCCACACCTCTCTAACTCTAAAATATTCTGAACAAAAAATGTTTAAACAATTCAGATGGATAACGGAAGAATCGCGGTACGAGCCCGAGTTGTACAAATGAGGGGGGAGTTGAGGGAGAGGTTTCTAGCCAACGCTAGGGCACTCCTTCAACACCTCCGAGCCACCGACGTGTCCCAGGAGTTCATAACGCAGACGTTTAACGTTCACTATGAACTCCTGGCCCACCTCAATAGACAGTGGGAGGTCAACGATTCCCTCGTTTACCAGAGAAATCCCGCTGTTCCTGCTGGAGCTGCGAACGGAGCTGCGAACGGAGCCGCGAACGGAGCCGCCAACGTCGTGCAGAGCGAGGAAATCACTTCAACCGTCGATGAAGACACATCGGCGGAAGAAGACGATGACGATACCGTAATGTTCGACGATCGCGACGACGGTTTGGGGATTATTCACGAGGATGACGAAGAAGTCGAAGAAGAAGAAGAAGAAGAAGAAGAAGACGAAGAAGCAGCAGAAGAATTACAACAAGTCCCGAACCATCCGGACCACCCACCGTCACCACCACCTCCATCCCCTGCCTCAATACCGCCCTCCCCGGCCTCAATACCTCCCTCCCCGTCACCACCACCTTCCCCCCTGTTTATCACTCGCCGTTAATCCTATCATATTAATTTTAGAATAACCGTACATGTAATATATATATATATATAGATTTAATCAAAAAACGTAGACACTATAAATAATAATAATCGTAGGTATAATTTTTTACATCTAATATATATATTCATTCATTCCAAAATATCGATTTAAGAAAAAAATGTATTAAATAAATATATACGTTCAAATATATATATCTATACTTCAATTGCTTGATACCACAATTAAATTTAGTAAATAATAATATTTAAAAAAAAATTCAAATTTCCAAATCTTAATAGATTTATTTTAATTTTTTGTTGAATATATATATATTTAAGCGGTGAGGTATTATATTTCTATTCATACACAGACACTCGTGCGACTTGACGAGGTGTTAAAATTATTGCTCTATACTGCAGGATCCGGTATAGGTGTGTGTGTGTGTGTGTGTGTGTGTGTGTGTGTGTGTGTGATATCTCGGATGTAGGAAACTACACCAGCTACAAGAGCATATATATATTTACTTCGTCTCACACACACGCACGCACGCGGGAGGGAATATTATTCGCACACCATACGGATCCGATGTAAGTGTGTGTGTGTGTCATATCAGCGAGATCTATAAATTCAACAGCACCTGTGCAATTTGCTCACTTTGAGTATAAACAGGGTGAAAAAATGACAGATAACAAATTTGAACGCGAATTAACGGGGGCTAACCGGGCGATTTACCGGAGCAGCGTGATTCGAACCGTTATACGCGATGTGTTGTATTACGCCAGGAGGTCCGCCCCTCGATTCGTCCGCGATTTTGACGATAATTGGTTTCTCGAGCTGGTCGACCTTCCGGCACCCGCGCTGCTCTTTCGCTTGAGAGGTCTCTTATGGTTTTGCGCCGTGCCGGATATCGGCCGTATGTACGATCAGCACGTGTTTGACCAGTCTTGGGAAAGTATGAAAATCGCTGTCGACGTGGTGCGCGAACGCGGTGCTCAGTCATACCCCGAAGTCACCAGGATGGTACGGGCGTACACGGATCACGAGGGTAAGTAACAACTCTGTTTTACAGACACTTTATCAACAGCTCGCTTCATAGTATCGCCCGGTGTTTTTTTTTTCACACCAGACAACTCGACCAGCGAACCCGAGACGGAGTGGGTAAACGCAAAGGAGGATGAGTTCGATGACGAAGATCAACTTCTTTACGATGCTGCGAGTCGTTACGAGCTCGCCGCGCGGGAGGAAGAGGAAGAAGAGCTTGAATTGATAAGGGTGACGGAGCAAGCCGAGGCTGTCGTTAATACACCTTCTGTTGGGAGCGAAAAAACGACTACCCTCGCGGCACAGCAGCCACAGTGTCCCGATTCCGCCGGTGAGTACGAGCGAGCATGCATTTTTTTTCGAGACGTCTCGTGTAACCCGGTCTTTAACTCTTGGTTATCAGATCGACGCCGCCCCGCCTACGTCGGTGGTATCAACGAAGGTGCCGGTACATCGGGCATACAGTATGGTGGGGGTAAGAGAAAGAGAGCACCGTCTCCTGAAAATTCCTCGACAGACGATGAGATGGAGGTGGTGTTTTCCGACGAATCTTCCGGTGAGTACGCCAGAGTCCGCATTCTCCTTTTTTCCCCAATTCTCGATACGATTCGTGTAACCGGGACATTACTCTTGGCCGTCAGAGCGTCGCCGCGCTGTCTACGATGCATCGAAACGATCCGGAGGTAACAACGAAGACGCTTGTCTACAGCGGGGTGGAGGGAAGAGAGAGAGAGTCGCCGGCACGGTTGTGGACGATCACATTGCGCGTCCTCCGGGTGTTAGATTTCTGATTGTAGACGAGAGTCGTAAATATTATCGTAGATTCGCCGTAACGGGGAGCGTCTTTACGTTGAAAATCATTACGCCGCCGGAAACAGTCGACCCTGTTACCTGGCTCGAAGAAGCCGTCAGGGATATTCACAATTACGCCACGACCACCACCCCGGACTCTGTCGATGATGCCGCTAACGATTATATCGGCTTCGGACTAGACACCCCCTCGTTTGCTCTGGGTACGGCCGGTTTGTCGTTTCGACCGGTTCGGGACTCTCACTACGAGGATTTCTGGCGACTAGTGTTCAGTCTCAGTCAAAGCGCCTCCGAATTTCGTTTGGACGACGCGTTCAGAATCACCGTTAACCGGGTCAGCGTTCCGGTGGGTCGCGGGCGAAAGAGCATACCTCTCACCCACGAGGAGGTGAGCAAACGGTCGCTTCTCGAGGTCGAACGCGACAATCTTTGTCTACCGCGCTCTATAATTTCCGCTCGCGCCTACCTGAACAGAGAGGGTATCGGGGGTAATGACGCTGACCCCGCGCTTCGATGGTCCGACGTACGTCACGTGAAATCTAGACTTCAGAGGGAGGCTGCCCTGGCTTTGTGCAGAGAGGCGCGCGTAGAAGTCCCCCCAGAGGGCTGCGGTATGCGAGAGATCGTCAGATTTCAAGAATATCTGGCTCCTCTGGGTCTAGCCATCGCGATATACGATTTCAATACCTTTGGCCGCGGGGGTGAGGTCGTTTACAACGGGACGCGCGTACTAGCTGAGCGGGGTGAATACCCCAGCGCCACATTGAACATACTCTACTTTCCTCGCGGCGGTCATTACAAGCCTATATTAAATCTTACCGCCGCAGCAGCCAACAGACGCTTCTGCCAGCCCTGCAACGTCGCCTATCGTTATACCGGCGATCACAGGTGCTCCAACAGATGTCCAGGGTGCAACACCGTTCCGCAGTGCGACAGAGCGGGGGTACGGATGCCGTGCGTTGCCTGCGGCCGGTGGTTCTTTGGGGCGGAATGTCTGCGGAGACATCGCGTCGCGGGGTCGTTCGATCCTCGCAGAAGCGTCTGCGATACCCTGCAGATGTGCAGTGGGTGCGGTCTGTTCGTCGATCGCACGAAAAGGGTTCACTCTTGCGGCAACGCGTACTGCAACACGTGCGGATCCGTGCAGGCGGTAAACCACGACTGTTACATGCAGCCTCTGAAGCCGCCCACCGGAAACCCGGAACATATATTCGTATTCTATGACTTTGAGACCCAGCAGTGCGCCCCGGTGGCCGGCAGCGGAGATGTCAATTTGCACGTGCCGAACCTGTGCGTGGTGCAGCAGACGTGCACCAACTGCATACACGAGCCCGATATAAGTACACCCTGTGCTAGTTGCGGTCTCGTGCGCGAGTTCGTATTCCGAGAGAACCCCGTTAAACAGCTGGTGGACTTTGTCACGCGGGACGTTCACCGGTTCAAAAAGATCTTCTGTATAGCGCATAACGCCAGCGGTTTCGATTCGCAATTCATACTGCGCTACCTGGTAGAAAATAACAGAGATCCGCCGCAGGTGATCCTGAACGGTACCAAGATCATACTGATGGAGACGGGTCACACGCGTTTCCTGGACTCTTTGGCCTACATGCCTATGGCTCTAGCCGCGCTACCCAAGGCATTCGGCCTACCTGTGGAATCGCGCAAGGGTATCTTTCCGCATCTGTTCAATACACCCGAGAATCGGGATTACATAGGTCCGTTGCCAGCCGCGGAATTCTACTCGCCCGACAGTATGAAGACCTCGGACAGGCAAGCTTTCTACAAATGGTACGAGGAGGCCACAGCCGGCGGGTACGTGTTCGATTTTAACCGCGAGCTAGTCGAATACTGTCGCAGCGACGTGGACATCCTTCGCCGAGCATGCGTCGCGTTTAGAGATATTTTTCTGAATTGCGGCGATGTTTGTCCGTTCTCGCGAAGCACCACCATAGCATCGGCCTGTTCCGTCGTGTTTCGACAGAATTTCCTCAGGCCCCGTACCATCGGAGTGCTACCGGCCGGCGGGTACAGGTTAGCCAACAATCAATCGGCGAAAGCGGTCAAATGGCTCGTTTGGATGGAGAGGGAGTTGGGGACGGAGGTGAGGCACGCCGGGCGAGGTCGCGAGTACAGGATTCCCGAGACGAGGCGGGTTGTCGACGGGTATTACACAGACGCGGGTGGGGAGCGACACGTGCTGGAATTTCACGGATGCTACTGGCACGGGTGTCGGAGATGTCACACGATCAATCGCGACAAAGAGCTAGCGGGCGGGGATACGATGGACAGACGGTGGCAAGAGACTTGGGCAAAAACGGCACGCATGATCGAGCTCGGTTACAGGGTCACGGAGATGTGGGAATGCGCGTTCGACGAGATGATGGATACCGATCCTGAAATGCGCGATTACATCGAACAGCATCCGCTGGTCCTCTCCCGCGACTCGTTGAATCCTCGAGAGGCGTTTTTCGGAGGGCGTACAGGGAACACGAAGCGTTATCACGAGGCTGCCCCGGGGGAGGAGATCCGATACGTAGACGTATGCTCTCTGTACCCTTGGGTGTGCAAAACCGGTCGCTACCCTGTGGGTCACCCGCGAGTCTACGTAGGTGGGGAGTGCAAAGCGTTGACCGGTCCCTACAACACAGACATCTTCGGGCTCGAGGGTCTCGTGAAATGCGTGATCCTGCCACCCAGGAATCTCTATCATCCGGTGTTGCCGGTCCGGATGCGCGGAAAACTCATGTTTCCTCTGTGTCGCTCCTGCTGCGAGGCTTCTCTGCAGATCGATTGTCCGCACGAGTCGGAGGCCGATCGGTGGCTCACGGGTACCTGGGTGTCGGCCGAGCTGCAGAAAGCCGTGGCTGTCGGCTACAGCGTGATCGACGTGTCGGAGATCTGGCAATACGAGAGCACGGTGTACGATCCGGCCAGCGGTCAGGGGGGACTCTTTGCTCCCTACATAGACACTTTTCTGAAAATTAAGCAAGAAGCCAGCGGGTGGCCCGGCGAGTGCACCGACGAGGCGTCCCGCGACCGTTATCTCGCGGAGTACGAGCAGGTGGAGGGTATCAGGTTGCAGCGGGAGAAAATAACAAAGAACGCCGGCCTGCGTTCCGTATCCAAGCTCTGCCTGAACTCGTTCTGGGGTAAATTTGGCCAGCGCGAAAACCTCCCGCGTACCGAGGTGATCAGAGACCGTCAACGTCTGCTGGAACTGTTGACGGATCCCGAGAGCGAGGTGGTCGATATCTTGCCTGTGACGGAGCAAATACTCTACGCGCGGTGGATTAATACGGAGGAGAGCATCGTACCGTCTCCGCTGGCCAACGTTGTGTTGGCCGCCTACACCACTGCCCAGGCTCGCCTCAAGCTGTACAGCTATCTCGAGAGACTCGGGCGCCGGGTGTTGTATTACGATACGGACTCTGTTATTTACGTGAGGAGGAGCGGGGAGTGGGAGCCGGCTACGGGTAACTTTTTAGGCGATCTGACGGACGAGCTGGCGGAATACGGCGAGGGGAGTTACATAAAAGCCTTCGTTTCCGGCGGTCCGAAATTTTACGCGTACCTGGTACAAAAGGGGAATGGGGAGGTGGCCGAGGTTTGCAAAGTGAAGGGGGTCACTCTAAATTATCAGACTCGAATGAGGATAAATTTTGATTCGATCCGGGGCATGGTGGTCGAGGCTGACGAACCTATTCGCGTCGAGCGAAGAGCTATTCAGCGTACGGCGCTGCATCGGGTAGTCACCCGCAGCGTGAACAAGATATGCCGCCCCGTTCAAACGAAAAGACGCCTCTGCGACACGGGCTACGACACTCTTCCTTTCGGCTACAAATCGCACAACTGAATTACCGTGCATCTCGCTCTGCAGCTAGGTTTAGACTCTCTCTCTCTCTCTTTCTTTCTCTCAACGCTTATACTCTGTTATTCGACACGCGCGTAAACAGAGAGATAAACCTCGACTCGCCAGACTACCGGGGAACACAAGTGTGCGGCGGTTACTCATCGGCTCGGTAGGTCAGTAGTAGTAGTAGTAGTAGTAGTAGCTGTAGTATTTGCTTATCAATCCGAGCGTAAAACGGCGGGTGCGGGGCGTGTGTGCGGCGGTCTGAGAAGCTGAGGTCGCCGCACGCCGCGAGGCAACCCCCCCAGTAAGCTGATACGGGTTGCCTTTGCCGCTTTAGGAGCTGCTTCCCGGCCGGCGTCCCGTCTCTCTCTCTCGCTCTTAGCTGTTAAGTGAGAGAGACGGGGCGGACGCGCGCGCGCGCGTTACCAAAAGCTTTTTACGTAACGCGCGCACCCCGGGGGGCCCCACCGCGGTCAAGCCATCGCGACAGGGACTTTGACGCAAAACCGAGCACGCGTCGATGATTTTTTTTTTATATATTTAATTGCAGATTCGACGGAGCTGTGAGTCGCGAGGATGGACACGCGCTGGAAACATCCCTTTTCCGCCATCGTAGCCGGGCCTTCCGGTTGCGGTAAATCCAACTTTGTGAAAAACTTTCTGCAACACGCGAGCGAGATGTGCGACACGGAATTCGCGAGGGTGGTCTGGCACTACGCCGAATGGCAACCGTTGTACGGGGAATCGAGCTCCGTGGAATATCGAGAGGGTTTGCCGCAACCGGCCGACTACGACGCGGACGACCGGCCCAAACTGCTCGTCATCGACGATCTGATGCGCGAGTCGTCCAACGGCGTTGTCATCGATCTCTTCACCAAGGGATGCCACCACAAGAACATGAGCGTGTTCCTGATCACGCAGAATCTGTTTCACCAGGGACGCGGGCAGAGGGATATCTCGCTGAACGCCAATTATATAGTTTTCTTCAAGAATCCGCGCGATCGCGCGCAGATACATCACCTGGCTCGTCAGGTGCACCCCGAGGACCCTCGCTTCCTGCAGGAGGCCTACAACGACGCCACAGCGCGCCCCCACGGCTATCTGCTTCTCGATCTGAAACAATCCACCCCGGAGAACTGCCGCTTTCGCACCGATATATTCCCCTCGGATTCGCGTCACTACGTTTACGTGCCTCGCAGAGATATAAAGGGTGGAGGATCGCACGCGGCGCCAGTCTTTCGTCTGTGATGAAACCCGGAGCTAGACGAGGAGCAGGAGGAAGAAGAGGTTCGGCGAACAGGTTCGGCTCTTCCAACGCCGCGATCTTGCACGCTATCTGTAAATCGGACCCAGCTCGGAGACGGGCTCTGCTGCGCACGGCCGACGACGCTCTGGTGAAAAACATTTGCGAGTGCGCTCTGAACACACTCAGGGGTAACGTGAGCCTGAGCGTCGATCGGAAGAGACGTTTGAGCAAGCACAGAAGAACTTTACGTCGCCTGGCCTGCAACACGGGCAGCTGGAAAAGTAAGAAGCGTTTGCTGCTTCAACGGGGTGGATTTCTACCCTTGCTACTGGCGCCGATTATCGGCGGGTGATAAAAAAAAATTGAGGAAATGGAGCGGGCCAAGAAAATGGTCCTGATACCGCAGGAGACAGCCGAACGTATCCAGCAGCGGCGACCCGATACGGATCCCGCGAGCCGTCTGGATAGCGAGATGCACGCTATTCTCAACGACCCGGGGAAAAACGATCGGGAAAAATGGAAGCTGTACCGACAGGTGCTGAGATGTTTCTTGTTTTTTGCCGCCGAGTCGCGAAAACCTTTGCAATTCTCTATACGAGGGGTGGGTGGCAAGGCTGCTGCTGCTGCTGGTGAAGAAGAAGAACAAGAAGAGATGGATGGGGTGACTGAGGGGAATGCAGCTGGTAACAGCGGTGTAGCTATACAGAATATCGTGCTGAGCGTGCCGGACAAGTTTCGGCGGAAAGCGGAGCTGTTGCTGAACTATTTGACCACCAACGGTCGCTCCGAGATCTCGTGGGACGACAAGGGGACGATAGCCATAAGGGGCGCTCGGATAGCCGGGACGAATATCATCGATCTGATAAACGACGCGGTACGCGAGAGAAAATCTATGCAGGCCAGGGGGAGGGAACAGTTCGCGAGGCTCCTTCACGCGATCAACACGCCTCAAGAGTACATAGGTAATCCCGTTTTTCAAAAACCTACGCGTCACGCCTCGTCACGATCGACAGCCGGCCCATCTCGTCAGAGACGTATCGACGACGAGGACCGGGCTGTGGACGGTGACGTTGATACGAACGAGGCGGGTGAGGAGGAGGAGGAGGAGGAGGAGGAGGAGGAGGAGGAGGAGGAGGATACGGATTGGGACTCGATATTTGCAACACCCAAGAACAGACAACGATCGGGGCAAACCGGAAACGGTGCTTGGTTGAGACTCAGGTTGAAATGAAGATCCTCGAAGGACTGTACTACGATCCGGCCAACGAGGCGGGTTACGCGGGTGCCAGGAACTTGACTCGATCCGTGGGAAAAAAAATACCTCGCGCCGCGGTGGTCGAATGGTTGGCGTCGCAGGACGCGTACACGCTGCACAAGTCCATACGTAGGAAATTTCCCCGAGCCAGATACAACGTGCAGAATATAGACGACCTGTGGGAGGCGGATCTGGTGGATCTCAGATCGATCAAACAGTACAACGACGGATACGGCTACCTGCTGGTGATCATCGACGTGCTCAGCAAGTTTGCCTGGGTCGAGCCGCTCGCCGACAAGAGCGCGGCCACCGTTGCCGGGGCTTTCGAGCGCGTGTTGTCCTCCGCGGAACGGTGCCCTGTCCAATTGCAGACCGACAAAGGCAAGGAGTTTGTAGGAGCTCAATTCCAGAAGCTGCTCGCTGCCAGAGGGGTGCGGTACAGAGTCACGCGAAACCCCGACATAAAGGCCGCCGTTGTGGAACGCTTCAATCGCACTCTCAAGGAGAGAATGTGGCGTTACTTCACCCACAAAAATACCCATCGCTACCTGGATGTGCTGCGACAGCTGGTGGAGGGGTACAACGCGACCACACACTCGACCATTAAAATGGCTCCGTCGATGGTGACTCTGGAAAATGCGGCAGCCGCCCGCTTCAACATGGAAGCGGCACGCGGTGGCCCGCCGCGATCCGGTGCTAAGCCACGCTTTCGGGTGGGGGAGCGTGTTCGCATCAGTAAGGCTAAGGGTGCCTTCAAGAAGGGTTACGAGGCCAACTGGACCGAGGAGGTGTTTGAGATTCGACGCGTTCTGCACCGCGCGCCGATCGTCTACCTGCTCGAGGATTTGGAGGGGGAGGAAATAGACGGTTTGTTTTACGAGGCTGAGTTGCAGCGTGTGATCACGGACGATGTTATGACTGTTGATAAAATAATACGGACGCGAGGAAAGGGGGCCAGTAAGAAGCTGTTTGTCAGCTGGCGCGGTTATCCGGAAAAGTTCAACTCTTGGATCGCTGCGAGCAGCGTGCGAAAACAGGCATGAAGGATCAGTTTTACATCACGCTGCCCAGCAACAGTTCGATAAAATTTTTCCCCGACAACACGACGGCTCGCTACACCACCCAGCTACCGCGACGGATCGAGCTTGTCGGAGAGTGGGAAGTCGCCCTGGTGGAGATCCAGTACCCGCTGACGCTTCGGAACATAAACGAGCCCTACAACTGTGTGCGATTTCACGTGCATCGTTCGGAGACACCAGCCGAGAATTTTCACGATATTCCGTTGTCGGAGGACAAACGAGTGGGGCATGGTCGATTCCTCATCGAGCCTGGTATTTACACAGATATTGTGGAAATTATCCAAGCATTGAACAGCTTTCCGACCATCAAGGAACATTTGGAGTTTGGACGAGCCGACAGCGTGGACGATCGCTTGGACGTGGTCAGAAAATGCAGCTGCAAGGACGGTCACTACCTCTCGTTTTGCGACGGTCTGCGTCAACAGCTGGGATTTCCAAAGCTCACGACCGACATACGCGACAGGCTGGTGGCCGACCATCCTTTGAACCTACCCGGCGGGATACCCTCGCAGATGTTTGTCTACACGGATCTCGCGGAGCCCAGAATAGTGGGCGATGTCTACGCTCCGCTGCTGCGTATAGTGCGGACGGTTGGCAAAAATTTTCACAACGGTGTCTCGGAAAGCAAATCCCTGGCACCTCCGCACTACGTACCTCTGCTTCTCACCAATTTCCGAACCATTGAAATCGATATAAGGGACTCTCAGGGTAGACCCATGCCATTCACGCGCGGGACGTTGACGGCTACGTTGCACTTCAAGAGGTCGCACTGATGGCTCACTACCTTGAACATTACGACGATCAGGTGGGTGGTGGTGGTGTAAGCAGAGTTTATTCCGGTGCGCCGCTACAGCGCGGTAACGGAATCGGTAGCTTCCTGGGGGGATTGTTCCGCAGCGTGATACCCATTTTGAAGAGCGGTGCGCGCGTGTTGGGCAAGGAGGTTCTGCGGACCGGTGTGGGCGTCATGGAGGATATGGACGCCAACACACCCTTCAAAGAGGCTCTCAAGAAACGCGTCATCGAGTCGGGTTACAATCTGAGGCGAAAAGCTACAGATAAATTGGGCAATCTGATGAAGGGGTCCGGATATAAAGCGCTGCGGGGCAGACCGAGGGGACAGTTGCTGCGGGGTCGCGGTGCAGGATCGATCGGGTCTCGTAGGAAAGGTGTCAAGAAAAGCAAAGCGAGTAAGAAGAAGAAGAAACCAGGGCTTGCCGGAATTAAAAAGAAGAAGAAGAAAAGCTGTTGCGGGAGAAAAAAAAGAAGTGTTGCCGATATCTTCGGAGCTCGCTGACAACGAAAATAATAAACATAGACCATGGCGTACTTGCACACGCACTCCTGCGAGTGTCTGAAATCGGAGCTGGATTTGTTCTCTCTACCGCCGACGCAAACCACGATCGAGAGCGGGCAGTGGGTCCACTACAAGCCTGTGTCGTCGCTCACGGATGACTCACCCATAGAGTTTATGGTGCCGGGCCTCAGCGACGAGTATCTCGACCTCTCCCACACTATGCTCAGCCTGCGTGTGAGTCTTCAACCGCTCAGCAGGGAACCGGCGGAAAAGGGGGCGGCAAAGGCCGTGGTGGCCCCTGTAAACAACCTGCTGCACTCTCTGTTCAGCCAGGCCGACGTGTTCTTCAATCAGAAGCTGGTTTCACCGGCCAATAACGCGTACGCCTACCGAGCATACATAGAGTCGTTGCTGAATTACAATTCGGCTGCGAAAGAATCACACCTAACCACCACCCTGTGGTACGGGGATACAGCGGGGAAGATGGATGAAGTCGGACCGGCTAACAAAGGGTTTGCCCAGCGGCAAAAATTTCTGAACGGCGAAACCAGTGTGGATTTGATCGGGCATCTTCACTGCGACGTGTTTAACCAGGAGAAGTTTCTGCTAAACGGTGTCGAGTTACGGGTACGCCTCGTGCGCTCGCGGGACGCCTTCTGCCTCATGGAGAGCACCAACACACACGGCGTACACATACTAGAGGCCTCGCTGCTCGTGCGACGCGTAACGATAAACCCCGGCGTGCTGCTGGCTCACGCCAGAGCTCTGGGTAAAGGTACCGCAAAGTATCCTCTTACCAGAGTGGAGGTGAAGGCTATGACTATTCACAGCGGTGTGCAGGGTGATACGTTGGACAATGTATTTCTGGGTCAGCTGCCGAAAAGAATGATAGTGGGTTTTGTCGATAACAAGGCCTTCAACGGTGACAAAGCCTACAACCCCTTCAACTTTCAACATTTCAATATCAACTTTCTGTCGCTGTACGTGGACGGGTCGCAGATCCCCTCGAAACCGCTACAACCCGACTTTACGCGAAGCAAGCTCTACGTGGATACCTACCACACCCTTTTCTCCGGAACCGGTATACATTTTCTAAACGATGGCAATGGTATAGGTCGTGAAGATTTCCCGCACGGGTATTGCTTGACGGCCTTCGACCTCACCCCCGATCTGTCGGCAAACAGCGGCACCCACTGGAATTTGGTCAGACACGGCAGCGTTAGAATCGAGGTGCGCTTCGAGGCTGCCCTGGCAACGACGATAAATTGCATCGTGTACGCGGAATTTGACAACGTATTGGAAATCGACGCTGCGCGCCAGGTTATAGTGGATTTTGGCGGCTAGACAGCGAGGTGAAACCTGAACCATCTCACCCCCCACCATTGCAAAACAAAAGGATAGCCGACGTTGCGTAGCGAGGGAAGGTCGAACGAAACGCCCAGTATCCAGTTTTCCGTATACCCGCGAACACGTCTCTAGCGATATGGTGGACTACGTGGTCGATTTGCAGGGTTTTCGAGACGCTCGAAACGGTTTCGCTGTAAAGGAGGTTTCCGTGTTGGCTTTGAATAGCAACCACATCGGGCACTGGGTAGCCACACCACCCTGTGCCTTCACCGATCTCCCGACGATTATTTGTGCTCAGAACAACTATCTTTCGCGCAGGTATCACGGTATAGAGTGGTTTGACGGTGATATTCAAGAGAAACAAATCTACAGAAAACTGCGCGCCGTGGCACGTTCGGCCCGCATGATTTACACGCGCGGTGAGGAAAAGGCGAAATTGTTGCGGCACGTTATGTCGCGTCAGGTGACAAATCTGGAGTTTGAGGACTGCCCGGCATTCGGAAAGCTGCCACCATCGGATACGTACTGCATGCATCACGCTCTGTGTAATCCCGGGGAGTTTGTCTGCTCGTTGAATCGCGCGGCTGTGCTAAAATCTTGGCTGTTGGGGAGAAGAAGAAGAACGGTTGACGAGGTGGACGGTAGCGGGTTTTCTACAGCCGAAGAGTGTGATGAACAGTCTGGAACTGAGGAGGGTTTTGGCGCTGATACCGACGGCTACGTGTGGAGTCTACCCGGCTGATCGTATTCCTTTGCGGTGGTCCCGCCCCGCGGCCCTTATCGCAAACACCGATGACCACACACAGCCCGGAAGTCACTGGGTCGCTTTCTACAACGATGAGTCCGGCAACGGGGTCTACTTTGACAGTTACGGAGTCGCACCCTTCATCACACACCACGTGCAACGTCTGCGAAAAAACTGTCGCCGCTACCGGTACAACACGCGTCAGCTCCAGAGTGTCTTTTCAGACGTGTGTGGTCAGTTTTGTGTTATGTTTCTTTATTATATGCATTTTGGTTACACGCTTGATGATTTTCTCGATAATTTTACGGCAGATTATGTAAAAAATGATGCGATCGCCGCGTCGTTTTACAATTGCGTGGTCAAGAAATTGAAAAGTTGCGACAAACTCGACGCCTCTTGTCTATCCTGTGTACAGATATGTTTAAGGAAACGTTGTTAATTATAGGCTATAGTTTTAAGCAATATTGAATAAAGCGAAAATTTTGTAACGAAACAGCGTGTGTCGTTTATTGCGAGCGCATCCCACCTATATTTCAGCAACCTCAGCGGTTTTGCGCGTGAGGATGGTAAGTTGACACTAGTCGGTTCATAGAGACGTTTCTTGGTAATCGTGTGTCTCTATTGTGCCTCTATCACTACCCCTCCCATTGCTCCAGGTACGCGATGCAGCGAGGCATATTTCTATGCAGGAGGCGTCAGTAGACTTTGCGACGTCGTTTGAGAAGTAAGTGTAATTGTTCTTTGATAGGGGTTTGGTGATTAGAAGTTTTGTGATTAAAATAGTTTTTTGGTTGCAGAAATGGAGAATGAACTAGTGCTGCTGTTGATCCACGCCGACCCCCGTGACATGTGGATGGTCAGAGAGCGGTTGATCGCGAGGCTCGCGGAAATCGACGCCGAGTTAGAGGCGCGGCGGGCAGAGTTGGCTGCCCTGGAGGAGGAGGAGGGCAGCGACAGTGACTTTGCCGGCAGCGGCTCGGACATGAGCTCCGCGAGCCCGAGCATCCCGGAGGACGTGGAGCATATTGTTCACGGGGGTGAGGGTGGAATAATAATTGAAAATCTGGTGGAAGAGCCCAATGTAGATGTGGCGGCTTGGATGGGCAACGGGTGGGACGACGGGGAAGTGGAGGAGATGGTAGAGGAAATAAGGGATTACGAGGCCGAGGAGAGGGAGAGGGAAAGATTGAGGGAGGAAGGCTCCGACACCGATGGCGAGGAGTGGTGGCTCCCATCGGACGAGGAGGGCTACGTCACCGGTAGGTTGATGAATAATTTTGATTGAAATTCGTTGAATTATTGCGATAATAATAATAATGATACTCGTATGTTTCAGACGATATGCAGGACGAGGAGGGGGAGGTGGTGGAGGAGGCTATTTGACTATATAAAAAAACAATAAAGAAATATTTAAAATTAATTTGCGCGTCATTCCCTGCATATACCCAAGCATTTTCTGTCAATTCCAGCTAGTATATATATATGATAAGAATTTATTATTTAAGATCTGACATGAGAGAAGCGGATGTAAAGTCATAGCTAGTATATATATATATAACAGTCGCCATATTTGATTTTAAAACAATCGCCATCTTTAATTTTAAAACGGGCGCCATATTGGATTTTGGAAAAAAAGGCCGCCATCTTGAATTCTGAAAAACGGCCGCCATGTTGATTTAATGTGCATGGGCGGCGCCATCTTGGATCGGACGGTCTCATTGTTTTGACGCCAAGTCCCCACTCCGCGGGGTCAATGACCTGGTGACGTCATTTGTTGTGACGCCCCATGGCTGGCATCTACTACTCGCGTACATGTTATTTTTGCAGAGGTTGCAATACATATATCTGATATTTATATATGGGCCATTCCACGTGAACCGGATCAGTCAACTCTCGGATATTTTTTTAATTTTGCATGTCGATTGTCCTTGGGGATTTAGATTTTTGTGCCAAAGGATTTTTCAATTAGTGCAAAATTCGTTGAGTTATTTGCATAAACAAATTCGTGCAAGGTTTTTTTCAAAAATTCATAACTCCGCCAAAAATGACACTAGACTCAATTTTTTTTTTCAGTTTACGCGGAAGGATTCATAGAATGTATAAAAAAATATGGAATTCGAAAAAAGTTTGTTTATCCATTGTTTATTTAACAATTAAGTTTTCAAAGATTTTTCAAACACACAGTGACACGATCAAAATTTTTTTTCAAAATACTGACATATACTTTGTACTATACTACAGCCTGTGAATTAATTTTAAGGACGTGTTATTTTTTGTTTTCGAGTAAAAAATCATTGAAGTTGGCGGCACGTCCCAATTCCGGGTCGACCGACGCCGCGCCGCGGGGAACGTATAATGGCGTGCGTTAGACTGCTGTTCGCCGCTACTCGACGGACGCGTAGCAGCGGTATTCAAAAGTCATTTTCACAATGAAGAACACGATTTAAAAATCTGAAAGAAATACTGCAGCTTCCCAATGGCAACTATAAGCGACACATTAAGTTTTGAGAACGTGTTCCTTTCCGTTTCCGAAATATTGCAGTTTAAAATCTTAATATGTATGCTAAGCATGTATGCTAAGATTTTAAACTGAAATATTTCGAAAACGGAAAGGAACACGTTCTTGAAACTAAACGTGTCGCTTATAGTTGCCATTAGGAAACTACAGTATTTTTTTCAGATTTTTAAATCGTGTCCTTCATTGTGAAAATGACTCTTGAATACCGCTGCTACGCGTTCGTCGAGTATATGTATGCTAAGCATACATGCTAAAATTTCAAGCTGCAATATTTCAAGAACGAAAAAGAACACGTTCTCAAAACTTAACGTGTCGCTTATAGTTGCCATTGGGAAGCTACAGTATTTTTTTCAGATTTCTAAATCGTGTCCTTCATTGTGAAAATGACTTTTGAATACCGCTGCTACTCTCTAAAAATGAAACAGTGAAATTTTCACTGTTTGTCACAGTGATCCACTAACTCACTGTAAAGGCAGTGAATTCCACAATAAATTAGTGAAATTTTCACTTCCTGTTATAGTGGTTTGAATACCGCTATTGACTCAGTATTTTCCGATGTGAAATAGTGATTTGCACTAGTTACTTAATGATAGTGATTTTGACTTTCAAATTAGTGTTTACGTTATTCTATTAATGAATATGCGACTGCCCGACAGATGGCGGATGAAGAAAATATTTTCTCGCGAGTATGATGACCCCGATAATAATACAGTTGTCTCGTCTCAACCGTGTTTAATTAAGATCATACTGCATAGGATCATTTCTATAGTATATCTTCACATTCCCTCTCTACCCAACAGTAGAGCCGATGCAGCCATCATGTGTCTTTTCTTCTAATACTTATATAAACTGTGAACTATTGCGTATGTTTTGTCACAGTACAAGTATCCTACAAATTTGATTAAATTTATTCAATGAATATTTCGAGTGAATTTCACTAATATTTTGAGTGATTTTCAGTTATAAAATGATATTTTGACTGAAATCAAGAGTGAATATCACTGATCAGAATAGTTATCGAAACGACTAATTGCCACAGTGAATTTCACTATTTCAATTAGTATTGCCATATCACCAATTGAAAAAGTGTGTATCCACTAATTGTTAGTGGTATACTTATAGCTGAGGCAAATAGTGGATATGCACTGCGAATCAGTGAAAATCCACTGTTTCATTTTTAGAGAGTACGCGTCCGTCGAGTAGCGGCGAACAGCAGTCTAACGCACGCCATTATACGTTCCACGCGGCGCGGCGTCGGTCGACCCGGAATTGGCACGTGCCGCCAACTTCAATGATTTTTTACTCGAAAACAAAAAATAACACGTCCTTAAAATTAATTCACAGGCTGTAGTATAGTACAAAGTATATGTCAGTATTTTTAAAAAAAATTTTGATCGTGTCACTGTGTGTTTGAAAAATCTTTGAAAACTTAATTGTTAAATAAACAATGGATAAACAAATTTTTTTCGAAGTACATATTTTTTTATACATTCTATGAATCTTTCCGCGTAAACTGAAAAAAAAAAAATTAAGTCTAGTGTCATTTTTGGCGGAGTTATGAATTTTTGAAAAAAACCTTGCACGAATTTGTTTATGCAAATAACTCAACGAATTTTGCACTAATTGAAAAATCTTTTGGCACAAAAATCTAACTCCCCAAGGACAATCGACATGCAAAATTAAAAAAATATCCGAGAGTTGACTGATCCGGTTCACGTGGAATGGCCCATATGGGGAATTCCACGTGAACTCGGTAAATGTTTGACCCTGACACCTTCCGATTGAGGCCATGATTTTTTATGTTATTATACTTGACCGAAGAGACGCACCGAATTTTTTTCAGATTTTTTCGGAACGCCGCCATTTTTTCAAAAATGCACAAAACGCCAACATAAGAGCCCCAATTTAAAAATCTGAAAAAATTCTCAAAAATCCTCTGTCAGATATCAAAATTTTCCAGCCTTGAGTCAGAGTGGGCAAAAGTTTGCTTCCATTCTTTTTCGGGATTTTTTCGAAAAAAATTATGGAATGGAATAGCAGCAGATGCCAGTCCACTGTGAACTATTGCTTTAACGTTTTTATACGTCACGCACGATTTTTGGGAACTTTTTCTGATTTTTCCGAAGCGATTATATTTTTTCTCATATTTTTGGATTCAGATCGGATGAAAAAAAATCGCATGGGAAAAATCTGATAAAATTTCCAAAAATCGTGCGTGACGTATAAAAACGTTCAAGCAACAGTTCACAGTGGACTGGCAACTGCTGCAGTTCTTTTTCATAATTTTTTGTCGAAAAAAGCACGAAAAAAAATGGAAGCAAACGTTTGCCCACTTTGGCTCAAGGCTGAAAAATTTTGATATCTGACAGAGGATTTTTGAGAATTTTTTCAGATTTTTGAATTGGGGCTCTTATGTTGGCGTTTTGTGAACTTTTAAAAAAATGGCGGCTGTTCGAAAAAATCTGAAAAAAATTCGCAGCGTCTCCTCGATCAGGTACGATGACATAAAAAATCATGGCCCCAATCGGAAGGTGTCAGGGTCAAACATTTACCGAGTTCACGTGGAATTCCCCATATATTTAGTCATGAGCAGCAACTATAACCCTGCGTGCAAGTAACTCCGCCATTGCTGGTCCCAGGCCCAGATGAGACAGGAGGAGGGCTGCACGCAGGGTTAGATGTTGTAGGTATAAAAAATTATTGTAGTGAAACAATTTGTCAACGCTATGAAAGTACATTACGCGTCACTCTACAAATTTGAGACTTGGGGAAAATTATGAGCACACGCGTGCTCGTTGCTGTTGACGTTTCTGCTTATCGAGGGACTTCGGGCGGTATGAAATAGCACAAAAGAACCGAGCGAGCGTAGCGAGCGAGCACAATTATTAGGTGGTCAAGCAAAATTTTACAAAAAGTAGTGAAATCAACCCCAAAAAGCACCTTCGGTGCAAAAACCTTCCGCCAAGTCCATTGATGTGTAGATCACTCCACCAAAAAATAATCAAAGGTTGTGCTCGCTCACTCGATTGGTTGATGATTATCAACATACAAAAGCATTGAAATCAGATACAACTGCCAAGTACCTGTAGAATGATAAAAGTTTGGAATTGAAAAATTTGTTCAAACTAAATAACGTTGTACTCGTTCGCTCGCTGCGCTCGCTCACTCTATTGGCTTATGATTATGGGTTGAAAAAACAATTCGGATGAAGAAATTGAAGATGTCAACATTTATCAAAAAATATTCATAACGAAAAAATAATTTAAAAAAAATTTGAAAAAAAAATTTGGAGGTAGTGGTACTTGGGGGGCCTTTTGTAGAAAAAGAAATATAAAATATCGATCGCGAACCATGTCAATGTCATCTGATAGATATTCAAACATTGGCCCGCCAACGTACCACGGACTCCAAATTTTTTTGTCAAATTTTTTTTAAATTATTTTTTCGTTATGAATATTTTTTGATAAATGTTGACATCTTCAATTTCTTCATCCGAATTGTTTTTTCAACCCATAATCATAAGCCAATAGAGTGAGCGAGCGCAGCGAGCGAACGAGTACAACGTTATTTAGTTTGAACAAATTTTTCAATTCCAAACTTTTATCATTCTACAGGTACTTGTAGTCTAAGAGCCAGCGACAAAAATAGTTACGTCATTTCAACAACGAAATTTTCGATCCCATCGTACTCTATTCAGTCGGTTAGAATTTTAATGCTATGTCTGCCGCAGCGTCACTGGTGAAGAGAGTAGTGGTAAAGACTGAAAGGGTTAAAAAAAATCAATGCAAAAACGTGATTTCAACAACGCTGATTTTTGGTGTGATGACGTAGAATAATATTTCATGAAATAATTTGTAATGGCAGACAATTTGGTTGGGGGGAAGATGGCGGCAGACAGCAAAGAAGGTCAAGAAAATATGTGGCATACTTACGTCATTTCAACAACATTCGAACAACGATGAAAATCTTTCATAGATCATTGTAATTCTGCATTCGCGAAGGCAGACAAAAATCTTGAGCCGAATACCTTGGCAGAGACAACGATATAGAGCGGCACAGCGGTATTGAAAATGAAGCTATACAGTAATTAATACTCCGGCGTTAAAAAAGTTCAGGAAATTCTCGGTGATTAATCGTCAATATTGAACAAAAATTATCTTTTTTTTTTATTTTACAGTAATGTGCTAACAGTGAAATCAGTGTTTGTTTTTATCACAATCTTCCTCACGATCATTTCACGCCGTTTGACTGTCCTGATCGTAAAATTGAACATCAGGAATGCTTCAGTCTTCATCATCATCCTCAGAAGGATTGTCATCATCATTTGCCTGATCGTTTTCATCATCTGTAAAATTAATGAACATGGTTACAAAAATTCTGTAGCGATCGAATTTGCGACTATTTTATGAATAAAAAATGAGTTTATATATACCTGTGAGATTTATATTCTCGCCCGAACTTCCTGGTTGAACTATGACGTCGTTAACTGAAGGTGGTGACTGCTCGCCTTCAAACCAAAGTAATTCATATTTTCCGTCACATTCTATCCAACCAGACTCATTTGGAAGCAATGGAGTTGGGTTTTTCAAGTGGGCATTTCGCCATAGACTACAAATGTAGTGTGACCTCAATAATTGCTGGTGTAGTTCCGATCGGCATGGAGGTAAATTTGAAGCATCAACGTTTCTGAATTTTCGATTGAATGGTTCATTCACGTTCTTTGACTTGAATGTCAGAGTGAAAATTTGAAACCGCGCCTCATTGACGGTATTAGCTTCCTTCACATTATACATACGGCAGATGAAATTTTCCAAAACTAAAAATAATTCATCCTTTTCTGACTGTGACAAATTACAATCGGCGAGTTTTGAGAATGCCTCCTGATAATTGGTATTCTTCCCTAGCAATGTGAAAGGTCTGTTCTTTCCTTTTCTAAAAAATGCTGGATTGTAGTCACAACCGGTGACAGCATGAAATCCCGGTAAGGCTTTCGATAAAGTCTCACCTAAATTGTTGTATAATAAGTAGGGCCAGGGACTTCGTCCGGTGGGGGTAAACTAACACACATGAACCACGTCTGTGTGATGGCAATGTTCAGGTTCCACAGTGAAAAATTTCAGATGTCAACGAAAACTAACACATGTAAACACATCTGTGTAATCGGCAATGATTGTTCGTTTCCGGTTCAACAGTGACAAAGTTCAGATGTCAGAATAAAATGTTGAACTTAACCCTCCTGACAAGTCCGATAAGTGTAGACCATTTAAATGTAGTACACGGAGGGAAAGAAAAAATTGAACCAACAAAACATATTTTGTTGGGGCCAATTTTATTCATTCAAATATACTTTGCTTCTCCCAAATACCGCAACTTCGGCCCAACAATTTCGGTTTAGTTACTTTGAAGAAATTATTTAGTCAAACGAATTTCTACACTCAACAACAGCCCCTCTTGTCTCAAGAAAACAAGTGTTGATGCGACGTAACATTCGGATGCGGTTTTGCCATTGAGTCAACTCAAGATTGTTTCAACTTAAGTATATGTATTGTTCCTGAAAGTAAAATTTTCGTTGGCTGAAATAGTCAGGTACTTGGAATGAAGTTAGGACATGAATCTCACCAACAATAACTATATATCCATTGAATTATGTACTTTGTTGACCCAATATGAGCGTTAGGGTGGTTCATTTCAACTTGCATTAATTTTCGTCTCCCGCCTGATAACTCGGTGCCAAATTCTGAAAAAAAAATTCTCCCTAAATCGCAGAGCATAAAAAAAAATATTTAGAGTTCGCTACCGGCGGCGAATTTTTTCAAATTAGCATGGTATTTTTTCGTTTTTATTAAATTTTTTTTTTTTTTTTAACAAAAAATTTTTTTTTCGCTCATAAGTCAATCATGAATGTTAAATCGAAAACGATTGTTGTTTTTTTTATTCCCTGATAGCAACCTCTAAATATTTTTTTTCATGCTCTGCGATTTAATGAGAATATTTTTTCCGAATTTGGCACCGAGTTTTCAAGTAGGAGATGAAAAAAAAAAAAAAACAACTTTAAAATGAACCGGCCTAATGATGGAATCATTCATTAACTTTCATACTCAAGGAGATAAACGCGATGTTACAACCGTCCCCCTGTTAATTGCAGCCCCGGTCTCCCCTACTTTATCTACTATAATTTTCATGGATTTACATTCGTTTCGCGTTTTTATTTATATAATCATAAAGATGAATATGTGGCGCTTTATTCCATTTTGATCCATTATGTATCTGTGACGTCACACTTGTTATCGCGGTCACGAAATAAGCCAAGAACTGGGTTTGGACCATTCCGTTCCTTGTTCAGGCTCAGAGCATAGCGCAACCAATCACAAGTGAGCGAAGCGCTGTTTGAATCTCGAGCGGCACGAGTCGGCCTACGACGGTAGTAGACACGTTGATACTTGCATGCACGTGGCGCAGCAAGCACACGTACGGTTCTTCGCAGTTCGCCGGCTACCAAGAAAGGTGCCTCAATTACATACAAATTACATACAAATTACCTACAGTGACAAAATTACGAGTGAAGCATTGAAAGTATGGCCGACGAAGCAGCTGAAAATCTCCTCAAGTCGTGGAATTTAGAGACCTTGTTGACTGATTTCAAAGGTAAGTTATAGTCTTCACTTTATGCACGTGGAATATTTGGCTCGAGGCACAGGTTTTGATACGACGGTTCTTTCACCATTTCTATGAGCGAAAAAATTTTGTAGTAAGTGGCTTTTGTTTAATATGCACTTATTCGTGTATCGCAAAGTAGTTAAGTAGATCTAGTTGACGAAATCGAAATCGACGCACGTGAGCAAACGGCCATATTCCTCTAGATTTTTCTGGTGAAGTATTCTTATTGATACAGTAAAACCTTGATTGACTGGATACAATTCTCGCGTGCTGTGGACAATTCAATATCACTTGTTTCTATTGCTGCAAACTTCTTTTATCGATATAAATAGATCTCGAATATATTAACAATAGATTAATCATATTAGTATATTACATTTACACTTCAGGATTATTTTCTTAATTGCACGTGTGTTCGCAGACCGTGCAGGCCACTATAGTTGTTGCTAATAAAAAGGTGCGATATTGTATTATTTTTCTATTGTTCGTGTGTATTTGTTGTCACGAAAGATTTCGTTTCTGTAGCAAGTTTTTGTTCCATTTTTTTTCACGTCTGTTTTTTTTCCTCGCGAGTTTATTACCCGGTAGTCAGAAACAGCGACTTGTATCTCGCTGTAAAAGGAAAATAACTCGAGTTTTTCATGCATATGTTGTAGAAACTGTATTCATAAGTATCATTTTTTAATGCTCATCCAGACAATGATATAGACTCGACAACACTGCAGAACTTGACACCGACTTTGATGAAAGAACTTATCCCAAAAATTGGATTACGTATGAAGTTCATGACGAAATGGGAGGACCACTTCAAACATAGTCAAGATGCACCGACGAATGCTGCCGTAGAAAATATTCAAGTATGCTTGTGTTAATAATATATACAGAGCGATTCTGAGGAAACCGGTCACGCTAATAGAGGTTCCCTTATTTATTTTCGTCAATGACAACGCTGTCAAGTATGTACCGATATTTCATATGCCTATGACTGATATCCTCAGACGACGTAGCGGTAGCTGTCACGTCGTAGGTTGAAATGAACTGTCTTATCACAATATTGTGTAATTAATTCTAATATTGTTCATAATACAACGGTATACGATATTATTTCATAAATAAGTAGTGATGAGGTTAAATTGATTGTAGACGTCGATTTCTGTTTATTCCAACATTACTAGGTTATAAATAATTGTCTTGGTGAAATTCACACATCTGGCAGTGATGAAGTTAATAAGTTAATAGCATACGATATTAATTCTTTATGAATTCATTCCAGGTGTGAATTTCTGTTAATTTCCTACATTAGTTACAACCGAAGATTTCTTCGGTGACTGACTGACCCGTTGCATCTCTTCGATAAGTAGGGTTACTAACAAAATGATGTGAATATCATTCATTGAGCAATATCTCATCGATCCAGTTAAAGTTTCTCATCCTACGAGGCATTTCCGCTGAAAAAAACAATACTCTACATGTCTTCTAAGCCTAATAAGTACGAAGACAGTCGTCCTTAACAATGCGTTGTACTGAGAACTTAGATACTTCTGCTTCGTTGTATTTGACTAATATCTTCCGCGCGGTTTCGTACGATGGACGCCGACGTCCTAGATTCTTGCTTCTCTGGATCCGATGCATCATGCTTATGTACCTTTCTGGACTTGTACGGTAGATAACGCACCTTCCCAACAATGCGTTGTACCGAGGCCTTAGATACTCCGACCCCTCGTGCCACTCTCGACGCTGGCTTTTTCCCGTCTTCTTCGAGTACTCGTAGAACTTCGACGCGGATGAGTCACTCCAGTTTCCTTGTACTTCAATACGATATTCCGCACGGTATCCATCGCCGAACGCGGACGTCCTGGATTCTTGGCTGCGAAATCATCTGCGATGGTCCGAAAGCTATGACCGGCCGCGTGTTCCAAAACCATGCTATTGAGTTATTATTGAATTGTTTATTTTTTTTTCTTCAGAAGGACAGCGTCCTTGCACAAGTATCATTAATTATTTGATATGATTATGCAATATCAACTGAATAAACAAGGAATTTTGTTTAATTTGTACAATTTGTTGTGATTGAGTATTTTATACAAAAATGCAACGCTTTGTTCTACACAGCAATCAAATACTCAATTAAATAGATTCACAATAGGAACGATAATTTTAATTCATTTATCACTCGATGAAACTTAAACACGCATTGATAGACCAACACATTCATGCAGGACTGTCTTCCCACTCATTAGGCTAAGAAGACATGTAGAGTTTTATTCAGCGGAGATGCCTCGTAGGATGAAAAGCTCTTACTGGATCGATGAGATATTGCTCGATGAATGATATTCACATCGTTTTGTTCGTAACCCTACTTGTCGAAGAGATGCAACGGGTCAGTCAGTCACCAAAGAAATCCTCGGTTATAACTAACGTGGTAAATAAACAGAAATTCACACCTGGAATGAATTCATAAAGAATAAATATCGTATGCTATTGACTTATCAACTTTATCACTACCAGATGTGTGAATTTCACCAAGACAATCATTTATAACCTAATAATGTTGGAATAAACAGAAATCGACGTCTGCAATCAATTTAACCTCATCACTACTCATTTATGAAATAATATCGTATACTGTTGTATTATGAACAGTATTAGAATTAATTACACAATATTGTAATATGACAGTTCATTTTAACCTACGACATGACAGCTACCGCTACGTCGTCTGAAGATATCAGTCATAAGGCGCTTTCCCGTTGGAATCAAAGTGATCCAAGATCACTTCAGATTCTAACCTTACCCGAAATGTAGCGTTTTTATTGAACAATGCCAGCCAATGCCAACCAATGCCAACCAATAAAAACGCTGCGTTTCGGGTAAGGTTAGAATCTAAAGTGATCTGAATCACTTTGATTCCAACGGGAAAGCGCCTATAGGCATATGAAATATCGGTAAATCGCTTGTTCGTGGTATTTGACAGCGTTGTCATTGACGAAAATAAATGAGGGAGCCTCTATCAGCGTGACCGGTTTCCTCAGAATCGCTCTGTATGTATCTAAAAAAAATGTATTCGTCGTATGTATACTTGAGAAGTAGAAATGGACTTCTTGTAATGTCTAACTCTATTCTCAACAACACATATTTCTTCATTGTTAGCATTTTTTGAATATCATTTGTTTGTTTTTCTCATTCAAAATTACGGAAAGAAGGCTAAAATGTACTTGCTAAAATAGCTTGGATGTGCTGGACGAATACGTTGACTCCGCAGTATAAAGATAATGCGCTTAAATGATTACAACTATATTCTTTCGTTTTCAGAATAAACAGCATTCAGAACCGAGTGATACAGTCAGCAATACGGATGATGAATCAAACTCTTCTGTTGACCTTGCGTCACAAAGATTAACTAAACAAAATTGTCCTGAAGTCAGACCTACACATCAAAACGACTATCAGAAAAAAAACATTAACTTGAACGTAAAAGAGTTGTTGAAGAATACTGCATCTGGTAGATGTATTCTGAAATCTTCTTGCAATCTACCTTTACCTGAGTCGACGCGAAGGTTACTTGTAGATTTAATTGTTACAGAAGCTCTTGAATCATTCAGCGGAAGGAGGTATATCATCGATAACATATGACATACCCTTTCATCAAAGATCTATTGTGATAAATATTCCGCACCTGTTTTGTCACATCTTATTCCCAGATGCCCGATTCAAGTGGACTTCGACAACGTTGCAGATCAAATCACGACTATATTCCCAAAAGAACATAAGGATTCCTATTACATCGCAGCAGTGAAAAAACGTTCTTCGCGATTACACTCATCCATTACTGCCAGAGGGAAGCTAGTGGATAAATACAGGAATAAACTACAAAAATATCGAAGTCTTTCTGGCTGTGAGCCAAGGCATGAACCCTCTACTAGTGAAAATATTACAAGCGATGCTGTAGCTGGTTAGTACTACAAATTTATACTTTGAAAAGTCAATTCCTCCATAATTTATTTGCATAAGCTACCTATATATTTTCTATGCCTTTCATATATATGTGGTCATGATTATAAACAGACGAGATACAGAGCAGTCTCCTGTGGCTAGAACACAATAGGGAACCATGGGATTCAGTTGTGCAACATTGGGAAACTACAGCACCTCATCGACTCGACAATGCGAGGAGTGAAATCCAAACGGTTCACGATTATTTGGAGAAATGGCCCGTTCTACGGCACAGTAATGGACATACGCTGCTTGAACTTGACTTCAAGTACCTTCATAAATTAGAAAATCATGGCGTATTCTTACATTGGGAGAAATTCTTTTTGCATATCAAAAACTCTCGACCAACAAGCAAAGAAAGCAATGCGAAGTCTTTGTTAAGTTTGTTAGAAGTTCAAACGTTGTCAGTTGGTAAGAGAAACTTCACTTCAACCATCTTTGTAATTTGCAGTGGCCTGTGTAAATTTAATAATATAATAAATTTTAGATTGCAAGGTCGTCATTCAGATAATGCTTCTTCCTTATTTGGTTGCACCACGAGGTAGGCTCCGAATCTGTAAGAAACCAACCGATACTCCAAACAACGAAGTTCAGGACAATCGTAAAAAACAACAGTGGAAATTTTCCATTGTAGAATGCCAAAAAAGTTTCATCTTACACGTTAAGGTAAACATCTGAACCAAAATACTCAACGGCATACGTCGATGTATACCATGCGATCAGCTTATGACGATTACTGTTTTGAAATTTGGTAACTTCTAGATAGCAGGGGATTTATTGACTGTGCAACAACAACGAATCAATGAAGTTGCAGTACTGGGGCTGACGGTGCAACCTTATATCATTGTGGTAGGACCTGCACTGGATTCAATTGAAGCTTTTTATGTGTCGCTCGACTCCACACTGTACAAGGTACCCACCGCACTAAAAGCTTTGGATTTGTGCTTCAAATCTTTCCACGCTGTAAATGCACTATACCCACCTGAGAGCGAACACTTGTGGTACCTCATCCAGTTCGCTGTGTACAAAATAACTACAAAATGGGACAAACAAATATCTTATATTGCTGACATACTGGCTTCGATGCCTGATTTTGGAAACTAAAAGTTCAGAGACGCTAACTTGTTTCATAGACAATTTCAGAATTATTACCAAAAATGTATTATTGTCCATTTTGTCAACACACTTACCCAACCTCAAATCACATGAAGGCACATTTAAGCTTGAAGCATAGCGTGGAACGATATAAAAATTTTCAATGCCAGCAACCAAAGTGTTGGCGGAGCTTCAGTAATTCATCTTCTTACTTGAAGCACTTGATGTTGAAACATCCAGTACCAATAAAGTCCATGACATTATCTAATCCAGGAAGACCAGAAAGTATAGCTCAATCTGTTTTATATAATGCCGACTCAGATGCATCACCTAATAGTGCCGTTGTAGAAGCAGAAATTTGTAACTCGGATGATTTTACACGTCATGTAACCGTGAAAGAATTTCGAGAATTGATTAGCGATGGTTGTGCTTCCCTTGCAGCTAAACTGTACGCCAACAATTCAATTAATAGAAGTGTGGTGCAGGACATTATTGAATCTGTTGATGAATTATATTCTACTTGCATTAAATTGATCAAGGACAAATATAACTCAAATAACTGTAATGTCATAGACAATGAATTCAATGAAATGCTCGATATCTTAATTAATGGCTTCGACAAACTAAAAACTGAGCACCACAGATTGAAGTTCTTCACTAGTTGCAGTACCTTTATAAAGCCGGTTAGCTTTGTGGTTGGCACCTCACTAGCTCCAAAGACAATTAACACATCGAAACTTGACGTCGTTGATTTGACTGCCCAATTTATACCAATGGGTGAGGTTCTAAAAAAGTTTTTGGAATTGCCACATGTTCTCAGCGAAATCGTTTCTTATATCAATGAATTAAAACTAGATGAAAGTCATTCTTTTGTGCACACGAAACTGTGGATAGAAACCGAAGAGAAATTTCGAATGAACAATAACGTCGTCTTACCATTGACAATATATTTTGATGACTTTGAGGTCAACAACCCGCTAGGATCACACAAAGGCATCAATAAACTCGGTGCTGTTTACTTCACACTTGGTTGTATACCTCCGCAGTACAGCTCATTACTTGAAAACATATTTCTTGCCCAACTTCACAACTCAGAGGACCAAAAAACATTTGGCAATCGAAGCGTTTTTAGAAGATTAATACAAGAAATCGGTTTTCTTGAAATCCATGGCATAAGTATTCAAGCAGGTATTGAAGAAAAGCGAATCTATTTTGTATTGACCAAAATTTGAGGTGATAATCTTGGGCTTCATTCTCTATTGGGTTTCAACCAAAGTTTCAACGCCAATTACTCATGTAGGTTTTGCCGAATCGACAAGCCCACACTTCAAAGTCAATTATCTGAAGATCCAAGTATGTTACGAACAAAAGCTAATTATGACGAAGACTTATTGCGATATCAATATGGAATTGTAGAAAAATGTATCTTTAATGAAAACCCAAGTTACCATTTTATAGACAGTCCTACGTGTGACATTGCACATGATTATCTAGAGGGGGTCTTCCGGTACGGTATGGGTAAAATTTGTCATGTACTGATAAATGTGGACAAGTTATTTTCTCTTCAGCAGCTCAATGACCGCATCAGATATTTCAAGTTTGGTAGTGCAGTAGTTGGTAACAGTCCTCCAACAATTTCACAAGACGGTTTGAAGAAACAGGTTATCATGTTCTCAGCATCTGAAATGCTATGCTTTGTTTACTATTTTGGTCTCATTATTGGTGACCTTGTTCCGACCCATAACAGAGTGTGGCAAATATATGTTGTCATGAGACAGATTCTATCCATAGTTATGGCAAGATCAATTCGTAAAGAAACTGCTAACTTACTTCGCGCTCTTGTCGAGCAACATCATTCATTATATCTACAGATATTCAAAGAGCCACTCAAACCTAAGCACCATTTTATGGTACATCATCCAACCAGTATTGAGAAATGTGGTCCATTGTGTGACATGTCTACTATCCGTTTTGAAGGCAGACATCGCGGATTTAAGCAAAACGCCAAAGCGGTGACATCGCGACTCAACATATCATATACACTTGCGCTGAAGAACCAATTAAAATTAAATTATAGATTCATGGCAAAAAAAGGTTTCGAGAAGCGGATATCCATGGGTAGTGGTTATGAAGTAGATTTGATTGACCTCGACGACTACAATTTGTTCCAATACGCTCTACCTGTTGATTTGGATTCTACTCAGAAGTATCTTTGTGTACCCTCGGTGATTGTCGATGGAATTACGTACAAACCAGACAATGTATTGGTATGGAGTATGGAAAATGACTTATTACAATTCGGACAAATCAGACATATATTAGTGGACGAAGCACGTGATGTACATTTCATATTCGTATGTATAGATAACTTGTGTTTAGTGGAACACATTCATGCTTTTGAAACTGCGATGACTGATAAATGGGGCTACACGTTGCAAAAAAATTTGACTACTTATCGTACCTACGACATTCATATCATGTCAGATGGAAAATGTTATGTACCGTGTGATTAATACAGTACATCACATACAATATAATGATATCGCGTGACTAATGCCATAAGGTCGTAAGTGCCACCAAAAAAACCATTTTTTTCGGCGCTTACGACCTTTTGCCATTAGACACGCGATATATTATCGAAATAACCATCTTTCAGAGTTTAATTCTAAGTTTTATACTAATTGTAGGATTTATTTTTCCATAATTTTATGAATCATTCATGATAAATTGATTGAAGTAATATCCGAACTATTTAAATGATTGTGAAATTGTCTGAAACAGGCTCTCATTAAGGCGTTTAGTATTATGTAGTACTATTATGTACTTGGGATAATTAGAGGTGCCATCATATTGAAACTACGCCAGTTGACCTCATAATTTTAAATATGGTACTTATACGATAATGCTTACTTATTTCTGATTTATCTCGTTCCAAAAAAAAATTTGTTTTTTTAACACCCTAAGGTTCATTCACGTATTACTTCAGACCTGTATTTTCATTTTCATTATCTATTCCTTTCGCGGAGGTTGGTTATTGCTAATACATTTCTAAGATGTAACTTCAGTTGTATGACATTGTAGAACATGTTTGATAACCGACATTTCTGATTCTATATCTCTGTATTACTTCAAAGGTTTCTATCGCTATCTGTCACTTGATAAAAAATGTAGAAACAGGTTCTGTGATATTTCTATAGGTAGTAGGTAACTAGATTTAAGCATATGTAAAAGATGTAACACATTTGAATAATTTATATTTTATCATAACTTTGATGGATATTATGTATACAATTAAGTTGCTTTAATAGCTACGTCTTTCTATCGTTATCTGTCACTTCATAAAAAATGTAGAATCAGGTTTTTTTGATATATCTATAGGTAGTAGGTAACTAGATTTAAGCATATGTAAAAGATGTAACACATTTGAATGATTTATATTTTATCATAACTTTGATAGATATTATGTATACAATTAAGTTGCTTTAATAGCTACGTCTTTCTATCGTTATCTGTCACTGCATAAAAAATGTAGAATCAGGTTTTTTTGATATTTTTATAGGTAGTAGGTAACTAGATTTAAGCATATGTAAAAGATGTAACACATTTAAATGATTTATATTTTATCATAACTTTGATAGATATTATGTATACAATTAAGTTACTTTAATAGCTACGTCTGGGACGAACTGATTTAATATGAACCCTAGTTTTTAAGATCTTGATCATTTCAAAACGATGGTTCTTGTATGAACGATCCTATGTCTTGGCGTGTTTGATTCTGACCGATATAAAGTTGGCATGCCGGTCTCCTGTCTCCTTCTATCCTTCACGGTTACGCAAAGGAGGAAAGAAACAGAAGACTGTGGGGCCGACCTCATATCGGTCAGAAGCAAACATGCTTAGATACCCTTCAAGAAATTAATTAATCAATTATCTTCAATGTTGATTTAACTTCAAGTCAATCTCTTGAAATTATTATTCTATAAAACTATAATGTTCCTTGTACGCTATATGCATAAAATCGATGATTTTTATAAATTTAGATGTGTTCGCTTTTATGTCGAAACCTAAAAAATACCGCCTGGATATTGACCTGCGACGAAAATGTACATGTTTCAGATTGCTGTGGAAAACGAACACATTTGACATTCCGCTTGAAAAATAGTACAATTTATAATCCCCGTAATGATCATAACGTTTTGGATTGGAAACTAATTGAAAACTGAGACGTTTAAAATTGACCAGAAATTTGAGCTACTTTTGATTCGGAAGCATACTATTTTTAGTCAATCTAAAACGTGCTAGTTTCCAAACTCGATCTAAAACTTGATATTTTTTACGGGGCATCTGAATTGTGCTATTTTTTCAGCGTAATGTAATTTGTGCTCGTCTTCTACAACAATATTGAACATGTTCATTTTCGTTTCAGGGATCGATGTGACGAATATAGGCTATACGGTACATATACAGTGTTCCCGACAACTAAATATTGAATTCATTCGATGAAATTGCTAATCATATCAACTCAAACATATTGTACGAGCAACGTTATCCATGCTCTATTATAGAAAATTAGAAGTCAACTGAATCAAGAATGATGTTATTTGGACAATATGACTTGTGTAGTTGAATAACTGTTTTGTTCAGTGAATGTAAAAGATTTTTCCGCCAGCAAAATCCGTTTCTGGTTTACAGAATGGTACAATCACCCCAACAAAACTGAAATGAGGTCAAGCCTAATTGTTTTCTTTTCGATAACTTCATACAGTCAAGACAAGACTATTGCGATGCCTTCAATCGAATATTTGGTCATTTTAATTACACCTGTTCTTTGCACGAAATCGCGATTAGTGCGAGGAACTGACATATTGTCATCTCGACTGAATTTATAGTCGGGATGATCATTCGATGACTTCAGTCAATTGTATATTACATTGTCCGAAGAGCTGTATTCAACAAAAATATTTTGTTGAATCAAGCTTATATTGCATTCGCCGCATTTGAGCGCTGCATTTTGTTGAATCAAATGAATTTCACTTGACTCGACTAATCCTGTCCCTCCGTGTAGGCTATACGGTACATATACAGTGTTCCCGACAACTAAATATTGAATTCATTCGATGAAATTGCTAATCATATCAACTCAAACATATTGTACGAGCAACGTTATCCATGCTCTATTATAGAAAATTAGAAGTCAACTGAATCAAGAATGATGTTATTTGGACAATATGACTTGTGTAGTTGAATAACTGTTTTGTTCAGTGAATGTAAAAGATTTTTCCGCCAGCAAAATCCGTTTCTGGTTTACAGAATGGTACAATCACCCCAACAAAACTGAAATGAGGTCAAGCCTAATTGTTTTCTTTTCGATAACTTCATACAGTCAAGACAAGACTATTGCGATGCCTTCAATCGAATATTTGGTCATTTTAATTACACCTGTTCTTTGCACGAAATCGCGATTAGTGCGAGGAACTGACATATTGTCATCTCGACTGAATTTATAGTCGGGATGATCATTCGATGACTTCAGTCAATTGTATATTACATTGTCCGAAGAGCTGTATTCAACAAAAATATTTTGTTGAATCAAGCTTATATTGCATTCGCCGCATTTGAGCGCTGCATTTTGTTGAATCAAATGAATTTCACTTGACTCGACTAATCCTGTCCCTCCGTGTATACATTTGAGTATACATGCAAGTTCGAGACTGCCCGTGTGTGGATGACGGGCAGCTCTCCGTGACTTAGATATAGGAAAAGCTATTTATGTCACTGCGTATCGAAAACCACTATTCTAACCTCGCTTTGCTCGATTACAACGCGGTACTTCGACGCAGCATGCGAAGCCACTGGGCGTATTCAAGAGTGCGAGTGTGTATGAAAACGAGCAGCTCTCCGCAACTCAAGCAATTAAAATTAAAAATAATTATCCTATCCGAAATTTCAGAAGATGAGACGCACTTAGACATGTTACAGCTGATTTTTGGTGCTTCTCAGATTTCCGAGCCCATCTGTGCATAATCAAGCACATAAAAAACAGGCAGCTTTAGGTATAAAAAAAAATATTTCAAATTAAAATATTTTAGATAAAATATATCCACTTTAAAAAAATTTTCTCGTTGTTACATAGTCAGGTGAGTTTCGACTCATAGCGGCAGCTGCTGCGAGAAGTGAATGAAAGAATGCCCCTTAGGAAAACGGACAGCTCGACATAACTTGGTGAATTGAATTTGAAAATGATTGTCCTGTCGGAAATTTGACCCGCTCGGACATATCTGTGCTCATTTCTGGGGCAACTGTGATTTGCGAGCCTATCCTTGCATATTCAATGATTTCCGTGTGTGAAAAAACTCCTCCGTTCCTCATGCAATGATGGAATAAAATAACTGCTCTCTTGAAATTACCCTGATGATATGACACGTTCAGACGCGCTTCTGCCTAGTTTGGAAGCAACAACGATTGGCAAGCCCATGAAAAACTGAATAGAATAAAATAAAGCATCAATACAAAAATCAAGACAAAAATCAATACGAAAATCAAGACGAAAATCAAGACAAAAATCAAGACAGAAAATAATACGAGAATCAATACAGAAAATAATACGAGAATCAATACAGAAATACGAGAATAAAACGAAAATCAAGACAGTAAATAAGATGAAAAAAAAATCAAGACAAAAATCAAGACAAAAATCAAGACAAAAATCAAGACAGAAAATAATACGAGAATCAATACAGAAAATAAGATAAAAATCAATACTGGAAAATAAGACGAAAATCAAGACAGAAGATAAAATTAAAAAAAAATCAAGACAAAAATCAAGACAAAAATCAAGACAGAAAATAATACGAGAATCAATACAGAATATAAGATAAAAATCAATACGGAAAAATAAGACGAAAATTAAGACATAAAATAAGATGAAAAAAAATCAAGACAAAAATCAAGACAAAAATCAAGACAAAAATCAAGACAAAAATCAAGACAAAAATCAAGACGAAAATCAAGACAGAAAATAATACGAGAATCGATACAGAAAATAAGTTGAAAATCAATACTGGAAAATAAGACGAAAATCAAGACAGAAAATAATATTATAAAAAAATCAAGACAAAAATCAAGACAAAAATCAAGACAAAAATCAAGACAAAAATCAAGACAGAAAATAATACGAGAATTAATGCAGAAAATAATACGAGAAATCAAGACAGAAAATAAGACGAAAATCAAGACAGAAAATAATATTATAAAAAAATCAAGACAAAAATCAAGACAGAAAATAACACGAGAATCAATACAGAAAATAAGATAAAAATCAATACTGGAAAATAAGACGAAAATCAAGACAGAAAATAATATTATAAAAAAATCAAGACAAAAATCAAGACAAAAATCAAGACAGAAAATAATACGAGAATCAATACAGAAAATAATACGAGAATCAATACAGAAAATAAGTTAAAAATCAATACTGTAAAATAAGACGAAAATCAAGACAGAAAATAATATTATAAAAAAATCAAGACAAAAATCAAGACAGAAAATAATACGAGAATTAATGCAGAAAATAATACGAGAAATCAAGACAGAAAATAATACGATAATCAATACAGAAAATAAGATAAAAAACAATACCGAAAAATAAGACGGAAATCAAGACAGAAAATAATATTATAAAAAAATCAAGACAAAAATCAAGACAAAAATCAAGACAAAAATCAAGACAGAAAATAATACGAGAATTAATACAGAAAATAATACGAGAAATCAAGACAGAAAATAATACGATAATCAATACAGAAAATAAGATAAAAAACAATACCGAAAAATAAGACGTAAATCAAGACAGAAAATAAGACGAAAATCAATACGAAAAATAAGACGAAGATCAATACCGAAAATAAGATAAAAATCAAGACAGAAAAGAGTACGAGAATCAATACAGAAAATAAGACGAAGATCAATACCGAAAATAAGATAAAAATCAAGACAGAAAAGAGTACGAGAATCAATACAGAAAATAAGATAAAAATCAATACTGGAAAATAAGACGAAAATCAAGACAGAAAATAATATTATAAAAAATTGATCGATCAAATGAACTTACCTGTAAGTGAAGTTCGATCGCAATTATATGAAGAGCCTCGTTCGAAGATATTACAAGGTGTAGTACCCCTC
Source organism: Tenthredo livida (assembly GCA_963992785.1). NCBI lineage: Eukaryota > Metazoa > Arthropoda > Insecta > Hymenoptera > Tenthredinidae > Tenthredo > Tenthredo livida. Next base: position 24,146,889 of record OZ023069.1, on the reverse strand, counting down.
CTCTCCCTACCTAGGGTGCCGCGTGTTCACAGTAAATGAAGAAAGTCGTCGTCCGACGCGCCCTCGTCCTGCGCGCGCCGTAACTTGTCATTTTTTTTTAGCGTATATTTAATTGAAATTACTGATTAAGGGTGGGTTATTGTTAGGATTGTTTCTTCTTTTTTGGGTGGGATTGTAATATCTTCGAACGAGGCTCTTCATATGATTGCGATCGAACTTCACTTACAGGTAAGTTCATTTGATCGATCAATTATATTTCATCGCCTCGTTCTCGATATTACAAGGTGTAGATGTTAAGAGTCTTAGTGATTTCAATTATAAAACAGTTTATTCATAGGTTATTAGATACAGAAAGATTAGGACAGTGATCCCTCTAAGATTACGTCTTAGGCATTCAATATTGCATTTGCAAAGGTGTAATTATCGTCTACTACCGGCCTATTATAAAACTTCGCGAAAACTTCCGAGTTTTTTGACCAACCTGCGGTCTTTCTGATAAGTGCTATATCTATTCCCTTCAGTAGGGCCGCCGATGTGGTAGCATGTCTTGTCGAGTGGGCGCTAAATACTGATGTATCGATGCCTGCCCTTGTTAAGGTATTTTTCAGCCATCTGCTGATTGTTTGTGAGCCGACTGCTTTGTACGGCGGTTTCAAAGATATAAATAAGTTATCTAACTCGCCTCGGTTTTTTTCAGTTTTTTGTAAGTAGTGTTCTATACATGAATAAACACATATATTTGGATTGTCATTAAACCTAGGAATGCATAATAATGGTTGTAGTCTTCCCGGACCTGATGTTTTTATTATGTCGGATATTCTTATTTGAAGTCCTTTTTCAGTTCTATTAATATTACTTATTTTAATCTTACTTAAGGTTTGTACTCTGTGCGCCGTACTAAGGGCTAATAAGGTAATCGTTTTCTCTGTCAGGTCTCTTAAGTTTAACTTATCTAAAGGAGTTTGGTTTTTTAAATACTCTAAAACTTTGTCAACGTTCCACGTTACCTCATACTTTGGTTTTGTAGGTTTTAATTTGAACGCCCCCTTTATAAATCTAGTGATAATCGGGTCCTCTCCTATCTTATCCCCGGAAATAAGTGAAATTGCACTTCTCAAAGTGTTTAGTGTCCCATAGTTGGCTCCGGATTTAATCTGTCCCGATAGAAAAATCAATAGATTTTCCCTCGTGACTTTGTAAAAATCGAAGTTATTTTCTGTGCAGAATTTCCACCAAGCTTTTAGGGCTGATTGGTATTGTTTCAGCGTAGATGGAGCTAATGACGCTGTAATAACATCTAGTGCCTCATTCGGGACCTGTTTCCTTCGGAAGGATTCCCTGATATGAGCCCTGCCGTCAAAGTCAGGTGTTCTGCTTGTGGATGTATTCGTTTCCTACAGGGCGATATCAGGAGATTAGGATCTGGGTGAAATGTTATTGGTTTTGCTATGAGTAGTTCTGTGAATAATGGATACCAGGCTTGAGTGGACCATTCAGGTACGACCACTATGCCTGTTGCTTTTTCTCGTTTAATTTTTGTGAGGACTTTTAATATTAAGCTGAATGGCGGGAAGGCGTAGAAATTTAGATTGGACCAGTTTATTGTGAATGCGTCTACTTGAATAGCCTTTGGATCCGGCATCCATGAAACAAACTTTTGGCATGTCGCGTTATTTTTATTTGCAAACAAATCTACCTCTGGATGGCCGAATCTGTTTAAAATTTTTTCGAAACACGCATCGTTCAGTTCCCACTCTGTGTCTAATTTTTTTATTCTCGAGAGTTTGTCTGCTTCTGTATTCTCTGATGATTTAATGTATGAAGCGTATAGAAAAATATTTCTTTCTTCTGCCCAATTCCAAATTTGTTTCGCGAGTTGATGATAGTGAGGGGATTTTACATCCCCCATGCGGTTTATGTATGCGATTGCAGTGGTGTTGTCCACTCTGAGCAGTATTTCGCAGTTCTTTAATTGGGAGGCTAATGATTGTAAAGCTAGTTTAACTGCTAGTAACTCTTTGTAATTTATGTGTTTTGAGTTTTGTTCGTCCTCCCAAAAACCGAATATGCTTTCTGAGCCATTTGTGGCTCCCCAACCTGTATTTGACGCGTCTGAGTAAATTTCCATAACAAAATTTAGTGTTTTGATCTGTTTTTTGGCTTTATCAATGTTTTGGAGCCACCAGTTAACGTCAGATTGAATTGACTTCGGAGTTTTCATTACGTTGTTATAATTCCCGTTATTACGTAGTAGGGATGAAATTTTTTCTTTTTCGAACGAACGTGTATGTAACAACCCGTATTCTACTGCTGGGCAGCTTGAAATTAATTTCCCGATCAGTTTCGCGAATTCTCTGATTTTGCAGGATTTCTGAGACTTCAAGTATTTAATGTCTTTTTTCAGGTTTTTCTTTTTTGTGTCAGTCAACTCTATAATATATTTTCGAGAATCTATTATAAAGCCCAAAAACTTACATCTCGTATTTGGAATTTTTTTACTTTTCTGACTAATTATAAACCCTAAAAATGTCAATATTTTAATCGTTTCGGTAATATTTTCTCGGCATTTTTCGTAAGTTTTCCCAATGCATAAAATATCATCTAGATATATGACAGACATAAAGCCCCGCGAGCGTAAGTAGTTAGTTACTATTTTTAGTAATTTTGTAAAAATATAAGGACTAACATTGAGGCCAAAAGGTAGACACGTGAATTGATAGAGGGTTCCCTTGAATTTGAATCTCAAGTATTTCCGGCTCGATTCATGAATAGGTATAGCGAAATATGCGTCTTCTAGGTCGATCGTTCCCATCAGGTACCCGGGGAAAATGAGTTTTTCAGCTGATCTAATATCTTCCATTTTAAAATGGTTTGTTTTTATAAATTTATTCAGTCCTACTAAGTTCAAGATGAATCTATGAGATCCGTTCGGTTTAGGTCTAAGAAAATACGGTGAAATAAATTGTTTTTTGTTCGACTTACAAGTTTCTATTGCCCCTTTTTCCAGTAATAATGCTATTGCGTTTTTTGTGTTTTTTACATCTTCTGATGATTTGAATTTCGAGATAGGAACTGACGTTTGCGTTATTTTCGTATGGAATTTTAGTTTGTATCCGGAAATGCAGTCTAAAGGAAATTTGTTTGACGTGATCGTCTTTCAATTATTTTTGAAATATTTTATTCTACCTGCGATTTTACGTACTTTTATTTGTTCTGAAATTTCGGTTTCTGATAAGGTGTTCTGCCCCGGTGACTCATGCGTCTCTGGTTGGTCGTTGACCACCCTCTGCCGCGGTTGTTTTGTTGAAACTGGCCCTGGTATGCGCCTGTTTGAAAAGAGCTCGGCCGATTGCTCTGCAGGCTGATTGAGTTTAAAGACGGTCTCGTATTGAATGAACCCTGTGGTTTCCGTGACTGAGTATTTTGGCTTATGAAGAGTCCTTCCCATCTCTTTGATTCTTTGAGTTTTTCCGATGTATTTTTACCGAAGAGAAATTCGTCTGGCTTTGTGTCTTCGAGGCGGTTTCTATGGGCCTTACGCATGTTAGATAATAGGCAGGATCTCCTAGATTCTGTTTGACTATGTAGCAGGTCAGCAATGAGCGATCCTGCGTCCATCAGATTGGCGAATATATCTTTTCTGTCCTTTCGAATATCGTCTGATTGTCTAATAATCTCGATGGTTCTACCTAGCGAGGCAAGGGCGGCGTTTGCCGTTTTTTGTCTGAGAAACATGTATTCTCCTTTGTTTTAATCTGTTTGGGCACTTCCAACATTATTTCGGGATTTAAGTCTGGTACATGGATATTATCTATTCCTCCGTATTTATCTAAGAGTTCTTGACGTTGGTCTTTATTCATGCCTTGTTTGTACCAGTGGTTCCATCTGTTATTAATCTCGGGGTGTAATTTAATTTTTTGAGACTTGGGCTTTGAGGGATCGTCCCCGATGGCGTCAGCTAATTCGGTATCTAGCGGGCTTTCAATGGCAAGATCTGACTGCTTGGTTTCGTCTGAATTCTTTGATTCTGTGGGTATTTGGTCCTCTGGCACGTTCTCCTCGTTTTCCCCATCATCTGTAATACGGATGACATGGGGGAATCGATTTCTATGTTCGAAATGCGTGTGTATGCGCATACGAGCTATTTGTGTGAGTGTGTCGTTAGTATATGTAAATTACCATGCGATTTGAGGGTCGGAAAGAATTACGAGTAGATAAGACGGGGGGGCGGGGGGGGGGGGGGGGGGGGGGGGTGCTGAGCTTTGTGAAAAAACCCCGAGGACTACCCGTACGAGAATTTCTGGCGATCTGACTTTTGTCTGTATATTAAATTCTTGTGTAAGCTAGGTTGTATGTATGAATATACGTAGAAATGCCACCGATAATAGTGTACTTATTAGTTTCTGTCCATGTTATTTTTAGTGACATCCCCAGCCCGGATGTCTGTGTTGTTTTGTTGTTTATACGAGTAGCATATTTCCAGCAAGAATGTGCTTTGTTTTTATTGTTGTCTATATATGAATGCAACATTGCCTGCGTGAATGTTGCGATATTTTAGACGTTTGTATGATTAGTACACTTCCAGCGAGAATGTGTGTCTTGTTTTTATTTTCATTATACGAACGGCGACACTGCCAGCGTGAGTGTGCCCAAAAATTAATCAGTGCCTGAATAGTTTACGTACGAAACTATTGATGTATGAATTTATTGTACCACTGCCAGTGTAAGTGGTCAGGTTACGAATTTTTCTTTGTTTATATATTGAAGACCCGTCACCAGCGAGGACGGTCTCGGTCGTTATTCATGCGTTGTGGCTTCTTCTTTTTTTTTTTTTTTTTTTTTTGATATTTTGTTCTTACCTATGTCTGATTCTACAGGTTCGTATTCTGGTTCGGTGTCCTCTTGTTCATTGTTTCCGCCTGATTCTGCTGAATCGTCGTCACTGCTGCTGCTATCTGATTCCGATTTGGTTCCTTTGTTCTTGTTCTGTTGATCCGCAATCACTTTTTCTAGTTTTTCGTGAGCTTCTTTGAGTTTTTTCTGCAGTTGTTCTACTGCCCTGTCGTCTATGGCTTTCTCGCGTTTTCGTTTTTCCTTACCCATTGCCAAAGCCGAGTTTACAATTTTGCCGCCCTAGGCACTTTTGGATCTGCGCCCCGTGCCCGACGTGAAAACTAACCGGCCTTTGATTTTCATTCAAATATTATATATGAAATCGACCTGATCAAAATCCGGACCGGTCAGAATTGGTTCAAACTTTGATAAATGTTTGTGTCAGTCAAGAGTATGCACGAATTGTCTTAGATTTTTAATCGAAAACTTTTAAACGTTAGCAGCTGATACGAATGTCCGAGTTTTAATTGAGTTCAACTCGAAAACTACATATCACACGAAGAAAATGTTAAGTATGAAAAATTTTCAGTTTGGAGTGTACTTCAAAGTGATGATATGAAATGGTATATTTCGTATCAAGGGTGTAAAATTTTGTACCCACGTGTGTTCGCCGTGCACGAGGGCTGATGAGGCCGGCTCGAGTGATTACGGCATCACTCGAGGGTATAAAGTATTACGCCCGTGTTGTGAACGATATTTTTCAATGCAGTTGGCGTAAAATTCGATTTTATCTAAGCAGAACAAGTTGTAAAATCGGATTTTACGCCCACTGCAACGAAAAAAAATATGGCAACTCCGAAAAGTTGAAAAAAAATGATGTAAAAAAAAAAAAGACAATGATGTAAAAAATAAAATAATGATAAAATTATTGAAAAATTAGTGTTTCAAATTTCTCAAAAACCATACGTGTTTTCTGCTCAAAATTTCAGAGGATATTCCCCTACAGTGTGAAAACAACGTGTATACATTTTACGTTTATCATGGGGGCGGATTTCGTTTAGAAGATATGAATTTATTTGAAAAAGAAATTCATAACTTCTGAACAACGTTTTTTCTTAGAAATAAATTCAGTACAAAAATTAGGGTTGTTGAACCAAATCCGAGCACGTTATGAAACTTAGGCACATTTTTCAATTTCAGAGGAGTATCCTCGGCAATTTCTAGCAAAAAAAAAAAAAAAAAAAGGCATGGTTTTCGAGAAAGCCGGGAAACCATGTTTTTATTTTCTTTTTCAACTTTTCGGAGGCTTAATATTTTTTTGCATACCATGTCTTCAAAGTTCACTTGAAACTGAAACTTTATATTCTTAAAATTTTTTTTTTTGTATGATGTGTAGTTTTCGAGTTATACGCAACTAAAACTCGGACATCCCGCACGGAAATAGAATATATGCGAAAAATATATGCGACATATATGTAACATATTTGTTTTTGGCCGAAAATTATATTTTTATATATTTGAAAAATATCTCGAATATATGTCAACATAAATGTTGCGGCATATATGTCGCATATACGTCGACGTAGATGTCAACACTATCAAACATACATTGTTTTTGGCCGACCTGTATATTATAAATGCGACATACATGTTGCATATATTTTTTGCAATAAATATTTTCGCGCGGGATCTTCAAAGCGAAAACTATTAAATCTAGATTGTCAATTCTGCAGCCTGCAGGCTATACTTTAATAGTATTTCTAATATCATTTCAATTCATCTGGTTCAGGTGTATGATTGAAATGTGAGATGGGCTGCAGCGCTTTTTCATTTTTCCTCGAAGGGGAAAAAAAATTTACGTCTTATCCTAATCTGCCGCCCCTCAAACTTTGCCGCCCTAGGCCAGTGCCTACTTGGCTTATGCTTAAAATCGGCGTTGCCCATTGCTATAATGTATAAGTTGGCGTCCTCTGAGCGTGCGACCTACCTCTAGCGCGCGAAGAGAAAGAATGACAAGTTACGGCGCGCGCAGGACGAGGGCGCGTCGGACGACGACTTTCTTCATTTACTCTGAACACGCGGCACCCTAGGTAGGGAGAGAAGGGGTACTACACCTTGTAATATCGAGAACGAGGCGATGAAATATAAATTAAGACAAAAATCAAGACAAAAATCAAGACAGAAAATAACACGAGAATCAAAACAGAAAATAAGATGAAAATCAATACTGGAAAATAAGACGAAAATCAAGACAGAAAATAAAATTAAAAAAAAATCAAGACAGAAAATAATACGAGAATCAATACAGAATATAAGATAAAAATCAATACAGAAAAATAAGACGAAAATTAAGACATAAAATAAGATGAAAAAAAATCAAGACAAAAATCAAGACAAAAATCAAGACAGAAAATAATACGAGAATCAATACAGAAAATAAGTTAAAAATCAATACTGGAAAATAAGACGAAAATCACGACAGAAAATAATATAAAAAAAAAAAAACAAGACACAAATCAAGACGGAAAATAATACGAGAATCAATACAGAATATAAGATAAAAATCAATACAGAAAAATAAGACGAAAATTAAGACATAAAATAAGATGAAAAAAAATCAAGACAAAAATCAAGACAAAAATCAAGACAAAAATCAAGACGAAAATCAAGACGAAAATCAAGACAAAAATCAAGACAGAAAATAATACGAAAATCAATACAGAAAATAATACGAGAATCAATACAGAAAATAAGTTAAAAATCAATACTGGAAAATAAGACGAAAATCAAGACAGAAAATAATATTATAAAAAAATCAAGACAAAAATCAAGACAAAAATCAAGACAAAAATCAAGACAGAAAATAAGACGAAAATCAATACGAAAAATGAGACGAAGATCAATACGAAAAATAATACGAAAATCAATACGAAAAATAAGACGAAGATCAATACCGAAAATAAGATAAAAATCAAGACAGAAAAGAGTACGAGAATCAATACAGAAAATAATACGAAGATCAATACCGAAAATAAGATAAAAATCAAGACAGAAAAGAGTACGAGAATCAATACAGAATATAAGATAAAAATCAATACAGAAAAATAAGACGAAAATTAAGACATAAAATAAGATGAAAAAAAATCAAGACAAAAATCAAGACAAAAATCAAGACAAAAATCAAGACGAAAATCAAGACGAAAATCAAGACAAAAATCAAGACGAAAATCAAGACGAGAATCAATACAGAAAATAATACGAGAATCAATACAGAAAATAAGTTAAAAATCAATACTGGAAAATAAGACGAAAATCAAGACAGAAAATAATATTATAAAAAAATCAAGACAAAAATCAAGACAAAAATCAAGCCAAAAATCAAGACAGAAAATAATACGTTGTAATTCATACCGTTCTTCAGCCTCGCTTTTTCTTTCCATCAATGATATCTTCTTGAAAATTGTTTGGAATCTAATTTCTGAGATCTGGGGATTCAAGGCAGTGATATCACGGATAAGGGAATGCTCCTAATGTATTCATTTCTGCTCGATTCAACATCATACCGTTCTTCAGCCTCGCTTTTTCTCTCCATCAATAATTTCTTCTTGAAAATTATTTGGAATCTAATTTCTGAGATCAGGGGATTCAAGGCAGTGATATTACGGATAAGGGAATACTCCTAATGTGTTCATTTCTGCTCGATTCAACATTAACACAGATCGCTTTACCATGCTATTCGTTCTTAAGCTAGTTTTTTCTTTCCCCCTTTCGACTCCGTTCACCATGCTACGAAACATGGAGAATCTGTAAATGAATTCGCTCTACAAATTAGAGAGCAGTTCTTCAAAGTATCTTTTTTTTTTTTTTTTTTTGAACATATTTCAGTAAAACTTTCAGTATCGATGGAACAACGTCAAATTCATCCTCCAGCATGTCGCTCAGTAATATATCCATATTTTTGTTCAAGTGCTCCAAAATTTTTTTTTAAAAATTCACGCTGTGACTAAGGTCACTCGTATATACCTGACTTATGTCCAATGGCGTATGACTCGCAAAAATGAATGCACTTGATGAGAAGCTTTTTCAGTATATATAATCTTGCGTTCAAGTCCACCGTAGTCATGAAATACTTGCACCAAATATCCAGAGATTATTTCGAACCGCAGGTATACATTTTTAATATTCATCGAGGTAACGGCTGTTCTCAAGTCTGATCTTCTTTAATTTTCAAATTATAAGTCAAGATTTCGTAGCTATAGATTGATGATAAAAAATTTCAATGAATTTTAACTGACATTGTAACTAAGAACAAATCATTGTGAAAAATTTATCACAGCTTATGAACGAAATCATAGTGATCTTCAGGATTTAGCTTTATCGAGGTAACGGCTGTTCTGAAGTCTGATCTTTTGTAATTTTCAAATTATAAGTCAAGATTTCGTAGCTATAGATTAACGATAAAAAATTTGAATGAATTTTAACTTTTTGTGAAAAATTTATCACAGCTTATGAACGAAATCACGAAAGTGAACAAAATTATTTGGCTCTGCCATCCAGTATAATAATTTAACCAGATTTACCAGACGGTCTGTATCGATTCTCAGTCTCTCCTCCCTGGCCCGTCTTCGCTGTAGTGCATAATATGCAGCTCGGTTTGCTTGATTGTAAGCCACCATCGAAGCCATTGATTATGTCCATATACTTGCTGAAATATTCTGTACTACCATAACGATCCTTTATCTGTAGTAAAGTCAGCTTGGATGGTCTTACTCCGTTACATTCATTTTTTTTTTTTTTATTAGTCTTCAGGGTCTATTCTAAAGTCTACAGTGTATAATATGCTCTTCTCTTCCACCACTTAATATTTGGTCATAATTTTTCACACTGTTACCCCAACTCTTATACCCACTCTTGTATTAAGAAATAATAAATTAATTTGAAATTAAGGGAACTTATAACCAGTTATGTTTTAAAAAATATGTGCCATCCCAATGATACTCATTATGTAAAAATCATGTAAAAATGTACAATAATATATAGCATATTGTACATATATTATATTATATTACTGTTTATATTGTATAAACTGTACTTACTGTATAATTGTATATATTATATATTATATTATATTACTGTGAGGTCAAATTGAAGCCTAAAAAAAAGGATTTTGATTCATCGAGGTAACGGCTGTTCGGAAGTATGATTTTCTGTATTTTGAACCTTCTGTTTTACTACAATCTGCATTTCGCTGCGCTGTTATTTTCAAATTAGGACGGAGACTTTTAGGTATAAATGTGCTTAGCATATTTTCATGAATTGTGAAAAAGCACTTCGGCATTATGGTCTCTTGTAATATTTAAATGAGGATTGATGACTGTTCGTCAGTAACGGTATCCGGGTATCCGATTTTCTGTATTTGTGTCATTATGAATTTTGGTCTTTTTGTTATATTTTTTGTAATTTTTTTTATTGTTTTTCGACCACAACCAACATATACTGGGTGAGCAGTTGTCGGGTACAGATTGTACGTACAGAATAAGGTTGCAATTATTCGCGTTCCTATAAATTTATATGAGAGATTTTTAAGTAAAATATTATTCATATTGATGATTTTTACGATTATGCGTATGTGAATGAATATTTGGGATAATTATATTGTTACAAATGAGTTCGTGTTTATATTTATTTCACTGAACTGACCTATTCCAGATTAGTACTGGAATGCCGGATTTATTTTTATGATTAACTCTGTTCGTAACAATATTCGTTATTCAAAAATAATTCAGACTATAATAATTTTATGTTTTGATTTTTATCTTATTTTCTGTCTTGATTATCGTCTTATTTTTCGGTATTGATTTCTATCTTATTTTCTGTATTGATTCTCGTATTCTTTTCTGTCTTGATTTTCGTCTTATTTTTCGTATTGATCTTCGTCTTATTTTTCGTATTGATTTTCGTATTATTTTCTGTCTTGATTTCCGTCTTATTTTTCGGTTTTGTTTTTTATCTTATTTTCTGCATTGATTATCGTATTATTTTCTGTCTTGATTTCTCGTATTATTTTCTGTATTAATTCTCGTATTATTTTCTGTCTTGATTTTTGGCTTGATTTTTGTCTTGATTTTTGTCTTGATTTTTTTATAATATTATTTTCTGTCTTGATTTTCGTCTTATTTTCCAGTATTGATTTTTAACTTATTTTCTGTATTGATTCTCGTATTATTTTCTGTATTGATTCTCGTATTATTTTCTGTCTTGATTTTTGTCTTGATTTTCGTCTTGATTTTCGTCTTGATTTTTGTCTTGATTTTTGTCTTGATTTTTGTCTTGATTTTTGTCTTGATTTTTTTTCATCTTATTTTATGTCTTAATTTTCGTCTTATTTTTCTGTATTGATTTTTATCTTATATTCTGTATTGATTCTCGTATTATTTTCTGTCTTGATTTTTGTCTTGATTTTTGTCTTGATTTTTGTCTTGATTTTTTTTTAATTTTATTTTCTGTCTTGATTTTCGTCTTATTTTCCATTATTGATTTTTATCTTATTCTCTGTATTGACTCTCGTGTTATTTTCTGTTTTGATTTTTGGCTTCATTTTTGTCTTGATTTTTTTATAATATTATTTTCTGTCTTGATTTTCGTCTTATTTTCCAGTATTGATGTTTATCTTATTTTCTGTATTGATTCTCGTACTCTTTTCTGTCTTGATTTTTATCTTATTTTCGGTATTGATCTTCGTCTTATTTTCTGTATTGATTCTCGTACTCTTTTCTGTCTTGATTTTTATCTTATTTTCGGTATTGATCTTCGTCTTATTTTTCGTATTGATTTTCGTCTTATTTTTCGTATTGATCTTCGTCTTATTTTTCGTATTGATTTTCGTCTTATTTTCTGTCTTGATTTTTGTCTTGATTTTTGTCTTGATTTTTGTCTTGATTTTTTTATAATATTATTTTCTGTCTTGATTTTCGTCTTATTTTCCAGTATTGATTTTTAACTTATTTTCTGTATTGATTCTCGTATTATTTTCTGTATTGATTCTCGTATTATTTTCTGTCTTGATTTTTGTCTTGATTTTCGTCTTGATTTTCGTCTTGATTTTTGTCTTGATTTTTGTCTTGATTTTTGTCTTGATTTTTTTTCATCTTATTTTATATCTTAATTTTCGTCGAATTTTTCTGTATTGATTTTTATCTTATATTCTGTATTGATTCTCGTATTATTTTCTGTCTTGATTTTTGTCTTGTTTTTTTTTTATATTATTTTCTGTCTTGATTTTCGTCTTATTTTCCAGTATTGATTTTTATCTTATTTTCTGTTTTGATTTTCGTGTTATTTTCCGTCTTGATTTTTGTCTTGATTTTTGTCTTAATTTTTTTATAATATTATTTTCTGTCTTGATTTTCGTCTTATTTTCCAGTATTGATTTTTATCTTATTTTCTGTATTGATTCTCGTACTCTTTTCTGTCTTGATTTTTATCTTATTTTCGGTATTGATCTTCGTCTGATTTTCTGTATTGATTCTCGTACTCTTTTCTGTCTTGATTTTTATCTTATTTTCGGTATTGATCTTCGTCTTATTTTTCGTATTGATTTTCGTCTTATTTTCTGTCTTGATTTCCGTCTTATTTTTCGGTATTGTTTTTCATCTTATTTTCTGTATTGATTATCGTATTATTTTCTGTCTTGATTTCTCGTATTATTTTCTGTATTAATTCTCGTATTATTTTCTGTCTTGATTTTTGTCTTGATTTTTGTCTTGATTTTTTTATAATATTATTTTCTGTCTTGATTTCCGTCTTATTTTTCGGTATTGTTTTTTATCTTATTTTCTGTATTGATTATCTTATTATTTTCTGTCTTGATTTCTCGTATTATTTTCTGCATTAATTCTTGTATTATTTTCTGTCTTGATTTTTGTCTTGATTTTTGTCTTGATTTTTGTCTTGATTTTTGTCTTGATTTTTGTCTTGATTTTTTTATAATATTATTTTCTGTCTTGATTTTCGTCTTATTTTACAGTATTGATTTTTAACTTATTTTCTGTATTGATTCTCGTATTATTTTCTGTATTGATTCTCGTATTATTTTCTGTCTTGATTTTTGTCTTGATTTTCGTCTTGATTTTCGTCTCGATTTTTGTCTTGATTTTTGTCTTGATTTTTTTATAATTGATTTTTATATTGATTTTTATCTTATTTTCTGTATTGATTCTCGTGTTATTTTCTGTCTTGATTTTTGTCTTGATTTTTGTCTTGATTTTTTTGTAATATTATTTTCTGTCTTGATTTTCGTCTTATTTTCCAGTATTGTTTTTTATCTTATTTTCTGTATTGATTATCGTATTATTTTGTGTCTTGATTTCTCGTATTATTTTCTGCATTAATTCTCGTATTATTTTCTGTCTTGATTTTTGTCTTGATTTTCGTCTTGATTTTCGTCTTGATTTTCGTCTTGATTTTTGTCTTGATTTTTGTCTCGATTTTTTATCATCTTATTTTATGTCTTAATTTTCGTCTTATTTTTCTGTATTGATTTTTATCTTATATTCTGTATTGATTCTCGTATTATTTTCTGTCTTGATTTTCGTCTTATTTTCCAGTATTGATTTTTAACTTATTTTCTGTATTGATTCTCGTATTATTTTCTGTCTTGATTTTCGTCTTGATTTTTGTCTTGATTTTTGTCTTGATTTTTTTTGAATTTTATCTCCTGTCTTGATATTCGTCTTATTTTCCAGTATTGATTTTTATCTTATTTTCTGTATTGATTCTCGTACTCTTGTCTGTCTTGATTTTTATCTTATTTTCGGTATTGATCTTCGTCTTATTTTTCGTATTGATTTTAGTCTTATTTTTCGTATTGATCTTCGTCTTATTTTTCGTATTGATTTTCGTCTTATTTTCTGTCTTGATTTCCGTCTTATTTTTCGGTATTGTTTTTTATCTTATTTTCTGTATTGATTATCGTATTATTTTCTGTCTTGATTTCTCGTATTATTTTCTGCATTAATTCTCGTATTATTTTCTGTCTTGATTTTTGTCTTGATTTTTGTCTTGATTTTTGTCTTGATTTTTTTGTAATATTATTTTCCGTCTTGATTTTCGTCTTATTTTCCAGTATTGATTTTTAACTTATTTTCTGTATTGATTTTTATCTTATTTTCTGTATTGATTCTCGTATTATTTTCTGTCTTGATTTTTGTCTTGATTTTTGTCTTGATTTTTGTCTTGATTTTTTTTTCATCTTATTTACTGTCTTGATTTTCGTTTTATTCTCGTATTTCTGTATTGATTCTCGTATTATTTTCTGTATTGATTCTCGTATTATTTTCTGTCTTGATTTTTGTCTTGATTTTCGTCTTGATTTTCGTATTGATTTTTGTCTTGATTTTTGTCTTGATTTTTGTCTTCATTTTTTTTTCATCTTATTTTAACTAGGCGGAAGCGCGTCTGAACGTGTCATATCATCAGGGTAATTTCAAGACAGCAGTTATTTTATTCCATCATTAATCTCATTTTGTGTATTGATTTTCGTATTATTCTCTGTATTGATTCTCGTATTATTTTCTGTCTTGATTTTTGTCTTGATTTTCGTCTTGATTTTTGTCTTGATTTTTGTCTTGATTTTTGTATTGATGCTTTATTTTATTCTATTCAGTTTTTCATGGGCTTGCCAATCGTTGTTGCTTCCAAACTAGGCAGAAGCGCGTCTGAACGTGTCATATCATCAGGGTAATTTCAAGAGAGCAGTTATTTTATTCCATCATTGCATGAGGAACGGAGGAGTTTTTTCACACACGGAAATCATTGAATATGCAAGGGTAGGCTCGCAAATCACAGTTGCCCCAGAAATGAGCACAGATATGTCCGAGCGGGTCAAATTTCCGACAGGACAATCATTTTCAAATTCAATTCACCAAGTTATGTCGAGCTGTCCGTTTTCCTAAGGGGCATTCTTTCATTCACTTCTCGCAGCAGCTGCCGCTATGAGTCGAAACTCACCTGACTATGTAACAACGAGAAAATTTTTTTAAAGTGGATATATTTTATCTAAAATATTTTAATTTGAAATATTTTTTTTTATACCTAAAGCTGCCTGTTTTTTATGTGCTTGATTATGCACAGATGGGCTCGGAAATCTGAGAAGCACCAAAAATCAGCTGTAACATGTCTAAGTGCGTCTCATCTTCTGATATTTCGGATAGGATAATTATTTTTAATTTTAATTGCTTGAGTTGCGGAGAGCTGCTCGTTTTCATACACACTCGCACTCTTGAATACGCCCAGTGGCTTCGCATGCTGCGTCGAAGTACCGCGTTGTAATCGAGCGAAGCGAGGTTAGAATAGTGGTTTTCGATACGCAGTGACATAAATAGCTTTTCCTATATCTAAGTCATGGAGAGCTGCCCGTCATCCACACACGGGCAGTCTCGAACTTGCATGTATACTCAAATGTATACTACATTTAAATGGTCTACACTTATCGGACTTGTCAGGAGGGTTAAGTTCAACATTTTATTCTGACATCTGAACTTTGTCACTGTTGAACCGGAAACGAACAATCATTGCCGATTACACAGATGTGTTTACATGTGTTAGTTTTCGTTGAAATCTGAAATTTTTCACTGTGGAACCTGAACATTGCCATCACACAGACGTGGTTCATGTGTGTTAGTTTACCCCCACCGGACGAAGTCCCTGGCCCTAATAATAAGGTAACGTCAATA
The DNA here is from genome assembly GCA_963992785.1 of Tenthredo livida. NCBI lineage: Eukaryota > Metazoa > Arthropoda > Insecta > Hymenoptera > Tenthredinidae > Tenthredo > Tenthredo livida. Next base: position 24,131,323 of record OZ023069.1, on the reverse strand, counting down.
TATCTTTGGTTATTGGCAACACCAGTATCCATCCAAATATTCGACACGTGGCTTAAGTGGTCCATGTGACCTTGCATTATTATAAGAATGTCTGTATCTGAGCACTTGATAACAACATTGGCATCGAAGTTAATGTTGCAAACATGGTAAATTATTTTCGTATCTGCTTCTTCATGGTGATCACACGATAATTGCTCGTCAATTGATTTTTCCACAGTTTCATGCACGACTTTATAACAGTAACATTTATCAAAATCTAAGTAGACTGTTTTATTGCCAAGAAACGGAGCCACTTCATCACTCCCCCAGTGTGCGATTAAAAATCGTACAAGAGCTATTTTAAAGTTAGACTTCTGGAGTTCCTTCCCAAAATCAGAAGGCCTCACTTGATCTGGACCCGTGATAACGTAGGCGCGATCTTCAAATCCGTCCCTCTGCGCACGTTCATTATCTTTGATGGATGGTGAAAAATATTGATCGAAAACTAGATCAATTCGCGTTGCACTAAATTTCGTGACCATTTGGAGAATTATTTTTGATATGCTGCCGAATGTTTTAGGAACTTCTTTGATTAAATGCAACATGAAGAAGCCATCCAGTACGACGACATCAATATTCCCTGGTGGGTGACTCGTTATTTTTTCTTCCAATACTTTCATAAGAGTTGATTTGTCTGTCTTGTACATTGTTCCATCGAGGTGACACAGAGACATCGGCACAGGTGTTAAAGGATATGACAGAATCTTTGCTACATCTATTTTTTCTTTCATTGAAACTCCAAGCATTCGCCCGATCAAATCCCTCTGCATCTGGACTTCATGCACCTTGCTGCCAATTTTAATCACTTTCTTCTTCGACGCAGCAGAAAAATTTGAAATGACAATCCTTTTAATCGGTTTCTCAAATCTGTCCTCGGCTGCAGCACATTCTGAAATAAAATTGTCTCGTAACTGCTGTCCTGTTTGCTCGACATTTAGAAGGAAGTCAGCTATAGCAGCTGGAGCAGCTTTTCCCGTGGCAATGTTGAACAGAAATTTCTTATCTAAGTCTGGTTGAAATGGATTAATATTTTTATTGACAGATTCGATGAATTTGTGGAGATGGGTAGAATTTTTAATAATCTTATGTCGCTCCAGATCCCCAGAAATGTCCTGCTGTTTTTGTAATCCACTTCTCTGGTATACGTGAGAAATTATGGTCGATCTGATCATGTGGCTTTTTGCCCACCGTTGCCGAGCAGATATTGAATTCGTGAAGTGGGTGACCCCTGTTAATCGTTGGGCTGCATCCGCGTTGATAGTTTGCTCCAAAGTCAAATCTATAGGTTGTCTAGAAAAATTCTTATCAGTACGTTTCACACCGAAGCAACCTTGCTCAAAAAGTACTTTCAGTCCCGGGTGAGTCCTTTCAATTTTCATTAAATTATCATGATATTTAGTCAGCCATCGTGCGTAGTTCGGTTGATCAGAAATGAAGAATAGTTGAGTAATTTCGGGCAATATATATTTGAAGAGTTCAAAGTCGCCAGTTCGTATGCTCCTTTGCAGATGCAGGTAATTGTTGATGAGATTGATGTATATCATATAGAACTGTGCTGTTTTCCCATGATGTCCTGTCATTGTTAAATCCCGATGTGTCATATATTCCCCTAACAATTTTGCAAGATATTCATTATCAACTACAGGAGTTGTTACCTTGTTATCCTGAAATTTCTCGAGCTCTGATATCACATTCTCGTCGACTTGCAAATTTTTTTGCTCAAGGAAGGCTCTGAAATGCAAAATCTCTAGAGCTAAAGCGATCATCGGATGCAGCCGTTTGCATCTATTAAAATGTTTGCCGCTAATCGACCCGTTGACTGAACCACATGCAAGCAGTTCACTCTCAATCATAATATACGTCAGTCCACAATCATCGATGAATTTGCCAACAGCTTTGAAGTACGCCATCATTACGTGAAAGCAGCCTAGATGTATAAAAGTATTGTCAAATCTGGGGCGCTCGGTTGCCTGAATTTGGAATGCAACTTTAGCAATCGCAAGATCATAAGTTATTTGAATGTGAACTTGTTTACATTCTTCGGCAATTTTTTGAGCTTGAACCATAGTCTCAATTACAGCAGACGTATTTGTCGGAGATACATTGATTGGCGTTAAATACGCAACTTCTTGCTTGGGGGTATCATCTTGTATTATCTTGCTGTCAAATCCAACCCACATAGGAGTTTTCGGTATTTCGAAGGCATGCGATAGCATCCAAATTAAATTTATTTGAGTAATCGAGCTGAGATTGCGTGGAAGTGTCTCGCGCATTTCATCATGAACCGGAAGTAACACATCAATCATTGTCGGTCTTTTTGGATACGATTCTAATTCAGGAGTTACAGCTTCATATGATCTCCTTCTTCTATAGCCTTCTGTGGCAGAAATTACTGCATCACAGTTTAGTGGTTCTGCGTCACTTTCAACCACGTCAGCTGCGGTATCCTTCACATTTTGATATATAATACCGACAGTGTCGTGAAGTGTGTTTTTGCCACTACAAGTTTCCACGTATCGGTCGTAATTGTCGAATGCAACTCCCGTATTCAAGTCTCCAGTTAGTATAATACCTTGCGGGCAAATATTCGAACTTTTGTCAGAAGCAAAAGTTGCTTCCGTTTCAAGCTCTTCTATCGTATTATAGCTGCAGAAATGACCGAAACGATTTAAAATATCGATAACCTTTCGGCTGCTTGTTAGGCTTTTCAATGCCATCCCTAGAGTAATATGCTTAGAAGTTTTCAGTCGGGCATTTGTAACGGCATAAATGATATCCTCTGCAAAAGATTTAACTTTCCGCAAACAATCTGAGCTCGTTCTACGTCTGGGATTTACGCCACCGAGTAGTGTAACTAGAAAATCGTGAAGCTCTTCAGGAATGCTGCATTCTCCATTCATTAAATCTTGTGCACATATATTGTTAGGTATTGGTACTTTTTGGATTTGAAAAATGTTCTCTCTCAGGGCGAGCGCTGCATCTCGCATATGATTGGCTTCTTTTGAAGATGAATATACGGACCCGTCTACAGTAGCATCGGGATGTGTAACTATAGTCTGATTGTGCATTAAAACGATTTTAATATTATTTCCAAATGTTTTAACAATTTTTTCTTCAAAATGCTGTGCAGTAAATAAATTCTCTTCAGACTCAGATTTCTCTTGTAGAACTCGACGTAAAGTGCTCTTGTAACAGTTACAGAGAAAATGTAAAAAATAGCATTTTTTTTTTCCACAATATTGTCTTCGATGTAGGTACACACTTCATCATAGGCTATCTTATGATATTCTCGTTTCGTGTGCCAAGAAGTTAGATCCTTTTTTGAGACCTGAGCTGATTGAAACTTATTGTAATAAAGGGTCTTACAGCTTTGGTGATACATCAAAATATGACTTTGTTCAATTTTATTCAGTACTTGTGAATCATTTAATTCTCTTGCCTGCAGTTTAAACTTTTCTATAAGAGATTCTTTGTCAGCGGTATGTAGTGGATGTTCTCTTCCCTTTATTTTTGATCGAGCTTTGTCACAAAATATACATACTTTTATGTTGACTGGTGAGCTACTTGTTGTTATATCCTTGGATAATGATGTCTCTGCACGCGTTTCGACTTTATCGCCAGTGGCGTCTTGAGATGAAGTTGATGGTTGCGGCGATACGAAAGGTATGCTGGAGATTTCAACAGATCCTTTATCTAAATATTTATTCTGTAACGCAGTGAAATTATTATAACATTTTCAATGGTACCCTTCCGTGGTGTTTACATTTGTCGGTAAATTAATATCACTATATTTTAAACCATGCTTTGAGCGCACTTTCTTTATATTGTTACATTTGTTTAACGTGTTCTCTGTGAAAAAAATCACCTTATCACTTTGGCAATGACAAATTACACAAACTGGCACGGTTTCAGCCATATTTCAGCAAAATATCACCGAAAATTGTAGCGAAACGTGGACAAGACGCGTTTTCGACTGCCTGTAAAACAATATCGAAGTAAACAACTAAAAGTAAAACAATGTACCGGCGAAAAAAAAAGGAAAGCTGAAAAGGAAATGACGTATTCTAATAGAAACATCTTCCGTTTGTTTTTTTTTTTTTATCGTTGTGTCTGTCAAGGTGTTCGACTCAAGATTTTTGTCTGCCTTCGCGAATGCAGAATTACAATAATCTAGGAAAGATTTTCATCGTTGTTCGAATGTTGTTGAAATGACGTAAGCATGCCACATATTTTCTTGACCTTCTTTGCTGTCTGCCGCCATCTTCCCCCGACCAAATTGTCTGCCATTACAAATTATTTCATGAAATATTATTCTACGTCATCACACCAAAAATCAGCGTTGTTGAAATCACGTTTTTGCATTGATTTTTTTTAACCCTTTCAGTCTTTACCACTACTCTCTTCACCAGTGACGCTGCGGCAGACATAGCATTAAAATTCTAACCGACTGAATAGAGTACGATGAGATCGAAAATTTCGTTGTTGAAACGACGTATCTATTTTTGTCGCTGGCTCTCCGTCTATTGGCAGTTGTATCTGATTTCAATGCTTTTGTATGTTGATAATCATCAACCAATCGAGTGAGCGAGCACAACCTTTGATTATTTTTTGGTGGAGTGATCTACACATTAATGGACTTGGCGGAAGGTTTTTGCACCGAAGGTGCTTTTTGGGGTTTTAGATTTGAAAGATTGTCTTTTGCGTTGATTCATTTTGATAAATATAAATAAAGAGAATTTATTCTAAGAATCGTCAATTTTATTCTGAAAATCGTGCAGTATTTCCTGCCGACCAACTCATGCATGAAAATTTGCGGAAATTCTCAGTGCAGTGTTGTAGACGTATATTGTCGAAGTTTCATGACATATGAACCCTCTTGTTGACGAGTGCAAGACAGTTTTATCTATAGTCTGTCTATAGTCTATACTCTACCTAAGCATTCAGTTGGACTGTCGCTACGACCGAGTTCTGAGCAGTGTCAACAGTGCAAGCATAAAGTTGTGATTTCCCAGGTATTTTGTGATAATCAGTTAATTTTTGAATGATTATTAAACTACGGAATCGTGATATTTGTTGTTATAAATGAAATGTGAATGTCTGGGCTGATCTATTTGAAAGGAGTAAGTACTGTGGCATTAGTTTATGAAGTAACAAATTATAAATATAGTAAATCATCGACTTTTTATACACTGATCTTCTTCTTTTCGTAATTATCACATACCTAAATATACATAAAGTGAAAAGAATATATACCTATGAAACACTGACTGATTTCAGTAAATCGAAATGGCTGATAAGCCTCCATCGGATGGACAAACTTTGCGGGATTTATTCATTGAATGGGGAGTGACCGATGACGTTATCAAACTATTCGTTGGTAAGAAATTAGGAATTTTTTATTTATTATTTATATGTAAATATATTCGAACTTTTTTCAGTTATAAATATACGTATTTTCCTTCGTTACTTCAATAGAAACGATTTGAAGTACAATACAAAGTAATAGACAACCTGAATAAACAAGAATTGCATTTGATATGACTTTACTATCCAAATTTGAAAACGTAAATGAATAAAAAAAACGATTGAATAATTTGAATCATAAAAGTATTCTTTTACAATTTGTTCTGTTGAATAACAAGAAATGAATTGAATTGTTTTAATAATTTTTCAACTTGCTGAAAAAATCTGATCAACAGATTATATGACATTGAAGTCTGCATCGTTGGGATGCAACGAAATCAAAAAAAAAAAAATAATTCAAATATATCAATCTACCTAAAATGATCCTGCTATGGTTGAAAAGTGAAAACGACTAGAAATAACTTGAAAATGTTATTAAACCTAGTGGGATCATTTTTATGCTATGTATAGTTTTTTTAAATTTACGTTGAATTTCGTTGCGTTCCAACGATGCAAACTTCAATGTCATTAAATTATTATTTGTCATATCAGATGATAACGTTTGATATTTTCAATACATTAAAGATATAGTGTTATTTACTATTCAGGTTCGAAACTTCTCTTTTTCGAAACGAAAACAAATAATACGCGTGTGAAATATCAAATATATTTTTTAATCACAAATATCATTCAGCCTGGAAGCAATAACAAGATATTGTTAATAGAAAATAATTAAAAACAAATCTGGATTATTCTATAAAACATTTTTTTCAATCGTTTAGTGATTACAATGAATTGAAAAAATATATATCACATTCTGAATAATTAAAACAATAAAATCTAATTTTCTGTTCTGACCATCTAGATAATGGAATAACTATCAACTTATTGAAATCTTTGACTGATGAAAACCTGAAGGAATTGTGCGGACATATGGCTACGAGGATTCTGATTAAAACGAAGATTGGGATTTTTTAAAACTTCGGTGGGTTTTCATTTAATTATGAATTGTTCCTATTTAAATTATATCTTTGATTATGTATTAATAAATAAATTCCGAAATTTTTATTTTTCTAGCCTTGCAGTTCAATCGACGTTTGTGCCGAAATAAATTCATTGGCGCTCATTTGTACTCAATGGGGACATTCATCAGCTGACTATGGAATTTATATTTCACATTTAGGAGACGTCCGAGAAATAACTAATTTTTTTCTCATGTGCGATCAGAGACTGTTTTAGGACGTATCATTCTAAATACAGTTTTGAGTACCATTTAAAACATGGCCATCAGACAGAAAAGCCATATTCAATAATAATCATTTAGATAACAAATATATAATCATATCAGCTTGAGAAATGTTAAGCTTGGTGGGTAATTTTTGTCTCATTAAAGGTGATTCGGTGAAGGAAAATGATGAAGTTTGGCAATACTATCATTTATTATCAGAAATTACTGAAATATTGCCTTCACAGGCTCTCACCAATCAGTCATTAGAGTACCTAAAAAACTCAATTAGCGAGCATCATCAAAAGTCTTTAGATATATTTGATGAACAATTGAAGCCCAAGTTTCATTTCCTTTTGCACTATGATAAAATTATTGGAAAGTTAGCCCACCCATTCTAATTAGTTCATATAAGTTTGAGAATAAACATACGGAATTAAAAACGTATGTAATTTTATAACTTCTAGAAGACAAATACCCCTATCAGTTGCTATTAGATGCCAATTAGAAGCTTGTTGTAGATACTTAAGTAAAAAAGGACTTAATGATTCAATCTCATATGGTAAGACTCCGCATCAATCTTTTATTAGTGATACTGAATATTCTGTTGATTGGTATGAAATTAATTGAATGAAATATAGAGTTAATATGGCAATAATGCATAAGTTTGTTAATTTGATGAGCCAATACTTTATTCAATTGATGATATTCATATGAATAATGTCGACGATAGTGTTGTCACATTTGATTGCTCTTTATTAAAAATACCTTTGTTCAATTCGCATTTCAAAGCGTATAATATTATTAAAAGTTGGAAAAGGAAAAAAATTCCCATTAATGAATGTAATTCACACCCATTGATGATACATAATATAGACGACAAATTGTATATCAGCCTCATGAAAATTTAGAATATTAATATTTATATAATTAATATAATATTTTATTGAATCTAAATACTTTGTATAATTTTTGAGCTTGTGAATTAAAAGTTTGTCAATAAAAAGTTGTGGCGAAAGCTAGAATATATGTTTTCAAATTGGTAGTTCATTTTTTTAGGCTCCAAATATATTTTCTTCTATCAAAAAATACATTTTCTGATGTTGAACAAAATTGTTTCTGGACGAGAAAATTATTTTCTCGAGTTGAATATACATTTGCTCGGGTCAAGAAATATAAATTCCTTGATTTGAGCCTCTAGTTTATCAAACTGAATAGGGAAGTGCAGGAGCAAGAGAGAATGGACAAGATCCGCAACTCGAGGAGTGTCAGAAGATACCAAGAGATTCGGGAGGTAGGTAATACCTTGATACCTGAAAGGGAAGAAGGGGAGGAGAGGAGATGCAGTACAAATCGTGGCAAGGCTAAGATGCGGAAACGAAGAAAGAGGAAATAAGTTCTGGCTCAATGAAAGAAAGAGAGCGTGTAGACTGTGTGAAGGAGAAGAAGAAACGTTGGAACATCTGGTGGAAAGATGCAGAGAAATGGACGATACAAGAGAGCAGCTAGAGGTAATCCTCGGAGAGGAAGGGAAAGGCAGTAAGTGGGGGAGAAGCCTGAAGAAGAAAAGAGAAGAGAAAGAAAAAAGGGACAGAGAGCAATGGGGAGATACGGCAGAACCTTCGAACGAAGAATAAAAGAACAAAGGTAAAGAAGATACCGACTCTAAAAATACCCAGACGAGACAGCCGGAGAATGACCGACGGAGCATATGACGGGGTGAATACGAAGCTAAGAACGAACGCCGAAAATTGGAACCGCAGGAGCGGCGACACGAAGGAAGAGAGACAGAGGCACATGGAAAGATGGCGGAAAGGAAGGAACAGGGTACAGACACAATAAGCGAAAAAGAACTTTACGAACGAAGGATGGAGCGGGACAGAATGGAGAAGAGAAGAATAATAAAGGAGATGAAGGAGATAGAAAGCAGACATATGCTGAAGGAGGTGAGGAAGGATGTGAAGGAGATGAAGGCAGATTGGGGTGAGGTTAGGAAGGTACTGGAGGAGCTGAGGGGCCGGAGGGCGGAAGGGGAAGGAGGACCCGCAGGGGCCGAGGGGTCGACCCCCCCTGCGGGCCCAGACGGCAAAGGTGAAGGGGAGAGGGAGATAGAGATAGACGAATGGATGAAGGGGAAGCAGATGGAGAGGGAAGATATAGAGAGACAAAAAGAGAGGGCGAAAAAGGAACTGGCAGAGAGGACGATCAGAAGGAGGAACGTGGTGCTAAGGGGACTGAGGGGGGAAGGACAGGAATGGAGGAAGGAGGTGGAGAAGATGATGAAGGAGGCACTGGGGAGGGAGGTGCAGACGACAAGAGGAAGGCAGAAGGTGGACGGACAAGGAGGAAAGATTTGGATTGTAAGGTTGGAGAAGGAAGAGGATAGCGAGGAGTTAATAAGGGTAGGGAACGGTGGGGAGGGAGTGACGATGTACAAAGATCTAACGTATGAGGAGAGGGAAATAAGGTGGCAGATGGGAGTAAAGGAGCGCGAGGAAAGAGCAAGAGGGCGGAAGACAAAGAGGGAAGAGGGAAGGCTTCAGATTGATGGGCAGTGGTGGGAGTGGAACATAAGGGAGAGGAAGTGGGAAAGCGAGGAAGATAGAGAAAAAAGAACAAAGAGAGAGAAGGAGCAGGATAGGGTGTGGGAGGAAAGAAAGAGAATATATAGGAGGCTAGAGGAGATAAAGGGAGAAAAAGCTAAGTTGGAGAAAGAGATAAGAAGGCAGATGAGGAGGGAGGAGGAGGAAAAGGAATGAAGAAAGGAAGAGTTGGCGAGACACGAGGGGAGGAACGAAGGACGACAGGGATAGGAAGGTGGAGGCGGGCAGGAGCAAAGAGGAATGATAAGAAGAAAGGGTGGCGCCCATAACAGCTGAAAACACAAGTCAATAGAATAAGTAAAATATAAGAGACATATTCCAAAGAAGAATAAATGTTAAGAAATGAAAATTAGATTAAGAAAAATATATTTTACAAATGTAAGAAAATCAAGTACAAGTGAAATACGGATAAGCAGAAGAACTATAGGCAAATATTGCAATTGTGATACCATGAAAAAAAGGTCAACAATAAACAAATATATATCAAACTGGATATACATAGTTACTTAAGCCAAAAAATTAATTATTTTACATCAAACATGTTTCTTCTCAAGTTGAGAAAACAATGTTCTGGAAATGAGTAATTTAATCATTTTGAAATGAGATAGTTTTACTTCAATTGAGTGAGAAAAAATGTATTCACAAGAATTTCCTTTTTCTTCATTGAAGAAAAAAATTCTTGGTTGGAAAATAAATATTCTTCAAGTAAAATCAATATTCTTCAATCGAAACTTTATTAGTCTCCATTCAACTGTTGTCACTATATCAATTGAAGAAATATTGTCTTGAAACAAGATAATGAAAATGACTTCGTCGAAGAACACGATAATGAAGAACAATTTTTTCTTGAATCAAGAAAGCCTTTTTTTCTGTGTACAGGTCTGAACAATATTATTCGAAAAAAGTGCATTTATTGAATTACAGCCTGTCAGATTATTGCTTATTAGTACATATACTTCGCACTCACGTGCAAGGGAGCGATAACCACGAGAAGAGAGAAGAAGGAGGAAGGAAATATTGTAACGGAGTTTAAGAGCGCTACACTCCGCACCCCACGGCATTCCTTTATAAAAGACAAATAATTAAAAATCTACTGAAAGAGTTGGGCGCCAGACACGTTAGTGTCGATTCCACAGGTATCACACAAGCTACAGCGTTATTCAACAAACTACTATTCTGCCGGAACGACGGCCTCAAAGCTTCGGTTAGCTCAGATTTACTAATAGATGTGGTAGAGTGGGTGGATTCACCTTTTTAACTGAATAAGTAAAATATAAAACACCAGATGTAAATTTCTTCATTGAAATCTACGATTTCGTATATTGTTCTTGAATAAGTAGCGGTAACAAATTATCAGCGATAACAGATTCGGATCACACAGAAATGGTTATCAGAGTAATAGTTACGAATGATTGTTGAAAATTACGGTTGCAATAATACTTAGGAAATACTGATTAAACCGAAAAAAGAATATTATATTATTGAGCCTCATTCCGTGGCAGCGGCATAAAAAACGTAAACACGCTGGTTAGCTAGCGAGTGCCGTAGAAGCGATATAATACAAGCTAGACTACTTTCCAGGCTACGTATGACCGAGCGATACGATACTCTATAGCTAAGTATCTAATGGGGGTACTCCTCTGAATTTATCTGCAGATTAAATTCTTGTCATCCACCTTATAATAAGTTTCTGCCTCTCATACTGCAAATCTCTATACTATCTCAGTACTCTTTTGTTACTTCTGCTTAAATCTTTGCTTTTGTAGTTGTTATTTTCTTTAATTTGTCTCACCTACATCCTTTCATGTAATTTTCTATATTCTTTCATCTAATTTTACTCTTTTTCGTTTGTTTATACATATGATAATTACTATTACTACCACTATTACTACTTAATTATCTTTATGATTCTTCATGCTGTATCGTTAATGCGCTTGAGGGGACCTGTCCCAGAGTGCCAAATAAAGCTTACTCTTACTCTTACTCTAATGCAGCACGCTAGTGTTATTAATTAATTATCAGGCGATATAAGAACTCAATAAAAAATTTGGGATGAATCTAAGAGAAGCGATAAACTAAATTAACAAAGAATTTGTACTAGAATATTCGTGATATCCGATCAAAGATATTACTCAGAAATAGCTAACTTATTGTAACACAGTATAGCGAGAATCGGAATATTATAGAGATTATATAGCACAAATAAATCGTATAAATCAGACAGATCACATAGAATAAAGAAATCAGAATAGAATGAGCAGAATAATAGAAACCAAACAGAATAAGAGAATGATAGAATAAAGGAACAAATAAACAACTTAAAACTATGACTGACTACGTTCAGCCAACCGTCGGGGAGTTGGATTATAAGCGACACACCATGCGATATCATACTAATTATTTAATCAAAACTACTAAATCAAAGACAGCAATAAATCAAAGCAACAGAGATTCTCAAAGCGAGAATTAAATCAAGAACAAGCTCTCAAATAGTATTAGCAAATCGTAAGCAAAGACAGGAAAGAGATCAGACTAATTGAAGTGGAAAATTATCAAGCAAAAAGATACTCAAAATAGCTACAGTCGACCACGAGATGCTTTCGCTGAATTTCTGTAACTTAAAGCTACTATTGAAAACGAGGAGCGTCACCCGTAGGTCCTAACTAATAATACTACTAACAGAAATCCAGCGGTAGCTTGTGGTTTTTACTAGCGATAATAGATCATAGAGACCTTACCTTATTGAAAAGGTATCTGAAGCACAAAACTCAACTTAACTGACTCTAAATTCGGCATTTCAGCGATACTTCTTGGATTGGGAACAGGGAACCTATCAGGACCGGCCTATTAGCTCATTGGTCCTGCGAGCAACGCTTTTCGAGCGACCAGCTCGTCAGCTGATTGGTTTGAGGCGTCAACTTGTTGCCTGACGTTAGGCGGTAGGTCTCCGCGCTTCATTGCGGCAGAACAGCCGTTGGGTGATATTCCAGCGGCGAGATGATGGCGGGAGGGTGTGACCTCGGCTCTTACTGAGCGATTCCATCCAAGCGATACCAATCCCTTGGGATGCACTCCAAATCGAAATAGAGAACAGGCTACTGAATTATTAATTGATAAAAGAGAACTGAATTTACGCTTCGATAAGGAGGTATTGGATATTACGGGACCAAACCGGTCAGAAATTGCTGGAGAAAATGTGAGGAAGAAGGGCGTTGCGTCTGTGATGCAAAATAACAAGACTCTAGAAGAGGTGAGATTTGACAAATTATGATTAACTTTGGATATTGATTAGTACTTATGAGCTGCAAGATCTTCAATCAACATTTAATAATTGCATTACTATTATAAAGTCTGTTCATTTCACCTCTACACACATGCATTCATACATATGGGCAATTCCACCTCAAATCAGCCAATTTTGGGTGTTTTTTGACCTCGTATTTTTTGAATCGACTCAAACTTTTTTTACGTGAAATCTACGTCAAAAAACTAGACCCGTATTTTTTCGATGGTCAAATTTTTTTTTCTACGCTAGTTATGAATTATCGCATTTTACTGTAAAAGTAGCGCGCGGGCGGCTCTGACAATTAATATCTCGGGTCCCCTTCATCGTAGAGAGATGCTCAAAAACGCGTTTTAAAGGCCATGAAAGACAGTTTCCGATAAAAATTTTCAACTTTCCGAAAGATATGGTTTTGTTATTTTTATGAGCAATCAAAATGTTTATCGATTTTTTTCGCAAACTTGGGCCATTTTTAAAATTCTAAAAAAAATATGATCGCATTCTACTGCAACTACCGCGTCATTCCATGTATGGAAAGCCGCGCGCCACGCCATTGGCCGAGCTCCGTACGACGCGGTAGTAGCGAGGCGCGCGACGCGGCAACCTGACGCAGCGGCGGACAAATAATTGTAGAAATGATATTTAGAAAAATCGCTCCATCAATTTAAAAAATTCTCCATCTTCAGAATTGAATACGGAATGCGATCATATTTTTTTTGGAATTTTAAAAATGGCCCAAGTTTGCGAAAAAAATCGATAAACATTTTGACTGCTCATAAAAATAACAAAATTATATTTCTCGAGAAGTTGAAAATTTTTATCGGAAAGTGTCTTTCATGGCCTGTAAAACGCGTTTTTGAACAACTCTCTACGGTGAAGGGGACCCGAGATATTAATTGTCAAAGCTGCCCGCGCGCTACTTGTACAGTAAAATGCGATAATTCATAACTAGCGTAAAAAAATTTTTTTGACCAACGAAAAAATACGAGGTCATTTCTGGGCCGATTTGAGGTGGAATTGCCCATATATATGTTACAGAATTTAACAGCTTATCTGCAAGATGATGGTGATGGTAAATTGATACTGCAACATTTTAACAATCACAAAAGCTTAAATCCTGAAACCAGATCGTTATTAACGGGGACGATTATCAAAAAGTTTGAAGATGACGCCCTGAGGACTCTAGAAGTTGGACAAAAGCTTGCCAAATTTGCGTAAGAGAAAAACCTGTGTACCTATTATGACATTATTTATTTTTCATACCTAATTCACATCATGAATTATATTCGTTCAGGATTGGGACCAAAGTTTTTGTTGTATTAGCGAAAGCAATAAAAAAGTTATATCCTGGCGAATCGGCTTGTACCTACTAATCTCCCTACAAATCTGGAAATGGTATTGCAATTCAGACAAGTGGCACTCTATGGGCTCATTTCAACTATGTCGTAGAGAATTTACGGTCACAGAACCTACTCGAAGGACGAAAGTCATCAAAGAATAACGTCAAAGTATGATGTCTGAACTGAAACATTCATTTCTCATAAATTAATATCTTTAGTACAATACAACAGCAAGGAAAAAAAATTGCAAACAAACTCCTATACATTTCTTCATATCTGACGAAATAAAGGTAGCTCTAGACACTCTGGAAAATTCTATAGATCCGTTAACGTGCCTCGATGCTTGGCGAATAACACGGAAATCTAGACAAGTTATGCTTTTAATAGATAAGATCTCGATCACAGATTACATGAACAAGTTTCCAGGTTCAAAAGTACAGGATGCAAAACAGTTGGTACGAGTTGGACAAAACTTTTTTTGTGGAATCGACTTATTTGAAAGTGATTAATTAATCATCACTATATTCCGATTGTAACGTTCCTAGTGATATTTCTGTTGTTTTACAAACTTGTGAAGCAACGAAAAATAATAAAATTACTCCATCATTTGATAATGTTCCTAGTGATATTTCTGTTGTTTTACAAACTTGTAAAGCAACAAAAAATAATAAAGTTACTCCATCAATTGATAACGTTCCTAGTGATATTTCTGTTGAACACTCGATATTTAAGAGTGATAAGGAAAACCGAAATCAAAATTTCAATATTGTCGACATCACAGACCAATCCTTGATGCACGAAGATTTTCTTTTATTTAAAAATTCCACTGATGAGAAATTATCCAAAATTTTGAATAATCAAATATATATTATTGATCTATTACAGTCATTAGAATACGCTCAAAAAGGAGTGGGAGTTTCGGTTTTTCGTTTTGCTCAAAAATACAAAATACATTTTCCGTTCAAAACTAAAACTGATCTTGACAACTTTGATAAAAATCTTGGTACAAACTCAGAATTACGATCTGATTTCATTCGCATTCTTCAGTTCTGGTACATTCCTGAATCAACGATGTTAACTAGACAATTAACTTACACCCATCAACGAATATCAGTTAAAACCGTCGCAATGCAATACATACGTTCAAAAAAAAAAAAAAAATTGCAGAAAAAACAGTTATAAAAGATTATAACATAATTAAATGTTTATATGAATTACTAGAGTCAAAGAACATGGGAAGCCGTTCAGAAATTTTCAAAGCTGTGGGGGTGGTTTTGACTAATTCTAGAGACTGGAATGGAGGTAGAGAAGTTCGTGATGGCAATAAATAATTAAGTATATGTTGAAAATATAAACTCAACACTATAAGTTGTCCAGTCACAGATTCTAACTATATAGGTATATCTAACTATGTTTTAATACTATAGAGTTCGTTCTCTTATAACTAGCTACTTTCATTTGTTTTAACATCAAATGTTTATGTTGTTGTGTACGGGTACATTCTTTTACGCAGTAGATAGCGCATCCGCTGCGTGTATCTCCTGCAATCACGTGATGTCATGTAGTAGAACACTTAAAAAAACAGATGCCCTGCATTACCCTAGTAAAGCCCGCACATTTAAAATTTTTACTCAGGTTTCCTATATCAGGTTGATTATTGTTGCTTGCATCTTCGGTATTATATTGATCAAGATTTTTTAGAATGAAAGCTCACCAATAAACAACGTATTTTTACAAATAATTATCGGATTTAAACATGATTTCCATATTAGACAAATGCCTTCTTGATATTTTTGTTGCGTATTGGAAATCTCACCGACTGCCACCATCAATTCACCACTTAAAACATTCATTGTATTCAGTATAATTTCGTTGATATGTTGATGGCTATGTAATGCCAGAAACAAATCATACTTACTCGTAGAACAATAAAAGATTGGCCTGTCTTAGCTATCTAGCACTTGCTGGCCATTCTCATCTAGACAGGCTTCGAAATCTTCCATTTTGTGTATACTTATTACACTACAGAGTACAGAACCTACAGACACACCTAACCTCACGCAACTAATTTGAAAAAGTTCGGGGTTCGCGCGCTTCCTATACGCAGAGCATCCGTAGCAGGCAGTCCGAACTGCCTGCACAGTGGATGCGCAGACACGAATAAAAGAACGCACAAAGCAGCGTAATCAGCTGCGCAGACGGAGTAAAAGAACGGATAACTGCGAAATCTGCCGCATCCACTGCGTAAAAGAATGTACCCTACTTCTTCTTAACTACGTGATGTAGCGTCCTTGACGCTTAAATCTAATGAATAAATAATCTGTTAATATCAAAACATTAATGTGTCAATCCATCTTGAAAATCAATCCCTACTTCTCCATAATTTTCTACAGGTTATGGGCCCAGAAGTTAAAAGAAATATATTGTAATAAAGTGTAAATACGGAAATTAAAAGTTCGCGTCGGTAAACCGATTTTTATCTACACAAAATGGCGGATGGCGTCAGTCATACCTCGAAATTATACAATGGTATTCCAAAACTAAAGGGACGTGAGAACTACCAAGACTGGAAGTATGACATGGAAAATTTTTTAATATTTGAAAATTATTGGTCGTGCATAATTGGATACCCTGAAGACGACAGAACAACAGTATCACAAAGAGGCACTACAGATAGCAAAGCACGTGCTCTAATTTGCCTCTTGGTTGAATCATGTGTTAAACCGTATATAACATTAACGAAGACAGCAGAAGAAGCGTGGAAGACCCTAGAGCGAGCTTTTGAAGATAAAGGAGTAAATCGAAGAATAAGTTTGATGCAATCTTTATGTTCAGTTAAGTTACAAGATTTTCAGAACATGCAAGAATACGTCAATTCTTTCATGTCGATCGCATTAAAACTAAGTGCTATAGGAAAACCAGTGGACGATGAAATGCTCGGAGTGTTAATGTTGAAAGGTTTGACGAGTGACTATCAACCGATGATCATGGCTCTCGAAAATTCCAATATCGAGATCTCTAGTGATTACGTAAAGACAAAGTTGTTACAAGATCAGAAGTACCAAGGTGATTCTAAATCCAACAACGATGTTGCGTTATTGTCGAAACAAGGATTCAAGAAGAAGCCGAAGAAACCGAGATGCTGGAACTGTGGCGAGTGGGGTCATTCGAAACCTGAATGTACGAAGCCAAAGGCATCTAGCAACTCAAAATCGAAGTCTGAAAATGCTGAAAAGAAGCATGAAAAAGCACTTATTACAGCATTAGGTGTAAATACTCATAGTCATAGATGGTATGTAGATTCAGGTGCTTCTAACCACATGACGTGTCAAAAAGAATGGTTTTCAAATTACTCTCAAAATACAGGACAAAATCATGAAATAACTGTAGCCGGAAATGGTAAACTTTATAGCGACGGAATAGGCGATGTTTCTATAAGTGCGAAATCAGGCATTAACGTAAATAGTATTTCAAACGTTTTATATGTACCAAATCTTTCTGCTAACCTCTTATTCGTAAGCAAAATGGTTGAAAAGGGAATGATCGTAGTTTTTGATAAATCAGGTTGCAAAATCTATGATGCGGAAGATTATACTGTAGAAGGGGAAATACTTGTAACGGCAGAAAATTCTGACGGAGTTTATAGTCTAGATGCAACTATTAGGGAACATGCGTTCGTCACAAAAGTAGAGTCAAGCCATGAACTATGGCACAAATGGTTAGGACACATGAACAGAGTCAGTATGAATTTACTAATGCATCAATTGGCCACAGGAATTAAATTCTCTGGTCAAACGGAGCAGAACCCATGTATTTCATGTTTAGAAGGAAAAATGACAAGGAAACCATACAAACCGTCAGGAAACAGGGCTAAGGACAAACTGGAACTAATACATACAGACATCTGTGGACCATTTCAAGTGAAATCGTGGAGCGGAGCAAGGTACATCCTCACTTTCGTAGACGATTATTCTCGAAAGGTCTTTCTTTACTTCCTAAAAACAAAAGATCAGATGATGACAGCTTTTATGGAATTTAAACTGATGGTAGAAAATCAAACAGGAGTTAAACTAAAAAAACTGCGTTCTGATAATGGAAGTGAGTATACAAGTCAAGCCTTCAATAACGAATTAAAATCTAACGGAATCAAACATGAGCTGACTGTTCCATACACTCCGCAGCAAAATGGGGTGGCAGAGAGGCTTAACCGCTCAATATTAGAAAAAGTTAGATGCATGTTGCAGGAATCAAAATGTGACAAGCAAATGTGGGCTGAAGCTGCAAATACAGCTGCATATCTATTGAATAGATCACCTCACCAGAAGATACCAGGAACAACCCCTGAGGAACTCTGGTCTAATCAAAAAATAGATTTAAGCCATCTAAGGATTTTTGGATGTCCAGCCTACGTTCATATTCCAGAAGAAAAACGAAGAAAACTTGATCCAACCAGTAAGCGTTACATATTTGTCGGTTACAGCGAGGAAAGTAAGGCATATAGATTATTTGACCCTCGGAATCCCACAAAGATTGTACGTGGACGAGATATTGTTTTTCTGGAAAACGAAACAAGTGACTCTGAACCCAGGAAAGAAACGCAAGTAAACCAGATTCTGCTATCAGACCTACTGTCTATGGAACAAGCTAAGAAATTGATGGATGAAATGGAAGATAACGCTGAAATTGTTGAAGAAAATGAAGATGATCAAAGTGACCAAGAAACAAATGATGCACAGAGTGAAGAAAATGTTGAAGAGGATATTGTAAATAGGAAAGAACCGAATGTGGAACCTGAAAGAAGATATCCGATGAGAGATCGCCAAGCAAAACATTATCCTGATCACGTTTTATTTCAAGCAATTAGCGATACAAAAGAACCAACGACATACTCAGAAGCTTTAGCTAGTGTAGATAGGGAAAAGTGGGTACAAGCTATGTGTGAGGAACTAAACTCATTTCGCGAAAAAAAGGCATGGATACTGGTAGACAAACCTGCAAACCAACCAATTGTAAAATGTAAATGGATTTACAAAATTAAAAGGGATGCAAACGGTGACATTAGTCGTTACAAAGCTAGGTTAGTAGCTAAAGGGTGCAGTCAACATTATGGTATAGATTACTTTGAAACTTTTTCACCTGTTGTCAGACAATCTACAATGCGAGTCTTAATTGCTTTGGCTGTAGAAAAAGATCTTGAAATAGATCACTTGGATGTTTGCACAGCTTTCTTAAATGGAGAGCTCGATGAGCAAATATTTATGTGCCAGCCTGAGGGTTTTAGCATTGAGGGAGAACAAGAAAAAGTATGTTTGCTTAAACGTGCAGTGTACGGGTTAAAACAGGCTGCTCGAGCCTGGAATATTAAAGCACACAATGTATTAAAGAAGCTAGGATATAAGGCATCAGAACATGAACCTTGTGTTTATTATAAAGAGCATGATGAGGTTTGTGTAATAATTGCTTTATATGTGGACGATTTCTTTCTATTTTATAATGATGAAGAAGAAGCGTGCAAGTTAAAGAAAGCTTTGCATCAAAACTTTAAAATGAAAGATCTCGGACCAGTAGCACATTGCTTAGGCATGGAAATTACTAGAGATAGATCGAAAAATGAAATTAAATTAACTCAAAAACAGTATACTCTAGACAGTTTGAAGAAATTTGGAATGATTGATTCAAAACCGGTTAAGAATCCAATAGTTGCCGATAGTACACTAGATCCAAACAAAGACAATTGTGAGGAAATTCCATATCAAAACGCTATAGGATGTTTAATGTATTTGTGTGTATGCACCAGACCTGACATAGCATTTGCTGTATCATATTTAAGTCAGTTTAACTCAAATCACAATAAAGATCATTGGGTGGCAGTTAAAAGAGTTTTTAGATATTTAAAGGGAAGCATAAATAAAGGACTAACATTCCAAAAATCTTCGAACAAGATAGAAGGATATGCAGACGCCGATTGGGCAAATGATGTAACAAATAGAAAATCATATACAGGATATATTTTTAAATTAGCAAATGCTGCAGTATCATGGTGTTGTCGAAAGCAAAGTACTACAGCATTGTCATCAACACAAGCTGAATATATAGCAATAAGTGAAGCTGCCAGAGAAGCTATATATCTAAAAGGCATTTTGAGTGAAATAACTAAAAACGAAGGACCTATTGTCCTGTATAATGATAACCAAAGCGCACAAAACATAGCGCACAATCCTGTATTTCATAGAAGAACAAAACATATTAGTGTTAAGTATCACTATATAAGAGAGGTAGTTGAAAACGGTGATATTGAATTGAAATATCTACCAACAGAAGATATGATTGCTGATGTATTCACTGAAGGATTGAATAGTCCTAAACATATCAAATTTACAATAGGTTTAGGAGTAATATAAGCTAAGACTAATAATAAACTTGTTACAGTGTATTAGATTAAGACAGGGTGTTGAAAATATAAACTCAACACTATAAGTTGTGCAGTTACAGATTCTAACTATATAGGTATATCTAACTATGTTTTAATACTATAGAGTTCGTTCTCTTATAACTAGCTACTTTCATTTGTTTTAACATCAAATGTTTATGTTGTTGTGTACTTCTTCGTAACTACGTGATGTAGCGTCCTTGACGCTTAAATCTAATAAATAAATAATCTGTTAATATCAAAACATTAATGTGTCAATCCATCTTGAAAA
Source organism: Tenthredo livida (assembly GCA_963992785.1). Lineage (NCBI taxonomy): Eukaryota > Metazoa > Arthropoda > Insecta > Hymenoptera > Tenthredinidae > Tenthredo > Tenthredo livida. The sequence continues at coordinate 24,110,729 of OZ023069.1, read as the reverse complement.
TCAATCCCTACTTCTCCATAATTTGCTACAGTATAAATGATATGAGCGGCAATAGTCAATAAGAACACGTCATTTTTATTCTTTGAACTGTTAATTTATGAAAAAAAAAGTTATTGGATGTTGAATAAAAATATTTAATATTTATTTAATTAATTCATTATTATTATATTCACAAGTAATAATTTATTTATTGAAATCAATTATTCTTCTAATTTTTATTAATATTAATCAATTACTATTTATTAATGAGTGTGAAATCATGATTTTCAAGCGTAGATTTCTTTATATATATTTGTCTGTTGCAGAGGGTCTTTTAACCTCACTTCAAGTAAGTTTTGGCTTAATTTGAATTCATTTGAAATTTAGTTAATGTATCATGCTTTCAGAAGTTTATCTTTCGGTTCTGAATAAGGCTAATTCCAATTTTTGTAATATTATAACCTGCAATTTGAAAATGTCCGAATTTTTATAGCTGTCATGTTTTATTGAATCTCTATTCCAACTAGCTAGGCACTAGACATTGCCTCGATCTTATACTAGTTAGCGCCTGGCTTCAATCTAGTCAAACTAGCTAGGCCCTAGCCAACGCCTCGATTTCATTTCTACTAGGGACGTGATGAAAATTTTAGGAATACTGAAATTTTTTTATTTCGTTATTAACACAGGTAGTAACAATATTCAGAGGCAGACGATACTTCATTTGATCGGATATTGATGACTATTTTGCTGACGATTGGAAGCGGAAAATTAGTGGTACGGCGAGAGTAGTAAAAGGGCTCACTATGAGTCACTCCTCAGCGCCTTGCTAACTATCATACTCGCCCAGACCATCGGAAAAGCCTGGATGACCAAAGATGCCCGGATGTTCAAAAATATCTGGTTGATCGAAAATGCTGGGATCATCAAAAATGCTCGGATCAAAAAATCTCGGATCAAAAAAGCTCGGATCATCAGCAGTGCCTGGTCCATCATCGTAATCTGGACCATCATCGTAATCTGGACCATTATCATAATCGGGACCATCATCGTAATCGGGACCATCATCGTAATCTGGACCATCATCGAAAGCTGGACCATCATCGTAATCTGGACCATCATCGGAAGGTGGACCATCATCGTAATCTGGACCATCATCGGAAGGTGGACCATCATCGTAATCTGGACCGTCATCATCATCTGGACCATCATCGTAATCTGGACCGTCATCATCATCTGGACCATCATCGTAATCTGGACCATCATCGGAAGGAGGACCATCATCGTAATCTGGACCGTCATCATCATCTGGACCATCATCGTAATCTGGACCATCATCGGAAGGTGGACCATCATCGTAATCTGGACCGTCATCATTATCTGGACCATCATCGTAATCTGGACCGTCATCATCATCTGGACCATCATCGTAATCTGGACCATCATCGGAAGGTGGACCATCATCGTAATCTGGACCGTCATCATTATCTGGACCATCATCGTAATCTGGACCGTCATCATCATCTGGACCATCATCGTGATCTGGACCATGGTTGCTCGTTTTGGGTCCATACAGTGCCTGCGTGAATAATAAGCGCACAATCATGAGTCGAGGGGATTCTCGCTTACAGTTGCATTTTGGGAAATCGAGCTTGGAACTCTGTCACAGCCAGCGACAAACAAGAAGTCACAACGGGAGCTTTAAGCGAATGGGGTGCTTCAAAAAAAAAAAAAAGAAAATGCGATATTTGAGTTCAGGATTTGATTTGGCAGAAAAAAACTCATTTCTCATCCGCGCCTCGGGACAATAGCTGTGTGACGATGTATGAAATAGTTTCGACTCACCTGTATGCCTGTAATATCATCCCTGTGCAGCATGAAGTTCACCTCATATCCCCTGTAAAACGGGGCCATGAGCGCGGCTTCGACTTTGCTGTGGTCAAGGCCGAGAGCATGGCCGAATTCGTGCGTTGCCACCTGGAGGAGATTGATACCGTTAACGCTGTTGACGGTCCATGCTTCTGAGTCGTCGAAGTGAGCGTCACCCCCCCTTCCAGGCCCCGGATTGAAAGCATGGGCAAGCGTGGAGCCTCCCTGTGTTGAAGGTCCGTCTAAGGGCTCTCCGTCACCATGCTCTCCACTTACGAAACTGATCTCAATGTCGACCTAGAGAGTGATGAATATATGATCGCGGGTGGATAATCAATATCGTGTTGGTTCTATCTCTCATGAGCACGACACAGATTACGTAGGATGAAACGAAATGAAATAGAATTCAAACAGCCTTGGAACATGTCCTTCCTGGTGGAGGACACGCCAACAGATGAAATAGCCCAATGATATAATAATCAGAGAAACATTTGGATCGCGGACCATAAGAGATCCGGACCGGACGTGATCAATTGAATGGTTGTGGAGGATGATGATTTGAAAACCCAGGTATATGTTACCTGTCCACGTTTCGGCATAAAGGTCAGATCGGTGTATTTGGACCATGTATTGAAGGCCTTGCGGATTTCCTTGTCAACGGCTGGCTTCTTGAGTCTACTGGGGTATTTTATAATCTTGTACGTCAAAGATTTGACATCCCACTTGCTACCTAAAACGCACCAAGTACTCGTATCAGAAAAAATCGTCAGTCGATACGCACTCAGTTGCATGCGAGTACATTGCTCAAGAAAGAGATTTGTTCACAAGAGCGCCGAGCGATGATGAGAATCACTCATGGCGATTGGAATTCCGTGAGTTCTATACATTGCCACGTTACATTGCCACAGCTCAATTGGACTATTTATGGTCGAACATTTATCGAATAAATTAGTTCGTGTTATTCCGGATCAATAAACTTATCTAGGTAGAAAAACTTCGTGATGTTGTCACGTGAAACAATTTTTTTTGTCAAATAAAGAAAATTTTCATTTTGTCCTGTGCCAATCGTCTTTCTGCAAAGCACTCTGATATCGTTAGCTAAAGGAGTTCAAGACGACATAATATCTGCAAACCTCTTGTCTCTCATTGTAAGTATGTACATCCAACAATATGAATATGAAAATATAATGTACCGAGAAAACCGTAACTCCTGGAGTCGTTACTCTCGCTGACTCCAACTTTATCCTTAACACCACATCTCGGCATGCTCATCATGTGAGCCGTTTTGGCGTCCAGATTACCTGAAGAATAAAAATGAACAATCGACGCGTTTGTATAATTTTTTAAAAATAACTTTTTCAAGAAATGTAACCCTGTTCGCAATTCATGATAATACAATAACAGATTGAATATCTGTAATATATTTGTTGTTTGTACGTACCAGTGACATCGATCCCTGCGAAAGATTGGAACTCGGAGATCGCCTTGGAAAACGTTTCGCCCGATATAACTGTTCGGCTATTTGGATTGACTGGCGGCAAGTATCCAAACTGCGATAAGTACCCCTGGAAAGCGAGAAAGATTGATTCGATTTATTGTTTTTGATCGCTGTTCAAGTAATTTGAAACGAATGCTGCGATCTTTCATCGATAGAAATGAGGTGAACACAGTTAAAGGAAGTTTGCAACATCAGTTGATGATTTCTCTGTTTCTGAAATTGACAGTTGCATAATAGAAGGACCTTATGCCGTATTGAGTCAGAATTGAAAATGAAGAGCGGCTCTGAATGAAATGATAAATCGCTTTCGAGTATGAAAATCTCATACACAGGGAAATTCATAACCATTTTCATATGAACAGACGAAAATTCATGTCGTTATACGCAAGAGTTTATAGGTACAGTCAGCGTACTTGGGACTCAATGTTCCAAGTACTCTTATGCACATCAAACGTCCTACGATTTCATAGATGATTTCCCACGTAATAAATGAAACCGAATTGTCGATATTTGAGCTACTCAATGCAGGTGTCTTGCGCTTGCCTACCTTTTAGGCGCGTTACTCGCCACAGAATTGATCTGTATACGGAGCACTTAGAACGCTACGGTCACATTGCACGCGCGCTCACCCACAAACCCTTGCTTGTACAAAAAAAAAAAAAAATACATCATATCTTTTCTGTAGAGAATTTAAATAACTTTATTTTAGTGCTTTATCATTTTTATTGTAGGATCAATATACACGGAAAGACTTTTTATTAGAATATTTGCTTTATTGCGTAAACATAATTACAATAAAGTCTAAGAATTTAGGGATAATCGAGGTACTGTCATAATCAATCCTACCATAATAGGAGATCATGATATTTCGTTATGTTTAATTATAATCTTCAAGGCCAAGAATTAGTATTGGACTTTGAGAACCAGTATTATTCACTGTTGGAGAATTGTAAATGTGAAAAAGTGATGGTGAGAAATAATATGTTCTGCCAGAATCCTAGGTAGAAATTTGCCTAGAGTTTGCTAGTTATAGGCTAGCGCCTAGCTGGGAAAATCTAGGCGTTCCAAGTCAGGGGAATCTATCGTGGCTCTAGCTTGGCGCAGGCTAGCCAATCTAGAGTTTAATATAGGAAACTCCGGGCGTTCCAAGTTAGGGGAATCTATCGTGGCTCCAGCTTAGCGCAGGCTAGCCAATCTAGAGTTTAATATAGGCATGCGTGGATAGAGCCTAGCCAGAGCCTAGCCAGAGCCTAGTCAGGTATCTGTCCAGTACCAAGCTGGGGCCTTTCTTCGACTCATCCTGGCCGCGTATTAGGACAATTCGACAGAGTGTCTTTCAATACTCGAAACGCTCGTGATTGAGATTGGAGTGAAAAACTATAGATATTGATTCGGACCGAAAATACGAAATTATATTTTTTCAGATAGCATCGGTTTGAAATATAAACCAATTACGTATAAGATATTTTGTGTGTGATAATTAGTGAGAATTGTTATTCCTCCAACAATTGTCACTAATTATCTACACGAAATATCTCATTTGTAATTTACTTGCACTCCAGACTGATACTATATGGTATCTAAAATATAATGCAAGTTTGAATTTTTGATATTCGGAATTACGTGAACGCGGATTTTGTTGATAGAATATTACGATGATCGGCCAAGCGTGACATTTTTTCAGTCCTTGAGCCAAATAAAAAAAAAGAATCCCGAATCTAAGCCGAGTACGGAGTTTCGGGCAAAAATCGGTTGTTAAAAATCTCGACATGAGTAAGATTTTTGAATGTTCAATTCTCTCAAATAATGGTCATACATTTTAAGTTGACGGAACTTCATTTTCTATTGCAGATTAACTAACTATTTAACTTCACTCATCTGCACTGAGAAAAAAATGTGGTTGATTTTAACAAACGGGCGGTCACGGGCAAGGAAACGCCGTTTTGGTTGAAACAATCAAAAATATGATCATTTCAAATAGTACAACTAGAATTGAATAAATTTTCAGTCGAATCGACTGAAACTCATTCAATGCAACTGAATATCTATCAACCAAATGGGTTTGGTATATTCAACCACTTTTTTTTCTCAGTGTGTTTAGTGTTTAATGGACTTGATTATTATTCGTCCATATATCAACCATTATTCAAAAGTCAATTTGCTAACCCACTGAAAATAGTCACAGAGACTAGATTTTTATCTATATTATTACATACTTACTGTAAGCGTTACAGTGAGTGAGAACTTTTGGAACTCTAGGAAAGTAATTGGAATAAAAAGATATTTGGAACTCAGATGTTCAAGTAAAGAATGTTTCTATGCAATCGAATAAAAGTATAATATACTATTTAATCATCAGAAATCTTCGAAGTGACCGTGAAATTTAGCTGTCATGTGTTATTTTTTTAAAGTACATATTGATGTAAATCCTCACAAATCAAAGTTTACCTATTGAGTCAAAAAGTGTCAAGTATTGTAACAGACGACGATTAGATCTAAATGAAAACCGGACGTCAGCCGATCAACGAAGTTAAGCAACATCAGCCAGAACTTGGATGGGTGACCCACATGAATTGAAAAAAAAACAAAAAAAAATCAGTCATTGAAGAGATGATTTCTAACATCCAGGAAATATTAACTGCGTTCTCTACCTCTCGCAAAAGAATGAACTACTGGTGAACAAAATATTTTTTGTCCGGATAATATCGAAAATAAACAAAAATAGAATAATCGGGTCATCGGCTGATCAATTATTGGGCTCTTGTTGGGCCATTGACTATAATATATATTTATATTCATAAATTTATACTGGCCCAATGTCGATAGCCATACGTTGGACCGAAATTATCATCCCAACTAATTACCAATATTGGATCGGTATTGGCCGCCGACGCTGGGCCTGCACTCAACCCTTTAACGCCTAACCAGATTTCCAATCTAGGCGCTAGCTGTTCCGACCGTTTCAAATCGGGCCGGGCGCTGGACAGTTTTCCCACCCAGCGCCTAGAAATAAACTAGGAAAACTGGACAGCGCCTGGCCTGGGCCAATTCACAATTTCTACATGGGATAACTCTGAAAGTAAGTATTTTAAATGACATAAGTTGTTAGAAATATATGAAACTTTAACATTCTAATACGAACGCGCATTAAAATGAAAGGCACTTATACCTTCTGCAACGGAGACATGAGAGAAATTCTAAAGGACTATACGAAAAATTGTCGAATGTTTGCGAATTATTCCGATTGCGGCCGACGACCAGACCGGCTAGGGCTATTCCGCTTTACAAGGAAATCGCCCATATATTTCGCACAGTCTAGCAGTCATAGAAGATAAATGATAACGACTAAATGATGCTAAATAATTGAAATCTCGGGCTATGTTCCTATTTTCACTGCCAGTACTGTAGACTCGCGGTACTGGCAGTGAAAATAGGCACACATCATCGGTTGCTGTGTCAACCGACATTATTGGACAAACAGTCTTAGCAATATATGCATAAAATGTTTAATGACCTACTGGAGAAGGACGATTTCCGAACAGAGACCCCGGTAAGCATCGTTATAGATACTTTCAGTCAAAGGGTAAATCACGAGGAAAAAACACGTACAGCACTTCTCCCATCTCCCAGCATCGCCCCATAAATTTTACGAACATTTCTTTGATTTTTAAAGATTTCACAAGATCTTCGGTCATTCCCAACATCCCTCAGCACTTATCTCCCTTTATTTCTCAATATTTCCTTAATATCTCCCGCATTTTGTACACCACATCTCCCCCGTGATAATAATAATAAGATTACAGCCTGTCAGGTAGGTGTAATTACAAAAAATGTTATTTTTCAGAAGTATGTCTTACAAGACCTAGATTCTGGAAAATTTTATAAAAAATTCCGTTCAAAGTCTCCTAGAGAAGTGAGTAAAATATTTAAAATTCAAAAAAATGACGCATTATCTTTGCATAAATTTGTTTGCTCCATAAAATGCACATTTCTCAGGAGATACGACCAGAAATTCAGGGTGAAGCAGAGCAACGTCCGATCGAGGAGTCAAAACAAAATGGAGAACAGGCTACTGGATTATTAATTGATGAAAGAGAAATAAATTTAAGCTTGAATAAGGAGGTATTGGATATTACACAAGGATCTACTATCTTACAGAAGGATATTGGATCAGACCGATCAGAAATTGCTGCAGAAAATGTGAGGAAGGAGGGCGTTGCGTCTGTGACACAAAATAACAAGACTCTAGAAGAGGTGAGACTTGACGAATTATGATTAACTTTGGATATTGATTAGTACTTATGAGCTGCAAGATCTTCCGTCAACATTTAATAATTGCATTACTATTATATAAAGTCTGTTAATTTCATCTCTACACACATGCATTCATACATAATATATGTGTTGCAGAATTTAACAGCTTATCTGAAAGATGACGGTGACGGTAAATTGATTCTGCAACATTTTAACGATCACAAGAGCTTAAATCCAGAAACCAGATCATTATTAACAAGGACAATTATTAAAAAGTTTAAAGACGACGCCTTGAGGACTTTAGAAGTTGGACAAAAGCTTGCCAAATTTGCGTAAGAGAAAAACTGTATACCTATTGTGACAATATTTATTTTTCATACCTAATTCACATCATGAATCATATTCTTTCAGGATTAAGACCAAAGTTTTTATTGTATTAGCGAAAGCAATAGAGAAGTTATTCCCTGGCGAATCGGCTTGTACCTACTACTCTCCTTACAAATCTGAAAATGGTATCGCAATTACAAGAAATTTTGGAGATAGTATGCAGTACCAAGGTTACTTCGGATACTCCCAAAATACTGGAATTATTGATAACAGAATATTTGACTATACTAAATGATAAATTTCCTAACACCATGAAGCCAAAGCATCATTTCATGCTTCATTACCCTTCTGTAATGCGAAAAGTTGGACCATTATGGAACATATGTTGCATGCGGTTTGAGAGTAAGAACCAGGAAGGAAAAACGATCTCTCGTTCTGCTCTATGTAGGGTTAACGTTTGTCGAACAATTGCAATCAGATATCACCTTATATTGAATTAAAGGTTCCTTACAAAAAATTCATCGTATCCAACGTATATATGTAGCAGCGTTCGATCAGTTTCAATAGAGAAGTTCTCATATATCTCAAATTTATCGGACTTACTACCCGATGATTTAATAGATAAAAGCATCTACGTGACTAATTCCATTGAATTTATGGGAAAAACTATCAAGCCAAATAGTGTAATAGTCACTTTTTCAGAATTAGGTTTGCAGTTTTATTTCGCAGATTTAATAATTTTGAATGGAGAAAGCGATTTTCTGGTGGTTGCGAAATCTTTAAATGAGTGTTATTTTAATGAGCACACTAGAGCTTATAAAATATACGATCCTGATAGTTTTCTTTGGGAAATTCGTTCCAAAGCTGATATAGAAAAGGCTTTTATTACGTATGTAAATAAGTTGAGTGATGGAAAGTATTATACAAGTAAAAATTGGATATGACTGACATAATACTATAGTAATGTAGTAGTGTAGTATTTGAGTGTATCCAATAAATGAGATCATGACAATATTTGTAATGTTCTAATTTGTTACGAAACACTGATTTGATAAATATTTTTTAGGACCTGAGTAAGCACATGAAGGACCGTCAGCCGTTTGTCGAATCACCTCCAGGTCATTTGTTTACTCACACGCACGCGTGCGACATCGAGCGTTTCGTGTGAGTGAATGGACAGCCAGTAGGTGATGTGTCTTACGACGTATGGTATTTCCTGTGCACACAGCGCCAGCAAAGATTGCAACGCGTTTATACCAAATTGTGTGAGAGTTTATCCCGCTCTTTCTAAAGCACTATACTAATTTTTGGTCACTTGACTCTTATTTTTAGTATAGTGGTTTAGAAAGACTGCACCGCGTTTATATGCAATACCCAAATATGCAAAACTTCATGTCGCTGTCTGTAAAACACTATACTAATTTTCGTAATCGAGCCAATAACAAAATTGAATAACCGGACTTGGAAACACTGTAATTCTTCTACGTAAGAGTCTAACATTCTTTCGAGTTATTCCGAAAAAAAAAGTTACCTCTGCATTTTCATAGTCACTATTAGACTTTTTGTAACACTGCCTCGATTATCCCTAAATTCTTAGACTTTATTGTAATTACGGGTACGCAATAAAGCAAATATTCTAATGAAAAGTCTCTCCGTGTATGCACAGATATTTGGGAAAAACTGATTTTCCGCATATCGGCCGCCATCTTCAATGGACGCCGGCGACCAATGTATTGGGACTCTTAATATGTTGTTTGATTCTTCAAATCGAAGTTGTATACCAGAATCCAGCTTAGTGAGATTCATACCGAAGTGAAAACCTAAAGTGACTGGGCTATCGGTATTTATCAGATTCTCAGCGCTACTCACCACGGCTCCAGTTTGCGATGTGACAGGTGCAGCAGCAACCTCGAAAATAGAGTGGGCAGCGCAACAAGCGAGTACTAATAATGCTTTGGCAATTCGTACAGCATGTTGCGATGGTCTTTGTCCGTTCGTCATTATTGACGTGACTTTGCGGTGAAGAATGATTCTTTTCTGTTTTCTCTTGTTTTTCTTAGATTTTCTGAGAGAGTGACATGAGCCTCGAATCGAACGTAAAACTATTTGCCAATCGCAAAGCTTTTCCGTGTGTGCGTTAGCTATTGCAATGTGCCGTATAAACCTAGTGCAATCCCAATTATAATTTATAACTCAAAAGTTGAATATATATACATATTTCAGCGATGAATCTAGTAGCACTTCGAAATCGCAGTCTGAAACTTATTACGAATCGCTTCAGTTTTATAACCGTTACCCCTGCTATCGCCCATGATACCGGAATTATCATATCCTCTCGGAAAGCCTCAAACCCAAGAGAAAAATACGCGGAAACTCGCATCTCAGATGTCACGAGCTGACTATAAATAGACAATTGTAGGTATCAATCTAGGCAACATAACAATATAAAACAGACATTTTTTCTGTCTGCACAGGAATATTTCGTGGATTTGGACAGTGCTTGTGAAATCTCAAAACAAGTTATTAAACGGACTTGGGCTCTGTCGGCCGCAACCCGAATGGTTTTAGAGTCTTCACGTTTATTCTGATCTCAAAGCACTCTTCTTCAAAATCATACTTATGGGTATCACCTCTTATCGCAGAAGGCTGAAATTCATTCCCAATACAGATACTGCAGTACAAATCGGATTTTGTGTGAAGCTATCTTCGACCCGACCTTTATAGGTGAACAAACTATCGCGTCTGAATTTCGATGAATTGATTTGGTACAATTTTCGCTAAGTCATTCACCCGGAAATGAGTTCCATGGACAGCATCGAAAATTCCTCCCAACCGAATGAAGATAATATTCCCTGGATTATGTACCCATGAAATGGCAAATCAATTGTCACGAACGTAACGCGCGAAGAATTTTGTCAGTCTCCAAATTGATGTTCATGCACTCAGAGAAAAAAAGAGTCAAGTTGACTATACGATTACAGTTAAATAGCGCTACAACTGTATTTTTGGAGTTTTCATAACAATAACACATTGTTATAATAACAGTATTTCCAGGCAAATCAATTATGTAAATAGTCGACGTTACTGATTAAACGAAATCAATTTATTCATTAGATTCAAAAGAACTTAATCGATTTATTAATTTTTTTTCTTCAAATAATATTGGGCATCATAAAATGGATGAAAAAAGTGAAGAAAAAAAAAAAAAATTATTGCCTACGAGTACCACATAATATTTTTCCCAACAAAAATGTGAAATTATGCGGTTGATCGCCAATAAAAATGTAAAATTACGTTATTGGCTGCATGCTGAAAATGAAGAAAAGACCTGGTCTTCCAATTATTTGTTGGTTATGAACAAGAAAGATAAGATATATGATGAGTACGCGGAGGTGGGCGGAGCCCCCCGACTGAAGAAAAACGTAGATTCAAAAGGTGATGAAAAACTTAACTACACTGAAGAAAATTTATAGGCACCGCAACCATTTTCTAACTACAAAATGAGGTAGATGAGCGGACCTAATAGTATATTATGCATCGAGTGCGTAAAATCTTACGCACGAGTTTCATACGATATTTTTCGACAAATTTCATTTTACGCATACTGTATCGAAAAATAATTTATAGTGAACGTAACCTATGAAAATAGAGTAAGCGGAACTAAAATCGAAAGTTGAGAGTACCATTCGCGCAACTATTTGAATATAGTGAGGAGGACAATATATCCTAGCAACTAAAAATGAGGTTAGCCTTACCATATTACTTAAAGGGGGACTTCGGACTTTCGGGTGAAAAAATAACACTTATTTTATGATTTTTTTTCTGGAATTTGGTGAAAGTATTTTTATTATATTATTTTACATATTAAAAATCATAATTTAAATATTATTTTCCCAAATTTTTGTTGCAAAATAATAAAAAATAAGCCGGTGACAGTCCATTGGCGCAAACGTCTTTTTCACAAGTTAGTGTGCGGTGCCCCTCGTAACTCATTGTAAAATCATCCGAAAAAAAAACAGTAGGTCAAGTAAGTTAAAGTAGATGTTTTTTCTCGCCCCAACGCTGTTTTTTTTTTTTTTTTCATTTTTAAACTTTGGGTGGTCATTTTAAATAAAACTAGCGATTTTTGACGAAAAATTCCGCCATTTTATTGTTGTACGATCAATAAAAATAATAATAAAAAAAAAAGCGTTGGTATCGGGTATTTTATATATTGAAACCATGTACCAAATTTGAAAAGGATCGGTGCAGTAGTTTTTGAATGGCGAGGGGCACGGGATTTGAAATAGTATATTGTGTACCAAGGGCGTAAAGTGAGCTATTGTAGACCGAGTGTGGAGTTTGCAGTACGAGTCAGAGGCGAGCTAGCACGAGTCGAAGACGAGTGCGTTGCGAGCCGAAGACGAGTACTGCAACCACACAAGGTCAAAAAGCCCACTTAGCCTTGGTACACACCATATTTTATATAACAAAGCCATGTTTAGCGACTTTTTGATGTTTCTGTATAGGATCTAAAGTAGTACTTTTAAGTCATAGGACTTAAATGTGGCACATTTAAGTCCTGTATAGGACCTAAAGTAGTACTTTTAAGTCCTAGGACTTTTCGTGCCACATTCAGGTAGTAGTACTTTCAAGTCCTAGGACTTTTCGTGCCACATATAGGTCCTAGGACTTAAAAGTACTACTTTAGGTCCCATACAGAGGCATCAAAAAGCGAGGAAAACATGCTTTCGTTATATAAACAATATTTCGAGAAAAACGCGTCTCAAGTTTTTCGGAGCGTGCAGCTGCCGTATACCTGCGTCGATGGAGTGGGTACTGAACTAGCTATGACTTGAAAAGTTTCGCTCCGACTGACTTGAAATTTTGACACAACATTTTTGAAATGTTTTACTACAAGAAAATGTAAAATACAAAATTATTTTTTTTTTTTACCGAAATCCCCCCTTAAGTTGTCTTGACTAACCCTAACGGTATGATGTACTATAGTGGCACTATGTAAAAAACTAAACCGAATAGTTAAATAAGGCTTTTTTTTGTGCTCGAAAAATAAATTCAGCTCGTTTCAATGAATTGATAACATTGTATGATGCGCCGAGAAACACCTACTTATTGCAATCAACCGTATATTGATACAAAGTAAGGATTTTTAGATTGGAAAAACGTCGCATCATTTTGGCCGGGACTCGATTCGGGACGTACGCATTCGCTTGCATTATGGCCAGTCCACAATCAGCCCTACCGTACCGTACCGTACCGTACCGTGAAACGGGCGCACGCGCAATAGCCGGACATCAATGATATTGTCGATCTACGCTTGCGCTGTCGGTGTGCGCGTGCGCCCGTTTTACGGTACGGTACGGTACGGTACGGTAGAGCTGATTGTGGACTGGCCATTACTAGTCGCACGCTCTACCGGCTACGCAAAACTATTTATTGAAATCATTATTCACTTTTTCCTATTTATTTTGAACTCGGCGTCTGTCTCAATGATATCAATGTTTTAATGCAGCTAAGATATCTGATTAACTGAACTAAGTTCCAATTATCTTTTTAATTTCAGTCCTTTCCTATTGAGTTTCGAAAGTTCTCTCTCACTGTAACGCTTACAATAAATATGTTGTAATATCTATAACAATGTAGCCTCTGTTATTATTTTCGTAGTTTACATTTTTTTTTCCAAATAATACTGGATGTTTTGATTCAAGTATGGCAAAAGTAGTACAAATTGCCATTGCGAATGGTTTGGAAAACTGGACGTTCGAGTTCCTTAAACTATGAACGCCGTGGTGGGAACTAAATGAAGGGTTCGATTCAGGTATAGTGAAAGTATTACGGATTGCCATTGCGAATGGTTAGGACAAACTATGAATGCTGTGGTGGCAACCGAAGGGCGGGTTGTATGCAACTAAAGTGTCACTTGTCTGAATGAACATTACATACATAGTACATCAAACTAGATGGCTTAGTACGTTGAACCATTACCACTATTGTGATAACAAATGAACAATGTTACCTAAACTATAATATTTTAGTACTTTTCTCAACAAAAATTATGGTTCTTAGAACCACAAATATTGTACTTCTCTGCCAACATGTCTATTTTGTTCATCTCACTATCGTCATATGGTACGGCGAACCATTTTTTAGTAAACACCACTATGAAAATGAGTTGTCTCCACTCTTAAGGAGAGGGTATACTCGAATTTTACCGACCGGTCTATTTCTCGATTTTCTCCGGAACGGGGCTATCAATCGACTTGTCCTTTTGGCAGCCGATGTTTGACGAGTAATGAGTTCGAACTGGTAGGTTCGATCGGATGAAATGCCGCTCCCAATCGTGAAAATCGCTGAAATCACCACAAAATCGTAGAATAGAACTGGCCCCTTCATCGTTGTCGAAAACAAAGATGTTTTGGGATGGTTGTGTTCGGAATTCCACACAGAATGGAGGGACAGAGGCCGATTTTCCATTTTTGATGCATATGCTGTGATATAAGTCGAAATAAATGGCACGCCGACACTTTTCCATAAACGAAAAAAAAATAGTATATTATGCATCTGGGGAAGAAATCGCGCGAGATGAAACGCCCGTTTCCTTTCCGCGGTGCTTATACTTTTTTCGACAATAAATGCATTAAAAACGAGTGAAAACACATGTTTGAAATTACGGATTACGGAAAATCTGGAAAACCACCTAAAAGGGTCCAGGGTGAAGCCCTGGTGGGGGTTCGGGGGGCAAAGCCCCCCGACAAAAAAAAAATATACTATCAAAATTGAAATAACACGATTGGTATAACACGAGAATACACCGACACGCGGTAAAGTGAGGTTAGAATCGTTGGAACGGCTCCTCCGATTTCTATACGATTCTTCATGAAAACATCGTACTGAAGCACCAAGATTCTCCGCTAGAAGCAGCACGTTTCGAGATGTTACTTTTTTGCCCTAGGGAAATTTTTTTACCCTAGGAAAACTTTTTTGTCCTGCTCTGGAATTTTTTTGCCCTACTCTGAAACTTTTTTGCCCTGTTGTGAGTTTTTTCCTCGTTCACATTCATTGGTCAAAAAACTACAACTTTCATTTCGCTTCAGAGGTCGAAAAACACGAGTTTTTGATGCATGTGTGGTAGAAAAAAATTATATCACAGCCTATGCATCAAAAATGGAAAATCGGTTTCTGTCCCTCCATTCTGTGTGGAATTCCGAACACAACCATTCAGAAACATCTGTGTTTCCGACAACGATGAAAGGGCCAGTTGTATTCTACGATTTTGGGGTAATTTTCGCGATTTACACGGTTGGGAGCGGCATTTCATCCGATCGAACATACCAGTTTGAACTCATTACTCGTCAAACATCGGCTGCCAAAAGGACAAATCGATTGATAGCCTCGTTTCGGAGAAAATCGAGAAATAGACCGGTCGGTAAGATTCGAGTATACCCCCCGCCCCCCTTAAATGTCAACTATACTATTATAGTATCCTCAACCAAATCTTTTTTCTCAGTGTATCTTTTCAAAATTGAACGTTGCTGGTATATTTTTTTACTCTTAGGAACACAGTTTTTTGTAGATTTTTCAGTCTCTCATTAATTTTTTTTTACAAACTTAAAATTGATGGTCAATATAGCTATATTTGAATACAGAATTTTTTAATGTCAACACATTTTCAGAACACTATAAACTATTTTCGTACTTGTAGAAACATAATTTTATCACTTTTGTCAGACTTTAATTTTTTTTTTACAAACTCAAAGCTAATGACAAATATACATATATTTTTGGCTGAAACTTTTCAATTTTAACATACATTTTCGAAACAGAACATCAATTGAAGTAGATGGTTGTGGAAATTTCAGTTGTCCAATTTCACAGTACAATTCGTGCAATTCGTCATTTGGACCGAAATTTTGTTTGGAATTTGAATTGTTACGTTGGATAAATCTTCAAATTTGGTCGTCAGTTCTGAAGTCGATTCGATGGCGTCAATCTCATTCGACATTGTTGGTCGTTTCGGTGCATTCACGACTCTATCGCTCAAAGTGCTTATCGATGGCAGATGAATATTTGACGTAATTCGATCTGCAATATCGATTTTGCTCCTGAGAGAATGTTCGATATATCCCTTCGCTACTGAATTGGATTTCCATCCCCCATCGCGCTTGAGAACCGTAAGATCAGCACCTCCGTCGCCCAAAGGGTAGCTGAGGTGCGACGAGAACAATGTCCTGATCGAGAAAGAAAAAATTTCACTCAAATTTCTCGCAACGCTAGAGTAAAAAATATAGGAATATCTTAAAATACTTTACCAGTATACAAATGCGGGTTGGGTAAATTCAAGAATTTAGCAATGCGTTGTGGCATGGCTGCGAAAGAGTTAATCCCAATGGGTTGAACTGTGCACTCCCCGTTGCGTATACTCAGGAAAAATCTCTCAGGATTGGCCTTCAGCGGACGTAAACTCATGTATGTCTTGACGTATTCAGCAAATTCATCCTTTATTGTGAATGACCTTGTGATTCCAGTTTTGGTTTTTGGAATTTGAACCAAAATTATTTGACCTTGAATCTCGACGTGTTTAACCCTTTCAATCACACAATTCGATTTTATTTGGCATTATGTATTATATTTACTTTTCCATGTCAAGAAAAAATAAATTGTCAGACTGAAAGTAAAATGACGCGGCTATAGTGGCGTCTGTGACTGAAAGGGTTAACAGATACAGTAGTCAATTCATTTGATCAAAGGCCTCCATTTATGCCGAATATTGTGGCAATCTGTAAATGATGAAGAATTTCATATTTATCATAATTGATTAACTTGAATTTTGAATTCAAAGATATTTATCAAATTGTTAATGAATTGTTCGATTTAATATTGCTAATGATTTTATCGTGAAAATGATATTTTCCACTAGTTTCTTTTTGATTATTACGTTTTATTCAATATACTTACTTAATTGCTAAGAATTCATTGTTCGGAGCTTCCAAGAAGAATTTTTGAAGATTTTCCGAAGTCAATATCTGTGCATTTTGCCTTTGTAACCCTGACCGTTCTTTTTCAAAAAAGCCTGCAATGATTTGTATTTTTTCAAATCGACCTCATCGAGAGAAATCAATTTGCTTCGAATCATTGAATAACGTGACTATATGGTCGGTGGCTTCAGTTCTTTTGATAACTCGCTAAAATATGCTATTACTGAGTATCTTCTGATAAACACAAAGCCTTTTTTTTCCACGCTAAAAAATGGTTGTATGCTTCCTCATATTTTCCGCGGGATTTGTCCGGAAGCAAATTGTTCCGTATATTTTTAGCGGCATGTAAGATTTTTCAGGAGTTAAGTACTCCTCCTCGACACTCATTTGGTGCATTATTTTTCAACGAAAAATCGACTCTGAACTATTCAAATTGATTAATTAAAGTTATTAAATATTAAATATAAAACACTTGGTTATAGTTTAATTGATCAAAAGATTTTATTAATTAATTAAATGAACTATCTCGGAGAAGATTACACTAACAACTGAGAAATTATTGATTAAACAGTAGACTCATAATTTTAAGTTATTCAAATGTTTCATAAGCGGGAACACAATGAAATTGCCGCGATTCACGAGCCAAATTCAGGAGACGGGTGGTAGAAAGCGCCACTGTACGGAGCTATTTGCTATATTTTGCCCATTCCACGCCCAAACCATTTCACCACTAGTGGAGAAAAACAGTGTTTGCCCACTAGTGGAGAACTGATTCGCCGTTTCCCAACGCGCACGTCATTCATTGAGAAATAGCGTGTTTTGTTGAGTTTCAGCAGGTGACAGAATCGCCTAGGCGATTAGCTATTTCTATGTTTGAGTTGGGAAAAAATTTATGCTTCACATACTAGAAAGGAAAAGGTGTAGTTATAGTTAAAACTCACTTACTCTCGATCAAATTTCTTAAGTTACAAAAACAATTTCAGATCACTAAAAAGTTTTCGTTGCAGTGGGCGTAAAATCCGATTTTACGACTTGTTCTGCTTGAATAAAATAGGATTTTACGCCAACTGCATCGAAATAGTATATCATGCAACTAGTGCCTGAAGTGAGTTCTTCTTCACGAGTAGCGATTGCAGTGAACGAGTCGACGGCAAAGCCGGTGACGAGTTTTGCGAGATCGCACGAGTGAAAAAAAAGTTACGCACGAGTTGCATGAAATACTATTTTTCATAACACATGCATGGAAACCTTCACTTTCTCCACGTGTAAGCAGTGGACATAATGGGTCTTTGCTGAGGAGTGTGGCAAAAATTTTGTCACACTACTTTGTCACACTATCATGGCATCGAAAGTAAAGGTTGCCATGCATTGGTCACGAAAAACAGGATGTGGTACGAGCGGGGGACAGGGCCTCGGCACTCGTGTGATGTTTTCAGTACTCGCCTGCATCTCGTTCCGGCGCCTGCAGCGCCTCCACTCGACTGCGGCTCATGCTGAAAACATCACTCGTGCAAAGTCCCTGTTTCCCCACTTGTATCACATTCTACTATTGTTGTATTAATCAATTTGATTGAGTTCTGGCAATTACTAAATAGTTATACGTACTATATTAATTAATACTAGAAATTATTTTCAAATAGTTGACTTTTTTAGTTAACATTACTATCGCCTTTTCTCTCAGTGAGACTGTGCGAATGAGCGTGAAGTATGGAAACAGGGTGAAACCACGTAACTCGGGAATCGATTCGTCGACACAAAATAGTATATTGTGTATCTAGGGAGGGAAAATGGCCATCCCTCCCTAGATGCACACTGTACTTTTTATAATAAGGGCACGGAATGGGCCGACTTTGATGCGCGTCGATCGGATCGGGGATAGCGCGTGTTGAGTCGTGCACCACACACTTATAGATATTTTTCAACTTAAAAATAAAATTAACAAAAAAATTAAAAAAAAATTAAAAACAAAAATTGTTAATAACTAATAATAATTTTTTTTAAAAATTAAAAAAAAAAAATCGAAAAAAAAATTGAAAAAAAAAAATTGAAAAAAAAATTGTTATTAATTAATAATAATTTATTATATAAAAAACGAAAGATCCAAGATTTGCCGTTGGAGCGGGAGGGAATCATTCCCTCCCGGCTCGAGCGGGAGGGAATCAATCCCTCCCGCTGAGCCGGATATTTCGTGCTCACGTTAGAAACACGTGATTTCCCTCCCTCTCGACGAGCATGAAAGGAGGCCCATTTCGTGCCCGTGTTATGAAAAATTTATTGTAAATTAAAGATCGCTGAAATGGCTTGGAATGAACATTTTTCGATCTGAGATTAATCACTATGGAGTAACATTAAATCGTTGTAGCGCTGCCCCTTTAACCTTCTACATCTCGGCTTTTTCTCCTGCGGTTTGCCTATGGGTTTTTCTTCTCATATTTCCGTCGCAGATCTCCGATCTTATTTGAAAAGCTATATCTACACTTGCCATACGGAAGTCAACTCAACGTCTCATAGATTCTTGTGGTTGATGTTCTCGCATTCATGATATAGATGCATTAGATATAATATATACCAGGTATCCCATTTTAATCTGACATCTGATTTATCTCGCGAAGTACGACTGCGATCGAGAATTGAGTGAAATGAAACTATGAGGGTTCGGAGGGGGACGTTTAAAAAAAAATTTTGTTTCGACTCAGAATGAAAAATGGCGGAGTTAAGATAACCAACATGTTTTTCTTAAATGGAAGCGTGACTTTTCTGTTCCTGCCGAAAATTTATCAAATCTGAACGAACAACTTTTGTGGGAAACATTCTTCCATTCAAATTCATAATTTTTAGGTGAGAACAATTTAATTTTTGGTGCGCGTGTGAGTCTGACACTCACAAGGATTAGGTCTCTGCGGCTCGTCACCTCCGCAGTATCTTAAGACTCGAAATTCTGCATGTAATTGTACTCTGAACACTTCCTAGAGTTGTTCAAATATTCCCACATTCATGTTCAAACATGCCCGAACTCTCTTCTCAAACCCATCAACTGTTTGTAACAGAACATCCCGTAGCGGATAAGAGCTGCCTGCCGTGCAATCCCGAGGGATGTTCTGTTACGAACAGTTGATGGGTTCGAGAGGAGAGTTCGGCCATGTTTGAACATGAATGTGGGAATATTTGAACACCCTTAGGAAGTGTTCAGAGTACACTTACATGCAGAATTTCGAGTCTTAAAATACTGCGGAGGTGACAAGCCGCAGAGACCTAATCCTTGTGAGTGTTACACGCACACGCGCACCAAAAATTGTTTTCACCTAAGAATTATGATCTTGAATGGAAAAATGTTTTTCACAAAAGTTGTTGGTTTCAATTTGACAAGTTCTTTGGTGAAAAAGAAAAGTCACGTTTCCATTTAAAAAAAACATGTTGGTCATCTTAACTCCGCCATTTTATATTTTGGACCAAAACAAATTTTTTTTCAAACGTCCCCCTGCCAACCCTCAAAGTTTCACTCAGTTCTCGATCGGAGTCGTATTTCGCGAGATAAATCGGGTGCAAGATTAACATGGGACACCCGGTATATATGTCTCGTATGAGTAAGGGATATGTCCATGCGGTTTCCGACTACTCCAACTACATTCATCGATAGCAAAGGAATTAATGACTGACTTGGATCCAACTGAAAAAATGTCCTGTTTTCTAAAAATATGCTATAACCTGACGACAAGTTACAAAAGAAAAAAATCAGAAATGAAAAAGGTATCCTAAAGATTTCGAAACTATCATTATTCTACTTTCATATGAATTGAAATGTCCCAATTTTTAGTAGGGGAAGGTAGGGCGAAACGGACCGGGAGGGCAAAACGGACCGCCTAAAAAATTCCTTTTGAATTGTTATGAAAGATTCAATGATGCATCTTGAAGTTAACCCTTGAACTTAGTAATATTTTGAGGAAGGTCTCAGTTAATCAAGTCGAGTCAATTATCCTTTTTTGGTCATTTGCGATGACTTGACTGAGTCTGACTCAAAGTGATTGACCAAGACCTACCTCAAAATATTACTAAAAATTGAATGGTTCTCACCTGAAAATTATGAACTTCAGTGGAAGAATGTTTCCCACAAAAGTTGTTCGTTCAGATTTGATAAATTTTTGGGAGGAAAAGAAAAGTCACGTTTCCATTTAAGACAAACATGTTGGCCATCTTAACTCCGCCATTTTTCATTTCGGGTCGAAACAAAAAATTTTTTTAAACGTCCCCCTTCGAACCCTCAAAGTTTCATTTCTCTCAATTCTCGATCGCAGTCGTATTTCGCGAGATAAATCAGATGTAAGATTAAAATGGGACACCCGGTATATGTATATTATATCTAATGCATCTATATCATGAATGCGAGAACATCAACCACAAGAATCTATCAGACGTTGTGTTGGTTTCCGTATGGGAAGTCTAGATATAGCTTTTCAAAGGAGATCGCAGATCTGCGACGGAAAGATGAGAAGAAAAACCCATATGAAAACCGCAGGAGAAAAAGCCGAGATGTAGAAGGTCAAGGATGTATGGGCATCACAACAAAAATGATGGGGAAATTTTTCAAAAATTTGGATCTGTAGATTTTATCCTAGAAAAAATTCAACAAAGATTTCAAGCTCTTTAGGAAGCTTGTTTAGGAGCACTGAAAGAAAAAGTTGGTTGTGGTATCCACTAATTGGATACTGGGGAGCCATCCCATTTGTTGGACGGGACAGCCATTTTAAATGCAGGAGTTGAAATTAGTTGTGTCACCCAACTGAGTTTTTAGCTGGTCTATCATTCAGAGCAGATGTTCTGACTGATTATTCCTCAACCAAGAAAAAATGGCCAAGCCAGCTAACCTTTTCTTTGAGTGAGAAAATAAGATTAGAAAAATCGACAAAATAACACGTGTTCTTATGGGTAAAAGTAGTAAAAAAATTATAACCGTGTTAAAAATTACGAAAAAAAATCTGAAACTTTTTAGGTCAACGGGGGAAAATATCTGATTCTCGTCTGATCATTTTTGCATTGATTAGGAAGCCCGTTCTCAAAAAAGTAAATGATTTTTCCCGAGTAGCGAGAAAAAAATCTTAAAAAAAAAAAACAAATTCTAGGTGAACGGGGAAAAATATCTGATTCTCGCCTGATTATTTTTGCATTGATTCGGTAGCATGTTTTCAGGAAATTAAATAATTTTTTCTTACCTCCGGGCCGAAAGCGACAACTTTCGTCCCGCTGCGCGGAACGAAGTTCCCGTTTTTCGGCTCCGTCGATGCGAAAAATCGTATACACTCCTCGGGCAGTAAATAAGAAAGCCCCAGATCACATGTTTGTCGACCTCGGCTTCGCCTCGGACGACAATTACATGTGATCTGGGACCTTCCTTATTTTACTGCCCTAGATATGTAATATACTATTCCCGAGTATTGGGCATAAAAGTCACTCCACGCCAATTTAAAGTTAGCTGAAATGGAGTGTATTGCCCATACATCCTTAAAAGGACAGCCCTAGAACTATTTAATGCAACTGCATAGTGATTAATCTCGGATCGAAAAATTTTCATTCTAATAGCGATTTCGATTTGCTGCTCTTTGTCTGCTTCTGTGGCGCTCCGAGTGTATTTCTATCGCACTCTGATATAGGAGATAGAAGAGGATAAAAATGCACTTAGTGCACACTAGAGCAGCAAATCGAAAACGCTATAAGCCTTCAGCGATCTTCAATTTACAATAAATTTTTTGTGTCGACGAGTCGATTCTCGAGTTACATGGTTTCACCCTTTTTCTATACTTGACGCTCATTCACACAGTCACACTCAGAAAAAAGTCGATAGTCACGTGAACCAAAAAAAGTCATCTATGTGAAATTAATTTCTAGTATTAATTATTATAGTACGTATAACTATTCAGTAATTGCCAAAACTCAAGCAAATTGATTCATACAACAAAAACTTTTTAGTGATCTAAAATTGTTTTTGTACCTAAAGAGATTTGGTCGAGAGTAAGTGAGTTTTAAGGAGGGTCCTCAGTTATTTTACGGAAAAAGGAACGCAATGATGTACAGCTTTGAAATTTTAAGGATGCATTCATTAATTACTCCTAAATGAATCCTCAAAATTCCAAATACGTTTACCGTACAAATTGTTGAGAAAAAAAATAATGAAACGTTGAATTCCACATTTTTTTTATAAATAAAAATGGCAATGATGCACAGGAAAACTCGATTGAGATATATATTCTTAGGCAGTTAAACTTTTCATTTCCACGATAAAAATACCCACTAACCGTTCTAACTTTTGAGAAATAATTAAAAATTACGACATAACTTCGGATTTACTGTCAAATTGAAGGTGCCAAACTCAATAGTAATCAAAATAAAGCATTTCAGACAGTTTTTTGTGAGGATTATTGCATCTTTCAAAGTCAAAGCCGAGTTTACAATTTTGCCGCCCTAGGCACTTTTGGATCTGCGCCCCGTGCCCGACGTGAAAACTAACCGGCCTTTGATTTTCATTCAAATATTATATATGAAATCGACCTGATCAAAATCCGGACCCCTCAGAATTGGTTCAAACTTTGATAAATGTTTGTGTCAGTTGAGAGTATACACGAATTGTCTTAGATTTTTAATCGAAAACTTTTAAACGTTAGCAGCTGATACGAATGTCCGAGTTTTAATTGAGTTCAACTCGAAAACTACATATCACACGAAGAAAATGTTAAGTATGAAAAATTTTCAGTTTGGAGTGTACTTCAAAGTGATGATATGAAATGGTATATTTCGTATCAAGGGTGTAAAATTTTGTACCCACGTGTGATCGCCGTGCACGAGGGCTGGTGAGGCCGGCTCGAGTGATTACGGCATCACTCGAGGGTATAAAGTATTACGCCCGTGTTTGTGAGCGATATTTTTCAATGCAGTTGGCGTAAAATTCGATTTTATCTAAGCAGAACAAGTTGTAAAATCGGATTTTACGCCCACTGCAACGAAAAAAAATATGGCAACTCCGAAAAGTTGAAAAAAAATGATGTAAAAAAAAAAAGACAATGATGTAAAAAATAAAATAATGATAAAATTATTGAAAAATTAGTGTTTCAAATTTCTCAAAAACCATACGTGTTTTCTGCTCAAAATTTCAGAGGATATTCCCCTACAGTGTGAAAACAACGTGTATACATTTTACGTTTATCATGGGGGCGGATTTCGTTTAGAAGATATGAATTTATTTGAAAAAGAAATTCATAACTTCTGAACAACGTTTTTTCTTAGAAATAAATTCAGTACAAAAATTAAGGTTGTTGAACCAAATCCGAGCACGTTATGAAACTTAGGCACATTTTTCAATTTCAGAGGAGTATCCTCGGCAATTTCTAGCAAAAAAAAAAAAAAAAAAGGCATGGTTTTCGAGAAAGCCGGGAAACCATGTTTTTATTTTCTTTTTCAACTTTTCGGAGGCTTAATATTTTTTTGCATACCAT
Organism: Tenthredo livida; assembly: GCA_963992785.1. NCBI lineage: Eukaryota > Metazoa > Arthropoda > Insecta > Hymenoptera > Tenthredinidae > Tenthredo > Tenthredo livida. The sequence goes on along the minus strand of OZ023069.1, from coordinate 24,086,349 downwards.
GTCTTCAAAGTTCACTTGAAACTGAAACTTTTATATTCCTAAAATTTTTTTTTTTTGTATGATGTGTAATTTTCGAGTTATACGCAACTAAAACTCGGACATCCCGCACGGAAATAGAATATATGCGAAAAATATATGCGACATATATGTAACATATTTGTTTTTGGCCGAAAATTATATTTTTATATACAGTCCGATCTCTCTATAAACCCTCCCAAGCCGCTACGGGGAAGAGTTTTTCCAAGAAATGAGGTACCCCCACTTTGTCTAGTTCGCTATTCGCACCAATGGTTTTCCGTCTCTCTCTTTCCTCGTGCAACTATGTCTTAATAGGCAGAGTGGGGGAACGCTACGAGCGAGAAACTGGGGAAGCGGGTTTATTGGGAGCGGGTTTATTGAGAGATCGGACTGTATTTGAAAAATATCTCGAATATATGTCAACATAAATGTTGCGGCATATATGTCGCATATACGTCGACGTAGATGTCAACACTATCAAACATACATTGTTTTTGGCCGACCTGTATATTATAAATGCGACATACATGTTGCATATATTTTTTGCAATAAATATTTTCGCGCGGGATCTTCAAAGCGAAAACTATTAAATCTAGATTGTCAATTCTGCAGCCTGCAGGCTATACTTTAATAGTATTTCTAATATTATTTCAATTCATCTGGTTCAGGTGTATGATTGAAATGTGAGATGGGCTGCAGCGCTTTTTCATTTTTCCTCGAAGGGGAAAAAAAATTTACGTCTTATCCTAATCTGCCGCCCCTCAAACTTTGCCGCCCTAGGCCAGTGCCTACTTGGCTTATGCTTAAAATCGGCGTTGTTAAAAGTTCATTATTTTTTACCGTAAGCTGCAGCTAACTGTAGGCCCATTTGAAGTTTACCCCACTCATCGTCTTGAATGCAACTGAGGAGCCTCCTTAACTATAACTACACCTTTTCTTTTCTAGTATATGTAAGCATACATTTTTGTCATCTGAAATAATAATTTTTTTTTTCTTTACTTTTTTTCATCCATTTTATGATGCTCTATAGAATGTAAAAAAAATGTAATATATCGAATAATTTCTTTTGAATCTAATAAATAAATTGTTTTTTTTTAATCAGTAACGTCGACTATTTACATAATTGATTTGACTAGAAACAGTTTTATTATAACAACACGGAGAGATGAGAATAGTAATATTTACTATCCTACATAGTAACCAGACTCATTTTCTTATAGAATCATAAATGATACTATGTGAAATAGGAATCATTACTATGTTTCTGGTAACCATTACTATGCTGCATGGTAACTAAGCAGATGTTATGCTCAAAAATCTACGTTACCATGTGACATAGTAATGGTTACTGTGTGACATTGTGAATATTACTATTCTTTTCTCTCTGTGAATATATTATTGTTATGAAAACTCTGGAAATATAGTTAAAGCGCTATTTAACTGTAACTGTATAGTTAATTTAACTCTTTTTTTTCTCTGAGTGCATGAACATCAATTTGGAGACCGACAAAATTCTTCGCGCATTAGATTCGTTACAATTAATTTGCCATTTCATGTGTACATAATCCAGGAAATATTATCTTCATTCGGTTGGGAGGAATTTTCGATGCTGTCCATGGAACTCATTTCCGGGTGAATGACGTAGCTAAAATTGTACCAAAACAATTCATCGAAATTCAGACGCGATAGTTTGTTCACCTATAAAGGTCGGGTCGAAGATAGCTTCACACAAAATCCGGTGTGTACCAGTATCTGTATTGGGAATGAGTTTCAGCCTACTGCGATAAGAGGTGATACCCATAATTATAATTTTGAAGAAGAGTGCTTTGAGATCAGAATAAACGTGAAGACTCTAAAACCATTCGGATTTCGGCCGACAGAGCCCAAGTCCATTCAATAACTTGTTTTGAGATTTCACATGCACTGTCCAAATTCATGAAATATTCCTGTGCAGACAGAAAAAATGTCTGTTTTATATTGTTATGTTGCCTCGATTGATATCTACAATTATCTATTTATAGTCAGCTCGTGACATCTGAGATGCGAGTTTCCGCGTATTTTTCTCTTGGGTTTGAGGCTTTCCGAGAGGATATGATAATTCCGGTATCATGGGCGATAGCAGGGGTAACGGTTATAAAACTGAAGCGATTCGTAATAAGTTTCAGACTGCGATTTCGAAGTGCTACTAGATTCATCGCTGAAATATGTATATATATTCAACTTTTGAGTTATAAATTATAATTGGGATTGCACTAGGTTTATACGGCACATTGCAATAGTTAACGCACACACGGAAAAGTTTTGCGATTGGCAAATAGTTTTACGTTCGATTCGAGGCTCGTGTCACTCTCTCAGAAAATCTAAGAAAAACAAGAGAAAAAAGAAAAGAATCATTCTTCACCGCAAAGTCACGTCAATAATGACGAACGGACAAAGACCATCGCAACGTGCTGTACGAATTGTGAAAGCATTATTAGTACTCGCTTGTTGCGCTGCCCACTCTATTTTCGAGGTTGCTGCTGCACCTGTCACATCGCAAACTGAAGCCGTGGTGAGTAGCGCTGAGAATCTGATAAATACCGATAGCCCAGTTACTTTAGGTTTTCACTTCGGAATGAATCCCACTAAGCTGGATTCTGGTATACAACTTCGATTTGAAGAATCAAACAACATATTAAAAGTCCCAATCCATTGGTCGCCGGCGTCCTTTGAAAATGGCGGCCGATATGCGGAAAATCAGTTTTTCCCAAATATCTGTGCATATATTGATCCTACAATAAAAATGATAAAGCACTAGAATAAAGTTATTCAAATTCTCTACAAAAAAGGTATGATATAATTTTTTTGTACAAGCAAGGGTTTTTGGGTGAGCGCGTGAGCAATGTGACCGTAGCGTTCTAAGTGCTCCGTATACAGACCGATTCTGTGGAAAGTAACGCGCCTAAAAGGTAAGCAAGCGCGAGACACCTGCATTGAGCAGCTCAAATGTCGACGATGTGGTTTTATTTATTACGCGGGAAATCATCTATGAAATCGTAGGACGCTTGATGTGCAGAAGAGTACTTGGAACATTTAGTCCCAAATACGCTGACTGTACTTATGAACTCTTGCGTATAACCTGTGGTGTGATAGATTCTACGATAAACTACGAATAGCTATGAATAACCATGAACAACTATGGAATTTCTAAGATTTTCTCAAGGAATTCGGTCGTTTCTCAGAAATTTCATAGAAATTTCGTTCCAAATATGGCCAATTCTCATAGAATTTCATTTTTTCTCGTAGATTGTCGTAAAACAGCGTTATTGTTCCCAATTGGCTCTTCTACGTTGTCGTAGGATTTCGTAGTCTTTCGTAGTTACGCTGTTCCATGCGACAGTCTACCAAAAAGTACAAAATCGTAGAAGTCTTTAAACGTACAAGATATAATATAATATGTTGTACGTTCAAAGATGTCTCCTACGTTTCACAGAATTTCGTACTTTCTCGTCGATTGTCGTACAACAGCGAACTTTTTCATAAACGATTTTCGTCCGGATTTCGTAGTTCTTCATCGATTGCCGTAGAATCGTGTACATTTGTATGATCGATTCGAGGGTGACGATGTTTCTGCTAAATTCAGATGGAAATTGGAACATTTTCGTATTGCCTGGGTACAAAATTGTGAATTAGAATATTTTTCCATAACACAATTGCAGTGAATCTTCACGATTTTGTCAAAATCTACATTCTCCGTCTTCGAAATTACTAAACGGAATTCCAATTCGACATTCGTTTGGGTAATCTTTCAATTATCATTAGAGTATATGGTTTGCAAAAAAAAAAAAAAAAAAACGAACCTTCCGCGATCAAAGTCCACGCATAGGGAAGTAACCTTTCGTAGCAAAGATACTGATAAGACATTGCGTAGAAATTCCTGCAGTATTAATTACCTTTTTGCAGTATAAATTACCACAATTCTAGTATTTGGCACATTGGAGGCCACTTGCTCAACACGTACAAATTTGGATAATTATTTATATATTTATATTGAAACATTTTTTCGAAAATAATTCGATGAAATTTCATAAACTCAAGTAAAATTTTACAAAATTATGAAATACCATACAAACCTATTCGAAATTATATAAAATTATACGGTAAGATGTTATAGACAGCGATTCTCTGGAAAGTAACGCGCTCCGTCAGCATATAGACAACCCAAACATCAAGCGATTGTGTTTTATTTTGCATGTCGCGTGCCCTTCGGCTTTGTTCTCTCAGTCTCTGCAAATGTACCGAATGTAACTCCATCATTTCGAAAATCCGGTTCTTCTTAGTTTTTCTTTTGTAGGAAAACGTGGGAAAGCATAGAAATTCTTACTGTTCTACGAAAATTGTATGAAACGTTATTGCGCTTCCTTGTGAATTCAAATGTTTCAATTTTTAGTACAAAATCGTAAAACGTGGTAGAGAATCGTAGAAAATTGTAGGAATTCGTACAAAATTTATGTTCGACTTCGCATGTTTCCGAAGTTTCTTACTCCTCCGAAGTTTTTTGTAGAAGGTGTCGTAGATAATTTCGGAAATTCTTGCTATTTTACGAAAATGAACGAAATTTATGTTCAACTTCCTGTTCACCCAAACTTTCTTACTTTTTCGTAGTTTGTTGTCGAGATTCGTGAAAATTTTGTAGCAATTTGTAGTTTGCGTGGAAATTCATAATTTTCAGTAGAACTTGCTATTGCAGAATACGAATTTTGAAGATTAACTACGATTTTCGAAGATTTTTTACATAATTATACGATTTACCACGAATAACTAGGATTTCTTACACAAAACTACGAAATCCATTTCTTGTTGAACTCGTAGAAATTGTGAGTTTTGCGTATTTTTTCGTAGAAATTATTTTCATCAAGGACGACATGAATTTTCGTCTGTTCATATGGAAATGGTCATGAATTTCCCTGTGTATGAGGTTTTCATACACGAAAGCGATTTATCATTTCATCCAGAGCCTCTCCTCATTGTCAATTTCGATTCAATACGGTATAAGGTCCTTATATGATGCAAATGTCAATTTCTGAAACACAGAAATAATTAACAAATGTTTCAAACTTCCTTCAACTGTGTTCACCTTATTCCTATCGATGGAAGATTGCAGCATTCGTCTTAAATTACTTGAACAGCAATCAACAACAATAAATTGAATCAATCTTTATCGCTTTCCAGGGGTACTTGTCCCAGTTTGGATACTTGCCGCCAGTCGATCCAAATAGCCGAACGATTATATCAGGCAAAACATTTTCCAAGGCGATCTCCGAGTTCCAATCTTTCGCGGGGATCAATGTCACTGGTACGTAAGAACAACAAATATATACCAGATACTTAATCTGTTATTGTATTATCATGAATCGCGAACAGGGTCACATTTCTTGAAAAAGTTATTTTCGAAAAATCATACAAACGCGTTGATTATTCATTTTCATTCTTCAGGTAATCTGGACGCCAAAACGGCTCACATGATGAACATGCCGAGATGTGGTGTTAAGGATAAAGTTGGAGTCAGCGAGAGTAACGACTCCAGGAGTTACGAATTTCTCGGTACATTATATTTTCATATTCATATTGTTGGATGTACATACATTAGATCCTCGATTATCCGAACCTCTGTTATCCGAACCACGATCGCTTTAACCGAACCCTCTATTATCCGAACCTCCACTAGTTTTTTTTTTTTTCATTTTCATGCGTGTATTTTTCGCGTTTTATAACATGGTACCGTATTGTTCTGAGTATAGGTCGAGCTTTTTATTGACGAAAATCGCGTGAAACAGAAAATTCAGAACAGTTACGACGATCGAATATAAATCGAAATATGAATGACAATTTCTTTGTAGGAGTCGGCTAGTTATATTCAGTTTCTAAACAAAATTTCTGCTATCAAAGCTTAGAATCAGATGTCGACTTATACTCAGAACAATACGGTATTCATCTATTTGAACGACGGCGTGAAATTTTGAAATTAAATGTACATCGAAGGACTGCGCGCCATTACAATGTTGCAAACAAAGCGATTGGTCAAACGTGTTCAAGCTTCATTCGCCTGTCAGGGCATTCGTGGTGAGCTCGCATATTTATTCTTATCGGTAGTCTTTATTCAACTCCAGGCAAACTCACATTGTGTATCATTACTGTTCCATTATCCGAATTTTCGATCATCCGAACTAGGCCCGGTCCCAATTGGTTCGGATAATCGAGGTTCTACTGTACTTACAATGAGAGACAAGAGGTTTGCAGATATGTCGTCTTGCACTCCTTTAGCTAACGATACCAGAGTGCTTTGCAGAAAGACGATTGGCACAAGACAAAATGAAAATTTTCTTTACTTGACAAAAAAATTGTTTCACGTGACAACATAACGAAGTGTTTCTACCTAGATAAGTTTATTGACCGCGAATAACACGAACTACTTTATTCGATAAATGCTCGACCATAAATAGTCGAATCAAGCTGAAACGTGGCAATGTATAGAACTCACGGAATTCCAATCGCCATGAGTGATTCTCATCGTCGCTCGGCGCTCTTGTGAACAAATCTCTTTCTTGAGCAACTTATTCGTATGCAACTAAATGCATATCGACTGACGATTCCTTCTGATATGAGTACCTGGCGCGTTTTAGGTAGCACGTGGGATGTCAAATCTTTGACGTACAAGATTATAAAATACCCCAGTAGACTCAACAAGCGAACCGTTGACAAGGAAATCCGCAAGGCCTTCAATACATGGTCCAAATACACCGATCTGACCTTCATGCCGAAGCGTGGACAGGTAATATATGCTTGGGTTTTCAAATAATCATCCTCCACAACCACTTAATTGATCACGTCTGGTCCGGATCTCTTATGGTCCGCGATCCAAATATTTCTCTGTTTATTATATCATTGGGCTATTTCATCTGTTCGCGTGTCCTCCACCAGGAAGGACATGTTCCAACGCTGTTTGAATTCTATCTCATTACGTTTCATCCTACGTCATCTGTGTCGTGCTCATGAGAGATAGAACCAACACGATATTGATTATCCACCCGCGATCATATATTCATCACTCTCTAGGTCGACATTGAGATCAGTTTCGTAAGTGGAGAGCATGGTGACGGAGCGCCCTTAGACGGACCTTCAACACAGGGAGGCTCCACGCTTGCCCATGCTTACAATCCGGGGCCTGGAATTGGGGGTGACGCTCACTTCGACGACTCAGAAGCATGGACCGTCAACAGCGCTAACGGTATCAATCTCCTCCAGGTGGCAACGCACGAATTCGGCCATGCTCTCGGCCTTGACCATAGCAAAGTCGAAGCCGCGCTCATGGCCCCGTTTTACAGGGGATATGAGGTGAACTTCATGCTGCACAGGGATGATATTACAGGCATTCAGGTGAGTCGAAACTATTTCATACATCGTCAGACAGCGATTGTCCCGAGGCGCGGATGAAAAATGAGTTTTTTTTCTGCTAAAACATATGCTTAACCAAAATATGGCAATTTTTTTTCAAGCACCCCATTAGGTCAAAAACGCTCGTTCCGACTTTTTGTTTGTCGATGGCTGTGACAGAGTTCCAAGCTCAATTTCCCAAAATGTAACTGTAACTGTAAGCGAAAATCCCCTCGACTCATGATTGTGCGCTTATTATTTACGCAGGCACTGTATGGGCCCAAAGGGGGCAAAAAACGGCCCAGAACGGGAAATAAACGGCCCAGACGACCGAACGGATTTGGTATCTACAATTATCCAGACATTTACGGTCGGCCAGGCGATTTTTCAGCGTCTGGGCATTTTTGATGGTCATCAAAGTGCAGTGGAGTGATTATTAACTGCCCTCTGCTTTACAATTACACTAGCTGAACCACTAGTTGTCCGGTCCAAATCGTCCCTCTCAATCATGTTAATTCCTGTGTTATTTAAACTTGAAATTTTAATACCCTGGAAATCTAACCACGTGATTTCAATTCAAATCATTGTCGAGAAAATCTGTCTGAATGTGAAATTACTATTGGGATCATTGCGGAACCATTCAGATTCTAATAATTTCCCCCAGCTCTTTTCCCTCTTTCTCTTTATATCAGGCGGAAAATGTACCACTGACGCAAGGTAGTCGACCTGCCTTTTCAGGTTTTAAGTATTCATTCCACGATCATTTTCTCAGGTACAGAGATAAGTTCTAGTTTATAATCATGTTACATAATAAAACATTGAAATATATTGATTTATTACTTTCAAATGTACTACAATTTTCTATTCCTGACTCTTATTCTCAGACGTTTCACCTGTGATGTTTGATCTGTATTACCGACTGTAGAGGTGCTAGTTTCGCTGTGTCTGGTGCCGACTGTGTAATTACTCGTCGCTTTCTTGTTCTCGCGATCTTGACTTGTACAGACGTGTGCTAAATGGCCCCAATAATAAAATATGAAGTAATTATGATATCGTGTTGCATCTGTCTACCTACATACATTACAACCTGCCTTATATTTGTTTTCGTTATACACATGAGTTAGATATTGTGTACCGAAAGAGTGTAACCGAACCTCAGTATATTCGAGCACGATCATATCTTAGTATGTAGAAATTTCACTGTTCCGCACAGTGGCGTAGCAGTCGAAAATGGCGCCCAGGGCACGCATCAAAGTTGCGCCCCTTCGTAAATTATCTTAATATGAAAATAAATACTCTAAATGAAACAGTCACAAATCTGACTTACAAAATATCTTTATTTTTTTCTTTATAACGAAAGTAGTGGTTTAATTTGAATTTTTAATTTATTAATTGGCGATTTTGGCGCCCCCCTTCGAAAGGCGCCCGGGGAACGTGCCCTACCTGCCCCACCCTAGATACGCCACTGGTTTCGCATGGGTAGACAATCAGAGAGCAGGATCAAGATTCAATGTTGGGCTCTTTCGACCGCAAGTTCAGTTTTTAGGTAATTTTCCCTTTTAACATCGCATTTACGGATCTTCATGTGAAGATTAATTATGGACTTATTGAATAAATTCAGATAAGATGAAGGTCTAAAGTACGACAGGTTGTAACGCGGCCAAACCACGACCTACATAAATAGTAATATTAAAAGGCGTATAGCGCGCGCCATCTGCCGCTAGCGCGGTCAACCATATCAAACGCCATCTACCACGGCGCGGTCCACTATAGCCAGCATCTTGTCTAAAATCGTTCTCGCTAACAAAGTGACTACGGGGTTTGGTTAAGTTAGGCAATGAAATAGCATTTAATCAGAGAAGAAAGTATCTCTCTGGATATAGCAAAGTGAGAAGCTAGCGAGGTTGATTCGTCCTCTTTGCCTGTCTTCTCGTCCTGGCATATCTATTGCATTTTCAAGAACACGGTCTCGTTTGAGAAGTGAAAGATAGCTAGTGGGGGATCGCTTCGACACACCACTTGTCTTTTCCTTTATTTCTTGAACACAGTCGTGGGAGTCAATTCAGTAAAGGCCTCATTTTTCTTGTAATTAAATTCTTCCTTTAAATATTCAATCATCTCGGTAATATCAAATCAATTATGAAGTAAAATCACCTGCAGTCAAATCACTCAGCAATAGGCATTAGCTTTTCAATAGTTATTCCGATCACTTATGGTATAAAAATATAACATAGAAGTCCTAGTTACTTTTGGGCGGAACGATTCAATCATTTTATTTAGCATTAGTTAAGAACTACTTACATAAATTCAGAAGAACACATAATATAAAAGTCCTAACGAGTCATGGGCAACGAACTCACCTAAAGTTATTATATTATATACAGGCATTAGTTATTAAGATAATTTTCAACTGATTACATTTAGCATAGGTATTAGTTATTAGGATAAAAGCACAATTAGATATAGGAGTCCTAAATAAGATATAGGTAATTTGTAACTCACTCAGAGTTATCATATTTAGTATTAGGTATTAGATATTAAGATCACGGTTGACCGCCGGTAAATACTTCCAAATAAGGGGCCCATTAATATAGAAGTCCTCAAAAGAGGCAAGCAAGGTTTTTACAGATAAATGTTGAAATCTAAAACTTTATTTTTAACTGTTATAAACATATTCCATTTAGGTGTTATTCCAAATAAAACGCATTATTGATGTAACAATATAATCGGAATTCAACGAACGCGTGTGCATATAGTATAAATTCCTCGAATTGACCCTGATCTGCTGTGGAGTACAAATCCTTTGTTTTGCCAGGAACAATTTTATAAAGCTAAATATCCTTTCTCTTGTTATCATTCAAAGCGATGAGAAGCACTGATAAATCGGTATCATTCCCAACCACTGCAACAGGACCGTCGATTGATCTGTTCACCTGGACCGCTGTGTTCACTATTGAAGTATCCGCGTCTTCTTCCGCTATTGCGACTCGTACTTTTGTCTTTCAAATATTTAGACAGAAGATTAATAAATCTATATTTGTTTCCTGTGTTTGAGAGAAATTTCTTTTTGAGTGGGTGTGACGAGCATGTCTTCAGTGAAATCAATATTTGCTGTGAAATTGGTCTCGCCTCGTCGGTATCTTTCGTACGATTTAATACCGATACAGTCGTTGTCGTAGCCATCAAATACCACGTAGGTATTGCCTCGATCATGATGTATAATGAAATTGAGGTATCTTTTAAAAATATCGCGATAAGTTACGCTGTGTGGCCAACATACGCTCTGCAACAAAAAGCCCTCGTCAAATACAAAGACGAAGCTCTCTAGAAATACCTCTGTTGGGATGGGAGACTTGTATTTTTTTAGATATTTTGTGTAAATCGGCCTTTGGAGTTTATCGCATATATATCCGTTTTCGTCAAACAATGTGAGTGGATATGACGCAAGCTCATAATCAAACGCGTTCCGCGCTTTCGCTGGATCACCTTTAAATACGACTGAAATGCGTTGGAATAAAGCGAATACTTGCATTCAGTGAAGCTAAATTCTTCACTTTATTCAACATTGAGAGTGATATATTTTTAGCATTTTGTCCCAACATGCTCAATATTGCTTTCCTTGTCAATGTGCTTTCCATATCCTGCATATATATTTGTGCGCTCTTTGCATATGGCATGTATGGAGGGTAGAGATAAGGAGAACGAACTCCGACTTCGAGTACGGAAATGGTTGCAGCTGAAATTTCACACTATAGTGGTGCTAGTTTTATCTGCTGGGGGGGGGGGGGGGGGGGAGCTTTCATCGATATTTCTATTATGCTTTCAAAGTGATCAGTTGTTTATTACACGGCATGTGTCTGAAGTTACAAGTTTGAATTATTGCTCGATGCGCCGCCTAGCGGAAAAAGTGGATTCTATTATTATATTAATTTTTGGATAGCTTACAAACAGCGACTTCGTCCTCCTTATCTCTACCCTCCATAATGGCATGCATGAAATATCGGAAGCATTTGGTTGACACATTGCAGGTGTAATTCCCATTCGCCCAATCGCTCGGCTTCGATGAATTGCATTGCAATAGTGACCAACTCAAAGCATTGAAGCCAAATCTGCGCGGTTGGGCCGTTATTCTTAAGATGATTTATTTCGGCGATGAACTCGCTTGTCGTCTCAGCAACGACGGGGTCATCCTCGCAATCGGCTATTGCAAGAGATTCCGCAGACTCAAACGGCCAATCCTTCAAAAATGATTCCATGTAGTCACGGTATTCGGAAGTTTTGTCACTGGTGGTGCTTTAAACAATTGCAATCCCTACTATCGGGCCGTCAAATCGGGGCACGTGGGTTTGACACACTACATCTAAGTGAAAAAAAATCGGACAGCCTTTGGATACGAATCATTTTGAAGCTTGTTCTATTCCCCGTTAGATTAGCCAAAGACCATTGCTGTATGAAGATCAAGAGGGAAGGTATCATTCAATGTATGCAAAAAAACGTAGTTTCTACACATTCTCTTTCATAGCTTCACTTCAACTCATCGCCATTCTCTCGAAATAGCCGGGAAAAATGTTCGAAAAATCATGCTCAACCTTTGAAGCTTCCCGAGTGCAATGACTTTTGAATTTTTGAGAAATTTCCAAAATTATGGTTACGGCAGTGGAATATAGCCCAAGTGATGATCTCGGAGACGAGTAACAATAGAAGGTTCATCAATGGCTGAAAATTCAAGCAAAAATTAGGGTAAGCAATTGCCATTGCGATTCAACATGTTAGATGTGTTGTTTAACAGTTATTGCAAAGTATTCGGCGTTGAATTTTCGGGGCAGTATCTCGCGCGCGGCGCCCATGGCTGCAGGAGCTCTGCACTGTTTTCAAAACGATTGCCGTTAGAATGGCTCTGCACGCATTAGTAATTCTATTCATCATGTCAACCTTTCCCGGCAAACAACATCTTTAAGGAGTCCCCTCAGGAAAAAAATCAGGTGATGTGAGATGTGGCGATCCGGCTCGTCTGCAGAGATTCGAAAAGCGAGTGAGAGCATGTCTTGCTCTTGATGATGATATTTTTGAACATCTGTAGTCACTCCACTAATGCTCCGACATATCACACATATCACAGAGAGGGTTTGGAGTAATACCATATCGCGGAAGACTCGACCTCCCTGTGCCTAGCAGAATGTGTTTTTTTGTTCTATCTCACGAACTATTCATTTTGCAAAAAAAAAAAAAATGTCCTGAGAAAATTGTACATTTTTGAATGAAGAATATGTTATTCGGAACAAAAATGTATGATTCCATTTAAAAAAACTGGTCCATCCACCACAGCATCACCAATTATGATGCTGGACCGCAAACAAAAAATCTTCATGTGTCTCCCTCTGAACCGAACAACTTTTGTAGGACACATTTTTCAATTGAAACGTTAGGTCGGTTGCAAATGTAATGCGTATTCTAAATTGGGACACTCTGTGTATCCAAAGAATTTATGTGAATTATTTCAGAATTTTCGGATCGCATTTGTGGAGTTTTTCCAAATTCCAACTTTTCTTACGAACCTCCGTACTTCGAAAGTATAAAATTATACAAGAAAATTTATGAGACAAAAAAGTTGCAGTTTCGAATCAACTTTCTGAAAAAAAATTTTTTGGGAACTTCTCGAATCCCAAAAATACCAATTTCATCAATAATACACAAAAATCAATTTTTCAATCAACACGTCACTTTTGATTTGCCTCAATAATTTACAGAAAATACTCCCAAGTGTTGACAACAACCGTATGGTTTTTTTTGAAGATGGTTGGCTCAATCGCTAGGAAGGTATGCTTTATTAATTCTTTTTTGTTCGAAGGTATGTTCGATCAATTCTTTTGTTCGAAAAAAAAAAGAATCATTAAAGCATACCTCGGAAACGATTGAGCCAACCATCTTAAAAAGAATATACGGTTGCTGTCAACACTCAAGAGTATTTTCTGTAAATTATTGAGGCCAGTCAAAAGTGACGTATTGATTGAAAAATCAATTTTTGTATATTTTTAGTCAAATTGGTATTTTTGGGATTCGAGAAATTCCCAAAAAAAAAATGTTTTTTTCACACATGAACGTGAAGGCCGATTTTGCTACCTGTTTCCGGGGAGCAAAGAGCGGTTTTATCGACCGGAAAGTCTTTCCTACCAGCCTTTCAGGGAGCAAAGTCTTTTCTCCCGGCCTTTCAGGGAGCAAAGTCTTTTCTCCCAGTTTCGTTTGACTTGATCGGTACAGTCACGTCTTCAAAAGCGGGAGAAAAGACTGGTAGGAACTTTCCGGTCGGTAAAACCGCTCCCCCCAAACCAGGTAGCAAAATCGGCCTCCGTTCATGTGTAAAAAAAAATATCGTGAGATCCACGGGAGCAAACGTTTTCGCTCCCTCGGTGTAGCTTGCTGCCCTCGTGACTTTCTTTCTTCCTCGTCACGTTCATCAGTCGGTTTCTGACTTTGCAGAACGTTTACCCTCTCCATTAATTTCTGGTGTACATCATCTACAAAATGTATGCATGAACAGAAAGTTTCACTTCGGAATATCTATAGAATCATACCTTTAGTAGCTGTAGGGCGATTCCGCGGGAGATGGTTTTTGACATCAATTTTTAAATCACAGTATTCGTTACTTTTTTTTATACCAATACAAAGAGAATAGTAGATTACGATACAAGTGCGCGAAGTATGTGAGGATCACATACGCGCACGTGTGTCGTATACTATTTTTTGTAACACTGTATGGAAGTTCGCACTTCGTGTACACAACACGCGGTGACGATACCCCAACCTGATTGTTTCGGACAGCTGAGGGCGTGATTGTAGTCACCACTTGTTTCGTTCTATGGCGCATAGTTACGCTCGTTTCGCTCGGATTAGCGTTAGGTAATAAACATTACCTAACAGTTTTACGACATTACTCAACAGTTTTGGATTTGTTGGGGAATCGGCCGCCTCGCGCACTGCTTACGGCGCGCGAAGTCGAACTTCCCATGCATGTGTTACAAAAAGATATAAATTTAATAATAAAAAAAAATTTTAAGAACTTAAGTTATTATTTGAATTTTTTGGCACGCTCAGATATGGTGGCGCCTGCGGACTTGATGGAAACCATTCATCGACACTCAATAATTTTTCCACAAATCGCTATTACTGGTGGTTTGAGGTTATATTTCACTGATGGATATTGAAGTTATAACATTTGTTTATTGCCTTATATTAAAAAATTAAATATTTATTATTATTTTTCTAACAATATTGATTATATAAGAAACCATTGTTGGTCAGTTGCACCCGCGATATAAAAGAAATGAAAGTTTAGTTTTCTTGAAGAAATAAATTAGTAATTTTTTGAAACTTTGTAGAAGTAAGAAGAAATAAAAGGAAAACTTGATTCAGTCGCAATAGAAGGTATGTTGTCATTTTAATTAAAATTAACGTTGACTAAAATGAGTTGCACCCGCGATCGAAACATTGGAATCGCGGGTGCAACAGTTATGACTCTTACGATTACATTGTTATTTGTCATATATTTTTCATTCATTAGGTTTTTGATAACTTCATATCTTATTTATAATTACTGATTCCTATTTAATAAGAGTTTATTGTTAATTTTTTACTTTTTTTGTGTAAATAGATCAAATGAAATGGCAGAACAACAGCAAAAGGAGACTTCTCAAAAATATAGGCGGAAACTAAAGGAAAATCCTGAACTTCTGGCAAACCATCTCCGTCGAGAAAGGGCTCGTGATGTGAAACGTAGAGAAGTTATGAAAAAAAATATGGAAGAAAATGAAGAGTTAAAAATGCTGGCTAGAATGCGTTCCAAAGAAAGAATGCGGGCGACAAGAGAACGTCGTAAAGAAGCAAAAATTGGAAGAACAAGTGTTTCATATAAGAATTCTCGTACGTTGGGAAAAGCAGTAGCAAAAGTGAAGCGTAATTTACCCGCTAGCCCTACTAAAGCGGTTGAAGTTGTAAAAAAAATTGTTGCGGAATTTCAAGTTGCTGCCAACGATCCTCCTAAAACGATGCCTTCTAAACCGATAGATGAAGTCAAAGAAAAAATTCGTAACTTTTATGAAAGGGATGATATTAGCAGACAAATGCCTGGAATAAAATATGCTAAATCAATAAAAACAAGCACGGGAGAAAAATTAAGAATCCAGAAGAGAACGATGATTATGAGCGTCCGTGAAGCTTTCGAGCTATTTCAAATAAGTTTCCCTGAAATATTAATTGGCAAGACTCTTTTTTATAATGAAAGACCTGCTTACGTTTTGCCAGTCAACGAAACTCCTCATAATGTTTGTGTATGTACAATACACTCAAATTATATTAATCTTCTCACTGCAATTTCTAAACATGTGACAGATTTTCCCAAAACACACCGAGAGCTACTAAATCAGGTATCGTGTAATATCGATAATGAAAATTGTATGTCAAATGATTGCGATGTATGCAAAAATTCCAATATTTGGAATACTACCCTAGATTCTAATCCAAATGTTGAATGGAAGACTTGGATTTTGGAGAATCAGAGACCAAAACAGATCGTAGTGAACAAACCGTTTAGGGAAGCGTTAAATGAACTACGTGAGAACACTACGAAATTCAAGCTGCATTTTTTAGTTGAAAATATCCAGTCCGAGTACTTTCAAAGTGCAAAAGAAAACTTGACCAGCGAGGAAGCCATTGTACAAATTGACTTTGCTGAAAACTATGGATTAGTTAGTCAAGACGAAATACAATCAGCTCATTGGTGTCATGGGCATGTGACGCTTTTTACGTGCTGTATTTGGACAGCTGACAAACTTCACTCAGTGGTCATAGTAAGCGATGAACTAAGCCACAGTAAATATACAGTGCATGTTTTCCTGCAGAACATTTTTCAGTACATTCAATCAATAAATAATAACATAAAATCTATAGGTATCTTCAGCGACAATTGTGCTGCTCAGTTCAAGAACCGATATGTAATTGAGAGTATGAATACTCTTAAAACAGAACACGGATTTACTCACCTTGAATGGAATTGTTTTGCTGCTTCACATGGCAAAGGTGCCGTCGATGGACTCAGAGGAAGTGTGAAAAGATCGGTGTGGACTGCTGTTAAAGCTCGGAAAGCAATTGTTAACAACGCTGAAGAATTTTATGATCTGGCTCGTCGCCTTTCTCCAAAAATTTCTTTTATATTTGTATCCCAAAAACAAATTGAAGAAGGAAAAACCATGTTAGATGATAGGTGGAAAGGACTAAAAAATATACCAGCCATTCAATCAAAACATTTTTTTCAGTTTGAGGAGGGTAAGAGCATTTGTGTTGCACGAACGTCGAAGTCTAATTTGAAAAGCAAATTAGTCTTGACAACTGCGACTAAAAAAAAACGTGGAAAAGTTACAAAAAAAGTTACGCAAAAGTTACGCGTTTCTGATGTTTACAGCGATTCTGAAGATGAACCTTAAGGCTGATAAATCGCCGACTATTCCAACAAAATAATTTATTTAAGTTACATAGGAAAGTGCTAATTACCCAATAAACACCGGTCGGTATAATAAACGTCGAAAAAGGTCATATACTCTACGTTTCTCCCCAGGACGAATGTTCCTCAGTTAAGCGTGCATTTAGCGTATTCTAGAAATGTTTAATTTATACGTATAAAACCACGAGAATTACATTACATAATATACGTATATTTAATAAATTTCTTACTCGTCATTGCGACGTATAACATTCATATTTGTTGCACGTTCAATTGATACGTATAATATTACATTCGGCAGATATCTAAAATATACCTTTATAGAAACAAATATTATACGTACTGTAACGTATTCGGCCTATAGCCGAATAGCCGAAACGTTACCATGGTATAGGCCAGTAGGCAGTACACACATACGTCCAATGTCACTGTATAGAGCAGCGCAGTAGCGCGCAAGCTAGCTCACGCATAGCAAGAACATCAGATGTGACGTCATTACGAATATAAAAGGCGACCGTCACACGGCTCATCAGCGGACTTGTGCCAAAGCGGCCTACCGTCTCACTGCGATTCTCACATTAATTCTTAGCTTCTCACACACTCATTATCATAGCAAGAGCCAAAGCGGCCACAAGTAAAAATTTAATAATTTCTTTGGATAATTCCCAAAGCGGGAATTATACCTTCGAGTAGAATCAATCAATTAAATAGTTTAGCCAAAGCGGCACTATTAAAACTCAATAATTCAGAAAAACAAGTCAAACTCAAAGTCCGGCCATTGAGCCAGCGCGCGTAATTTTAAGGAAATTAGATTAAGTAAAATCAGCATTTCATTTCATTTCATTCAATTCATTCATCAATCACGTTATTATTTTATGTTAACATTTTTATTTCTATTATCTTTTTTTGTGTTATTATTTTTGTGTTAAAACTGAAGTTCTACAGAACACAACCATTTTTGTTTAAATAAATCAAGAAATGATTTAATAATCATTTAATTTATCAGGAATCTGATCTTTGTTTCTATTTTCTTATAAACTGTTTTCTTTTAATAATTTCTTTAAATTTTCAGTCAACTTAAAATCATTAGCTAGATATCAGTATCGGTGCGTTGATCTCACCAGCAACGGTAGCTCTATAGCACCTACCTTCGTCTGGTGAGTGAGACATATCCCAGATCTGATTAAAACGGTATCGGTGAGTCAAATTCAACAGCACGGTAGCTCTATAGCACCTATCGCTGTCTGGGGAATTTGACATATCCCAGATCCGTAGGGAAGCAGCTCTGGTAGTGAAAAATCTATCCGAGTCTGCATTAGGGTAAATTAAGGGTTTTTTCAACTTTTCCCAGAGGAGCTCCAAATATCATAACCCGTGACAAAGAACTCACGCGAACTAGCATAATTTCACCAGCTTTCAGCTGGTGAAACATATGCAGAAAGTTACATTTGGCGCCCAACGTGGGGCTCCTCAAATAAAATTAAATTCATTTAATTTCATAAATTCATAGTAGATTCATTGTTAAACTTAGATTCACTTGTTTTGGGGCAATTTCAAGACTTTCAAGTCAAATTCATTTAAAATCGTTTCTTAGCTTCATTTATTCAAATCAATTTGCTTATAATATCAGAATTATAGGAAAATGGAGAATAAGGATCAGATTCCTGATAACAAGTGAAATAGCATTTCAGGAAATGGACTCTAAAGATCCATTCGCGGCGATAGCTGCTTTATTAGCAAACATAGCTGGTCAATATGACCGAATGGAGAAAAGGATCGAAGATCGGATAGATCCTTTTGTAACCAAAACAAACAACGAAGATTATTTCGAAAATAAAGTTTCGAATAAAGATAGCGAAGTAGCACGCGAAGTAAGGAAAAGATTCCAACAGAGTTCACTTCAAAGTAAAATCGAGCTAGAAAAATCAGATATCGAGTCAAGTATTTCGAAAAATAAAATCAGCTGTAAAAAGGTAACAAAAGAATCTATCCGAGGCTTCGATCCATCCAAAAATAACGATACAAACAATATTACTGACATAGAAAATGCACTCGAAAATAGCCAGATTAGCCTAATCCAACCAGCTGGTCATTGTTTGAATATTCCAGAAATTACGTCAAATCATTCTTTGCAAAAAACCGAAATAGGTTCAATAATTTTATTAAATTCTTACAGTTTCGGGAAATTATTAACAATTATCAACGGTCAGGGGGCAAATAATTTTATTCATTTCTTTCAAAATAATATAATGTTCTCGGGTACCGACGATAAATATTACGGTCCTGGCGTCAGAGGTCTTGTAAAAGTCAACCACGTCACAAGCATCATGTTGACAAACAGTATGCCTGGAATAGAGAATATTAAAGAGTTAGCTGAAGATTTAGAATTAAACTGTAGAATTGAACGTCAAAATAAAAGCCTATGCAAATTAATGCCACCCAATAATTTAAATTTAGAACTAAATAAAATTCAAACAAAAGCAAGACAAACTCGATTCAAAACAAATTTGAGTAGTACAAGGCATAAAGATAGGTATCGCATTCTGAAACTTTGTTTAATAGGAAATAAAATAATAAAACGAAATAGAAAAAAACGGACAGATAGGTCCAACACGGCGTCTAAATCGTCTAGGTTTAAGTTAGGATGAGATAGCCTTAGAAACGCGCTCAATGTGTCGGACACCATCTATAGAGAATAGTATTATTTTTTTTTTGTTTTGTTCGCTTTACCTTATTTTGAGAAAGAATGTCTCTTGCACAATGCGTCGGACACCCTCTATAAGAAAAAAAAAAAAATATTTTTTTTTTTTTACTAAAATATTTTGGATATACCGCCGTTCAGAAAAATGTATAATTTTACTTTATGTTGAGAAAAAAATAATTCTTGAATAACATGACAGGCACCCCCTGTAAGAAAAAAATACAATTTTGTTTTAATTGGTTAAAACCTTTCGAAAATCAAGGCCAATCGGTTAAAATGATTGTAATATAAAATTATCGACTTACCGGAGAAGACAGCTGTAGAAAGAAGAAGTACTTCGACAGCAACTTACAGAAGTTGTTTGGTTCACTCGACCGATTCCAATGTCATACCGTCCACGAACAATAAACAGACTGCAGATTCGACCAAACTGAAATATTAAACGACGAAGCCGATGTCAGATGGTTCGCAGAAACACTAAAACCCTTCAAAAGTTTTGACGTTTCTGACCGACACGAACTAAACGCAGAGAAAAACAAATAAATAACAAACATGGAATTAACAATTTCAATAACCGAATATGACAATTTTAATAACCGAACATAACAATTTTAATACACGGATACGACGACATCAAGCAGACGATTGAAGACAAGACATGGACAGACATCACAAAGTTTTCATCAACTTACCTGCCAGTGCATCGCCAAGCTTCATCACCGAACATCAGCTGATGAAAAGGGGGCAATGTAACGTATTCGGCCTATAGCCGAATAGCCGAAACGTTACCATGGTATAGGCCAGTAGGCAGTACACACATACGTCCAATGTCACTGTATAGAGCAGCGCAGTAGCGCGCAAGCTAGCTCACGCATAGCAAGAACATCAGATGTGACGTCATTACGAATATAAAAGGCGACCGTCACACGGCTCATCAGCGGACTTGTGCCAAAGCGGCCTACCGTCTCACTGCGATTCTCACATTAATTCTTAGCTTCTCACACACTCATTATCATAGCAAGAGCCAAAGCGGCCACAAGTAAAAATTTAATAATTTCTTTGGATAATTCCCAAAGCGGGAATTATACCTTCGAGTAGAATCAATCAATTAAATAGTTTAGCCAAAGCGGCACTATTAAAACTCAATAATTCAGAAAAACAAGTCAAACTCAAAGTCCGGCCATTGAGCCAGCGCGCGTAATTTTAAGGAAATTAGATTAAGTAAAATCAGCATTTCATTTCATTTCATTCAATTCATTCATCAATCACGTTATTATTTTATGTTAACATTTTTATTTCTATTATCTTTTTTTGTGTTATTATTTTTGTGTTAAAACTGAAGTTCTACAGAACACAACCATTTTTGTTTAAATAAATCAAGAAATGATTTAATAATCATTTAATTTATCAGGAATCTGATCTTTGTTTCTATTTTCTTATAAACTGTTTTCTTTTAATAATTTCTTTAAATTTTCAGTCAACTTAAAATCATTAGCTAGATATCAGTATCGGTGCGTTGATCTCACCAGCAACGGTAGCTCTATAGCACCTACCTTCGTCTGGTGAGTGAGACATATCCCAGATCTGATTAAAACGGTATCGGTGAGTCAAATTCAACAGCACGGTAGCTCTATAGCACCTATCGCTGTCTGGGGAATTTGACATATCCCAGATCCGTAGGGAAGCAGCTCTGGTAGTGAAAAATCTATCCGAGTCTGCATTAGGGTAAATTAAGGGTTTTTTCAACTTTTCCCAGAGGAGCTCCAAATATCATAACCCGTGACAAAGAACTCACGCGAACTAGCATAATTTCACCAGCTTTCAGCTGGTGAAACATATGCAGAAAGTTACATTTGGCGCCCAACGTGGGGCTCCTCAAATAAAATTAAATTCATTTAATTTCATAAATTCATAGTAGATTCATTGTTAAACTTAGATTCACTTGTTTTGGGGCAATTTCAAGACTTTCAAGTCAAATTCATTTAAAATCGTTTCTTAGCTTCATTTATTCAAATCAATTTGCTTATAATATCAGAATTATAGGAAAATGGAGAATAAGGATCAGATTCCTGATAACAAGTGAAATAGCATTTCAGGAAATGGACTCTAAAGATCCATTCGCGGCGATAGCTGCTTTATTAGCAAACATAGCTGGTCAATATGACCGAATGGAGAAAAGGATCGAAGATCGGATAGATCCTTTTGTAACCAAAACAAACAACGAAGATTATTTCGAAAATAAAGTTTCGAATAAAGATAGCGAAGTAGCACGCGAAGTAAGGAAAAGATTCCAACAGAGTTCACTTCAAAGTAAAATCGAGCTAGAAAAATCAGATATCGAGTCAAGTATTTCGAAAAATAAAATCAGCTGTAAAAAGGTAACAAAAGAATCTATCCGAGGCTTCGATCCATCCAAAAATAACGATACAAACAATATTACTGACATAGAAAATGCACTCGAAAATAGCCAGATTAGCCTAATCCAACCAGCTGGTCATTGTTTGAATATTCCAGAAATTACGTCAAATCATTCTTTGCAAAAAACCGAAATAGGTTCAATAATTTTATTAAATTCTTACAGTTTCGGGAAATTATTAACAATTATCAACGGTCAGGGGGCAAATAATTTTATTCATTTCTTTCAAAATAATATAATGTTCTCGGGTACCGACGATAAATATTACGGTCCTGGCGTCAGAGGTCTTGTAAAAGTCAACCACGTCACAAGCATCATGTTGACAAACAGTATGCCTGGAATAGAGAATATTAAAGAGTTAGCTGAAGATTTAGAATTAAACTGTAGAATTGAACGTCAAAATAAAAGCCTATGCAAATTAATGCCACCCAATAATTTAAATTTAGAACTAAATAAAATTCAAACAAAAGCAAGACAAACTCGATTCAAAACAAATTTGAGTAGTACAAGGCATAAAGATAGGTATCGCATTCTGAAACTTTGTTTAATAGGAAATAAAATAATAAAACGAAATAGAAAAAAACGGACAGATAGGTCCAACACGGCGTCTAAATCGTCTAGGTTTAAGTTAGGATGAGATAGCCTTAGAAACGCGCTCAATGTGTCGGACACCATCTATAGAGAATAGTATTATTTTTTTTTTGTTTTGTTCGCTTTACCTTATTTTGAGAAAGAATGTCTCTTGCACAATGCGTCGGACACCCTCTATAAGAAAAAAAAAAAAATATTTTTTTTTTTTTACTAAAATATTTTGGATATACCGCCGTTCAGAAAAATGTATAATTTTACTTTATGTTGAGAAAAAAATAATTCTTGAATAACATGACAGGCACCCCCTGTAAGAAAAAAATACAATTTTGTTTTAATTGGTTAAAACCTTTCGAAAATCAAGGCCAATCGGTTAAAATGATTGTAATATAAAATTATCGACTTACCGGAGAAGACAGCTGTAGAAAGAAGAAGTACTTCGACAGCAACTTACAGAAGTTGTTTGGTTCACTCGACCGATTCCAATGTCATACCGTCCACGAACAATAAACAGACTGCAGATTCGACCAAACTGAAATATTAAACGACGAAGCCGATGTCAGATGGTTCGCAGAAACACTAAAACCCTTCAAAAGTTTTGACGTTTCTGACCGACACGAACTAAACGCAGAGAAAAACAAATAAATAACAAACATGGAATTAACAATTTCAATAACCGAATATGACAATTTTAATAACCGAACATAACAATTTTAATACACGGATACGACGACATCAAGCAGACGATTGAAGACAAGACATGGACAGACATCACAAAGTTTTCATCAACTTACCTGCCAGTGCATCGCCAAGCTTCATCACCGAACATCAGCTGATGAAAAGGGGGCAATGTAACGTATTCGGCCTATAGCCGAATAGCCGAAACGTTACCATGGTATAGGCCAGTAGGCAGTACACACATACGTCCAATGTCACTGTATAGAGCAGCGCAGTAGCGCGCAAGCTAGCTCACGCATAGCAAGAACATCAGATGTGACGTCATTACGAATATAAAAGGCGACCGTCACACGGCTCATCAGCGGACTTGTGCCAAAGCGGCCTACCGTCTCACTGCGATTCTCACATTAATTCTTAGCTTCTCACACACTCATTATCATAGCAAGAGCCAAAGCGGCCACAAGTAAAAATTTAATAATTTCTTTGGATAATTCCCAAAGCGGGAATTATACCTTCGAGTAGAATCAATCAATTAAATAGTTTAGCCAAAGCGGCACTATTAAAACTCAATAATTCAGAAAAACAAGTCAAACTCAAAGTCCGGCCATTGAGCCAGCGCGCGTAATTTTAAGGAAATTAGATTAAGTAAAATCAGCATTTCATTTCATTTCATTCAATTCATTCATCAATCACGTTATTATTTTATGTTAACATTTTTATTTCTATTATCTTTTTTTGTGTTATTATTTTTGTGTTAAAACTGAAGTTCTACAGAACACAACCATTTTTGTTTAAATAAATCAAGAAATGATTTAATAATCATTTAATTTATCAGGAATCTGATCTTTGTTTCTATTTTCTTATAAACTGTTTTCTTTTAATAATTTCTTTAAATTTTCAGTCAACTTAAAATCATTAGCTAGATATCAGTATCGGTGCGTTGATCTCACCAGCAACGGTAGCTCTATAGCACCTACCTTCGTCTGGTGAGTGAGACATATCCCAGATCTGATTAAAACGGTATCGGTGAGTCAAATTCAACAGCACGGTAGCTCTATAGCACCTATCGCTGTCTGGGGAATTTGACATATCCCAGATCCGTAGGGAAGCAGCTCTGGTAGTGAAAAATCTATCCGAGTCTGCATTAGGGTAAATTAAGGGTTTTTTCAACTTTTCCCAGAGGAGCTCCAAATATCATAACCCGTGACAAAGAACTCACGCGAACTAGCATAATTTCACCAGCTTTCAGCTGGTGAAACATATGCAGAAAGTTACAGTACAATATCGGTCCCCTTATTCGATGTCACGAAATTATTGAACGTATGAAATCGGTCATTATATACGTTTCAAAAAATCCTCCAAATTTACGATGAATATACGATTAATACTATGGAGATCGTATTATGTAATACACGTATTTTGATACCTAATAATTCGTTGTATCGACGTGTAATACTCACCTTGATTACACGGTTCAGATACACCTATATATGCATCCTGCAGATATCTGTTTCCAGATACGAATTTTACATCTAGAATATTCGTGCCCTTATTTCATGACTATATGAAGGTATTGAATGTATGTATTTATGCGTAATAGGAATAGGACATCTTTATATCTGTGCGGATTCGAAAAAAAGGACACTCCGTAAGTATGGTTATCAATTATTTTTATTAAAAGTAACGTTATGTTATTATATTATATTTTATTATGTTATACTCTATATATATAACTAATGCACTTGTTTGTACTTATAGTACTGCAATGACTAAAAAAAATAAAAATACCGTATTCTTGGTTTAGTGCACTTGGTTTGTACTTAAGATTACTACAATGATAAAAAATAATACTCAAAAATTAGAAAATTAAAATACTGCACTCTAAGTTCAATGCACTTCGTTCGTACTCAAAATTACTATAATGATAAGGAAAAAAAAATACTGCATTTCAAGTGTCGGTCACAAACTTCCCACAACAACATATATATGGCTATCTTGGCACAGGAACAGGATATCTATTAATATTATCACAATATGTATCAGGTATCTATATACTATATATGATATATCTTCAGAGAAATATCAAAACATCGTAGAAACAATCCGAATAAAGCAAGAAAAAAAAAATTGAAAAATTTTTTCGGACCATTAAGATCAACAGAAAAAAGAGGTAGAGGTGATTTCAAGAAGAATTTGCAGAATTTCTATGCATTCTTTTTCCCCTGGCATGCGAGTCTATGCTTCGCCTGCTTCAACCAATCTTTTATTGCTGACGAGATTTGGACATCCGTAGCATCGAGGGAGTTCGCGAACCGAATTTTCACTGCCGCTGTAAGTAAAAAACACAATAGTATGGCAATTTCTTGTAAGCAGGTAATGATGTTCTAAAAACAAGCATTTTCGTATTGGTGTTATAAACAGGCTTTCGTTTAGTCGGAAAGAAGTTAAGTAGTACATTAGGATGTGTAATTTCAGAGCCACTTCCCCTACCTCGACAACCATAACTTTGAAATCACATCTAGTTTTCTTTAAGGTCTCACAAATACTTTACAATAAATACGCGGAATTGTTGCATCATTTTGAGAGTCAAGAGTAAAGTTGGAAACCAAAGCTTTACGACGAGAACTACCATATTCATTCCCCAAAAAGTGCAGGGGTTGGAAGGAAACAGATATATGTTACCAAATATCACATCATTTTGTAATTAGTAATTTAATTCATTATTTCTGTTCGAGTGTATGAAGAAGCACTCATTATTCTGACAAGTTTTACTTTCTCAGATGCACCTTCTTTCTCTCAAAACCCCTTCAAGTGAAATCAAATTTTTACACGTGTACCTGTAATTATTCTTGCGATTTCGGTGCCCCGGAACGGATTTTTGTTTTCGCGTCCTACCCAATTGAATTGCATCGCTACTGTATTTGTTAACGCAAATTTCAAAACGTTCATGACTCCTTGTCGAACATTGACGCCTCCAATCGCAGCAAGTCGATTCGTCTAACATATGCAGAAAAAAATACATTTTTCGTGAATCAATTCTGTACTCCATTTCAAATGAGAATAAGTTATGAAATAACCATGTGTATCCAGTCTAGATCATCAATGAAATTAAATAGAATTTGGCGATAATAATAAAATTCTTATCAACACGGTAAACAAGAAAAAGAATCTGAATTGCAATATGACGGAAAATGAAAAAAAAAAATCGAAAAAATTATAATTAATCGAATATTTTTCTGCCAACTTTTGGAAAATTGACATTTTCGCTGAATAGATCGGCCTGCGATGGAATTACAGTGAAACCTCCCAATAGCGGACACCTTCGGGACCGGACATCTTGTCCGCTATACAGAGGTGTCCGTTATTCTAGCTAGGGGATAAATAGCGAGGGGATTTCTAACTTGTCCCGTATAAAGAGGTGTCCGCTGTTAAGAGGTGTCCGTTAAGGGAGGTTTCACTGTACTTATAAAGTGAACGTGTGAAAGGTTCTTACGAAATAAGTTTCATAGACTTCAATTTTCAGGAGTACGTCGAAGCTTCGAAAGTCATCCAATGTTTCAATGGGCATGGTAGGAAAACCATCAGGCTTCACAGCTGTTTGAAGATTCCCTAGTTGAGCCGATCTTGCTAATTGACTAAGAGAAATGTTAATTTGCGATAGTTCGCTTTCCTGAGTAAGAAAACGTGTCATAACTTTCAACTGAAATTCTTCCTGGGGCATATGCCGGAGTCTTTGTGCGTCAGATCGAGGCGTGGACCTATTGGAAAGTCCAAACCTTTCTGTACATTGCTCACGATCGCTGTATCTGGATCTGGTTGAAGCAGAATCTGTCGAAGCAGAACTTGTCGAAGCAGAACTCGTCTTACCAGAACGCTCGGCACTTGGGATGTTTTTCGATTGACTTGGCGATTTAGTCAGATGTAAGTTGGTAATACTTCTTGATAAGGGTGAAGGTCTGGGCGAATATGTCGATTCCGAAGATTTGTTATTATGTGTAGGTTCATCTTTATTCTCCTCTAAAGTATCGTTCTTGTTTTCAGATCTGGTCAGATGCAAGTTGGTGATATTTTTTAATGAACCTGTAGGCCTGGGTGAATTCTCCGACGTCAAAGATCTATCAGTACCTATAGGTTCAGCTTCAGCTTCATCCTCAATTACTACTGTATCGTTCTCCTTATCACAATCATCACTTCTGCTCGATTGACTAGAAGATGAACTTTGGCGCTTCTTCTTTGGATACGATTGTGATTTCGTGGAACGAGATCTCTTGCTTTTGTGACTCTTGCTTTTCTCACTCTTGCTTTTGTGCTTCCGTTTCATATGTTTATCGATCGATTTATTGTTGGTTGATTTTTTTTTTGCAGCATCACATTCTGAGTCGATTTCTTGTTCACGCGGAGGCTCATCGGTAATTATTACTGCCTGATTAGCACTACCACCACTGTCGGTTGTGCTTTGCTCCAAAATTGCATTCAATTCTGCCTGAAGAGAATCATGGTTCTCTGAAAGAAGAACGATGACCGATGAAAAATATAATGAAGAATTCGGATGACGGATTATCAATACGAAAATTGGTATTAAGGAACTCAAAATGAGAGCCGTAATATAAAAACGTGCTCATCATAATTTTTTTTTTTTATATACGTATACTATATTCGTAAAGATCACATATGTATTCTCCTAGGCTACATTCAGACATCTGAAACATCATCGGTTGGCTTATAAAAAATTTGTTTTAGAATCCCCGTATGTATACGTTACGCGGAATAAATCAGAGTACAAGCAAAATAACCTCAAACACTAAGACAGCATATGAGGTATTCCATACCAACTCGACGAATGATTTTCCCTCACCATTTTTTATTTGATTCTTAATTTTTTCTACGGTTACCCCAACTCTAATACCCACTCATGAATTTTTTCTGATTTTTTTCATGAACCGTTATTTATTCATGAATTTTCAAAAGTTCAAACAGAGACACTTTTGTTTTCTTTTTTTGTTTTTTTGAAAAAAATCTCAAAACTTCTGTGTCCGAAGACGATAATCTTGACCCCCCATTCGAAAGTGGAAACTATTTTTCTTATATCTATTTCGCTGATCTGAGAGAAAAATATTCCGCTAACGGAGTGGATTTTATGGCTCCCAGAATTTTTTTGATTGAAATTCTCGAAAATAGAATCTATCTTATCTCTAATGGTTACGATCCATTATTGGAAAGATTCAATTCATCTGCCTTCAAAAAATTCTAGGAGCCATTATCCACCACGTTTACGGAATAATTTTCTCTTGAATCAGCAAGAAAAATATAAGGGAAATAATTTCCACTTTCGAATAGGGGTAAAAATGATCGTCTTCGGACACAGAATTTTTGAGATTTTTTTCAAAAAATCAAAATTTCTATGTTTGGAGTTAATAAATGTTAATAGGTAAATAACAGTTCAAGAAAAAAATCTGAAAAAATTCATGAGTGGGTGTTAGAGTTTGAGTAACCGTAGAAACAATTATGAATCAAATCAAAAATGGTGAGGGAAAATCATTGGTCGAGTTGGTATGGAATGCCTCATATGTATTTATCAGACTCGTGACTTGAAGAAGTGTTATTTTTTACTCTGTTCCTATAGACTGAACCTATGTAATATCACTCTCCAAAGTTACAGATGCGTTTTCTTCAATTCATTAGTGTATTCGCAATCCACAATGGTCTTCCAAGATGTATAACCATCAACATAATGAAAAATCTTATCAAAGTGCAGTCATTTACCTGATGATTTTAAGACGTTATGAACCTTGTACTTCGGCCATTTCTTCCCATGTGGTGAATTTTCTTTGACGAGTTTGTCAAGTTCTTCGGTAGTCTTCACCCGAGGCCAGTAACATACTGTATTCTTGTTATCCAGCCATAATACCGGTACTACAGAATACTCTTTATCCTTGCCTCGTAAAAATTCGACTATCGCATACATCTTTACGAAATCTAAAATTGCATGAATATGAATCAATTTCAATTGCAATTATTAGAGGTACCTATAGAAAATAATTATCAATATGCAAGCTGCGTGGTTTAGGTACTACAAAAATGATCGGATCAAACATACATATGTTTAAAATTTTTTTTTATATTTTAAAATTGCGATATTCATTCCCGGAAATTTATTGTAACATTACCATATTATATGGCACATCTCACGCCAAATCAACCAGCGTCGTCTGACTCTTACAAGATCGCAGATTTTATTTTCAATTCTGGTTCACGTCACATTAACTTTAGAATGGTTCCATTTTGTTTCTATATGATTGTTTTATATTTGATAGTTTTCACCATTTTAACGAATATTTTATATTTCTGAAAAATTGCAATATGTCTAAGATCGATTCTGTGACGCCATCTTTTGCTGGCTATTTTTTCAAGTACTTTTATAATTTTTAACTCAATCACTAATATTTTCAATGTTATCAAAAATATGTTCAAACCATGTAGAACACGCTAAACGAAGTTTTTTTTCACATTTTAAAAACGTTTGGCGCCTTGATTTTGGTCAATTCACAGTTTCCAGAGTAATGAAAGATGGCTTTAGCATTTAATAAATCCATCTTAGGGCTATATGACAAAAAAAAAAAAAAAATCGTTGCTGATCGATTGAGCGTGGACGCTTTGTGTCTACTTAATTCAAGTGTGCCGTACCTCTTCTAAAATAGTGTTTCACGTGTCTCAAAATTCTCTTCAACAATAATGAATCATCATATCGTATTCGAGATCTTCAATGTATTTACACACATATACATTGCCTTGACCTTTTTGTACTGACTTTATAACGCCCCGCAAGAATCTTTTGAATGTACGCTCTATTATTCGGTTTAATTATGTCAAATATTACAGAATACGAGCAATCATACGTATGAATAAAATCAAGTAGTTCGATTGGGTACTATTCAAATATATGTTAGTATTATTCTTTCTGATGTAGTAGAGGCAGAATAGCAAAACCATTTTTATGAGGTAAGCATAGACATTTATGTGATATATCGTTAACGAAGAATGTTGTAGCCTCGCGGGATCCTCTAACAAAGTATATCCCCAATTTAGACGAACGAATTGAGCTATCGTATAAATCTTTAATATACATAAAGGGTATAGCTATACGCTTGTATTCCCCTGCAATAAAGTTGATTGATTTAATGTTACAAATCCGCCTGTTCACGACGACGACGTTATCTGGTTTTTGAGTAGAAATTTTGAATTTTCTGGTGATCAGAGACTTGCATTGGAATGAATCAATATCGTTTGCTGTATATTGGATATTTTTTGGAGTATACTGAGGAATTTCAGCTTTTTTAAAACCAATAATCCGATCTGCTTCCCTCATACGGTTACAAATCTGTGACAGCGGTAGCTTCTTGGAGCGGATACGTCTTTTTAAATGCCCGAGACAGTTTTCATAAGGAAAACAACTGTATTCTTCTAGGGTTCCGTATAAAACCACGTCGTCGCAAACATGTAGCAGAGAATGTACATTGTAAACCACAAATTCTGGGCCGTACAACTCTGCAGCCTGAGAAACAAAATCTGATAACGCTTTCCTCGCAACTTCTAAATGACGAGAGGTCAGAATTTTATTATTCAAGATGAAAATAGCAGTATGCGATAACAGAAAATGAGAATACTGTTGTTTGTTCAAAGTATCATGCATTAGAACTGGACCGGTGTAAAGCAGAAATAATCTAAACTCCGTGGCTTTCCACCGATCTACATCCGTAAACCCTCGAGACTTACGACCGAAATCATTTGGAATGTAATCTCTTAACTTCCGCGACAATTTCTCCACTAAGTTTTTTACTACTAGTTTAGACAATCGAAATTTTCGTATTCCACCCAACCAACATTTCTTGATCAATCTTTTCATAATACCAAGGTATATCAAGTGCATTGGATCTAAAACAAATTGCGATACAAGCCCGACTAATTTAAGTAAAGGTGATTTATTTTCTTTGATGTGTTTGGATACTTTCTCCGAATAAAAATGTTTGTCTTTTCTTCGACCGAATGTTTGATTTGTTATCGGATAAAATAGATTGCGATTAACTTTTATCGCTTTATGTTTGCATCTTTCGCACCCGTGGAAGCTAGTATGAGAAGATAACGATTTCAGCATTGCTCTCGCGGGCGCGTCACATGAAAAGCATCTGATGTTCACACGATAACGTTGATTACTGTAAATGAAGCCCTTCTTTTGTAACGTCTCCATTTCCTCGATAAAATTCCCGAGAAAAATATCTAATGGCGCTGGTTTTTCTGTTCCACAAAAAATGGCTACAATGAATGGACGTTTATCCTCTAGAGTTGTGCTCCGTGCCAAAATGGGCCAGAACTGACTCTTGCTACTCTTAAATATCGGTAACCCGTCAATATTGCAATCTATTGATATATCAACGACGTCTTCTTGCACAGCGTTATTATTGTCAAAGTTCAATTTTCGTACAAGGCCACTTTCTACGCCAAAATAAACCATTTCTCCTGAACCCAATTTAATGATTTTTCTTGTTTTTGGCGTTCCCAGAAGTGTTCTAGCAGATTGGGGTAAAAATGGATATTTTGGTCTCATCAAATCTATCATCTGTTGCATTATTGTTTGTGTAGCATTGTTTGCATATGCTATCCTACGTAATTCATTCATGAAGACTTCATCCTCGTTCGTTAAGATTACTCCCCGAACTTGTGTAGTTTCAGGCGAGTTCGTATTAAAACTTATGACCGACTGATCACTTTCGTCGGCAATAGAATAACGTTCATTTGCGTCGATGTTCAGATGTTCGGATGAGTCGACGCCCAGGTGTTCGGATGAGTCGATGCTCTTGTCATCAGCAGAGCTCTCATGATTTCCATCCACCTCGCATTGTACATGATGATTGGGTACGTCTACTTTGGTTTCAGTCGAAAATGATTCGAGTACTGCTCGACGGTGATTACGGCGCAAATATTTACGGGTGTATACATTCTTTCTACCTAAACCAGGCATTGCGTCAAGTTCTTTAGCGGCATTCCAATTAAGATTTAATGCGATGGTATTGAGGTGTACTATCCAACGTGTAAATTGCACTTATTATATGTACAATGTCTCGTACGCGAATTCGACGATCTACAAAAAATGTATATTCATCGAGCATTAAGGCCAACACGCATTACGCGGAAGCGAAGCGCGGCGAAGGCGTCGGAAGCGCGGCGAAGGCATCAGAAGCGATCCGAAATATAAAATTATTAAGAAACGATCAAATAAAAATAAAGATGTGGACCAGGTTACAGCATCCGATAGCTCACGAAAAATTCGTTTATATTCGGATCGCTTCTGATGGCTTCGCCGCGCTTCCGATGCCTTCGCTGCACTTCCGACGCCTTCGCTGCACTTCACTTCCGATACCTTCACCGCGCTTCGCTTCGCTTCACTTCCGCGTAGTGCGCGCTGGCCTTTAGAAAAAAAAAATCGATAATCTCCCACGGTTGCATGTTCATTTTAGAATCGATAGAAAAATTTATTCCCCTCGTTTTTAAATTCATTGGTATTAAATGTTGAAACTATTTTGAAAATAAAACAAATCGAAACATTATGGAAAATCCTTTCAAGAGAACAGCTTGATGAGAAATTATTTCTATTTTTTTGTTTTTTGTATATTTTATACTATTATGTACTAAAATTAGATTGTAATGCAAATGTCGATGCAGATGTTAGCTGGCCTGCACCGTTGCAGGAAAATAGTCATTTCTGGATAATGTTTTTCAAAAGATCATCAAAAGAGTACCGCCTAGATGCGCATAGTAAACGTATCATACGTATATTATACTGCTTATACACCTAATAGTACCGCCAACTCACCAATAACGACCGATTACATGCGTATATCCGATTACATAATTTATATACGTACCGATATAAAACTTACGAAATAATGAGTTTTGAACACGGACTAACAATTGCAAGGAAATAGTCATTTCTGGATAATGTATTTCAAAGGATCATCAAAAGAGTACCGCCTAGATGCGCATAGTAAACGTATCATACGTATATTATACTGCTTATACACCTAATAGTACCGCCAACTCACCAATAACGACCGATTACATGCGTATATCCGATTACATAATTTATATACGTACCGATATAAAACTCACGAAATAATGAGTTTTGAACACGGACTAACAATTGCAAGAAAATAGTCATTTCTAGATAATGTATTTCAAAGGATCATCAAAAGAGTACCGCCTAGATGCGCATAGTAAACGTATCATACGTATATTATACTGCTTATACACCTAATACATAGTTTCGCCAACTCACCAACAACTACCGGTTACACGCGAATATAGTTCGACTACATAAAAGTATTGCATTCAGTAAGATCGCATTATCATTTCTTTATTGTAAGTGATAGAACAACGAGTCCACTATATAATATAATATAGTTATATAATATATTATGGTTATATTATATAATATAATTATATAATTATATAATAATATAATAATATAATTAATTAATATTGTTACTTACCGATGCGGAATTGATGAAATGATCAGTTTGCACAATATATGTATAACACTGCCGGTGAATTCACACTCTATACCGTTCGGCGGCGCATACGCTAATGACGGCTGGCCCGAGTTCCGGGCGAGGAGGCCCATCCCCTCCCTGCGACGCACCAACACACGTATATGCCTCAAAAGTGGGGCAGCGTCTCGCTGTGCTCCAGACAAGGTATATGCCTATGTGTTGGTATTTCTGTACAGGCAATATCAGCCCATTGGCCTGCGGGACTCTCTTCTGTCTTTCTCTCTCTCTCTTTGTTGCTAGCTATTCATTTATTATTCATCTGCTCGCTATTAGTCTATTAGTCTATTAGCCTATAGGTTATTAGTTTATTACTTTATTATTGGTCTGTATTCTTTATTTACCCGAGTAAAAATGATTTTATATAATTATATAGAATTTTATAGAATTATATAGAATTTTATAGAATTATATAGAATTTTATAGAATTATATAGAATTGTATAGAATTTTATAGAATTTTATAGAAATATATAGAAATTTATAGAATTTTATAGAATTCTATAGACTTCTATCGCGCCAATATTTCTATAGAATTATATAGAACAATTTTATGTAATTCTATAGAATTATATAAAATTATTTTTACACGGGTATTCTTCATATTTTTATCTTTATTGGCTATTTATTTATGTACATACATTATTACCATTTTGCCTTTTGCTTATTGTTTTATATTTTGCTCTTTTGACCTGTTCTGATTCATATATATTTTCTATTTCTGCCATAGGGGACTTGTCCCGTGGCATATTAAATCTAATCTAATCTCACGCTCTCGCGCTCTCAGCATTTATGATTATTTCATATTTATTATTTTCTGCTATTTATTCATATTTATTTTTCAATTTTCTACTCTCACGTGTGTAGAGGATATGAGGGCAGAACGGGCACCGTAGATTTAATGCTTGAAAACGACTAACCGTTTCAGTTTTCTGATGTTACTCACACGAAGAAAGTGCGAAAATAAGTGAAATTTTTTATGACTTTTTTTTTAATTCGATGTGAATCAGAATTTTTCCAAACATTCATTCAGATCTTTTTTTGAAAATTTGTCGAGCAAATCATTTTTTCCATTTATTGTTCGATCGAAATAATTTAAGAAAAAAATGAATTTCATCTAATTACATTTTTTTGAATAATTAATACAATCAAAAATTTTTCGAACAAATTTAATTCGATTTAAAACTTTCCAAAAAATTAATTCGATCAAATGATGAGTGAAAAACATCATTTGCGCGGCATAAGTTGCCGAAAAAAGTTCTGGACGAATGTTTGCAAAAATTCTGATTCGATTCGAATTAAACAAAAATTTTACTCACAATTGAACTCATTTTTGCATTCTCTTTGCATACCTAAGTATATGTAACGTCAGAAAACTGAAACAAGTCATTTTCATATGCCAGTTGGGATGGTGCCCGTTCGGCCCCCTTCTCCCCTATTTCGTTTAATAGTTTTATTGTTATCTGATATTCTGGATGTTAATTTTATGTGATTACATAGTTTTATTGTTTTCATTCTTATCAACCAAGTTATTCACTTCTAGTGCATCTTGTTAGTTTATCTCTTTTTCTCTATGTTGTGTTCGCACGTAACTCTGTGAATTGTTTGTACCG
This sequence comes from Tenthredo livida, assembly GCA_963992785.1. Classification (NCBI taxonomy): domain Eukaryota; kingdom Metazoa; phylum Arthropoda; class Insecta; order Hymenoptera; family Tenthredinidae; genus Tenthredo; species Tenthredo livida. The sequence goes on along the minus strand of OZ023069.1, from coordinate 24,050,829 downwards.
TGAACTATGAACATTTATTACACGAAACTGTTATCATTGGGATAAACCTATATGCTACGTATACGCGGTACGTAATAATTTCCGAAAAATCAAACAAATAATGAACGAGTCAGCATATACGTTATCGTACGATTCAATGAAAACGTGTTATATCTGTAAACTGATAAATTGAAAAGACGGAGAAATCGATAATTTTCTACACGTAGAGGAAATACGCTCATTATACGTGTATGATCATGAATTAGTAAACCATGTTCGTACCGTGAACTATGAACATTTATTACACGCATCTATTATCATTTGGATAAACCTATATGCTACCCGGGAAAAAATAGTTGTATATGAATATAAATAATCATATATGACCTTATCATTAATGATCATGAACGAAATTTGTCTCTATATGACCATATATAACCATGTATAATTGGCCAGGTCTGATCATGTCTGCTTATATATAATCAGATATGATCAGATTTAATCATTTGTTTTGGACAAATTAAAATAAAACAGTCAATTAAATTACAAAATCATAAAAAATATTTTGTTTTTATATCTTTTATTCGTCGTAATGGTCCGGAATTATGGTTATTTCTAATAATTGACTTTTTTTTGTCGATTAAAATTTTCTGACTGTTTCTTACTGGGATTCGAACCCGGGTCCTTCTGCGTATCAGTCGAAGCTTCTACCACTTTGCTACTTTACGTATTTGATAGTTGATACTTTCAGAATGTCTATATGTATTTGACACGAAAATTTATCAACCTTAACGAATGCACTTAATATTGATTATGATGATCGAACGATTCTTGAATTGTTTTTGTATTTTAGGGAATGCGAGGCAATATGACCACTCTAAATTTTTCAGCAGAAAAAATTACTAATCTGAAAATGCTGTGTATTCTATTTATTGAAAGAGATTAAACGTTTATTTTATTGACTGGAGGAATTCTATAACTTCGTGGGGCAAAACGGCTAATTTAATAATATCATAATATTCAGGTTTTTATTGTTTAAATTGTCAAAGAATATGTATGGGTATGCAGGGTGATTCAGAATTCATGACGAATCTCTTGAGGGGTTTATCCTTGTCAAAATTGGGAACGAAAGTTCCTCAGCCATTTTTCCTTGGAAATATTTTTCTCCGACAAACAATTTTTTTCTGTTTTTGTTGTTTTATTTGTCAATTTTGAAGGATCTCAAAAGTTTTTTATTCGGTGGAAGATATGGAAAAAATGTGTTATGATTCCAAGGAAAAAAATCATTTTTCGGAAAAATGGCTGAACAACTTTCGATCCCGATTTTGTCAAGGATTAACCCCTCGAGAGATTCGTCACGAATTCTGAATAACCCTGTATATTGAGGTTTCATAACAATCAGGTCTGATCAGATCTGATCATAAAGAGACCTACATCAGACCTATATAAGATTACACATGGGCTTATATCAGTCAGGTCTGATCATATCTGATTATATATAGACCATATATGATTAATAATGATAATAATATAATAATAATAATTTTCTATAATTATATATAGACCTATAAATGATTGGACATTGACTTATATCAATTATGTCTGATCATATCGTATGAAATTAGACATGATTATGCCTGTTCATGTCTGATCAGGCCTGATGCTCATGGCCGATCATGGTCTGATCACGTATCAGGCCTGATCAGAGCGACATAGTTAGAGCAGAGCGGAGGTTTTCAACCTTCCAGGCATAATCATACATGAACAGGCATGGCCATGCATGATCAGGCATGAACGTATTTATGATTAGGTCTGACGTCAGGCCTGATTATACATGAACAGGCATGATCATGTCTGACATCAGGCATAATCATACACGAACAGGCATGGCCATGCATGATCAGGCATGAACGTATTTATGATCGGGTCTGGCATCAGGCCTGAACGTATTGGGCGCTTCAGGCCTGATCATTCATGATCATGCATGATCATGTCTGGCATCAGATATGAACAGGCATGAACAGACATGATCATGTCTAATTTCAGGCCTGATCATACATGAACAGACATGATCATGTCTAATTTCAGGCCTGATCATACATGAACAGGCATGATCATGTCTGAACATTTTTTCCCGGGTACGTATACGCGGTACGTAATAATTTCCGAAAAATCAAACAAATAATAAACAAGTCAGCATATAGTTACCGTACGGTTCAATGAAGACGTGTTATATTTGTATGGTGATGAATTTAAAAAACGAATAAATCGAGTAATTCATATACGTCATAATAATACGCTCTTTATACGTGTATAATTGGAGATTAGTAAACCATGTTCATACCGTAAAATGTGCACATTGATTACACGTATCTATTTTCACTTACAGAATTCTATATTCCACGTATACAGTATACTCAACTATTCTTCATATTTGAAACGTATATTATTCATTGCTTAGAGGAGTTATCCGACTAAAAAACGTGTATTGTATACGTATCTTCCATGTTCGTCAATAAACGTAGGTCATAAACGCTTTATTATAGTGCTACGATAGATTGTTACCAAAAATCAGCTGGTAAAACGTGTATTTTCCGTATAATATACGATTGGGTGTTTATTGGGTAGTGATACAGCATCTATGATCTCATATCTTTAATTTAAAGTTACCTGAAAATGTTTATATTCACTACAGTGAGACGTGTTGCACCCGCGATAATTTTACGTTGCACCCGCGACTGAATAAAAAGTGAATAATTTATAATATTTGTTCGTTTTAAAAATTTTATTGAGGTTAATAATTAGTTTGTTTTGTATTCTTTTAAAGAATGTAAAAATAATTTAATAAATATTCCATAGTTAACAGACTTTTTTCATTCTAGCTTCATGACCTTTAATGGTGGGCCGATTTCGTTGCACCCGCGATAGCACTTTGAACCTCTCCTGTGTCTATTTATATATTTTATTAAATGTTTTCAATGTTAATTTTTGTAAAACAGATTACAATGTAATCCTGCGACCAGTCATTTCTTTAAAAAGAGTTTTTATTTTCTTAGTAAGAAGCCTTGAGTGAGTCTAAATGTTGCACCCGCGAGTACGGAATCGCCCTGTAGCTTGTTGCATAGGCTGTTTATTTGAGCTGTCGTGAAGAGAAGATTTGGCAGGAGGTTCGTAGGTGGCAAGTATTTTCTTCAGTCTTTCTTCATTCTCGGAGACCACTTTCCTTGTTTTACTGGAGCTGTCGTAAAGAGAAGATTTGTCAGGACGTTCATCGGTGGCAAGTATTTTCTTCGGTCTTTCTTCATTCGCGGAGATCACTCTCCTTGTTTCACTTGGGCTGTCGTAAAGAGAAGATTTGGCAGGACGTTCATCAGTGGCAAATATTTTCCTCACTCCTTCCCCATTCTTGGTGACCACTTTCCTTTTTTTACTTGAGCTGTCATAAAGAGAAGATCTGGCAGGAGGATCATAGGTGGCAAATATTTTCTTCAGTCTTTCTCCATTCTCGGAGGTCACTTCCTTTTTTTTACTGGGACTGTTGACAACAGAAAAATCAATTTGAGGATCCAAAGCAGCATCATCCAGGATTTCGCTCAGTTTGGCCTCATCTTTCTGTAATTTTTTCTGGCGCAATGAGTTTTGAAGTCTTTTTTCTTTTTCAATACCACTTTCATCCGAAGAAAAAGCGTGACTGTGTGTTTCAAGAGTACGCAGTTTTACTAAAGCATCTGAATATGTACCCGGAATGATATAGAATCAGATATCATAGACAAGTAAACAATGACATGATTCTTCATAAAAGCTATTCATTTGAATAATTGTTGTCTTACTTACATGCAGAACCTTTTAAACGAACATCGAAGGTTGGCCAATCGTCTGGAGCTTTACAGAGATTTTCAGTCAATAGCTGAATTCGATCGAAATCCTCTGCAGTGTATGGAGGATTTTTATATTTTGTAATACATTTACGACGATTTTCATCCCATGATACCCATCTCCATGGGACAATTTCTATAGACCTTTGTTGTCTACCTCTCAACAAGAATTGTACAGTCTGTCTTCAGAACTGTCCATACATTCAATTTTTTTTTCATAGAACCTGTTATTATACAGGGTGTCCCATTTCAAATTACAAATTAGAATATCTCTGAAATGAGGACTGTTATCGAAAAATGGTTCAGATGAGAATATCATAGTTTCGAAGCGGACACATAAAGATGATATCAGTTTGGTCGTGAGTAGTACTGCTTGTGAGAAATTAGCACGAACGTAGTTTTCATAAATAGCAACCGATATTTTTCGCGGGACAAATGTTGTACCTCACGGTAAAACGAATTCAGCCGTACATGACAAAAAGTGCCTATCGTTCAGGGATCGCGAGTTATGACTGTTCAGAACTCGGAAATTCGTCATCACCTGCTACTGTCATGATAGGTACTTTTTCAAGCGAATCGTTCGGGGTGGAAGTACGAATGTTTCAGGAGTTTATTAAATGTTCAAACACATTTCCCTGTGTCTGAATGCAAAGTTGCAGCCGAGGTTGGAAATGATGGAGTGTGGCGAGCACAGCATTGTGCTGGATGTGACGACAAGCATTTATTATTCTGTATTCCATGTCTTTCCGTGTCGTCGGTGACGGGTGGCCAAGCATACACAATGTGAAGAAAGAAAAAATAAATGCGATTGAAGAACTACACCTACCAATGACAAATTTCGGAGTTTCGAACAGTAATAACTTGCGATCCGTGAACAACAGACACTTTCATCACGTATGGCTGAATTTGTCCTACCGTGAGATACAACATTGGTCCCAAGAGAAAAATCGCTTTCCTGACGGCTGTTGATACACGCAGATTACCGTATGTTTACCGTACAAACACGGTATTGGTATAAGGATTGTCGGAAGACCGTAACAACACGTTCTTTTCGCTACATAAACACGGTATTTTTGAGCCGAAAATGAAGAAATTTTAAACGGTAGGTATCCGTAGGTGAATCTAGGAAAAAAAAGACTTGGAAAAAAAAGACCCGGAAAAAAAAGACCGGAAAAAAAAGACTTGGAAAAAAAAGACACGGAAAAAAGAGACCCCGAAAAAAAAGACTCGGAAAAAAAAGACCCGGAAATGAAAGACTCAAAATATCAAAATTATTGTTAAATTTCATTTTTTATTATTTTCGACAATTATCGCTAACTTGCCATGGATTTTAATCGTTGTAGTACAGTAATGTTCATCGATGGTGTCCCTGTGACTCACTATTTTTCCTAGCTTTTTTTCAAATCCAATTTCCTTTCTACAAATATTTTATTTGCCAATGATCAGTGGCTTACTTCGTGACTCTGCCCCAACCCGCAGCTGTCATATTCCTAACAACCTGAAGGTTCCACTGGTCACGGGCAAATAAAATATGCATAGAAGTAAACCTCGATTCCGGAAAAAATAGTGAGCCACGGGGACACCATCGATGAACATTACTGTACATGAGGTATCACATTATACAATATAATTCCGAGCTAACTGTATTTACATTCATGGTGGGATTCTTATAGATCACATTGTTCAGGTTTATTTTTGTTTTGAAAAAAGAGACCCGGCAGTTATTCTAACCTTTGGAAGTGCAATACTAGTGTCGTAACCTATTTTAACCTCCAAGGGTGCAATACTAGTGTCCTAACCCATCCTAACTTTTTGGATGCGGTAACCACCGACTGCGCGTTCCGTACTGGGTATGGTGTTGTGGTTTCGGATAAGCGACAGATCAATGGAGTCCTAACCTATTCTAACCCGCGAGGATGCGATACCAGTGTCCTAACCTATTCTAACCTTTGGAAGTGCAATACTAGTGCCCTAACCTATTCTAACCTTTGAGGGTACGATACCAGTGTCCTAACCTATTCTAACATTTGGGGGTGCGATAACCACCGACTTCGCGTTCCGTACTGGGTATAATGGTGTTGTGGTTTCGGATGAGCGACGGATCAATCAAGTCCTAAACTATTTTAGCCTCAATACAATTCTAAAAAATTCTAAAATTCTAAGGCAATTTAGCGATAATTGTCGAAAATAATGAAAAATGAAATTTAACAACAGTTTTCATATTTTGAGTCTTTTAGTTCCGGGTCTTTTTTTTCCAAGTCTTTTTTTTCCGGGTGTTTTTTTTTCCGTGTCTTTTTTTTCCAAGTCTTTTTTTTTCGATCTTTTTTTTCCGGGTCTTTTTTTTCCAAGTCTTTTTTTTCCGCCAACCTCCGTAGGTAGTACAGTATGAAGACCGAATGTTCCATGGTTACAAAATCCTTACATTCGGAAGTAATGAATGAATAGGTACTTATTTATTGTTCTGTTACGTTACATGATTATGAACTTCAACTTATAATCTATATCTTAGAAAATAATCGTAAATTAAAGATACTTAGGATTCGAAAATGAAGATCAACTATTTTGTATCAGTACTAGTGCATTTAATCCCTCATATAGGTCCTCAAAAGATCTCAATAGGATTTTCTACGTGCTAACGGTTTTCGTCCACAAAGGTTTGTATCAATAATAAATTATCACAATTTCATGGTTCACAAATTCCAAGTTTGGATATGACATGAATAATGACATGAATTCAGACGAAGGAGATATTCGATCAGATCAGGCGCGTAAAGGCCGAGGCTCACCAGCCGGCAGCGAACGGCGGCGACCGGCCGAAATCAGTGATTCACATCCAAAACACCGACCAAATCTAACTTCAAAGCCAGATTTGGTCGTTGTATTGCATGTGAACCACTGTTTTTGGCCGTTCGCTGCCGTTCGGTGCCGACTAGTGGGTTTCAGCCTCAACTAGAAATCATTCGGGGGGGGGGGGGGGGGGCACTGATAATATTGTTGCAAAATGTGGTTTGCAATGAAAATAAGTAGGTTCCCAAGAGAAATAAAGCGAATCAAAGTGAAATTATATGCGTTGAGAAAATTGGTTATGTATTCTGAATTACAAGTCTATACTGATAGCAAGCTAGAGCAAGACTGATTTGTTTTACAATAACGTTTGTTGACGCAGCAACCGAGGTTCTTATATTTTAAAAGACGTCTCTGATCATATGGGCTAGTAGATGATGTTCATATGAAATTAATAAAATAAGGGTGATTTTACCCAATGTAACAAAATCATGCACACGTGCAGTCGACTCAGTACGCAAGATAGGGGGTACGTCAACTGGTGGTGGGGTATTATTTGATTAAATAGATGAAAAATATAACTTCAAAGTCGACATTATATTTGGTTTGGGGCGGACCCGGTCCCCTCAGCCCCCCCCCCCCCCCCCCCGGCTCAGCCGATGGATTAGATCAATATTATTGACCTTTCCGTGGACGTTCTTGATCAGCACCATATATCTGTCGTCTGATGTGGAAAAAGGCCTTACCACCGATGACTCCACTCTATCTTCTTTTTGTTTACTGGGCACCCAAACCACATGGGTCCAGTTTGGTATGGACTCGCTGAGTCCATCTGAAACAAGGTCATAACAAATGGTCAAACCTCAATTCGCAACTTGTTACGTAGAGGGACTTTAGAAATCTATTTGGGGGGGGGGGGGGTATACCCGATTTGTTACCGACACCGCCTATATCTCCGAAACGGGGCTATCAATCGACTTGTCCTTGCGGCAGTCGATGTTTGACGGGTAATGGGTTCGAACTGGTACGTTTGATCGGATAAAATCGGATTTTTTTTTTTTTTTTAATCGAAAAGCGTGGGCGTGCCATTTATTTCGGCTTATATCAAAGCCTACGGATCGAAAATGCAAAATCGGCTTCCTGAGCCCGATTCTGTATGGCATTCCGAACACAACGATCCAAAAACATCTTTGGTTTCGACAACGATGAAGAAACTACATCTAATCTACGTTTTTGTGGTAATTTTCGCGATTGTCAAGGGCCGTGAGCGAAAATGGCCGCTCACGGCTGTTGATATGATGTGGTGGTTCGCAGAACGCCCGTGAGATGTCGCCGCACGCCCATTTAAGCTTCTCCTTTTACCACCGCTGTTACGTTGGTACACCTGGTACCACGTGACTGGACCCGCAGTCAGAGGTGATGTGAAGACTAACAATACGTATATTTACAATATGATACTTTTCAACGAGTTCTCCAACATCTCGGTAAGTGAAAATATATAATCAATCCGAAATTGACCATTTTGTTCATTTATTTCCGTTATTCCATCATTTTCCATGGTTTTTCAATACATATGTATACATAAAATATCATGTGAGTAGTCGTACTGCATATCATATATAATTTTATGCAACGCAAGCATGTTTTACGCGTTTTTCATGCTCGATTTCGGTACACAAAGTTGGCATTTTAGAGACAGTTGAGCGGATCTGCGAATGCGCATGCGGACAGTTCACTTTTGGCTACTTTTGAGTCCTAGGAGTTAAAAGTGGTTTCTAACGTACGCGCCGTAGCCTTCAAATCGCGTTGTTATGCGTTGCTATGCGTCTATGTCAGTCGACTTTGTGTACCGGATCGAGCATGAACTTGGAAAACATACTTTTGTTGTATAAAATATCGTGTGTACCAAGGAAGCGAAGGTCTTTGCAAATATACGCTCGGCGTTAAAAGACCTTCTTTGCCTCCTTGGTATAAAATATACTATTATATTATACGTTCCTCGCATTATACAGCTATCCATTATATACAATTATATAAAAATACATAAAATATATGGTTTATACAAACTTGCAAACAAATGACAAGTATTTGTATAAAAGAAAAAAAAAAAAACAATTTTATTGGTGAATCGGGTATGGGTAATTCATGGCTGAAAAGGAGAGCAGACTTTTGTAACAGATTTTTTTTTACACTTATTTCAAACGAATCTATAGATACTAATATTCTGCTAACCATCGTCGTAAAATATGTATAAACCATATATTTTATGTATTTTTATATAATTGTATATAATGGATAGCTGTATGATGCGAGGAACGTATAATATAAAATTATATATGATATGCAGTACAACTACTCACATGATATTTTATATATATATAGGTATTGAAAAACCATGGAAAATGATGGAATAACGGAAATGAATGAACAAAATGCTCAATTTCGGATTGATTATATATTTTCACTCACCGAGATGTTGGAAAAATCGTTGAAAAGTATTATATTGTAAATATACGTATTGTTAGTCTTCAAATCACCTCTGATTGCGGGTCGAGTCACGTGGTACCAGGTGTACCAACGTAACAGCGGTGGTAAAAGGAGAAGCTTAAATGGGCATGCGGCGACATCTCACGGGCGTTCTGCGAATCACCACATCATATCAACAGCCGTGAGCGGCCATTTTCGCTCACGGCCCTTGACAATCGCGAAAATTACCACAAGAACGTAGATTAGATGTGGTTTCTTCATCGTTGTCGAAACCAAAGATGTTTTTGGATGGTTGTGTTCGGAATGCCATACAGAATCGGGCTCAGGAAGCCGATTTTGCATTTTCGATCCGTAGGCTTTAAGATAAGTCGAAATGAATGGCACGACCACGATTTTCAATGAAAAAAAAAAAAAAAATCCGATTTCATCCGATTAAACGTACCAGTTCGAACCCATTACTCGTCAAACATCGACTGCTGCAAGGACAAGTCGATTGATAGCCCCGTTTCGGAGATATAGGCGGTGTCGGTAACAAATCGGGTATACCCCGCCCCCCTTAACAGGCTTTATTTCACACTCTGTTCACCTCGAAAATGGGATTCGTAGTATTTCCCATACCACCCAACCGATCGGAATTGAAATTTGAAGGTTACTGCATTATTTCCGCAGAAAGTCGCTAAGTATTTCGGTTTTTCAAAATTTTGGAATTTTAGTTCACAAATTCAGTTATCATCAGAAAAATCGTGAAATCATTTACAGATGTATTTATTGCGATTTTGAAATACTCAGCTACTCGACGGTGGCAAGTGACACATTTTGAGCACTATCTTATCTCATTTGATAAAAAAAATGACAGAGAACCACGATTTTGCGTCCAATAAAGAAAAAAATGAATAAATAAATTACTGACATCTTACGGAATCGACACTTTGTAGCAACATAATCACGTGGTCAAAGTGACATTCACCAAAGCCCCTCAATTGGTGATCCTCTAAATATCAAAGACACTTATATTGGAAAAAAGCTCACCGAAAATGTTTTGTCGTTAAATCGGTAGTAGGCACCACCCTTGAAAAAGTAGGTGTTGCCTCCATAGGAAAAGGCGGCATCCACGCTTTGTGGAAGACCTGGCCAAGTCGAAATCGATTCGGGATGTGATCTCTTGACCGATGACCACCGGGCAGAGTTGAATCTCCAGAACTTCGATCCCTTGTAGAAATATACATTTCCATCTCTGTTCCACACTGTAGCGGCGTCGATATTGTCAGGACTTCCGGGGAAATCGTTGCGGATTTTTCTTGGATAATGACCCTCCATTCGTCCGTTCACATAGACCCAATACTCAGCGCCCTGAGAAAAATAAATCCAGAATATGATAAGATCAATCAGTTGCGTTGATAAAGATCTCTGCTTCAATATTCATGATCAACCACATAGCTCGTAGATCTACCTTGAAGAAGTACGTCTTCCCATTTTCGTTGGTAAATGCAGCATCGATGCTGCTTGGTAGACCCTTCCACCCTGCGCTGATGAGTTTTGGATACCCAGTAGCAATTCCGTTCGCCGTTAACCTCCAGTAATACTCTCCTACAAAAGTTGATCGGATGTTGGTTAAACAACGAACACAATCGCACAACGCTTCATAATGATACTAATGGGTAGTCGACTAGCCTCTCTCTTTCTCTCCCACCTTTAAAGACGTAGACATAGCCAGCGGTTGTAAACATCGTGTCAATGTGAGAATCTTCACAGATATCTGGTTCACTGTAGATCTCTTCGTCACCATAGCTGCCTTCGCGATCATGGGTGCCCTCGTCATAATAGTTGTCTTCACGATCATAGCTGTTGTCAACGTCATTAGTGTCTTCATCACCATAGTTGTCTGGACTGTTATAGATACCTGGACTCTTATTTCTCGTTTTGGGCCCATAAAGTGCCTACGTGCATAATAAGCGCACAATCATAATATTAAGAATATTCGGGCTCAAAGTTGCATCACAGAAAATCCAGTTTAGAACTCTGTCACAAACATCGACAAACAAAAAGTGACAGCGATTGTTTTCGAGGGGACGGGATGTTTCGAAAAAAGTTGCGATATTTTAGTTGGGGATTTGGTTTATCAGAAAAAATCTTCTTCCGTCCACATCTTGTGCTTCGGGTCAATCGATGTGTGGCTGAGTATAAAATGATTCCAGCTTACCTGTATGCCTGTAATATCGTCTGTGTGCAGCTTGAAGTTGGGTTGATATGACCTGTACATGGGGGCCATAAGGGCAGATTGGATATTGCTGTGGTCAAGTCCGAGGGAATGGCCAAATTCGTGGGCTGCAACCTGGAAGAAGTTGGTGCCGTGGTAGCCGGTGACGGTCCACACTTCGGAGTCGTCGAAATGAGCGTCACCCCCGAGTCCAGGCCCTGGAGAGTAAGCATGTGCGAGTGTGTTGACTTTACCGTATGCTTGGGGTCCGTCGAAGGGATAGTTATCGCCATGATCTCCAATCTCGAATCTGATTTCGATGTCGACCTGAATAACGATGGCAATATGATCGAGGGGTGATAAATACCTACATAGATAGAAGGAGGACAATAGTGATTCGAAAACTGAGGCGTCTCTTACCTCTCCGCTTTTCAGAGAGAAGGTCAGATCGGTGTACTCGGACCATACAGACAAAGCCCTGAAAACTTCTCTGTCGACACTTGACTTATCGAGATTTCTGGGGTACTTGCTTATCCTGTACGTCAGACTGTTGGTTCTCCACTTAGTACCTGAAGAGGGAGATGAGTTTTATTCGATTGGAAATTGCGAAAGTGACAGATCTTGTTTACGTTGATGCCTGACTCATAGGCTGCATTATTTTCTTCCCGCAGTCGAGCAGCCCTGCGTTGGCATTGGTTCATTCTTTCGAACTCCATAATACGATTGGTTTACTAAGCAGACCTGCTCTGGCTGCTCGAATAAAAGAATGCAGCCCTAGTACCTACTCGAAATTCCATAACATACCGAACAACGCGTATCTCTTGGACCTGCTACTCGTGCTGGGCCTAACTCTGTCCTTGACACCACACCTAGGCAGGCTCATCAGGTAAGCTGTTTCAGCATCCAAATTACCTGTGAAATAGAAATTAAATACATCCGATTTTCCGAACAAAAATAAAAACTTCCTAGACGTATACCTCAACCACGTATGAATACAGTCCGTTATGTGGAATATGCTACATATGTAAATACTTGCCGTTTTGGCCGTTTACACTCACCGGTCACATTAATCCCTACGAAAGACTGAAACTCAGATATCGCCAACGACAACGATTCTTCCGATATTATCCCTTGGCTCGCTGGATTGACTGGCGGTAGATATCCAAACTGGGATAAGTACCCCTGGAATTTGATGGAGATTCGATTAATTCTTGTTGATCACTTTGTCAGTATTGTGAAACCTATATGAATTATGATGTAATCTTTCATCGATAGGAGTTAGGCAAACACATTCAACGGAAGTCTACAACTCTAGTCAATTATCTGTGCATCTCAGAAATCGATATAGTTGCAAAGTACAAGGGCTTTAAATCGTATTGAGTCTGCAGTATTGATAATGTCGAGAAAGTATAGAAAATTTGATACACTGGGAAATTCGTAACTATTTTCTGAAAAACTTGACGAGAATTCAGCTAATTACACGCTCGAGTTTATAATTATAGTCTACATACTTTCGAACCAAATGTTCGAAATACTCTTCGGCACATCAAGCGTCACACGGATTCGTGAATGATGGCCAATTTTCATCGTTTCTTCTCTATTCTTAGAGCTACTTACCATGGCTCCAGTTTCCGAGATGACAGGCGCAGCTTTCGCCTCGAGGGTACAATAAACAGCACAACAAGCAACCATTATTAATGATTGGGTGAGCCGCACAACACATCGTGATTTCCCTGGTCGATTTGTCATTATGACCTTCTTATTCATGAAAATTAGTTTTATTCGAATTGAACCCGTATTAGAGAGCAGCAAGAGCCTTGAATTCAGCGTACAACTATTTGCCGAATGTGGAGCTCTCCCATGCAGATTCTGACATAAAAATCAGGTGTCTATTCTTTGTCAGTGAAATTCTAATTATTTTGTAGTGATACTTCTTAACACACTGCGAAATCTAATTCTGATATTAATTGAGAATCGGCTTGGTTTTATAAATATCTCCCCCACCTATAGCAACACCAGAATTACCCTCTCCCAACGCTGCTGCTTGAAACTTATGACCAAACCACATTGAAGATCAGTGAATACCATGAGGGGAATTGCGAATAAATAATTCGGAGAAATTAACGAGGAATCATGAATTGGACAGAATACGTTAGTCATCCAGTAAACTCTTCATATCATGCAAATTGCTGATTGGTCGATGTTCGTTTCGGAACCCGCCACTTTTATGGCAACCTATAGAATCGAAGTGATGCGATAGGGATTCTCAACGAGATCGCAAATTTATTGGAAAATATGTCGGATGGCCTCGATGGGCTAGCCCTAGAACCTCCCGTTCGAATTTTTCAGGCTCGAAGAATAATATTCCATAAATTGAAAGTTAGATTGAAAAAAAAGGAAATTCAGACACAAAGAATACCCGTTCAACTGATTCTAAAATTGAACCAGTTTTGAGTTGCAGTAAGTCTCATCTATCGAAGCCCAGGTCATCAAAACCCATTAATCGGTTCTCGAGATATCAGTTAAAAAATATTTATCAACATTTTGTTTTTTCCGTACAACTCAAAAACTACTGGGCCGATCGAATCCAAATTTTATGCAGTTCTAAGCTGGAAAAAAACAGATCGATTGATGTAAGGGAGAATCGAATCCGTTAATTCGTTCTCATGATATCGTCCAATAAAAATTGATCACACACACAGACCCAGACGTCCCGATTTGAAAATGATCGGAGGTGATTTTCTCTGGATCTAAGAACACGGAAATCTGGTGAAAACTGAACTTCTCAGTTTTGGGGAAAAAAAACTAGGTAGAACTTCTTCAGTCATTTCCGAACAGTATTTTCGAAATTGCGAGCGCCTCGATTCTATGATGAAAATAAAATTATCGTAGTCGTAAGCAATTATTTACATTTTTCGGGGTTGCATGAATTATGGAAATGTACTCTCTTAGATTATGAAAAAATTGTCAGTATCTAGAAATTTGAATTCTATATGAAAGCTAGAAATTAATCATATCCTTTAAATTTCATAACAATAATTATGACAATAAGAGTTTGTTGTTTTGTCTGGTGGTTTGGTTAACCGCAATACTCATATAAACAAACTAACATGGGTACATCCATACACTCAGCAGTAGTAATGATTTATACTTTATAGTATGACAAATGATAAACCGCACGTTGGCCGCTTCAAATATCAAAAGATGACAAGAAAAATGACTAATACTTGATTAATGATACATAATACTATGAATCGTTTTCGGTACTCGGAATGTAAGCGCGATTTTCTGGAAACTGCATGTTATTGTACGATCGAGGGAAAAAGATTGTAAACTGACTTATTTATTTCATACATTATGAATAATAAACGGAACGATTCATCATTCAGTAATTAATTAAACACTCAAGAGGATTTTATACACGCTCTGATCACCTCGAAATTGCTACTCGTAGTTTCTACCAAAGCACACAACCGATCGGAATGAAACTTTGTCGATTACTGCTTTATTTCAGCAGAAGGTGGCTAAGTATTTAGTATTTTGAAAATTTTCGATTTTTTTTTATTCAACTGATTCAGTTATCATCAGAGGAATCGTAGAATTGTTCACAGGTGCACTCGATTTATTGCACTTTTGAAATACTTAGCTACTCAGCGATGACCTTTATCCATATATATACTGTAATAGTATATTGTGTACCAAGGACCTGAACTGGGCTTTTTTAGACCGAGTGTGGAGTTTGCAGTACGAGTCGGAATAAATTCATACATAACTTCTCTCAATTCATAAGCTTTTCACTCCTATCGTATAAATATATCCTAGTGTGATTCGTCGGGGAAGGTCAATATTGAAAACTTTCATTCGTTCTCGCGAGACAAACGATATTGAAGATATTGATGTCTTGCGAAAGCGAATGAAGATTTTCAATATTGACCTTCCCCGACGAATCACACTAGTATAAGATTTCGGGTCACGAATTTCTCTCAATATAAATAATACCGCGATTTTGGTCTAATAATCTGATAAATCAATAATCCGCGATCATAAACAAATCTTAGACAGTATGGATCACTGAATGTAACTAATTAACTATAACAACTACATTAGTTATTATGACTATAAATATTTTCCATATATTCTTGGAATATGATTAATATTGCAGGATTTAGTGGTATGGAAAATTCATTCTTTCGGCCAGAACATATTCCAGTACGTTAAATATACATACCTACGTGTTCTCAGTTAAACCATAAAACCGGGATCCTTGAGGTTTCAGCGGAAAACAGTCACTGATTGAACCGCGATCTTAGACACTAATTCCGAGCAAGGAAACAATACTGTTTCTTTGCGAAATGGTAGATAACTGATCCGTCAAGTTCAATATTTACTTATCCATATTCATCAAGTATATCAGTAACGGTTGAGGACAGAAGTCTGGTCTGATACCTTGATTAAAATTTTTCGAAAAAACACATATTCTCCAATGTTTGAACTGACGAATCTTGGTTTCTTATCACGTTTTTTTTTTCACCGCAACATCATCTTCTTTGTCATCGTCACGTTTTCTGCGATCACCACCACCCCAAAAGAAAGAAAAAAAATCCAGCTAACATTTCTTATAAATAGACGATATCTGCATGAAGAATTCATCAGTTCAGAATTATCTTTTCGAAGAGACTGATCAATTCAAACTACTCATATAACGATAAAAAAAACAAAAAAGTGATGAAGTTCCTCGCAGTCATCGTCTTTGTGGCTATCGTCGCCGTAATGTCTGCGAAAGGAGAAGAAGGCGTCCTCAGGCAAAGGATCGATGAACTTTCTGCATTTCATGAAAGAGAAAAGAACTTCGAGGGGTTATCTGCCAATCGAAAATTTGGTGAGTATTGACCGGAAATTCATGTCTCGAAGGATTTTCAAACGGATAATCGTGCCAAATCATAAAATGTTATTATTTTTCCACAAAATCTCGAAAATTTTTTTTGTCAATTCCGACGCTGCTCACTTTTACCGCGTGATTGTGTTGCCTCAAAGTGTCGCCTCCGTTGGACACAAAATCGTAGGTTTTCGGTGATTTCTGTATTAAATGAAATGAGATAGAGTTGAAAATCTGTGGTTTGCCACCACCAAGTAGGTGAGCGTTTCAAAATTGCAATAAATCTAGTACATCTCTGAATAATTCCACGATTTCTCTGATCATGACTGAATCTGTAAAAAGATTTCCAAAATTTGGAACAAACGAAATACGTGGCTGCTCTTTGCTGAAATGAAGCAATCATTCCCAAATTTTCATTCCGATTGGTTGTCTGGTATGAAATAAACTACGATCTGCGTTGTCGAGGTCATAGACATAGAGCATGGACTGCGCATTCCCTATACTGCCTGTGGCAACGCCAAAAGTGAGAGAGAAGGAAGCACACGCGACCGAATCTGTCTCTTTCTAAACATTTGACGTTGTTCGTTAGAGAGAAACAGATTCGGCCGAGTCCGTTTCTCTCTCTTTTTACGGACCGGGCGATTTTCGGCTCGAATGCGCAGTCCATGCTCTATGTCTATGGTCGAGGTGATCAGAGCGTGCATCACAGCCCCTTTACCCTGATTACACGTTTTATTCCAGCTGAGCTTAACGATATATCCTCCTCGACCTCTAAAAAAGCGAGCATTTGGGGTGGTCTTCACGGGATTCCAAGCTGTAAACTAGGACCGAGATGGGGTAATCCTATATGCTTCATGAAGTGCCTTTTCCGAAGACATGCAGGTGGATGGTGTAGCGGCAATACCTGCAAGTGTGTCGAATAAATATCAAGGATTAATGTTTTATTATGAGTTGTTAGAATAAAAAAAAATTGCCCTATTTCAATGCTGGCCTATTTACGTGATTCGGAACACCACATCCAGACATCTGCATTAATCTGACTAACTCCTTCTATTGATCTATTCGTTCTTCTAGCTTTTTGTCCCAATTGATTGTTATTTCCAATTGTTGTTCTGCTGATTTGCGACCTTTGTAGGCTATGATGAGTACTTGATTTACTTGTTACTTTATTAAATTTACGTTACTTTAGGCACTCATCTGTACTTCTTTATCTCTCGCCCTAGGCGACTTGCCCCATGGGCGATAATAAACTATTTTACTCTATTCTATTATTGATTCTTCGAAAGTAACCTTCAAAGATACCGATGTGCAGGACGATGGCTTCATGACGTGTTTGATTTTATGGAACGTTATAGTCGAACAAAGACCGCAGCTTAAAGAAACAATACAGAGAAAATTGAAGAAACGACCTGTTTTGTGGAAAATTGAAAAATCAGTGACTCAATATTTTTGTAAACAGTGTGAAGGAAATGGGAGAAATTCTATGTGTAAATAAATATAAAAATTATTCACCGAATTAACAATTTGCAATAAATATTTGTATTACTTACAGTTGATAAGAGAATTGTGTACGACTATGTGAAATTGAACAACATTCAAATAAATCGTTGATAAAATGAATCCGAAAGAATGAAGGTTCGTAGACGAATGAACTAGCCAAATCGCTTGAGTTTACTTTATAACGCGACTACGTTGAAAGCTTTGAATAATACATCATCGCCTTATTGTAACATTGGCTAGAAATGATTGCTATTATTGATAGTAGTGGGGTCAGATCAAATTATTCGATACCTTTTTAACTTCCCGTTTCTCTGTTATCAGACAAAAAGAAAGTCACAGTAGAACCTCGATTATCCGAACCTCTGTCATCCGAACCCTCTGTTATCCGAACCACGATCGCTTTAACCGAACCCTCTATTATCCGAACCTCAACTCGTTTTTTTTTCTTCATCTTCATGCGCGCGTTTTTCGCGTTTTATTACATAGTATATATGATGAATTCCACGCGAACCGGACAAAAAAAAAACCTTCATGTCGCGGATTTTTCTCATTTTTGCATGAGCTTTAGTACCCTCAAAATTAGAATTTTCCATGTATATAAGACATATGTAGCTATTTTTACCTATGGTGTACGAGCTCTTCTAGTTTTCGGTTGCTTACGCTCTTTGATGTCTTTGGAGGCAAATATCTCAGAAACGGTATGTCGAATGAAAAAAGTAATGGAGTAGTGATTTGTAGTATTCTTCACCCTCTTTCACCCCAGTCTATGATCTTGCCCGTGACTATCGGTAGACATGTCGACAAATCATTTTCCAATCCAAAACTCTATTTTTATCCACTTATGTCATTTTCAGGATTTTTTTCGTATTTTTTTTCGAAAAGCTCGGGAAATTTCCCATCGAATCACGTTTGTTTCGGAATGGACCACGGCTTCGTTTGGGAGCTACAATTTTATTCCGAAGGCGCATACAACAATATGACGCGGCAATGTGAGCGGACGTAAGAGTCGTTCGTTTCGCCTTCGGAAAAAAAATTGTAGCTCCCAAACGAAGCCGTAGTCCATTCCGAAACAAACATGATTCGATGGGAAATTTCCCGAGCTTTTCGAAAAAAAATACGAAAAAAATCCTAAAAATGACTTAAGTGGATAAAAATAGAGTTTTGGATTGAAAAATGATTTTTCGACATGTTTTCCGATAGTCACGGGCAAGATCATGGACTGGGGTGAAAGAGGGTGAAGAATACTACAAATCACCACCCGATTACTTTTATTCATTCGACATACCGTTTCTGAGATATTTGCCTCCAAAGACATCAAAGAGCGAAAGCAACCGAAAACTAGAAGAGCTCGTACACCATAGGTGAAAATAGCTACATATGTCTTATATACATGTCAAATTCTAATTTTGAGGGTACTAAAGCTCGTGCAAAAATGAGAAAAACAGTTTTTTTTTTGTCCGGTTCGCGTGGAATTCATCATATTTATGTGAACGAAAATTTATATGCACATCGAAGGACTGCACGCAATTACAATGTTGCAAACAAAGCGTTTGGACAAACGTGTTCAAGCTTGATTCGCCTGTCAGGGCATTAGTGAGCTCGCATATGAGTCAGTCCACGTCAAGTGGGACGGATTTACCTCAATCTTTCTGATTCTTCTGCAATTTTTTTCACATATTCTCAAGACTTCAAGTCATGTGTGTACCTCTATATTTATATTTTTGTAATTTTAAGTCGAGTATTCAGCATGAAATGAAATCAATAATTCCGCAAATTGATGGATTTGATGGATTTGAACGTATAATATGCCCCTCTATATTCTATGCATGTAAAGCAAAGGAGCCTCGGCAGTGCCGGATTTAGAGAGGTGGGGGCCCCGGGGCAACAAAAAAGCGGAGGCCCCCCCTGGTAAAAATTCCCACATAGGAACCTACCCACACGGAAGAAGTGCATCTAATAGATGTCTATTAGACAGCGCCGGATTTACAGAGGTGGGGGCCCCGGGGCGGATGGGGGTAAAAATTTCGAAAGTCCAAAACGTAACCTGACCAAAGTCTCGAATTTTGAAATGATCGAATACCAAAATAACGAGAATTGTGATTTCAAATTTTTTCATTTCCGACAGACCACTGAGTCGAATAACTGTTTCGTTGAAAGGTTATTTATCCGACATTTCGCTAATTCGACAATGTGTTTTCAGATCATTCGTACTTCGAATGAGCAGAATATAGATTATATCGAGGGCTTAGAACCAAAAGGGTGTAACCCACGAAAAACGGAGTATACTGCCATAAGGGCGTATCCCCAACTTCAAACCGGAAGATCCACGAGAGAAAAATTACGCAGCCTACGGCCAGAAGGATTCAAAAAAATATGACCGGTTAACTACCAAAAAGACGTGAGCCACGAAAAATGAAAGAAAGAGGGTTACGACCTTCTGGCTGTAAGAAGGCGATTTGAAGCCGAAAAAAACTAATCAGTGATCTGCCAGAAGAGCGTAACCCACTTTTTTTTCATTTTTCATGGATTACGTGTTTCTGGCAGTAAGGAAGCGATAGAAATTTGAAAAAAATTGACCGGTTATCTACCAGAAAGGCGTGAGCCATGAAAAATGAAAAACAGAGGGTTACGACCTTCTGGCTGTAAGAAGGCGATTTAAATCCGGAGAAAAATCATCAGTGATCTGCCGGAAGAGCGTAACCCACTTTTTATTTTTTATTTTTGCGGGCTGCGTCTTCCTGGCAGTATTGTAGTGGGCTTACGTCCTTCTGGCCGTAGGCTGCGTAATTTTTCTCTTATGGAACTTCCGTGTTCAAGTTGGGGATACGTCCTTATGGCAGTAAGGTCATCAAAAGCCGAAAAACAGTGGGTTACGACCTTTTGGTCCTAAGCCCTCGATATTAACATGAAAAGTTTATATTGGATTGGAATTGATCACTCGACATTATGATACCCATTGACTCGATTCGATCGATATCTACATCTCCCATTATGAAAAGTTTATATTTCCAAAACTAGAAATCGAAAATGGCTAATATTTCAAACAGCTAATAAACCAAACATAAATATAGAGAGAACCAAAATTCAGAAGGAGCAGAACTCATAAACGCAAAATGTAGAAAGGTCAAAATCTCGAATGATAGAATTTTCATGAGCTCCTAAGTATTAGCCTTATCCGGTAGCGTGGGAAACAGGAAATACCTGCAATAAGTGTTGCAGTACTTTCGCTATTTTGGCCCGTCTATGTTTAAGCGATTCGAGATACTGACCATTCGAGTTTTTGACCTTTCGTTTGAATGAATTCGAATTTTTAAACGGTTCTTAGATTGGCTATTCTAAAATAAAGAACAGTCCAAATTTCGTATATTTGATATTTTCGTATCAAATGAGTATCGCTCATTTTGAAATTCGAGATTTCAGCCAGTTTACGTTTTGGACTTTCAAAATTTTGACCCCCACCCGCGCGCGCGCATATTAAACGGATAGGAGTTTCACCAGTATCGGTCATCATATTTATTTCAATAAAGCAATGAGGATTGAAGATGCGAAGAAGAAATGAAAATAATATTATCTTCAACGATCTTATACATTTTTGTATTCATAAATAGAGAAAAAAAATCCATGTCGGAGTTTGTGGAGGCCCCTGTGATGTGGAGGCCCCGGGGCGGCCGCCCCGTCCGCCCCTGCCTAAATCCGGCGCTGAGCCTCGGTCTCGGCGCGCCCGCGTAGACAGTGCGCGCGACGTCCCAATAAACACCGGTTCGTATAAAAAACGTATAAAAAGGTCATATACTCTACGTTTATTCAGAGGCTGAATGTTCCTCAGTTAAACGGATAAGCAGCGTTTATTGAAAACGTTGAGTCGTGTGACGTTGCAGTTAGCTGCCGTCACAGAAGTTCCGAAATACTATCTTTTTATTAGCTATATCGCGAGAGAGAGAGATTTTCCGCCGTCTAGACCCTCGGGATACAAGTGACACACCTAGAATAAGCAATAGAGCCAGACTAATTTGAAGTGTTTTTCTGTTAATGTACCGCGAGAGAGAGAGAGAGAGAGAAGGAAAGTAAAGAAGACGACGATCCCGAGCTTCCGCAACAAAAACTTCCGCTCCAGAGATGACAACGACGGTATGACATCCGGTACAGGATCCAGTACCACGGATAGTATCGCAGCAACTACGAGGAGGGATGTCGACCTTGGTCGAATATCGGTAGGCAGTGAACAGGGCTCATCTACGGCCTCCTGCCAGCTGATGCATCTTGCCACCCAGCATCTGGCTATTGCACAGAGTACAGCCAGCTCCATCACCCGCTCTCAGGCTACCATTACCGACTCACGAGAGGGCCCGGCATAAGGACCCGTGAAGAATCGTTATCGCTGAAGGATGTATGACGTAAGAGTGAACAAGGATAGTGTCCTGCGTCCTCTGACTAGGTCAGGAAGAGGTGGAGGTCCAGAAGGAACACCTAGGCCTACCAGAAGTCCGCAGTCGGGTTATCTGATGACGGGATAACCGCTGTGGAGTACATCCCATGTGATTGGTATGACTGGGACGGTATCGCTCCGTAAGAGCCAAGGTCGCACCCTCCCGAAATCATCTCGCCGCTGAAATACCGCAGAACGGCTGATCTAACGCAACGAAGCTCAGAGACCTAACGCCTAACGTCAGGCAACAAGATGACGCCTCGAGCCGACCAGCTGACGAGCTGGTCGTTCGCAGAACGTTTTTCGCAGAACCAATCAGCTAATTGGCCGGTCCTCATAGGCTCTCGATTTTCAAATCCAGGAAGAATCGTCGAGACGTGCCGAAGTATCGCATAGACTCATCACATCTACGTTTCGCTTCGCCTAAACTAGACGTGTATTAACCTCTCTCTCGCCTATCGTTAGTCACTCCAACATAGTAATATAATCAGTCAAGTTGAGATAAGTGTTAGGAGTTTATGCTACGAGCTGCTCAACTCAAAGGTAAGGTCTTTATGATCTGCTAGAAAAGCCACAAAACTTATCTGAATTTCTATTTGTTCATTTATCGTAGATTTTCTTTGTACCGCGTGCCGCCTACGGGCCACGCTGTCGCCTATTTTGTCCGTTACAGAAATTCAGTAAAAGCTCTTCATAGTTGGCTGTAGTAATGTTGAATATTTTTTTGGCTTGATTATTTTCCGCTTATCAGTCTGATTTCTTTGCTATATTTGCTTTTGATTCACGAATATTATGTGAGAGCTTGTTCTTGCTTTAACCCTAGACGGGGCAACTTATTTTTTTCACCTTCTATCGGGCAACTGGGGTACCGGAGTACCCCAAACGTTTCCAAACGATCCAAGCCTTCCTAGTTGCGATAAGATGAGATTTGTATACGTCATTTGCTTCGTTTTCGAATAAGGAAGACGATGGTATGTATTAAAAGCCTTTTTCCTCAAGATAAAGTCGAGAAAAATTTGTTTATAGTAAAAAAAGTGCGGTGGAGAGCTAAAAATGACTTTTTGCACTCTTCCTACGTAAGCTTCAGCCGTATGCATATAAAAGGTCCTTGAGTCGTTCAACATGACTATTTTTATTCCGTACTTATCTGGTTTGCTGCCATTGTAGACCTTGAATGGACATCTTCCTCGAAATGATAAAAGCTGCTCATCTATGGTGCAATAAGAAGCTGGGGTGTAATTCTTCGTGCAATTCGAAATGAAATTTTCCCAAACTTCACGGATCGGAGCAAGTTTATCAGTTGCTCTTCGAGCAACTCTTGTGGTTTTGTCGTCGAAACGGAGCATCCTCAAGAAAAACTTGAATCTCTTTAGAGACATCGTTGCACGATACAACCCTGGTCCATAGTCGTGACTCCATAGGTCCTCTAAATTTGTTTTCGATGTCTTCTGCAAACCGGAAAAGTACATCAATCCAAAGAAAGCCATGAGTTCCGGAAGGTCCACGTCATTGTATGTGGGTGATGATACGACTTCAGTCTCAGATGAATCACGGAACCGACGAATTTCTTCGTTAGTGTGGAGCTGAACATTTTTCAGTAGCTGCTCGTCAAATAAAAGTTTCCATGATTCAAGAGGTGTTTTAGTATTCCTCGCTTCACCGATTGGACCTGGCAGGAAGGTAGACGGCGGATTCCGACGATGTTGTGAACGCTCTCGTGCTGTTGTATACCACCGGTGACCGTCTTTACCACGCATGATGCTGGGCCTTCGTCCACGGCGGGATACTCCTGTATCGCGATTCCTGGTTCTTCCTCGTTTTGATGCAGTGGGAGCTGCTTCTTCCCCTACAGCATCCTCCTCAGAATCGTCTTGATGTTGAGGTTCATTCAAAGGTTCAAATATTTCATCGTCTCCATCCACCTCTGAGTCCGAATCAGACATCATCTCTACATGATCTTCCTCTTCGTCATCTTCCGACAATATATCAACAGCCAACTCTTCGTTTTTTTCAATAAACGCCTCACTGACCGATTTAGCACTACGTAATTGGTACCGTCCAGACATATTCTGCGAAGGAAAAATATTTTTTTTACAGTTAAACCTTCACACTTTATCAAAATATGACTAAGTACATTTTATTTAGCGAACGATTATTTTAAGTACACGGATTTTACTCAATATAAGATATTTATTCACTTTTCAACCATTATTTATTCGAAAAATGCTACAAAGAATGTAAACATCTCAATACCTCATCTTATATGTGATTAATAATCAAAATAATTAATTATACAAGAACAAGTAAATTTTACTTACCGCTACAAAATATTTACGTTAAGGGGAAATTGGGGTACCGTAAGACCCCACGCGCGATTGCAGTGTTTTTCTGAGCCACATACAATGAAGCACTGCTACTATTTCAGATCTCACCCGACTCTGAGAACGTCGAAGTGAATTATAGATAGCGTCCCGACGCAGAACTGTGGTCTGATAGGTTACGGATGGACTTCAAAGTTGGCTTGGGGTACCGGGAGACCCCAGTTACCCCGTCTAGGGTTAATTCTCGCTTTCAGAATATCTTGTGCTTTGCTTATTTGCTTTCTTTGATTTAGTAGTTTATTAGTAATTAATTAAATAATATCGCATGGTGTGTCGCTTGTAATTCCAACTCCCCGAGGTTGGCTGAACGTAGTTAGTCATAGTTTTAAGTTGTTCATTTATTAATTTGCTTCATTATTATTCTATTATTCTGTTCGATCTCTATTATTCTGTTCATTCTATCTGATTCTTATGTTCTATATGATATATCTGATATATGCGATTTATTCGTGCTATATGATATTCTGATTTTCGCTATATTACGTTATGATAAGTTTGCTATCTTTAAGCAATACCTTTGATCTAATATCTCGAATATTCTAGTATAAATCCGTTGCTAATTTAGTTTATTGCGCCCCTTGGTTTCTTCCGAATTTAATTATTGAGTTCTAATATAGCATAATTATTAATTATTACCGCTAGCGTGCCGCAGTAGAAAATTTGCCGTACGCTAGTAAAGTATCTTTGGCGGGCAGCCTTTGCGCCATCTCGTGGTTCTTTTTTTAAACTTTGAGTATGCCGAAATTGGCAAGCATACGGGATAGACATGTAGAAAGCTGATTGTATTTTCAATAATTATCAAAAAATTGCACACGATGTCCGTAAAAAAATTGATGATCGGCTTTCAAGAAGTACACGGAGAGAAATTCGGTTCGCCTGCTGTGCCACGCGTGGTGGCGCTGCTGTTCCTTACTTTTGGTAGCTGATACGCACTTGTTTGGGAGAGCTGCTGCACCAAAAGTTAGAACAAGGGAGAGCAGTTATACCAAAATATGGAATAGCTGCTCGCCCGGCTGATTAGTATACAATGTGTGCCTCTTGGTACAGTAGCGCTCCCAGCTTGGACTGTACATTATACCCATGCGAGTGACGCTGCTGTACTTTAAAAAGATAGCACCTATCGGTCGCAGTATAGGTGGCGTACCAAATTTCTCTCCGGGTACAATTGGATATTCTTAGAAGAAAAAGTATTTCTAAAGGCACCAAATTATGTTCTAGTTGTCATGTTTCAAATGTACATAAAGAAATTGATGGCAATGATTCTGGGCGTATTTTTGGTACGGTATTAAGAGAAACACCAGGTCAAAATAGCACGAAAAATAATAATAATTTCTATAATGTTGTTATTGAGGTAAGTTTAGAACCTTAGCTTATAAATAACCTGAAAAAATTCAATGTTGATCAGATATGGCTGCAGCACAAACATCGAATACAACACCAGTAAAAAATATTTTTTATTATTAAAACTTTATTTGATGAATTAAACAAAAAAATTCATATATAGCTAAACTCCGACAGATCGGTAAAAAATACTATATGCAGTTGTAAAGGAAGCACAGGATTTTGTAAACATGCAGCTGCTGTCTGTATCTATGTAAATTTTGAGAATACATGTTTCAAAACGGATCAGGCAATGATATGGAATAAACCGTCAGATGAACAACTGAATAAATACAAAAAAGGTTGTCAAATAAGAAAATTGATGAATCCAGGAGTTCAATTTCCACAGCCCACAATGTATACTATCGATACTCTTGAAAATATTTCAACTCTACACCTTGCTAAAAATTATCCAATGCTTGAGATGATAAAAGCTGAAAAAAATTTTGATGATCTGAGATTAACGAGGGAAATGGAAAAACAGATAAGAGAATTGAATCTAAAAATATTTCTTGAAGAGTTGTACTATTTACAAGACTATAATAATTTCAAAACATATCATGCTTACGAATGCCATCAGTCAGATTCATTGGTTTGTCAATTTAGAATTTTAACATGTCCGTTAGATTGTATTCAGTTTTACTCTAATGTGACTGCAGATAAATTGCGACGTATCCAAATATCTATTGATTCGGTGGGTCAGTCTGGAAGTCAAGTTTGGTTCGCAGAAAGATTTATAAGAATAACATGTAGTCATCGAGCTCATCAAATTAAAACTAGAATTACAAACTTTGAAGCACTGGCTAAGCAATTTCAAAATCAAACATTTAAAGGTGCTTTGACACAGGATATGCAATATGGTATTGAAATGGAACCAACAGCTGCATCAGCCTTTGAAGACGTAACTGGATTGAAAATTCAACATGTTGGTTTGATAATATCTCCGAAGCAACCTTTCTTAGCTTGTAGTCCTGACGGTATTATCAATCATAATGGAAATCTTGAATTATTTGAAATCAAGTGTCCTAGCAGCTGTAAAGATTCAAAAATCGTAAATTATGATAAACGCGAAATTAAAGTACCATACTTAATTTTCAACAGTAATGATGAAGACACAATTAGTCTTAAAAAAGTAGATAAATATTTCACTCAAGTGCAATTATCATTGTACATACTTGCTCTAACTGCATGTCACTTTTTTGTTTACACATCAGTTGACTATGTGCACATTATTATTGAAAGAGATGAACAATTTTTAAGTGATATCGTACCGAAAATTGAAAATTTCTATTTCAAATATTTCATCTGTTTGCTGAAAATCTTAAAATAATTTATCAATGTGAATGTGATAAATTTAATCAAGCACGTTTTTATTATATTTTCATATTAAGTTATATTGTTTTATTACAGTATAAAAGATAAGAAGTTTTAATAACTTGTTAAATGCTACGTAATTTATCATCTTGAAAGAATATTACAAAAATTCTATAGTTTGTTAAATATATTTTTAAATAAAGTACAAAAATATTTTAAATTCCTGTGTTTTCCTTTTCTTATAAGTGGTTCTTTATTATTTGCCAGTACACAAGCCATGAATATAATATCATCAATATTATCCAATAATTCTATGTAAATATGCTCCAAAATCTTAAAAATTTTAATTCTTTGGATTGCTCTTTCAACATGGATTCTAACTGAAGCAATCGAGTAACCTCGAAGAACTTCATCACGAGAAAATTGTGGATTGTAAGCGAATGGCGGCATTATTAATACAGACTGGCGTCTTAGGAGTTCACTATCAATTTGTGGAAAACCCTTATCAGCTAGAATTTGATCTCCGGCTTCAATTAAATTGAGAAAACCTGAATCGTTCGATATGAATCCATCAGTAGCTTTTCCTCCACATGCTTCTGATACGAAAGTAATCATACCTGATGGACTAATAGCAATCAGAAATTTCACAGTAAAGCTTGATTTGTAAGTTGAATAAATCAGAATTCTCTGTTCGACTGTTGGTGGTGTGTCAGTACGAAGTTCAGTGCGATCAATTATTGCTCGACAGTCCGGGTAGTTACAAAAACTTTGGGGCAATGTTTCCTTAATAGCCTCTTTTGATGGCCAAAATATCCACGTTTTTGTTTTAACAATTAACGTTTTCAAAACACTTGAAAAAATGTTTAAAGCAGAAGTGGGGGATACTGTAAACAAACAGCCAATGACAGCGAAAGGTAATCCAAGTTTCATCTTCATGAGAAATATCAGAAGTCTGTTCTCAGTAGAAACTTTTTAAAAAAATGCAGGTTGACCATCTTTTCCAGGAACAATAAATTTGAGTGAAATTTTGAACACAAATAAATCTATTCCAGTGAATTTCTTCATCATTTCGTCTGTCGTTATATGTGCAAAGCCTAAAAAACCTGTATTTTTTTGAAAAGTATGAGCTTCAGCAGAACTTCCAGATGTATCATTTGATGCATTCGATGCAGTTTCTGTTGGCGTTGTCTTTTCTATAATAATGACACGTCTGTTTTCATTCAACTTTGAATTTACATAAATATTTGTTTGTGTTGATGCTTCGGTATAATTGCTCCAACAGAACATCGTATTAACATTATTACCACTATCATCAAGATTGATATCAGGTTCGGTTTGAATGCCAACATCATGTTTTTCTATAGGAATAATTAGATTGATTCCAACATTTCCATCCTGATCCGTTAAAACCTCATTCTCAGTTAAATCTATAATCATAAGTTTTATATAATCAGTAAGGTTGATTGTTTTACTTCAGAATAATTAGCTTTAGTCATATTCACTGACTATTGTCAACCTCAATTGGAGCTGTATCAACTTTTGAAGATGCAATTCTTCCTCGCCGTGCTTTCAATCTCTCAGCTCTCAAATGTGCATTGAGATTTTGTTTTTTTTTATATATTGGAGGAAATATCGTAGGGTTGTAAGACTCGTTCTGTGGATTATTGGATTTTTCTCCTTTAACAAAATGAGCACTGCAAATCCTAGAATTTTCTACGGGAAGCCACAGCTTTCCATCACTCCTGTAGATATAAAGTTAGTCATTAAATCATAATAATAATCGACAAAATATTTAGTTTAGTAAAAATATGAAATAATAATTTGTTTATGATCCTACAATCATTTCATTTTATATTCTGGGTTGACCTGAAATTGATGTAATATATTTTTTACAAAAAACCTACATAAAAGTTTAACTTTTTCTCAGCTTACTTTTTTTAAATATTTTTTTTTCGACAAAACGGCAATTATTATATTTTTTATGTATTTAATAATAATTTGATACCTGAAGAAAAAAATATTAAATACCTTTGACGACGCACTGCTACAATTCATTTTTTTTCCTCTCCAATTCGTAAGAACGTCCGGGAAAACGATAAAATTGTAGTTCTGCATTTTCACCCTCCACATTTTCACAATCCACAACACAACACTTACGTCTAGATTGTTTTTTTTCCATCTTATTTAGCAACATATCCTTATTGGAATCCATTTCTAACATATGACACTGAGGCTTCAGCGTACTCAAAGTTTAAAAAGAGAACCACGAGATGGCGCAAAGGCTGCCCGCCAAAGATACTTCACTAGCGTATAGAGTTCGTATCGCTCGGTGATACGTAGCCTGGAAAGTAGTTTAGCTTGTATTATATCGCTTCTATGGCACTAGCTAGCCAGCCGGCGTTTCTACGTTTTTTATACCGCTGCGTCGCGGTAAGACTCAATAATATAATATTCGTTGCTTTGTTAAATTCGTATTTTTCTAAGTATTATTCCAACCGTTATTTTCACCTATTATTCGTAACGATTACTCTGATAACTATCGCTCTGTAATTTAATATTTCCGAATATAGTTGAATCTCTTTGTTATCGCTGTTAAATCTGTTATCGCACTGAATATAAAACAATATACGAAATCGTAGATTTCATTGACGGAAATTATATCTGGTGTTTTATATTTTATTTAGTTAGTTAAAGCGGTGAATCCACCCCCTCTACCCTTATCTTCGTAAATCTGAACTAACCGAAGCTTCAAGGCCGTCGTTCCGGCAATGGATTAGTTTGTTGAGTATCGCTGTAATTTGTTTAGATTTCTGTGAAAACGACACTTACGTGTCTGGTGCCCAACACTATCTTAGATTTTCGTTAATTAGTAATTTTATCGAAGGAACGCCGTAGGGTGCGGAGTGTGCTCTGAAACTCCGTTACAGTCGATACGTTTAACATTACGCAATAAACAACGTTTAATACATGTGTTGTACTTGAATATTTCACCAAATGATCCGTCGCTCAAAAAAAAAATTGAGGTACCTAAAATGAATTAATTACAATATACGAGGCGTTGATCAACAACTACCAATCGCAAACAATCGTACGTTATTACAAAGTAAGAATTTGAGGATCAGAAAAATTTCGCATTATTGTTGGGGCCGGGATTCGATCCGGGGACGCTCGCATTCGCTTGTCTTACTATTCGCACGCTCTATCAACTACGCGAAACAACCTGTTGACAAAGTCAGTCACTTTCTCGTAATTGTTTTGGATTTTGCATCTGTCTCATATCAGTGATATCAGTGTTTTAATGCAGCTTCTTAACTAAACATCTGAGTTGCAAGTATGTTTTCGATTTAATTTCTTGCCTAGAGTTCCACACGTTCTCACTCGATTTGATTATATTGCACGTTTATTATTAAATCGGAAAAGACGTATAAATGACGTGTAGGTATGACACTGGCGTATAATCATCGGAAGGAATTGAACGTTTTTATAGTTTAACTAAAAATGCGCGAGGTATACGTTGATTTTTTGGTTGTCGCAGACGTTTTGAGGAAACGTACACAATACGTATATGATATGTGTAGCAGTATACGTACTTTGGAGCGTTTCATCCGCGCAATTGCACACACGTATCGTTGTCTAGTCTGATAAACGTATAAATGACGTTCAAACGACAGGTTTTGAGCAAACGTACGTAATACGTGTATAATATATGTAGCAGTATACGTACGTCAGAGCGTTTCGTACGAGCAATTGCATACACGTATCCTTGTCCAGTCTGATAAACGTACAAATGACGTTTAAACGACAGGTTTCAAGCACATGTATGATATGCGTCTATGATATGTGTAGCAGTAAACGTATACTGTAGCGTTCCGTACGCGCGATTGAATACACGTATCCTTGTCCAGTCTGATAAACGTATAAATGACGTTTAAATGATAGGTTTCCAGCAAACGTACGTAATACGTATATTATATGTGTAGCAGTATACGTACGTTAGAGCGTTTCGTACGCGCAGTTGAATACACGTATCCTTGTCCAGGCTAAGAAATGTATATATCACGTTAATTTACAACGTATTTGTTGTTTGAATTATAAATGTGTATTATAGGTATAGGAAATTATTTCTTCGTTTAAAAAACGTGATTATTGAGCGAATATTATCGGATAACTGATAAACGTGTATGATATGCGTTTTATAAAAGTATGATGATATATGGATCCCAAAAATCAACGAATAAAAGGTGTATAATACGCGTAATATACGAGCTGGTGTTTATTGGGCCCCCGTACGGATCAATCGCTTTTTAAATATAGTTTCCATCGGAGTTCCATTCTCAAACTTACAGATTTTGTAGAGAATGAATCAAGGAACATGCTCGTATTTTTTTCAGAATTTTCAAAGGTGGTAGTTATCTCGAAAATTACGTTTGAAAAATATAATTGTTATTAACAAATAGAAAATTGTTCAATACATGAATTAAAAATTCATAGCATGAAAGTGCGATTCAAGATCTGCAAAATGAGTTTTTGATGACGCCTGTACGACTGAGGGAACCGGAGATATTAACGTTTAAAGACGAACGTGATTCCAATTTTTGGTGTTTTTTTTCGAAAATTCAATCCCTTGTAGCTTCTAAGCCCTTCGAGTAAAAAAAAAATGTTTCGTTCATTTATTTTACCTAGAGAATATATAAAAAAAATCAGAAACATCGACAAATATTTTTGGCCAAATCCGTCCCGCTTGACGTGGATTGACTCATTTGTGGGTCACGGGTGCTTCCCATTATAGTCAATACAACACAACGCAAAAAAAAACTATATTTGATATAACTACTCAAGTAGTTATCACAATTTTATTTTATAGTGCTGGGTACGTGAAAAAAAAAAAAATTCAAACTGAAAAACAATAGTATTTTATGTGGCATGCACTGAGAGAAGTATCTAGTTCCCCCAACCCAAATCAGCGAGTGAAATAAAGCATCAACATTTTTTTTTTTGTGTTCAACAAACGTTTTAAAATTCAGTAGCAGTTACTGGAAATTTCGGTGAACGTGACTATACCAGCGAACTATTCCAACAGAGTTCGTCTAACTAAACCATCTTTACTAACTTATATTGGTTCGAGTGATATTGCGTTAGAGTTGAAGTAACCCTTTGTTTTTCGAGAAATCGTGTATTATGAACGAGATTATACCGGGAGATTATGTGGAAATGAAAGGCTCCAAGCGCGCGAACTTTGATTTACCTAAATCTCATTGGCCAGCAGAATAGCGCCGGGGACTCCACTCACTTCTCAGTAATATCCCTAGTTCTGTCGTCTGCTAGATTCACACAAACATAACCTATTCCTGCAACGGTCTGCCGCCATTTGTATTTGACAACCATCAGAAACAAATAGCAGACGGACTCTAGGGATATTCGTGACGAGTCTGAAATTGATGACCCTCGAAATATTCGAATAAATCAGCGCCTGCGCGTTTGGAGCCTTTCATTTCCACATAATCTCCCGGTAGAGTAGCGCTGACTGATAAGTTAGTGTTAACTCAACTCGATTTTATCGTAATGGAATTTCGCTGCGAAAAAAGAATTAATTTAGATTGTGAAAATGAATTTATTACAATGTATGATGTGTTGAGCAACACCTACTATTGTAATCGATCGCATATTGATACATAGTAAGGATTTACAGATTAGAAAAACATCGCATTATTTTGGCCGGCATTCGATCCGGGGACGCATGCATTCGCTCGCATTACTAGTCGCACGCTCTACCGACTACGCTAAACTATTTATTGTAATATGAAATCACTTTTATCTATTTATTTGGCATCTGTCTGAATGATATCAACGTTTTAATGCAGCTAAGATGTCTCAACTGAACATCTGTTTCCTTGAGTTCCAAAAGTTCTCATTGACTGTGACGCTCACAGTAAGTATGTAATAATATCTATGAAAATCTATAGATTCGTATAGGCATTTGCTGATTTCCACCACGACGTCTGGTGGTGAAACTCGGAACTCATAAGACTGGGTCAGCTGTTGCATAGCGCGCATTTATGTATGTATACATCGTACTGTAAAGTTTTTCAAACATTATTACATGCTCGTGGCTTTAAACGATAAACAACTTTACCTAGTTTCTGACACAATCTACAAACATGGAGGATACTTCAGGAGCTAAATTTTCTCCTAAACAAACAAAAAGCAAGGCCTATTGTTGCGTATACGGGTGCAACAGTAAGGCATGTGACGAGCCAACTCTTCGTTTCCATAACTTTCCGCAGGCGAATGTAAATTTCGTCAAAGTAGAAGATGCGTTTGGAAATTTGGAAAAACTTGATTGCACAAAAATGTGGCAGCTGACGTTAAAAATCGGAAAAAGTATTTTCACTTACATGCAAGTTTGTTCTTTACATTTCAAGAGGTCTGATTATATTTTGCCGGGTAAGTAAAAAAAAGCTGTATACGTTATTAATTCGATAGTTGTAAGTCCCATTGGTTAAATAGATGATTATTAAGTTCTGGTTCTGTATATTCTGGCAAGAAAAAAAACGTGTCGTCAATTTCTGTTAATTTTTCAAAGATGGTGGATCCAAACAGAGAAGATATTTAAAAAAAGTGCAGTACCCACCTGCAACCTGCCTAAAACGAACACACGGAAGAAGTCCTCGAGGGAACAGGTAAACAGGGAAAGAGGCGAGAGAACATTTCAAAGGGAAAGGCAGAAAATTGAGCTTCAAAATGAGGCTATGGCAACTGGATTAGAAGATGGAGAGAAGAATCAGCGTATTTCTGCTGTCGCAAGCCAGACTGAAGTAAATGATAATGTAGCTGTAAAGCAATTCGTGGATTTTGGTACACAGGTCAAAAGTGGAGATATTATGAAAAATTTTTGTGAACTGATTGAAAGTAACAGTGAATTGAACACCTTAACAGGAATTACAACTTTCGATCTTTTGAATATGATCATAGACATTGTGAAACTAGCGTATCCACAATACCAGTCACGCAGGAAAAATCTTCGCAGTATGATCATTATGATATTCATGAAATTGAAACATAACATGTCCTACTCAGTTCTTAGCATTTTGTTCAAGTATTTGAAAATTTCACAGTGTAGATCAACTATTATTCGCATGATTGATATCCTGAGTAACTGTTTGAGACTAGACGGGATACCTTTTCCAAGTAGAGACGAGATTTCTAAGAATATGCCCATCTGCTTCGATAATTTTTCTGATGTGAGAATCGTCCTAGATTGTACAGAAACATTTATCCAAAAACCAAAGAACCTATGTTGCCAAATAGCAACTTATTCTCACTACAAGGGGACGTATACCGTAAAGGTCATGACAGAAATCACACCTGGCGGTTTAATATCATATGTTAATAATATCAAGAAAGGTAATATCAAGAAAAAAATTAGATAATCATACGAAAACCACTCAGACTCAGATAGATCAACTGGATCAAAACTTAGGCGATATCTCGATCCAAATGGAAGCTAAGATCATGGATTGTGACAGTAAGTTAAAATTTTGCAAAATTAGCCTGTGCAATGAAATAGTTTCTAAATACGAAACATTAGAAATTAAAGGCATTGAAAATCAGAAAAACGAAAATCAAATAGTTAAAGACTTAAATAGCAACTACATAAAATTGAGCACAGAGATAGTGGCTGAGTTAAGACAGTTAGACGAAAATAAAGGCAAAACAAAACAAACAACAACAGAATTTGAAAACATAACAGAGTACCATAGGCCAGGGGGCAAACGTTATGCGTGGTTCCCGCTGAAGCCGGTATATCGAGAAAAAATAAATAAGCGATACACGGTAATCAAACATAGTTATAGTCTAGTTAAAAGAATGAATAAGTCGAACACGGATAGAGAAGTCAATAGAAGGAGGAAAAGAAATCCTAGAACGAATAGATTTAACTCAACGACCAAGGTCGGAAGATTTAAGAATTAGTGAAATTACCACTTCGGCAAACAAACACAGATGATTTAAAAGTAAAAGAATTAAATTAAGAGATAAGACTAAAGACACATTATAAGATAAAGTAGTCAAAGATTTAGATTCAGAAGTATGATGAGACTAGTGAAGTCAATAACTAGCAAAATTAGGTCACTAGGTAAGGATTAATAGGATTAGGATTAGCTAGATAATCTCTAGACCTGAGGGATGAGCATTTAAAGAGCCAAAGAATGTACAATTATTAGGCGTAACACTTTAAATATAAGAATTAGATGCTAAAATTAAATCCTAAGATCAACATCAAGCATCCATCTGGACCAAATTCGTAGTGGATATGAAAGATATGCACGTGGGCGTGACATCATGACACCGAGTGCAACGGATTGTTTGAAGAAGACGACACCAAGACCTAGAAAAGAGAAAATTTGATGAGAACCAAAATCTCATCACGATACCCAAACATAATAACACTATCGACACTTACCTGATGGACGAGGACTCAATGATATCAGGGGGCACGTGGATCAGGAACAGAATGCACTGACGGCAACGCCTGATAACAACCGAAGATACAAATTGATGTCAACCTAAAAGAAATAAGAGAAGGTCACAAATATTAAAGAAGGCCTCAGAAGATAAGGTAAACAATGCTAAAAGGAAATGACTTACCGTGGTAACTATATCCTTAGAACGTAACAAGAAGAACACAAGCCAAACATGTGGTCGTTCATCAACAAATCGAGACGTCATGTACCGGGTGTACGGATTCAGAAGCCAACAAAAAGGGGGCTACACCAATTAAGAAGGCAACTGATATAACGCTATCAAATAGGCTGAATGCACGGAACAGCCGTTGCACTAAATCAGAAGAGGGTGCAAGGCTACAGCTGAGACCATTCATCGCTCCAGAGGTACCAGACGACGTTACGGGCTTTGAGGTGACTGATCAAC
Organism: Tenthredo livida; assembly: GCA_963992785.1. Lineage (NCBI taxonomy): Eukaryota > Metazoa > Arthropoda > Insecta > Hymenoptera > Tenthredinidae > Tenthredo > Tenthredo livida. Next base: position 24,014,702 of record OZ023069.1, on the reverse strand, counting down.
TTAGACTGAAGAAATCGTGAAGACCAGAATCGGAAGTCCGGGAGGGAGTAGAAACAATGGTCCATTAATATGAATTTTTCCCGAAGGACATTGCCTTTTATACTACAAAATCCAATTAATGGAAGGGGGCAATGTAACGTATCCAATCAGCCAGACCCTAGGCCTGCTACGATTGGACGCCTAGAATCATGCTTCTGGAGAAATTCAGCGTGTCCAGAAGCGTCGCTTCTGACGTCACAGGCGACAGAAAGCGACTATATAAGCGGCTGATGAGTAGGAACATAGCGCAGTTCAGGTAAAGCACCGGTGCGACTCACTCATATCATTTCTTAGAGCGTGACCAGGGATAGTACCGGCAGGACTCGCAATAATAACTGAGCGATTTGAGGTAGAGCACCCAAACGTCTCATTTGGTATTATATCAGTCGTCTGGACTGGGTAATAAAGTAGAGTCATTTAAAATTATAGCAATTTCAGATAACACTCTGTCTTAACATTTAGAAATCTATTCCCGCTAAAATTGAAGATAGTAAACTCAGTAAAATTCTTGAGGAGGTTTAGCAAAAGCAGTACTGCTACCTAAATTCGATTCGATATTCATTTAATATTTCAAGTATGGAATTAGGAGTTATAAGTTAGATAAGCACTCTTTGTATTATTATTTATAGATTTATTGAGCATTTAAATATAGTAATTCTCACGAAGCTAATTGGATATTGCCTGACATTTTTGTATCTCTACCCTGTAAATTAGAACACCATACAAAGGCCAAATTAGAGATCAGAATAAACATCAACAGATGCGTACGGCCGCGGTCTGAGCGACCTGTATCCGAGGGCCAGTTGGTGTGATTCTGAATCTGATACGCAGGCTCGGATCTAGGATCCTGGTTCTGCAAGATAGAGATAAGTTCGCAATAGCAGGGACCACTGGCTTGGAATACCACCTGGCTCAGTGGAGGTCGGCAAAACCTTAGGTTTTGCAATATAAGAACTTCGGCGGTTGAAAGACCTGAGAAGCATTGATTAGCGTAGGATTGCATTGTAATAAATAAAAATCTGTGTTAGGTGGGTTTTTGTGTGGCATTTCCTCCCTTTTCCCCACCTCACAGTGTCGAGAAGTCCAAAATTATTTATCATTTAATTAACGGTAAAAACCAACATCTTTTAGAACCCGACGATCAGCTTGTCTCAACGATCTAATGATCCTAGACAATCAGATACGTTACAGTATATAAGATGAAGTATTCGTATGGCTGGTCCAGCTATGTGTTTGGTGAGTATAGTACGCGTACAGCTGTCTCAACCATACAGTCGAGTTGGGGTACGGTACGCGTAAAGTAAAGTGAGCTATACGCAAAGCTGGATTAGCTATAAGACCATTCACTTCACTAAATGTACAATACTGTTAGGGGAGTCTTATACAGATTTGCTGTGCAGTGATACGAACTTTTTGATAAAAACAATATGTTTTGAAGTCTTATTACCTATAGGGTATCCTTGTAATAGCAAATTATCGGCCTGCAATAGCATGTTCGTATACTGTTGAATTGGAAATAACTTAGTTTTCTTGAATGTGCCATTTGTGCATTGTGTCATTGATACAGTGTATTTCTGTATTGCGCATATGATGTTAGCAATAATTAGCAATATTATGTTGAATAATAATCAAAAATAATTTGGGTGCAAATTTATAAAGTTTAGCTTAGACAATTACTTAAGATTAATTGGCAAGGGACTTACAGAAAATATTGAGTGACAGTCCTTAGTTAGATGCGCATCTTATGGCGATCCAAGAGGAAGTGATTTGCATATTTAGATCTTCGATAAGGACGATACTTATGAGCTCCAGTCTGAGTTTATAGTTAGATGTAGTATATAGTTAGACCACACGACGCTACTTAGGGATCAGGCCTTTGTTTTGATGATGTCAGAGTATATGTGGCTCAAATTTTGAATGTCCGTGCGTCTGTTAACCGTGTTGTGAGTTGAAATGTGAATCATTTCTTTGATCAAACGTTTTCGCCAATTTTTTTCGTTGTCTATTATTCTGACGTCATCAAAATTAAAGGTGTGTCCTAGAGTTAACGAGTGGAAAGCTAATGCCGATTTTTCTGGATCGTGCGACTTGACGTCATATTTGTGATTCGACATTCGTTTTTTTAAATGTTGTGACGTTTGCCCTACATAACTTTTAGCGCAGTCTTTGCAGTCGATTTTATATACGGTGTTGATACGATCTAGAGTTGGTGTTTTCGTTTTTAGGGAGGTAAACAAGCTGTTTAAGGTGTTGGTGCTCCTATATGCGATGTTAATGTTGTGCTTGTTTAAGACATGCTTGATGTTCTGGGAGAGTCCATTGATAAACGGGATTGACGAGATGACCTTGTTGTCTTTACTTAAGTTGCTGCGGTTAACTCAATTTATGCTGTTGTAGTGTTTGTTGATTCTTTGGGCTTGAATTTGTAGAATGAGTTGGTTGGGGTATCCATTGTTTTTCAAAACGTCGCGAACAAGTTTAAGATTAGATTTCCTGAATTTTTCATGTGATACACCAATGCTTCTGTCAAATAATCCGATGGCCACTGCTTTCTTGTGTTGCATCGGATGATGCGATTCGAAATTGATGTACCTGCCAGACCAGGTGTATTTTCGGTACCAATCAGTGATAAGTTTGTTGTTGTCTTTGATGATCACTGTATCCAGAAAGCTGATCCTAGAGTCGTTCTCTACTTCATAGGTGAAATTTAACCGCGGATGGAAATTGTTGAACGCGGTGACCAGTTCTTGTACCTTGTCCTTGTGCACACATGTAATGATGTCGTCGACATATCTCTCGTAGAACGGTAATTCGAAATGAAGAGAATTTAGCGTGGACTGTTCAAGCCTCTCCATCACTATGTTTGCTACCGTAGGGCTGATGGGAGAGCCCATCGCGACGCCAAAGATCTGTTTGTAGAATCTATCTTGGTGAGAAAAATATGTGGAGTTTAGGCAAATGTCGACAGCTTTTATGAATGCATTTTTAGGAATTGAGGTGTGTTCCGCTATTTGTGTCCATATGGTCTTAATGATTGCTAGGGCTAGGTTGGTAGGGATGTTGGTGTACAGGGACGACACGTCCAAGGATATCAGTATATGATTATCTGGGATTGCTGTGGTCCTGATGTCTTTAACGAAGGACCAGGAGTCCTTGACGTGATATTTGGTCTTTCCTACTATGCTGGACAGAACGTTAGAACAGTATTTAGAAAGGTTGTATGTTGGTGAGTTAGTATTGCTGACTATTGGTCTCAGGGGAGTGTTAGTTTTATGTATTTTGGGTGGAAAATACAACTTAGGCGGCAGAGCGTTGTTGGATTTAAGACCTTTAGCTGTTGATTGTGAGATGTGTCCGCCCTTCTCCAATTCATTCACAAGGTCATTAACCTGTTTCTGAACTTTGTTTGTGAGGTCCTTGCATATGTCATACGTTTGTGAATCACCTAGTATATCCTCTACTTTTTTATCATATTCATTTTTGTTCATGATTACCGTGATATTGCCTTTGTCTGCCAGTGTTTGTAACTACATTGAAGAGAGTGGTTTTGAATTTACTCTTACAGAATGACAAAACGTAATTACAGAAAAATGCGTTGACAGACGGACTCTCTATCTTTTGATATTGGGAAGAAAGTTTTGAGCACACCGTTATGGTGGATTCACATGGACGCGGAGGCGCGGAGCGCGGTAGAGCGTAACCAATCGAGTCCCCGAAATATGTTCCGCACGTTTTCAAGCTCGTTCCGCGGAGTATCCCACACGGAAATAAAATATATGCGACATATATGTAACATATTCGTTTTTGGCCGAAAATTTAATATTTATATATTTGATATATATCTCGAATATATATCAACATAAATGTTGCGGCATATATGTCACATATATGTCGACATAGATGTCGACAATATCAAACATACATTGTTTTTGGCCGACATATATGTTGTTATATGCGACATATATGTTGCATATATTTTATTTCCGTGCGGCATAGGCTCTATTCTTTGCGGAGCAGCGTATTTCCATTGTTTACATCCAAGTGACGAGGTTATAGTAAAAAAAAATACATATAATACATTTGAAGCGCATCAATAATCCAGTTATAAATGGTAATTACACACACAAAGTCACAAATATATGTATACCATCGAATTTTTAATAATTGATGATTTATTATCGGAGGTAGTAATTTAGAAGGAACTAGCTCTGAATATAAATCAAAGTGGATCATATCAATCGAAAACTGTTTTTCTGATATACTTCAATTTGAACTGTTTATTTGCGATATTTCCTTTAAAACTGCACGGAGAGAAATTTGGTACGCCACCTATACTGCGACCGATAGGTGCTATCCTTTTTAAGGTACAGCAGCGTCACTCGCATGGGTATAATGTACAGTCCAAGCTGGGAGCGCTACTGTACCAAGAGGCACACATTGTATACTAATCGGCCGGGCGAGCAGCTATTCCATATTTTGGTATAACTGCTCTCCCTTGTTCTAACTTTTGGTGCAGCAGCTCTCCCAAACAAGTGCGTATCAGCTACCAAAAGTAAGGAACAGCAGCGCCACCACGCGTGGCACAGCAGGCGAACCGAATTTCTCTCCGTGTGCTTCCGTAATATACTTTATGTGTCTAGGCCCGAAAAACAGCGATTTTAACCTCGCTTCGATCGGTCTAAATGCGGTTTTTGGCCTAGACACATAAAATTGTATATGCCATACGCCCATGAAGTATTTTCTGACGAATTTTATCATAACTCAAATTCGTCGAAAAATACTTCATCGGCCTAGTGACATAATGAACTATTCCCTCACGTCAATACAAGTATCAGAGCAATCTCAAAAAATCGCTACAACTATTATATTTGTACTTTTCTTTCAGCCTCCTATGGCGTTTTTCCTAACAGATACAAATATTAACATCACCGTTTAATTGAGTAATTATAGGCATACCTATGTAGTCTTCTTATTGTATCATTAATCGATTATATTATTTTGGGATGGGCTAATAAAGTGCAAGTTTTGCAACGAGCAATTTGAAGTAGATACCGTACAGTTTCATGGCTGTTTTTTGGGACGAACTGACTATGTTAGGGTGGACTACGACGGAATATTGTTTTTAAGTGGGGTCATCGTTTGTTATGCATCGTTACATTACGCTATAGCTTCATGTACTCAGCCAGTATACATTCATATATTAGATATATTGTATTGAGGGTGATTCAAAAAAGACCTAAGTTCTCAGTAAGTATTGCCTCATTTTGCTAATTTCACTTAAAAGAAAGTCACCCGCAATGAGGCAGTCTCATCTTGAACCAAAATGCTCATTGAATGAGGATCTAGAGGTAGCCGGATGAGCACTTTAATTTGAGAACTTTGAAATTGCCAAAAATGGCAATATTTCAAAATTTCAACTTCAATGAGGCAGTAGTAAATATTGTCCTATAGAGCTAAAAAAATAGAATATTTATTTATTTATTTATTTATTTATTTATCACAAATATTTAGTATTCTTTTTGAGCTTTTTCCAGGGCAAGTTTGGATTGACAAGCTATGGCCTCTTCATATTACAATCAGCGAAATAAAAATCACTTATCGTGATTTAATTATCAATTTTATTTACTTAATTATCAATTCTGTCCTACAGCGTTTTTCAGGAATGTCTTAAATATAAATGCCCATATATATATATATATATATATATATATATATATATATATATATATACATATTTTTTTTAGTATTTGTTATATCAATTTCATAATAAATATTATACAATTTTTTGGTTTGACTTCAATCTTGTTTGATCATTCAAAACCAGCTTAATTCGTATTCACGTGATTTTATCACCGAATGACTTTTGTTTTTGTAACTCAGGTCATTACAATAATACTATCATCCTAAAACGTTGTGTTGTTTTTTTTAACATCCCTACATCATAAATCACCTGTATTTTTATAAAAGATTAAAAATTTATAAGTCTTATATTTTTATCGGCTGCACTGATCATACAGCTACAAACACGATTCTACGAGATCCAGACAGTATTCATGTAATATTAGTCTATTATGAATCACATTCTGAAATTGTCATATCACCACGTAATTGTTTAGAGATATCTTAGTTATTATTCAACCATTTAATTTTTATTTGTTATAATATTAAAAATAACTGCTAATCACGTCGTAATTGGCGGTTTTTGATAATTAGCTCTTTTCATAATTAGCTCTTGAAGAGATCAGATTGATAGCTGGTAGGTATATTTCAAATCATTTGTTATTCAAATTAACTTAAAATAAAATTTTTCGAGTATGGCTTAGAAATAGCAAAGTACAGGTGGTCGTAAGCACATCACGTGTAGTAAACATGGACACCAATTTTTGTGTGGAAATCTCCTCCTTTCAGCTGAAAACGTTGAAAATAAAATTATCCATAACGAAACTGACGACTATTGGACTGATGCTGACGAAGGTAATGAAGACTACGAATATGAAAGGCGAAAGAGTGTAGATGAGCTGCTGATAACGGAAATGCAAAAATATCCGGCACTTTTCGATCACCGCCTACCGATAGAAGAAAGAAGACGTGTGAAACGTGATAGCTATTGGCTCAAGATATTCAACAGCATGGGGGGTAAATAGGTTGTATAGATGCGTGTAGAATATGTTGTTCACAACAAAATGATGTTACAGGTATCATTCCGTTACAAGACCTTCCTAATAAGTGAACGAACGAACGCGACAAATACATAAAAGCCCGCAACGAAAATACAAAATATGTGCCGAGTGGATCAGCGGCCAAAAATAAGAAAATACCATCGTATAAAAACTACGCGATAATGGAATTTCTGAATGACTCAATCAGGTGCAAAGAGTTAGACTCACTCGTCCTATTATCATTCGCGGTTATTTCCAAAAAAAAATCTATAAGTGTGAATGTACGATTTCAGGACTACGTGCAACTTAGAATTCGCCAATGCACAGGAAAATTCATTAGATACATACCCAACCGGCCCTAGCACAAGTGGTTCAATTAATCGCCCAGCGAGCACCTCCACGAAAATGGACAAAAGTACCTATTCCACCTTAATTCAAATTAATTATGTCTACAGGGTATTTAAACTGTACATACACCTTCAAGCTATGATGTTTTAAATCACTGGTACGCATTACAGAAATTATTGAGAGCTAATTTTCCACAAACAACATCAGATTTGTCTATTCGCTCCGTGCACAACAGCGGTAGCGCCATAGGTGACGTTTTTGAGAATTTCATGCCCATATGATAGTCTATAGAAACAATAATATAATACATGTAAACGGATATGTATGAGTGTTAAATAAGCGATTGATTTGGCGGTTGATTGGGCATGAAGTTCTTAAAAACGTCACCTATGGCGCTACCACTGTTGTGCACGGAGCGAATATATAAATTGAATTCATCGAACATTATTGGTTTTGTGCGGAATTAAATCATTGTTGAGTGTCTACTTCAAATTTTCAAGTTTAGATTAACGATGCATTTCGTTCACTGCGGCAACCACTCTTCCTTCGATATAGCCTCTTCCACTGTCTGATGCTAATTCATGGAAACCTGCAAATAGCTTTGAATTATAATTTGAGATATGTAATAGTAATTTGATATTCTAAAAATCAGTGAATAAGTCATTTAATTAAAAATTTAAATTGATAGAGTAAATTAATATTTTAAAGGTGTACGTACCCCGTTAATGATGTCGCACCTTCATTGCACCAGTGGATTTTCCGTAAAATGATGAACTACAAACGATTGATACATAAATGCAAAGTGAACAACTATTTTCAGAAGTGCTACTGCCAGTATATCTTGGATTGCGATACTTATAGCGTTTACGACTGGGGCTACACCGAGCTACACTGGTGTAGTGTAACCATCTGTGTTTCTCTATTCCTCATAGAAAAGAAAGAGGACGAAGATAGCTACACTACACCACACGGAGAAAAAAATATCGCTCTCAGAGCTATCTAATAGATAGCTCTTCGTAGATCGCTACTGTAGCGATACGTTTTCTTATGGTAACAACACGGTATCGCTATTCCAGCTATCTCTTAGATAGCTGGAATTGCTATACCACATTTTTCAACGGCCTTTATTTAACTATATCTGATTAATTATTTTTATGAAAATCTACCTTTTAAAAGACTCAAATTCGAATACATACATAGTATTTTATGTAATGTTGGTCATTTAAACAATAATGATCGACAAAATAAATGTATCTTCAAATTTTTGAGGTTATAAAATATGTCAACGCGCAACACGACAGCGCAGCATATGCCTCTTCCAACGACGTATGTACATTCCGTATAGCTATTTTAGCTATCTAACGTATCGCTCTCAGAGCTATCTACCAGATAGCTACGGTAACGATCTAATAGATAGTCAACTGCGTATAGTTATTGTAGCGATACAGTATAGCTCTGAGAGCGATATTTTTTTCTCCGTGCAGTGTAGCTCGGTGTACCCCAGTCGAAAATGCTATTAGTGTTGTTTTGATTTGATTCATGGAATTTCTCAGCTACATAAAATTGTATTTTATCTATTTTTTATTTTTTTATTTACATTTTGTTAACACGGACTTACTGTTGCCATCATCGTTCATCATTTTTGAACACCCCTGCTTATCCTATCTTCACCCGCTATCACTTCCACAATCCAAATTCAAACTATCAACCTAATCTTCAACCGTTTCTCAATCCATACTCATACTCTTTCTGCGAATATATTTATATAACTACCATATTCGATTCCAGTAAACCTTTCTGCTAAAGTTAATGAATTATCGTAATGAACTCTTGAAAACCACAAACATCAGAGCAACTTTAAACATCTCCATTAAATTAAACCTTAATTTAATTGAGTTATTTTTTATTTGTGCCGTTTTGGCCTATCCCCTCTTAAATTGGGTTATTTATTTCATCGAATGTTACAATTTCAACGGAAAAACGTAAATCTAGTGACATTGAAGAAGCATTGCTTCAAACAATATTAACGCCAATGCCACCACCACTACCACCACCACCTGCGCCACCTGCAGCTATCGATGAAATCGACGGATTTTGTGCACGATTGGCAGGCAGCTTGCGCAGGCTGAGTCCCTACGACCGTTCTGAAGCGGAGATTGAACTGTTGGAAGTTCTTTTCCGATATGAGTTCGGATCAGAACAAGATAATAAAAAAAAGTAGAACTTGATATCGTCTGACTAATGCCGTAAGGTCATATGCGCCATAACACGTTTTTAGTTCGGATTAATCAAATCACAAATTTAAATTCAAATATAATAGCAATAACAAAATTTCTTAGATCATAGGTGCTCTTGACACGTAGCCAGTTTTTGGGTGATTATGACAATATGGCATTAGCCACGCGATATCTAATCGTTCAATAATTGTTTTTAATTCATATTTTTATCAAATAATAAGTATTTCCCATTTAATCTTTGTTAGAACGTTGATTTATTTTTTTTCGTAGTGCAATACGATCAACAAAAGAACTCATGTATTTATATAAACCGAGTGATAAAATAACATTGAACTAATAAACGTTGATGGTTGAAAATGTCCGCAACCGCGTAAAGTTAGTGTGTTGTATCCGTGTGCGAATCACGAGATTTCAAATATGGCAGAAAATAATAAAGATATAGCTATGATACAAAGATTTGACGGTAAAAATTTCCGCCAGTGGAAATTTCAAATCAAGTGTGCCTTGAAAGCTAAGGGTCTTGATAAAGTTGTGACCGGAGTTGAGGAGAAGCCCAACTCAGTAATTGGTGGTGATGCAGCAGCAGTGACAGCAGCAGCAACAGAAATAGAGAAGTGGGACCGTAAGGATGGAGCAGCAATGTGTCTATTAACACTAGCAATGGATTTTAGTCAGATAGCACTGATAGAAAATTGCTCAACAAGTAAATCAGTACTTGATAAGTTGGATTCTATCTACGAGCAAAAGTCTGCAATGCAGAAGATACTGGTGAATGAAAGATTTCACAGTTATAAGATGATAACGGAATCTATTTCTCAACATGTGGCTAACGTTGAAAACCTGGCTCATGAAGTGAGAGATACTGGAGAACCTGTGAGTGATTCAACAATTGTCATGAAAATTACTAGCACGCTTCCGGCAAAATATAGAAATATGAGGCAAGCTTGGCTCTCCATGGACGAGAACAAACAAACTATTGGTAACTTGACTGCAAGGCTAGTAGATGAAGAAGCTAATCTGGCAAAAGAAGATTCAGCAAGTGCACTGATAACGACAAATAATAATTCTAAGAAGGAGAAGCGTAAATTCTTTGATAAAAGAAGGATAGTCTGTTTTAACTGTCAAAAGTTGGGACATTTTGCAAGGGACTGTAGGAGTGAAAGAGTTCTTCCACCCGCTAATCAAAAGAAAAGTGAATCGAAGACTTTTCAAGGAAATAGTGGTTCGATAGCAGCTCAAACTAAAGAAAAAGAAGATGATTCTACTTCACAGCATTCGGCTTTTGCTATTGAAGACGTTTTTCTGTCATTGATGTCAGCTGATGGTGAAGATTCAAGCTGGATCATGGACAGTGGTGCTTCCGCACATATGCCGTATAGGCGTGACTATTTTGATACGTATGAAGTGTCAAGAGGCAGCGAGATGGCAGTGAAGCTGGGTAACAATTGTGAGCTGAAGGTAGCTGGCAAAGGATTAGTGAAAATAAAGAAGTTTCTGAATGGAAAGTGGTATGATGCTACTATCACTGATGTTCTACACCTCCCAGATCTAAGAAAAAAACCTATTCTCTGAGGAAGTTGTTACAAGTAAAGGAATGAAGGTCGTTAAACAAGGTGATCGTGAAATATTTGAAAATGATCAGTTATCGGTCTCTGCAGTGCGTGAAGATAACAAACTTTACCGTCTGTTGGTTCGCACGGAAATTAAATATGAACTAAATTTGGTTACTAATAATCGACAAAGAAGGACGACAAGACCGGGTATCGTATTGTTTACTTTATCAGAAATAAATCAGATGTGCTTGATTGTTTCAAGAATTACGTTCGAATTTTGTCAAACAAATTCGGATATAGAGTGAAAGTTCTGCATACGGATAATGGCACCGAGTATTGCAATAAAGATTTTGAGCATTATTTGAAGAATGAAGGAATTGAATTTGGGACAACAGCGACTTACACGCCTCAACAGAATGGTAGAGCGGAAAGAGACATGAGAACGATAATGGAGAGTACTCGTTCAATGCTTTATTCCAAAGATCTACCTCGATATTTGTGGGCAGAGGCGGTAAATACCGCTATTTATATCCTTAATCGAACAGTAAATACTCAGACTCCAAACTCAACACCCTATGAGGTGTGGACTGGTAAGAAGCCAACACTATTTCATGTGCGAAAATTTGGAAGTGCTGCATACATGGAGATTCCCGATCAACTTCGGACAAAGTTAGATCCGAAAAGTAAGAAGTTGATCATGGTGGGATATGAAGGCAATTCTACCAATTATCGTTTGTTTGATCGATACAAGAAGAAGATAATGGTGTCAAGAAATGTTTCATTCGACGAGACTGAAGAGATACCAGAAGAGAGACTGAAAATTGTTTCCGTCGATATTGGGAATGATAAAATTTCAGAAGAATCAGCTGTTCGAGCTGAGAATCAAGTTGTTGAAGAAGAAGAATCTACTGATGGATTACAGGATGATGTTTTCGGGGAGGAAGAAGTTAAAATTAGGGAGGACTCGATTAGGGAGGACTCTCAAGAACAAAATCATCAACCTGCGAATTTTCAAGAGCAAGATCTTCAATCTTTGAAAAAGGGACGTTATGTTTTACGTCTGCGGCCTCAGATCAGGAAACCGAGTTATGAGTTGAATGGGACAGAGTCGATTCCCGAGACTTATGAAGAAGCAATGAAAAGTGACGATTCTACGGAATGGTCAAATGCCATTGAAGAAGAACTGAATGCACTGGAGAAGAATAAGACGTGGAAGATAGAACTTCTGCCTTCGAACAAGAAACCTATAGGATCTAAATGGGTGTTCAAAATTAAACGTGCACCCAGTGGTGAAATAACTAGGTTCAAAGCTAGACTTTGTGCCAAAGGTTGTGCTCAGATAGAAGGTGTTGATTTCAAAGAAACATTTGCTCCAACAACTAGGTATGATTCTATACGTGTTTTACTTGCTATAGTAGCCAAGTTTGATTATGAGATGCTTCAATTTAATGTAAAAACAGCCTTTTTACATGGAGAACTAGAAGAAGAAATCTATATGCTACCACCCAGTGGTTTGACGTTAAAAAAGGATTTGCTTGTAGATTAGTCGAATCATTATATGGATTGAAACAAGCACCTAGATGTTGGAATGAGAAGTTTGAACATGCAATGAAATCATATGGTTTTGTACAGAGTGATTCAGAACCTTGTTTATACATAGGTACAATTCAAAATACTAAAGTTTACTTAATACTTTACGTCGATGATGGTCTTATTGTAACTGAAAATAAAGCAGTACAGTCAATATTAGTAGCAGAGCTTGAGAAGAGTTTTGAAATTAAACTCAATGAGCCTGACTGTTACGTGGGATTGGAGATTCAAAGAAATAGGTTGGAGAAGTCAATAATTATTCATCAAAGCAGCTATATAAGACAAATCATAAGTAAATTCAACATGGAGGAGGCAAAACCTAACAGTGTTCCTGCAGATCCACATACACACTTATCTACAAATGTCAGTGAACAAGAAAAAGGTAATAATATACCTTATCGAGAAGCAGTAGGATCATTAATGTTTGCCGCTATTGCCACCAGACCAGATATTTCATATGCAGTGGGAGTAGTTAGTCGTTGTCTGAATAATTATGATTATACTCATTGGAACGCGGTCAAACGAATAATCAAGTACTTAATTGCAACAAAAGATTACGGTATGAAGTACAGCAGCGATAATTCTACACTATCAGGACACACGGATGCAGATTATGCTACTGACTTAGGTACAAGAAGATCTACAACTGGATACATTTTTCATTTGAGTGGTGGACCAGTCACTTGGAAAAGTCAACGTCAAAAGAGCGTGGCACTTTCAACAACAGAAGCTGAGTACATGGCAGCTTCGGATGCAGTTAAAGAAGTCATATGGTTAAAATATGTTTATTGTCATATGTCATATGGTTAAAAAATGTTTATTGAAAGATTTTGGAATAATATCAAAGATCGCACCAACATTATACATTGACAACCAGAGTGCTATCAAGCTAGTAGGCAATCCAGAGTTACATCAGCGAACAAAGCACATAGATGTACGATATCATTTTATCAGAGAGGAGTACAAGAAAGGGGCTATCAACGTGGACTACATTCCAACTGAACTTCAACTTGCAGACATTTTAACAGAGGCTCTACCGCGAAATACCTTTCAATATCTACGCGAACTGATAAATATTAATAAAATATAGTATCATGATTGAATTCAAAGTGATGCGTTTTGTGTTTGAACAGGCAGTTAATTAGGGGGAGTGTTGAAATATTTGAATTAACATACCTGTGACGGCATCTTTATGAATTTGTGAGAAGCTCATTTTGCTATTTAGTTCATAGTATCTGTTTTGTTGTAAACATGTGTTGACAACGATTGTTGGCTCAGATCAAGGGAGGCGGCCTCCCTTTGGACGTCGGATTGTAATTTAAATAAACCCTATATTACCTAAACTGCTATTTATTTATCAAATAGCCAATAAACAGACAACGAAGAAGAAGATAGTTGATTATTAATATTATCCGACGCATTCGTGAAAAGTTAAATTTTACTGGGATTTTATCCAAATTAGTTATTAATGCGTAATTTTAATGTATGCGAACCTATATGCATAAGCTATTGGTATCAAAAGTCATTGTTTTGGGCACGATCCCACTTCCATTCTACGGCACCTTCATTATTGAAAAACTCGGTGAACGTATTTCGCACCACGCTTGCATTTCGGCTGCACCTATTGCTTCCAGTTCGATGCAGCTCGGTGAGTCCCGAACCACCTGCGACGTCGATGCGCCATCGACCGTGAGTAAAGCTACCAGTTGCCGACACCGTATCCATGAAATCAGGTGGGCAACAATTTCTTTTTATTTTCAGACGTTAAATTGTCGCTCTTCATCAGCCAATTGTGCAGACAGACACATGCTTTTATTATTCCTTCAACAGTTTCGGTGGAGCAGAGTATCGGCTTACGGAAAATTCGCCACCTTGCAACCATAATACCAAAGGCATTTTCAATGACTCTTCGTGCTCGGCTGAGACGGTAATTGAAAATACGTCGTTCTGGAGTCAAGCTGGCCCTGGGATATGGTCGCGACATGTAATTTTTTAAGGAAAAGGCTTCGTCGGTTACCATTATATAAGGCAAGGCGTCCCTATGGGGTGAAATTTTCGAGGGTGGCGGCAAGGAGAGTTGTTGAGTTTCGAAGGATTTGCCTATACTAGAATTTCTAAATACTCCACCATCACTCTGTCCACCTTGGGCACCAATGTCAACAAGTGTGAAGCAATAGTTGGCATCACACATTGCCATGAGTATTGCCATTGCTATGGTCTCCTTTATAATTGTAAAATGTAGACCCAGAATGTGGTCTCGCCTGCAAGAATCATATATGATAAGATGTAAAAGTGATTAGTTAGAATATGATATACCATGGAAGGTTTATGTTAAGTTCGAAATAGCAGTTCGTAGGTTTCCAGTATTATACATTTTAAGTAATCAAGGTGATCATAATGTTCATGACAATCAAACTGATTATTATTATCATTATTGTAATAGAAGTTGTGGAGTAGAAACACTGTTTGATCTGTGATACATCACACAGGGAATGTGTTGTCTATTGTATTTGTTTTGTGATTATGACTAATGATGTGTGGTCAATACTTTGTGTGTTTTGGGTATTTACGGCAGT
Source organism: Tenthredo livida (assembly GCA_963992785.1). NCBI lineage: Eukaryota > Metazoa > Arthropoda > Insecta > Hymenoptera > Tenthredinidae > Tenthredo > Tenthredo livida. Next base: position 23,999,700 of record OZ023069.1, on the reverse strand, counting down.
GTATTTATACATAATACACGACGTGTGAAAACAGTGTGCAGGATGTGGATTTTATGGCGGCTCAAATGGAAGACACACCCGCACAATTTGAATAATTGCGCGCAATGACTCTGCACCATGAGCTGTTTTGGGATTTAAGGATGATTGAGAGTTACATTTCAAATTTGATAATGAGTTTAATGAATTATTATTTTCGCACATCGTTATATTTTACATTACTGAGAAAAAATAGTCATTGCTCTCATGAGCCTGATTGAATGCTTTCTTCTGAGCTGCTGTCCTTGTATACCCATCTGATGGTAATGAATGTGGGCGATGTCGTTTTTATTTTGCCACTCACAAATATATACATATATTATGTATGTACTATGTAGGATTATACAGCATTCTAAATTGAATACTTATTCAATTAAAAATGGTTGGTATATCTTACCTGAATCACTACATGTTTGCCATCCATGGCCCCTATACAATTAGGAAAATTCCATTTATTTTTGGAATCTTCAGATATTTTTAACCAATTTTCGGTGGTTGGCTGCAATAAAACTTTGTCTTTCAAAGTTATCCATAAAATTTGACAGGTTTCGGCTATAATTCTTGACACCGTGGATGCTATAATACGGGAGGCATAGCTTGGGGAAATCATGCTATCTCCAGAAGCTATATACCTGAAAATTGACATCAACATACACCTCATCAGTATTCTTGGTTCGGTGATTATGAATTGAATAATGAAATATCATTCAATCATGGATGTAATGTACACACCTGAGTGTCAGTGCCAACCTCGTAGAACAAGAAATAGGTTCGCGAACAACGTGAGATTTTGCAATGTGTGGACCTCCTACTATTCCAAGGAGTGTGTCGAATTGATCAGGTCGCATTCTTAAGTAATTTGTATATTGCTTTGGGTCTGTTAATCTCATTTCACTCATCAGTTGAAATGCTCCTCGTGTCCTACGATTTTCACAGAGAAAAATGTCTCGTACCCACAGGTTCCTCGGATTATTCAGTCCAGTTCTTTTTTATTGATTGAAGATATAAATAGTATAATGCTAGCAGTTTCTTGCGTCGATTGCAGTTGTACACATAGCATTGTCCATTTTATTCATCATGTGCATTCATTTCGTGTAAAATTGTATATCATGTAAAATTGGTTGAATAAATTTGTATAAACGATAAAATAAATTCAATTACAAGATTAAGGATGAATGAATATGTTGAGGAAAGTTTTGGTTGGGTGTGACAGAAAGCAATACAATATCGGGTTTGAGAACTATATCAGCTTTATTTTTGAACTCAGCACAACGGTGCTTGCTTATAGACTAACTCTTATTACTAATGGATACATGGATACCAAACTATGTTTTCCCCACTCTATCTACTTGTTTTCTTTTGGTTGACCGCTTAATCGGTCATCTATTTAAACAGTATTAAAGTCGCTCATATAATCTCAACACTCCCTCTCGACTTTTACTGTAGCTGTATGATCTATTACACTAGTACATTCCATAACAAATTCTGAAACCTTGGAATTTTGTATTAACTAGCGCTTTTGTTAATGTATCTGCTAATTGGTTGTTTGTTGGAATATATTGCACGTCAATTTCTTCACTTTTTTGTTTCTCACATGTAAAGAAATACTGTACCTCAATGTGCTTAGTGCTTTTTATCGATTCTGGAGTTTTAACTATCGTTATCGCTCGCTGATTGTCACAATACAATACAGTTTTTTGTTTTTGTTTACAATACACATCCCCTAATAACCGTTTCAGCCAAATTACTTCTTTTGTGACTGAGCAGAGAGCAATAAATTCTGCTTCAGTCGTAGATGTTGCGGTTATACTTTGTTTCTTTGAGCTCCAACTAACTGGACCTGAATTTAGAAAACATACCCATCCTGTCGTGCTCCTTCTATCATTTATGTCTCCCGCAAAATCTGCATCGCTATAGGCACTTAGTATTGTTTTTTCTGAACCCAAATCGTAAGTGATTCCATAATTAGACGTACCCTTTAAATATTTAAAAACTCTTTGTACCCCATGCCAATGTTCAATCATTGGGTTCTCTAAGAATCTACTCAAAACCCCGACGATATAACAGATATCAGGTCTTGTAGTTATCATAAGGTACATCAAGGATCCTATGGCTTGCCTATAAGGAAAAACATTTCTATCCTTTGAGTTCTCAGTATTTTTAGTAAACTTGGTTCCTGGATCGGCAGGAGTGGAGACAGGTGAGCAATTTTCATGATTGTATCTTTTCAATATTTCATTTGTATAACTTTGCTGGTGTATTTTCATTTTTCCGTCGTCTCCACTTCTCTCAATCTGTAGACCAACGAAAAATTCTGCTTTGGAATGAGTTATCTGAAACTCCTTATTCAAACTATCTAGCAAAGCACTCATTTCAGACTCATTCTTTCCACACAATGTGACGTGGATTTTATTTGATCCTCGGATCTGGACCGGATAGCCAGTCTCCGAGAACCATCCACTCGACAATTGGCCAAAAACTGAGAATAAAAAGAGATATTGGGCGCCAGGCGGATAACCGCCGATTTCAAAAATCTAAGCAAAATAATAACCGTCGGCTAGCTACAGTACCGCGGAGAGGGATCGGGATTAAGTGAAGGATTAGCAGGGCGTTGACTAACGACTCGTAACTTTGAATTTAACAAAGAAAAATAGAATTTATTCAATAAAAATAGTATAAGAAAAAAAAAAATAGTAGAAATAATAAATTAAACAATCGGGGATATTTCCCCTCGGATAAAGAACGGCCACAGGTCGTATACAGGCGACCTGGCCACGCTTGACGAGTTTTACAATAACTAATAAACTACTAGCTTCCACGTAGGAGAGCAATAACAAAACAAAATAATGCAAAAATAAGTAACTCGACAACCTCGGTCCTCGTGGAACAAAAATTACAAATTAAAGACTGGAATATGCTCGTAAGGCACAATAACTAATCCACAGAATTATTACTTAAAATTAACTTAAACTAACTCTGCCTTCGTAGGCGAAACAAAAAAAAAGTAAACCAAATTCAAAATATAATAACGATCTGAATCTCTCCGTGAGAGGAAGAGAGCGCGACAGTGACGTAGTCAGACTATCTTTCTCGCACTCACGTGCGAAAACCTACGGCTCTACAAAAAGCACTATTACGTGACACAAAACTCAAAAATCTTACTCCAAGACCAAAACTCAAAACTCTATTACTGCGTGAGACACTGGTGACGGCCTACCGACTCGGAGGTCGTCTTAATTTGATTTGCAAAAATCTCTAAAAGCCTCGTGGCTCGGAAAATACGGCAAGATGGCTGATGGCCGTTTGCCGAATTCAAATTAGTATGAGTCAAATTGGCTAACGCTTACCGTTTTCCAGCCAAAATGCAAGGCCTCGTGGCGGCTCGACTACGAGCCCCCGGATGCACCAACTCGAACTCAACAGACTCAAACGCTTTCCCGCAGGAAATTCACACCAAAAAAATCAGCCTCGTGGCTACTACAAAAGGTAATTTCTACAATTAGCGCGAGCACTAGAGCTCGGGGCTCTACCTGCGAGGCAGGCCTACGGCAGAGTGATCAGACGGCATGGTGCCGGTACTTAGCGCCCTCAATAGGCGATCGATTATCGATTTTGCAAATCTACTGCGAGATCCTTAAATATGGCGACCTATCGTCGCGGCGCGCAAAATTCGGAGTTCACCACGGTGTTTGTAGCTCGCTAAATCGGAGGATCACGGGCTGTAGATTCTTCTTGGTGGCGGGAATCTCTTCCACCACCGATATCCCACGTTGCAGAATGCCCTTGGCACTCCCCCGTGTCCTCTCGTTTAATCGTTGGAGGTAGTCTGGCCAGTACTATCCTGCGGAGCTTTTAGGTGGCGTTCGTCGAAAAGGATCCCAACAGTCGATATTTGGCGTCGTACGTTCGTCTGATCGGATCTCCGTTGCAATTTTTAGCCGTCATCGGGGCCTCGTCTCCCACATAATAGAGAAAAGGTAAAAAAAAAAAACAAAAAGAATAAGAACTAAATTCTACAGTCTTAGATCGGTCACGGTCGCCTCTCGGAGAGTTTATAGCCTCGGGGCTAACCAAAACGCATTCATGCTTCTGTCATGCATCCACCCTTCGTAACTATGGTCGTCTAAGGGTTCGGGAGTCACTTGTAACACGCGTTGCAAAATGCAATGTTACAACAATAACCCATCATCGACATAAATTGCTAAGAACAAATCTTTCACTTTATTTACAAAAACGCATGGGTCAGCCTTCGACTGCTGAAACTCTCGGTGCACTAAGAAATCGACAATTTTTTTATTCCATTGTCGTGACGCTTGTTTAAGTCCATAAAGACTCTTCTTCAACAGGCACACACACTCACTTGTCTCGAAACCACTAGGCTGCTCCATGTATATCTCTTCTTCGAGGTCTCCGTGCAGAAACGCCGTGTTTACATCAAACTGATACACTTCTAGGTTGTTGGCTGCTGCGATGGATAACATGACGCGAACTGAGCTGAACTTGACGACAGAGGAAAACGTTTCAGTATCAAGAGACTCGTAGAGTCTCGCGCCAAGTACATTGAAAAAAAATATTTTTCAAGCGCGAGACTCAACGAGTTCAAGAGACTCGGTAGAGTCTCGCGCAAAGAACATTGAAAAAAAATATTTTTCAAGCGCGAGACTCAACGAGTCTTTATACCCGAGGGGCAACTACCCTAACCTATACCACGAACTAGTCTCTTCGTTTTCTTTCACCTCACAACATACACAAATGAAACTAATTTAATCTAGGATGTGGGCATGAAAAGCTTCCATTTGAGCCTTAGATCGATTAAATCGGTGTCCGGAGTGCTGAGATATTATTAACTACAGATTCTGATACCCCGTTTCCACGTACAATGTTTGTTCTTCTCCTTAGTGTTCTTCAGACCAAGATTCAGCCAATTCAAACCATTCCCATATAAAATCACTAGACGGGAAACCACACAAAAGTTGTATAGTGACGTCAGTATACGAGATAGTTCCGACGTAGATAGCGCCAGTATCGCAGACAGAAACCGTCCGCTACACTAGCAGACGCGTGTTGTCATTTCATATTTTCAAATCCAAATAAAGGAGATAAAAGAAAGTACGAGCAATGCTTAATGCAAAATTTGAACGTACAAAAACCAGCGAATACCTCCCGAAAGCCACTTAGGTGCGAAAACCTTACATCAAGTACATTTTAAGTGATAGCCGCCAACAAAAATGTTTCGATAGGTTGATTCTCTTAAATCCTACGATCTTGAGCTTTTGAGGTTATGCGAATCGACTGACGTGTAAAATTCACAGTGATAAATAGAATAATAATTGTGAACGGATAATTTTACGATTAGGCTTACCTTGTATGACACAAGACTGTTAGATGACTATTAACTGACTATAACCTCTAAATTTTATTCACTTATACATTGTAGATTTGGCTTATTTCCATTCATGAATGCAATTATCGGAGGAAACGGTGTTTTGGGAATTTAATTTTCTGCAAGTCACCGCCTGAGAAAGTCTGACAATAGAAGATCAAGAAAAAATGTTGAAGTTTAAAAATATCAGGATAGCATGATTTGATATAAGGAACGGCAAGGAGCCAGACCAACAAAGCCGAGTTCAAGCGTTGGATTGCAACAAATTCCACTTCAAGCTCGATGTTAGGCTCCTTTCTAGAGGCTCGTCAGCTCGGACCTAAACCAACGTTATGTGTAGGATTTCAACGAATTCTATATTTTATCTCGGTATCCTCTAGTCCAAACGAGACTGTAAGTCGACGTTGTGTGTTGGACTACGATAGGCTTTATTCTACACTCCACGTCAACGTAATGCCTTGACCTTCGGTGAAGATAATTTTTAATCCATGTTTTACAATTAGTTTAGATTCTCCGCTCAGAAGCTCAATCAAATTCAGATTGGTGCTATCACGACAAATTGTGAGAATAGAAATACTTATTCAATATTAAAGAAATGATCGATCGCCTTCCTCTTTCTCAGATGATAGAGATTCTGATTTATATTTATTTATTATTTGTAGACTCAGCGTATAATCCATCATGAATGGAATTATTGAAGAAAAATCTTTCATATGGATTGTTTACTTTTGTAGCGGGTTGCTGTATAAGACGTAAGGATGATGAAAGAAAACGCTTGGGTTCCAAAGTATCGGTATAGTGTGATTCGATAGAAGAAACGGCAAGATTCAGACGAAGAGAGCAGAATGCGAGTGTTTGACTTCATAAACTTCCATTTTATGCTCTACGCTAGTCTTGCATGAATAGGCTCAATTCCAAATATTTTGATACCTTCTGTTCAGACCCGAATTGGAAGTTGACGTCATGAGTCCGGGACGCGTACATGTTATTTTTGCAGAGGTTGCAATACATATATCTGATATTTATATATGGGGAATCCCACGTGAACTCGGTAAATGTTCGACCCTGACACCTTCCGATTCGGGCCATGATTTTTTATGTTATTATACTTGACCGAAGAGACGCACCGAATTTTTTTCAGATTTTTTCGAAACGCCGCCATTTTTCAAAAAATGCACAAAACGCCAACATAAGAGCCCCAATTTGAAAATCTGAAAAAATCCTCAAAAATCCTCTGTCAGATATCAAAATTTTCCAGCCTTGAGTCAGAGTGGGCAAACGTTTGCTTTCATTCTTTCTCAGGATTTTATCGAAAAAAATTATGGAATGGAATAGCAGCAGATGCCAGTCCACTGTGAACTATTGCTTTAACGTTTTTATACGTCACGCACGATTTTTGGGAATTTTTTCTGATTTTTCCGAAGCGATTATATTTTTTCTCATATTTTTGGATTCAGATCGGATGAAAAAAAATCGCATGGGAAAAATCTGATAAAATTTCCAAAAATCGTGCGTGACGTATAAAAACATTCAAGCAACAGTTCACAGTGGACTGGCAACTGCTGCTGTTCTTTTTCATAATTTTTTTTCGAAAAAAGCACGAAAAAAAATGGGAGCAAACGTTTGCCCACTATGGCTCAAGGCTGAAAAATTTTGATATCTGACAAAGGATTTTTGAGAATTTTTTCAGATTTTTAAATTGGGGCTCTTATGTTGGCGTTTGGTGAATTTTTAAAAAAATGGCGGCTGTTCGAAAAAATCTGAAAAAAATTCGCAGCGTCTCCTCGATCAGGTACGATAACATAAAAAATCATGGCCCCAATCGGAAGGTGTCAGGGTCAAACATTTACCGAGTTCACGTGGAATTCCCCATATATTTAGTCATGAGCAGCAACTATAACCCTGCGTGCAAGTAACTCCGCCATTGCCGGTCCCAGGCCCAGATGAGACAGGAGGAGGGCTGCACGCAGGGTTAGATGTTGTAGGTATCAAAAATTATTGTAGTGGAACAATTTGTAAACGTTATGAAAGTACATTACGCGTCACTCTACAAATTTGAGACTTGGGGAAAATTATGAGCACACGCGTGCTCGTTGCTGTTGACGTTCCTGCTTATCGAGGGACTTCGGGCGGTATGAAATAGCACAAAACAACCGAGCGAGCGTAGCGAGCGAGCACAATTATTAGGTGGTCAAGCAAAATTTTACAAAAAGTAGTGAAATCAACCGCAAAAAAGCACCTTCGGTGCAAAAACCTTCCGCCAAGGCCATTAATGTGTAGATCACTCCACCAAAAAATAATCAAAGGTTGTGCTCGCTCACTCGATTGGTTGATGATTATCAACATACAAAAGCATTGAAATCAGATACAACTGCCAAGTACCTGTAGAATGATAAAAGTTTGGAATTGAAAAATTTGTTCAAACTAAATAAAGTTGTATTCGTTCGCTCGCTGCGCTCGCTCACTCTATTGGCTTATGATTATGGGTTGAAAAAACAATTCGGATGAAGAAATTGAAGATGTCAACATTTATCAAAAAATATTCATAACGAAAAAATAATTTCAAAAAAATTTCAAAAAAAAATTTGGAGGTAGTGGTACTTGGGGGGCCTTTTGTAGAAAAAGAAATATAAAATATCGATCGCGAACCATGTCAATGTCATCTGATAGATATTCAAACATTGGCCCGCCAACGTACCACGGACTCCAAATTTTTTTGTCAAATTTTTTTTAAATTATTTTTTCGTTATGAATATTTTTTGATAAATGTTGACATCTTCAATTTCTTCCTCCGAATTGATTTTTCAACCCATAATCATAAGCCAATAGAGTGAGCGAGCGCAGCGAGTGAACGAGTACAACGTTATTTAGTTTGAACAAATTTTTCAATTCCAAACTTTTATCATTCTACAGGTACTTGGCAGTTGTATCTGATTTCAATGCTTTTGTATGTTGATAATCATCAACCAATCGAGTGAGCGAGCACAACCTTTGATTATTTTTTGGTGGAGTGATCTACACATTAATGGCCTTGGCGGAAGGTTTTTGCACCGAAGGTGCTTTTTGGGGTACTCTGTACCTGCTGTTTGTGAGCATCCCCTGGCCACCAAACGTGCCTTGTGCTTGTCAATTTTGCCGTTGGCCTTTAACTTCCTCTTAAAAACCCGGCGATTCGTGATCACATTTTTCTTCTTTGGCCTTGGCACAAGAATCCACGTTTCATTTTTTTCGAGCGATTTCAGCTCGGAATCAATTGCTTCCAACCATTTATCTCTGTCAATACTCTTCATAACTTCTTCAATGTTGGTTGGTTCACTGCAGATCATGTATGCTTCTGAAATCTCAGCTTGTTCATCCCCTTGATCCCCACCTGGTCTATTCCTTCTTGGATATGGTGATCTTGGAATTGAAATTCGAGGATTATTGTACTTCTTCTGCACATGTTCTGTTAAAACCGGTGCATCTATGTCGTTATTTATTTCTTCTCCCTCTCGTGTCAATATTTCTTGTTTTTCAGAAGATTTAGTTTGGCCTTGAACGTTCGTCACATCCTTTATTTCAATAATCTCATTGCTTTCTCTAGTTTCGTGAAAAATAACGTCTCTTCTTATCATGACCTTTCTTGTAGTTGGATTGTACACTCTGTACGCCTTATTTCCATCACTGTATCCTATCATTTGGCATTTCACCGAGTTAACTTCCAACTTCGTTCGCTCTTGCTTTGGTACGTGCACATAACAATCGCAGCCGAAAATCCTCAGATGCGATACCGAGGGTTTCTTGCCAAACCATTTCTCAAATGGAGTTGATCCATTTAAAGTTTCTGACGCTGTCCTATTCTTGATGTATACAGCTGTGTTTGTAGCTTCCGCCCACATGTGTATAGGCAGGCCTCGTGCATGAAGCATTGCTTTCGCTGACTCAACCTCTGTCCTGTTTTGACGCTCTATATAACCATTTTGCTCAGGTGCTCGAGGTGTTGTCGTCTCGTGCTTAATGCCTCTAGAGAGGAGAAACTTCCTGACTGCTGCATTGCAAAATTCCTCACCACCATCTGTCCTCAGCCTCTTTATGTCATTACCATCTGCCTGGACCTCTGCATAAAATAACTCAAGATTTTCTAAGACGTCGGACTTGTGCTTCAGAAAATACACGTAACAGTATCGGGAAAAATCATCTTTTATTAACAGAAAATAGTTCGCACCTCCGAGAGATTGAGTGCTCATCTTTCCACAGATGTCTGCATGAAAAAGTTCACCTGGTTTCGTTGCTCTCGTAGCAGACTTTCGAAACGACTTTCTATGTTGTTTTGCATACACACAACTCTCACAAAATAAGTCACTCTGTGTATCACTCAACCTCAAGTCACCAACAACACACTTATCACGCATTTGTCTGAGTGTCTTGTAATTAATGTGTCCCAGTCTCTGATGCCACACTTCTATTGAATCACCAAAGGCTATGTTTACTTCCGACACTTTAATTGATCTCAAGTTCAATTTGTATAAATTAATCTGTTTCCACCACTCAGAACAAGTTCGCCATCTTTCTTGAACACTACACTGTTACCACCTTCTTGAAAGATCACTCGCATCCCTCTTTGCGTAGATTTAGCGATTGATAAGAGGTTTTTCTGAATGTCTGGTACGTATAGTACATTTTTAATTGTGTGTATAACTTCACTTTTACCGGCACTGACACACACATCAATATCACCTCTTCCTTTAGCATCGATGAGCGCTCCATCACCAACCCTTACTGTATAGCTTCGCTCAGGGTATGATATATAATTCTTAAACCACTCCTTGCGAAAACACATGTGTTCAGTTGCACCTGAATCAGCATACCAACTGTCTTCGTCACTCATACTTGACTGTCTGGTGTCAGCTGAAAAGAGATGAGCCTGATCCAAGGTTGCTTGGTTCGTTGTATGTGTTCCTTGTGTATTTGAATCTCGTGAGTGCGGACCTTCTGCGACATTCGATTGCGTTGAATTCTTATTATCATGCTCCTTCTTCCTACACTCTCTTGCCCAATGTCCAAAAAAACCACAATAATTACACTTCCCACCTCGTCGAGGCGCCCTGCCGTCGTTGTAACTTGCTTTGTTTCCAGCCCTCTATTTGTTTTCGTAACGTCTGCCTCCCCGCGCACTGTATGCCTCAGATTCGTGACTATCCTTATCTCCTGAACGCATATTTAGAAGGGCCTCTTCATTTACCAAATGATCGGTCAGCTTCTCTATACTCTGCTCTGCCTCAGGCACTGCATACCATGCAGTTCTGACATGATCAAATTTTTGTGGTAGACTACCCATTATTTTGGCTATTACCATTGGCGTTTTCTGCTCGAGATCCATTTCCTTCAGCCGTTGAGCCGGTGACGTCACCCTTGCCACGAAGTCAGACATCTTCTCATCGTCCGCCATTTTGGCGTTGATGAATCCATCTAGGAGAATTTGCACGGATTGATCACTTTTTTCTGCGTGAACTGTTTTCAAGCGAGACCACATTTGGGTTGCCGTTGTGCAGTCTGTCATATATTTTAGTTGGTCTAACTCCAAACCACGCATCAGGAAAGCCTTTGCCTTTATATCCTTTTTATCCCAATCTGCTCCATTCTGTGCTGTACGAGGGATTGTTGCTAGGATGTAGCCTTCTAACTCATTCTCTGCCATGAAGATTTCCATTTGCATCTTCCATAGTTGGTAGTTATTCCCATTAAACTTATGGATGTGATATGCTTTCACTTCTGCCATATTTACTTCGTTTTGTATACTAAGCTCAGCACTGTTCTCGACGTCCTGTGCTTGCACGAACGACTCAGCCGATTCACTATCACTCGAAAGATTCAAAATGTCCCCGATCAACGAATAATCGGATACAATTACAATTGGCTCAGCCATGCAGTGCTTACCAAAGAATGGCTTTGATGATTAAAAAAAATGCGCTAAAACATGTCACCTGGGCCCATAACCTGTTGAGGAAAGTTTTGGTTGGGTGTGACAGAAAGCAATACAATATCGGGTTTGAGAACTATATCGGCTTTATTTTTGAACTCAGCACAACGGTGTTTGCTTATAGACTAACTCTGATTACTAATGGATACCTGGATACCAAACTATGTTTTCCCCACTCTATCTACTTGTTTTCTTTTGGTTGACCGCTTAATCGGTCATCTATTTAAATAGTATTAAAGTCGCCCATATAATCTCAACAGAATAATTCACATGAGTTTATGAAATTTCGATTATATTTTTTATAATGTACTACTTTAAATGGAGATACGTATGTACTACAAGCTAAATTTAGGAACGTCGCGAGCTTTGCGTGCCCACGTTTTCAAATAAACCGCGTTGCTGCGTGCGCAAAATGTACTCCGCCAAACGCCATGTAAATCGAGAAACGAGTAAAATCGAGCTACTCCGCTCGACCGCGCCTGCGCGCTCCGCGTCTCCGCGTCCATGTGGATCCACCATTATGGATACGAGAGGTTTATTAACAAATGAGTACAGTAAGGCTTAGGCCCCAAACTATATCTATAACAGATGGACACATATTTTACAGTGGCGCCCACTGGTGGCTATACATACCAAATGTATATTACTTTAACACGATCCAAAGTTACCCAAAAAATATGGCAAATTGATTTATATTCGCCAAGAGGAAGGGAAACCTACAATTATTTATTACAAGTATTTCAATATAGGAAGTATGTGTAACAAATTTTATTGGGATGAGAACTATACTGAACATGAGAAAGAGATAATTCTCAGGACTGCGGCTCAAATACCCTACTGAAAAAGATCATGCGATAATCGTGATAGAAAGTTACCTAATAAATCACATGATAAATTTGATGAAGTTATGACCGATATTGGTATATGATTCATCGTGTGAATTATTGTGTGCCTTTTTACGTAATTTATTACAATGTGTGAAAACACATCATTTATTATGTGAATTTTCATGTGATGAAATCTTACTGAAGAAAAAAAAAAAGTAGATTCGATCGGGATCGAACCCTCGTCCGTCGAATTCGGAGTCAGAGATGCCACCACGTGAGCCACTACATGTGTTAGTAGGATTCCAAAGTTTCACAGTCATAAAGCTCAGCCGCGCTATTTTCACAGTTTCGAAGTTACAAGGATAAAATATGATCATAATTGTTTGTGAGGTTACAAGGATCAAATATGATCATAATTGTTTGTGAGGTTAATTATGATCATATTTGATCCTTGTGACTTCGAAACTGTGAAAATAGCGTGGCTAAGCTTGATCACTGTGAAACTGTGGGATACTACTAACACATGTAGTGGCTCACGTGGTAGCGTCTCTGATTCCGAATTCGACGGACGAGGGTTCGATCCCGAACATATCTCCTTTTTTTGTTTCTTCAGTAAGATTTCATCACATGAAAATTGACATAATAAATAATGTGTTTTCACACATTGTAATAAATTACGTAAAAAGACACACAATAATCCACACGATGAATCATATACCAATATCGGTCATAACTTCATCAAATTTATCATGTGATTTATTAGGTAACTTTCTATCACGATTATCGCATGATCTTTTTCAGTAGGGTACTCAGGACAGACATAACGGCCGAGGAATATAATACAGAGAGTTACCCACCAGCGACAAAATTTCTCGATGACATTTATAAGGATGTTCCTGATTCACTTACATATTTTATACATTGATCGAAAACGAACAAGGCGGTAATTATCAGCGCCATCGTGCGAAACGTCAAATTATTTCACATTCCATAATTTCTGCGATTCGATCTCGCACATTCCTCTCAACATTGTAGTTAGCAGTAGGTATACTTCTATTTATAGAAAGACCGGCTCGAGACAAATAATCGATCTGTTACATAAAATGTGCGTCTCTGTGTCATATCATCATTTGCAACAATACGAACCCGTATGGAAAAATATATATGCCCGTTCATATAACTGACATATATGTCTGAGAGTATACATGTTATATATATGGGGAATTCCAGGATATTTCGAACGGTCGCGAACCCTCACCCCTCTCGATTTTCGAATCAATTTTTTCTCTTGTAGTCCTAGACTCAAGAGAGATTGGTGATTTATTTTAGATTTTTCAAAGCTACGATTTGGAAGATAGGATTTTTCAAAAATCTCCGATTACTAAAATCACTGCTTTTTCATACAGTTTTGATTCAGTACCGAGATGTCCTACGAAAAAATGTTTCCCACAAAATCTGTCAGTATCTGGGCGTACTTTCGAATAAAAATATTTGCTGATTTTTCCGGATACTGGAAACATGGAATATGTGCTTGAGAAAGTTTAAATCTTGATTTGCAAAAATACGCCGGTCTCGATTTTGTTCAATTTTGGACCAAAAATTCTGCATCGAAAGACGGAGGTTTTGAGACCATGCGGAAGTTGGGACGAGACTTGGTTCAGAAGTTACAGCCATTTCAATTTCATCAAAATTCCCAATTCAGCACTCACACGGTCTATGGACAGCGACTGCGGCATCGTAGCATCATAACCGCCTCTATTCGGAATTATTACTACCTCATCGTGGAATCATACTTTGTTATTTCATAACTCGAGTCCAATCATAGATGAAATTCAGCTGTATAGGGGTTAAGTCTAAACGGATATTGTAGGACTTATGAGCGTACGTATTTTTATCGACTCATCATTCTTTGCGTAACCTATAAATGCATCACGGTAACTAATTAAGGAGGTTGGGGACCAAAATGCAAATGATGAGAAATCTTTGAAAGTTTTATCATCGAAAGATAAATAAATGAAATGCTTACGGCCAAAATTTCAAATCGATTCACTGAACCGTTTTTAAGAAATTAATTTTTGAACTTGCTTCTTATACACGTAGAGGTATGGAAAGCCGGTAAGGTTAGTATTGAATCTACTCTTACCGCGCAAGTGATACGGAAGATTTCAATTATTATTATCAGCTCTCCATACCTCTACGTGTATAAGAAGCAAATTCAAAAATTAATTTCTCAAAAACGGTTCAGTGAATCGATTTGAAATTTTGGCCGTGAGCATTTCATTTATTTATCTTTCGATGATAAACCTTTCAAAGATTTCTCATCATTTGCATTTTGGTCCCCAACCTCCTTAATTAGTTACCGTGATGCATTTATAGGTTACGCAAAGAATGATGAGTCGATAAAAATACGTACGCTCATAAGTCCTACAATATCCGTTTAGACTTAACCCCTATACAGCTAAATTTCATCTATGATTAGACTCGAGTTATGAAATGAAAAAGTATGATTCCACGATTAGGTGGTAATAATTCCGAATAGAGGCGGTTATGATGCTACGATGCCGCAGTCGCTGTCCATAGACCGTGTGAGTGCTGAATTGGGAATTTTGATGAAATTGAAATGGCTGTAACTTCTGAACCAAGTCTCGTCCCAACTTCCGCATGGTCTCAAAACCTTCGTCTTTCGATGCAGAATTTTTGGTCCAAAATTGAACAAAATCGAGACCGGCGTATTTTTGCAAATCAAGATTTAAACTTTCTCAAGCACATATTCCATGTTTCCAGTATCCGGAAAAATCAGCAAATATTTTTATTCGAAAGTACGCCCAGATACTGACAGATTTTGTGGGAAACATTTTTTCGTAGGACATCTCGGTACTGAATCAAAACTGTATGAAAAAGCAGTGATTTTAGTAATCGGAGATTTTTGAAGAATCCTATCTTCCAAATCGTAGCTTTGAAAAATCTAAAATAAATCACCAATCTCTCTTGAGTCTAGGACTACAAGAGAAAAAATTAATTCGAAAATCGAGAGGGGTGAGGGTTCGCGACCGTTCGAAATATCCTGGAATTCCCCATATGCAACTTATTACTGTTATATATGCTCTATATATGTCGTCAACTTTTCATCATATATGTGATCACTCACTTCAGCGCATATATGTATTTTGTAAGTTTAATATATTTCACTTATAATTCGTTCATATATATTTTTAATATGTGATACATAGTTTGGATATAGAAGTACAATATATAATTATAATATATCTTTCATTCTCAGCTTCATATGCGCGACTTATATGCAATGTACATCGTCACATATTGCACGTACTATAAATCCATTTCGTAATGCAGGGATCGGACATACCTATAATATGCCAGATATATTAATTCACAAAAAATATTTACTTACTGGAGATTACATAATTTGTTGTTTTTTATCAAATGATCCGGGTTTTCTACGTGACATAAGTGATCATATCATGTAGGGGAGAGGCGGGCAAAATGGGCACGGTCGGGCAAAATGGGCACCCCTGAAAATTTTTCTTAATTTAGTCAAAATTGTAAAATGTTCTGAATTTCATTATTTACTTACTATAGCAAACTTCAAACACCAAATCAACATATAAATAATAGTCGAATTATTTTTTTTTTTGCAGTTTTAAAACACTATGTGTTCCGCGGCGAACTTCGAATTTCGGATTTAGAAAATTCCAAAATTGAACAATGTCCCAAGATTTTGATCGTCTTTTCTCTACAAACCTCTTGAACATAGTTAATTTCATGTTCAAGTATTCTCAAGTGAATACGAAAATGAATTTAAAACCTTTTTTCGATTTTGAAAAATTTCGACAAATATTTGGGGTGCCCATTTTGCCCGCAATTTTGGAACTTTTCAGGTGAGGGCGTTCAACACTCGGAATTGATCAGGTTATCGTTTTTCGGACAAAATTCGAAGATCCATCGATTCAAACCTGTATTTGAAGCCTTCATTTCTTAGGGGGCCCATTTTGCCCGCCTCTCCCCTACATTAGGATGTTTCTAAAAAAAAATTTGATTCTTCATGCTGCTACCCCTCAAAACATGCGTTTGATAAAAAAAAACATCCTCACGAAGAGGGAGCTCTGGAGATTAAGTAGGAGCCTCCGCTCATTGGACTTTTCTAATTATAACAGCTAATTAACGTCTATGACGAACTTCTTGAAAGGGAAAATTGGCTAATGTTTCAGCTGGTATAGACTCACTGATTGGCTGTCTCGTGGTGAACATTCGCCGATTTGGACTCGCGGCCACCTCAACGCTACTCCGAGTGAGTGGACGATAAGAATTCACCTTGTATATATGCGACATATACACTCGCATATATCTTACATATAATATCTGGAATATAAGTCGTATATAAACTAACAGATACATATCGGTTATATGAGACATATATACAGTTCGGCCAAAAATGTCATATGTCGTATATATGTTGACATATATATGGGGCATTCCAGCTCAACTCAACCGGCCAACGGAAGTGACCTCTTCGATTTTGTTCTCGAAATAATATATGGTAGTTCTATATTAAACATAACATGTCTGTGAAGATCAAGCCTTAAATCAAAAATCTGTCCAAGTTATGATTTTATGAAGATTTGAGTCGCCTTACATTCAAATATTCAGTGCCACTAAACGATGAGTCAACTCAAAAAGGTGTCTTATGGATCATGTCCGGTACAAAGTGTAGTTTGGATGAAAATTCAATGGAAAATTTCAAGCACTCTTTTTCTCGAAAATTTCTCGAAAATCTCAATTTTCTCGGGAGTGCCCTAATCGATTGAGATGAATTTTGCACACAAAATTTTCAGTGAAAAACTACAAATTTTGGTACCCAAAACAATATGCCCGGGCGTCACCTTCCGGAGTTGTGCAGTTTTTAAATAATTATATAATTACCATTTCCGAGGAAATTTTGGTTCGCACGAATAAATAACATTGGGTATGATGCAAAGCATAGGAAACTTGGATACAAATATTTAGGAAGTTGCTATTAGACATCAATAAATCAATTTAGTAATTGATAATCTTTTTAGTTATTACAAACATCATTTATCCGTCAATCGTGTCGAATAGCACTTTCTGTTTTCATGAATCACTGATTATATTTAACTGGATACGAGTTCACATGAAAGGCAGGGGCCAATTCTTGCACCTGAGTGTACAGTAATGTTCATGAATGGGTTTGCGGTGGCTAACTATTTTTTTCGGACTTTTTCGGATACCATCAATAAAATAATATTATATTATTTTTACAAGGGGTCACAATTATTATTATTACAATTTCGGCTATCAGCACATCAAATACGACTAGGATGGAGTCTCGTTTCCGAAAAAGTTCGAAAAAAACAGTTAGCCACCGCCAACCCATGAACGAATATTACTGTACACTCACTATAGTGCAAAATTCATCCCCATCGATTACCCTGCTGGAAGTGAAAGTATAGGATGTTTATCCATTTGAATCATTTTGAATCTTTCGGATACGAAGGGATAAGTAAAATGAATCCAAATCTATCCTTCGCCTATCTGGTTGAATCCTTTTCTATCTCAATCTCGATATGAAATCAGGCCTATCCTTTCCTAACCCCGATTTTGTATCCGAATCTATCCCTCGCCTATCTGATTGAATCCTTTTCTATCTCAAACTTGATATGAAATCAGGCCTATCCTTTTCTAACCCCAATTTCCTATCCAAATCTATCCCTCGCCTATCTGGTTGAATCCTTTTCTATCTCAATCTCGATATGATATCAGGCCTATCCTTTTCTAACCCCGATTTTGTATCCGAATCTATCCCTCGCCTATCTGATTGAATCCTTTTCTATCTCAAACTCGGTATAAAATCAAGCCTATCCTTTTCTAACCCCGATTTTGAATCCGAATTTTGTATCCCTCGCCTATCTGGTTGAATCCTTTTCTATCTCAATCTCGATATGAAATCAGGCCTATCCTTTTCTAACCCCGATTTTGTATCCGAATCTATCCCTCGCCTATCTGATTGAATCAAATTCTATCTCAAACTCGATATGAAATCAGGCCTATCCTTTTCTAACCCCAATTTCCTATCCAAATCTATCCCTCGCCTATCTGGTTGAATCCTTTTCGATCTCAAACTCGATATGAAATCAGGCCTATCCTTTTCTAACCCCGATTTTGTATCCGAATCTATCCCTCGCCTATCTGGTTGAATCCTTTTCCATCACAATTTTCATCCAAAACCAGGTCTATCTTTTTCTAACCCCGATTATTATTATATTCAAATATATAATTCAGCGCCTGTATACCTATAAATCTTTTTGAACAGACCATCAGAGGGATTTAGATAGATAGGCTGTGGATAGAAGTGGATACGAAATTAACAATACCTACAAACGGATTGGCCGGACTTCGAATTCAAATGGGCATTAAGTGGGATTCAGATAGATGGGCTGTGTATAGGAGTGGATGCAAAATTAGAGACACAAACGGATTGGCGGGACTTCGAATTTAAATAAGCATCGAATGGGATTCAGATGGATAGAAGTAGATATAAAATTAGGGATACACAAAGATAGGCGCCGTTTGTGCTTTCAACGGACCATCAGAGGAATTTAGATAGATAAGCTGTAGATAGAAGTGGATACGAAATTAGAGATACAAACGGATTGGCGGGACTTTGAATTTGAACAGACCATCAGATGTATTTAGATAGATAGGTTGTGGATAAAAGTGAATGCCAAATTAAGGATACAAACGGATTGGCGGGACTTCGAATTCAAATAAGCATTGAATGGGAATGAGATGGAAAGGCTGTGGATAGGAGTGAATACGAAATTGAGGGTACAAAATGATAGACGGGACTTTGAATTTGAACAGACCATCAGAGAGATTGAGATAGATAGACTGTGGATAGAAGTGGAACCGAAAATAGGGATACAAACGGATAGGCGGGACTTTGAATTTAAATAGGCATCGAATGGGATTCGGTTGTTAGGAGTGGATAAGAAATATATAGATAGATAGGTGCGTTTATTTGACCATTGCAATGTTGGACAATCCTACCCTGCATTTACAATACTGTATGCAGGGTAGGCAGAGAGGAAGCTTAACCTAACTTAGAACGAGGTAGAGAGAGAGAGGGGATACGCAAAGATAGGCGCGATTCTTATTTTAAGCGGACCATCAGAGGGATTCAGATATATAAGCTGTGGATAGAATCGGATAAGAAATCAGAGATTGAAAAGGATGGGCTCTAGTTTGAATCTAAATCAGATAGAAAAAGATTCACGTAGATTGGCGGTGGATAGGATTAGATAGGAAATTCGAGATTGGAAAGGATAGGCCCTAGTTTGGATCCAAATCGCATAGAAGAAGATTCACGTAGATAGACGGTGGATAGGATTAGAAACGAAATTAGAGATTGGAAAGGATAGGCCTTAGTTTGAACTCAAAAGAAGATAGCAAGAGATTCGCAAAGATAGACCGTTGATAGGGTGATTCATTATCTTTATCCCTTTCTATCCAAAGGATCCAAAGTGATTCAAGTGAATAAAGATTCTATCCGTTGACTTTCATAAGTCCCCACCCCATCACAGTGATTGTGTAGAATTAGTGTACTATAATGACAAGACGAGAGCGTAGCGCAGCGCATATGGTGTGCGACTAGTAATCTGACCGTCGAGGGTTCGAATCCCCGACTGAGCGATGAAAATGAGAAAAAGAATTCTTAGCTCTATCCCACACACTCCGCCGTATGAATCTATCCAACTATGAATGTTCTTCATGTTTAAATTTTTTTTAACAGAAAAAAAATGGCTGCCGACAATAAAAGATTCGAGTAGGTATTCAGATGGATAGACCTTCGGAGATACTTTGTGGATAGCGATGGATAGATAAATGTGGATAGAAAATGATACGAATTTATTAACTCCAATGATTTACCTTAGGATAGAAAAAGATAAACTCGGTAGAACGTAAGGGATAGACTCATTGATACAGAAAGATTCATACAAGTAAAGATTGAACTAATGGATAGAAAGAGATAGCTATTGAAGCGTGACGAATAGAGTTATGGATAGAAAAAGATATCATTTGAGGGATGCAAATCATATAGTTGCGAGGGATAGAAAATGTCTATCTTTTTCTATCCCACAATTTTCTATCCTTTTCTATCTTTTTACTTCCAGCAGGGTAGGGCACTCCCGAGAAAATTGAGATTTACGAGAAATTTCAGAGAAGAAGAGTGCTTGACATTTTTCATTGAATTTTCATCCAAACTACACTTTGTACCGGGCATAATCCATTAGACACCTTTTTCAGTTGACTCATCGTTTAGTGGCAGTGAATATTTGAATGTGAGGTGACTCGAATCTTCATAAAATCATAACTTGGGCAGAGTTTTGATTTAAGGCTTGATCTTCACAGACATGTTATGTTTAATATAGAACTACCATATATTATTTCGAGAACAAAATCGAAGAAGTCACTTCCGTTGGCCGGTTGAGTTGAGCTGGAGTGCCCCATATATATATATATATATAACCAATATATATATGCGCATATATGTTCAATATATAAGCGACATACTTTTTTATAACGCATGCATGAAAAAGTCGCTTGTTTGGGGCTCTGAAGCGGTCATATTGTGGCACTTTTTTGACGTTTGAGTAGGCAATGCCAAAATGAAACTAATTGCATGCCAAACGTGCGCACTGCGTTTTGCGCACATCGAGCGTGCACAACATGATTCTTGTTACGCACGGCGTGCGAACAAGAGCATTTTATAATCATTCATCCCTGTCAACGCGCTATCTCCGTGAATCGACTCGATGTTTTTGGTATGGTTGTTTACATTGACAACAGAGCCCCACAAGCAACTTTTTCATGCATTTGTTATAAAAAATAGCGTTCGATACTCCCGCGAAGTGAGGCGTTTAGGGTTGTCCGATGCCTTCAGCACTCACCTTCGTCTCGGCTGCAGGCTCGACTACGGTTCGTGCTGAAAACATCGGACAATCCTATAAACGCCTCACATTTCGCTCTCGTATCGAAATCTACTATTTTCTCATATATATTTTTGCGTACGGTAACCGTCTGTTATCTTGAATTCACCCAAAGTGATCATTGAAGATGGAGACTATATTCAGCACGTGTTCGATAACACTGATCATGATGTCAGTACGTTAGATGGCCATCATACGTTCCACTGCTTGGGTGGCATCGCGATTTACACCCCTGAGCAGGATGTGGCATATTCCGGCCGCATCTCCAGAAACAAGACTCGTGGTAGTGCTACTCCTGCAGTAATACAAGCCAAAGGTGGCATTCCCACTATTCCATACAGCTGAGGTAATTCTACAAGTCTCGAAGGAATCGTATATCGCGACACAAATATACACGGAGAGCATGGAGTAGAAGGAGACCTAACTCCCTATGCACGCTGTATCGAAAAAGTGGCTCGAATTTTGTACGTAATAGATGGTGCTGTTAGCAATAGTCGACTCGGACTTCCTGTGAGTGGGAAGTAGAGATCACCGGAGTGGGAAAATTTACCATACAGTCAGTGACGTCATATGATGCCTTGGAGTGCGCGCACAAGCGTTTTGCAGGAAGTTCGGCACAGTGTATCCACCCCAGTGCCATCTATAGCGTAAACGACATTTTACTTTGAAGTTAGGTCTCCTTCTACTCCATGACGGAGAGAAAAGACGTGCAGTCACTGTACGAACGGTAGTGGCGCTGCTGTACTGCGAGTTCGAGGAGTAGCAACATGCTTTCGCGGCGGTAGCTCTCTCAAAGGTGCGAGGGGCTGCGGCAGACGTGACACGAAAAAGCGGGACAGTTGCTCGCTCACGCCGTCGCACAGTGCGACGAAACCCCGAAACCGTGGCCAAAAATCAAAATCTCAACAAATTCGGGTGAAAATCTGTGCTCGGGGTTTTTGGGGTCGCTGATTACGAATCCGAAGTCAAAAATCTCAAAAACAAAATGGCGGACCCAAAACGGTAACAAGTTTCCTCAAAATCTTAACAAATCTGGGTGAAAGTCTGCACTCGGGGGTTGTTGGGGTCACTAATTACGAATCTGAAGTCGAAAATCTCAAAAACAAAATGGCGTACCCAAAACGGTAACAGGTTTTCTGAAAATCTTGACAAATCTGGGTGAAAGTCTGCACTCGTGGGTTTTTGGGGTCACTGATTACGAATCCGAAGTCGAAAATCTCAAAAACAAAATGGCGGATCCAAAACGGTAACAGGTTTTCTGAAAATCTTGACAAATCTGGGTGAAAGTCTGCACTCGTGGGTTTTTGGGGTCACTGATTACGAATCCGAAGTCAAAAATCTCCAAAACAAAATGGCGGACCCAAAACGGTATCAAGTTTCCTCAAAATCTTAACAAATCTGGGTGAAAGTCTGCACTCGGGGGTGTTTGGGGTGACTGATTACGAATCCAAAGTCGAAAATCTCAAAAACAAAATAGCGGACCCAAAACGATGGTCATATGTGGTACAATGATGTCAGATTTTTTAGATAAAAGGTATGGGAGGGTTTTCGAGGATATTGATTAGGATGAGGTCAACATTCACCACAATTTCATTTGCTCAGAAAATGGTGAACGTGATGTGACTCAAAATAATAAATAGAGGAAGACTATAGGGGAACGTGGGGCAGAACGGGCACAAAAAAAAAAAAAAAATAATGAGGTCGGAAATGATTTTTTATAAAATATGGCGACGTATTTTGGATCAATAATGGAAAAAAAAATTAATTTTTCTCCGTTATATTTTACTTTTTTTTCATTTTTTTTATTTCATTTTTTTTTTCATTATTGATTCAAAATACGTCGCCATATTTTATAAAAAATCATTTCCGACCACATTATTTTTTTTTGTTTTGGTGCCCGTTCTGCCCCACCTTCCCTTGAATGTGCAGGATATAAAATTTACTCGTAGACACTTCACAAAAATTTATAACTATATGCATAAAGAACAATAGCTATTTATGTATCAAGTCCGAAAAGTGTCACAATCCGGTATGGGTAATTTCTAAGATGAGCCGATCGAGTATGCTGTGTTACAGGAGAACGAGTGCGAATTTATTTTATTTTATTTCATTTTCTTAAAATGACTTTAATAAAATATAATAACGTAGATTATAATTTCATCTACATAATGAAACGTATCCATAATGTGTATAGAAATAGAATTAAGATTTGTGTAATAAATTGTCTGTGTCTGCTGCGCTTCACTGAGAAACAGAGCTATTTGATTGTAATATATCATTGCATAAAATTAATATATAATTCATGAATTCTATGTTCAGCATAATAACAAAGTTTGTTTGAATAAATCAGCTTAGTACACCAATAATCTACTGCACTATTATCCACTACACAAAATGTTTAGAATTGTCTGTAATCTTTTCTCATTTGGTTTATTAAAATTTGGTTTCGTAGATACTTTTGTAACATTCTTTTAATTTGAATTAATTTTATCAGTTAAAAAATATTTGGACAACTTTCGGTATGTAGCCTTACAAAGTCAAAATCATCGGCACGGAAAGACTATTAATTCATCAATGGAGGCTGGATTGTTGATTAAATACTAATATAAATCTGTTAAATTATTATAATTACATAGAAATCTTACATACTGCCCTTTTTGTGTGCTCCGATTTGATTTTTGATTATTCACATCTAATTTAACTAATGGCTCGGTAATACCAGAACTTTGAGATCAAGAGGAGAATAAGAGCTCATCAAAATACATGCTTGATTAATCTAATTAATTCCATGACCCAAGAGGTCCGAAACCTTGTTAGTCTAGAAATATGAAAAAACGAGTAGAGATACCAAAATGTTTTGTCAGATATCAAGAAAACTTGCCAGTTGGAGGAAGCATATCTCATAGTATGAGTATAAATTAATTATAAACAAGAAATATATAATTACGAGATGTGATTTAAATAATTTAGTATAGTGACATGGCAAAGCAGATAGACAAAGGTAATATATATTGTTAATCAACTTTATTTATATTATAAATTGTTTTTATATTAATGAAACGAAATCATATCAACTTTATTATTTTTATTGTATTAAATTTATTACATAATTAACTTTCATATTTTTATAATAGATTCTTTTTATTTTTATATTTTTTATTTATATTATAAATTGTATTTAATATTATAAATTGAATTTAAGGTACATGGCCTTGGTATGTTCTTTGCCGCCCTGGCCTCGGCCCCTCTGGCCCCAGCCGCCCTGGCCTCCCTAGCCCCAGCCGCCCTGGCCTCCCTGGCCCCAGCTGCCCTGGCCTCTCTGACCCCAGCTACTTTGGCCTCCCTGGCCCCAGCTGCCCTGGCCTCCCTGGCCCCAGCTGCCCTGGCCTCTCTGGCCCCAGATACCCTGGCCTCTCTGGCCCCAGCTACCCTGGCTCCAGCCTCCTCCCTGGCCCCAGCCGCCTCCCTGGCCCCGGCCACGCTGGCCCCAGCCATCCTGGCCCCAGCCACCCTGGCCCTGGCCCCGGCCACCCTGGCCTCCCTGGCCCCAGCTGCCCTGGCCTCTCTGACCCCAGCTACTTTAGCCTCCCTGGCCCCAGCTACTTTGGCCTCCCTGGCTCCATCTGCCCTGGCCTCCCTGGCCCCAGCTGCCCTGGCCTCTCTAGCCCCAGATACCCTGGCCTCTCTGGCCCCAGCTACCCTGGCTCCAGCCTCCTCCCTGGCCCCAGCCGCCTCCCTGGCCCCGGCCACGCTGGCCCCAGCCACCCTGGCCCTGGCCCCGGCCATCCTGGCCTCCCTGGCCCTGGCCCCGGCCACCCTGGACCCAGCCACCCTGGCCCTGGCCCCGGCCACCCTGGCCTCCCTGGCCCTGGCGCCGGCCACCCTGGACCCAGCCACCCTGGACCCAGCCACCCTGGCCCTGGCCCCGGCCACCCCGGCCTCCCTGGCCCTGGCCCCGGCCACCCTGGCCTCCCTGGCCCTGGCCCCGGCCACCCTGGACCCAGCCACCCTGGCCCTGGCCCCCCCGGCCCTGGCCCTGGATGCCCGATTGATCACGCTGCTGATCATACTGCATGTCAACTCGGCCATGCTCGCCCTGGAGACGTATTACGGCACCCTCAATGTGCTCCATCATGGCCATTTTTACCGCTTCCATCTACAAGAAATTGACACATTTTATTCACAACGTTGATAAGAAAATGTATATAAATTCTTCAAACACAGTCTAAACATAGAGCACATCAGCTCTGAATAGTCCACAAGAAAATGATTTCTTATAACAACCGCAGAATAATTCAAATGATGAATTCAAAAAATGATTGAATACAACAGTGTCGTGGGTACGTACCATTTGCCTTAGCGGCACAACAGCTAAAGTCGGCTGAGGATGTTGAGGAGGTGATTGTGTTTTATCGGAGGTTGGAGGTGGTTTATCCGAAGTCGGAGGAGTTGCTTCTTCCATTTCTGTATCAACTATTATCAAAATATATCAATTATAGCAGCTAGTCAATTTTGAAAGATTTTTCAAATGAAATGGTAGTATTTTATGCTATATATATATGGGGGCTGCCCACGTCAACTCGACACGGCTCCAGATCTCATCATCTCCAATTTGATTTTTTATTCTATATGTTATCATTTGATGTATGGAGAATCTGATTTTTCTAATCAAAAGCTTCAGAGCTATGAATTTTTCATCCTCAAATAAAGGACCTTTTTTGAAATTACGAGAAAAATTACAAAAATCCTGATGATATATAGAACAACCTCCAACTCGCAGAAACGTGGGCAGAATTTTTCTTATATTTTTTGTGTCAATTTAAAAAAAATCTACTCTGAACAATGCTTCCCTAATTACATTTATGCTACCAAAAATCTTGCAAACTTACACCATCCCATTTTTTAAAACCTTTGATTTTCACATTGTATTTGCCTTGAACCTCCAAATAAAAAAAATTGTCGTAGGTGAATCAGTGCCCGGGAAAAAAAATTTTCATAAAATTTCATAAAATTTTATAAGTTTGTATGAAGTTTCATTAAATTTTATGAAATTTCAGTGTTCAAATTTTATGAAATCTTATGAAATTTTATAAGTTCTTATAAATTTTCATAAATTTTCATGATACTTTGTAATATTTTATAAAATTTCATAAGATTAGAATCGCGTACCACAAGTATTGCTTTTATGAAATTTTATAAAATTTTATCAGATTTTATAAAATTTTATCAGATTTTATAAAATTTTACGAAATTTCGTATAATTCCATAAATTAGTATCGAGTACAGACAGTATTGCTCTTATAAAATTTTATAAGTTTTGATAAAATTTTATAAAATTCTATAAGTTCGTATAAATTTTCATAAATTTTCATGATATTTTGTAGTATTCTATAACATTTCATAAGATTAGGATCGCGCACAACAAGTATTGCTTTTATGAAATTTTATAGGATTTTATCGAATTTTATAAAATTTTACGAAATTTCATGAAAACTTACGAAATTTCGTATAATTTCATAAATTAGTATCGAGTACAGACAGTATTACTTTTATGAAATTTTATAGGTTTTTATAACATTTCACAAAGTTTCATAAAATTTCATAAAATTAAAATCGCTCATACACAAAGTATTGCTTCTATGAAATTTTATGAAGAAATTTTTTTCCGGGGCAGCATGAACAACAAGATTTTGTAAAATTCGATCGAATTTCACAGACTTTATAATTTCATTATTCCAAAAATGGATACATATTTTCATAAAATTTCGTATAATTTGATAAAATCATTTTTAGAAAGAGAGGAAATTTCTACGTAACTACCGTTTCAAAAAAATCAAGTTGATGTATTGTATGTTTCATGATTTTTATTCAGTATATCCATTATTTAAATGTACAACTGGAGATGTCAGTACAAAAAAAAAATTCTTTTATCTATAATGAGTTTTGTTGAAAAGAATATGGCTGTTTACACAGATAATTACCAACTCTTATGATGTTGCTGATATTTTCTACAGATTTTAAATCAACTAATTGCAAATTATTTGTTATCTTGACAGGCAAAATATGAGTAATTATTGTTCTCTGTTTTGCATTAATAAACATAGATGTACAATCAATTTCATGTAATTCAAGTAAACAACATATCGCTTCATCTAATTTCTTGAAGAAAAATTTTATAGCTCCATAAGCAACGGAATTATCATTTAATTCTATTCGTACAGTATAATCATTAGTTTTGGTAACTTTATACAATTGTGATGTATAAACTGAATTATAGATTTTAGCTCGATCGTGAACAAGCAAATCTTTTGAGTTAATATTATAATTATTCAACAACAGTATTGCTGCTTCACTTAACTCAACAGTCGTACTTTTTCCAATTAGATGACCCTGTCTTTCACTTAACGAGTGATTATGATCACGATTAATTACTTGACTTCGTAGAAATTGTACTCCGAGAAAAATTTTTAGATTATTTATAAGCTCTTGACCCAAGTGTTTCGAACCGTGGACAAAATTAGCCAAGAATCCGTTCATATTTTCAAATGGAAAAGCAGATGTAGCCCACAGTGGTCCCCATCTCTTGACTAGCAGCGTTAAATGTATCAGCTGATGTACATTATAAGTTAAATTGCGATCACCGTATAAAATTTCAGTTTGCTTAACAAATAATCTTAAACAATTATCTGCTTCCTCAAGATCCTTATATGCAATATTATCCTGTAGTAAAACAAATAATCCTTTGACGAAAAGAACCCAATGTTCAAAAAACTTTTTTTCCAAGTAATTTTGAAGCGTAGGTAATGAATAAAATAAAATCCAATAAAGAAACTCGTTTGCTTTGAACAATTTATAATCAGATAATCGTCTAGGCATTCGATTGAACGACGATGGCGGTTTGATGCTTGTTATGAAGTCATCAATCTCTTTAAGATTTTTCTTTATACTCCAAGAGCCTTTTGCATCTATCCACAAGTGTATAAAATGTTTCGCTACACCTAGCAATGTACTGTGCATATATTCTGGAAATACGCAAGTTCCTAAATCAATTAGTGACAGTTTTGATATAACAGAGGTTCCTTTAACACCTTTACAATGACTTTTATCCAATAAAAGTACTCTTGCAGCCTGTTTCTTCATTCGACGATTAGTTCTCAACTTATTACATTCTTCAGAATACGGATAATAACGATAAACTCTTGTTCCCTTTTGCTTCTCAGATGCTTTTGTTTTTATTTCGCAAACATTACAACCATACCGACCGTTAAAATTGAGGATATTTTGTATTTTAGCCCTAGCAGGTGCATCAGCTACAATGAGAGGTACTACAATTCTACTAACGATTGTTTCTCCTGTTAACGGGTGAATCCATTTGATTCCTTCAGTAAAACACTCATTTAATTTATTGACAAACGGTTCTAAAAAGAGATTCATTGGTGGCATTTTATTGTCATCATACCAAAGTCCTAAAATAGTGAGGAATGATTCTCTTGAACGTGGGGGAAGTTCAGCAATGACAAACATCAGAGGCCAGCAATGACTTTTCGCACTTTTAACTAACGAAAGGCCATCAGTGTTCAGTATCAGTGTCAAATCATATGCGTGTCTATCTTGTCTTGCATTCACTCGGAGATATTCAGAACCATCAGATATATCTGAAATATCATGTTCATTCGCTGCATTAATGAGATGTGGTTTCAATTTATCTGCGAGGTTTCTGTTTTCAAATAAAAATTTGATTTGTTCACGAATATCAAATTCAAAGAAGCACGAAAAATTTTTTTTACCCCTTATTTTGCATGCTTGACAAATATTTGACACATTTGTAATTTCACTGGTCATAGTTAAGCACTGTTTGCAATAAAAATGTTTAATTACACTGATTGTTGGAGCTATGTCTTGTACATAATTGAATAAACGGAATGCAGTTCTTGGAAAGTTATTATCCGCAGGAAGAAATTTTTGAAGCATATCCAATGTAGCTTGTAAACTGGATTTGGTCCATTTATGTTTGATATATAACTCGAGCAGAACTAAGATACTTTCATCTAGAGTCATTGAACTATTTTCGTGAAGTAATAGACTTGAATCATCGCAACTACCCCCAGTGATATCATCATCATAATTATTCTCATCAGTTGAATGTGGGGTTACAATCCGCTCATCTGTATTAGGAAGACTATCATGGTCCGAATCACTAGAACTTTTTTCACTTGATGTGTCATCATCACAACTAGAGATCTCACAAATGTCAACATTACTGTCTTCGTCACTGTCTCCACCACTAGTTTCACCACCTCCTTCATCACTGTCGTCATCACTGCTACAATAATTCGTACTGATACTATCATAAGCTAGAAGACTTAAAAATTTTTTGACGAGAAAAATTTATCCGGTGTCTCGGGAATCGAACCCGAGCCTACTGGCTGCCAATCCGGGGGCTTACACCCACTAGACCACCTGGCCACCTTCAAATTTAACTCGTCATTTTTCAAGTCTAGTTAGTGTGCTTGGTTTGTAAATTTAACGTTATGAATTTCGTCGTATAAGCACATGTTTAACTTTGAATGAGTGAGTGAGCACACGGACTCACTAACACTTGTAAGGTAAGACTTACGTCTTTTTACCTATTATTTTGTTGGTTATATTTAATTAAATATAACCAATGCCACAGAAAGTGGTGTAATTCGCCGAAGAATGATTTTAAGCTAGAAGACTTAAAAATTTTTTGACGAGAAAAATTTATCCGGTGTCTCGGGAATCGAACCCGAGCCTACTGGCTGCCAATCCGGGGGCTTACACCCACTAGACCACCTGGCCACCTTCAAATTTAACTCGTCATTTTTCAAGTCTAGTTAGTGTGCTTGGTTTGTAAATTTAACGTTATGAATTTCGTCGTATAAGCACATGTTTAACTTTGAATGAGTGAGTGAGCACACGGACTCACTAACACTTGTAAGGTAAGACTTACGTCTTTTTACCTATTATTTTGTTGGTTATATTTAATTAAATATAACCAATGCCACAGAAAGTGGTGTAATTCGCCGAAGAATGATTTTAAGCTAGAAGACTTAAAAATTTTTTGACGAGAAAAATTTATCCGGTGTCTCGGGAATCGAACCCGAGCCTACTGGCTGCCAATCCGGGGGCTTACACCCACTAGACCACCTGGCCACCTTCAAATTTAACTCGTCATTTTTCAAGTCTAGTTAGTGTGCTTGGTTTGTAAATTTAACGTTATGAATTTCGTCGTATAAGCACATGTTTAACTTTGAATGAGTGAGTGAGCACACGGACTCACTAACACTTGTAAGGTAAGACTTACGTCTTTTTACCTATTATTTTGTTGGTTATATTTAATTAAATATAACCAATGCCACAGAAAGTGGTGTAATTCGCCGAAGAATGATTTTAAGCTAGAAGACTTAAAAATTTTTTGACGAGAAAAATTTATCCGGTGTCTCGGGAATCGAGACCACTTTCTGTGGCATTGGTTATATTTAATTAAATATAACCAACAAAATAATAGGTAAAAAGACGTAAGTCTTACCTTACAAGTGTTAGTGAGTCCGTGTGCTCACTCACTCATTCAAAGTTAAACATGTGCTTATACGACGAAATTCATAACGTTAAATTTACAAACCAAGCACACTAACTAGACTTGAAAAATGACGAGTTAAATTTGAAGGTGGCCAGGTGGTCTAGTGGGTGTAAGCCCCCGGATTGGCAGCCAGTAGGCTCGGGTTCGATTCCCGAGACACCGGATAAATTTTTCTCGTCAAAAAATTTTTAAGTCTTCTAGCTTAAAATCATTCTTCGGCGAATTACACCACTTTCTGTGGCATTGGTTATATTTAATTAAATATAACCAACAAAATAATAGGTAAAAAGACGTAAGTCTTACCTTACAAGTGTTAGTGAGTCCGTGTGCTCACTCACTCATTCAAAGTTAAACATGTGCTTATACGACGAAATTCATAACGTTAAAGATACTATCATAGTTCTCGATTGCAGAACTACATGTTTCGCTGTCATTATTTACGGTACTTTGTTGTTGAGTTTCACCAATTTCTGAACGATTGTTTTCAGATAAATTTTTTTCCCACCGAGTAAGAGTTCTAAGTGGTATCTACAAAAAAAAAATTAAAAAAGTATGAGTATAATTATAATTATCTACTATAATATCGCTTTAATATTGAAAATTATTGAAAATCTGTACTATTTTGAAACATCACTTTTCTTCACTGATTTTTGTATAAAATATTATTACACGGAGAGAATTTTACTGGAGAGATTCTCATACTACGTATAGTAATTTTGGACCATACTTTCAATATGACGACCGTTCCGATACTTGTACATAATCTTACATGAATATAATAGCGATTTCGATTTGCTGCCCTGTGGCGCTCTGAGTGTACTTCTATCGCACTCTGATATAGGAGATAGAAGAGGATAAAAGTGCACTCAGTGCACACTAGAGCAGCACTAGAGCAGCAAATCGAAAACGCTATAAGAAAGACATTCCTATGATCATGGTGACATTTGGTAAAAGTATATAGGAACGATCGTCATATTGAAAGTATGGTCCAAAATTACTATACGTAGTATGGGAATCTCTCCAACAAAATTCTCTCCGTGTATATATTAATATAATTATATATAATTTAAGTTTCAAACAAATCAATAAATTTCAGCTCTATAAAATGTCAATCAATTCCTTTGAAATTATATAAACTTAATAAATATTTATCATAACAGTTACACATAAGAACCTTGATCTTAGGATCTTTTTCCCAAAGTTTATATTTTTTTTTTGGAATATCATCATCTTTTTCATTGGAGGCCATTATTAATTTTGAATGTAAATTCGAAGCCGCAGAGTAGATATATCTGAAATAAACATGTATTGTATACTTTATATCAACATATTATCATTTGTAAAGTATGCATTCATAACGTTTATATTTACCTTTACCTACGTATACCCACGAATACCTACGTATTCTTTACCTTTATTGTCACTCTGACATAGAATAATGAAAAAAAAAAAATATGCATTCGTAGGAAATCGATAAAATTTTACGTGAAATTTTTTTTAATATTTTTAATTTGTAGCTCATTCTGTTGAGAAAATGCAAAACGTAGTGATATTCCCATAAAACCAGCTCCGGTGCGAAAATCTTTCGCCAAGTACATCAATCTGATTATCACTCACAAAAAATACCTTCTCGTGCCAAAAAATATTTATACAATTATTATTTTATACAAAAATTCCTTCTTCGTAAAAAAAGATACGAAATCAGATGTTACTGCCAAGTACATACACCACCGTTACTTTTTCTCAAATTGATAACTAGCCGAGGAAACGAAGAAATTAATAAAAATGGAAAAATGAGAATAAAATATTTGGAGGTGGCGGTACTTGGCGGGCCAATATTTTATATCACTATATACACGGAGAGAAATTTATGGTAAATTTCCTCATACTCATATAGTACTTGTGTCATATACTTTCACTATGACAATCGTTCCTATACTTTATACCCAATGTCACCATGAATATAGGAATGTCTTTCTTATATTCATGGAACAGGTTTAGTCTCACAGGTCCTCCGCTTCGTAGTTCTAGACCTGAACGACTTAAACTACGAAGCCGAGGACCTGAACTACGAGAACTACGAAGCGAAGGACCTGGACTATGAGAACTACGAAGCCGAGGACCTGGACTACGAGAACTACGAAGCCGAGGACCTGGACTACGAGAACTACGAAGCCGAGGACCTAGACTACGAGAACTACGGAGCCGAGAACCTGGACTACGAGAACTACGGAGCCGAGGACCTGGACTACGAGAACTACGAAGCCGAGGACCTGGACTACGAGAACTACGAAGCCGAGGACCTGGACTACGAGAACTACGAAGCGAAGGACCTAGACTACGAGAACTACGAAGTCGAGCACCTGGACTACGAGAACTACGAAGCCGAGGACCTGGACTACGAGAACTACGAAGCGAAGGACCTAGACTACGAGAACTACGAAGTCGAGCACCTGGACTACGAGAACTACGAAGCCGAGGACCTGGACTACGAGAACTACGAAGCGAAGGACCTAGACTACGAGAACTACGAAGTCGAGCACCTGGACTACGAGAACTACGAAGCCGAGGACCTAGACTACGAGAACTACGAAGCCGAGGACCTGGACTACGAGAACTACGAAGCGAAGGATCTAGACTACGAGAACTACGAAGCCGAGGACCTGGACTACGAGAACTACGAAGCGAAGGACCTGGACTACGAGAACTACGAAGCGAAGGACCTAGACTATGAGAACTACGAAGTCGAGCACCTGGACTACGAGAACTACGAAGCGAAGGACCTAGACTACGAGAACTACGAAGTCGAGCACCTGGACTACGAGAACTACGAAGCCGAGGACCTGGACTACGAGAACTACGAAGCGGAGGACCTAGACTACGAGAACTACGAAGTCGAGCACCTGGACTACGAGAACTACGAAGCCGAGGACCTGGACTACGAGAACTACGAAGCGAAGGACCTAGACTACGAGAACTACGAAGTCGAGCACCTGGACTACGAGAACTACGAAGCCGAGGACCTAGACTACGAGAACTACGAAGCCGAGGACCTGGACTACGAGAACTACGAAGTCGAGCACCTGGACTACGAGAACTACGAAGCCGAGGACCTGGACTACGAGAACTACGAAGCGAAGGACCTAGACTACGAGAACTACGAAGTCGAGCACCTGGACTACGAGAACTACGAAGCCGAGGACCTGGACTACGAGAACTACGGAGCCGAGAACCTGGACTACGAGAACTACGAAGCCGAGGACCTGGACTACTAGAACTAATTAGTAATAAAAATGCTGATATGTTATATTGTACACTGATACTATACTCAGATGTGTTTGTTCTACTGTGGTAACTATACATGTGTCAGTAGTTGTGTGCACACACATAACTTAAACATTATAATGTAATATAATCTCGACACCAGACGAAATTTTTACTGTAACCATAAGTAAATATAAAACAACGCGAATGAATTGAGAAATAATTGCTTTTATAGTAAAGTCTCAAATATATTTTCCCAACTAATTTCGTAAATTCTATTCATTCTTATAATTAAGGGGGGGGGATACCGGATGTGTTACCGACACCGCCTATATCTCCGAAACGGGGCTATCAATCGACTTGTCCTTGCGGCAGTCGATGTTTGACGAGTAATGGGTTCAAACTGGTACGTTTGATCGGATGAAATCGGATTTTTTTTTTTTTTTTTTATCGAAAAGCGTGGTCGTGCCATTTATTTCGACTTATATCAAAGCCTACGGATCGAAAATGCAAAATCGGCTTCCTGAGCCCGATTCTGTATGGCATTCCGAACACAACCATCCAAAAACATCTTTGGTTTCGACAACGATGAAGAAACCACATCTAATCTACGTTTTTGTGGTAATTTTCGCGATTGTCAAGGGCCGTGAGCGAAAATGGCCGCTCACGGCTGTTGATATGATGTGGTGGTTCGCAGAACGCCCGTGAGATGTCGCCGCACGCCCATTTAAGCTTCTCCTTTTACCACCGCTGTTACGTTGGTACACCGTGTGAAAGGTAAAAGGAGAAGCTTAAATGGGCGTGCGGTGACATCTCACGGGCGTTCTGCGAACCACCACATCATATCAACAGCCGTGAGCGGCCATTTTCGCTCACGGCCCTTGACAATCGCGAAAATTACCACAAAAACGTAGATTAGATCTGGTTTCTTCATCGTTGTCGAAACCAAAGATGTTTTTGGATGGTTGTGTTCGGAATGCCATACAGAATCGGGCTCAGGAAGCTGATTTTGCATTTTCGATCCGTAGGCTTTGATATAAGTCGAAATAAATGGCACGACCACGCTTTTCGATAAAAAAAAAAAAAAAAAATCCGATTTCATCCGATCAAACGTACCAGTTCGAACCCATTACTCGTCAAACGTCGACTGCCGCAAGGACAAGTCGATTGACAGCCCCGTTTCGGAGATATAGGCGGTGTCGGTAACAAATCGGGTATAACCCCCCTTAATATTAATACTTTTATAATTATAAAATTAAAATCAAAATTTTACGAGACAACGCTCGAGTGGGCGCCATTAGTAACCCCAACACAGTTCCACGTGCAATCCGACGTATGCGGCTAAAGTTCCTATTTTATACAATTGAAGTGAATTTCTTTATAGTTAAATTTATACAAAAAATGTCACTAGTGTTAATAGCGTGCGATGAAGACAACTCTTTGTTAATAATTGACAAAGATGATTTAGTCGCTAATAAAGAAAAAAATATCACCGTTGGTGATGAGGTTAAGTTTTTCCATGGCGAAAATGCATATAAAGGTGTTGTTAAGGCGATTTCAGGTACGATAGTTATATAACATTTTTTTTTTAATCCAATGATTTGACAGCATTGAATCTAATATTTTTTGATTAATTGTTTTTTTCTATAGATAAAAAGTCTGAATTAGTAAAAATACGAAAAATCTTAGTTAAAGAGTTGAAACCTAAAATTACGACTCCACTGGTTATAACAAAAGTTGTAGGAAAAAGAAGCTGTATAAAGCAACGCGAGGTTCATTCACCTGAACCATCCAGCAAAAAAAGTAAACAAGTTGAACTGTCCACGTCTAAAAAAGATAAGGTAATTAGTTCAATCCGTTCATGGTTAATCTAGTATGCACATGATGTTTAATATACATATTTTTTTATTTATACTCAGAAAGAGACACCCAAACTAGTAAAAATTCCTAAGTCACCGGGCTCCTGTACGGAAGAATCGGATGTTTCCGATGTTTCGTCAATTGAGGAAGCATCTCAAACTGCAAGTGCCGTTGTGAAGGTCAGTGTCTATTACACGAATAATTTTTTCATTTTTTTATTTTTACTGTGAATTAAGTTTATAATATTTTATATTTTGATTCTCTTGGTGGCAATATATAAATTCATATTTTTCAATTTTTGAATAAGAATATAAATATAATGAAAAAAAAATAAAGTAAAAAATTAGTGTTTTTAGTTTGAAACATGATAAAATTTACAATATAATTAAAGTGGCATAATTTGACAATTAAAATGAAATAGAACACTGTTTTTTATAAAATCGGTAAAATTCTAAAATCAAAGGTTGACTTGAAGAATCCAGATAAACAGGATGCATCCACCACAGTCGTGGTTAAAACTGACTCTATAAACAAACCTGATACTGAGGATGATGGATTAGACGGAACCCAATTATTAGGAAAATCGTATGAATGTGAGGGAGGAGTAAGTTTTTTTTGCCGCAATGTAGTTTTCACTGGGGCATGAGTTGTCTACATTATTTATTTTTTTAATAATAATAATGTTATTGAATTCATAGATGGTTCTTTTGACTGGTGGAGTTTATTGTAAGCGTCGGGTGTACAATAACGCGTTAGCTCGGGCAAAAAAAGGAACAAGTCTTGTCCGAAATCTCCTCGAAGGAATTTTCAATGAGAAGACTCTGATGAAATGCACCCTATCTGGACAAGGTGGTCGTAACGCCGATAAATCCGAGGAAAAAATTGCCATGAACCCTGCTGCTAGAGAGTCTATAATAGGTAAGTTCTGCAAGACCTAATTTTTTCAACCGTTGTTTGATACTAAATATTTTGCTTATACTATATATTTTATATTTATAATATAGATTTTGTGGAGACTCAAATTGAAAAACACCCCCGATGGCCGAGGCAGTCTCGAGGCGACATTAAAAGTGCGATGGTCACAAGATTGACGGAAATCAAGGCTGAGTACAAAAAAAATAAAAATATCACAAATTAATTACACGAATGATAGGACTACGGAGTTAAATATTAATCATAGTATTAATTGTTATGTTTAAAAAATATATGCGAAAAAGTCATTACTATTAATAAACTATTACTAAGTTTGTAGTATACCGAGAATATTCGGTGAACGTAGATAGTCCCCTTCCTACGACAAAACCAACACAGGCGCGCACCGCGTGCGTGAGGCTCGTTCGGGAGGGGATGCAATGCTACCGGCACCTCATTCCCTCCCGCACGAGCCTCAGTCACGCGGTGCGCGCCTGTGTTGGTTTTGTCGTAGGAAGGGGACTGTCTACGTTCATCGAATATTCTCGGTATTCAAGGATTGAGAATATTCAAAACTTAAATAATAACTTTAAATGTATGTTTCTTGAGTTTCATTAAAAAAATAAGTATTGGAAAATGTATTAATCAGAGTTTCAAAATTAATATAACCTTTAAATTATTACAGCCTTTCCTGCGATTTCATTTAAGCATATATATATTAATATATGCAAAATTTAAATAGGTTATTTTCAGTATGAATTTTGATTCATAAAATGACCTGGTAAAATTTCATGAAATTTTATAAAATTTTATCAGGGCATTTTCAGTATTAAATTCCATGAAATCTTATGAAATTTCATAAGATTTTAAGGAATTATTTTCGATATACAAATTTCACGAACTTTTGTGAAATTTTATGAAGATTCATAAAAGTTCATGAAATTCCACAAAAGTTCGTGAAATTTCATCAGGCCATTTTCAGCATGAAATTTCATGAAATTTCATGAAATTTTATGCCAGAAATAATTTCTCAAAATTTCATTAAATTTCATAAAATTTGATAAAAGTTCGTGAAATTTTACAAAATTTCATGAAATTTCATCAGGCCATTTTCAGCATGAAATTTCATGAAATTTCAATAATGAAATTTCATAAAATTTTATAAAATTTTATGAAATTTTATGAAAATTTTTTTTCCCGGGTGGTAGCATAAAAATCATTAGTGAAGCATTTTTCGGCATGGAATGTTAAATGGATAAAAAAATATAATAAAAATTCTGCCCACGTTTCTGTGGGTGGGAGGTTGTTATATATCATCATCAGGATTTTTGTAATATTTTTCGGAATTTTAAAGAGAGTCCTTTATTAAGGATGAAGAAATTTACAGCTCCGAAAGCGTTTATTCTAAAAATCTCAAAAAAATTTTTGCAGATTTTCCAAACATCAAATGATAACATATAAAATTAAAAATCAAATCGGAGATGATGAGGTCTACAACCGTGTCGAGTTGACATGGACAGCCCCGTATCAAATAATAGTATTTCATGCGATATTTTATGACGCAGTGTGCGTAAAACTCGTTGAAAAATGCTGTCATGTATACGAATAACAATAATAATAATCTGACATAACTTTGCGAAAAAAAAAGTAAACTATCGAAGCTTTAAAATGTCATACGTAAACACGCACGATATTTGAATTCGGCGCCGTTCGTCATGGCTCTGCCTCAGTAGCGCCCCTAACGGCACAAAGTGGCACGCGGCATCCTCAATTCATTTGAAACAGAAGTAGACGTATATTACGTATATCTTTTATTCCATTTATTGTTATCCATTTTACGCACACGTATGCTTGAAATTGCATTTTACACCAGCAAAACAAGGCGTGAAATCGAAGTGTAGGCATACTGCATCAAGAACTAATTTCCGGCTTATACATAATTTATAGACGATGAAAGTATAAGGGCCTTTCGACTGATCAAAGATAAAATATAGTGACTACATTTTTCTCACGAAATATGGACGATCTGAGCTACTTATTTAACTCATAACATGAATTAATTTACAAAATAAATTTGTAACGCATCGAAATTTACTCTAATTCAAACTGCGCGTTTCTAAATTTACTTCAAACTGTATACTGCCGAACCAAACAAGAAAGACGATCAGATCCAAGATAAAAGCTCTTGAGAACGCGACACAATTTATTTTAGAACAAAAGACTCACGCGCTAAAAATTATTAAACTCTATTTTGGAGTATAAAAGTGAGAAGTGGATGAATACCCTCATACTATTTCACATTTATTATGTAGGTATCGGTTAATCAGTCTGATAAAATGTTTGGAGAAAAATAATTAATTCGTACTTACTCATCTTACTCCTTGGGAAGCCAACCGTCGAATGATGCGGTGGCCGATGCTCCAATGTTATTAACAATGCTATAAAAAATGACAGGCGCGAAATCGGGAACAACGAAAAGTTGTCCATCTATTATCTGAGCGGATCCACGTCACTTCACTCAAAAAAAAACCGTCAAGTCATGGATCTTTGCGCCATTCGACATATCTTTAGTACTATCGGAAGAAAAATACAACTTTAGGGATTTTGAAAAATTTTCAAAAATGGCGGAGTTAGAGCTATTTGAATTTTGGTAGGTCGCTGTTGCACCGCTATGTTGGAAAATTCATATCTCCGAAAGTGTTCACCGGAGCGGACTGATCCTGGAATCATTTTGTTCGTAAAAGAATGCGCTTTCAGACAAAAGATTTTGTTTTCGAAAAAAAAAATTCTTTCAATTTTTTTTCGTTGTTTTTTTTTTTAATTTCGCTGCCATTTCCGCGGGACTTACAGGAATCCATGGAGATAATTTCTTTTGGATAGCTGAATCCTTCCCCTTCAACCCTAAAAAAAAATTCATGGAGAACCTACCTGGGCCGGAGAAAAAAATGAAACGTCTTGTCGCGCGTCGCCCCGCGCGTCCATCCACGTCTGCGCTACTCCCGCGAGTTCGTTGTGTTGCGTAGTGGAGTTAAATTGTAATATCAAATTACATTCGATGCTTCCCTACTGACCCAGGCTATTCGATCTCCGAAAATAGTTGTTTAACCACCTTAGCCCTCGCTTATCCGTCTACTAGTCATGTTTTCTCGGAGTTACATACCTATACCTGTTCTGGAAATTCGGAGTCACCAATTGCACAAACTCTGATCGTTTTGTGTTAAATATCTAAAAGTAACTAATCCCTTTACTTGTATCGGAATATAATCCCTTAATCTACGGGGTTGTTTTGAAAAGGGAAATCATTGAACCATCATTGTCTGTGACAGGAAAGACTATAGGTTTCGAAGAATCCATTGTTTCATATGGCCCAAGCGGACCGGAACAGTCGAGCGCGGTCAAATTGGTCCTTTATGCGTGACCCACGTGTAAGGATTAACTTAATCCAACTTTACCAAGTGCAACAATTGCACCAAGTTGCCTGCACCTGCTGTGAGACATCTTTTGAACTGACCTGAACTAAAAGGCTCAGCAATTTCGTGATGACCTCAGTCTTACGACAAACTCGCAATTGAACGGTCAACAACTCTTTCGCTATCAAAATGCCGACAAATTATTGCTGTAATCCGTTTGGCCTGTCGAAGCATTCGAAAAATTTACGCCCAGTAACACAGTGGATGCGTGATGAAGTGAAATCGATCACAAACGGTTGTCTGATTTGTGATACTTGTCGGCTGATGTTGAAGTTCGATGCAGTGCCTAGTACAGAGATTGGTTCGACATCGTCATCAAGCGAATGTAAATCCGGAAATTCATGTATTAATTTTCCCGAGGTTGATACTATAAATGTGATCACTGCTATCAATTCATCGTTGACAAGTTTAGGTGAATCACCGATACCCGTAAAAAAAATAAAAACGGTTTCGGAGAAAGCAGAGGTATTCGGAAAACTTTCAACTGCATTCGAACAACATTTTTCGGACTGCGAACCCACGAAGAGCGAGAGTGCCGATTATAACAAGTGGTTAACTCAGTTAAAAGATAGATTTAATGAAACAGATGATAAGGCATTCAGATTGACCATTCTTACTGCTCTTCCGAAGAGTTGGAGTATGCGAAAAATCGAGGAAGAGTTTAACGTCACAAATCATATGGCTCGGACGGCGAAAAGGTTAGCTGAAGATAAAGGAATATTATCCTCACCAAATTCGAGACCTGGCAAGACGATATCATCCGAAGTTGTATCACTCGTGGTAGAATTTTGTCGAAGTGAAGAGGTCAGTCGCATAATACCAGGTCAACAAAGCTGCGTAACCGTTGAAAGGAATGGTGAAAAAGTAATCTAAGAGAATTGTATCGATTATTTCGTGATCGTTATCCAGATAAAAAAATCGGTTTTTCTAAATTTGCAGAGTTGCGCCCGAAAGAATGTATTTTAGCAGGACCGAGTGGCACACATACCGTGTGTGTTTGTACCTATCACCAGAATGTAAAGCTGATGATGATGGGTGCAAATATTGATGATTTAGTTAAGAAAGGAGCTGTAAATTTTCCGACATACCAGCATTGTTTGGCTCAAATCCTTTGCAATCCATCACAGCCACAGTATCATTTAGGAGCATGCTCAAATTGTCCTGGTGTAAATATCATCAAAACATCGTTGCAAGAAGCCTTTACAAACAATTTCATCAGCGATGTTTCTAATAAACAGTGGATATCAGTGGATCGAACGGCTTTGGAGACACTCACCAAAAAGTCCGAGGATTTTGTGGATAACTTCTGTGATCAATTGTCAAAATTGGTTGCACATGATTTCATTGCGAAGCAGCAAAGTAGTTATTGGCAAAAGATGAAAGTGAGCTTGATAGTTGGCGAATTTTTAGTAGTATGCGACTTCGCTGAGAATTATGCATTTGTTGTACAAGATTCCACGCAAGGGTTTCACTGGAGCGATAATCAGGCGACTATTCATCCAATCGTGGTTTACTATAAAAGTTACGGTGACGACCAGTTGAGATATTTTAGTTTTGTGATAATTTCAGAGCATCTGAAACATAATACAGTTGCGGTTCATTTATTTAAAAAAAAATTAGTCAACTTTATGAAAGAGAAGTTCCAAGATTCAATTCCCATAGACAAAATAATTTATTTCTCTGATGGAGCAGCTTCCCAATATAAAAACAAAAAGAATTTTATAAATTTAACACATCACTTCGAAGACTTTCAATGCCACGCCGAATGGCATTTCTTTGCTACATCACATGGAAAAGGGCCGTGTGATGGGGTAGGTGGGACTGTTGAGAGATCAGCTTCACGTGCGAGTTTACAACTGATTGGCAATTCTGATCCTATTCAAACACCGCTGGATCTATATAATTGGGCATGTTCTTATTTTCGGAGCATATCTTTTGCGTACTGTACGTCTGCAGAACATCAAGCAGAAAAATCTATTTTACAAAATCGATTTTATAAAGCCTTGACAGTTCGTGGCACTCTAAAATTACATGCGGTCATTCCAATATATCACAAACTCGTCAAAACAAAATTATTTTCCGCATCAGAAAAATTTAAGTCCATGAAAATTATGAATTAATTTCAAACAGAGGTGTTCTACTAAGTGTCACCGAGCAAATCATCGCTAAAAACATCGGCCCCTTTCAGAGTCACCAAAATATTGCAAAAGATCGGCCGCGCGGCGACGCGCGACAAGACGTTTCATTTTTTTTTTCTCCGGCCCAGGTAGGTTCTGCATGAATTGTTTTTTTAGGGTTAAAGGGGAAGGATTCAGCTATCCAAAAGAAATTATCTCCATGGGTTCCTGTAAGTCCCGCGGAAATGGCAGCGAAATTAAAAAAAAAAACAACGAAAAAAAATTGAAAGAATCTTTTTTTTGGAATCAAAATTTTTTATATGAAAGCGCATTCTTTTACGAACAAAATGATTCAAGGATCAGTCGACTCCGGTGAATACTTTCGGAGATATGAATTTTCAAACATAGCGGTGCAACAGCGACTTACCAAAATTCAAATAGCTCTAACTCCGCCATTTTTGAAAATTTTCCAAAAGTTGTATTTTTTTTTCCATAGTACCAAAGATATGTCGAATGGCGCAAAGATCCGTGACTTGACGGTTTTTTTTTGAGTGAAGTGACGTGGATCCGCTCAGCTATCTACCGTCAGCCAATGGCCAGAGAGTGAGACGAACGATTCCACTATTGATGGGTTTAAGAACACGAGGCGAAGAACTGAGGGTAGCTAAGTTCAGCTAAGCGAATTTGACATATTATCTCCAATTTATGAGTTTAGGAATATGATCAGAAAAACTGAGGGCAGCACTGTAGATTTGAAAGGATTATATTCACTGATCTCTATTATACACTGGATAGGGTACTCTAATGTGCAGACTTGTGCCTACTTGAACGCCATGTTGCTTGTAGTACATTTGTCAATTTCAATATGGCGGCGTTCTAGATAGCCATTAAGGAAAAACCAAGAAGAATATGGCGGCGCCCATGATCCACTTATTCGCGAGTGATTGTTAGG
Organism: Tenthredo livida; assembly: GCA_963992785.1. NCBI lineage: Eukaryota > Metazoa > Arthropoda > Insecta > Hymenoptera > Tenthredinidae > Tenthredo > Tenthredo livida. The sequence continues at coordinate 23,956,293 of OZ023069.1, read as the reverse complement.
TTATGTAGACTGTAGTATGTTGACATACTGGATCAAGAATAAAAGAAGGTGTTAGTGGTGCTATTGCAGACAAGTAAAATAAAAAACTGCCGGTGCTGGTGTGCAAATATTGTGGCGATAAGGGTGGGGTGGAAGAAAGAACATTACACAAATAAGTATCATATATGCAATCGCGAGGTTATGTTTACTTGTTTAGACGTAATTTTGAATGAATGAATACTTGCACGCCGTATTCATTATTTTATAATAGCGTTTTCGGTTGGGACAATTTTTCGTGCACCGTGCTGAACTGGTGCAGAATTTGTTTGTAGAGTGCGCTTTATACAGCAAATTCTGCACCAGTTCAGCCCCAGTTCAGCACGGTGCACGAAAAATTGTCCAAACCGAAAACGCTATAAGTTTCCTCTGAAAGACCCGAAGACCCTCCAAGTGTGGTTGGAGGAGATTAATTTAGGACCCACTTCTTTCTAGCCTATGCATACTTTATTAAGTCATCCCGCAAAAAAAAAATATGTATGTGAGATATATAGCGAAATATATTCAATATATACAATACAAATATACCATATATATGTGCGGCAAAATAAATATATGTGAAATATATTGTAAATTCTCTATATATTTCGAATATTAATCGGTTATATTTTCCGCATATATTTTTCTGATATTTTATCAAATATATCCTGAGAATATAACCAATTTATATTGGAAATATTTCGAATATATTTATTTTGCCGCACATATATGTCGTTATATTTTTCGATATATTTCACATACATATTTTTTCGTGCGGGATTCCTAGTGACTGTAATCCAAATTTACCTATCCCATATCGACGGTACTTTGGTAGAACCTCGTAAGTCGATTTTTTACGGTTTTGAGTTAAGACCATAAAAATGATCAGCACACGTCCCTTTATATCTTTTATAAATTTTATGTCAAAATATTGAACAGTTCATTCTTTATTAAACAAATCAGAACCTTGTATCTCACACCGCAATAAGTTGACAATGCAAAACCCGAAAATCCTCGTATCTCAAGATATATATGAGCGACACCTCATTTGTTTTCCAAGTATGATTGTGTTTTGCTGTTAAATTTATCTGTCAAAAAAGTGGCGTCTGAATTTTCTATTAAAATATCTATTTATAATATTGTTTCCGTTATTTAATTATTAAAAATCATTCTCAATTGGATCGAGTGAATTCAATAATAGATTAAAATAAATATGAAACTAATTTCTTCGAAATTCCTTCATTTGCAAAAACACGTAAGTCGCATCCCAGTGTAAATTTAGCGTGTAAAAACCTCGTATCTTCTAAAATTAATTCAGAATAAGGGCTGAAATACTGTGATTCGTTATATTTTACCCTTAATAAACCTAAAAGTGCATTATGTTTAATATTCTGATGAAATAGTTATTAAAAATACTTTTTTATTATTAATATACAGTTTTTTGTTGTTCCTGTAAAGTAGTGATTTATCAGTTACGAGGTTCTACCAAAGTACCGTCGATATGATATTTGCAATATTTCTGCATTTGTCAGAAATATATTTTATACATTTGGGAAAAACTTTTGTTTTTTAGTGAAGCTATTTTCGTTGCTTCAACGAATACTCAATATAAATAATTTTTGGTCATAAATTGCTATAGTATCCACTTCATGTATTCCTTATATTCTGAATAAATCTTTGATAAAAATGTAATTTCAATCTCAAGATGGAAATATTTTTATAATAATATCTAATTTTCAATAAATTTGCACCGTTTCCTGCACATCTGTTTCCGGTATCATTCGAATTTCCCGGTAAATTTGACAAATGTACTCCAAGCAAAATGGCCGCCGCACCGCTTCAACTCGGCACAAAAGTTTAACACGGGATACCCTATCCACCCTGCTGGAAGTAAACGGATAGGATTTCTATCCCTATCAATCATTTTGAATCCTTTACATAGAAAAGAATAAGAAAAATCAATCCAAATCTATCCGGCGCCTATCTACTGTAATCTTTTTCTATCTCGTTTTCAATCTGTAAACGGGCTTATACTTTTCTATCCGGGATTTTCTATCTATTTCTATCTATATATTTCCGCCGCCTATCCACTTGAATCTTTTTCTATTCTGTCTTCGATCCGAAACCGGGTCTATCTTTTTCTATCCTCGATTCCCTATCTGAACCTATCCGCCGCCTATCCACTTGAATCTTTTTCTATTCTGTCTTCGATCCGAAACCGGGTCTATCTTTTTCTATCCTCGATTCCCTATCTGAACCTATCCGCCGCCTATCCACTTGAATCTTTTCCTATTCTGTCTTCGATCCGAAACCGGGTCTATCTTTTTCTATCCTCGATTCCCTATCTGAACCTATCCGCCGCCTATCCACTTGAATCTTTTCCTATTCTGTCTTCGATCCGGAACCGGGCCTATCTTTTTCTATCCTCGATTCCCTATCTGAACCTATCCGCCGCCTATCCACTTGAATCTTTTCCTATTCTGTCTTCGATCCGGAACCGGGCCTATCTTTTTCTATCCTCGATTCCCTATCTGAACCTATCCGCCGCCTATCCACTTGAATCTTTTCCTATTCTGTCTTCGATCCGGAACCGGGCCTATCTTTTTCTATCCTCGATTCCCTATCTGAACCTATCCGCCGCCTATCCACTTGAATCTTTTCCTATTCTGTCTTCGATCCGGAACCGGGCCTATCTTTTTCTATCCTCGATTCCCTATCTGAACCTATCCGCCGCCTATCCACTTGAATCTTTTCCTATTCTGTCTTCGATCCGGAACCGGGCCTATCTTTTTCTATCCTCGATTCCCTATCTGAACCTATCCGCCGCCTATCCACTTGAATCTTTTCCTATTCTGTCTTCGATCCGGAACCGGGCCTATCTTTTTCTATCCTCGATTCCCTATCTGAACCTATCCGCCGCCTATCCACTTGAATCTTTTTCTATTCTGTCTTCGATCCGAAACCGGGTCTATCTTTTTCTATCCTCGATTCCCTATCTGAACCTATCCGCCGCCTATCCACTTGAATCTTTTCCTATTCTGTCTTCGATCCGAAACCGGGTCTATCTTTTTCTATCCTCGATTCCCTATCTGAACCTATCCGCCGCCTATCCACTTGAATCTTTTTCTATTCTGTCTTCGATCCGAAACCGGGTCTATCTTTTTCTATCCTCGATTCCCTATCTGAACCTATCCGCCGCCTATCCACTTGAATCTTTTTCTATTCTGTCTTCGATCCGAAACCGGGTCTATCTTTTTCTATCCTCGATTCCCTATCTGAACCTATCCGCCGCCTATCTACTCGAATCTTCCTCTATCTCGTGCAGGTCAATCATAAGCCGTGTCATACCTTTTTCATTTCCGAATTCCCTATATCCTTCTTTATTTTCGGTTTATTTAGTTGAGTCTTTTTTCATTTTGCACTCCATCTGAAATCGGGTCTTTTGTTTTCTATCCCCGATATTCAATCCAAATCTGCCGTGGCCTATGATAGTAATGAGGATCAAGATTTTTCTCATGTATTGTTCGACCCAGAACTATAATATGTATAAAAAATATAATTTTTAAATATGAAAATTTTTTTTTCTTTAGTTTTTTGTTAAATCTGCATATGTTGTCACATATTTCAATTGCGGTGTATTATTCAAAATACATATCATTGGTTTCATCCATAAGAGTATATTGTGAAATGTACATTATAACACAACTATAAGTACAATAATATACATAAGAGCATCCATTACAAACATACAAACCTAAATTAACACAACGTTACATAATTCTGAGAGCTCGAAAGTCACCCATTAAAAATGACTATACATACAACCATGTTATGGATTATTATAAGTATTATAAGTATAAGAGCGAACTCCTCACTATATATAACTACCGACTACTAGCATACATCCAATCTTAATAATCAGTTTTATGAATATTGAGTGTCTTTACAGTTATATTACTCTAAAGCTAGGTTCACTGAATTTCAAAATCATTTGGCAATTGGGCAACATAAGTAGAATTGGTAGCTGCTTTTATGTAAAACAGTTTCCGGGAAATGCATTGGATAGGTCTTGTTTCGACTGTATTTTTAGGCACTACCTTCTTAATATGGTGAACAGTTGGTAGCTGGTCAGGTACCACCGTAAATAAACTTAACGTTACATACGTTTTATTATTCTTGTATCTGAACACTTCAATTTGGCCAATCTCCTTAGAAACTAATTCTACTACGGTGTCGTTCGTTTTCGTAGGGCGCGAATATTTGGTGCTATGAAATACTGATGAATTATGTATGCATCGATTGAATAATTGAGTGCCATCGTCAGTGACTTCAAGAGGTCCAAGTAGCACAGTCTCTTCACTCGTCTTGAGGATGCCTTTGCAGCTGCGATGAGTAAAAAGATTTTCACAAAAACGTAAGCATACATCGGATGTTGCAAGTCTTTGATAGGTGAAGTGGAATGTGAGCCTTTGCAATGTTCTTTTTGCGATTTGATCGTATAACCCTTTTGGACCAGTGACAGCACGTTTGAGGTAAAATATCGCACTTTCGAAGGGAAAGGTCGAGGTCGCCCATAATGGTCCCGTCATACGCACTGATTCGACTAAGTGCAACAAACAATGAGTATTAAAAGTCATGACCTTTGTGCCATACATATCTTGGCACTGCGCTACAAAAACGAGTAACTTTTCTTCACAGATTCTGAGTTCTGTTTCAGATATAGAGTCTTGTAGCAACGTGAAGACACTGTCCACAAGAAGCGCATAATGGTCTAAAGCTTCTTTTGATATTAGATCTTCTAGACATACCAAAGAGTAAAATAATAACCACGTCCGCCACTCGGACGCCTTCCACTTTGCTTTCACCTTAAACGTTCTTGGTAGTCGATGGATCTCATGCGGAGGAGTCATCTTCAGAAGTCTTTCGTTTAACTCTCTTACTCCGTTAGCTGTTATAATTTTTTGCTCAACCCAAATATTCCAAAGGTATTTAACAACTCCAAGCAGTACTGCGTGCAGATAGTCGATAGGAAATCCCCACACCATATCGAAACTCAACAGTGTGAGTAACACTGACCAGCCTTTTACTCCGCGTACTGTCTGCTGCCCGGTTGATTTTTGATGATTATAATCTTTCCTATGACTTTCATCAGTTCTTAGAGCAACGTCTTCCTCCTGTAAGGGATAACGCATCGCGTTATGATCATGTAAGCCATGTTCATAGCAGTAACTACATCCATAATATCCATTGTATTGAAGACGGTTCTGTAAGAGTGGTCGAGCTACAGAATCTACTGGACAACATAGAGGAACTATTGTCAGGGTAATTGATGTGCCATTTTCATCCGTAATTTCCAAACCATTTTGTGTCATATCTGTACACTGATTCACAAAGTGTTTCATGTAAGCGTTCAGGAATCCTGGCGACGGCTCTTTTGTATTGATGCTTAATCCAGCAAGTAGGGGATATTTAAATCTGAGTTTCGGAGGTAGTTCGTTTATAATGATTTGAATCGGCCAAAAAGACTTCACTTCGCTATTACAAACTGGAGCACCATCGGTTGAGAAATTCAATGTAACAAGATGAGATGCTTGAGAGTACTTTTTCTGCATTTCTTTGTATAACTTGCTATCGTATACGTCTCGTATATCACCATGATTGTTTGCGCTTGATTTTATGTTTCTGATGCACTTCAGTAATGCATTTTTTGTTTCATTATCCTCAAGCAATACCTGAATTTGGTACTTTAGATCGATAGCAATTACGTAATTAGAAGAATTGGTTGTTAAGTCAAACTCTAAACCACATGAACACTTGACATGACAATTTTTAAATTTTTTCTTACAGACGGGAGGAAGCAAAGGTTCGAAGCAAGCTTCACAAATAAAGCATAATCGTACAACTTCGTCAGGTGGATCGTACAGTTGATTCAAAACAAATTTGCTAGTATCCCAGGTTTCGAATTTTGTGCCAGCAAATGTTTTACACATGTTGAACAATGTATCCCTCGCTTCGTAGGTCAAATTGAAACGCATACTATAGCCCATCAACATGAGAGACACGTCTCGAGTGGAGAGGTGCGCTTCGGAGAACATCATTACGTCACTTGTTGGTTTAAAAAATATCGGATTGTTTGGAAAGAAATCATTTTCTTCTTGCTCTTGATACTCATCTGAGATTTGTGAATCATTTTGGCTTGAACTATCTGCACTTAATGACGATGAATAGAAAGATGATTCTCCGCAGTTTTGATCCATCGTAATCAATGAACATGGTATTGTATTTTGATTCTCCGTCGACGACATACATTCCCTCGGTGAAGGATGATCTTGAAACGAATCACTTTCTAGAGTAGGATGTGACTCAATAAAGTGATCCATGCTAGGTTGCTGCGCGGTAGATGGCATTAGTTGATCCTCTGGTATCATGTCGTCTGCTTCTTTTAAACCTGATTGATCAGAATTAAATTATATAAAATCTGCAGTCTGCAGTTTTATCATAGCATTAAGGCTTAAACCCTTAAGGGAAAGAATAGTAATAACCCAACTTGGAGGATTTATTACAAAGTTTGCTTTGATTATATGTTACAGACATAATTTTGTTTGTATACCAATTTCGTCATGTTGAAATTCTGTTACTCTCTTCTTCCATCGTCTCCGAGTACTTTGATGGACCTTCGATGGATTATAGTCTGCGTCCATGAACGTATTCTTGTAGCGTCGTTCCTTGTTTGGGGGTGCAGCATCATCGCTACTTTCATCACTCATTTCTAGAACTAAGTAAAGTATTCGATATAGCACAAAACAGTACAATTATAACATAGGATAGTAATATAACAATATTATACCCTGGTGATTTTGGAAGTATAATACAGTTTTAATATTTTGTGGGGGTACTTATGCATACATAACGATTCTGTGGGTTTCATTTATTTCCCACGATATAAATAAAAACCACTGATACATAATATATATAGTATATATATCAGTGATAAAAACCAATCGTCTATGTTTGATCTGCTCGATTCAGGTGTTTCCCGTTGGCCTACCTTTTAGGCCCGTGATTTTCGACAGAATCGCTCTATATAACGAAAAAACTTACCAAAATCGATAGGAAATTTCGATCAGAATTAAGAGATAGCACTTAATTTTCATTATCTAGGACCACCCTATCATATCATACAAATTTATCGTTCTTTGACGGTTATGTTTAATACTTTTCAGTAATGTGTAGAATGAAAAATTACGTTGTTTTCATAACAAATTCACTTACCTGCGTTGCACGCACTCTTAACTCCTAGAGCGTTTCCAAATTTAAAGTGTCAGATGAAAATATTGTACAGGAAATTGCACAGTTTCTTGTTCAAAGGCGTCAATTTCTTCAGTTTCCAATGCTGCAAGTTTGTTTACAACTACTTATTAGACTCCTTGGCGCGAATGCATTTCGAAATATTCCACACTAGCGAATCACTAGTAGCGACAGACAGGCAAGTAATCACATGGTTACATATCGCAACACAGATTGGTCTACGCTCCGAGGCGAAAGCCAATGAGCGTGATTGTATTTAACTTAGCTCCGCGCGCACATGAATGACCCTGACGTGACTCTCCCGGCATACACTCGGCCACGTGTTTCATACAGTGGTTTCATAGCATCGTTAAACCGCAGTGTAAACACATGAAAACAGCTCGGGAAACAGCATATTAGCAAGCAATATTTGTAAAAATGTTTTCTTTTGCCGGAGTGAAGTTTTCAAAAGTCTGCCTAGGACACAAGGACATCACAGTCATAAACATTTCTGGTATTACAAACAAATTTGATCCATCTAATTTTAACGCCAAGAAACTATACAACGTGAAGTGTACAAAAAATCCAACGGGAAAATGTGCTGCCCTGGTAATATTTGTGACAAGTAAGTATTCGTGAACCGTTAATTTCTTGAATATTTGACCGCTGCACAATATGTTCTGTAACCTATATTTTATCTAAAAGCTAGCTATATATATAATATAAAAAATTTCAGTCAGTGTAATTTTTATGAATTTTTCTTTTGAATCAATTCGAAAAAATTATCAATGCGTTGCCAATTGTTTCTTTTATTGCTTGCTGATTATTGTTATAAACCTATTCACTACGCAAATTTAGAAAAATGATGTAATATGCTTTCAATGACTGAAATAGTATATTGCGTTGCTAGGGACGAAAGTTGGCCATAGTAACGCACGATATTTTTTATAATAAGTGCATGAATGTGGGGCGTGCATGTCAGTAGCGGGACGTTTCCCAAGGGACGAAAGTGAAGTAATTGTGGATTGCGCATGCGTCAACCTTACTTTGCAGACCTGGTATGCATTCGGCCACTTTCGTCCCGCTAAACTGACATGCAACGCCCCACTTTTCATGCACGTGTTATAAAAAAAATATTCTCATGAAAAAAATGTCTCCATTGTAGAAACAAACGAGGAAGCACTGAAAAAGCTTGGGTCAGAGAGGTTGAAATATCCACCGATCAATAAAGTTGATCCTCCATCCTCTTCCGAAGATTCTGAGGCTGGCAGACGTTTCAACGGCACAAAGAAAAATCCGGAAAATAGTAATTTACCTGCAGACTTTATTAAAAGGAAACTGCAGAACTTGCGGAAGACATATAAGGCGCAAGTATGTATTATACGTATGTATATACCTATGTATATACTTATACCATGAGTATTTGTGCATGCGAGTCACTCGCGGTTCACTCGATTCAGCTTGACACAGATATTTGCATCTACGGCAGAAATAGTTTCATTGCAGTCGTGTCACAATGTACTATTTCACTTTTCAATTGACTAATTTGACCATTAGGTAACAAATTCGGGTAAACGCCAACGTAAAGGTTATGAAATAAAAAAATAGATATCTTGAATATGGTGGAAAGTAGCGGGTACCTCATCTGCAAGAACACGTAGCCAGCTATGTAGTATTCTTGCTACACTACCTAAGACTGATTTTTTATCAATATGTTTACCAAATTCTCATATAATTTTCCAAAAAATTTGGCTTAACAAAATTAGTTTATGCAAACCTGGTATCTCATATAGTCCAAATAATTTTGTTTTCCCTCGAATCACGTTACCGACAGTGGAATTACAGTGTAATTTCAGAGTATTGCACTATAAAATTTATTCTTACTCCAGAGTCATATAAGAAAAGTTGTAATTGCATTACCAGGAGGAGCCTCGCCAAAAGGATCAAACGCCTACAGAGCAAGTGAACCCAGCTGTAAAACCGGTAACATATCATTAGCTGCAATATATTTCTTGTAATAGGAATAAAAGATTGTATGAATCTGCAATCATTTGTTTATTTTTTGCTGTGTAGAATTTGAAAAGAACGTGGACGGAGCGTACTGCTGAAAAAATAGAAGAGCCAGGTTCTTCTGCCAAAAAGAAGTTAGTGCAGTCTACTTTGGCCAAAAGCAACTCATCACAGATGAACGAGGTAAAAATGATATAAAAAAAATGTATATTACTCTCGATTCATTGTCGATCATAAATATATTTTTATTGATATTGACTATAATACTGTGTGGTGTAGGATCTTTAGAAGGGTTATACAGTACTACCTCGTTATAAGAGACTATTGGGGCGGTTAGGGGAATAGGATTCCAAGAAATTCGTCGCTGAAGCATTCCCCCACTACTAGGAAATCGCACCTGTGTCAGTGTGAGTGAGCATCACCACTGGGGGTACCTTACGTACACAGGTAGAGTGGGGGAAGCTATAAAGCTCGCTCAAGCGGAACGAAGGGGGAATTCTCTTATAACGAGGACTCTTATATCGAGGTAGTACTGTATAATCATTTTTGTGAATACGGTTCAGGTTGACGACGATAATTTAGAAGAAAGTGAGGATAATCATGATGCTCGACATTCAGATTCAGATTCAGATTCAGACTCGAATTCAGAATCATCTGATAATGAACAGCGACGTGAGCTTCAGGCAAGAGTAACATATTTGGAAAACAAACTAATATTGAAAGACAAACAAATTGTAGATCTAACTACAAGGAACAACACCTTGCAAGACCTGTTGGTATCCAGACTGCAAGAAGTCCATAGTACGTTTTGAAGATTCACTGAAAATAACTCAATATTTCATACTTTTAAGTCGAGAGTTCAATTACAAGCAACATTTCATATCTTATTCACAATGTCAGCGACAGTTACTATTTTACTATTCTTTCTGTATTTCACTAGTTTTTATGCATCTCATTCAGTACTTTTTTCCAGAAAATATTGACAACATCGAGCAAGAAGCCGCGAATGCAAATGGCAAAGAGACGTTTGAGAAAGTTGGTGCAATCAATGCAGAGAGAAACACAGTATAAACCCCACAAATGATGTGTTCAGCATTTGTGTAAAACCAGCCAATCGATAACCCTAATATTATATATATATATATTTCAGATCCATCTGGGCAGAAGGGTGTGGATCTGTAAAGATAAATACGACGCCAATGTTTTATGTGCCAAATCACCTGGCATGTTTATTAGGGGGTTGGCGAGAGCTTGCTTTGGTATAAAACACCTCATCAACAGCAGTGTTTTCGGAAAGGCATCGAACCGCACAAGGAAAAACAATCTAGAACCTCCCCGACCGAAGCTTAATCCAAGAATTATACAAGCCATACAAGGTTTCTATACTTTTTTTTTTTAATAACAGTACATTGCGATTCCATTTAATGCCATTTCAATATAAAAGCCATCGAACTTAATATATAAATATATGGTATTATACCATATATAATATTCATTGGATAAACATTTTGTACGGAGAAACTGTATAGGGTGATTCAGTTTGACCGGGACATATTGAATGCGCATAATCCTTGTCGAATTCTAAGACTAAAATTCCTTAGCGAAAATTTGAAGAATTGAAAAATTGAAAAACATAAAATAAAAAAAAAAAAACTGAAACGGTGGACCTAGACAGACGAAAACTCAGGACCGGACGACTTACTGTCAAAGATTGGAAAACAGAATTGTCAAAGTGAAAAGTAACACGCATTATCCGTTATGTATTAATAAAAATGGTACTTCATAACCAAACTAAGATATTGAATAACTCGGACACCATTATCTCCGGAATTTTTGCTGAGAAATTTTAGTCTTAGAATTCGACAAGGAATATGCCCATTCAATATGGCCCGGTCAAACTGAATCACCCTGTATAAGTAACGTTTCGGGAAAATTCGTGTACGCATATTCAATGTCTCGAATTATGCTCCGCTTTCAGATTCTCTTCAAGCGTGGGCTAAAAAATCAACACCACCTTACAACCAGGTAGATATAGAAGGTTATGTGTCATCGACGTGTACAGTGTTGAGCAAATATATTACGCAACTAAGACGTGCGCATAAGCAAAGCGGAAGTAAGTTTATGGGTGAACTTTTTAATTATGATACACAATAATTTGTTTTTTACTAACATAGTGTTTGCCATTTTGATATAGACTCCAGTGTTGCCCATGATAAAGGAGAGGATGATTCTGCAGGTAATGACACCGAATCTGCAAATGCAGAAAATAACAATGACACCAATGATGGTGGAGATACTACCCTTACCGAGGAATTTTTTGATTTACCTGATAAGGACTCTACTGCAGATATAGAAAATAACAATGACGTAAATGATGCTACCGATTCTCCTTCTACTAAAAATATTTTCGACCAAAAGAGAAAGGACAGTACGAAGGTCATTGAACCTGCAGCTGCTGGTACTCACGAAGTATCAGTAATTACCGAAGAAAATACGTCGTCCGGCAATACATTCGTAAGCTCTGAAAATGGAGACTCATGTGCTTCAGAGGATTTCTCGATGGTAAAATTAATTTTATAAATTGAATATGCAGATGATCTTTCAGCAGAAGTGATACGTAGTGATATATTGAGATTTGGTTAGATAGTCTTCAATCAGCTATTCATTGATTGATTAATTTGCTCTTATATGAGTGAGTGTCCCCTTTACAAAACTAAATAAGATATTGCATAATTTTGTTTCCAAAGTTTTATCCGTTTTTAGTAAATTTTTTTTTATAAATGAACGTATGTATTCAACACTAAAAAAATAAATGCTAAAAATACTTTCGGATAAAACATTTGATTCATAAGATTAATTCAACTTCGAAAATACTACATATATATTAGGGTGTCCGTTATTTCCCGAATTGACTTTTTCTACTTGGGTATTAGTTTATAGCCTGAAAACAATTATGCTATTATATATATACTGGGAATATGGACGGTCCAAAAATCTTCATGTTACAATTAGAAGATAATTATCCTTGATAATAATTTTTCCCTACAGAATAAGGAAAACGACATCCTCAACGATAACATTACACAATCAACTCCCGATGAAGTTTTCATTACAGACTGAAGATAGATGGGGATAGAATGCCGAGAAGAACCTCCACGCAAATCCATCAACGATATGCGAGCTGCTGGTTCAGTTTTTAGAATATGACTATATCGCTGATGGTGGAGAGCTGTGATAGAATATTTTTAGGATACCGGTATTTAAAGTATATTGGTAACTAATATTTACAAAAAAAAAGTTTTACCCAATAAACGAGGGCAACATTAATGTTATACGAATAAATATTCAAAGACCTATTACTGTAAGGTGTTTTGAGTGAACGTAGTGTCCAATAATAATAACAAATATTTTACAATATCAAGATGTTTTTCAATACTTCTCCTTTACGAATATGCTCCATAATATATATGTATAGGGGAACGTGGGGCAGAACGGGCACCAAATCAAAAAAAAGTAGTGTAGTCGGAAATGATTTTTTATAAAATATTGTAACTTTACGGCAGTTTAGCGGCTACGCGAAACTGACAGTTATCGTGAGTTCTTTACTCGTTATGATTTTCGGGACCTCTCTATCTCATTTGTTGTTAATATGCCTAATTACGGACCTTGAACGCCGTGCGTTCGCAGCCGTCTCCCCGTTGCACGGACCTTGTGCACAAAGTGCACGCAGCCGTATCCTAGTCTATCACCGGACCTTGTGCACTGAGTGCACGCAGCCGTATCCCAACCTGATCACGGACCTTGAACGCAAGGCGCTCGCAGCCGTATTCCTAGCTAAATAAATAGTTAACTATGACCGGGAAATGGCGGACTAGGGAAGCAGCATCAAATCAGAGCATATGAGAATAAACATAAGAGTATTTATTGTATAACTTAAAATCTAATGGTTGCAATCAAGTATGAGCTATTTACAAGAACTTATCTACTAACTTTGAGTGATATTTCTATCTGATGCGTGAGATCTCAGTCTCACGACGTTATGCAATAATTTAATATATTCTTTTGAGTAATAAGGAATTTTTGATCTATTTGATCGTAATGTAGCGAAGTTTGGAAAAGAAGTTTTAAAGAGTTCTGATTTTTCTAAAGTAATAAGATAATTTGGCTAAGCAGATCGCTAGGCGCTATGCCTTTAGCGTCTGATGAGAAGTATTGTGGTTGAGTCAACTCAGCGCTTTGCTCGAGATTGCTGCTGAGCTGAGTGCCGCCTCGACTTATATACAAGTCGTGACGTCACCCAAACTCATGCTGTGTTGTCGAACGTTCTCGACTGTCCGCGAAATACCTGCCGTTGATTGGCCAAGCCTTAACAGCTGGCTGTTTGAATGTAAACGATCAGGCCTATATGCCGGTTACGTTACATTGCCCCCTTCGTTCATCGGCTCTTCGGCTGGTGGTACCGTAGATGAGCTGATGATCGACTCGTTGTTTGTTTCGATGGTGCTTTTTCGCTGGTGCAATGCGGTGCAGTGCAGTGCGGGTAGTGCGTTGTTGGTGTAGCCGCATGGATCATGTTGTTGCAGAGATCGACTATGCGACGTTATCCACTCGCCTCTAGCTGATGCACAGACAGGTAGATATCTCTTCATCCTTCTTTCTCTCTCACATCGTCATGCTAAGCCGATGTTGATGTTATTGTTGTCTCTTTCTGTTCTAGGCACTCGCCTTGTCTGTGGAGAACTGACATCTGTTGTATGGTGGATTCCAATGGATCACTGGTGCTGAGAATATGCAGTCGTATTGCGCATTCCTGGTGCCCCCTGCACTATGAATGGTTGCAGCGCGTGCGATGCCACCTGGCTCCACATGGTATTGCCAGTTTTCGTTATATCCTTGCGTTTTTTGTGGGATTAATCCATCAATAATAGGATTATCGTCTATATAATCCGCCGCTATTTTAATCCCATCCGTCAGATCAAGTATTCTTGTTATGTCAGGTTTCGTCCGAATTAATATTGAATTTATTAATCTGTTTTCTTTTTCTTTTTCAGGTCTCATCCGGCCGGGAGTCTTCATCTGGTTGGTGCACGGGAAGTGAAGTGTAGTGCGGTTCAGATTTTTATTGTTATCGACCGAATTACTATATAAAGTGTTGTGATGTGAAATATTGTTATGGTTTTGATCATATCCGAAATCTAATTGCGTTTCTGCTATGTTTATACAATTCGCATTTAACTTGATTTTAAAAATTTTCTGTGTTAAAATCGGTGAACTGTTTTGAATTAATCCTATTAATGGATTATCCGGATTAGTTATAATCTTTTCTAGAGCAGATCTATTAATATTGTAGTTTAAATCGTTTTTAACATTTTTATGTACTAATTCTAGTGAAATGTTTTGATTAAATAGGATTATCGGATTAAATTGACTAATCCTAATCCCTTCTAATACTTTTTCTGAATTTAGCTTATTAATATTACCCAATTCTAATTTATTTACACTATTTACATTTTCTATGCTAGCTAGCTGACTTCCGTTTATAATTTTATTTTCTTTTTGAATAAAGTGTTCGAAAAATTCGATTTTCGTTGGAGTGTTTTTGTTTTGAATCTGGCAGATGTTGTTGTTTTCGTCATTTTGACCGATTTTATTTATATTTTCAAATTCTACTGGTTCTAAATTAGACGTTTCAAATTCGGTTTGTTGACTTTCTTGTGCTTCAACACTGTCAATCTTTTTCGCGATTTTTAAACTTGGCTCTATTAATTTTTTTTCTTGAGAATCGAATTTTTCGTCCAACTTATTTTCTATTTTATTTGATTCTTCTAGTTCTCCTAGTTGTTTTTTGTATAATCGTGATTTAGCTTCAAGCATTTCCCTAAAACTAAGAGTTTGATCTTGATCTATTTTTTCGATATCTGACTTATTTTTTTGTTCTCTTTGTTCCATCAATTCTAAGTCATTTTCTAATTTTTTATTAAATTTTTCTAGACACGATGTAACGTTTGACCACTCTGTTTTTGAAATGCCACTGTCGACATCTTCGGACGACATTTTTCTAATAAAATTAAATTTTACGTTATTTGACGTGTATTTTTTTTATTCTTACCTAGGCAACTTGTTGCCCCCTAATCCCTAATCTACTATTAGATTAATGCCGGTTCCCTTGTCTGCCATTTCCTGGTCGTGACATTGGATTTTGACATAATCCGCAAGATAGACTCTACTTGTGAAGAAAGTTAGTTGATTGAAACGCAAAAGAAGTTAAGTTAATTAAATAAATGACTCTAAGTTTTAAATGCAAAGATTTTAACGAAATTTTGAATAGAGAAGCCCCACGTTGGGCGCCAAATGTAACTTTACGGCAGTTTAGCGGCTACGCGAAACTGACAGTTATCGTGAGTTCTTTACTCGTTATGATTTTCGGGACCTCTCTATCTCATTTGTTGTTAATATGCCTAATTACGGACCTTGAACGCCGTGCGTTCGCAGCCGTCTCCCCGTTGCACGGACCTTGTGCACAAAGTGCACGCAGCCGTATCCTAGTCTATCACCGGACCTTGTGCACTGAGTGCACGCAGCCGTATCCCAACCTGATCACGGACCTTGAACGCAAGGCGCTCGCAGCCGTATTCCTAGCTAAATAAATAGTTAACTATGACCGGGAAATGGCGGACTAGGGAAGCAGCATCAAATCAGAGCATATGAGAATAAACATAAGAGTATTTATTGTATAACTTAAAATCTAATGGTTGCAATCAAGTATGAGCTATTTACAAGAACTTATCTACTAACTTTGAGTGATATTTCTATCTGATGCGTGAGATCTCAGTCTCACGACGTTATGCAATAATTTAATATATTCTTTTGAGTAATAAGGAATTTTTGATCTATTTGATCGTAATGTAGCGAAGTTTGGAAAAGAAGTTTTAAAGAGTTCTGATTTTTCTAAAGTAATAAGATAATTTGGCTAAGCAGATCGCTAGGCGCTATGCCTTTAGCGTCTGATGAGAAGTATTGTGGTTGAGTCAACTCAGCGCTTTGCTCGAGATTGCTGCTGAGCTGAGTGCCGCCTCGACTTATATACAAGTCGTGACGTCACCCAAACTCATGCTGTGTTGTCGAACGTTCTCGACTGTCCGCGAAATACCTGCCGTTGATTGGCCAAGCCTTAACAGCTGGCTGTTTGAATGTAAACGATCAGGCCTATATGCCGGTTACGTTACAATATGGCGACATATTTTGGATCAATGATGGAAAAAAAATAATTTTTTTTAAAATTTAAAAAAAAAGTAAAATAAAACGGAAAAAAAATTCATTTTTTTTTTAATTTTTTTTTTTCATTATTGATCCAAAATACGTCGCCATATTTCATAAAAAATCATTTCCGACCATATCATTTTTTTTTCTTTTGGTGCCCGTTCTGCCCCGCTGCCCGTTCTGCCCCGCTGCCCGTTCTGCCCCACGTTCCCCTATATTATATACACAACTGCATTTATTTTATAAACATAAGTATATAGTATACTTTTGCCTAATCAGGAAGTAGTTTTGAGTATTTAGTAAGTAATTAATGGATAGCAATAGATGAATACGACTGAACTACTGAAAATATTTATGTAATGAATTTCATGATTTTATAAACGAACTGCATGTTATAACAAATTACGTGATACATGACGGCATAAATCATCAGGTATAATGTATGACTTGTAAAAATCGTTCACAAAATCATGTGATTCATATCTAACAAACATTTACAGAAAGATAAGAAAACATAAAAAGGAATTGAGAGGGATAGATCCATGGATAGGAACGGATAGGCATTGGGGATAAAAAGAAATAGAAAAGGATATAAATCAGTGAGCGCGACAGATAGATGCATGGATAGGAAAGGATAGGCATTGGGGATAAAAAAAGAAAGAAAAAGATACAAATCAGTGAGCGCGACAGATAGATCCGTAGATAGAAAAGGATAGGCATTGGGGATAAAAAGAGATAGAAAAAGTTACAAATCAGTGAGCGCGACAGATAGATCCGTGGATAGAAAAGGATAGGCATTGGGGATAAAAAGAAATAGAAAAAGATACAAATCAGTGAGCGCGACAGATAGATCCGTAGATAGAAAAGGATAGACGTGTGTAAACGTGACTGATATAATCATGGATAGAAAGGGATAGCCATTGAAGCGTGACGAATAGAGTTAGGGATAGAAAAAGATATCGTTTGAGGGATGCAAATCATATAGTTGCGACGGATAGAAAATGTCTATCTTTTTCTATCCCACAATTTTCTATCCCTTTCTATCTTTTTACTTCCAGCAGGGCAGTGTTATATAGAGATCAGTGATTATATTCCATTTGGAGATATTGTATATAATACATCGAACCAATTGACAGACCTTGCAATTATTCGACAAGTGTAAATTATTATCATTCAAAATTTTGTTGAAATTAACACGGAAACCCTTATCTTTTATATTTTTCATATAATATTATTATGATTTAACTTCGGTTCATATTAAACTTTCTATACGGTCGGAAATTAGCCGGTTGTTTATAAATTGATGATTTTATATTCAACTAATTTATAATTAAGTACATTACCGTTAAACGGGAAGAAACTCTTTTTTTTTATTCTACTTAGTTCAAACAATCCATTAATTTGATACTTCATGTGAATAAAGAATATTTTCACTTACCTGCCTCAGTTTGTCGAGACCGTCACTTAATAATCACCTTTCATATTTGATTTGAGATTTAATTTTTCAATAGCTTGACAGCTCTTTCTTTATTTCATGCAAGTTGGCACCCCTGCCAGCGTTGCCAGCACTGAAATCAAGAGACTCGGTTATGGAGTTCAAACTTTTTCGTCGAAAGAAGATTTGAAAAAACAGGTTCAAGAAATAGTCCAAACATTATGAATTTTGGTTGTAAAATTTTCATCGCTGACACAAAATTTTTGAGAATTTTTTCAGATTTTTCGATCACGGCCATCGAGGTGTTGGAAAATTTTTTTTTCAAATTCATGACGCGCGCCAATTTGTGGTAAAAAATTTGAAAAAAAACTCTGATTGCTATTTAGAGTCAGAAGAATGATACAAAAAATCGCGAACCGGATCTGAGAGGTTCCGAAAATCGAAGCTAGCGGTTCCCGTGGTCCGGGATAATCTGGACCACTCTCTAAATTCCGCATATATTAGAGGGGTATTTATAAAATGAAAACTAGCGGGGTCTTGGGTCGACTTCAGACTTTTCTAGATTGGGGGTGGCTGTGGGGGTGGTTGACGGTGAACGGGAATGATCCCAACCGGTCTCTAATTTCCGCATGTATTCGGAAGGTATTCAAAAAATCAATACTAGCGGGGTCTTGGGTGCACAGTAAAAATTTTTGCGTCATTTTTAACATAAAGTTTGTGTAGAAAAAAATTTAACACAAATTTTTGTGTTATTTTAACATAAACGTTTTGTGTTAAAATAATAACACACTTTTATGTTAAAAATTACACAAATTTATGTTGAAATACTCTACAGTACAGCGTCAGATTTTTGACACATCCCGGGAAAAAATGTTCAGACATGATCATGCCTGTTCATGTATGATCAGGCCTGAAATTAGACATGATCATGTCTGTTCATGTATGATCAGGCCTGAAATGAGACATGATCATGTCTGTTCATGCCTGTTCATATCTGATGCCAGACATGATCATGCATGATCATGAATGATCAGGCCTGAAGCGCCCAATACGTTCAGGCCTGATCATGCATGACCATACCTGTTCATGTATGATTATGCCTGATGCCAGACATGATCATGCCTGTTCATGTATGATCAGGCCTGATGCCAGACCGGATCATAAATACGTTCATGCCTGATCATGCATGGCCATGCCTGTTCATGTATGATTACGCCTGCTGCCAGACATGATCATGCCTGTTCATGTATGATCAGGCCTGATGCCAGACCCGATCATAAATACGTTCATGCCTGATCATGCATGGCCATGTCTGTTCATGTATGATTACGCCTGCTGCCAGACATGATCATGTCTGTTCATGTATGATCAGGCCTGATGTCAGACCCGATCATAAATACGTTCATGCCTGATCATGCATGGCCATGCCTGTTCGTGTATGATTATGCCTGTTCGTGTATGATTATGCCTGATGTCAGACATGATCATGCCTGTTCATGTATAATCAGGCCTGACGTCAGACCTAATCATAAATACGTTCATGCCTGATCATGCATGGCCATACCTGTTCATGTTTGATTATGCCTGGAAGGTTGAAAACCTCCGCTCTGCTCTAACTATGTCGCTCTGATCAGGCCTGATACGTGATCAGACCATGATCGGCCATGAGCATCAGGCCTGATCAGACATGAACAGGCATAATCATGTCTAATTTCCTACGATATGATCAGACATAACTGATATAAGTCAATGTCCAATCATTTATAGGTCTATATATAATTATAAAATATTATTATTATTGTATTATTGTTATTATTATTAATCATATATGGTCTATATATAATTAGATATGATCAGACCTGACTGATATAAGCCCATGTATAATCATATCATATAGGTCTGATATAGGTCTATATATGATCAGATCTGATCAGACCTGATTGTTAGGAAACCTAGATAATTTGTTTAAATCATAGATAGTTGTGTATATGTTATTATTAGGTCTCATGATATCTTACTCAATATACAGGGTGATTCAGAATTCGTGACGAATCTCTCGAGAGATTAATCCTTGGCAAAATCGAGATCGAAAGTTCCTCAGCCATTTTTCCGAAAAATGATTTTTTTCCTTGGAATCATAACACATTTTTTAAATATCTTTCGCCAAATAAGAAACTCTTGGGATTCTCGAAAATCGACAAATAATACAGACAAAAAAAAAAATTGTAAAAAAAATCGTTTGTCGGAAAAAAATATTTCCCAGGAAAAATGGCTGAGGAACTTTCGTTCCCAATTTTGACAAGGATAAACCCCTTGAGAGATTCGTCGAAAATTCTGAATTACCCTGTATACCCATACATATACTGTGACAATATAAACAATAAAAACCTGAATATTATGATATTATTAAAGTAGCCATTTTGCCCCAAAACGTTATATTAATTACTCCAGTCAAGAAAATACACGTTTAATTTCTCTCAATAAATAGAATAAACAGCATTTACAGATTAGTAATTTTTTTCACTGAAAAATTTAGAGTGGCCATGTTGCCTCACATTCCCTAAAATACAGAAACAATTCAAGAATCGTTCGATCGCATCATAATCAATATTAAGTGCATCAGTTAAGATTGATAAAATTTTCGTGACAGATACATATAGACATGCTGAAAGTATCAACTATCAACTACGTAAAGTAGCAAAGTGGTAGAAGCCTCGACTGATACGCAGAAGGACCCGGGTTCGAATCCCAGTAAGAAGCGGTGAGAAAATCTTAATTGACAAAAAAAAGTTAATCATCAGAAATAACCATAAATCCTTATCATTACGACGTAAAAAAGATATAAAAACAATAGTTTGTATAATTTTT
The DNA here is from genome assembly GCA_963992785.1 of Tenthredo livida. Classification (NCBI taxonomy): domain Eukaryota; kingdom Metazoa; phylum Arthropoda; class Insecta; order Hymenoptera; family Tenthredinidae; genus Tenthredo; species Tenthredo livida. The sequence continues at coordinate 23,935,418 of OZ023069.1, read as the reverse complement.
TGATACAATTAGCTGTTTTATTTTAATTTGTCAAAAAAAAACCGGGACAAATGATCAGGCCTGATCAGACATGAACAGGCATGAGTCTTCAGACCTGATCAGACATGAAAAATGACCGGGCATGATCAGGCATGATCAGACATGAACAGACCTGATCAGGCCTGTTCAGTCCCGGTCATTTTTCATGTCTGATCAGGCCTGAAGACTCATGCCTGTTCATGTCTGATCATGCCTGATCATTTTTTCCCGGGGAAATAATCTGCTGATATTGAAATAATCTAACCTGAACATTTTTAGTGAAAACAATTAAAGTTGTCAAATATCTGCTATTTTTGTGTCAGAGAAGGGACTAGTTAATAATTCGTCAAAATACACATAAAAGTAACAGTATTGGTTTCAATAGTTTTATTACAAGTAATTATATTAGTGATTCACAAGAAATATTCTGTTGGTATAACAAGTTGTTTGTCACAAGTTTCATATATTTCCCAGCTTTTAGTGTAAGGCAAGTCAGATATTTTTAGGCTAAAGATGTTTGAATTATTAACAATTAAATATCCTAAACATGATGTTGATATTCCTATTGTTTTCCATGATTCACAAATGACAAATAATTCATCACAGATTGAAAAAAAACGTAAAGTTTTACTGAAAACTGGTAAATTATTTGAAAATGCGGTACAGATATATTTATTTTTCAAGAGTTCTGAACCCTTGAATTTAACACGTTTTCCAACAGTAATTTTCGTTTCTTCGGATAGTAAAAAATTATCTAAAATGATTTGTTCACATTCTAGTTTACTAATACTTTTTTCTTGACTCTCTAAAAGATGCGGTTTACGATTCAACGATTCATTTTTATCATTCCAAAAAGACAGCATTGATTTTTGATGACGTTCGGCTAACGTAAATCCAATATCAATAAAATTTTTCAATTTTTCAGCATAACTTTTGAGAAAACCATTTTTACTTTCATATCTCATGGTCCACTGATTTTTAGGAGGACCCATTTTTCTAATGATCATGGCATAGTGCGTCACAATATGATCTTTTGGTGTTAAGAGTGCAGAGTAATTATTGATTAAAATATTGTGATGCATTGTCGTGCTCATTTCTAAATCATCTAACATTTGTAAGGTAATTTTGGGTGCTGAGACAATTTTCAGCATTTTTATTAGTAAAAGTATCACATCCCATTTGACATAATCATTTTTTTTAGTTTTCAAAAGTGTATCTTTCATAATTGAAGGTAAAAAAGTAATCAAGCAAAGAGTTTGTGCGGCAAGTTGTCCAATTCTATTTGACGTTTTGGTAATTTTGATACCACTAGGAATATTCGGTCTGTTATGCAAACCATAGTCAAAAGCTTGTATTCGCTCATTTAATTCGTCAAGAGAGATTAAACGCGTTTCAATAAGAAAAGAAAAAAATAACTTCATATCTCGTTGACAAATCCCTTCTGAAAAATCGTGCATCACGTCAATACTGTAATTTTCACAAATGTTGAAATGCTTAAGATCACAAAGAGGAGTAAACGTTTTTATTCCAAAAAAAATTGAAGTTTCACGGTTTGCGCAGTTTAATCTATCAGATAAATGTTTAAAACTTTCACATGTACGTAAAATTTTATCACCAGCCTCACACATTTTCTGAGCATCAGTTTTTAACATTGTAGAAATTCGGCAATAATAATTCGAAGAAAAAGATTCATTCATACCAAGTAATGTAGCACAACCTAAATTATCGCAAGACAATGATACTAACGTACCTTTCACATTCGAATTTAAAGAGTCGATGAAAATTCCTTTTGGTTTCTAATATTTTTATATCTTTAACAATTACATCTAATACAGGGCTAATACCAAATTGTTTAATGTCGTAATTGTAACACGAAGCTAATAAATGTATATGATTCAGATTGTAATTCAAATGAGAAGGCAAATTTGAAATAGTAAAATAAAATCCACCGATTTTATGAATGCCAGCTTTCGTTCCTAACGGATTACAAACTTCAAACTCATCAAAATACAATTGTAACTGAATAACATACTTATTTTGTTTAAAAAATTCATTTTTTCCATAAACTTCTCCGTCTATAAAATGTGTGTATTCTGTGCTATTTGGTGTCCAAGGATTAACAAAGTAATTACTGATAGATTCTGAGTTTAACAGAAAAGTAAGGGTTTCTAATAATGGTACATAAGTGAAAGTACTAGTGACAGAAACTTGTTTATAAGATTGTTGTGCTTTGTCATATTTTTTATCTATACGAATACCATGAGTTTTTTTAATAGGTTGTACCATCGATTCTTGAAAGGTTTTGTTTCGCATATATCTCGTTAATTTGTTATCAAACGGTAATTTGAATTGATTAACGAGATTAACTCTTTCATTCAAATCATTGCATTTGATCAGGTTGTCCAGCAGAGGATATATCAAAGCTACATTCATTTTCATTATTTTATTAATTGTAGAGTCTGGTAAACCGAATAGGTATAAATTATGTATGTATTTATCAATATATTCTTGCGTTTCGTTATTATTTAAATTAGTATTGTTAGTTTGTTGATTGGTATTGTATGTAATTTGAAAATTCAAATTTTTTGGAGTATTGAGGCTATCATTATCATAATTGCGAGAGGATTCTACTTGGGTACAATTGTCACTGGATAGAAGAGTTGTATTTCTTTTCATGCATATTTCGAGTTGTTGTTTAAAATTGTGGTAAGTCACATAAGTATTGGAGCAACTAGCACAACAAGTAAGGGCCAAATTTGGTCCTTGAATTAACAAATGGTCGATTTGCAAATGTCGACACAAAAGATCAATGCTATTCATTTGCACGGGACATAAATTACACTTTAAATACATTTTTCAAAAACTTAAAAACAAAAACGGGACTTATAATCTTAAAATAAAATAACAAATAAAGTAGATGAAGTTTAAATTGAGATGTTTAAATTCAATATTATACTGTACTTTTTATTATAATTGACTAGCTAACGCTCTTATAATTTGTTTTGATTTAAACATGAGTAACTCTTATATAAATAAATATACAGTACTCGTCAATTGAAGTGGGGCAAGGTATTTTTTTCGGATTTTTCCAAAAATTGAACCGATTTTGAAAATTCAAGAAATCACATTCTATGAAATTCGATAATCTTTCGAATGAGACTAGTTTTATCCCGATCGATTGAGAATCGGCCGATTGACAGAGGACTTCGTGAATTGGTGATAATCGGGGTTTCGCGAACCCCCCGTAAAATAATAGTGGATGTTAACGTACCCTTTGGTACCTCCTACCAATTGAAAGGGCAGCTCTTGACGGGCAAAAAACACCCCCACATGTCGCAGTCGGATAACTCGTGGAGAAGTTATGCGTCCAGGAAGTGAGAATCGGTCATCGGTGATAACTCCGGAACGCTTCCCTCGATTTCACTGAAATTTGTTGTGGAGTCGTTTTTCATTACGCCCTCAAATCTCACTTTAGTGTTATTGCGCTAATTGTCCTCGCAGAGGAGACCCAGGTAGGGGAGACTGGGGTCAATTGAACCAGGGGACGGTTGCGCCGCCGCGAATAACTCACGAACTAATAGAGATAGCGGGTGGGGGGGGGCAATGAAAAAAGGAGCGGATTTCGTTTCCGAACGTACCCGTATAAGTTTGGTGATGCTCCGACTGCAGTGTAAGCGGGCAAGAGGCGACATTATATTTATGTCAACAAAAGTAAGTATTTTTGTTGCTGCTATTTCGTTTATTATGACAAAACTATATGAGTTACGAATATTTTGATTCTCAGAGTAAGAACTTTGGTTATTAGAGTACAAATAGGCATCATTGTTTTTTATTTAAGTTGTTTATCTTCGAGGTTATGCCGACAAATTGTCTGAAAGGTATGCCAGGGACGGTTGAGTCAATTTTTTCGGGGTCGGTTGAGCCGTTTTATCCCATGCATTTCAAGACTGTTAGTTATTTATTTTTTTTTTTTTCATCAGTTTTCGCCTAATTCGGGTATATATAATATATAATTTGTTCAGACGTTAATGTTGTACATTATTGTGTAATTTTCTCCCCAATCAATAACTGTATAACAACGTTATTTTCGTTATTCCATTAGTGTCGCGATTGACCCCAGTCACTGGCGCAACCGCCCCAGGTATGGGGTCGGTTGAGTCACTTTTCCTTTTTTTGTAAATTGCCCCCAAACTTTTTTTGCAGTGCATATAATGCCATTATGACATTATACATTAGTAGTCAGATAACCAAGGATCAATTTAAACATGTTGGTTGTTACGTTTGGTTGAATTTGTCGTTGTGAACAGTGATTTTCTGGAAAATGGCTCAATTGACCCCAGTCTCCCCTACTTCCTGAGCGCAAGGTTTCGTTCATCGACATTTTTCGCATCGAAAGCCTTTGAATTCTGGGCCAGAAGTTAGTTATTGTTGAAGGGGAAGTTTCAACGATTAAAATGCGTGGTCATTCAATATCGCGAATGACCCCCATAAGCAGCGGGAAGTTGATGAAAAACGAGAACGAAATCGTGTACCCGCGAGATTTCGATGCAGACTTGCATGCCGATGTTCACTTGTCTCGCTAATGAATGCGCAGGTTTCATTGAAGCTTTTGTGAGAGTTTTCGATGATAAATAATTATCAATTCATAATTCGATGGACAAGTATCATACGGGCGTAAGAGCAAAAGAAATCGTTTTTTTAAATATTAAAGGGACAGAGAAACAAAAATCTTTCACTTACTTCATTTCCTTTTCTACTTATTTTTTTTTATTTTTTGATATTAAAAAATTGATAAATATGTTACGCCCGGGCATCACCGCCCGTACGTTCGCCCCTCACTTACTTCAGTAGCTCAACTCTTCACACGCTTCCCCCCTTTTCCCTCTACGTCTCCACTCTTCTTATCTGCCTGCTACCAGATCATCCGCGTCTTCCTTTCCTACTTCTAGAAAAGACTCGTTGCACCCGGCACTGCCAAATGCAACGAGTCAGCAAAACCTTTTATCTTACTGTCCTAGCAACTACCTACCTAGCTATGCTTCCCTCGATTCTTCACTCACTTCTGAATTATACCTCTTCGTGCGAACACTTAGAATAACTGAGCAACATGGCAGCCGTTGCCATGGCCATGGCCTGTCAATCGACGGAAAAGTGTCGTTTCGTACGTGCGTTTTGCATCGCCTCAAACGCATCGGATATCAACTATAGATATATGTCGTCATGGACTTTTTTTGTGGAGAATTTAACGCTCTACCAAAAAGGTCCAGCCAAACTATGGTCTATCTGCCTTCGTTTGAGCAGCGTTCGACGCGAAAGGTATAGAAACGTGTTTTTTTCGAGTTTTTTTTGGGTTTTTAATTTTTTTCTAAAAAACGACTGAAAACTAAATGCCACAAACGGTACGGGATATTATTCGCGTCTAGCGCTACATCGTAGTAATTTTTTCATGCTTCCCATAATTAGTGTCATTTGAAAACGTAAAATGATTGGTCTAATTTTGCTTTTTGGTAGGTGGACTGTTAAACGAATCATTATCGGAATCACCAATGTTAACGACACTCACGTTAGGATCCGAATCAATAGTTAATACCGCAGGCAAATTGTTTTGTACGTCACTCAAATGAGATGGCTTATTCTGATTAAAGTCACCTGTTAAGTAAAAAAATAGTTGTCTAACATTATTAAATCAAATAAAATAGTTTGCTAACCGAAAAATATTGAATAAGTGTTCAATGGTTAATCGTAATAATAATTTTTAGGTTTTATTTTATGAAAAACTTACATATGACAACATCGTCATTCAAAGTTTGAATTTTTAGTGTCACACCAGGCGGATTTTCTAAGATGTAGTCCACTAAAATATAATCAAGCCTGGCGTCATTAACGTCAGTGAAGTAAAAATCTGAATTTTTCAACAATGGAAAGACTTCCTGAGCTACAATAATAATTCAATTTTGTATTACAAAAAAATCAACCATTCATAAAAAATTGAATTATTTTTAATAAAAATTTGAATTAATAATAATAAAAAATTGAATTATTTTTGATGAAAAAAAACCTTTAACTACAAGATGTTCATGGGCAATCGGTTTCGCCAGTTTAACCCTTTGAGTCACAGTGGTACTGCCAGAGTACCACCCTACAAGTATAAAAACCCAATGCCGGATTTGTAATCAGCGACCCCAAAAACCTTCAGATACCAATTTTCGTGAAAATCGGTGCAGACCAAAAATGCGTGACTCAAAGGGTTAACCCACATTTTTTGGTTAGAAAAATCTAAAATGAACAAGACATTTCCTGATTGACTGGAATCAGTTGGCAAGGTGTTATTACTTGCCGTAAGGTTATTCATCTACCAAAAAAAAAACGGATTTATAAAAAATTACCGTAAATTATTTAAAAATATTTATAAGCATTAAAAAAATGTAATATATCTTCAACAAAATATCAATGTTTTTTAGGTTAGTTATTTCTATTAAAAACATTCCAAATTATAATGAAATGTCACTTACGTTTTTCAGTTGCAATATATTCGAATGTCAAAACAGCAGCACTTCGAATGAAAGTTCCACTCATATATTTATGAAAAATAGATTTGATCATAAAAAAGTTACAGCACGACCAACTGTTACCGGTGTATACATGCGATATGGCGTGTACAAAGATGGCGCCGTATTTCCCGCGTAAGCGAGTAGGTGACAATTTTTAACACAAAGGTGTGTAAAATCAACATAACTTTGTGTTGATTTTATAGTAACACATTTTAAATGTTACTTTTATGCGAAATAACACTTTTTTGTGTTAAATAAAAATGAGAACGAATAACACAATTGTATTGTGTTAAATTGACACTAAAAAGTGTTAAATATTCAACACAAAAATTTTAACACAAAGGCTTTATGTTAAAAATTACGCAAAAATTTTTACTGTGTAGTCTTTCGAATTTCCTAGATTGGGGGTGGCTGTGGGGGTGGGTTCCCGTGGTCTGGGATAATCCAAACCGGTCTCCAAATTCCGCATATATCAGAGGGGTATTCATAAAATGAAAACTAGCGGGGTCTTAGGTCGACTTCAGACTTTTCTAGGTTGGCGGCAGCTGTGGGGGTGGGTTCCGGTGTTCGGGGATGATTTTGACTGGTCTCAATACTCCGCATTTATTTTTACTGTGAAAACTGAACCGAATGAAATTATAGAACAATCACTACCGATTACACAGATGTGTTTACATGTGTTAGTTTTCGTTGACATCTGAACTTTGTCACTGTGGAACCTGAACATAGCTATTACACAGATGAGTTTACATCACTGATCTCTAATATACACTGGATAGTGTACCCTACTGAAAATTTCCAGGTGGAAATCCATGGGAAAACCTACGAATCCAGGTGGATTTTTATGGAGTTCCATAGAAATCTATTCAACATCCAGTAGCATGAGAAATCTATCTGGATCATTTATGTGTTTCCCATAGGAAGTCTAGTGAAATTGATACAGGCATTCTATAGCTCTCCTATGGATAACGATCATTGAAATCCATGTGTCTGAATCCATGAAAAATAACATGGATAAGTGAAAGATTCTCATAGAAAATCTATGGGAATCCCTAGATTTCTATTGAAAAACCATGTAATATTTTCATGTTTTCTCCATGGAAAATATCGTGAAAAATCCAGTTATGATACACGTAATTTCCAGAAATTACATATACGAAGAACCATGGATAATTTATTGGATGAGTGCAAGATTCCTTTGGGAAATCTATGGGAATCCACGGATTTACACGTATGAACCGCATAAAATTAGTAAATCACAACTACGAAGAATGTTATAGGCAATCCAGCAATGGCACATGTAATTCCCAGAGAGAAATTATATGATTTCCGCAAAAAATGTATGGACCACTACAGGGTTTACTATGGAGGATCCACATTAATCTGTGGATTTCCATAAGGATACCATGTTAAATTTCCAACAATCATTCATGGACATAGTCATAGGCGACCCAGCGATCTGACATGAATTTCTCAAAAAGAAACCATAGACAACTACAGGGTATACTGGGGAGGATCTACATTAATCTGTGGATTCCCACAGGAATACTACGGCGGATTTCCGATTATTATTCCTGGACATAGTCATAGAAAACCCAGCGATCTTACATGAATTTCCCAAAAAAAATCCATAGACAACTACAGGGTTTACTGAGGAGGATCTACATTAATCTGTGGATTCCCACAGGAATACTATGGTGGATTTCCGATTATTATTCCTGGACATAGTCAGAGAAAACCCAGCGATCTCACATGAATTTCCCAAAAAGAATCTATAGACAACTACAGGGTTTACTGTGGAGGATCCACATCAATCTGTGGATTTCCATAGGAATATCATGTGAAATTTCCAATTGATATCCATAGTGTCGTAGGAACCCAGCAATCATGCATACATGTGAAATCTGGAGAGAATTACAATCATATACTAATCGTAAATGCATTTCAACAAAATTAGGTAAGGTGAAAAAGTGAACCAACAATATCAAAAGTTATAATATAGCATAACATGAGTAATCAAGTAAACAAATAGATTCAACCTTATCGATCATAGGCCGTGGATAGATAAACTATAGGTATGGCAAAATACTGAGAAATTCTGTAATCTGGGATTTGGTACTCATTCTCTTATACTATAAACAGGGTGTACCATGTTAAACAATCCAACTGATTATCTCGAAAACTAATGGTTGTAAAGAAAATGTTTCGGATGAAATTTGTTGGATTTTGAAGGGGACATTTGATAATAATATGGGTTGCGAATTTTTATGAGGTTTTATGGAGTTTTGATAAGGTAGCTTTAGTTTTTCAAATAGAAACCCTTATTTTTTAGTGCAGATTCGGAATCTACAAAAAAAAAATACAATACTTTTAAGGAAAACTTTTTTGTTCTGAAAGTTCAATTTTTCATCTTATTTGTTGGTTGAAAGATTTTTTTGTTTGACAATAAAAATAAAATTTCCATGAAAAATATGAGATAGGAAAAAAAATATCAAGAGCAAAAGGTTTTCGTATTTTTATTGATTAATCATGGCGAGTCATTTTTTAGATCCATTAACCCTTTCACTGGCAATGTATCATATATGATCAAAAAAAAGTCGTGCCACAACTGGCGATGTATCATAAATGATCAAATTGAATAACTGCTGCATTTTTCGACCAATTCATTTCAAATTCGGTGTGTATATTCATAGTTAATCGTATAATTTGTTTAGTTTATTGTCCTACCATTTTTGGCACGTACAGTAAAAAAGGCTGCACCAGTGAAAGGGTTAAACACTTCGATAATGTTATTCATAATATCATCTATATTAATAAATCTGAAATATTTTTCTCTACAACCATGAGTTTTCGAAATATTCAGCTGAATTGTTTAAAATGGGACACCCTATATACACGGAGTTTATGGTCGGTAGGAATTCATATCACTTAGCTAATCGATTGAAAACTCATATACGTTTTGAATTGTTTATTAGGATACATAACGGCGATATTTTTGTGGATCAGAACCTACTTAAAGAGATCCGAACTCCCTATTTTTCTATAATAGATAAATTAGGTACTTCTCACAAATTATATGGGGTGTTCCACGTGAAACGGATCGGTTCGAGGAGCCTACGGATTTCCATACGGTTCCATAGTATTCACTGAAAATTTCCAGGTGGAAATCTAAGGATAAAGGCAGGCCACCTAGCCATACACTGAGAAAAACTTACACGAAATAACACGCTGGCTGCTACAGTTGCGCCGCGTGTCGGCATTGCGCACTCATGCTGTTAGGTGGCAGCACAACGAATCACGGTGACGCGTATTCTCTATTTCACGCTGTCTATAGCACGAGGATTGTCTGTGCATGCGCGCCGGTTTCGTCTGCGCGCAGCTGATTTTCGTCGTGTCGTGTGTGAGTATCAGCGTGAGTGCAGAGGAAAACATCGTGCACGCACCGAAAAACCTTGTGCCATGAACAGCGTAAAATGAAGAACGTCGTCACGCGTGATTAGCAGTGCGCCCCCACCCGAATAGGCGACTCTTGACTCTCATATTGCTGTGAGTAGGACAGAGGTTTGGATGGTGGGGCGCGTCACGCTATTTTCTCGTGTAAGTTTTTCTCAGTGTACATGGCCACCACACCGCATCCGCCCCGCCTCGACGAGCGAGCCGACGCTCTGAGGCCGGCTATCGCCGCACTTACGCGCGACGCCACAACGTGGCGCATCGCAGGAATTTGTCTCGCAAGAAAAGTGATGCGATGATATGATCATAGACCCTGGTATTTGTCCACTTGACACGACACACCGTACAGCGACTCCTTCGCTAGCACATCGTGCAGCTATCGCTGCGACCGTCTTCGTCATCCGGACAAGGCACATATACGTGTGGAGTTCACCTGCATAAATTGTCTGCTGGAATACCCAAGCAATTACTTTTATTGGACATCCCCTCCGCCTGTGTAAATGTCCGCCCAACTACCCTACACTCCTGCCACCATGCATTTACATGGTTTTCCACAGGAATTTCGAACTGGGAATCTATGGGATCCTATGGATTCATATGGGTTAACAATATAGAAATCTATAGGCTCCCATGGATTCCGTATATGAAATCCCTAAGGATCCCATAGCACCCACCTGATAATTATACCTAGGAATCTATGGAAAGCCTATGTAAATCTTCATGGTTTCCCAATTTTGAACTCGAAATCTATTGGATCCTATAGGTTTCCATGAACGATTGTTATGGGATTCCCATACAAAAATCCATAGTTTTCCATGGTATTCATGTATGAAAAGCCCCTGGAAATTCATAGAATCCTGTAGATTCCCAGTTCGAAATTCCGATGGAAAACCATGAAGATTTACATGGGATTCCCACATAGATTTCCAGGTGGAATCATCCATGGATTTCCCACCTGGAAATTTTCAGTAGGGTATTCAGTACTTTTTAGCCGCCGCCTGCTGTGAGCATTAGAAGCCATTTGCTTGTGGGAATTTGAACGAGTGCAGTTTGGGTGTATAATTTGGATGTATAATTTGATTGTATGATATAATTCCATGATTTGCAAAATATAAAGAAAAAAAGAATTGGTTGATTAATTCGACGGCTCCGCGGAAGAACCATATATCTCAGAATTCGCTCGAAGAAGAGTATATCTCAATATTTATATTGTAACGTATCCAGTACTCATACAGCGCTGGATTACATAGACGACACACTAACATCAACGTGCGATCACCAGTCATCACGTGACACCAAATATGCGGTATATAAAGGGCGACGCTTCGGCAAATCATCAGCGTTAGTCGAGTCAAAGCGGCCTTCACGTCTCACAATATTATATTTTTGTTTCGCCAGTCAGCCAAAGCGGCGGCTGAGCAATTAGCTTCTCATAACATATAAATTCTATTTAGCCCAAGCGGCATTAGAATAAATTTCAATATAACAGATAAACTCGTATAATAAGTAAAGTACTATTATAACGTAGTCAAAAAATCAATTCAATTTAAATTAAACTTTCTTCTCATTCCTCACAAATATAAAATCAAGCTCAAATCAAAACCAAAACAAAACAAATCGGAAACGCTCATAATTTAAGGTTAGAATTAAGGCTATTTGTAAGTATGAAAAAATTATTTCGTTTGATATAAAAATTATAGAATCAAACACATTGAACATTGGTAGAATTATTATTTCTTAAACGTATCAAAATCCTTGTTATTTGATAAATTGTTTGAATTTATAAAATATAATCTAGTTTACGACCTCATGGTCAATCATATCATAAAAAGCCAGGAATCTGATCTCTATTTCCCATTTTCCTTGCTTAGTTTCACTTAAATCCTTTATCTTTTTCGTAAACTCGTTTTAGCTAGTTACAGCATTGGTGCGGGAATTCGTACAGTTACGATAGAGCTTTCATAGCTATCGTAGTCTGGGAATTTCCAATCTTATGTCTGAAGTGCAGCCGGGGTGCGTTTGGTTGAATCAGTTATAATAGAGCTTTGATAGCTATTATAGTCTGTGATATCAAACATAGCCAAGGTCTGTAGGGATGCAGCTAGTGTAGAATAAAACCTACAATAGTCTGTATTAGGGTTTTATGGGTTTTTTCAACTTTCCCCAGGAGGAGCTCCAAAAATCACACCCGTGACAAAAAACTCACGCGGACTTGCATAATTTCACCAGCCTTCAGCTGGTGAAACAGTTGCAGTAAGTTACAATATATTATATATTCTATATTTATATATAATATAATACATAATATATAAATATAAATATAAATATATAAAATATAATTATACATAATATATAATATATAAATACCGAGATATACTCTTCTTCGACCAAATTTTGAGATATATGGGTCTTCGAGCGAATTCTGAGATATATGGTTCTTCCGCGGAGCCGTCGAATTGTACAAATTAGTTCCAAAAACCATATAAATCATGTGTACGCGATCATTCAGGTTTATCATTTTATTTTTTATTTTATCAGGCATTTAATAACATTTCCAATCACAGGCACGTTAGGCTGCTCATAATGTATATGACTATTACTCGGACTACTATAATATCAGACTACCAATTACATATTATTCAGTCATTCAATAATATTATGAATGGGTGTGAGGTTACTTATAGTGTACCCAGGTAGGTACATCACTTCGTTATTGACTGCCAAATAATTTGTCGATTCATATGGTTACGCACCTTCGCTCCAACTGCAGCACCTGAGGCTAAGTTTGTCGCTGAAAAAAGTCTTAACTGGATGAAAGTTTTGCAAACCTGCTTTGTTAAGGAATAGACATGATTTGACAGTTCTTCGACCGCGTCATCAAATACATGTTCGTTCAAAGAAGGGAACAAAGCACCTGGTGTCTGAAGTAGATCATTCATAACTTTCGAACAAATCACGGCAGGAAAATTAGACTCTGGAGGCGTCATACCACCATTTTTATTAAGAGCCTGTCTGCCCTGCTGGAAGTTCCGAATAGAAACGGATAGAAAAAGAGTGTATCCGTTTCAACTAGGTTTCTGGTTCCGGATTTTCGTATATGTAATCAGATTATCAGGATAGAATATCAATTCGTTTTCATTGTGAGATTCCTATAGACTGTGAATACTATTGAATCGTCATAACTGCAATAGGTATCGATTCGTATCTATCCTACAACGGGCATGGTCTGTATAGGTTTCTATCCGCACGCATTACTACGTGTGCCAGCGGTGAAACAATACTTATCGTTATGTATCCGTTTCTATACGTTTCTTCCGTAATTTAACGTACGCTGCTTATCAGATGCTGTCCATTCGAATCCAATACGACTCTATCCGTCTGTTACTGCCTTACCGCTCCGTCGCTCCGAATTAGAATCAATCCGGATGTATCCTATGACAGGCATGGCCTTATAGGTTTATATCAGCACATATTCTGGTTTGACCTGGCAGCCGTGCACGATAGAAACGGATAGAAAAAGAGTGTATCCGTTTCAACTAGGTTTCTGGTTCCGGATTGTCAGATATGTAAACAGATTATCATGATACAATACCAGTTTGTTTCTATTGTGCATTAGTTTGTATCGGTGTTACCCAATTAACTTTTTCATTTTGTTTTTTCTTTTTCATTTTGTTTTCATGTGGGTCACCCATCCAAATTCTGGTCACAGATGACATTGCTTAACTTCGTTGATCAACTGACGTCCGGTGTTGATCTGGATCTAATCGTCGCCTGTTACAATCTCTAACACTTCTCGACTCAATAGGTAAACTTTGATTGAGAATAAATGATTGAATCTAGTGATAAATTCTGTCACCATATGGCATTCAAGTTACAAATAATTATGAGTGTTAACGACGTCGGCGCCGGGGGTTGTCTTCGTACAACATACGCTTTCGTTATCTGTGTTTCGTCCTCTAGGTCGAACGCATCATAGTTTCCGTCCTCTAGGTTGACCGCATCGTAGTTTCCGTCCTCGAGGTCCACCGCTACGTAGTTTCCGTCCTCCAGGTCCACCGCTACATAGTTTTTGTCCTCCAGGTCCACCGCTACGTAGTTTCCGTCCTCCAGATCCACCGCTACGTAGTTTCCGCCCTCCACGTCCACCGCTAGATAGTTCTCGTCCTCCAGGTCGACCGATTGTAAGTAATTATTGATGGACAATTGATGTTGTACACGTTGATAATTCATGCATCATTATTCGGTAAATTGGTGACTACGGTGAGGTGGACCTGGAGGACGAAAACTACGGTGCGGTGGACCTGGAAGACGAAAACTACGGTGCGATCGACCTGGAGGACGAAAACTACGGTGCGGTTGACCTGGAGGACGAAAACTACGTAGCGGTGGACCTGGAGGACGCAAACTACGTAGCGGTCGTCCTAGAGGACGAAAATTGGCGATTTTGGCTCCCGAATAGACTCGGATAGGCGGATGGATCGGAGGCAGACGGATAAGCAACGTATTTGGAAATTCGGATTGAATCTTATAGCGCCAGTAACGTACAAGATCACATGCAATCCGCATAAAACGAGGATCTCGGCTTGCGGATAAAGTAGGATAGGTGGATGGATCGGAAGGAAACTGATAGGAAAGGTATCTGGACACTCCGATTGAAGCGAATAGCGCCAAAAAATGTCCACGATCACGGATGAATCGGGGATTTCGCTCCCGAATAGACTCGGATAGGCGGACGAATTGGATGAAGACGGATAGGCAAGGTATCTGGAAATCCGGATTGAATCGAAAAGCCACAAGAATGTGAAAGATCACACGGAAACCGGATAGAACGTGAATCGGTTTTCTCAATTTCAGAACGATAAGCTGCAAGTCCGGAATGAAATCGATTGGAATTGATTCAGGTCAGACCCTATTAAATCAAATAGAATGAGACTCTTGATGGTCCGAATGCAATCGGATACATTTTTTATAGTAAAGATCGGAAAGAATCACATGTGGAATTCACATCGTATAGAATCTGATAAAAACGAAAAGAAAATTTATCCGTATTTCCTGATAGCGACCGGTGTCTGATTGAATCGTATACGATCTGATTAGTGTTATATTCGCAACTTCGCGGTTCTGGATAGACCGCATAGAAACTGATTGGATTTAGTTAATATTTCTATTTGAATGAAATAGATTTTATCGGATTTTTCCGGCAGGGTGAATAAGTGTTCAGAACGCTGACAAATAGACACTACAGATTTGCTTGGAAAGATCAGACCTCCTCTTGTCTTTGCCTCTACGAGAGCATTGTCATCAAATTCTGCCATTACCTGGGACTTTTAAAAAAGCGCATCCCGACATGTTTCACACTCTACAACAGGTCTTCTTTCATCAACTAACTTCTCAACTACCCAGCCACCAATGTTTCCTACACAAGCTTTGGAATAGTCAGATAGTGTACCAGGAACCTCACGATGAAAGCGTAAAAATTCATTGAAAAATTTATCAGTATTACTACCATGCTCGTCTCCTTCATCTAAGCCATACTTTTTAGCTACTCTAATATTGCTTATAGCATCATACACAGTTGGGTCATAACGATCTACAGTTTTTCGCCTTGAGGCATCAGAGGACACAGCTAAAATTCTCGTACTATCCAAAGCTTCAGCATTACCGTTTGCAGCACTAACTTCATGATGTATCAACAGCCGTTTGTATGCTGACAGAAATTGTCTGCAAGTGGGGTTCGGGCACCATCCACCGCAGCTTCGGACTGCGCAGAAGAAAAGCTCCAAATGATTCTGGCTGAGTTTATATGTTAAGAGATATTTCAATTGCGAATCTTCTGGCTTAACATAAATATCAAAAATTTCGATAATGGACATTACTCCTGTAATCAGCCCTACAAAAGCTACGTACTTTGGCGTACTCCACATTGGCCTACCCTCGATATAAGTGACTCCTTTCAAGTATTCTATCTCTGTAGAAATTTGCGGACCCCAAAACAGCTCATTACTTTTACGAAGAGGAGCCTTGTAGCCCTTAGCAAAAGGGTTACGGGAATTTAGAAAGTCGAACACTCGATCGATGCATTTTATAAATTTCACCGTAGCTTCACTCCCCCTAAATTTACGCAAACCGAGTTTTTTTTATCACAAAATGAAAAGGAATCAGCTACGCTACCACTCAAAGTTTGAGCAGCCAAAGCTACTTTCATTTTCATTTTATGGAAACGAATGTGAGCCATCCGGAGCCTGTTACCAGCACGTAGACCTTCCTCATATTGTAAATCTGCCAAAGCATTTGTAAACCTCCATTCAATTAAATTACCCTGCCTATCTTTTAGAACTTTTCTGTCGCCTAAGCAGTTCCTCATAAGCTTCAGCATATGATACGCATCGAACATCACAAAAACCTTATCCCCGGTTGACGGATGTGAAGAGTAAGGTTTTGAATTTGGCATATCAAACGTAGCTCCAAGTGACCGCATTGTCGCAAAATGTTGCGATGGTCCATCTAGTGTTATGGAAACTACTTTGACGCCGATGTTATGAAGCCGAATCAAACCCTCAGTTACAAGTCCTGCATTTGTTTGAGCGTCAATACCGGTAATAAAAAAATACCCAAGAGGAATTTTCCAACTGCTATCCAATGACACAGCCATCATTACCAATACATCTTTTGCCAACGGTACTATGTCTGATGCCTCCATATTGCTACCTAAATCGACATATCCACTTACGGTACCATTTGGACTGTATTGCATTCCCTTTTTGATACCCATCTCGTCAAACATGAAAGCTACTAGAACCTCCTTATCAGCACACTTTGCTTCAGCTACTTTGATTTTTAATGCTTCAAAGCTTTCAGTTGTAAAACCGGGCGTGCCATCGATAGAAGAATACCATGATCTAAAGGTTGCAGGATCTGGCAGAACATTGCAAAACTTACAGCGTACAAAACCATAAGCCTTGGGCGAATAAAAATGAAGCGTAATAGCAAACGACCTGAGAGCAGCTGGATATCTTTCTCGGGATATACCTACACCCGGGTCCCTACGTTGACATTTCCATTGTCTCTTTTTAGCAACTGATTCTTTCTCACCTACATTTCTTTCATTTTCCATATAACGCTTCAGAAATTGAGCAACGTCATCCTGAGCTATTGAATCTAAACATGCAAGTCCTGAGTCTGGAAGCGCTCGTGTTCGTCGTAATTCACCTACTATGTCACGTAATGAAGAAATCTTTTTTCTCACCTCCGGGCCGAAAGCGACAACTTTCGTCCCGCTGCGCGGAACGAAGTTCCCGTTTTTCGACTCCGTCGATGCGAAAAATCGTATACACTCCTCGGGCAGTAAATAAGAAAGCCCCAGATCACATGTTTGTCGATCTCGGCTTCGCCTCGGACGACAATTACATGTGATCTGGGACCTTCCTCATTTTACTGCCCTAGGTATGTAATATACTATTCTTCAGTCGAGTGATCTGTTGTTTGTGAACCCGAACGACCTCCTGCAATTTCTTGACGGTTCGTTTGGATGACATCAGGTTCTTCCTTGTGGTCCTGGGTGTATTCTCGTATTGGTGGTCATGCGCAGTCATATAAACACGATGTGCAGTGTCAGGTGTTTTTGGCTGTTTGCTACACATTGGAGTACGTATCACTTCTGGTTGTTCGTTTAAGGCATCTCCAGAAATTAATCCTTCGCCTGGGCTAGATGAGCAACTTGCACACTCTTCGTCATTATCAGGGATGGTAATAAATTGTTCAGTACTATCTGGTGTTTTCTGAACGATAGGCAGGACTGTCAAGTTTTCTGTGTCCGTTGCATCAAGTCGAAAATGCTTAGCCGTAGGTAGTTCTTGGGAAGTCTCATGTCTTCTTTTTTTTGTCACCACTGGTATTTTCGCAAGAAATATTCCAAGTCAGTGAGTAATTACGACGACAGTCATGTAGAAGTAATGATACACTAGTCTTTGTGTCCACTGTTACGCAGAGCAAATAAGAAAGAATAATAACCTTCGGGTGAAATAGCTCTGAATATAGTAGGGATTGCATTGGTCTTCAACTGTAGAGTATCTCCATATCCGGATGATCGAAAGCACGTTTTTTCAAAATGATCCGAACAAAGTCGACTCGACTCAGTCGAGATATAATTTTCCTTATTGATACCAGCAAGCCATTTTTCTAGGAGAATGGAATTTCGTAAAGGAAATCTGGGGAAAGGGAAATTTTTGAAATAACAACAAGTTTCAATACGTTTTCAATGCGAATATATTAATATGAACAGAATGTTTTGATATTGGAAGAGATGCCTCTCGAAGTCTGAATCCACCACTATACACTGAGGTACATTTTCACCTCCCGCACCCCTCAATTTTTTTGCAAACGTCGATCGCCCCCCTTCCCCCTGCCCCCCGCTAAATGAGAAACCTTGATCCGCCACTGGATGACTGAAAGTGTGAATTACTTATGAAATGAACGAGGATGTTCTTGTGTTTTCACAGCTGAGCAGTAAGCACATGCTGCTTTATATGTTCCGAACAAAGTTGGAATACTTCCTTCAGCTAATTGAACCTTGACCCCTATTTTTCGTAGTGACTCTCTTGAAAAATGGTCAGAGCATAGTCTCATACTTCTGAGAGGTTTGAAGTTCGGACCTAGAGATATACTGCTTAACCAGGATTCTAGTAGTTTCGGCTGCTTGAATGGGCATCTACAATACGGACACAAGATATTTCACTCCACGATTAGACATGACATTTAAATTCTATAACGAATTCACGCCAATTCAATTTGTAACCTCAACAAGCCAGACCTCAGAGAGCATGAAACACATACTTTATCGATATTTCAATTGAATACTTACTGATGAAATGTTCTGCCACCTGCATGCGTTTCTGCGTCCTTTTTTCTTCCACGATAGCAGCATTCCATAACCATTTTGCTTCTTTTAATTCTTTCGATTTTTTTCAACTATTCACGTTTTGACTGTCTCCGTTCTACCGCGTCATAATTCATACATCATAATGCACCTTCGCAGCGCGCAGCCAACTTCAAATGTGTCAAATCCCCACAAACAAATGGTTTCTAATACTCACACGAATTTCGGCCTATACACTATCCAGTGTATATTAGAGATCAGTGGTTTACATGTATTAGTTTTCCCTTTGATGAATCTTCATTCAATGAACGTTCAGAATTTCAGGCACATAAATAAAGTTGGATACCTTCATTATATTTTGGATTTATTATATAACCTCTCATCCTTTGCATGCGTGTACAGAAACTTAGCTAAACTCTAAACGCTACGCTTCCTACCTTATATACCGTTCTCTTTTCTGGAACTTTCTTGCATCTTTTCTCCCTACATCTTTCTTATCGACTACTATTCTGGGCGTTCTTCTTTATCGTCAGTTAGGTAAAGGAAACTATTTGTATTGCTTTTCTCAACATTATAGTTATGCGCGGAAGTTATTTGAAGAATAATTGCGAATGGCGTATGAAACAAAATTATTTTTTCTCAACACATGCACTTAAACTCCTCCTTTGCGCACCATCTACAGGCACCAAAAGTAGACTTTCTGCGCACTGGTACGCGAAAACCTGCTTGCACACCTCGCGCAGACGACACACAGAGATTTCAAATAGGTACTGATGTGATTTCAAAGATTTAAAAATATTTCAAAGATCGCGAATGATTTAAAAAATTCCATCGAGTGCAGATTTCAAACAATTTCACATCACTTCATCAGATTTCAAATGATAGACTTTCACATAATTTCAAAGATTTCAAAGTTTTGCTCTAATATTATTAATTGAATGACAAGCACGCGATCCGGAAATCAATTCTCGAATATGCAAGATTGACAAATTTTCTATATCTTTAGCGTCCATTCAATAGAACTGTGATTCGCTCATTGAATACACTTTTACGCCGAGTCATTAATCGTTAGTAAAGTAATATATGGACATTTGTAACGGAATTATAAGATACCACCACGAATACTGATGATAAGAAGAATCTAGAAGAACATCCAGTTCGATCAGCCCTTCGTGGAGCACTCGCGTGATTTCCATCTCCGAGCCAGATTTCAAAGAAGTACTTGAGTGTGCGAGTGGATGCCTACTAGACGGCGCTGAACCGGGCACTTTTCGCAGTTTATGTTGTTACGTATTCCATACCTACTCTATACCTATCCGATACTCTTCTTTATTACCCTCACTATCAATACCGAAGACATAACATCCTGCATGCATCCAGTCTCACTGTCTCTAATCAGAAAGAGCTTCCATCCTTACATTCGCAGAACTTCATCCCTACCTATACGCACCTCCATAAGCACGCTCACGCCCGGGAGAACAATGGAACAAAGAATGATCTCATCAATTAGCTCATCAAGCAGATCACCAGTAGCTTCCACTTGCACTTGCATCCAAGCACTTCGATCAGAATTATTAACGAGAGCAGTCGCTCCAGCACTTGCACCAAAATCGTCAAAGAGAGCACTCACTCCTAACTAGCTCTCGATATTATAAAACACTAACTCAAAACCACTCATCACTTATACTCAATAACGTGTACAGATGGTTCTACCATCTCTGTAATCACTAGTAATAAACCATTATTCTGTTATTATATATAAATTCACATCAATCTCCTATTACCTGAAATCCGGTTACCTTAAGGTGTAAAACGAGGGACGAACTCAACGATAGCTCTATCTTACCCATAAGAACAACGATCTCTATTCATTACATTGGTAGCAACTCTATCTCCATTCATTACAATGTGGCATCTATTTCACGGCTGTGATATTAATTTTGCTAAATCTGTTCTGAGTCCTCAGTAAATTCAGAGCCTATCGTACTTTCGACCTTCATCTTATATCTGAATTTATTCAATTAGTCCATAATTAATCTGTATGAAGTTCCGTAAGTGCGATGTTGACAGGGAAAATTACCTGAAAACTCAATTTGCGGTCGAAAGGCCCAAAAACTGAATTTTGATCGTGCTCTCTGATGGTCTACCCATGCGAAATAGTGCAATTTCTAAATACTAAGATATGATCGTGCTCGAATATACAGAGGTTCGGTCACACTCTTTTGGTACACAATATTTAACACATATAACGAAAGCAAATATAAGACAGGTGAAACGTCTGAGAACAAGAGTCAGGAAAAGAAAATTGTAGTACATTTGAAAGTAATAAATAAATATCCTTTCAATGTTTTATTATGTAACATGATTATAAACTCGAACTTGTCTCTATACCTTAGTGAATGATCGTAAAACAAATACTCAAAACCTGAAAATGAAGGTCAACTACCTTGCGTCAGTAGTACATTTCCCCCCCTCATACGAAGAGAAAGAAGGGAAAACGCTATGGGGAATTATTAAAATCTGAATGGTTCCTGAATGATCCCAATAGTCATTTCACGTTCCGACAGATTTTGTCGACAATGATGAAAATTGAAACTACGTGGTCAAAATTCCAGGGTATTGACATTTTAGGTTTAAATAACACTGGAATTAACATGATTGAGAGGGACGATTTCGACCAGAAAACTACACTGGAAAAAAGTTTTTTTCCACCTAGTAAACTTCTCCTTCCAGTAAAGAAATTCATATTCTTGTAGTGAGAATATCAGAGTTTAATCTCCAGAGCAATACGTATACTGACTGTAAGAAAATTTCGTCTCCCTCTGAGCATAATACAAAATTCTGATAAATTCATGGGTTCATAATATTTCTTTCAGAGATGATAAGTCCCATTCTTGCAACTTTTCGCGTAGTACCCAACAATCCATATAATTTTTGAATTAACACGTAAAATATTTCTCCGACGATACGATTAAGCAATTTACAAACTAACACCTGCTTTCAACCGCCAAGACTGCGGAAATGGAGGGAAATGATGGAGCCACCATCACGCTTGCCATGCTAACATACAGTGTAGTTTTCGCCTCAGCATGATATTTGGTATTGCTGGGGCAACAATGCCCGTATCCCTCCAGTAAGAATACGTATATTTACGTCAAGAGTACTTGCTCAAAAATACTTTGTATTCGGGGGGGAAAAAAACTTTTTTTTCAGTGTAGTGGTTCAGCTAGTGTAGAGAAGAGGTCAGTTATTAATCATTCCACAGCACCTCGATGACCATCAAAAATGCCCAGACCATGAAAAATGGCCTGGCCGACCGTTAATGTCTGGATAATTGTAGATACGTTGACGGTTAAAGATGTTCGTCTGATGAAACCTGTTCGGCCATCTGGGCCGTTTATTTCTGGGCCATTTATTGCCCGTTTTGGGCCGTTTATTGCCCGTTTTGGGCCGTTTATTGCTCGTTTTGGGCCCATACAGTGCCTGCGTGGATAATAAGGGCACAATCATGAGTTAAGAGTATTTGGGCTCGATGCTGCATTTCAGGAAATGAGGTTGGCAACTCTGTCATATCCATCGACAAACAGAAAGTCACAGTTAAATTGATTTTGACGGCATGGAATATTTAAAAAAAAAATCGCAATATTTTAGTTGAGGATTTGGTTTATTAGAAAAAACAACTCTTTATGTCTTGTGCCGTCTTGTGCCTCGGGACAAGAACTGTGTGACTAAGTATGAAATAATTTCGACTCACCTGTATGCCTGTAATATCGTCCTCGTGCAGCATGAAGTTCGGGTCATATGACCTATATAACGGGGCCATGAGAGCGGTATCGTTTTGGCTGTGGTCTAGGCCGAGAGAATGACCGAATTCGTGCGCTGCCACCTGGAAGAGATTTGTACCGTCCCAGGTGTCGACGATCCACAATTCTGCGTTGTCAAAGTGAGCGTCACCCCCAATCCCAGACCCTGGAGAGAAAGCGTGGGCAAAAACGGTGCCTTCCCCATTTTCCCCTGGTCCGTCTAAGGGCTGTCCGTCGCCATGTTCTCCGGTCACGAAGCTGATTTCAATGTCGACCTGGGGAGCGATGCATACACGATCACGGATATAGATAATGAATATCGTGCTCGTTCTTCTTCTCGCGAACGAGATACAGGTTGAGTGAAATTAAACGTAATGGGATGAAATTTGAACAGCCATGGGACATGTCCCTTCTGGTGGTGAACAGCACAGAAGAATGAACCAGCCCAGAGACATAATAGACAGAGAACTGACTGAATCGTGGGATCACAAGAGATCCAGGCTGGATATGCTCAAAGTGGATGTGGAAGATATTAATTTGAAAACTGAGGCATATCTCACCTGTCCTTTTTTCGGCGTAAAGGTCAGATCGGTGTATTTGGACCATTCATT
Organism: Tenthredo livida; assembly: GCA_963992785.1. Classification (NCBI taxonomy): domain Eukaryota; kingdom Metazoa; phylum Arthropoda; class Insecta; order Hymenoptera; family Tenthredinidae; genus Tenthredo; species Tenthredo livida. The sequence continues at coordinate 23,912,107 of OZ023069.1, read as the reverse complement.
GAAGGCTCTATGGATTTCCCTGTCGACAGCTTCCTGGTTGAGTTTACTGGGGTACTTCGTGATTTCGTACGTCAGAGATTTGACTTCCCACTTATTACCTGGAAAACATTATGACCCGTATTGAAAGAAATGGTCAGGCGTATGCACCTGGGTGGACTAGAGTTTATCGCTCAGTAAAGTGATTTTTCACACGTGCGACAAACGGCGAATGAGACTAGCTCATTGTAATTGTAATTATTTGAGCTTGCAACACTCGGCCTATACATTACCACATTTCAGCTCAATCCGACTATTTACAGTATCAAATGCATTGGTTACTCGCGTATAGAGTTCTGAGCCAGGCAGCAGGGCGATTAAATCGATCAAAAGTGTGAAAGACTGTTGCTAAAGAATTTATTAGTCTAAATGTTTGATTTGGATGTCATTAACCAGACTTCACGTTCTCCCCCTTTCCAGAGATCTGCTTTGGACTCTGTGGTGGCGACAAGGTACAGAAAGTTAGTATTGCAGCAATATCTCGATTTATCAACATTGTCGGGTAAAATAGTTTCATACAAAATTAAAGATGACAAAATTGTCTACAAATAAGGTTGTATACATAATCTCGGTAGGACCTCTACTTCTGTCGCAATAGCCGAGCAAAGTTGACTAAAAAAAAAGTAAAGCGTAGAAAAGATGTGAAAATGAAAATGCATAGAGAATGTGTTGATTTACATTGTTTTCAGTTATTACAGAAGTATAACGTGAAATTCGGTAAGTACAATCAATATTTTCTCACTGCTCGTCGAAAATTAGTCAACTTTGCGCGGCTATTGATGCGAAAGTAGAGCACCTACCAAGATTATATATAGTACTTTATTTGTAGAGAATTTTGCCAGCTTCAACTTTCTAAAGAACTATTTCACCCGATAGTGTTGAGAAAACGAGATATTGTTGCAATACTAACTTTGTGTACCTTGTCGCCATCACATAGTCCAGAGCGGATCTCTGGGGAGAAGGAAAACGTAAAGTCTGGCTAATGACATCCAAATGAAGCGTTTGAAGTAATAAAATCTTGATGAACAGTTCTTTTTACGGTCAAAACTCCTTCCTGCCTTATCTTCTGCCCTATTCGGCCTCTTATTTGGGTTTGTTAACGTTAATGAAGTACTAAAACTTCGTTAAGTGTCACGTGAACTAATTGTTTTGTCAAATGAACAAAACTTTCGTTTTATCTTGTGTCAATCGTCTTTTTACCAGGCACTTATACCTAAATATTATCATTTTCAGAATGAGTCCAAGGCGGCCTATCTGCGAATCGTTTGTCCCTCATTGTCAGTATATAGATCTTTCAACATGTATATGAAAATATAATGTACCAAAGAAAGTGTAGCTCCTGCCTTTGCCACCCTTACTGACTCCACGTTTGTCCTTAAGGGGGTATAGGACTGCTGGAGCCTTGAAAGCAATTATATTTTTCTGGGTGTGATTACAATGGGCGTACTTGAGATAGGCGAATTATATTTTAGTACATGTTTATTGGACTCAAAGTGAACCCTCAAGAAAATATCGATGAACAAAATCTTGATAAATATAGAAATCCGAAGCTATTGAATTAGCACAGGTTTTTTCCGGATCCGTAGCTGGCCCGCATGATAACTCAAAAGCCAAGCCACTTAGAGAGCTGAAATTTTGACGGAATTTTTATGATACCTTTGTGCATGGTGTGAACCAGTCTCATTGATTTACAAAAAAAAATGTCAAAAATATTCGAAAAAAACGAAAATTTTTCGAATTTATGAAAAAAAAATCCTATTTTTCGTTCATAAAATCTCTCACAGAATTTTGCCGTTGATGCGACTGGTTCACACTGTGCACAAAGGTATTATGAAGATCTCGTGAAAGTCTCAGCTTTCTCAGTGCCTTGGTTTTTGAGTGATCATGCGGGCCAGCTACGAATCTGCAAAAAAAACCTGTGCTGATTCAATTTCTATATTTATCAATATTTTTGTAACCGACGGACCTCGCGAATCCGGTACTACACGAAACGGAGTTCGCCCAGCTAGGTCGTACCGTCGCCTTTACCGACATACTCAGATTGAGGGGAGGGAAAGAGGGGTGAGATTATGGTTAGATAATGAATCAAATCAAACAGACCGTTCACTGGTCATTTATTTGGGCATTTCTCACCATTGGATTGACCGATTCAATTAATCGACTACTACTATGGGGATATGCGAGCATCTAATATCTACGCTATGTATTATTTGTCTAGAGATACGAGTCTATTCGCGGGCAGAGCCGGTGCATGGCCGTAGGTAAACATATTGTAGTACAAATTGTTACTCATAAATTAGAACGCGGGCTGTGTTTCCATGTTGGTTATCCCAACAAGTCAACCGCCTCTCGGATCTCCTCTACACGAGGCTACCAAGAGACGGCCAGCTCGCGATACCGGACTTTTTCCGGCTCTCATTGTTAACCCGCGAACTGTAATATCCACGTTGGTTTCCCAACGTGTCAACCATCCCGGCCAGTCTCACCATCGTGAGACCCCGGGGAAGGCCAGTTCGCGCGTTTACAAATTTATATTGATTCGCGGCTGTAATAACCACGTTGGTTTCCCAGCGTGTCAACCATTCTGGCCAGTCTCACCAATGTGAGACCCCAGAGAAGGCCAGCACGCGAACCCCCCGTAACCCTACACAGCTCTGCCCTACTATACTAACTCGATCCCGTGAATTTAAGAAATATTATGATCCGTTTTCTGATTCTCAATTATCATTTATAAACTAGCTCTCGGGTCCAACGAATTCTACTGAGTGTTCGTGTTATCTAATCAATCGTCGAATCGACAGCCTCACATGTACACGCGAAATTATATTTCTCGCACACACTATGTGCTACCCGAAATTCTCTTACGTCTGTTCCGTACCGAGGTTTTGCAAATACTGACCAGTCTTAACTTCTTTCTTATTAAACTTCTCCCGAATTGCGGACGCCACGAGTACCCCTTTTTTTCGCGTTTTGTATTACCTGACTATTTACCGGCTGTTTGACTATACATGGCAATGGTGTGGGTGAGATAATCCGCTTAGGATTAGCGCATACCTTTAAACTATGACCATACTGACATACTACAGACTACAGACAATTACTCAAACTTTCACACCTACAGACCAACACTCACATATTTCTTTAACGTATGTTATTATGCACACTTTCAATAGGTTAAACCGTTAACATCAAGATTACAATTAACTGATTCATTTTCAAGGAAAGTATATCTTTATTTAATTTTTTTAATTAATCGAAAGTGATAGCCTCGGTCGGCAACAATTTTGTTCATTCATATTTTTTTTGAGGTTCATTTTGAGTCCGATAAACATGTACTGAAATATAATTTGCCTACCTCGAATACGCCCATTGTAATCCCACCCAGAAGAACATGATTGTTCTAAAGGCTCCAGCAGTCCTATACCCCCTTAACACCACATCTAGGCATGCTCATCATGTGAACCGTTTTGGCGTCCAGATTACCTGAAGAATAAAAATGAATAATTAACATGTTCGTGTGATTTTTCGGAAATAAATTCTCCAAATGCACAATATTATGTACAAAAGATTATACATGTGTATTCATTAGCCTCTTCGCCCGATCGTACTCACCGGTGACATTTAATCCCCACGAAAGATTGAAACTGGGATATCGCATTGGAAAACGTTTTCTGCGATATGACTTTTCTGCTGTCAGATTCGACTGGCGGCAGATATCCAAACTGTGACAAGTACCCCTGGAATTTTATTACGATTGGTAAAATTAATTGTTGTCGATTGCTGTGTAAGTATTTGAAGCATTTGAAGCAATCTTTTATCGATAGGAGTTCGACAAAGATATTCAAAGAAATTCGACTATAATTGATTATCTCTTCATCTCAGATATGGATATTCGCAAAATATAAGGGCCGTATACCGTATTGAGCCAGAATTTGAAATGAAGAGAAGCTCTAGATGAAATGGTGAATCACTTTCGAGTATAGCAAATTCATACACAGGAAACTTTCCAACTATTTCCACAAAATCTGACGAAAATTTATTTCGTTATACGCGAAAGTTTATCAGTATAGTCTGCGTACTTTGTTTCAAGTACTCTCTTGCACATTAAGCGTCCTGCGATTTCATAGATGACGATCGATTCTCATCGGTTTTTTCTAGATTCTCAGCGTTATACTTACCACGGCTCTAGTTGTCGATTTGACAGGTGCAGTATTCACCTCGAGAATACAATAGGCAACGCAATAAGCGAGTACTATCAGTGCTTCGGTAATTCGCACAGCACGTCGCGACGTTCTTTGTCCATTCGTCATTATTGCCGTAGCTTTTTGCTAAATAACAATTCTTTTCGTTCGATTTTTTTTTCTGAGCTTTTCTTATAGTATACAAGGCGATACTAGCCTTGGATTGAACGTAAGAGTATTTGCCAATCGCGAAACCCTTCGTTCTTGTGTTTGCTATTGCAATCCGCCTTACAAATCTAGTGCAATCCCGATCCCGTTTCATAACACTTGAGTTATATTTCAGCGACGAATCGAGTAGCACTTTGACATCACAATCTGAAACTGATTGCGAATCACTCTAGTTTTATAACTATCGTCCCCACCACCGTTTGCGATACTGGAACCATATCCTGTCGGAAAGACTGGAACCCAAGAGAAAAAAACACACTGAAGAACCTCACATGCCACGAAGAAGATATAGAGAAATCATTGTGGGAATTGAAGGAAAATGTGCAACAGAAACTTTTTTTTCTAACGAGGAATAGTATGCGTGTCGAACCCCAAGGCAAGTTATTGAGCGAAACTTGGGCTCTGTTCAGTCAAATGCTTTCGGAGGCTTAATATAGCGTTCACGCTGATCTCAGAGCAGTCTCCTTCAAAATGTTCCTTGGGAATTACCTTTTATCGCAGAAGACTGAAATTCAATTTCGATACAGATACTAGTACAGACCAACTTCTGCAGAAAGCGATCTTCAACCTGACCTTTCCAAGTTAAAAAAAAACCATCGTGTCTCAATGTCGATGAATTTTTTCGGTACAATTTTTGCTACGTTATTCACCTCAACATTAGAAGTGTAGACAACATCGAAAATCCCTTTACACAGAATTGACATAATATATGTCTCAAATTATGTATTTGTAAGATGGTAAATTAATCGGATCAAACCCAATATTCGCAAAGAATTTTTTCAGTGTCTAAATTCATGTTTGTGAGCCTGCGAATGAGCGTGTAGTGAAAAAAAAAGACGAAATTTGGTGTCTTGCTGATCGGTTTGTCGCGACGAAAAATTCATCATAAAGTAAAGATCGTAGGAACGGTCGAGATTAAAAATTTTAATTTGTTCACCACAAAGTCAAGATTAACTTATATGGCCATGGCATTGAATGTATCTAGCACTCTACGTCATAGCTTTGTATCCTGCGGTTTTCCGACGGGTTTTTCCATCTACTATCTCCGGGCCGAAGATTACCGCACTTCCTCTGGAAAGCTGCGTTTACACTTCCTACATGGAAAAACTTTTCCTAGGAAATATTACAATACTTGCGAGTCTTCTTGGGATATACCCGCATTTTCGGCCATATTACCAGCGAGTATGGTAAACTTTGTAGTCGGATCTTGAATATTTCGGTAGTTTTCGGCAACAAAGTGTACCATACTCGCTGGTAATATTGCCGAAAATGCGGGTATATCCCCCAAGATCCCAAGATCACTCGCAAATATTGTAATCTTTCCTAGCAAAAGTTTCTCCGTATGCACAAAAGTCAACGTTACAACGTCCAACAGACTATCATATTGTGACCCATGTTATAACGTCCGTGATAGATCCATATGATATGGCTCGTATGCCTTTGGATGTCCCAGATTTATAACTAATGGATACCTAAATCCATGCAGTCTTCAACTATATCTGCAGTGAACTTACTCATTGCCAGCAAAGGAACTGATAACCGACCTGCGGTTCGATCCGGAACAAAATTCCGTATCTCCAAAAATAGCAAATGAAATTGTAAATATTTTATGCCGGTGCCCGAACCAGGCCTGAAGGAAAAAAATCACAATGCAACGATATGACAAGAGTTCAAATCAAAACAAATAGGTATGATAAAACTAAACAACACTAGTGGAGTATGATAATAATAGAGATTGAATAAGATGCCAGAGGTATGATAAATAGACCATACAATATACACCCAGAAAAATGCGTACCTTATATTTAAATAAACTGACAAATTTGACATGAATATATTTAAAGCAAATAAATTTTTCTTTGACTGTAGCAAAAATTTTTGGTTCCTCATGGTTGATTTGAATATAATAATATAGTTCATTTCCGGAACACCATTTCTAGGTGCATCAAATAACCATTTACTTGAGGCCGTCAAATGTTTACTGAATCCAAATAGGGTGTACGCAACATTAGCGCCACCTATGCGGACCGCGTGCTCGATTGTGTATTCATGTGTTCACCGGTGTCATTAAAATACATATTATACGAGTAGGTTCCGATACGGCGTGTGAGCAGTTCTAAGTGAAAAATATCAAATCGTTGATTAAAACTACTAACTAATACAAAGTCATAGACCAACAGATGCGCAGCGTACTTATCGACGCCGGGCTGGGAAAATACATTACAGTATTTGAAGGCATGTAATTTGATGGTTATTTTACCATATCTGTGTGATAATTGAGGTTAGAGTAAGTTCTGAGATTTACGCAAGGTATGAGATTTTTGAAAATTGAAAATTGATTGTCTTGCTTCTTTGCATCTGCAGCTATCAATATGGTAGCAGTATGAATGAAAGTCGCAAAATGAATCAATTTACGAAAGTTTTCGTCTCGAAAAATTTCGAAATTTAGCAGCCATTGTACCTGCTATTTCCAAATAAAATTTTATTTTTGTGAAATAAACAATTTCATTGTCCGTATTTTATATTCAAAAAGAAAAAAAACACATTTAATAAATTATTTATTTGATTCAGCGTGGTATTTATTTCCGTTTGAATATTTGTCTTCAATTAGATTTTTTTCGTAAAATCTACTAAAACTCGAGTAGGTTCATATATAAATAAACGATATGCATTCAATCAAATAAATTTTAGTTGTTGCGAGTAGGGCATTTTTCTGAGTGTAAGATGTGATAAATCGAAGCATGATAAATAAGCTAACAGAAATTGATGAAACAAGGCCAGAGCAGGACGAGGCAGCTAGACGACTGCTCGCATGCTAATAAAACAGATGATAATCAGTGGTCGCCGCAAAGTGTAATACCAAACGACTAAAGATGGCAACCAATAAACGAAGATGTGATGACGCATACACGTAGAAAAAGGATTACTACTCCCGACTAAATATATTTGGTTGGGTGAAATTTGTTTCAATCAAGTACTTCTTATTTCACCCGAATTTGACGCGCTCGAATGAACAATTTGAGTTTACTTATTTTGATTAAATAATATAGTCAGAAAAAGTCGTCGACTAGAGCAACGTGATGCTTGATTCAAGTTAAAAAAATAGTGGTTACAAGAAAATGGTTGGTTGATTATTAATGGTTTAGTCGACTACCAATGTTTTGACTGAAAACGTATGTGCGGTTCTCGTGAATCAAACTTTTGTCGACAGAAACATTTCCGTGGCTCAAATGAAACAAGTCAATTTTTCCAACAGAATGAGACATTTTGTTCATCGAATATTTTGTTTTTTCGGCATAGGCATTGAAAAGTCACTTTTTGACGCCTGTTTTCGATCCGTAAAGTAGCACTTTATACGGCTCATTTCAGAATTGCCATAAAAAGTCTTTTTATGGCAGTTTTGATGCGTAGTCCGAAGTGCGCAATCCGAAGCTGCCATATAAAGTCTTTTTATGGCAGTTTCGGTGCGCAGCCGGAGTGCGCGACAGATCGCGCCCGCCATAACCTCACTCTTCGTTGTATCAAGTGCGAATCTCAACAGGCGTCAAAGTGACTTTTCATGCCTATGTCGAAAAAAATATCGTATGGGGCGCGCCCGTAAACCGTTTTTGACTCGAATAATGATTTCAGAACTCGCTTCCGGCTCGCCTTCGGCTCGCCTTTAGCTCGTACTGAAATCATTATCCTCGCCAAAAACACTTGGTTTACGGCCATGCCACATAAAATACTATTGTTCGGTGTGATCGGATTAATTACTTGAATGAATTCACTGGGGTGAGTTACAAGAAACTCTAGCATTATGTTGTTTGGAATGAGAGTGGTACTTGTAAAAAATCGTGTAGTCAATTCGAACATCTTGTTCAACTTTGATTACGGATGTTTCATTCATTCATTCAATCGACCGTATCTTACCGGTCGGTGAAATTGAAATGTCTAATAGCTCTTAATTCGACACATTGATCATAAGTTTCGAAAAATAAGAAAATATGAGGACAATATCCATAGGGTCGTTTGGCGTAATAGGTAGGGCGTGCGACTAGTAATACAGCGATTGCGAGCGAACGTGGGTTCAAATCCCGGCTAGGTCGAAAAAATCGGATGGCGTTTTTCTTAACGAACTGGTAATGCATGTTGATCTACATGTAATTAGGTATAAAATGTGGGTTCGAATATTCACACGCACGTCAGTTTTTTCGTTTTTTGTTTTTTTTTCACAATTCGAGTTAGTATACTCACCGAATTGATGTTCAACTCGAAGGAAATTTCACTCACTATAAACAAATTTGTAATCCACATGAACAAAATCTAAAGTTGATACAACAAAACTGAGTCTCAATTCAATAACTGCATTTGTTTGGGGCAACATGAAAAATGATTGAATCTAGTTAAAAATTAGTCATTTCAACCAAATATTTAGTCAGTACAATAGTATAACCTATTGCCAGGATCACGAGGGTTTTGAGCTAAAAAAATCAAGTAATTTGGGCAACTGTATATTTAGTTATGCCGACTATTTTTTCGACTAAATTTTTTTCTTGAGCGGAGCAATAGTTTATTTCGCCATATTCGATCACAGATTTTACTCAAGTCAAGTAAATTTTTTTTCGTTCAAGTAAACCTTTTTCTACGTGTACCGAAAGAGGTGAAAAACAGTAATTAATTAAACAGGTGGGGAAAAAAATGTAAATAATGGGACAGTACAGCAAAAATGGATGAATAAATGGTGAATAAAAATAACATAAATAGAATACTACAAAAAAGGTGAAGATAAAAATGAAGAAATAACAGAGATGAATACAGTAGAAAAAACAAAATAATATTGAATAATAGTAAATAATAGTATCAATATTCCACTAGCCGCAATGAAATAGATAAAAGTAGCTAAGTATAACAGAAATGAATAGAATAAAGTCACAGGATGATAGTGGCAACATACATATGTGCTGACAAAAACGCAAACGACACGATGAATAGGAAATAGGTATGGTAAGACATCAGTGCGATAATAATAAATTAATAATAGTGGCGTACTAGCGAACGAAAATAAAGATTACGTAGTGATATGATGAACAGAAGATTGTGAGTGTGCCGAAAGTTAGAGCTAGAAGCAGATAAGAGAGAGGGTCTACTAAAATTGAATCAAGAAGCCATAAAATGCGAGTTCAAAAACGCGCGCACTCGACAATCATAGCCTAAACTTGAGTATCTCTATGACGCCGTCGAGCACGGGCGACGAAAGGTGTCTGAAGAGCGTCGGTTTGAGTACTTTCACGGAGGAAGAATTGGGCACAGATACGGATAAACTATTCCAAAAGTTATATTGCCGAAAGAGTAAAATGACCAAAACAGTTCGTCCGATCGTTTGGTATGACAAACGTTGAGGATTAATTTGAATCTAATAGTCTTAATGAACGCCGTAAGTCAGGATCCGGATCCACAAACAACTCACGGAGATAAACAGGGGGAGAAAAGGCCAGGACCTGGTAAAGAAAGGCACCTATGAAGTATTGACGGCGTTCCACTATTGGTAGCCAATTTATAGCTTCATACGATACGGCGTTATATAATATTTAATATGAACGTCTTTTCGCAAATTGAAAATAAATTGAACACCGCAGTTTACAAGCTTTTGCAGCTTGCGATTGGGTAGTCTGTACCCATGCGTGTGTTCCCAGTGGTGGTAAAAAAAACAGTCTTGGACCTCCCTTGGGACAAGTTGACCGGTCAAGCGTTGTTAAAATACCACGGGCCTTAGATTTGTCCAGCACTGTCACAATGGCATTTGCCAACAGTTGGGTCCAATACCTCGGCCAAAGCTTGAGCCAAGCTTGGCCCAGTGCTACTTGCCGATAGTTATTTAACGCTTGGTTACTACCTAAGGTCCAACGCTTGGGAGACATATGGACCGATCATATACGCCCACGAATGGGCATGACGCTCGTCCCGAAGCTTGTCCCACTCGCGGCCCACGCGTACTGATTTACTATAAAATCTTATAAACCAACGTCTGAGCTAAACAGTTGGCCCGTCACCAGCCCAATTTTCGGCCCAATCGTACGAGCCAACGAGTGGATCTGACGCTCGTCCCGACGCCTGTCCCGCTCGCGGCCCACGCGTTCGAATTTACATTGAAATCGTATGAACTGACTTCTGGGCTAGAGAGTCAGCCCGTTACTTGCCCAAATCTCGGGCCAATGGTACAAGCCAACGAGTGGGTCTGACGCTCGTCCCGGAGCTCGTCCAATTCAACACCGCGCCATCTGCGGTCAAGCCCGCAATCTCCGACTAGAAAAACAATTGCAGAGCAGTGATATTTCTCTCGCGATAAAAGTAACACCCCAAATACTTGACTAGGCGTAGATTCACCATGCAATGAGCGAAAGGGATCACGACGCTGAAGCCAGTCCTCCGAAGCCGAACCTGTACCTACTCACAAACATTCGCAAATTTAATGAATTGTATTAAAGGACCCCGCACAAATCTTATGGAAATTGGATCCCGGTCAAATTTGTGACCATGATGACTTTTGATCAGGATGACCTGAAGCACATCATACTACAATTTTGGACAATTTGACCGGGATCCAATTTCCATAAGATTTGTGCGGGGTCCCTTCATTAAATAAATGAATAAATAAATAAATAAATGAAAACTTATTTTATTTCTCGTCGAATAAAGAAATTATTATTTAAATCTCAAACCATGCACTGAGACATGGTTGTCCCATTCATTTCGCCATAACTGATGCATTCGTTGGTAAACGTTTGGAATGCGCTAAAATTGAATATTGGACCGAGTGTTTTTTAAGTAATGGCCCAGAAGTGGAAATATGGCTTAAAACAAGCTTGGCCCAAGGATTGGCAGAACATGCTTCCCATTCTCGGCCTTATGTTATCATATCAAGTGTGGCCCACGCTTTGTTTCTTGGTCTGTTCCAACGCTCGACGACATCTGGGCCAGGCATCGCCGAGGCCTGACCAAATGGTACATCGACGGTACTTTGGTAGAACCTCGTAACTCATAAATCAGTACTTTTCAGGAACAACAAAAAACTGTATATAAAATAATAAAAAAGTATTTTTAATAACTATTTCATCTGAATATTAAACATAATGTACATTTAAGTTTATTCATGGTAAAATAAAATGAATCTCAGTATTTTAACCCTTATTTTGGATTAATTTTATAAGATACGAGGTTTTAACACGCTAAATTTACGCTGGGATGCGACTTACGTGTTTTTGCAAATAAAGGAATTTCGAAGAAATTAGTTTCATATTTATTGAAATCTATTATTTAATTCACTCGATCCAATTGAGAATGATTTTTGATAATTCAATAACGGAAACAATATTATAAACAGATATTTTAATAGAAAATTCAGACGCCACATTTTTGACAGATAAATTTAACAGCAAAAGACAATCATACGTGGCAAACAAATGAGGTGTCGCTCATATATATCTTGAGATACGAGGTTTTGCATTGTCGACTTATTGCGGTGTGAGATACAAGGTTCTGATTTGTTTAATAAAGAATGAACTGTTCAATATTTCGACATAAAATTTATAAAAGATATAAAGGGACGTGTGCTGATCATTTTTATGGTCTTAACTCAAAACCGTAAAAAATCGACTTACGAGGTTCTACCAAAGTACCGTCGACATGCACGCATGGGTAGCGTTATGAAATATCAGACAACAATGGTCCAAATGCGGAAGAATCAGAGCTTGGACGAGTAGTTCCTTGACTTGAGGAATGGGAGCATCTGAACGCATAAAACTGAACAAAAAGTGAAAGCGTTGAACTTATTTTTGCAGGAGGGCTACTATTAACCCTCCGTTGTCACACTTCTGTAGAATCCCGCCGTTGTCACACTGGGTCAGATAGACCCCGACGGATTTCAAAACGCTCTTGCACGCAAACCATCAGTCCGATTTCAATAAAAAAAATATGGAACATACCTTGAACTCTCTAGAATAAGAATCCATCGTTGTTTTCTGAACAATAAAATGTCATCATGGTGAAAAAAAATCCGAAAGCCATCAATTTGCAAAAAAGACCATTTTTCACGTAAGAAATCATAACTCTTTTGATTTTCAATATTTTTTCATAAAATTTATGGGTGACACTCTCGTAATAGGGTACTTTAAGGAAAAGAATAGCTTAGTGGTGTACGTTTCAAAAAGTATATTTATTTCGATGAAAAGAATTAGTCGGAGACGGTCAATTTTCAGTAAATTTTTTATTTATTCACAAATAGTGACGTGACGTTTCGGCTAGCGAACGGCCGGCCATCCTCAGACTTAAACGGACATTCCTCAACGCATGGGATGTTGTGCGTGCGACGTTATGAACGGAAGTGAACTTCCCGTCATAACGTCGCACGCACAACATCCCATGCGTTGAGGAATGTCCGTTTAAGTCTGAGGATGGCCGGCCGTTCGCTAGCCGAAACGTCACGTCACTATTTGTGAATAAATAAAAAATTTACTGAAAATTGACCGTCTCCGACTAATTCTTTTCATTACAATCTACGGTCACGAAATCACTACGTATATTTATTTCAACACATGAAATAAAGATTCAGATATTACAGATATTCAGCCATGAAGTTAGTCCATGGGTCTAGTAGACCCAGTGTGACAACGAAGGGTTAAAGTACTTATTGTATACCAATGAAGGTAATCATAAAGCTCAGTTTAAAAGGGTAGTCTGGCTGATTTCTGGAGATGAAAAAATAAGTCTGGCACGCGAAAAATCGGAAAAAAAAACGCACGGAACTTTATTTTCGCATATTTGAAAAGTTTACTGGTGGTCGAATGCGTTGTACAATTATAGCGAAAAGCAGTCTGGCTGTCATTCCAGATCACTTAAGCCTTGCCAGACTCACCATCAGATGCGTAACCTGGTAATTAAGGTATATGCGACTGTTATACAAACGTTTGCGCTTATACAGTGATTACAGTCTTAATTTTGTACGACTAAAATTGATAACATAACTAAATAAATAATGATAATAAAATAAGATTCTGCCCCCCCCCCCCCTCTCCCCACAGCCACACCCCTTTCCTGCCACGTCAAAAACTTCACACCCTTCGCGACGATAAGTTGCCGGCACTGTGTGGCTTTATTGGAAGTCTGCAGGCTAGGATCCGGGTAGCGATGAAATGAATTATGCTTTGCAGCTTGGATAGTTGATGAACAAGTATTAACGGGTAACAGACATTTATTCACTCTGATACAACCATATACAACCTTATACTACACGGAGAGAAATTTGTGGTATAGGCTCTCATCCTTGGTATAATAATTTTGTGATATCGCGCACTCTGAGCGCCAGAGTCATAAGTATGAGAAAAGATCTCACAAAAATATCATTTCTCATTTACTTGGTAAAACATCATGTATTATACGTATAATAAAAATATAAGCAATTTCAATTGAACTGTATTGCAAATAATAGTGCAGCCAGATACGGAACAGTAACATGGTGTTAACAAATCGAACCATAGCTTATATTACTAGTCAAAATGTGACGTGTGAAATCTCATGATCCACAGTTAAAGCATTGGAAACTGTAATTGCATTTGATATTACTGAGCGGTATCGTCATATCTACAAGATAGAATATAATATTACTTCTCATACAATTTTTTTTTCTCAAATGCTATATTTTATGTAATGCGGTCTAATATAGTGAGCAGGCCTTGTGCGACTCGTATAACAGAGGATACTATACGTTTATAGCAAGCTCCACCAGTCGCGCAAGCATCACCCGCGATACGTATAACGGATGCTAATAGTGGCGATAGATCGTTTGCTATACTGTAGCAGAGGAGCTCTCAAAATGAACATAGCGGTGGGGTTAGTAGCTAACTCGTCTCTGTTTTCTGTACCATTTGAGATTGAACTACCCCAGTGAAGTGCACGTGAATTTTCGAAGCTGAGAAAATCAAGTAAGTGAGTTTACAAATTTTTATGTCAGATCTTTCTTCACACTTCTAACTGTATTCAGGTCATCTCCGACCTAGTGCGTTGCTTGAAACTCATGAAATTTTGGTAATTATGAAGAATGTAATTTTAATCGTATTGAGATCATAGTAAATCAGTCCCGACAAACAAGCGAGCTGCTTTTTTAAGTGGTAATGTAAAAAATGTTTTAAGAATGTCCTGTGTATGGTCAACGTACATGCGAAGTGAATATATAATATTGTTAGAAGGGTAAAATGGATCGAACATTTCCACAATTAGTGAGAAAATTATAAGTCAACGGTTACATAGAAAATGTTAGAATGTTGTTAGGATTTCAGAGATATTCAATCGAGCCAATAAAAATCATCCATAAAAAATACACTACCCACACGGCACGTTATATTTCTGAAATATTTTGGAAATGTTTCATCTGAAACATGTAATATTTCATTGCAATGTTTCAGAAACCTTTCAGAAATGCGTAAATGTCCGCGATATAACTAACTTTATATTCCTGACATATTTCTGAAATATTTCGGAAATATTTCCTGAATATTTCAGTGATATAACCGAAATCTGGCTGCCATATGTCCTCGTCATACTTCAGCAATATGCCTGAAATATTACTCCGATTTTTCCTACGGCTCCTGACATATTTCTGAAATGTCCCCACACATATTTCAGACATGTTTCTGACATATTTCAGAAATATTTCCGCACATATTCCAGACACATTCCTGAAATATTCTTCGACACATTTCTGAAATATTCATTGACACATTTCTGAAATATTCTTTGACACATTTCTGAAATATTCTTCGACATATTTCTGAAATGTTCTGTGAGATAATTCTGGAATATTTTCTGATCTGTTTTTCGGAAATATTACAGAAATTTTTCAGGATATATCTCTGACATATTGTTCATCTATTCCTGAAATATAACAGAGATGTTTCTGCAAGAATATTGTACATTTCAATCAAATACAGGGGAAGAAAACATGTAGCGAGAGGAGTGAAGAAAATTCAAAGTCTGAATGAAATTTTCATTTGAAAAAAAAAATTTATTCATTTTTCTTTAATTGAGCGAGTCATATAGTACGGAAATAACCTATATATATTCATTTACGAAGAAGTAATATAATATATATTTATGTATGAATGAAGGAGTAATATAATATATATTTATGTATGAATGAAGTAGTAATATAATGTATATTTCACTTGTTTACTCATTGCCTTGTGCTTCGCCTTGTGCTTCGCCTTGTGCTTCCACTTGTGCTTCGACTTGTGCTTCGACCTGTGGTTCGTCTTGTGTTGCGTCTTGTACCAACTGTTTGGAGCTGTGCAATCAAAGGAGACAGATTCTAATGAAAACAACACTCTAGAACAATTAGACATTTGTTCACAATCGAGGAAGATGATGTTCCAAATGTGCCTTACTTTTCTCGTGTAAATCTCAGCGTAGCTCCAGCCAACCAGGCGCTTATCAATTTTTTTATCTCGTCTTCGTCGGCCTTTGGCCTATGCAGTTTAGCAGCTTCTGAAGAAATAATCATTTTCACTTCAATTAACATATCGTCGATAAATATACAAATAGTCTGTTTCGTCTTTAAAATATAATTCTCTAGCGAATAACGCAAATACTATTAACTCATGAGGGTCTTCAAAAAAGCCGATGGTTTGAGCGCGATTTTTTTCTTCTTTCCCTCCATGTTGTACTGCATTGCGAGCGAATTGGCAAGACAGCGCTTTAATACGTTGAATATAAAATCGTGCGTATTATTCCCACCGATGGTTCTCATAAAGTGTACCTAAAAAACATATTTCAGAATATTAGTGAATTTAGCCATACAATATATGACAGTGCTTGTAGATTAGGATTTTGCACGTATTTTTTAAAATTTGATATTTAGGTAGGTAGTTCACGAAAAAACGATGAGGACACATTCTTTCCTTTTCCAATTCAAGCAAAATTGAAGGTCATACAGTGGAATGAAAATTACTACGTTGTGACGTCAACCGTGGTAAAGTATATATGCGGCGTATTCCAACCATTACCGCCCCCGATTTGACTCAATATTTTTAAATTTTTTTAATAATTTTGTATGTCTTCATCATAGAAGCAACTGTGAATTTTTTGACGTTTCTTTGGCTAACCGTTTTTCCCTCATAAATATTAAAAACTTAAAAAGAATACATCCTCAGATTATCTCCAGAAAAAGTGGACAATTCACTTCTTCTATGACGTATAAAATTGAAAAAAAAAATGAAACATGTCAAGTCAAATCGGCGGCGATGATGGTTGGAATACCCTTTGATGTACATCACTGCAAAATCCCAATTACGTATGACAAAAAAAATGTTGCAAGCAGAAGAGAAATCACAACCATTTCAACATCACCAAAGTTCCCATCCTAGGATTCCTCAACCAATCACACAAACAGTATTCATCAACACAGTTATTATATGTATATGTAGCATCTGTAAATTAGTTGTGTTAATGCACGATGACAGTTCAGAATGCGAAAAAAAAACTCAAAAAGCGTGAGTTAGTGTCAGTGATTTATAGTTTAATATGAGTCGATGAGAATAGTCTGAACTAACTGTATGTTAATAATCATTAATTCTTATTAGTATCAGAACAGCTGCTGATTGACAATCGTATTTCTAAAAAAATCACCTGACGTTACCCAGATTTTACTTATTTTCAGATTCCCTGAGCATCATGAACAAATATTCGATTAAGATTGCCGCAATAAGTCGGATTAGCATTAGCATTCAGCGATTTCAAGGCTCCTAACTGGTCACTTATTTGATGAAAGCGCGAATCTCACCATATCAAAGAATGTAGGATATTTCGATTTTTTTGAAAATTATCTCATCAGTGTATCGACACTGGAATTCAGCCAACGCAAGTGACTTCGAATACAATTGATGGCTTTCTTTTTCTTTTTTAGATTTGACAAAAAATGTTACTCCGTATACGTTGATTGTATACTGATTAAATTCAGCATGAACCCTGCAACCCCGCATAGTGTCAACAAGTCAGTTATTTTTGCAAAAGTAAGGAAAAAGTGAGGACAGTAAGAAAATAGGAGCCCTGGGATTTGTCGGGTCTTTGAATCGATAAAATATTTTTCATACTTCTCGTTTGTGATGATTCCCAAATCAGAGTCTTCCATGTTCTGAATCTTTCTGTTAAGGGGGGACAGTACTGAAAATTTGTAAAAAACCATTTTTTTTTATTTCCACTACTCAAAATGCTTCAATCAAAAATCGCCTCCAGCAATTTTTAGATATTAGTAGTATGTGTCTTGGAAAAATAGTATATTGTGTATCTAGGAAGGGAAAATGGCCATTTCCAGCGAGGGTGAGACGTTTTTAGCGCGAGTCGTAGTCGAGGGCGCCGAAGGCGCCCGAGACAAAGACGAGTGCTAAAAACGTCTCACCCTCGCTGGAAATGGCCATCCCTCCCTAGATGCACACTGTACTTTTTATAATAAGGGCACGGAATGGGCCGACTTTGATGCGCGTCGATCGGATCGGGGATAGCGCGTGTTGAGTCGTGCACCACACACTTATAGATATTTTTCAACTTAAAAATAAAATTAACAAAAAAATTAAAAAAAAATTAAAAACAAAAATTGTTAATAACTAATAATAATTTATTATATAAAAACGACACACTTATAGATATTTTTTTTTAAAAATTAAAAAAAAAAATCGAAAAAAAAATTGAAAAAAAAAAAATTGAAAAAAAAATTGTTATTAATTAATAATAATTTATTATATAAAAAACGAAAGATCCAAGATTTGCCGTTGGAGCGGGAGGGAATGATTCCCTCCCGGCTCGAGCGGGAGGGAATCATTCCCTCCCGGCTCGAGCGGGAGGGAATCATTCCCTCCCGCTGAGCCGGATATTTCGTGCTCACGTTAGAAACACGTGATTTCCCTCCCTCTCGACGAGCATGAAAGGAGGCCCATTTCGTGCCCGTGTTATGAAAAATATAAACCTTCTGCGATGAAAGTGTATGCGCAAGGAACCTTTCACAGTGGTTCGAAGGAAATCTTCTGCGAAAGGTTCCTTGCGCATACACTTTCATCGCAGAAGGTTTATATTTTTTTCCAAGACACATACTACTAATATCTAAAAATTGCTGGAGGCGATTTTTGATTGAAGCATTTTGAGTAGTGGAAATAAAAAAAAAATGGTTTTTTACAAATTTTCAGTACTGTCCCCCCTTAATTGAAAGAAAATCAATGGATTTCAATCTTCTCAGTAATAAACGTTGGAATATTGAGTGCAGTTGAGAATTGATAGGATATTTTCAGAAAACTACATTTTTGTCGCTCGCAGTCTGTTGTTGCAGCTTCCTTAATTATTAAACCGCAGACTTAAGCGAGATATAGAATATTTCACGAAAAAAAAAAAACTTTTTATAGTTATAGGAATTCTACAACAAACATCTGGAACTCGTACCCAAAAAAAGTAATAAATTCGCTTACTGCAGACAAGTTTTTTTTTTTTTTTCAAAAAAACCATCATAAGTGATACGTACCTTTATCTGAAATATGAAATAGTTCTATATATAGTCATTGATTGTTGTACTTGCTGGATGTTGGTAAATAATAAGTGTCGAAACTGAATGTGTATTACACTTAATCATTATATCGACAAGCTATATTGAGCCACAGATGACTTGATTTGGTTCCAGGATTTTTCAAGATTCAATAAAATGTCATCAGAATTCAATTGATTCAAGCTTCTAAAAGTTTTATGAAAATATCTATAGAGATCTTGATTCATTGCCAATGATTTCATAGAATTTTAAATAATTCTACAGGATTACCTAAGATATTGAAACAAGATTTACGAAGGGGTATACTAAATAATTGTACTATATTATGATTGCCCCTCGGAGCAGCTATTGCTATCAGCGTTTATAATTATTTGGGTAATTCTCATACCTAATCACAAGAAATTGTTCGGGACTCATCCACTACAATACAATTTCAAAAAGATGATAGTAACTTGATTCTTATTACCACTCGTGATGCGAAGTCCTTCTCGCGCAATTTCTTCTCAAATTCCTCGAATTCTACGAGACTCTCCAACGGCAAAATATCTTCAAGTGTGTCTTGCATCGCTTCTTCATTGTCAGCTTGCGCTTGCAGTGGCTTTACACTGAGCATTTTTTCGATAGACTTGACTCGTGTGCATACTTCATCGACTTTGTTGAAAGTTTTATTTACAACACGTAGAAGCTCTTCATAAGTTGCTAAAATTAAAAACCCATATTCATATCAATTTCACTAGCTAGATATTCGACCAGACAATGCACATAATGCACATATCTAAAGGAGGGAGTCTATGCATGGGTTGCGAGGGTAAAATCGATTTTGTGTGTGAAATTAATCAAGAGCGTGCAGGTAAAAATGTTTTTTGATAATTTATAGGAACATTATTGTAGCCAAAGTTTGCTCATTTCATGCTCTGCGATAATAATGTATTGGTAGAGATCCTTTGACAGTGTGTAAACTAGAAAAAAAACTGCTGACAGACTACAACCTAACCCGTTTGGTAATACAAGATATCTGGCTGTCGGGCATGTTTTTTTCAAACAAAATAAATTGTGCAACGTACATTCAATTCAAGAATGTTTAAATTGTCATGGAACTTGTGAGTGGATATATTCATACCGTTTAGGTCAGCAGGTTCTAGGGTATCCCTTGGATTGACAATTGAATTTCGACCAACTTCCACAGTTTTGTGGTTGATTCTGTGCTGGTTGCCACTTTCCTTTGCTGGTTCTTCGCTGATTAGGCACCGGGTAGTATTTTTCGTCAGTGCTTTGTCTGCGGTGACTATTACCTGATGACTCACTATGTATGAAAAGAAAACATCGATAATTTTATACACACAAATGAATCCAGGTATGGTCCATATCATGAATTCTTACCGATTCGTGGTTTGACATTTGTGCGTGGCTCGTTTTGTGTGTGGTTGGTTACAGTCGTGTCCTGGGTAACAGGTACAAAGTTGACTGTTTTTTTTTGGTATGCTTATTTGCTCTTTTGCGTTTTGCTTTGGGTTGGTTATAGTCAAGTCCTGGGTAACAGGTACAAAGTTAACTGGTTTTTTTGGTATGCTTATTTGCTCTTTTGCGTGTCCACTAGTAGCTTTTCTCGTATTGTTGTTTTTGCCCCCTGGCTCTGATTCAGTGGTTTGCTCGCGACCATCAGACGTGTCAGGCCTTATAGACAATATTCGATGGCGCTGTGCCCTTGACTTTTTCAAAGTCTCTCCGCTGGCGAAATTTTCAAGGTCCGAAGCATCTTGCATGAGTTTTAATTTTTCTGTGGCTTCGGGGTAATTATCTATAGAATACCAATACGTACTATGACATAATTGATACATAATCATTCATATCATATGTATATAATATCCACATATATTATGACTCAGTTATACAGAAACGAGACTGGCAATATGCACTAAAGATGTTATACTAGACGACGGACAGATAAAAATTTTTAACATCACCTATTCCAAATAACAATTTATCTGCACTTCCAAGATCTTCTAAGACATCAAAACGTTGCCAATCATCTTCTACTGGGGACTCCATGTTAATTACTGCCTTACACAACCTCAGTGTGTCCTGATAAGGTGGCCAATAGGCTTGTTTGTTATCATCGCTGAGCCAACTAAAAGGAATCACATGCAGACCATCCTGAAATTCTACGATGTGGAAACTCATAGTCGTCTAAGGTATCGAAGACAATCTGAAATGAGAACATGGTAGCAGTAACTAGATTGCTGTGTAAAGATAGGCAAATTTCGGAATATGAATAATTAAAAAGTTTGGACAGCTGATGTGTGTAGCTAATATATAAGTATACATTAATGAATATTGTTTAAGGTAGTCCTATTGCTACACTACCCCAAACGTGGGTTTCAGAGAAGATTCTGAATACTTCTCGATGGGAAAAAAATCTGAAAAAAATCAAACATGAAGAAGATCCTTGGGAGATTCATTTTGCATAATAATAATTCAAAAAAGTTATCAACAAATTGATGGAAAAAAAATCGTTCAAGAAATTAGCCGATAACACAACTTTTTTTTTCAGGTGAAAATGATTTGTCAATTTTGATAAATTCGTAAAAAATTCATGGGTATTTAGAAAAATTGACAAATCATTTTCACCTGAAAAAAAAGTTGGGTCATCGGCTAATTTTTTGAACAGTTCTTTTTTCCATCAATTTGTTGATAACTTTTTTGAATTATTATTATGCAAAATCAATCTCCCGAGGATCTTCTACATGCTTGATTTTTTTCAGATTTTTTTGCCATCGAGAAGTATTCAAAATCTTCTCTGAAACCCGCGTTCGGGGGAATGTAGCGATAGGACTACCTTAATAGCAGCTCGACTAAAACAATTGGACAGATCCAATCATCTTGCATAATTGCAAAAGCTGTTGTATTAAATTCACGAAATGAATAATCTTATAGCCAATTGCCATGTCATACTCATGAAAGAATACATATGAATAAAATCGCTTACAGAATCGTGTAATTCATTCCGCTCATTGGTTACTAGACGTGTGAAGTACTGGAAACACAGCTATTTTTATAATATCAGTAGGTGTGACATGCTTCAATGGTATCTTCATCAACTTTAGGCATACATCAACGCATGGCCATAACTGAAGATCGCTGTGTTTCTCAACAACTTGAATATTGAATATGTCGGATTCACACGGTGATGAGTATACCTTTTTAATTCGAACCAGTTCATAACCGATGATGTATGATATTTTTCCACACTTTACAAAGTTGACGCATTCGATCATGGTTCCATTATTAAGCATGCAACAACCATTTTCAGAATTTTTACAATTGATCTCATAGGAATTCCGACCCATAACTTTATATTGTTTGCATTCTTTTATATATTTAGGTAAAGGACCATCGTTGTGACGTTTTCTGAAACCAACAGTCTTATGTGCGTCTTTCTCTGTTGTGTTAGCGGTAGATAGATTATCATATTCTGCGAGTCTCCGAGCAATCTGCTGGAGTGGTTTCTCACCTTTCCGACAGAATTTTACAATGGTGGACATGTGATTCTCGAATCTAAAAGCGCTGAACCCATCTAAGGGACTAAATTTCCTGACATCTTCAGCAATATGTAATAGATTGTGAACATTATGGGAAATATATTTGACGCCGTATATGTTTCCAAAAGATTCCACAAAATACTTTAAAAGATCTTCTGCATAATTTACGTTTGGTGGATGTTTAGACAGAACCGGACTGACGAGAATTGTTATTGCAGCGTGCAAAACTAAAAAGTGTTCATATGGGGATTTTTTCAATACGTTTTTCAAAACGATTGGACCCAAGTACAAAAGAAATTGGCGGTATTCGGTGGCTTTCCACAACTTAACGAATTTTAACATTCTTGGTTTTCGCACAAAATCCGACGGTACGCACTTTCTGAGCCTAAGCAATGCACGAGATATTTTTTCTACATCATAAGCACTTAATCTTACTTTCAGAGGTCCACGTAGCCAGAGCAATAGTAATTTTTTCATAACCCCCAAGCATATCAAGTGCATGTAGTCTAATGGAACGTTTTTAACTAATCCTGGGTGAGGTATACTACAAAGATTCGTCCTTCCGATTTGGTAATCGTCCTGGTACACATGATTTTTGAAATCTTCATCGGTTCTGAGACTTACATTTTCACCACCTATTGATGGAAAACACATCGTATGCTCTACATATTCTCCCTCAATATTGCACTTCGTACAACTGTTGTACCCATTGTGACTTTTGACTTGCAAAACGAATGCTTTCGCAGGCGCGTCGCAAATCAAGGCTTGTATTCTGACATTGGAATGTTCATTATCAAACAGAAGCCCGTCATTTACTAATGTCACTGCTTCATTGATGAACATGTCAAGGAAATGATTCGAATCATCAGGCTTTCCTTCGCCACGAAAAACTCCAACGACGTAAACCTTCTTTATATATCATCCGAACACAAGATCGGCCAAAGACTGTACTGTGATGATTTCCCAACAGGAGCACCATCAATGTTTATCATTAACCCAATATTCCTAACATCGTGTCCGTCTCGCTTTCGTTTTGTTACAATAGATGTAACTGCCTCTTCTAGCCCATTATGCCAATATTGACCACCGGCGATAGAGTGTACCTCGGTAGACCGAGGAGTTCTAAGAAGTGCTCTATAATCTCTAGGCAATTTTGATTTTGTATGTTTTCTGAAGATACCTAGTATCGCGTTGATAGAACCTCTCGGGGGTCTATAAGTAGCTATCCAATCACCAATATCGTTGGCAAGCGAATCAATACCATTCGAATCGTTTAGATCATTTGTATCATCCGATTGATCTGAATTTCGGACTTCTGCAATATTTGAAATATTGTGTGGATTTTGTTCATCATGCGCATCTGTATTCGTCTCAATGTCCGAACATTGAATTGCAATATCAGCTGCATCATGATCGCGATCAATTACAGAGTTTTTTTCACTATCATGACTACTATTCACATCACTATCATGTGCTTCAGACTTGGAAGGTACATTTTCAATTTCTGGTCCGTTACAAGTAAGTTCAAAATTTTGATAGTCTGACTCGGTTTCTGAACACTCGACTTCATTTTCATTGCATTGGTGGGATAACAGTGCTTGTTTAGCCAATATCGCTTGGTCTATTCTAGCAATACTGAGTTTAGTTTGTTGTTGAACAAGTCGACGCTTATGTCTTTCTGAGTAGTAGCGATTGTAATGTTTTCTTTTACGCGTCATTTTCTGAAACAAAATATCAGATAATGTACCGCTGTGATCAGTATCATATTGTTAGAAGAGCTCAGAATGTCAGCGGAAGCCTTCTTCCGCAGCGTATCTGGTATAACTGCTCAAACAAAGCTCTATTCAAAATGAGCGGCAGCAGTGAGCGCTGTTGGGCGATGCGTGAGTTACTGTTCTAAGGCAACAGCCAGAGATAAATAAGTGTTATAGATCAGCGCCAAGTTTTTCTGGGAACCACAATAGCTAATCAAATTCCTATTTTGATTATCTGTTTTGGGACGGTAAGTCTACAGATGCAGGGCGAAGAAGATTCGCGGTCCGAGATGCCACCGCTGCAGAAATAGAGAATCTGAGATACGTTGATCATAAAGTTTAATGATATGACCGTTCCAATCATTTTGTGCCATATATTCTGGAGAATTTAATTGACTTATACCAGTTTTCACTAAAATGCCATTTACTCAGAACTATCTTTTCAGCTGCGCTAAATGCTTCTTGCGTCTGAGTTTTGCTCCGATCAACTTCTCCTTGGCAGTGAGCATTCACATATACCTTATGCACAAAATGAGGGATCGGTTTCATTCTATTCTTAAAGAAACTTTTTTTTCAGATTTAAATAACATGCAGAATGCTAAAAATTTAAAATAAAAAATAATAAATTCTCTCAAAATGGAACGAGTGATCCAATCTCAAATCCGATCCCTCACTTTCTTCGCCTCAGTTTGCTGAAGACATCAGACGAAGGGGAATATGATGCGATTAAAACTCAGACGCAAAAAGCATTTTGAAGTTCAGTACGTTTTTACCATTGAATGTTGCGTAACTTCTACATTTCTTAAGTAATCTTGAAGCTCAAGGTGTGATTTTCTTAGTTTTGGAGTACACTTTCACATGATCTATAAATAATTTCGATCGTATGAAAAATGTAAAAGTTTTCAGTTTCACTAGGGTCTTCCCTTAAGATCGCTAACATATGACTTCAAAAAGAGCGCGGTAATTTCGGATTCAATACATAGGAAAATAAAAACTGACTAAAAAAATGACAACGAATCACCGTTTGTTCGGGCTATTATAATTGACAGTGAAGCCCAGTGTTCTAAGAATGTGAAATGAAAATATGCACTAAACGTGGACACTATTATTCAATTTTCTATATGATATAGAATAATACTTGACTATACAATCATTTGACCAAACATAAACATAAAGTATAAGCAATATCAAATTTTCCCTCTTTATTGACCCTCTTCGAAGATAACATGACGGGTTATCTGTATATGGTCTTTATGGTCAAATTCTGATTGTGTCTCCTGTCACAGTGCTATGCCAATGGTTCGAGGACTTTTGGCTTGCTTCGCTATGATACAAAAGAATGTAAGGACCAAAGTCGGAGGCTAACGAAAAAGGAAAAAGTCCTTGAACCATTGGCATACGATTGTGACGGAACGCTTGAATAGTGCCAGTTTTACAGAAGAAGCATAATTATCATTGACCTTAGAAATCAAATAATCCGTCACATAAACATTTATAAACATCATTATTCAATAATTATATAATCTTACCTATTAATGTAG
This sequence comes from Tenthredo livida, assembly GCA_963992785.1. Lineage (NCBI taxonomy): Eukaryota > Metazoa > Arthropoda > Insecta > Hymenoptera > Tenthredinidae > Tenthredo > Tenthredo livida. The sequence goes on along the minus strand of OZ023069.1, from coordinate 23,886,271 downwards.
ATAAACACTTTCTATGTCGGATCAACCTTTTCCTGCAATTATTATACAAATACATGAATTAATATATATAATATAAAACTATAGGTATATATAACTATAACTATAACTATATAGCATACATATGAACCTTGGTGAAGAAATAAATTGATTTTGGACTCTGTTTCATTTTTTCAATCGCGACATACTGGTCCCCTAAGAGGTCGCGCATCGAGTCTCAATATTTGCATTTGATTAACACGTAAAAAAAAACTTTTCACCGTTCAAAGCTGTTCTACAAAATTCTAGGCGATCGAATGAGGCTGAATCTAGCGGCCGGAGGTAGCGGCCGCTCGGAGCGAGCGAAGTTATTGCAAGCGAATATCGAGTTGAAATTTCGTATGCATACTCACGAGTGACATTTGAATTGAGAAAAAAATTAAAATCCCGAGGTACGATCTTTTCAAAATTATTAAATATTGGTAATCGCTCACTAACGGGCTAACGGCCGCTAGCTCCGACCGCTAGATTCAGCCTCATGGCGATCGAGGGGGGTATAGATTGCTGTGCAGCTTTATTATTTTGTTTAACCCTTCCTAGTCACTCTGGGTGGATTCCACCCAGGCGTTCTGGCCCAAATATCCATTCTTTGTCAAATTGATCTATTTACGATTTTTTTTTTAAATATGTTGTCATTTGAATTTTGACATACCGACTCTTGATACATGTTCTAGAATGTTTGAAGTATTTTCTAACATTTTTTTGATCCCGATCGAACTGACAGTTTTCACACAGCAACCATTTGAAAATTGACTGGGTGAATTTCACCCAAGTGTGACTACGAAGGGTTAATTTTTTTTTTTTTTTTTCCTTCCGGTAAATGCGTTTTGCACTGTCTCTTTGTTAGATAAAAAATTAAAATACAAATAAAAATACAAAAAATAATACAAAAAAAAAAAAAATGAAGGAGCTGCACAGCAATCTACACCCCCCTAGATCGCCTAGAATTTTTTAGAACAGCTTTGAACGGTGGAAAGTTTTTTTTTACGTGTTAATCAAATGCAAATATTAAGACTCGATTGGCGACCTCTTAAAATTATCCGACGAAGCCCAAATTTTAACAGAGTCATTATTAGACCCAAGACTAATGTTTGGAGTTGTGACAGACGAAATCAAGAAACAATTTTTTTTTTCAGCCAGGCCTATAATATATATATGTACAGCGTGGAGAATAGTGTTGAAAGAATATAGTTTTGCATACAGGCTTTGGTCTGCACGCAATTAATTATAGCTATTATAAATATGTCAATCGAAGTTCAATGAGTATTCTACATTTTATTTTTAAATTACAAATATTGCTAAGCCAATGAATAAAGAAGAACACGAGACTCGATTATTTCGCGGCCTAGTGTACAACAAATATGCATAATTTGATACTGAAGTTGATTCTGACTAATCGAACCCATGCTTGGCGCTTATAAATTTTATTAGCGATCTGAGTAGTGAGTATCCAGTACGCTATAGGGAGGTTAGGAACCACCTCGTTGAGTCAATCATAAAACTCGTTGATAATAACAATTATTTTTCAATTGAAAAGTTACCGTTATCCCGATTGTTTGATTCAATTTACATTTTGACAAAAAATTGGAATCATTAATTTCTGTTTACACGAAAGCCGGTTTTACAGCGACAGGCCGTTCAACACGTGGTCGGTTCGCAGATTGCTATAATATATGTAGAAAAAGTGAACGGAAATAGATATAGCAGACATGCGTATATGTTACGCACGTCACGTAAATTTTTTGGGCTGATTTAAATATTTACTTACCAAATATCTATCTGCTTAGCGGCTTGTTGGTGTGTTTGATCAAATTCCGCCGAAAGACCCGAGCACGAATCAACCCAAACAACTTGTGGAACGCGTGTAGCGCGAGCGCGGGAGAGGAGCAAAGAAGGATGGAAAAATGCGCGACGGCGATGTGCGCAAAATTGGCGTTCGATGATTGGCTGTATCGTAAGAACCGCGGTATGCATGACCTTGAGCGGCTGCGGGTTTCGATGCCAGCGCTCGCAGTGGCGGTTAACAACATTTACAGTAGGAAAAATCCGGCACTTGCTAGTTTCAAATCAAGAGACTCGGCAGAGTCTCGCGCCAAGTACAATGAAAAAAATAATATATATATCATATAAGATAATATATCTATATATACGCCGCGCAAGACTCAACGAGTCCATACCGAGATTTTATGTGGATGCGGCCCACCAGGGATACTAACCCAAAACTCGTTGGCAGCAGTTTAGTAACTCGCTAAATGTTGCGTTTCAGCTGACACAGTAACGCACCCTTCCTGCGATGTACAAAATGTTATATTGCATCTGCGATATCGCGGGATCATTCGCAAAAATTATGGAAATGTCACATTGCACTTTACATTTTCCGCAACATTTCAGCAATGTACAAAATGTTATGTTGCGTATGAAATGTTTCGGAAACATCGCAAAAATTATGGAAATGTTATATTGCATCTGCGATATCGCGGGATCATTCGCAAAAATTATGGAAATGTCACATTGCACTTTACATTTTCCGCAACATTTCTGTAATGTACAAAATGTTATGTTGCGTATGAAATGTTACGGAAACATCGCAAAAATTATGGAAATATTGCGTTTCAGCTGACACAGTACCGCAACCTTCCTGCGATGTACAAAATGTTATATTGCATCTGCGATATCGCGGAATCATTCGCAAAAATTATGGAAATGTCACATTGCACTTTACATTTTCCGCAACATTTCAGCAATGTACAAAATGTTATGTTGCGTATGAAATGTTTCGGAAACATCGCAAAAATTATGAAAATGTCACATTGCGATTGACATCTATCAGAAACTCTTCTGAAATATTGGAAATGTTATATTGCAATAGACATCTGTCAGAAACGTTTATGAAATATTCAAAATGTCATATTGCAATTGACAGTAGTCAGCAACGTTTATGAAATATTCAAAATGTTATATTGCAATTGACAGCAGTCAGAAACGTTTATGAAATATTTCTACGTTATGTTATGAATCTGAAACGTTGAAACATTTCGAAATATTTCAGAAATCAAACGTGCCGTGTGGGTATGTATATATTTTCAGGTTTCATATTTTTAATGAGAAATATTTCTTCTTCCAGCAAAAGACGCCCTTGTTCATATGACCAGCTGGATTCTCGTGAGAGGTGACGGAATAACAAAAAATTCTATTCTTATCCCTACTAAAAATTTCCAGGTAGAAATCCATGGACGAATCCACCCAGAATTCCACCTGGAAATCTATATGGAGAATCCATGTGAATCCGTAGGTTTTCTACCGGGATTTGGAACTGGGAATCTATGAAATTCCATGTGGTTGTAGTCATGTGCAGAAACATGTAATCCTATATGTAATGATGTATGGAATCCTATGTGTAATATTATATCAAGTCCCATGGATTGTCCGTAGTAGTTGTTACGGAAATCACTATGAACCAGGGACTTTCCGCAATGACTCGTCTGGTCGTTCCCGGATTCAGATGTTCTTTTTTTGCCGAAATCCGATGGATTTTGTATATCTTTTTCCATGGATGACGAAATAATGTAACAGTGAAATTTCCACGAGATCGTATGATTTCCTGGAGACTTCCTGCAACAATCTATGAGATTATGCACACATTGGTATGTTCATTTTCTCAAGATTCCATGCAGGATCTGAAGGATTTGACACAATGTTTCACGTCAAGTGTATACCATTACACATGGATTCACATGTTGAAGTTTCAGGAATTTCAGGTAACAGCCGGTAGATTATTCATGATATTTCCCATGGATTAGGTCAGGACATTACCGTTATCTTTCTATAAAAATCTATATATTCTGTAGGGTTTCACCATAAAAAACCATAATATATCTGAATGGAAATCTATATACCCATTCACATGGATTTCTACTATTGCATGAAATTGAAAAACCGTAGAATATTCATGTGAATACTACTGGATCGACTATAGGAGAACCAAAGATCAGCAACATGGATATTCCCTGTTTCGGAATTTCTGGTGGATTATTATAGAATTTCATGGAATGCCATTCGCGTCCATACTTTTCCACATGGATTTCCACCTGGAAATTTTCAATAGGGATCAAGAGACTCGGTAGAGTCTCGCGCCAAGTACATTAAAAAAAAATTTTTTCCAAGCGCGAGACTCAACGAGTCTTTATACCCGAGAGGCAACTACCCTAACCTATACCGCGATCTAGTATCTTCGTTTTCTTTCACCTCACAACATACATAAATGAAACTAATTTAATCTAGGATGTGGGCATGAAAAGCTTTCATTTGAGCCTTAGATCGATTAAATCGGTGTCCGGAGTGCTGAGATATTATTAACTACAGATTCTGATACCCCGTTTCCACGTACAATGTTTGTTCTTCTCCTTAGTGTTCTTCAGACCAAGATTCAGCCAATTCAAACCATTCCCATATAAAATCACTAGACGGGAAACCACACAAAAGTTGTATAGAGTGACGTCAGTATACGAGATAGTTCCGACGTAGATAGCGCCAGTATCGCAGACAGAAACCGTCCGCTACACTAGCAGACGCGTGTTGTCATTTCATATTTTTAAATCCAAATAAAGGAAATAAAAGAAAGTACGAGCAATGCTTAACGCAAAATTTGAACGTACAAAAACTAGCGAATACCTCCCAAAAGCCACTTAGGTGCGAAAACCTCACACCAAGTACATTTAAGTGATAGCCGCCAACAAAAATGTTTCGATAGGTTAATTATCTTAAATCCTACGATCTTGAGCTTTTGAGGTTATGCGAATCGACTGACGTGTAAAATTCATAGTGATAAATAGAATAATAATTGTGAACGGATAATTTTACGATTAGGCTTACCTTGTATGACACAAGACTGTTGGATGACTATTAACTGACTATTACCTCGAAATTTTATTCACTTATACATTGTAGATTTGGCTTATTTCCATTCATGAATGCAATTATCGGAGGAAACGGTGTTTTGGGGATTCAATTTTCTAGCTAGTCACCGCCTGAGAAAGTCTGACAATAGAAAATCAAGAAAAAATCTTGAAGTTGAAAAATATCAGGATAGCATGATTTGATATAAGGAACGGCAAGGAGCCAGACCAACAAAGCCGAGTTCAAGCGTTGGATTGCAACAAATTCCACTTCAAGCTCGATGTTAGGCTCATTTCTAGAGGCTCGTCTGCTTGGACCTAAACTGCGAGCCAACGTTATGTGTAGGATTTCAACGAATTCTATATTTTATCTCGGTATCCTCTCGTCCAAACAAGACTGTAAGTCGACGTTGTGTGTTGGACTACGATAGGCTTCATTCTACACTCCACGTCAACGTAATGCCTTGACCTTCGGTGAAGATAATTTTTCAATCCATGTTTTACAATTAGCTTAGATTCTCCGCTCAGAAGCTCAATCAAATTCAGATTAGTGCTATCACGACAAATGGTGAGAATAAAAATACTTATTCAATATTAAAGAAATGATCGATCGACTTCCTCCTTCTCAGATGATAGAGATTCTGATTTATATTTATTTATTATTTGTAGACTCAGCGTATAATCATTCATGAATGGAATTATTGAAGAAAAATCTTTCTTATGGATTGTATAATTTTGTAGCGGGTTGCCGTATAAGACGTGAGGATGATGAAAGAAAACGCTTGGGTTGCAAAGTATCGGTATAGTGTGATTCGATAGGAGAAACGGCAAGAGTCAGACGAAAAGAGCAGAATGCGAGTGTTTGACTTCATAAACTTCCATTTTATGCTCTACGCTAGTCTTGCATGAATAGGCTCAATTCCAAATATTTTTATACCTTCTGTTCAGACCCGAATTGGAAGTTGACGTTATGAGTCCGGGACGCGTACATGTTCTTTTTGCAGAGGTTGCAATACATATATCTGATATTTATATATATTTAGTCATGAGCAGCAACTATAACCCTGCGTGCAAGTAACTCCGCCATTGCCGGTCCCAGGCCCGGATGAGACAGGAGGAGGGCTGCACGCAGGGTTAGATGTTGTAGGTATAAAAAATTATTGTAGTGGAACAATTTGTAAACGCTATGAAAGTACATTACGCGTCACTCTACAAATTTGAGACTTGGGGAAAATTATGAGCACACGCGTGCTCGTTGCTGTTGACGTTCCTGCTTATCGAGGGACTTCGGGCGGTATGAAATAGCACAAAACAACCGAGCGAGCGTAGCGAGCGAGCACAATTATTAGGTGGTCAAGCAAAATTTTACAAAAAGTAGTGAAATCAACCCCAAAAAGCACCTTCGGTGCAAAAACCTTCCGCCAAGGCCATTAATGTGTAGATCACTCCACCAAAAAATAATCAAAGGTTGTGCTCGCTCACTCGATTGGTTGATGATTATCAACATACAAAAGCATTGAAATCAGATACAAGTGCCAAGTACCTGTGGAATGATAAAAGTTTGGAATTGAAAAATTTGTTCAAACTAAATAACGTTGTACTCGTTCGCTCGCTGCGCTCGCTCACTCTATTGGCTTATGATTATGGGTGGAAAAAACAATTCGGATGAAGAAATTGAAGATGTCAACATTTATCAAAAAATATTCATAACGAAAAAATAATTTAAAAAAAATTTGAAAAAAAAATTTGGAGTCCGTGGTACGTTGGCGGGCCAATGTTTGAATATCTATCAGATGACATTGACATGGTTCGCGATCGATATTTTATATTTCTTTTTCTACAAAAGGCCCCCCAAGTACCACTACCTCCGAATTTTTTTTTCAAATTTTTTTTAAATTATTTTTTCGTTATGAATATTTTTTTATGAATGTTGACATCTTCAATTTCTTCATCCGAATTGTTTTTTCAACCCATAATCATAAGCCAATAGAGTGAGCGAGCGCAGCGAGCGAACGAGTACAACGTTATTTAGTTTGAACAAATTTTTCAATTCCAAACTTTTATCATTCTACAGGTACTTGGCAGTTGTATCTGATTTCAATGCTTTTGTATGTTGATAATCATCAACCAATCGAGTGAGCGAGCACAACCTTTGATTATTTTTCGGTGGAGTGATCTACACATTAATGGACTTGGCGGAAGGTTTTTGCACCGAAGGTGCTTTTTGGGGTTAATTCCAGATTCCGGAGGACCCTTCGTCGATGTGCAGTTATTAGTACTCAATGCAACAAATGAGATCTTATTCATTTCTAAAAAGCTTTCAGATTGTTTCTTCGATCATCATACCCAATCTTCGAGGATCATTGATGTAAAGTAATGTTCATTAATACTTGCCCAGTGGTTAACTTTTTTCTCGGACTTTTTCGGAAACGAGTTTTCATTTCAGTCGTATTTCATGTGCCCATGGCCGAAATTATAAGAATAATAATTATAGCCCCCTATAAAAATGATAGAATATTATTTTATTTCATTGTATCCGAAAAAGTCAGAAGGAAAAGTTGGCCATTGGGAAAAAATTAATGAACATTACTGTACAAGCGGTTGAATGGGTGTATTTAAAATATGAAAATTTGGGGAGTGCCTCAATCTCGTGTAACGATATTTTAAGTGATGGTTTTACCTATATTTCAAAACTGCTGGTGTAAAAAGTATTTATTTCTAAATACAAATAAAAGCAACATTTTTCATCTCATATTCGTATTTTCAAAACAATCCTATACCCATAATTTAGAAAAAATATAAAAATTCGTATTATAAGTATTGTAACTACCTTCATGCGGCGTACTTTATTACACTACATGAGTATTATAAATTTTCATAGACGGTATAAGAGCATCTCTCATACTGGTTGTGCTTCAGGTTATCATACTCAACTAGTACACACCGATAGAATAGAAGAATTTCTTTCCTATATCATACAACTGCGTTTGTAACGATCGAAATATTTCACTACGCCACACTAGTTTGTCGCGCTTCGTAGAAAGTATGAGAGTGTCAACTATACTGGTTAGTTGGAAGTCAGTCATACTCATATGAGTGTAAACCACAGAATATATGAATTTCTCTACCATCCGTTATAAATGCGTGCACGAAAATATGCACTTCGATATAATATAAGAGGGACTACCATATTTGCGCGATGTATCTTTTTTATCAGACCGTTTGAGAAGAGTCACTATATTATTGTAGAAGAAGCTGATATAAATTTCTCTCCGTGTAGTGGCGGGCGTGTAACATACTGGGCTAGAGGAAAAGAGTGGGGTAGGTAAGTAACGCCGCAAATAGAGCGAAACGCAAATACGTCACTGATACCCAATATATGAAATTGATTCACAACAAAGATAATAATACTGGAACGCATGCCGAGCATTCTCTGCCATCAGAACACTGATCTCTAGAAGCAGCGGATACAGAGAGATAACTCGCAAGTAGTATCTTCGTCAATGTCCTACCGAGTGGCGACTGCGTATATGAAGTATCGTATACAGCATCTGCAAAAAGTGAAGTCATGTGTCTTTAAGATGGTGGAATGCGATTTGAATTGCGGCGATCTTCGCAAGTGAGTGAAACAGTGGTGAAAATAGCTGAAATATAAATAATAACGTGAAGAAAGAACGAGCAAGAATGCAGGTTCACGCATGCCGCGTATCCGTGGATGCTGGAACGTGTGGCATCCGACTTCTGATACAACGTATTTTCTATAACTATACATGAATCATTCTTCCGATGTAACATAACGTCATATTACCTCATAGCTCACGTATGTTGCTTATGTTGAATTAAAGTTTCGGACGGGACTGTACTCACAGAGACGGGGATACTATAAGCGCTGCTTCGGAGCTATCTCTTGTGACGGTTATAAATTTACTTTTTATAAATCGTCCGGGTTCGTGTTCAATACACTAGTTTATTGGACCCGCGGATATTTGAATATGTGTTTTTATTTGAGTTTTTTAATATACTTAATCTAGGTCTTATACTAAGTAAGGTCGATATAATACCCACGTCCTTGTATTAAGTGCGTGTGATATATACCTGTATTGTAACGTGTACATGTGTTTGATATAATCACTCACGCACATACAATAGGTGCGCGTAGTGTATATCTCGTGTTGTCTATGTGTGTGTGTGTGTGTGTGAATATAACTGTCCACACGCTTGTAATAACCGTATGTAACATATATTCTGTGTTAGGATATAAACACTCGCACGCTTGTAATAAGTGCACGTAGTGTATATTTCTGTCCTGATGAGTGTGAATGTGTTTGTGTGTGTGTGTGTATGGTCAACAACAGGCTAGTAGTATTTCATTAATACTACCTAACCGTGATTTACCCTGTGGAGACAGTCGGCTTATCAAGGCTCAAATGAAAGTACAATCACTATGTAGGTGGAATTTCCAGAATATAATATTAAGATAGGTTTTTATTGGGTCCTTAAACAATTTGACAATTTTTGAATAAATTTGAGATTAGTGATGTTCGATTCTACGAGCCAGACTGCCTGCCTCTTGCTTGGCCCGTCGGTCCTTTTATATGGTTCGCCTTGGAGTGGGGAGCGTCGTTCGTGCCTGTTCGATGCGTATAGGTGTTACTAGTTTATCTTAATTTTAACTGTTAATTAACAATAAGTATAGAATTGGTTTCAGGATGAAAGTTAGGCAACTTTCCCTATAGTATATTAGCTATGTTCCCTTATTGAAACTACGATTGATTCATTAAGTTACTGCCTATCGAAGCTCATCGAACAATGACACGTGTCTTAGGTAGTTTATCTGTAAAGGCCAATTTTCAGCACATAACAGGTATATTTGGTTTTTGGTAATTGACCGGTAAATTAACGTTAAGTTCAAGAGTCATTGGGCGACTACCCCGGATCATTTGTTCATTTAATTATCTTAGTATGGCTAATAGAAGACCATCGAACTCTTTGTCCGGTGGACTACGTGGCGCGCGATAATCAAATTCAAATCGTGCCGTCCCGTCTACCTAATCTTATTCGGACCGTCTCATTGCCCCCTTAAAAGTTTTGACATCTGTTTCTTTTGTAAAGTGGAAGAACTTTTACGCTATTTTAAAGGAATATTATATTTACGTGTAATTCTATTCAGTTTCCCGGCGACCAATTTTTTATCGATTCGTCAGTCAGTTCTAGGATGTCATCCAAAGCCCAATCCGTCGGAGCGTCGAGGGTTTGGGTGAGCGTATATAATTGTTCGTCCTGTTTTTTCATTTCCTGTGCCAATCTTTCACTCGCGAAACGATTAGTTTGCTGCTCCAAAGTTAATTTTTCCAATTCTATTTCCAGGTTAGTGAGCTTTTGTTGTGCAAGTACTATTTTACTTGTTGGCACATAATCGGTTCATCCGGTGTGACTACGCGATTTTCTATAATACGCGGCAATTTCCTGGGGGGTTCTTGTCCCCTAGTACAACAAGTCCTCTTGTAGCTTATAATTGCCATGAATGATTCGACCTGGACTCTTCAGTTCTTCCGCAATTTTTTTTAATTTCGGATCTTCTTTTTGCAATGTTTCTAATTGTTTGAATTGAGTTATCAGGGCTGGGCTCGGTGTGCAAGCTAGTATTGAAGCAATAACGATTTCATTGTCTGGCCTACATGCATAGCTTTCGCCCCCAATTTTTTGTCGGCTTAATACATCTGCGGCTACGTTTACCTTCCCCTGTATGTATTCAATTTCGTAATTATAATTTTGGATGGCTAGGATCCATCGTGTAAGTCGCGCATTTGTTAGATGGCAAGTTTGTAAGAATGTTAGTGCCTGGTGATCTGTACGTATCAATATCTTTGACCCTCGTAAAAACGAGTCTAATTTTATCAAGGACCATACGATCGCAAGTAGTTCCTTTTCCGTCGTGAAATACGATAATTCTGCCCCCTTTAGTGTACGACTAATGAACATAATTACTTCCTCATCACCTTCCGCATTGTACTGTGATAAGATACCCGCGATCGCGTATTGACTGGCATCAGTAGTCAATACGTATGGTTTGTCTGGGTTCGGATGTGTGAGGATTACCGATTCTTGGAAAAGCAGCTTGGCTTGCTTGAATGCGGATTCGTGTGAATCAGTCCATTTAAATTTCACGCCCTTCTTTAAAAGTCCTAGGAGTGGTACTATCGATTCTGCATAATTTTTTGTGAATTTAGAATAAAAGTTAATGAATCCCAAAAATCGCTTAAGTTGTTTAACGTTATTTGGCCTCTCAAAATCTCGTATGATATCAATTTTCTTGGTCTGAGGTTTAAGTCCGTTTATTGTTAATACGTATCCTAAAAACTCTGCTTCTTGTTTCGCGGAATTTGACTTTTTGAAACTTAGCGTTAAGTTGCTTCTTTCGCAGACTTGGAAGAAGCTCTCTATATGGGCGAGATGTTCATCAAAATCACGTGATATAATTAGGGAATCATCTACATAGTTGATCAAAAAGTGATCCAATTTATATATGACAGTAGCTAGGCCACGTCCTAACGCTGCGCTACTTGTTTTTAACCCGAACGGAGTCACGTTACATTCGTAACATTTACCATTTACTATGAAGGCTGTGTATTGTTTACTGTTTGGCGTTAAAGGGATTTGCCAGAAACTATTCTGTAGATCGAAACTAGACATTATTCTTATGCCATGACATCTCTGGAAAATACTTTCTATCTTCTGGGGAGACTCATAGTCGTCTACGAGTCTTTTATTTAATTGTCGAGCATCTAAACATAGTCTTATCGAACCATCTTTTTTTTCTACTATAACGATCGGGTTAATGTATGGACTTGTCGAGCGGCTTATGATTCCGAATTCAAGCATTTTTGATATTTCGTTGTTCACCTTCTCGCGGTAGTTTAATGGTATGGGATAAGGTTTGACGTAAAATGGTTCATTATTTTTCAATTTTAATTCGTGATGGTAACTGTCTAGTCTTCCCGGTCTTTTGTCAAATATCTTCCTATATCGCATTATTATTGCTTTCAATTTTTGTTTCTGTGATTCGTCTATGTTTTCGCATGCATTTACTTTATCGTCAATTTCCTCGATGCTAATCTCTAGTACCGTTCGCGTTTCAGTCTCAATTTCTGTCGGACGTTCCAACAATCGGATTGGTGGCGATTTGATATTTTCCGGCTGGTTTGTTTCGGCGAGTTCTATGGGAAAGTTTTCTATGAGTTGTATGTTGTGGCTCGGGCAGATTTCTTTCGTTCGGGAACTAATATATGGTACTACGTTACCAGTGTCTTTCAAGATTATACCGTCTTCCTCCGTATCAATGATCAGTCTAAATTTCTGTTGTGAGTCGTAACCTAATATACACCGTCTTGCTAACCTCGGGATTATTACATACGTCAAGCGTTCGCGTTGGTTCCCAATACGAGTTCGTAATGAAACTTGCATTTTAATGCGAGTTGGTTTGCCGGCTACCGCACCCCTTACTGATTTTCCGGTTATGGGAAGTTTCGGACAATGGCTAAATTTATTCAGATTTTCGTTATAAAACTCTTCTGATAGGCATGTAATTTCGCTCCCGGTATCAACTAATGCGTTAAGGATTATTCCTTCGATCTCAACCTCTATTTCCGGGCATTCGCAACGTTTTACTATTCCGTTATTACAATCGACGTCATAGAGCAATCCCTTATGCGTTTCACTTATAATTGTGCATACCGTAGTCTGATTATTATCTATTCCTTTTTCAGTTGTAACTTGCGCGAGACTACTATCTTTTAAATTTTCTTGGCATGTTACAACCCCTACTCGTTTTCCGAGAGTGTTAGTAACGGGTCATCTTGTATTTCGTTCTCTTCCTCGGAGACCTGCATTGTATTTACGTTAAGTCTGTTTTGGTTGTTTGGGGATCGGTCATCCTTCGCGTCGGCCCCCTTACCCGATATTCGTTCGCCACGATCTTGGTTCCGCGTGTAACTATTTCGATTAGGGCTATAATTACCGGTTTTTTGGTTTTGATATGAATTGTTCGCTCTATTTTCACCGCCCCTTCAGCCCTCGGTTTTATTTTCGCTGGAATTATTCACGTCCCTACTATCATCTGATGACGTTTTCTTTTTGTCAGTTATATCGTTATCAAATTCCTGTAATAATTCGATTAACTTACTTTTGTCGCGAGTGCCTTGGCTTCTGATTGCGAACCGTACTTCTCTTTCGAAGTGTGTACTTAATTTTCGGATTATCTCTGCGTCGGTGTAGTTTTGGTTTAAATCACGGGCTAATGTAAACATCTTAGTAGCATATTCCGCCCGCGTTAACTTTCCTATATTTTCGTATTTGCCGAATTCGATCTTGCGACGTATACTATCCTGTATGGAAGCGTTCCAGAACCGATCTTTAAATCTTGTTTCAAAGTCCTCGTAATTTTCTATCTCTGATTCAATTAAGTACCACCAATCTCTGACTGTCCCTTCTAATGTTTGAGAAATTATGTACATCGTTTCGCGGTGGTCCGGGTTCATTACCTCAATATATTGGCGCAACTCCGTTAGGAATTTAATCGGTTTTTCGCGAGAATCTCCTTTATAATTCGGCGGCTTTAACTTTATTTTTGCCTGTGTGCCAATAGACGGAATTATCCTTCGGGACGAGGTCCCCCGAGTGTGAGAATTATTGTCGCGTACGATATCGTTTATCCTGTCAAGATCTCGATTCATTTCAGCTAACATTTCTGTATGCCTACTGTAACGTATTCGGCCTATAGCCGAATAGCCGAAACGTTACCATGGTATAGGCCAGTAGGCAGTACACACATACGTCCACATGTCATCGTATAGAGCAGCGTCGTAGCGCGCAAGCTAGCTCACGCATAGCAAGAACATCAGATGTGACGTCATTACGAATATAAAAGGCGACCGTCACACGGCTCATCAGCGTATTCGAGCCAAAGCGGCCGTGCGACTCACAATCATTTATAAGATAGTTAGAGCGTATTCGAGCCAAAGCGGCCGTGCGACTCAAAATCATAGAGCGGACTCATGCCATAGCGGCGTACCGTCTCACATATCCATTTAGCTTCACAATTATAACCTCTTATTTGAGCATAGCAAGAGCCAAAGCGGCCACAAGTAAAAATTTAATAATTATTTTTTTTTGGATAATTTCCAAAGCGGGAATTATACCATCGAGTAGAATCAATCAAATTGAATAGTTTAGCCAAAGCGGCACTATTAAAACAATAAATTCAGCAAACAGAAAACAATCACATAGTCCGGCACATAGCGCAGCGCGCGATAGAAATAAGTTAGGTTAGGTTTCAAAGATTCGAAAAACTCACATTTTATTTTATGTTAACATTTTCATTTCTATTATTTTTCTTTTGTATTACGATTTTTGTTAAAACAAGGTTCTATAGAACAATATTTCTTTTTGTTAAATAAATAGAGAACGGTCTAATGACCATCAATTTATCAGGAATCTGATCTTTGTTTCTATTTTCTTATAAATTGTTTTCTTTTAATAATTTCTTAAATTTTTTCAGTCAACTTAAAATCATTAGCTAGATATCAGTATCGGTGCGTTGATCTCACCAGCAACGGTAGCTCTATAGCACCTACCTTCGTCTGGTGAGTGAGACATATCCCAGATCTGATTAAAACGGTATCGGTGAGTCAAATTCAACAGCACGGTAGCTCTATAGCACCTATCGCTGTCTGGGGAATTTGACATATCCCAGATCCGTAGGGAAGCAGCTCTGGTAGTGAAAAATCTATCCGAGTCTGCATTAGGGTAAATTAAGGGTTTTTTCAACTTTTCCCAGAGGAGCTCCAAATATCATAACCCGTGACAAAGAACTCACGCGAACTAGCATAATTTCACCAGCTTTCAGCTGGTGAAACATATGCAGAAAGTTACACTACTTAACGGACCTGTAATGCTTTGATCGAGTTGTTTTTGTACTTTCGCTATTTCAGCCGCTTCGAGTTCGCGATCTTCATTGAATAGCTTAATGTGACTCTCAATTGATACCAATCGTTCTTCTTGTTGTACTTCCGCGCCTGTCAACACCCGAACCTGTGTACGTAATTCCTCTATTTCTTCGCGAAATTGAGTTTCCATAGCTTTTTGTATTTCTACCTGTCGTTGATCCCACGCCCGATTCTGTTCTGCGATGAACGTTCTCGCGAATTTACTGAATTCATCGTTTATTATTCGTATCGCGTCTTTAAGTTCTATGTCGCGTTTTTCTTTTTCTTTATTTAATTCATAAGTTTTTTCTTTTTCGATCATTAACTCTGCATCGACGCGCCACGCAGTTTGACAAATTTGAGTAAGGCATTCCGTTGTTTCTACCTCCCAGCGGAGTCTTTTACCTTGCAAAGTTATCGCGAATTCGTCTTGGCTATTTATGATACCGGGGTCAACGGCCTTTTCTGCTTCAAGTAATTCATTCATAGTTATTTTTAATGGTTCTAACACCTCATCGATTGTTTCTGGTCCTCTATTCAATGGGGGGTTATTCGCAGTTTGCGCTCTAGTTATTCTTCTCGACGACATCGCGTGTATTCTCTGAGCTTCGACGGTTTGCTACTTATCGGTTATATACTGCTACCTAAATATCTATTCTATTATTGGGCTTATGTTGTGATTAACTACATTCACCTGAATACACGGGATTTTCTTGCTTCTCTTTATATATATATATGGACTATTCTTAACTAATATTTACATGCATTGACGAGGATTTACCCGTTTCAATTTTTATCTTTACACAACGTATTTGGCTTTCTATGACGCTTATTGCGTGTATATTTTACAAAGCTACAATCTACAAATTATTTGTACATATATAATATATAGTTAAATGTATATATTATTTTTATTTTAAGTTTGATTCCTTTCTCTACATCGCGGGCCCCACGTTGGGCGCCATTTGTGACGGTTATAAATTTACTTTTTATAAATCGTCCGGGTTCGTGTTCAATACACTAGTTTATTGGACCCGCGGATATTTGAATATGTGTTTTTATTTGAGTTTTTTAATATACTTAATCTAGGTCTTATACTAAGTAAGGTCGATATAATACCCACGTCCTTGTATTAAGTGCGTGTGATATATACCTGTATTGTAACGTGTACATGTGTTTGATATAATCACTCACGCACATACAATAGGTGCGCGTAGTGTATATCTCGTGTTGTCTATGTGTGTGTGTGTGTGTGTGAATATAACTGTCCACACGCTTGTAATAACCGTATGTAACATATATTCTGTGTTAGGATATAAACACTCGCACGCTTGTAATAAGTGCACGTAGTGTATATTTCTGTCCTGATGAGTGTGAATGTGTTTGTGTGTGTGTGTGTATGGTCAACAACAGGCTAGTAGTATTTTATTAATACTACCTAACCGTGATTTACCCTGTGGAGACAGTCGGCTTATCAAGGCTCAAATGAAAGTACAATCACTATGTACCCTGGCGAAAATATTTCTCTGCAGAACTCTGAAAACTTCTCTGAAAAACTCTGATAATAACTGTAGAGATTTTCAGAGATATTCAGCAATATTCAGAGAATTGAACTAAAATTCAGATTTTTCAAGAAAATGGTGAATGAAGCAGCCTAAAATTTTTTTTCTGCATTTTTCCTGCAATGCGCTGAAAAAAAATCTCTGACTTTCTCTTGGTTTCGTTGATTTTTTACGAAAAATTATGAGTTATTCTGTACCTTTCTGGAATGAACCCAAGATGCGAATCTAAATTTTAAGGAATTCCTCTGCTATTTCCTATAAAAATATTTATCGTTTTCTCTGAATCTTGATAATCTTTTATGCCATCTCCTGAAAATGTCTACAATTCTCGTACATAAAGTGGTATTTATCGGATGACTCTAACCGAAATTCTCTGCCTTTCTCTGCCTGTTTTCTTTCAGTTTATCTGAATTTTAACCTTTTATCATGCAAGTTTCTGAAAGATTCTGCAATTTTCTAAGAGAATTCAATGTCAACGGTCAGATTTTCACTGATATGCTTCTGAATTCTGTGAAAATATTTCTCTTGATTTGTATGAGTTTGATTCATTTTCCCCTAAAATCTCCCAAAATATTCTGTAGTTTTCTGCAGCAAATCGATGCCGGCTTGCTCGATTGACACGTGAATCGAATCATGTAACACAATTTCTCTGGGATTAGCTGAATTTCAATTCTGTCTTAACAAATTCTAAATACCAATGCACTCATTTGGAATATAATGAATGGTATTCAAAAATGGCGATAAAAATAATTTGAAGAACTATTTTCTAGTCAGCTTATTATATAACTACTACACTTTTCCTGAATATTAGAAGGGATGTGGGAGTAGATAATGATACTATTCCTCTGAATTATGTAATTTTATTGCCACATTCATTTATAGCAATTACGAAGTAACGTTTTCGCACCAACAAATTTTATTAGTGTGTGAGTGAGTACATTTCCGAAGTGTACCTGGACCTCTAAATGGATATTGAAAATACAAACTAATCTTTCAAGCATCCTTGGGGAATGCTGCTCACAAAACATTTGTCAGCAATGTCAAAAAAAACAGCTGGTTCTCTGAGAGAAGAAGGACTGATCGCATGAGAAAGTTCACGACCAACACGACAATATTTTATGTGGGAAACATTAACAAATTCAGTATGCAAGTATGAATCTCCCACTTCTATCTCACGAATGAATATTACCACCCGACGAATTTCGGAATTTGTTGTCAGTTCGTAAATACTGTGAATAATGCCTACTAATCCCTCTTTAGTTATTACCACGGCATTATTTGTTTTTTTACAACGTTGATACGAATCGACGGTGTATCTCTTGTTATTGTAGATCAATTTATCATACGATTTACAGTCTTTAATCTTGTAGCTTAGCAAAGATTGTTCTTCAGAACTCAGAACGTGTGACTTTCCTGCTCCAAGCAGAACAGCGCCTTCAAGTCTCTTATAGAATTTCACACGATTTTCACTTATGTCCTCACAAAAACTCCTCACTCGGCAACTAACAGTAAATTTGTGGGCAGCTGTCGACAATGATTTATATAATATGAATCTACGTGCAATTTGCATAGCCACGTGCGTAGGACTCGTCTTCATTTCAAGTAGAAGTCTGTTTGCATTTTCGAACGGAAATGCAGTATGTGTCCATAGAGGACCCCAGTTTGCTACACCCTTACCAAGATGAAGCAAAAGATGTATGTTGAATGTCATTGCTGGCTTTTTGTAGAATTCTTGGTATTGCACAACGTATCGGATGAGTAAGTGACTAGCATAAGTGAGCATTGCTAGTGAAATTGAGCGTTGTAGAAATATGTTGATTGCTGTTACCAACAGGGCAAGGTGTTCGATGTATTTTTTTGGAAGTACACCATCGAGACAAATTAAAGAATACCAGATGAGCCATGATCGCCATTCGGATGCCTTCCACATACGTCTTTCAACCAAACTTCGAGGAGTTCTGGTGATACAATTTGGCAGTCGGATCGAAAGCAACCGTTTATCTACGAGTGAAAGGGTGTTAGCATCGCCGATATAATACTCCTCCCCTGGTGAGGTCAGTAGAATCTCTGTGTGTTGTTTTGCAGCTCCTAAAAAAGCACCATGCAAATCATCGGCAACCATTCCGTCAGCCATGTCGAAATGATCCAAATTCATTATGCACGATGAACCCCAAACACCATTTACAGCATCTCTGGATGTGCCACGTGAATGAGCTAGTAGCATATCTCGCACAATTGATTCGTTAGATCGCTCAGGTGGAACTTCCGTAGAAATTGTATACTTCCGTTGGCCGTCAACGTTTTCGGCAGGGTGTTCACAGAAAGTACAACCGTAGTAACCGTTAAACTGCTTCATATTTAGTATTGCAGGCCTAGCAATAGAATCAACACAACAACACAGTGGAATAACTTTACTGTTGATCATTTCTCCATTACTGTGTTTCCACGTTACGCCTATTCTTGATAGAGAATTTGCCTCGTCTATAAAGGGTTGAAGGAAGAGATTCATGTTTGGCTCACTCTTGGCTACCCAAACACCTACGAGAATTATATGTTTTGCTCTAAGTTCAGGGGGTAACTCATTGATCATTACGTAAATCGGCCAAATGGTTGATTTACTCGAGTTCGCGGCTTGGCATCCGTCGGTGTTGAAGGTATATGACAAGTTCCATTTGTTACTCAAGATCTTTCCTGGTGCAGAAAACTTTTTGTAGCCATTTCCATCATAGATGTCTTCGAGTGCATCGCTGTTCAATTTTCGCCGGTTGAACCGATATCCAAGGCTCTCCACAACTTCAGGATTACTTAGAAGCTCAGCTACTTGCGAACGGAAGTTCAAAGTCAAAAAAAACGACGACATGCTATTCATCTTGAATTCAGAGCTGCACGTGGGGCATGATATCACGTGTTCATCTTGTACTTGCGATCGGTCTCCCATGTACTTTTCACAATGCGGGCAGTACAAATGATATTTGAATGAACTTTTCTTAACATCGAAATATTTCATCAATTTATATTGGGTCGTTGGCACTGAATCTCGCATTGTAAGTGTATTGATCATTTTTAATAAATCTCGGATCGCAACCCAACTTAAAGAGTGTCGCATTCCCAACGCCAAACACATCATCATAGCTTCCCCTCGTGTAGTTGTTGAACATTCACAAATCGCTTCGTTCAAGTATGGATCATGAGGGTCATCACAGCAACCCGGTTCATTCATCTGTAAAAAGTAAAATGTGCTTATAATTAACTGAATGTAATTATGAATAACCTCAAGTATTTTGATGTCAGTTATAGTTGAGTAAATAGTACTGCCTGTACAATGGTCCAGTGTTTATAATTCCATTCTTTTAGTACGGGACGACGAACGAGGTTGCATGGTGTAGTTAATGAAATTACGAAACCCCGCAAGAGGATACCTGGATAAAAATTTGGTAACAATAAGTGTGATGACATTTAATAATTGTGGGGTAATCGAGGTCCTGTCATAATAACTCCTACTATTTGTAGGAATTATTATGACAGCACATCGATTATATCCCTAAATTCTCAATTGCTATTACAATTATTGATACCAAACTTGTCTCCATACATCTCATCAATATATTAACGAAGTATTCTGTATAAACATATTAGTCGCTTACATCTTCATTATCAGTATTGTGTTCCGTGGAATTATGTCCATTACAGTGGTCATTGTTAATATCTTCGTTTGGAGTACTGGTGGCATAACCACGTCCCTCCTACAAAATAAAACAGATTTATATATTTTTTCAAATATAAGCAGTCGTTTATGCAAAGGAAGTTCGGCTCTGTTGTGAAATAAAACATTTTTTCATGCTCGTTAATGCCCAACACAGTGAGGAAAAGTAATTATTTGACCCTTAGTGCACACTAAATGTCTGTTGATCGGAATTATCGTTGTTCATCAATATTGTTATGTGAAATATAAGTTAATGATTGTGGATTATAGTCATTATATTCCTTGCGAAGTATTTCAACATACCTCAAATAGCGTTTCATAGTTAATTTCTCCCGAACAGATTTCTGTTTCGTCGTCGTTCATGGTATCGACATCATTGCTATTCGTGCTATTTGCTATAATCATTTCTTCAATGGCTTCTGTAATCGTAAGTGCCTGTTTAAAAGAATCAATATCACAATAAGCATCGATAAGATTATTATTTGATTAACAATCAGAGTGATCTCATGCAAATTTTGAAGCTTTCGAAACCTATTTTTCAAGGTTACAGTAATTCAGAGTTCT
Organism: Tenthredo livida; assembly: GCA_963992785.1. NCBI lineage: Eukaryota > Metazoa > Arthropoda > Insecta > Hymenoptera > Tenthredinidae > Tenthredo > Tenthredo livida. The sequence goes on along the minus strand of OZ023069.1, from coordinate 23,865,528 downwards.
ACAAAGTGGAATGAAATAACATAAGAATACACAACGTGTCACACCCACATGGAAAAATACGTATGTCAAAATTATATGGGACATATATGTGACATATAAAACATATATGCCCGCGAAAAAAAAAGTGCAAACTATATTTTTAGGTAAAGGTTGACATAAATGTCAGCGTAGAAGACCTCATAATTGTTAACATAAATCTTGAATATACATAATTCATATTTAACCTATATTCAATTATAAATTTCTAAATATATAGGTATGTATACACATAAATGTTAACATAGATGTTTTGTGAGAACTATCGCATTTTTTTCCTCAAATCAGAATTGGATAACAGGGCGTATGAATTATTGGCTGCCTTTAAAGGTGAAGAATGATAGGGCTGAAAAAAATATCTCTTACCTCGGATGCAGACTCATTTTGTATTACGCAGGCACTAGATGTTCGTTGCTCATCCTGAATTACCTCAATTGTAAACGATTCGGTACCTCCATACTCGTCTAGTGTGACCAATACTTCGTTTACCTACGGATCAGCGCTCATTTTGGAACAAGAGTCATTAACTTATAACTTCCGTAAAAAATACTTCGGACTTCTTTTACACATATTCCATGGAATAACGTTTTGATCGATTTTAAAAATTCGCGGTTATTCATTGGCTAATTCGAGGAGGAATTGCCGATACGTTCTAATGTATACTCACCAAATCAGGTTGCGAACTTAATCTGCGACCCGTTTTATACCCTTTAGAGTACATTGTACTCCGAGGAATTGGTTCCTCCGAATTAGGATCTAAGTATCCTTTTCGAGTTCTTTTCGGCATAGCACTACTTTATCATTTACAGTACACTAAAAAATGTATGAACCGAATACATAGAATATGTAGAAAAAAATTCAAAAGGAATCGGGGACATAAGAGTAAAATTTTCGATTGATTGTGCCCGATCTGACGTAGACTGACTCATATACTGCAGCACCGTGGCGCGCTTGATTCGGAGGACTTACGTTCACGCCTGTGGGCGATGGTACCTACATCCCTCAGTGGAACAGCGAGGACCGTGCGCGTGTACAAGTGGCGCCGCCAAATTGTCCCTATCGGCAGGAGTGCTTCAAAATGATTGGTCCTTTTTTTTGCGCCAAGCATTTGACAGGCTGATTTGTCATGATTTTCCTGCCGCTTGGGACAAATGTCGTCGATAGTGTCTGATTTGGCGCTGACATCAGTTTCACGCACGGTCTCTATACGCGGAAACAGTGAGTATTCAAGAAGAAGAAGAAGAAGGAAACAGTGAGTAGTGAAGCGCTCACGAGAGCACGTGGATTTGAGAGATTGTGTTTACAACTTATTACAAGTGTCGAGATGTGGGCTCACGTGTTCTTCGCTAAAAATAAAAAATATAGCATCGTAAACATCGCTTCAATTAAAAATTTCAATCATGACGAACAGTTCAATGACAAAAAAGTGTATTCACTAGAGTTGGCTGACGGATCCCAGGGTAAATGCCAGGTGTTGCTTTGAGCAGGTAAGAAACTTCATTTTTCTACTCATGAAAGTTACTCGATGTAATAACAATGCATTAGGTCCGCAATGCGTTTTTAATGTATATTCGTGTTATTCATTTCTTTTTAATATTGTGCTTCAGATAATAATTGCCATGAGATTAATCTTCCAACTAATTGTCTACACCCAGAGAAATGGGTTTCTTCAGTTATTTAATCTAAATAAATTTTATTTAATCTAGACAAATTTTGAATCTACTAGGTACCTAGTAGGTTCATATACAAATAAAATTTATTCAGATTAAATAAAATTTTGATTAAATAATTTAAGAAAACCCATTTCTCTGGGTGTATTCTTTGAATTTACAAACTCTCTTTACATTCAGTACGAGACAAGATTCTAGTCTTGAACAGACAATGTAGTTGTGTACCTATTCATTGAAATTCGCGAACAGCCCATCGTCAGCGGTGACAGTTGATTTATAAAGGTAAAAGACTTCGGTTATTTACTAACAATCGGCATGAATATTCCTTGCAGAAACAGTTGACAAGTTGAACGAACTGATTCGTGCTAAGAGAGTTTCAGTTCCAAAGTTGAGCCAATCCATGTTTGAAGATGAGCCCGACGCAACTAACGCTAAAAATGCACAAAAAATGACGATGAAGAAACGAAGGGTAAGTGAGCCCAATGCTTTATTTTAAGGTGATGTGTTCAGCCTCCAGATTGTCGTTAAAAATACAGACTAGATATTTATTACAATGTATGCGCTGATCGCCACAGTCAGCCCATACAGAAGTACGTTTATAACTACTATATGTTCATTTTCCACCTCTTCTTTCAATTTCACGGGGCAAACGAAAATATTGTTCAAAATTATGTAAAAAAAAAATCTGCGTGAAATGTAAATCCGTTCAGAAAATGTTAAGAGGCTGTTACCGTACAGTAATGTTCATTAATGGGTTCGCGGTGGCTAACGTTTTCTTCTCAATTTTTCGGAAACGAAACTCCTTTTCATTCGTATTTCATGTGCCCATGGGCGAAATTATAGAAATAGTAATTATGACCCCTTATGAAAATAATATAATATCATTTTTAACCACACCTGCACGGAAAGTACGACTTTCGGCCCATCGCGTGAGCGGGAAGTCGTACTTTCCGATGCCAGGGGGTGGTGAAAAATAGTATACGGGCAATTCCACCTCAAATCGGCCGAGAAATGAACTCGTATTTTTTGAATTGACTCAAACTTTTTCTTCGTCAAATCTACGTCAAAAAAGTAGACCCGTATTTTTTGGTTGGTCAAAAAATTTTTTTCACGCTAGTTATGAATTATCGCATTTTACTGTAAAAGGAGCGCGCGGGCGGCTTTGACAATTAATATCTCGGGTCCCCTTCACCGTAGAGATGTTCAAAAACGCGTTTCAAAGGCGATGAAAGAAACTTTCCGATAACAATTGTCAACTTTTCGAAAAATATAATTTTGTAATTTTTATGAGCAATCAAAATGTTTATTGATTATTTTAAAAACATGAAAAAAAATTTTTTGACCAACGAAAAAATACGGGTCTACTTTTTTGACATAGAGTTTCCATATAAATTTTTTCGATTCGAATTTTTCAAAATAAAATCAATCTTACATCTAATAGTTACGACCCTTCGTCCGGAAGATACAATTCATCTGCATTGAAAAAATTTTCGAAGCCATTATCCACTACGTCAGCGGAATAATTTTCTCTTAAATCAGCGAAATAAGTATAAGAAAAATAGTTTCCAGTTTCGAATGAGAGTCAAAATGATCGTCTTCGGATACAGAATTTTTTAGATTAAAAAAAAAATCAAGTGTCTCTGTTCAAAGTTTCGAAAATTCATGAATAAATAACGATTCATGAAAAAAAATGGAAAAAATTCATGAGTGAGAGTTACAGTTGGGGTAACGGTAGAAAAAATTATGAATCAAATAAAAAATCGTGGGGGAAAATCATTGGTCGAGTTGGTATGGAATACCTCATATGCACGTTTGTGTCCCTCATTGCACCTTGACTGATGTCCACTGCCGAATTCTTAGTTACCTATTAGTTATCAGTTATTACAATTCTGTGTCGTATTGTTGTAGAATGAGCAATCGCAGAATCGCCAAAGTGCATCACGAGAACGACGCGAATCCATTGTGGCAGCTCACATCAACTCTAAACAAGATATTATTTCTGGACCTGATAAGGAGAAAAGTCGTGGAGAAGATTTCGATATATTGCCACTGGTAAACGATTTTCTTTATTATTCCGCCGTTTTTCTTAGTTTTGTTAAAATATGGTATTTCATATGCTTATTGTGTCGTTGAAATTCGGACGAACCACTGAATAATGCCCGCTTGCAGACGAGCTTCGTCTGAGATAAGTTAAACATATAGTACTTACAGTTTTTTTTATAATAGATTAATACAAGAAAAGCCTTATCGTTTGCGACTCATTCCATATATTAAACGGTACGATGATTCCGATTCGGCTGCTGTTTTTTTTTCTTTCAAAGTTTGCCTCACAATATGAGAAAATTTTACCGATTATTAAATTTTAGAAAAATTTCTTCATTAGGTTACGATATTTGAATAATTGTAACTAAAATCACGGTGAGAAACCGCAAAAACCTTTTTTTCAGCTGTACACTGACGACAAGAATAATTGAGGGGCTGGAAATAGAAAGGGCGCGTAACTGAAATCCGGCGGATAAGTTTTGTCCGTAGAGCCTCGAAATCAAGAAATTCTAATCTTGATTTGACCTTGTGGGATCGATAGAGTGGATCATTCTGCACATTTTTTGTGTTGGAACTATATGAAAATTTTTTTTCGTTTTCGAGATATGAGAGGAAATAGCCAATTTTTATGACTATCAATCGGAATACTTTTTTCAGTTCAACTCGCTGCCATTTTTTTTCTATTCATGATTTCGGTTTGAAATTTTGATGGGGCCTTCCTTAAAGCCTTCTGTGAGCCACAGAACAAGAAACAAGTCTTAATATTGAATAGAAAAAAAATGGCGAATTTACAAGCAAAAAAACTCTGAAAACCAGAGTCATCAACTTCCGAGACAAAAGTTATCGTACGAATTTTCGAATTCCACGAATCTGACCGTTGATTATTATAATTAAATAACAAAATAAGTTTTTCAAAAAGATTTTAGATGTCAAAATACCATAGATTCCGAATGACAGCTACTTTTGTAAATGACAGGTTCGCGCGGCGGCAGCCCGTACGTCCGATAGGTGTACGTCCAAGTGCAACCGTAAGCGAGTCACGCACAGTCTGCCACCGCGCGAACCTGTCATTTACAAAAGTAGCTGTCATTCGGAATCTATGGTATTTTGACATCTAAAATCTTTTTTAAAAACTTATTTTGTTATTTAATTATAATAATCAACGGTCAGATTCGTGGAATTCGAAAATTCGTACGATAACTTTTGTCTCGGAAGTTGATGACTCTGGTTTTCAGAGTTTTTTTGCTTGTAAATTCGCCATTTTTTTTCTATTCAATATTAAGACTTGTTTCTTGTTCTGTGGCTCACAGAAGGCTTCAAGGAAGGCTCCATAAAAATTTCAAACCGAAATCATGAATAGAAAAAAAATGGCAGCGAGTTGAACTGAAAAAAGTATTCCGATTGCTAGTCATAAAAATTGGCTATTTCCTCTCATATCTCGAAAACGAAAAAGAATTTTCATATAGTTCCAGCACAAAAAAGGTGCAAAATGATCCACTCTATCGATCCCACAAGGTCAAATCAAGATTAGAATTTCTTGATTCCGAGGCTCTACGGACAAAACTTATCTGCCGGATTTCAGTTACGCGCCCTTTCTATTTCCAGCCCCTCAATTACGTGTGAATCAATTGAAATCAGAAATTCGGAAAATTAAAAGCAGAAGGTCGTATATGCCGAACACATACGACCCTCTGGCTTTATTTTCAGGGAAAAATCGAGAAAATTAAGGCCAGAAGGTCGTATCCGACATTTTTGTTTTTTTCATGTAATCGTCTTGAAGTTGATGGAAACGCGTATTTCCATTGAAATTTCCGAAAAACAAATCTTTTGGCGATTACGACTTTCTGACTTTAGTTTTACGGAAAAATCACGAAAACTATTAAAGGCAGAAGGTCGTAGTCGCCAAAAAAAACTTGTTTTCCGGGAATTTCAATGGAAATATGCGTTTCCATCGATTTCATGGTGAATCTGAGAAAAAAAAAGGCGGGTACGACCTTCTGACTTTAATTTTCTCGATTTTTCCCTGAAAATAAAACCAGAGGGTCGTATCCGCCAAAAAAAATTTCTCGGGTATTTCGATAGATCTATGTGTTTTTCATTGGTTTCATCGCGATTCCGAAGAAAAAAAAAAAAAACGACCTTTTGGTTTTATAATAGAACCAGAAGGTCGTATAGTGTCGCTTACGACCTTATGGCATTAGTAACGCGATATAGAGGTGCAAAATTACTGAAATTGAGTGACAAATATCTGATTTCACGTATTTTATTATTTTCACAACATTCGAGTCATGGAATTCTGTGAAATTTTCCAAATATTCTGTTGCATTAACCCTAGAACGGTAACCTTCTTTTTTTTTACCTGTTCCGGTAATCTGGGGTGATAAAACACCCCAATTTTGAAAATTCATATCTCGGGTATAATTTTACGTAAAGGGTCCTACGGGGGCTCATTCTGTTCGTTTTTCAATGCGGAATCACGTGAGCTTACGAAGATTTTGCGTGAAGTCTGAAAAGTTGGTCAAAAATTGGGTCAGAGGGTAAGAAACGTGAGAAAATCGTAAAAATTCCTTTTTTTATCAAGTCGTCGGGGTGTTTGAACACCCCAGGTTTCCATTCTAGGGTTATAACGTTCTGAACTTCATCTTTATAATTGTCTGGGGAATACGAATGTGACGTGAATAAATTCGATTATTAGCCAGGGTTCATTAGGAAATTGCCTTCAAATGGCATCTTGCATCGATGCAAGATGCTTTTACCGGAAAAGAAGATACCCAAAAAATGACAAAAAACACATTTTTGAGCGTAAATTTTGAGTACATTATCGCGGTGTATGTGGAATTATTGGATTTACCCTCTGAAATTAAGTTTTTTTTTTTTAACCAAAATCCGTATAAGTATCGATTGTATATATCAACTTTTACTGCAACTTTCCAGTAAACCCATAGGGTCTAGATCCGGATTCCTCGGACATAATTGTACATCGGTAACATCCTGGAGAAGTAACTTTTATTAGTTTGCCTTTAACGCAGATAAAACAGCATTTTCGTGGTTTATGCGCCCTACTATAGACGACTAAATCGTTTAAAATTCATAACTCTGTCAAAATCTTGAAGGAGAATCTAAGATTTGCCGGAAATCTCATATACATCGTGAGAGAAGCTTTGGAAAAAGATCTGCAGCCGGTTATAGAACGACCAATGTGATATTTCGCCAGGGTCATATTTCGTCCAGTGACACTTCATTTAAATTATTCCTGAAGATCTTTATATGCTATTTTATGAAAAGAAAATTGCGTTCTACTTCGCTCATTGCCGACTAGACAACAAAACGATGGCTAATCGTTTAAGTTGAATTCTTATGTAAAAAGCATTAGTTTCATGTTTTTAATTGCTGATTTTGGTTGTTACAATTAATTTTTTTTCGAAACGTGACATCTACTATGACCAAATATTATACACTGATGTACTTTTTTGTATCGAATTCCAAAATCGCTAATTATGTACAGAATAATATATTATAATATCATGCCGTACTGAAAAGCTGCAACTAATTTTATGGTTGTTCTACAATCATATTGATAAATATGAATATATTCATGCGCAAATATATATATTTATCTTCAACAGGGGAAGAAGCTTAAAACATATGGATCTGCAAAGAAAGGTTCAAAGCCTGCAATGACTGCAACTCTGACTGGAGAAAGGAATAAAGAGAAATCCAAATCCAAAAATGTTGGATCAGAATTCAGCAAGGTAGCAGCTCCGACGGGTTCCCATAATGGCAGGCAGGTCCAACGAGAAAAATGTGGTGATTCATTTGGAGACGAAACTGTTGACGGACTTAATGTCGCATCCTCTATTCCAGGGCACGGGGTCAGTCACTTACAAGATTATAATGGAACGTCTGCATATTTTCATGACTAAATATTTTAGACAGTACAGTATAATGTATTATTTTATGTAGCACTGGAAAACTGTAACCAATTATTTCATTTGTTTTGCAAACATATTGAGGTATGACTGATGGGGGGCTATTCTTGTTACTAGGACCAGAATTGGGGATCATACGGCTTTACTGAAAAACTCTCGAGGCCCGGCACGATTGGCAGTGGAGAATGGAATAAATTCAAAAATGCTGGATCCCAATCCAGCAAGGTAGCGTCTCGGATTGATTTGCGAAGCGAGCAAGTTGGAAAAGCACAATCGGGTGATTCATCTGGAGATGAAACCATCGTTGAATATACTCGAAGGAACGTGGTCAGTCATTTATAAGATTACAATTCAACGTTCAAGTCTTGCGATTGCAAAATATTCTGTACAGTAGGTGCAGATTATGTGTCATTCCTCCAAAGAGCATTTTGCTTGGAAGGAAACGCCGATTTTATGCAAAAAGTGCACAAGATTTGTGCATGAACCCACTAAGATTGAACAATATTGGCTTTGTTATGTGGCACACAAGACAAGCTTCCGGGCTGTCTACAAGGATATCATGATTCAAATTTAGAAACTTATTTCATACCTGGTAGACTCCTTTCTCTGCCCTAGCCTGAAAATGTTGCACAGTTATTTTGACAGATTTAAACAGATGGTTTGAAATTAGTGATGACGACTTACGGAAAACAACAAATTCATAAAGGACTGTTCAATATTGTCATAATATTTTCAACAGGTAGCTAATGAGTTCGCTGATGCGCAGCTCGTCGTCTCCCCAGCTGTATCCCCGGATATGTTCGAATCACAGGAGAATTGCGATTCACCGAGTAAAGCTATTATACCAGATACTGTAAGCTGTCGTCGTTTTTCCTTTTCTTTATGAGGGCTATTACATCATCTAGGAGTTGGTCAATTAAACATGGAGTATTCAAATAATATACTGATTGCTCATCGCTGCCAATTATTAGATAAATCGCATAGCTGTTATGTAGATCCCAAAACCTACGCTTTGCTAAACATATATATTATTTTCAGACTTTTTACATTTTCAAAGCTTACAAAAGATTTTATACGATTTGAACTACTACTCTTAAAATATTGCCAAAAATTTGATATAGTTTTAGGAATTTCAAAATCAATATTTCAAAAGGTTTCTGTTCACGAGTATCAAATAAATATCAAGATATTTGAATTGCATTTGAACATTCCTAATTTTTTTCACAGAGTGAGAATGATTTTACAAGATTACTTTGAGGGTATATTAAGCAGGTTCATCTGGTCAAGGAATTAGGCAACAGATATGGTTAAAAAACATTGTATACAGTTATCAGTATCTACAAAGGCACCTCTTGAAATTTCAAGCCCTTGGGATACCTTGTTCGTGAGAATTAAATAAAAAGAGATTTTCTAAATTAACATGGTCCCTTATGGGTTTCAGTGTTTTTTCAATCTATACACATGAAATTTGCAAGCATTACTAAACAGTTTCAAAAGAAACTTTTACAATTGATGAAGAAATATCTACGGAGCGTTATAAAAAAAAAAAAAACAATGAAAGAAAAAAGTATCATGAAGGCTTGAAATTTTAAGAGGTGCCTTTGTAGATACTGTTAACTGTATACAAATTTTTTCAACCATATCTGTCGGTTAATTCCTTAACCAGATTATGAACCTCCTTAAAAATGGGATTAACTTTACGGTTGGAATTCATGGTTTTACATTTTCGGAGACATCGTATGGAGATAATTGCCCTGTTAACAATTGACACCTGTTAGCGTACATCTTCTTTCACTTTTAGACGACACTCGAGTCTTATCCATATACTCATTTGACACTGTAGGAATCCAGCCATGAGCGTCAGGCTGATCCCACAACTGACAAGAACATCAGTGACAAAGGGGGCATCGATGACAATACAGTGAGGGAAGAATTGTCGCAGGAGAATGAACGACTAAAGAGTAAAGTACGAGCCCTATCGGAAAAGTGTGCGAAGTTGAGACGAATCGGACTCCAGTTGCGTGATTCATATAATGATCTCAAAGAATCAGAAGGGTTTCCATTGACAGAAGCCACAGGCAAAGAAATCGTCGACATGATGAAAGAGCTGAGTTAGTATATAGTTTATCTAGTCTCGGAGGCAAATAGAGTGTTGATCTTTATTATCGATTGGGTGCTAAATTTCGACCATCTCTTTCATATTCAAAAATATGTATATTCAAATATATACAGCGTGAGTCTTTTGAAAGGACCAAAATGGGTGGGACTTACTTTGCGGCGAAGGCACGCATTCAGCCAATCAACACAACAATTATCTGTGAGGGGATATGTTAGCAAGCCACAAGTAAGTCCCACCCATTTTGGACCGTTGGAAAGACTCACGCTGTATAGAGTTGGCTGTTCTTGAATGAAGAACATTATTCCTCAACTCACTGATCGAGAATACTACGTTTTGCTGATTTCCATTATCTCTGAATACATTGACCCATTCTAGTCGCAAATCGCTCTCCAAGTTCAGGACGTGTCGTAGGGATAAAAATAATATACATTTATACATTGCTTGAAAACGATAAAAAATCCAGTAGATTGGTTCGATTACAGTCTACGATAGCTTATTTTCTTCAGGAAACTATTCTCTATGATTCGTCTAAGGCTTTTTTTTTTCATCATGTTGGTGACGATGAATATTAAATTTTACAAGATTGCACGAATACCGATTTCAATCTTGTAAAATTGAATATTCACCGTCACCAACATGATGAAAAAAAAAAGCCTTAGACGAATCATAGAGAATAGTTTCCTGAAGAAAATAAGCTATCGTAGACTGTAATCGAACCAATCTACTGGATTTTTTATCGTTTTCAAGCAATTAAAAATTAAAAAATATGAAAAATCGATATCTACCCATTTGTTCATAATTTGGGTATTATTTTGCTTCCGGACATGTCAGGGTAATCATCAGTTTACGAATATAATAATTCGATGAATACTCAATGTGAAGATTATGCCGTAATCAATTTATGAAAAACTAGTCATTTTTAACTAGCCAACCTCCTTAAAAATCATGTACTGAATAATTCATATCAGGAATTACGATACATTATGTGATGAATATTGAGCAGAATTCTCACATAACTATGTAAGATTTATTATATGATTTGTCTTGTTATCACGTAATTTTTCATGTCCTTCATCAAATTAACTTTTTTAGTAGGGTGTATAAATTGATTCACTTTAGAGTATGCTGACGAAGTACTAAATCATTGTTTTCATATTCATTCATAGAATCTTTGAGACGAGAAACAGATACAGGTGTCGGAGCTGACAAGTCATCATTAATGGACAAGATAAACGTTACTTCTTCTATCGAAATAAGGAAAATAGTTCTAGAAGAGTGCAAACGTGTACGCACTCCAGCCAAATTTGTGACCACGATAGCTTACGGTTTATGGGGTTACGAAGCCCTGTCTCAGAGAACCGTCCGTAACCAAAGCAATACGTCATTAAAACAGCAGCTCACACCTACGAAGAAGGAATATGTAGCGAAGAAGCTGGCTGAATGGCTCGAAGAGCACGATTATGGCAAAAGAGCTCTTTTCTTAGAAATGGAAAATCTTGATACTTATTTGGGCCGGGCAATAACTGGTGCTAAGCGACACCTAAATAAAGGAGCAGCCACAAATAGTGAAGAAGAAAGTGGCGACGATTTTGTACACGGAAGTGGCAACGAGGCCACGGACGAAGACCAGATCGACAATGTTTAAAATTAAAACCCCTTAAGGGTATATGTATTAAGGGTATTATAGGGTATAAAAATAGATATGAAAAAAAAAATTCTTAACGCAGCTATTAAATATATGGAATAATTATTATTTTACACATATACATAGTAGTTTTATCAATACTTTGAAATAATAACGAATAAAAAAAATCAAAAATTACCGAGATATGAGCCATCAAGCAGGACCCTCTTTTTAAAGTCTTTGATAATGGGGTACTCATTTTCTCTGTTAAACATTGTCTGAAAAACAAAAAATAACTTTGTTCTTAATAAGAAACGTAACATCTAAAATGTAGCATAGGGTTTTTTTTGATTAGGTGCTACGTTCATAAGTTATGGAATTTTTGAACTCAAAATTTCGATTACAGTCGAGTTTTTTTCTTCTAACAGTTGTTATTTATACAAAATTTTTTTTAAAATGTTTTCGCTATGCTACATTTCAGCTATTACTGTTTTAATTATGAAAAAAACAATTTGTTATTTTTTAGACAATGCCTGACAGAGAAAATAAGTACACCATAATCAAGGATTTTAAAAAGCGGGTCCTACTTGATGGCTCATATCTCCGTCATTTTTTAATTTTTTTCAATCGTTATTATTTCGAATTATTCATAAAACTACTACGTATATGTGTAAAATAATAATTATTTTATATATTTAATAGCTGCGACAAAAAAAAAAAATTATTTTCATACCTATTTTTCCGAGCGCCAAGATGGTGTAACCCCTCAATGGCTTTAGTATCACAAAACCTAATTATTTCATCTTTATACGTTTTTGTAAGACTTTGTTCCGTAGAAACACAACCATGGACAGCACTTATAGAATAATTAAGATCATAACACGTAGAACGAATGCTTTTTTTCTCGCTATAGTTATACCTAATACAATCTGAATACCTTGAAAATACAACGGGGCAATTAAGCTTCAACACATACATTTCTAACATTTTTTAATAACATTAGGTCTTACGTATCCTGCTGTCCTAATTAGGATATATTATTTACGTATTTAAAAATACAACTCCCGAGCTGAATTCAACACTTCTCTTCTCATATTGAAATTCATTAAAAAATAGAGTAAGCCTTGTGTTCTACATATTCAAAGTAAAACTTGATGAAAACTAATTAAAATACGAGTATGAATTCCTGAAATTACTGTTACTGATGATGAGTAATAGTTATTACTGAACACGATTATGGCAAAAGAGCTGTTTTCTTAGAAATGGAAAATTTTGTATGTTGACTTTCGCTTTGTAACCTACTTTATATTTGCTCTGTCGTTTTATATCACAAAGTAATAAACGATCAATAACATGATATCTATCTGTATATTTTGATATAATATCGATGAATTATTTAAATTCCGCAGTGGATGAAAATGTATAAACTATTGCTATAGTTCCTGTTGTGTTAGGTCAAATAATATAAATGTGAACTGCTTCTTCAAGACGCATGACTTACGAATGCCTTATGTCACGGCTTTCAATATCTAACAGTTGCCTTGCGTTAGAAAGAGATCCTTCGGATGTAGGGCATCTTTGAGACGTCTGAAAGCCGGACATAAGGTAGGTATGCATAGGACGTTTTATAAACAAATTTTTATAGAATTTTACAGACATTTTCAGAAAAATCTGACTACCACAGTAAATTCTTAAAATACATTTTCAGAGTAATTCACACTTTTGAATAAAAGACGAACGGATTTCGAAGAAAATTCGCGGAGATTATCAGAGAAATTGTGTAAACTGCAGAATTATTCAGCGCGATGGCGATCTTTTCCTAAAAGTGGAGCCGTTTTGAAAGAATAACATCTAAAGTTTATCAGAGAAATTAGACGGATCGTAGCAATTTTCAGAAATAAACAGGAAAAAAACTTATCTACAAAACTCTGTAAGTGTCTATTAAGTCGGACAAATGCAGAGAAATCGTGCAGAGTTGTTTCAGAGATTTTCTGAGAAATATTTTCGCCAGGGTAGGTGGAATTTCCAGAATATAATATTAAGATAGGTTTTTATTGGGTCCTTAAACAATTTGACAATTTTTGAATAAATTTGAGATTAGTGATGTTCGATTCTACGAGCCAGACTGCCTGCCTCTTGCTTGGCCCGTCGGTCCTTTTATATGGTTCGCCTTGGAGTGGGGAGCGTCGTTCGTGCCTGTTCGATGCGTATAGGTGTTACTAGTTTATCTTAATTTTAACTGTTAATTAACAATAAGTATAGAATTGGTTTCAGGATGAAAGTTAGGCAACTTTCCCTATAGTATATTAGCTATGTTCCCTTATTGAAACTACGATTGATTCATTAAGTTACTGCCTATCGAAGCTCATCGAACAATGACACGTGTCTTAGGTAGTTTATCTGTAAAGGCCAATTTTCAGCACATAACAGGTATATTTGGTTTTTGGTAATTGACCGGTAAATTAACGTTAAGTTCAAGAGTCATTGGGCGACTACCCCGGATCATTTGTTCATTTAATTATCTTAGTATGGCTAATAGAAGACCATCGAACTCTTTGTCCGGTGGACTACGTGGCGCGCGATAATCAAATTCAAATCGTGCCGTCCCGTCTACCTAATCTTATTCGGACCGTCTCACTCTCTCCGTTAGTTTTTTGAGATCACTTCTATCTTGGGGTTCACACAAGCCAGTTCTAAAAATGGTAGTCTGCAGTGTTATTCAATGAATTGATTAAAGTGCTCTTCCATAAGACTCATAATTCTGCCGTCACACCACCTATCCAGCAATCCCTAAATTTTCTCAGTATTTTGGAGTCCAATTCTCGTGTTCATCAGAACTTTAGCGACAACGAATTTACTGCCCAGTTAAGGGGGGGGTAAGGTATTAAATTTTTTTTTTTTTAATGAATGCACAATATCTCAAGAATATTGTGTCAAAATTTCAAGTCGATCGGAGCAAAATTAACGGAGTTATGAGTATTTGAGCATCCGTTGCTCAATTTGAGAATTTTTTTTCATGTTTGAAGACCGTGTTCACCATAACTCAAAATCTACTAGACCGATCGTTTTGAAATTTTGCACAGTACTTCTTCACATAATTCACCAGGTATTGTCGAGAGCTTTTTTTTTTTTTTAATAATTGTTGATTTTACAACAACAAATTAGCCGATTTTTCTAGCGAAAATGGGTTTTTTGGCTTCCGAGTGCTACGAAAAATTGAAAAATCGAAAAAAAAAATCCTCTCGTCATTACCTCGAGAAACATCTCCTTTAAACAATGCATTCTGGTTTTTTCGTTTCTGATGATTCTATTGCAAGTTATGATGAACACCGCAAAACCATTTTTTTTCGAGGCGCCTCCGGAGGTTCACTGTCACTCGCTCAATTTTCAATATTTTGCAATGAAAATTTAGGGACATATTGTTCAAAAGTTGCATTATTATATGGAAATTGACTGAATGAACTAACATCATCTGTATCGCCAAAAAAAATCTTAAAAACATGCCTTTTTTCACTAAATTAATCTTCCCCCCCCCCCCCCCCCCCCCTTAACAAGTCTCATGTGAACGCTCCTGGTAGTTCATACTTGATTCACCCAGGACGTCACGAAAGAAATGAGGAATCGTTAAGGTAGTTGTTCGGGAAATCGTATTTAACAAGAAAAATCTGCAAATTAAACCACAGCTCAATAAATGTGGCATCTACGTGTGAGTGAAAACTAGAAACAAATGACCGTCCCAAACGTGAGATATTTGCCATTAAAAATGATCCTTTTCTGTACATGCAGCATAGGAGCGTAAAGGAAAACCGTCGGAAATTAACAAATTTTACTATTATTGTATTGAAGGGATATTACCATCTTCTTGAAAAACTGACATCAATTAGAATGATATATTTACTATTATGCTGAAAAATTCGGAAATTATTTACCGCATAGTTTTTCAGATATTGATAATAATGAGTCATCGAGTCGGATAAAGTTATGAGTGAAAGCGAGGTAGGCGATAGTGAGTGAGAGAGCAAACAATAGCGAGCGAGTGAGTAAGCAATAGCACAAACTATATCTGGGCGAACAACTACCTTAATGGGTGTCATGTGTTCCGTACTGAATGGGTGTCATATGTCGCTTGAACATGCGCTCATGGGAACCCGCCTGTCGTTCGGGTAAGGCTAGCGTCCCATGGTCCGGAATATATCCGGACGGAACGCTTGGTAGCCATTGGCTAACGATTTTCTGTTGGATCCGTCATTGATGATTGGCTACCGAGCGTTCCGTCCGGATATATTCCGGACCATGAGACGCCAGCCTAAATGACAATTCGGGTATTCGCCGAATCGGGTATTTGGCGGTTTTGGTAAATTACAATTCGGCTAAACCGCGTTCGGGTAAATGGCGATTCGGATGAACGGTGTTTCGGGTAAATGAGTCGTCCCGAAACTCCGGCCCAGAATGGATGCGTTCATGAACACCTCCGTGCCCCTAAGTTTTAATCTGCGTAGTTCGGCTACATCCTATTATAGGAGATAAGCCATTTAAAAGGATTAATCTGCGTAGCAACGTAGAAAATCAAGTCACTTCTTGCCGAGATACAGTTCACTAAAGTCCTGTTTTTAGCATCCGTAAAACTTGTTCCTTTTCTACCAGAAGATTTGAAAAAGCTTTAATATTACCTTTCCACGTCTGTTAGTGAGTGCTTGTCCGGTGGATTAAGGTAAGATTCTGACTTTTCGATTGATTTCAGATTTAATAAAATAATTAACGTGGGCTCCTTATTGCGTAGTTGGGTCAGGCCTAGCAGGGGGTGACGCCTTTAGAATATCATCGAATTGTCGACCTTTGGTTTTGTTTAAACATTGATTGTTGATTATATTTCTGATTATTGTGTCCCCTCATACACAGGGTGTCCCAGAATTCGTGACGAGGAATTAACAGAGTAAATCTTTATCAAAAATGGGATCGAAATTTCTTCAGCCGTTTTTTCCGGAAAGGCTTAGAATTCTACCCATGTGTGCATGTACCATCGGCCCAGCCATCGCCCGTGTCTGGCCCAAATCTCGTCAAGCGTTGGCATAGGCAATACAACCAAGCATGGGTCACAGTTGAAATGATAACATAAGGCCGATGATGGGGCGTTGGTTCTGCCAATCCCCGGCCCGGATTTGTTTGGTTGTACATCCATTATTGTCCCAATACTTAGGAAGCGCACGGGCCAATGTACAATTTATACAAAATCCCAAACGTTCACCAGCGAACGGGCGATGCACGGCAAAACAAGTGGCACAACTGTTAGCCAGTTGATTTGCCAATATTCGCCCCAGGTCGGGAGAAATAGGCATACCAGCGTTTGATTTTAACGACTGGGACATTCATGGTCCAATTGATTAGGCAACACCTGACCCATACGTGAAAGGATCGAATCATAATAAAAAGATGTGGCATGTGGATTTAAACATTTTTATTATCAAATGTTGATATTATAATATTTTATTTCACCTTTATATTTTTTGGTGATTATATTTTACTTCCGCGTTTATCACAAATACTGACTTACTGTTTATTAAAAATAATGACTTGAATCAGTTTGAAAATAAAACTAGAAACATACAAAACGATAAGATACATGTGTACCAGTCACACTCAACTCTATACGAACTACTGAAGTACCTTTGATAACCTTTAAAGTTTTTATATTAATTAATAATCTCATGTTACGTAAGCTTAAAACACTATTTATATACGCATATGTGAGCATACAACAAAAGCTAATCAAGTTCAACTTGGAAAATTTACTTTTCACTAAACACCACGAAGTTTGACTTTACTTCCGTTTCTTTGGCTGTACTTCCTGATTTATCACAAATATATTAAAACAATTATATCATAAAATCGTAATTTGCAATCATCTCAAAATAAAACTAAAAACATAAAACAGTATAAATTTATGAATAAAGGAACAAAAACTAATAAAGCTCAACCCGGGAAATTGACTTTTTACTTATTCATTAAAACACCACGTTTCGCTTCTTTGGTGATCATGTAGTACTTTCTGGTTTATCACTAACATAAAACAATAGCTCTAATCTATTTAAAAAAATGACTAAAAAAACTTAAATTCTTTTTTCTTTAATGGTGGTATATATACCCGTTACACTGATTCTTCACTTCTCCGGTAACTCGCTAACGGAAACCATCAAAACAATCATGTTATCATTTTACGTTAGCGGAAATAGCGGAACGAGGTAGCAGAAAATTAAAGAATCACGTTCTAGAGATAAAAGAATTCAAAGTCTACACAGAGATAAACAGTTCGAAGTCTACAATTATTCAGCTACAGTCTTCGCAGCTTTTGTATCCCTCACAGCTTTAGCTGCTTTCGGAGCCTTAGCTGCCTTCGCAGCCTTAGTTGCCTTCGCAGCCTTAGCTGCCTCCGCAGCTTTAGCTGCCTCCGCAACCTTAGCTGCCTCCGCAGCCTTAGCTGCCTCCGCAGCCTTAGCTGCCTTCACAGCCTTAGCTTCCTTCGCAGCAGTAGCCGCCTCTGCAACCTTGGCCGTTTCCGCAGCTGCCCTCTTAGCCCTTTCAGCTACAGCCTTCACATCTCTTTCAGCTTTACCGCCCTCACGATCCCCTGCTCGAGCCAACCATGTGCTAGTGTAGCTTCGAATTTGTTTTGGATTAACTTTTGTGGCATATTTGCTTATCAGGATTTCTGAAAGTGTAAGAAAATTTTTTTTTAATCACTACAGCGAGGAACTTCTTCATGTATTACAAGCATAGTCATAACAACGTCCACTTGGTGCTGACAGCTTCAATCTATATCTACCTAGTTTATGATCACAGGTACGTGTTGTATTATATTGCAGGATGAGCTTACCCTCCATGCAAGAATAAGTCGCTGTAGCACTGAAGTTTAGTTTCGCTCTCCCTTTTTGGACTCTCCCCGACCCGCTGTGAAGTAGTTGGATACTTTTCTTTATTATTTCAGGCAGAATATTAGCGATATCTTCTTGCGGCGTGCTCCCACAAGAGAATAGTGACATATACGTTTTCTGAGAAAGAGAACCAAAGATTTGATCAAGTTTTGATTTCACTCAAATAGAGTTTCTAATATTCGAAGAAAAAAATCAAAGGCATAAATCAATACAAAAATCTGAGAAGAACTAGTTGAGTCTGGAAAAACTTAGGTATCTAAAATCTGACTTATATAAATACCATAGTTGTTTTCATGTCAGGATCCTGCAGCTTTCCCTCAAGAGTTTCGAAATCGTCTAGATGTTCCAATGGAAAGTCCATACCGAGCCCATTTTCTAGCAGTGCCTGCTCGTCTAGTGCTTGGCCATTTCTAGCGACAGCATTAGCTTTTACAACTCTATATATTTTCGAAATATTATATAGAATACTACGCTTGGCGGAATGTATCTTCTTTTCAACCCTCTTCTCTACATCTTGCAAATCTTTCAGCGAGGCAACAACCGGAGCACTTCTACTGCGCTCTTTTGATGAAGATGTTTTTTTGAGTCGGAGAACGAATTTTTTTGTTTGCCGTAGAGGTTTCAGCCCTCGCTGGTGATTTTGTGCGTCCTGTTTTATTAGGTTTCTTCACTGTGCCCGTACGTTTGTCGTTGCGGATCACATTCACTACTACATCCTCCGGAGATGTTCCGCTTCCAGGAGTAGCTGTGTCATTGTCAGAGTTGCTTCCAGAATCTGAGGCAGAAGTACACATACGTTGATGAAAATATAGTCATATACATGAAAAATATTCTCAATACTTTTCAGAATGTCACGTTTATACCTATGAGAGATTGGTTATCATCGTTAGCGTCGGTTTCTGATTTATCCTGGTCTGATGAATCTAAAAGAATAAAATCAATTAAAATCTAAATGTCAAGATAGAAGAATTGTTAATTGTATCTCAACAAGTTTAATATCATGCTTATCAATTATCAATTATCATATTCATATTACTTTCACTGCTTGTGGACAGAGAAGAAACAATTTCCTCATCGCTCTGATGTAAAACTGATCGTTGATCTGGTTGGCAGACTGTATCAGACTTTTGATTACTGGGTCCTTTGAAAATATTGAAAATGTACGTTTCGAAGCATGAGCCTGAAAATGTCTATATAATAATTTCCTCAAATATTACCGTCGTCAGCAGAGGTTGTTGTTTCATGGTCAGTTTTTTTAGCTACTGCCAGAATATTTGAAACTTCATTTTCCGGATATATTTGAGGATTTTCTGCATCGTTGAGATTATCTTCAACATCCCCATTAATACTTTTAATTTCAGTCGTTTTGTACGATTGTTTCAGATATTCCCAACCAATTTCGTAAGAAGCTACAGAAAAATAATAAATATTTTTGGTAACTTTTGAGGAGGGACTCCGCAGGTTCTATCGTCCTATAAATGACACAAAAAGTCCAATCAAAAAATCCTTACAGTAATTTTTAGATTATGGTAGTATGTGTCTTGAAAAAAAATATGAACATCCTGCGATGAAAGTGTATGCGCAGGGGACCTTTTGTAGCGAAGTGTCTGCGGAGAGACTGCGAAAGGATCCCTGCGATGAAAGTATATGCACAGGATACCTTCCGCAGTCTCTTCGCAGACGCTTCGCTACAAAAGGTCCCCTGCGCATACACTTTCATCGCAGGATGTTCACATTTTTTTTCAAGACATGTACTACCATAATCTAAAAATTGCTGTAAGGATTTTTTGATTGGACTTTTTGTGTCATTTATAGGACAAAAAAACCGACTTTTTGAGAGAACCTGCGGAGTCCCCCCTTAACAGCAGCAGAAATAATGCTATGGCTATTTTTCTGAATAGTACAAATATTCATATAATTATTTGGACTAATTGCACCAACGGATGGAAAATTATGGATGGTACAAATAAAGTTTAGATTTAATTTGAGTGAGAATAAATGATAAGAGTGGCGGGTCAAGAATGAGTAACGGGTATTTCGTTCAACATTTCTACATGTAAATCGGCATTCTCATCAAAGAATTGTATTTATTTCGATTGAGCTGAAAGGTATTAACTACAGGAAGATTTCTGTTTTGCATTTATGTAGTATTCGAATTCTATTACAAACAAAACGGACGCTAGAAGCGATTGACTATTTAAAAGTTGAAACCTTGAAGCCATTCATACTACATCTCCAACTAGCAAGTACACTTATGCTTCGCTCAGTTTGTTTTATCAATCTCATTTATTGGAGGGATAGATAACTTTCAGTTTTCTACAAGGACAATGAAACTGTTACAACATCAAAGAAAAAGGTAGTCGGATTCATTTCCTTGGCTCGCCACTATCAATGATTTCTACACGAAACATTCAATTTGTCAAGCAATAAATTCCAACGTAATCACTTTTAAACATATCCTTGCTGTATAAACAGTTACTTTCTGTGCATGCGACATAAATATTTATTGTTTGACTACCACAAGATGAATTCCTCGTACGACAAGCCATACCAATGATCCTATAAACATTTGTGCGACCAGTTAAACGAATAGCAATAGCGTTAGGGTAAAGTCACTCTTTGAAAGACTTACATGCTTCTTTGATGATTCGAATCTCGAATTCTGAAAAATTCTCGTTTGGGGGAAAACGATCTTCAACCCACTTTGGCATATGTATATAGTCTTCTTCTTGAGGATACTTGCAAATCCATCTTGCACTCGTTGCAGAATAAAACACCCATGATCTGACAACCATATCAACCATTTGTTGGTTGTCTCGAATTTCCCCGCAAAATTCTACCACTACATGGGTTGTATTTTCTTTCAAAGCCATATTGGTGTGTTTGAAAACAGAATATTTTCGGTACCTACAATCGAACGAACGAAACAATCATTTTTAGTCTGTCAATGAGAGTCAGATTATGTCAGTAAGGTTATGTTTCGAGCATGACTAAAATAAGGCTAGCGAATTCATTCATTTTTATACATTTAGTTTCTATGCATTAGTGAGAAGTCGAATAGTTTATTGTAATTATGGTGCAATACATACGTTAATTTGGATATTAGCTGGTATGGGAAGATCAGCACGGAAATCACGATACTCGATCAAGGGACGCCGGCGTGCGCGAGACTAGCGAGTGGACGAAGGTTATGTTCTAAACATGCGTGGAAAAGCAAGGCTCACTGAATATTTCTACGCATTTATTTTTCATGCGTTGGTAAGAAATCAAATAGTAAATTGTAATTATAATGCAATACATACGTTAATTTTGGTTTGGGCTTGAATGTGAAGACGACCAGCATCGAACAGGCGTGCGGGATACCGCGTGGCAGCGTGGATAAGACCGCTTATTGTTGCGCAGAAGAAGCCTCGTTTGAATGCGCAGTGTGACAATTCGAACGCAATTTGAAACCGCCAGAAAAACTGATGAAACTTTTTACGTTTGGTAACAAGGTAAGTGTAGACTACGTATTATTAAAAAATGTATTATTAAACGCATTATTAAAAAATTTTTTACGGGGTCGTGGTTTCCTTTTCTACACGACATGCAATATATACGTCACGATTTACGAAATATTTCAAGAAATTCGAAACGTTTAATGTAATAAAGTTAAACAATACGTCCTCTGTTCGACAGATAATTTAAAACATTTTTTTTCAATTTCAGATGCCAGGAATCGCACTGTTGCTGCTGAAGAATTTCCAATTTTATAAATTCCCACGTCTTGCGAAGCACAGGGATAATCAAATGCACTGCCAGTAATTTCAATCAAATGCCCCTCTACTGATAAATCCGTACCACTTTGTATATATCGCCTCAATGCAAAAATTTGCTGTATTTCAACAATACTCCCGTTTTGTAGCTGAACGATGTTATTGGGATGTGAAATATTGATTCGCATACCCTTGAGATGAATTTCTTTATATGTGGCCTCGTACTCACATTCATCGTGGTTCATCAGTCGTTGACACTTGGCGATTAAAGCATGTGGTTGCACCAGACCCTCAGATGACATTTCCATCTCTGATAGGCGTCGACAAATTTGAGATAAGGGTAGCCTTGGAGTTCTGATCAATTTCTTCAACATTGCCAAAGTGTTTTCAAATGGAAATGTGGAAAAATCACTTAAAGGCATTCCAAGGTGCCTCACATCATCAGCAATGTGCAAAAGATTATGAAAATTCATAACCTGAGATTCTGTGCCATAAAATGTTGGTAATAACACAAAGAATTTTTTCAAATACTCTGCTGCAGTATCAACCTGCGATACTGCTGTTTCTCGGCTACATAATATGCGACACGCAGTAAACAAGAGCATAAAATGCTTGTATTTATCCAGCGGCAGTACCTGTCCCAACAATAGAGCACCGCAGTATAGAATACAGAATCTATATTGCGTCGCCTTCCAGTTTACCAAATCATCCAAATCAAGTTTCTTTCGCTGAAATTCACTAGGAATGTCTTTCTGTAAGGATATCAATAATTGTCGTAATATCTCCAGCTTCTGGTTTTCTATCTTTGACAATCTATTTCCAGAACTCCATTTCTGAAGTAAAGCCTTCATGATACCTACACACAGTAGATGCATATAATCAATAATAACTGATTTCACAATATCAAAGTCTGGAATTTCGAGTAACGGAGAAGGATCACCATCCAGGTGGTGCTGTGGATCATCTCTATTTTTGAAGGATTCAGCGGTACGTAGTTCACAATTCGGATTGGCAAATACTCTCCGATGATTAATGGTTTTACCGCGTACAACACAACGCTCACAAGAACTAAAAGCTACGTGTTATTTAACACATTTTAAAAAAGCCCGTGCTGGAGTGTCACAGACAAAAGCTATCACTTCGAATGAATACTTTTTCCCTTGTATATTCACGCCACTTGTAGTTAGTTTTGCAGCTTCTGATACAAAATCTTTGAGAAAAACTTGTGGACTAATTGGTTTTCCTGGTCCTGAAAATATTCCAACAACAAATGGCTTATTGATATATTTTTCATTATAAACTTGCATTAGTATGGGCCAAAATTGTTGCTTGGAGTTTCGGTACAACGGTAAACCATCAACATTTACTATAACTTTAATTTTTTCTTCCTTGTAAATTGCTGGGGAAATTCGTTTTGCCAATTCTTTTTCTATCCCAAAATATGCGTAGTATCCGGTGCCTCCGTTTTTTACATCCATATTCTCTATTAATCCTTCGGGTGTTCGTGTGGTTTGTAGGAGGGTGGTTGCTGTAGCTGGAAGCTTGTGACCCAATGACCTTAAATCTTGCAATAACTCTGTTATGACATTGTTGTTTAGGGTACTGATATTTCGAACAGCCCATAACCGTAAAGTTTCTCGTAGATTCTGCGAATCACTCACATTCTCAGGATCACTCTCGCTAATCGGCGAATTGGATGAGCCAACGTCTGAGCTACAGCTAGAAGAGGAACTTCTTCTGGAGGAATCTGGAACTTCTTCATCTGCAGTGTTCACTGTATTACTCATGGAATCATCGAAATTAGGTAATACATTTTCATTCGACTCCGAAAATGATGGTGGATTATTGTCTTGTTTAGGCGAACTGGCATCCGCAGGAGAGCTACCATTTGATAAGCCTGCAGACATCTCGCTTCGACTGCTATCGTCACTGATAATTGAAGCAACATCGTTAAAATCTGCACTATCGGAAGAAGAACTTGCACGTTTATTTCTCAGCTGCCGGTGTTTCTGAACGCGCTCGTAAGCGGAATTCATTGGCCGCTTTGGCATGCTGTTGCTACGGATATCGCGAACAGAAACTGGGATACAGATTAGGTTAGGTTGCACACTCTGCGAGCTGACCCTCCCGCACGTCCCGTAGCCGCGTCACGCAAGCTTACCTAGAACATATCCTAACCTTGTATCCCTGATAGGCCAGTAAAAATAGACGTATTTTTTGGTCAACTTTGCACTAAATTACAGTTGTTATTTTATTTTTTTATAAGGTTTAGTATCACTTACTGAGTATAAAATCACGAAATGCTGACAGATTCCGGTGGAGCTTCACGCGCCATCTTGAAAAAACGTTTTTGGCCGATATCTCGGAAACTATGCAATTTAGGGCAAAAGTCATAGAAACCATTATTGTAGAAAATAAAATTTTGAATCTTTTGTTTTTCATAAACTTTTTTGTAGAACTTACCGTTCGCGATTTATGGCTTATTTAATGAACAGGTTTTTCTATTTCAGCCGATAACCCTTCTAATATTGGATTAATCAATAAAATGCTTCTATCCATTTTTAAAGATCAATCAATTCCGCACAGCGTTTATTTGAATTTTTTTTTTCTAATGTTAATACCTTTCGAGTTATACGACGTTTAATGTTGGACTACCGGGTACAAGGTCTAAAATGACGAGTACAATTGTGAAGATTCAAGGAATTAATGTAATATCCTTAATGTTGATATACTTAACAATCAGAAATGTATCTCCTTACCTGAAATGGGAACGATTTTTTATTTCTTGAACTTTATTATATTTCATACAAATCAAAAATATTTAGTACTTCGGATTGCTCGTGGATTAACAAGTAATAATTAATTATGAAAAAGTAATTATTCAAATGAAAGAATAGGAAACGGGAATATTTGTTAAAAAGAGATTAAAAATTTATTTTCATCACTGAGTTCCACGCAGTTACAGTAATTATTACTGAGACAAACGCAAATAACACTGCCAGAGACAAAAGAAACGGACAAAAGAAAAAAAAAAAAAAAAAAAAAAAAACAACGGTTACCTCAGAAACCATTGGGCTGGCGCGGCACGGCGTCACCCGCCAAGCGCCGGAATTTTTACATTAAACGTCCTATAGCTCGAAAAGTATGAACATTTGAAAAAAAAGTTCCGAATAAAAGTTGTTGGGAACTGATTGATCTTCAAAAATGGAGTGAGGCATTTTATTGATTAATCCAATATTCGAAGAGTTATCGGCCGAAATAGAAAAACCTGTTCATTAAATGAGCCATAAATCGTGAACGATGAATTCTACAAAAAAGTTTATGAGAAACAAAAGATTCAAAATTTTATTTTCTACAATAATGGTTTCCATGACTTTTGCCCTAAATTGCATAGTTTCCGAGATATCGGCCAAAAACGTTTTTTTAAGATGGCGCGTGAAGCTCCACCGGAATCTGTCAGCATTTTGTGATTTTATACTCAGTAACTGATACTAAACCTTATAAAAAAATAAAATAACAACTGTAATTTAGTGCAAAGTTAAATTCTATTTTTACTGGCCTATGACCCAAATCGTTTAGATTAATTGACAATTTTTTTTAATAATGGTAAAAAATAAATTCGAAATTCCGGGACGTATTGAAATTTATAAAATATAAAACCGCGAGGATGGGAGTTAAACGCACATGAGTGATCTGTACGTGATAATGGGCTTGGATACGCAAAGCTCCTTCCTGCAGGTGGCGCTAGCGAGCCAAGTAATAAGAATGGCGCGGATTACCAATACATGTCTGTTATTAGTGGAAGGACTGTGCGTATTCAACCGGCCATATTGTACACGCCATGTTGGTTACCTGGCTCGCTGGCGCCAAAGTTCAACAGTTTTACCGGTAGCCAACCCCATTCCCAAGCTTGGACAAATCCACTATTATCAGCGGCTAGTCGTTAGAAGTTCTCTCTTATGTACAATGTAATATTTAATAATCACACATACAGAAAAATAGAGTTTGAATTGCAATACTTTGACTGTCAAATTTGATTTTTTTACCTACCTCATCTTTTAAATGCATATCTATTATTACTGTTCTGACGATGAGCGAATATATTATACCTACGAGGGGCAAAAGATCTCGTTGGCGTGTACAATGGGCCACAGATTGGGGGAGCTATGGTTGGAGCTCTTCGCCCGAGCGTTGGCGTATACAATTAAGCCTCAAATGTGACGAGTTTTGGTCACGTATCAGACCCACTCGTCGGCGTGTACTATTAGGCCAAAGATCGGGCGAGCTATGGTCGGAGCTCCTAGCCAGACTACATGCCCGAAAGAGCGATAAGTCAAATAAAGAAAAAGGAAGAAGAAGGAGCTCCTAGCCCAAGCGTTACCGTATACGATTAAGCCTCAAATGTGACGAGCATTGGGCCACGTATTAGATCCGCTCGTCGGCGTGTACTATTGGGCCAATGATCGGGCGAGCTATGGTCGGAGCTCCTAGCCCAAGCATTAGCGTACACGATTAAGCCTCAAATGTGACGAGCTTTGGGCCACGTATCACACCCACTCGTTGGCGTGTACTATTGGGTCAATGATTGGGTGAGCTTTGATCAGAGCTCCTAGTACAACTGTTGGCGTATACGATTAAACCTAAAATAGGACGAGAGTTGGGCCAGGTGTCAGACCCATTCGTCGGCGTATACTATTGGGCCAAGGATTGAGCCAGCTATGATTGGAGCTCGTAGCACAACCGTTGGTGTATACGATTAAGGCAAGCATGGGACGAACTTTAGGCCAAGCGTTACGTCCAACCATTGGCATGTATGATTGGGCTATATGTAGTCCAAGTGATGGCCCTAACGTGGTAACCGAGCGTGGAATAATTGTTGTTAAATAGCACTGGGCCAAGCTTGGATCAATCCTTGGCCTGAGTGTTAGAGCCAATTGATGTTAAGTACGATTGAGACGATGCTGGGAATAGCTAGGGCCGATGGTATTTTAATGACGCTTGTCCAATAAGCTTGTGCCAGCGAAGGCCCAAGATTGTTTCCTTTGCCACCATTGGGGACGCACACATGGGTAGTTATATGAATTTCAAATCCAGCTAATGACGCGCGGCTTATGAACGGCTGTTCGTCGATGTGATTACCGCTCGGTTGTATGCGCGTCTCCCAGCCTATTATCGCCGCGAAAAAAAGTGCACACAACCAAGCAGCGAGCACACCGACAAGCGCCCGTCCTTAAATCGCACCTTGTTGACTGAAATTAAAACAATTATAATCAGAAATCTAAGCATTTCAGGAAAAAAACGGCTCAGGAAATTTCGGTCCCGTTTTTCATCAAGATTTACCCTGTGAATTCCTCGTCACGAATTCTGGGACACCCTGTATAATTTTGTTCAGTTAATCGTTTTTTCGAGAAAACGATGTGAATTATTTATCGTACCGATCTGTAATGATCTGAAAACCCTTTGTGAATTTTCAGCTGGTTCAAATCATATCGTTTCAAATTATTACTTGTAATAGATTCTATTATCCCTTTGTTCGTTCGTTATTGCGTAGTTGCATGGCGTGATCAGTGTAAGTTGCATTCGGGAATGTTCGTGTGTGATCGTCTGAATTCGTCTCTGACGCTTTGCACTTTCGAGAAAATGTTTTGTAGTACCGTCCCTCCTAACTGGTTTGCTTAAGCCCCCATAGGCCAAGCAATAGAGATTTCTCCGTGAGAAAAATATTAGCAAGAAATCGGTTTTTATTTTTGTTTTTGCTTATAAAATCCAAACTAATGGAGCAATCTTGATGCTTCCTGAAGATGAATTGTAGAAAATCAAAATGCTAACAAAATGAGCTATGAAACGACTCGATCAGGTCATTAGTGACGGAAAAAAATGTGAAAACCCGGAAAAATCAGCCATTTTTCTAAAATTCATGACTCCGCTATTTTTCAAGTTATACGCAGGCTCTCCGCGAAAGAGTAGTGATTCATATTTACTTTGTGTGTGCATAAAACAGGCACTGTCAAATCATTAGTTTTTGCAAAATTGCAATTTGAATTTTTTTATGCACTATCTTGCAGCGTTCCTGGATGCGTCGGAGATCGTCCGATTTCAATTTTCCAAAAAGATTCCGAAAGTAGAAGCATAGTACTACAAAACGTATATTCTCGTTTTGCGCGAAAATGCTGCGAAATAGGTAAGAAGTTATTCTCATCAAATTATATCTCAGAAATACGTGCTAACATGACCGGAAACAGCCAAGCGCGTGCAAGCGTTCGAGTGGTGAGGGTACAACGCCAGACGTGGAAAGGCGAATGCAGAATAGTAATGTGAAGATTCACAGCGCCTATTTCGTGCACACGCAAAGTACATAGGGCCTGCGCTTACAGTTTAAAAATGGTGGAGTTATGAATTTTTGAAAAAACGCTGATTTATCTGGATTTTCTCTGTTACTAATGACTCGATCGAGTCGTTCCATAGCTCATTTTGTTCGCGTTTTGATTCTCTACAATTCATCTTCAAAATGCATCAAGATTGCTTCATTAGTTTGGATTTTATGAGCAAAAAACGAAAAAAAAAACGATTTTTTGCTTTTAAATGTTTCTAACAAAATTTGCAATGATAATTGCGAGTCGAAAACATAACAGAATATAACTACGGACTTCCGTGTCGTCCGTGTGATGGCACAATCGGTATCCTGTTAATATTTTTGTCACAGCAATAATTGAGGAATTGAGGTACCCTAATCGAAACAATTTATTTAATCGTTTCCATTTGAGGTCATAGTAACAAAGTTCATCGTAAACGGGCTATCAGTGCCGCATGAATGCAACATATTGCGCGAGAGAGATAGATGTCGCTCGAATTTCTGACCGAACGGAAGTGAGCAACAGTAGAAGTAGCACTAATTTTTTCTTCCATTTAAATAAGCAAATACAAAGTGTTAATGTGGAAGTATTTAGTTTTATCTTCGTTCCCATCGATCATGTCAAAATTATTTGTTAGCACGTCATAGCCACACTAAACATTTCTTTGGAAAAAATGGCTCGTAGGTGTGTGCAAGTCCCAAGATTCACCATCCGTATTGCCTGCCTTATATTCTATTCATTCTATATCATCCTATGTTCTACTTTTTCTCCTGTGACCCACCTACCTACTAGTCAATCAGCGGTTCCTGATTATTTTCTGCTGTTGATTTACCCTGTGTTCGTCCCAATCTATGTCATCGGTTTTAATTGTTATAATTTGTTTCCGTTTGTTTTGTTTATTGTCAATTTTTGTTAGATTGTTTTGATTATTGTTGTTAATCTGACAGAAATAAAATATCTGGCTTCTTTGTGATTAAAAATCCATAAACCATAAAAAAAAAATAAAAAACAATTATCCCAGCAAAGACAGTTATGTAACAGCTATGCAACAGCTATATAACCGAATGTAACGTGTAATATTACCTGTTCGTTACATGTAACGGTCAGGTAAGTTGTTATTTCCTACTTAAGCTTGTAACCATTATATAACAGTTACGTCCGTTGATTATACGTACGTTATGTATTTGTTATTGTTATGTAGGTTGGGTTCAATAATTGATTGCGAAGGCACTACTATACTTAATTACTGGTTTATTACAAATAGAGACACAGACAATACAGATCAATCACAACGTACAAGGCAAACGTATCCGCAACGACTGACTTGTGAGCTCTGCTACGTATCTAGCTGACTATGGCTAATCCTAATCCCGTCGCTCAGTGTTCCCGCGCTTATTTGAACGTGCATATATATAACACTCTTCCCTTGGCAATAGAATTCATTTACCTGTACAGTTTGTTTGATATACATACATATGTTTATTATTCAATAGTACTTGTCGTGCGTAATTATTTCTTACTTCTTATAATATAGTTTTTACTCAGGAAGCTTGGCGGTTTGGAAGATCTACCGCTTCTCGTACGCACCTGATTATCTTGTACATTTAGGTTTTCGTTATTATCTGGTATATTTACATTTTGGTTCAATTCATTTGCATCGTTTTGATAGTTCCTATCGACGTTGTTTTGGATATTCTCAACATTTTCGTCTACACGTTGCTCGTTATTGACATTTTGATTTATATGGACGTTGTCATTGTTAGCAGGAACATTATCATTTACAGGGGCATTATCATCGAAATTATCATTTACAGGGGCATTATTATTAAGTAAGGCACCTTGTTCTGGGGGAGTATAGAAGTCAAAATCATTAAAATTCATAACTTTGTCTCCTGTTTTCCTAATTTGGCTAATGTGTCTTTTACAAATTTTACCGCTTTCCAGTTTAATACTATAATGGATATCTCCAATCCTTTTATCTATAATACCGAGTAACCATTTAATTTTACCTAAATAATTCCTAACAGCCACTTTTTCCCCTTCCGAAAAAGAAAATTCAGAAACGTATGGTGATTTTGGATCAAAGTTGGATTTTTCCTTTAACAAGTCGAGTTTACATCTTATTTTCCTATTAAACATTAACTCTGAGGGAGAAGTGCCTGTTGTGGAATGCATTAAAATTCTATAGCGAAACAACATATTTTGCATCTCATTCTCAAAATCCTTTGTGTTTTGTATTTTAGCTAACGCATTTTTTATTGTTTGAACGTACCTTTCTGCCTGTCCATTCGTAGCTGGATGGTATGGGGCAGATTTTTTGTGTTTTATCCCGTTAGCTTTCAAGTATTTATCAAACAACTCTGAAGTAAAAGCTGTACCATTGTCGCTAACCAAAATTTTTGGTAAACCGAATCTAGCGAAAATTTCTGAAAGGCAGTTTATAACGGTGACTGACGTCATACCTTTCGTCACGTAAACTTCGGGCCATTTAGTGTGGCTGTCAACCAAAATAAAGAAGATACGGTTTAGGAAGGGCCCCGCGAAGTCTACATGGACTCTCTCGAAGGGCGTTGTTGCTGGTTCCCATGTGTGTTTTTCTTTAATATGTACATTGTTCCTATATAGTTGGCATTCCTTACAGTTGGAGACTAAATTTTCTATGTCTTTGTCTATATTGGGCCACCAGCAATACGCTCTTGCGAGTGACTTCATTTTAACCATACCGAAATGTCCGTCGTGTAATGCTGCGAGTATATTACTTCGCAATGATTTAGGTATTACTATCTTATGTGTACGAACTAAAACATCATTTTCGACGGCAAATTCACGAGGGTGTATGTTCCACAAGCTTGCAGCAGTTACTGGTTTTTTTGACTTTAAGGCCACTATTAGGTCGCGAATTTGTGCATCTTGTTTATTTTCGCGTACGATATCTTTGTGTGTGACCGGTAGTGTTCCGATTGAATCTATGTAGAAGGTATCGACAACATCACGGTGTTTTTGAAACTCTGGTAATGGGAGTCGTGATAGGCAGTCGGCGTTGCAATTATGCTCTGATTTGCAATATTTAATATTAAAATTAAATCCTTGCAAAAAGATCGCATAGTGTTGCATGCGCATTGCGCTGTATATCGGCAAACTCTTATTTTCATCGAATATTTGTACTAGCGGTTTGCAATCACAATAAAGTGTAAACTTTGCACCGTATAAATATTGATAAAGTCGTTTGACCGCGAAAACAATAGCCAGTGCTTCTTTGTCGATTTGTGAATACCGCCTTTGAACCGCGTTTAACGTATGTGAGATGTAGATTATTGGTTTCTCCGATTCGTCTGGGTATCTGTGTGCCAAAACTGCCCCTATCCCGTACGGGGATGCATCACACGATAGCACTAAAGGTAGTTTTGGGTTGTAGTGTACCATGAAATTGTCACTAGTGAAAGCTTCTTTAGCTTTGCGAAAAGCTGTTTCACATTCTCGCGACCACACAAATTTTGTACCCTTATGTAACAAATCGTGTAGTGGTTTAATTATTGCGCTCAAATCTTTAATGAAACGGCCGTAATAATTAACTAAACCGATAAAACTGCGTACTTCATTCACGTTACGTGGGGCTGGCATGTTCTTCATCGCTTCGATTTTCTGTTGGTCTTTATGGACTCCGTATTTGTCAATAATGTGACCACAGTAACGTACTGAAAGCTTGAAGAACTCACATTTCTCGAAATTGATTTTAATGTTACGACTGTTTAAACGACATAAAACTTCATTGAGTGTATGTAAGTGTTCTTCCATTGTAGCCGAAGAAAACACTATGTCGTCCAGCAACACGGAAACGCCTTCTATGTCGGACAGTAAGTTATCCATAAACCGCTGCCATATTGCTGGCGCGGAATTTATACCGTACATCAGGCGTTTACATTTGTACAACCCGCGATGTGTGCTTAACACCAGTAGTTTCGAGCTCTCTTCGTCAACTTCCATCTGTAAATACGCTTGACGAAGATCGATTTTTGAAAAATATGTACCACCCGTTAGTTTGACTAAAAGTTCGTCGATCGTAGGGAGTGGGTGTTCCTCAATTTCTAAAAGTTTGTTGACAGTCACGCTAAAATCGCCGCATATTCTGACTTTATTGTTTTTCTTGAGAACAGGTACGATAGGTGTTGCGTATTCTGAGGAATCTATTTTCTCAAAAATTCCGTCTTTAACAAGCGAATCTAACTCCATCTCAACCAATGGCATCAGAGAGAAAGGTACCTGTCTAGCTCTTAAAAATATAGGTTTCGCATCTTTTTTTACATGTAAATGGGCTTTAAAATTACTTATCGGACTAAGCTCTTTATCTGTAATATTTTTGTATTTATTTAGTAAATTTGTAATTTCTTTTTGTACGTCATTTGGTAAAACATCTACTATTTCAATATCGCACATAATAGATTTCATTGTAGCCCGTAGCTTTGTATCAACTTTGCAAAATTCGTGTATCCACTCGCGACCGATTAGTGGTTCGCGATCGAGCGTAGTCAGATATAAATGTAAATTCTTAAACTTATGGTGCTTATAAGTAGCATCGACACATAGATAACCCAGCGCATTCATTCGCGTTTTACAAAAGGATATAAATGACAAATCGGATTTATTAATCTTTAGGCCTTTGAAATGCTTACGAGGTTGTTCAATGTTCATCACGGAGACACCCGCCGCCGTATCCCACTCAAATTTTATCGGGGTGTCGTTGACCTTCAGCTGACAGTAGAACTTTTCTCTCGAAAACTTGCTCGCCGATAGTCATAATATCTCCGATTCATCAGAGTCCATTGGATTTGTATGGGTATCCAGGGTTTTAACGTCTGTTTTGAATTTATCCTTGTTCTTCTTGAAGCATACCTTAGAGAGGTGTCCGTTTTGTTGACAAAACTCGCAGTGTAGGTTCTTGTTTTGGCATTTGCTTGCTGTGTGCTCACCACCACATCGGAAACACGTCAGTGTGCTTGAGTAGTTCCGTTTGTTGTTATGTTTGTCTTTTTTGAATTTCTTTTTCTTATCGTATTTATATGTTTTCTTTCCAGCTTGGATAGAATTGATTGAACTCGAGGTAGATGACTCACCCTGTAGCGTACTTATTTCTTTTTGAGATAATTCTATTCCTTTAGCTGTGGTTACAGCTGTTTTGAAATCCAAATCTTTAGATTCTAACAACCTTGCTTGTATGCGTGTACTTGAGAGACCACACACGAACTGATTTCTCAGCGCCTTGTCCTTGTACATTTCGAAATTGCAAAATTCACACAGGGCATTTAATGCATTTGCGAATGCCTGCACGTCTTCCCCAGGAAGTTGTTTCCGTTTATTAAATTTGAAAATTTCCGCGATCTCCAAGGAACCCGGAGCGTACAAATCCGTTAACTTGGATGTTATTTCAGCGTACGTTTTTGTATATGGGTTGTCCGCCCCCCAGTTATCACAAAGATTATCATACACCGAGCCGCTGAGGAATTGTAGTATATATGGCACCCTTTTCTCCGCTTCGATGCCGAAGATTGCGCAAGTTCCTTCGAACCGTTGTAGCCAGCGTTTGTATTGCATGGTGCTTGGGTTGAAAAACTCGATTTGAATTGTCGTAACGGGTTTATTCGACGCCATCTTGGAGGCACGACTTTTTTGGAAATGTAATCGGATCAATGTACACTTTAGCGTTTAAAAGTTCAACGTGTCGGGAAAAATTGGTGCTCGTATATTTTATTTTGAAACCGAGCTTTTTGTAACGGTGCTCGGCGAAATTTGAATAAAAGAAAACATGCATGAGCCTCGCGGTAGTTCGTTGCTTTTGTATCCCTATTTTTTATATTCTTAATCCTCGTCGCCACTGTTATGTAGGTTGGGTTCAATAATTGATTGCGAAGGCACTACTATACTTAATTACTGGTTTATTACAAATAGAGACACAGACAATACAGATCAATCACAACGTACAAGGCAAACGTATCCGCAACGACTGACTTGTGAGCTCTGCTACGTATCTAGCTGACTATGGCTAATCCTAATCCCGTCGCTCAGTGTTCCCGCGCTTATTTGAACGTGCATATATATAACAGTTATATTGATGTTGCGTACAATAACGCCGAATACATGTAACTGATCGGTAGCGTAATGGTCTATTTCTCAATAATTAAGGCCACTACTCCAATAAACCCAATTGCATGATATTCCGACTAGATCTAATGTTCTGTAAAACAATGAAGTAGTCTTTTCTGTGGATTGAGCCGCTTCGTTGATATCTGTAGTTTGCTGATTTTACTCAAAAAATCGTCGAGTCTCATTGAGAAGAAATGTTACTTCTATTGCGAGAAAGGTTTGTCGGGCGAGGCGCTGCAGCGCTCGCCGGCCCATCTCCAGTAACTTCGGTCGCGTGGGGGATTGGCGTGCGGGTTGCCGGCGTTAGCGGGTGACAATTATATGTATGGGGAATTCCACCCCAACCGGACCTACGTCTGACCCCCACCCCTTCCGATTAGAGTCATAATTTTTTACACTTTTCGAAAAAACTCTGTTTTTTCTCCAGATTTTTTGGAAACCGTCCGATTTACCTATGATCTTCGAAAATGAACACATCGATAGCCTCAATTAAAAAATCTGAAAAAGTCTGAAAAATCCTGCTTTGTTTATCAAAATTTTCAAGCCTTAACCCAGAGTGAGCAGACCTTCGCTTCTATAATGTTTACAGTTTTTTCCGAGAACAACGTTAGATAATATGATAAGCAAACGTCTGCCTACTTTGGCTGAAGGCCTGAAAATTTTGTTAACTGAAGCAGGATTTTTGAGAATTTTTTTCAGATTTTTCAATTCGGTTTCCAACAAATCTGGAAACAAAGTGTTCTTTCGAAAAGGTGGAACAACATAAAAAATTATGACCCTAATTGGAAAATGTGAGGGTCAGACGTAGGCCGGGTTGGGGTGGAATTCCTGTATGTAACAATGGTATATAAAAGTTATAATTCATTGTCACATGCACGATACCTAAATGTGATATAATATTTATGTTTTCGTTAGATAACATCTGAAATGTTCGTTTTCATGTAACCTTCATGCAACACTGGTATATAATAGTTATGATTTATTGTTACATGCGCGATACTATTACATGTTACATAACATTTATATTTTTGTAAGATAACATCTGTAATGTTATTTGTTAGACCGTGGTTATACCGGGAGATAATGTGGAAATGAAAGGCTCCAAGCGCGCGAACTTTGATTCAGTCAAATCTCATTGGCCGGCAGAATAGCGCCAGCGACTCTACCAACTTTTCAGTAATATCCCCAGCTCTGTCGTCTGCTAGATTCACACAAACATAACCTTTTTCTGCCACGGTCTGCCACCATTTGTATTTGACAACAATCGGAAACAAATAGCAGACGGACTCTAGGGATATTTGTGGAAGGTCTGAAATTGGTGTTACTCGTAATATTCGAATAAATCAGCGCCTGCGTGCTTGGAGCCTTTCATTTCCACATAATCGCGCGGTATAACCGTAACAGTTTGTGTTTGCTGGGATAGGATTCTCCTATATTATTCTGACCTCACATTACCCTCACCCTGAGCTTACCGTGATGTCTGTGAAGTTGACGCCCTATTTTTTTTCAGAGTTCCGACTTCTCTGACTGAAGTTTTAGAGTTCCTAATGAGTTTCAACTATATAGTTCTGCTGTTTGAAAGCGCAAAAAACTGTTCCAAAATTATGGGGCGCCAAGTTCACGCAGCGCCCGATTTAAAAAAAACCGAACTTTTTCCGTGAGTTCCGAGCGGTTTTTAAAGAGTTCTAGAGTCCTCGATGGTTTAAACAAAGAGTGCTGATCACTTAAGCCAAAAAAATCACATAAGACTTTTTCGATACCGAAAGTTCGGAAAAAAATTGATTTTTTTAGAGTTCCGGAAGTTCTGAAAAGAGTTCTGAGTAGTGCCGGCGGAGATCTAACGACTATCATCATGAAATTTCTTGATCCGACCAAAATTAGAAAAGTTGCGGCAAACCACCCGTGTGGAAATTGGCTCCGGTAGCGCCCGATATTCAACTAGCCCCCGGTCGGGTGATCCCAAACTCCGCCTTACTGTCTGGGCGCTAGACGGGCGATAATTAGTAGCCCAACTGTGACTAGGTTTGTCAGGGCTGGCTGTCTAGCGCCTTACTAGACAGACTATCCGTTTTCCGTCGATGAGTTTATACAAGAAAACTCGCATGGGCTCTGGCCGGGAGATCCCTAAGTTATATGTTTTCATAGAAGAAATCAGTTATATATATACCCGTGAACGACTGTTTAACCCTCCGTCGTCACACTGGGTGGATTCAACCCATCGACTTTCAAGCAAAATTGTTCTATCTTCACAAATTGACAAAATTACGATTTTTCTCCAACCTATTGTCTTTCAATTTCCAACAAAACGACTTCTATTGCATAATGTACAATATTCAGAGAATGTTCCGTAATTTTTTGATACAAATCGGACAGATAGTTTTCTCACGATCGTCATTTGAAAATGGACTGGGTGGAATCCACCCAGTGTGACGGTCCGGTTATTTTTTGGTAGTGTGACAACGGAGGGTTGAAATGGCGTACCCCGAATTCTGATTTACTCGAGTAAGTGAGGTTAGGTAAACACGTGAACCGTCAGTTGGCGGCCAGGAAACATATATAAGTGGCAAATGCCTACTGGTTGAGAATAGCTGATTAGGTATCTCGAGTTGTAGATAATGATTAATTAAGAGAACAAGAGAATTGACGCGGCTTCGTGTGCGAAAGCACAGAGCTGTGAAGAAACAAATACTAAGTGATGAATATGAGCTCAGCTTGGAAAAAAGTCCAGTAGTGCCAGGCAAGTGCAGTACGGAAATTATAATTAATATTATTATCGTTACCATTATCATTCGGTTCGATTAAAAAATAAAGATACTTTGTAGTTCAAGCTATGAATAAGCATGAAAAACAAAATTGAAATCAAATCTATTTATATTTCATTATCATATGTGTAATGTATTAAGAAACATAGCTTTTCATCATTCTAACCTCAAAATCGCAACTTCGTCGCGATTTCTCGGCTTTCGTGATGGAAAATAATAATCGTTACTTATACGTAAAGTCTTTTCGACGAACCTCGTTACAGCTCGTAAACCTCTCGTTTCGTCCGAAAAGCCTTTCCTTATACTTGTACTGAAATGTACTATTTTTAGATGACGTATATGTGCCAAATAACACACGTATGGAATTTTATCGGATGAAAATCTTATGTGTAATCTATTTTTTAGCAATACTCCATAAATGAGAAGTATGAATAAGAAGTTGATACATTTCTAATTTTTAGGGTATTTTCAAATAATGTTCTATGAATAAGAATTATTATTGAATATCTAAACCTAATTCCGTTACTCGGGGCCAACACGGGTGCTAAGCAGCTGGCCCTGGATAATGTGCAACCTTAGTCGGGTTTTCTGGACGGGGCCCGGCTAGCATGACTGTGTTTGGGCTGTACAGCTCAGCGTTACATGCCATGCCGGGCGCTAAACAGCCCGCCCGATTAGCCCCCCGTTAGTAAATTTATGAGCTGGAGAGCGCCCAGCCAGCGCCCGGCCCGAATTTCCACACGGGCACAGATTTCCAAAATTTTTGTCTCTTTTTTTTTCGGTTTCGTTGGAAGTTTCAAGAGTTCTGGCATAAGTTCTGCGTAGCGTCACTGGAGACCTAACGACTATCGTTATCAAATTTCTTTTTTTTTCGTTTATTTTTTCTTCTTGTCAATTCACCCGTAGTGAGAACCTTACTCTATTACTCACAAACCTAACCCTAATATGTACACGCTCATTCTACGTTATTATTTATACCGAGAGTTTTCGGTGAAACTACCGACCCCCTCCCTCAATTGTGCTGACCAAATTAACAAAGTCTCAATCGGGGCAGGGATCAAGGTAATTCGGTTGTTTTCGTTCGAATTTTTCACTCGACAAATGGTATCGAGCATTGTCTTTACGGCTCTTCGTTGCACCTTTCTCTTCTAGGCCACGCCAGTTTTCCCGTGCATTTAAATTATTCTCACTATTCTCAGCAAAAACTTCTGCGAGATTTGATGGCTCATCTATAGCTTGCGCTGTACTAGTTTACGAAATATCATGAACCGCAGAATTTAGTAATTTTCCATTATTATTTTTCACGCACGAGGGTTTTTTCGCGGGATCTTGTATTGATTCCGAAATCGCATCAGCATCATCAGCAGAGAGAAGGTTTGGATCCTCGCTTTCCCGGTCACCGTTATTCATAAGCTACTCAACAAAATTAAAGGCCCTCCCCCCCCAACATAATCTGCCATTTCCAGACGCGTTGAACGTTTCACTTGAAATTTATACCGGGGCTAGTCTAAGGTCTTTCCAACTTTGGCCCCAAGCCGATTTTCTGTATCTTCAAGGGTTGTAATGTGGCACTCTGAAAACCAACCCTCGGCGTAGAATCAAAGTCACAGATCTGTAGCACTGGGTTCCAACAGCGATTTTGCGCACAGAAAATGTTTGAACAACTTTTCCCCACGGAAAAAACCCTCAAATTTAAAGGGTAAATTCGCACCCCCAAAGTTTTGGGGGTTTACCATGAAAACTCAGGTTTAACCCTCAAATTTTACCCCCAAATACAGGGCAAACCCTGAGTTTTCATGGTAAACCCCCAAATTTCACCCCCAAATACTGGGTAAACCCTGAGTTTTCATGGCAAACCCCAAAAACTTTCTGTCACTGTGACTTTGATTTTACGCAAAGGGTTGGTTTTCGGAGTGCCACATCGCAACCCTTGAAGACACAGCAAATCGGCTGTGGACCCAAGCTGGAAACACTTTTTTTTCGAGGTGCCTCCGGAGATTCACTGTCACTCGCTCAATTTTCAATATTTGTTAATGAAAATTTAGGAAAATATTGTTCAACTGTTGCATTATTATATGGAAATTGACTGAATAAACTAACACTATCTGTGTCGCCAAAAAAAAAATCTTAAAAACATGCCTTTTTTTCCACTGAATTAACCTTACACCCCCCCCCCCCCCCCTTAACACGACAAACTCTTTGAGCTATGTTTACAATTTCGACATTTCAGATCAGACGCTGCACGCATCATGGCCAACTGGACGATGAACATATTCATCATGGCTCTCGTAGTTGCCGTGATATCGGTATTGATGGGAACCGTCGACGCTTGCCTCGGGAAATACTGGGCCGTTAGTATAAATATTATCTTCAAGAATTATTAATTTCTCAATAATCGGTACCAAGCAGTAGCGCAGTGTCCTATCATAGTAGTTTTCGTACCACGGTCGTGAAGCTCAACTTTACGGCCGAGCGTGGATCGTCGTGTCCTCGAACCGTCGAAGCCACGCAAGGTCGAAAAGTTGTACGGCTGCGGTACGAACATTATTTTTTTTAACTCAGTGTGCGAATTTTGATTTCTCATGTCTGTTGGTAGTGTGCGAAGTGCCCGATTCACACACTGTGGCGTGCGGTGTGCCGAGTAGATACATTCGCGCACTAAATGTAGAGAATGATTTACTCCGCACACTGTAAATAGTGTATCTGTAGAATATTGTCTCAAATACAGTATTCACATTCTCAGCCGGTTTCCGCGGTTACTGATAAAATTATTTATATTCATATTTATTTTCGAAATCGAAATTCGCACACTGAGTTTAAAAAAATAGTATACGACACACGTGTGCGTACGTGATTCTCGCACTTGTATCGTAATCTACTATTTTCATACTGCGTGCGCAAAATCAAACTTTGCGCACGCAGTATGGAAATAGTAGATTACGCATGCATAAAATTCAACTCAACGCGCGTTGTGTTAAGGGGGTATTCTGGTCTAGAGGCCTAAATTTTAGGCGTTTTTCCAAGTAGGATGAGGAAAAAAAAATTAAAAACATTTTTGGTATCCATTTTTTTGAAAGATGTTCATTGACGTTTCAAGAATAGAAAAAAAAATGACTCGAAAAAAAAAAATAAAAAATTCAAAGAGTGAAGCGGGGGCTGAAAAAAAAGGTGCGTCCTGCTCGACATGTTTCCAGCCCTTGTAGTGTTCTGAATAAAAAAAAAACAAAAAATTCTTCACTAATAAAGAGGTCGCTATGGTCCGTACCTTGGAAAAAAAAAATAACAAATTTTTTCGCAAAATGTTGACGATTTGAAAAAAAAAAATTTTTTGGTCTCTGTTTTTGACCTTTCCGAATTTTTAAAAAATAGTAGAAAGCAAAAAAGGTCTTTAAGGCTTTCGCGGTGAAATTCTGAATAAGACTTGGCTTCCAGGATGGAGCCGCGTTGTTCAATGGTTTGGTGCCGACGTTTCGTAAATATTGCAGTTTACTTCATCATCGCGAGAAACAGCCTGATACTGAGTACTTAGTTACTTCATCAGGGCGAGAAACAACCTGATACTGAGTACTATAAGTATCAGGTTGTTTCTCGCCCTGATGAAATAAACTGCAATGTTTATGAAACGTAGGCATTAAACCGTTAAACAACGCGGCTCTATCCCGGAAGCCAAGTCTTAAAAAAAAAAAAAAATCCAAAATCCATGCTCTCTGCTATAGAGGGATATACAAAGAAGATTTCCACTAAATTTCAAGTAAATCGTTTGAGTGGAACTCGAGATATCATGTCGAGCAGGACGCACCTTTTTTTCAGCCCCCGCTTCACGACCCTTCAACTCTTTGAATTTTTGATTTTGTTTTTTTGGTGAAATTTTTTGTATTCTTAAAATGTCAATAAACATCTTGTAAAAAAATGGATGCTAAAAATGTTTTTAATTTTTTTATTTTATTCTACTTGGAAAAACACCTAAAATTTAGGCCTCTAGACCAGAATACCCCCTTAAAAAATAAAGTTCGATACGCGTGCGAAAAATGATTCTCGACTTGTGTGATTGTCACCCTCGCTTCGCTCGGGCGGAAAACTTCACACTCGTCCGAGAATCAACACTTTCGCACTTGTATCGAAAAGTACTGTTCGCCCCCCCCCCCCCCCCCCCCCCCCCCCCCGAATATTTGTTCCATATATCTAAGGCAACCTATATCATATCGTTTCAGTGTTACCGGGATTCAGAATGTTGCTCAGGAGATTGCCACTACAGTATATGGCGCGGTCATATCTGCGGGTAATGGGATAGGCTTACTGGTCGAAAATACGTGATGATGTCGTCTTCAGAATTCTCCACAATTTATCTTAGACGCCAATCCTTGCGCATCAGTGTGCCCTTCATTTTACCTGATTTTGTTAATTATTGTATTTTCTAAGCACATGCAAGTTCAGAGTGCAATAAAATTTTTCTCAAAAGAACCTACCCAGATTATTTGTTTTGGATTTGATCGTTCCTATATGGATGCCCTTGTGCAGTACATCCTAAATGAGAAATCATGTTTATATTCAAGCAAATTCATGGTTGAAGCTCCCAATTCCTTCCAAATCATGGCGAGAACATTCTAATATTCATATAATTACACAAATTGTTTGCTTTACTATTAATTTCTTATTTAATGTATCGGTTTATTTTATTCAATCACAATTGAATACTAGAGGTATAATTGTAAAAGATGGGTGCTTGGAAAAAACGAAGCAGCTAGGTGGAAACAGTTGATTTAATCATGTTAATTTTATACAGTTCGCAACGGAGTAACAATTGATATCATGGGCTTAGCGATGAAACGTCGAATTATTGCCGCAAACCGATCAAACAACATATACATTTTTCTTACGATAGTATAATATTTTGTCATCTATTTCAGACGATTGAAGGATTAACCCTAGAACTCATGTATGGGGTAGTAAACTACCCCAGTCGACTTTCAAATTGCGCTCCTGAGCTGGAAATTGAATTACGTTCAGGTATTCAAATTGATTTTTTACCAACTAAACTTCGATAAAATTGGATTTGCTCTTCACCATTCTCTTCCTTATGAAAAAACGAAGAGATTCATATACTTGCGAGTCCCATTATAGCTCTATGAACGATTTTAAGAACAAGAAACGCGTGGGGTAGTTATCTACCCCAGTCATGAGTTAAAAGGTAGAAAAAAAGATACATGAGTTCTAGGGTTAATTCCTGACATAACATGACGTGATCGTCTCTCAAT
This sequence comes from Tenthredo livida, assembly GCA_963992785.1. Taxonomy (NCBI): domain Eukaryota; kingdom Metazoa; phylum Arthropoda; class Insecta; order Hymenoptera; family Tenthredinidae; genus Tenthredo; species Tenthredo livida. The sequence goes on along the minus strand of OZ023069.1, from coordinate 23,822,915 downwards.
CCTCAATATAATCGGATGAACAGGTTTCAGCAGAAACTCCCATTTCGATTGAATATCTTTTACCGGTACAATATTGTACTTCTTGAGAACGTAGCTCTGAAGGATTGTTGCCAACAGTGTCTTCATTGAAATCATGGCGTACTTCGAACCTGCAATAAGAATATACATAAAAATTGATACATGCATTTTTCCTAGTGCCGATTTTCGTCACGTTTTTTTCCATAGCAAAATGCCGTACCTATACAACTTTTTGGCCCACCACTGAATGGTAAGTACGTGTAGGAGTCTCGTTGTTCAATATTTTCGGGCAAAAAGCTGTCTGGGTCAAACTCCAGGGGTTTTGGCCAGATGTCCTTCCCTGCTGGAAGTTCCGAATAGAAACGGATAGAAAAAGAGTGTATCCGTTTCAACTAGGTTTCTGGTTCCGGATTGTCGGATATGTAAACAGATTATCATGATACAATACCAGTCCGTTTCTATTGTGAATTAGTTTGTATCGGTGTTACCCAATTAACTTTTTCATTTTGTTTTTCCTTTTTCATTTTGTTTTCATGTGGGTCACCCATCCAAATTCTGGTCACAGATGAAATTGCTTAACTTCGTTGATCAACTGACGTCCGGTGTTGATCTGGATCTAATCGTCGCCTGTTACAATCTCTAACACTTCTCGACTCAATGGGTAAACTTTGATTGAAAATAAATGATTCAATCTAGTGATAAATTCTGTCACCATATGGCATTCAAGTTACAGATAATTATGAGTGTTAACGACGTCGGCACCGGGGGTTGTCTTTGTACAACATACGCTTTCGTTATCTGTGTTTCGTCCTCTAGGTCGACCGCATCATAGTTTCCGTCCTCTAGGTTGACCGCATCGTAGTTTCCGTCCTCGAGGTCCACCGCTACGTAGTTACCGTCCTCCAGGTCCACCGCTACGTAGTTACCGTCCTCCAGGTCCACCGCTACGTAGTTTCCGTCCTCCAGGTCCACCGCTACATAGTTATCGTCCTCCAGGTCCACCGCTACATAGTTCCCGTCCTCCAGGTTCACCGCTACGTAGCTTTTATGCTCCAGTTCCACCGCTACGTAGTTTCCGTCCTCCAGGCCCACCGCTACGTAGTTTTTGTCCTCTAGGTCCACCGCTACGTAGTTTTCGTCCTCCAGGTCCACCGCTACGTAGTTTCCGTCCTCCAGGTCCACCGTTACATAGTTATCGTCCTCCAGGTCCACCGCTACGTAGTTCCCGTCCTCCAGGTTCACCGCTACGTAGTTTCCATACTCCAGGTCCACCGCTACGTAGTTTTTGTCCTCCAGGTCCACCGCTACGTAGTTTTCGTCCTCCAGGTTCACCGATACGTAGTTTCCGTCCTCCAGGTCCACCGCTACGTAGTTTTTGTCCTCCAGGTTCACCGCTACGTAGTTTTCGTCCTCCAGGTTCACCGCTACGTAGTTTCCGTCCTCCAGGTCCATCGCTACATAGTTTTTGTCCTCCAGGTCCACCGCTACGTAGTTTCCGTCCTCCAGATCCACCGCTACGTAGTTTCCGTTCTCCACATCCACCGCTAGATAGTTCTCGTCCTCCAGGTCGACCGATCGTAAGTAATTATTGATGGACAATTGATGTTGTACACGTTGATAATTCATGCATCATTATTCGGTAAATTGGTGACTACGGTGAGGTGGACCTGGAGGACGAAAACTACGGTGCGGTGGACCTGGAAGACGAAAACTATGGTGCGGTCGACCTGGAGGACGAAAACTACGGTGCGGTTGACCTGGAGGACGAAAACTACGTAGCGGTGGACCTGGAGGACGCAAACTACGTAGCGGTCGACCTAGAGGACGGAAATTGGCGATATTGGCTCCCGAATAGACTCGGATAGGCGGATGGATCGGAGGCAGACAGATGAGCAACGTATTTGGAAATTCGGATTGAATCTTATAGCGCCAGTAACGTACAAGATCACATGCAATCCGCATAAAATGAGGATCTCGGCTTCCGGATAAAGTAGGATAGGTGGATGGATCGGAAGGCAACTGATAGGAAAGGTATCTGGACACTCCGATTGAAGCGAATAGCGCCAAAAAACGTCCACGATCACGGATGAATCGGGGATTTCGCTCCCGAATAGACTCGGATAGGCGGACGAATCGGATGAAGACGGATAGGCAAGGTATCTGGAAATCCGGATTGAATCGACAAGCCACAAGAATGTGAAAGATCACACGGAAACCGGATAGAACGTGAATCGGTTTTCTCAATTTCAGAACGATAAGTTGCAAGTCCGGAATGAAATCGATTGTAATTTATTGAGGTCAGACCCTATTAAATCAAATAGAATGAGACTCTTGATGGTCCGAATGCAATCGGATACATTTTTTATAGTAAAGATCGGAAAGAATCACATGTGGAATTCACATCGTATAGAATCTGATAAAGACGAAAAGAAATTTTATCCGTATTTCCTGATAGCGACCGGTGTCTGATTGAATCGTATACGATCTGATTAGTGTTATATTCGCAACTTCGCGGTTCTGGATAGACCGCATAGAAACTGATTGGATTTAGTCAATATTTCTATTCGAATGAAATAGATTTTATCGGATTTTTCCGGCAGGGTTGTTTCTATGGAGGTCGATGATTGAGAGAACGACTAAGCTTCCTGCTAAAAAAGTATGCTGACCTGTAACATCAATGAATGTTGTGCCGACTTATTAGAAAGTATTATGTGAGTACAAAGTAGATCGCCTTGGCAGAGTGCACTAGCGAGTACTTAGATCAAATAACTATGAACTCTGTTTGGTCATCACCCACAATCAATATTGATAATCCGCATCGTTATTCTGGTTGGAAAACAAAAATGGACTTATAATAGAAGAAGAACTTGCAGACCTATTTCCAAATCGTCGGTCACCGATCGTACGAGGGTTGGGGAGACCGGAAATGGTCGCATTGTTTCTTTAATCACACGTTCCAAGTACGTCATGCGTGTCAAGACTTCCGAAGTGACATGTAGTTCCTCGCTGTCATCGACTCCATAGATTTCACACAGCTTCCGGTAAACCTTTTCCTGTTGCGATATTGAAGGTGAGTACTAATCATTCAAGCCACATGAATCTGAATATGCACCTGTACTTCTGGATGAGAGGCCAGCATCAACATCACGTAAGAACTTTGAACAGCAGTTGTATCAGATCCCTGGGCAGCGATTCTCGTTCTTTTGGCGACAGTTAACGCCGGTCGTTAACGTGTAGTTAACGACCTTTCGTTTGTTAAAACGTTTGATTTTGTTTGTTGAAAGGTCGTTACTACACGTTAACGACCAGCGTTAACTAACGCCAAAAGAACGAGAATCGCTGCCCTGTAATATATCAGTGATTAGAAAATTGTTGAATTATTGTGTCGTGAGAAAATTGATCTTCCGCTTCATAAATATACGAAGAAAATTTTATCATTCATATAAATTACTTTTTGCAAGACCATATATTTCGCGATCATATATTTAGAGCCTTCTGGAAACACTTACAGCTACCATAATTGTGTCGACTTCTTCACGAATTGCTTCATCTGACAATTCATTGCTGAGATGGGATACCTCGATAAGATGTGTTGCAATTCGAATACCAAGCTATTGCGACACCTCATATCCGATATAGCAGGGCAACGACTCGATCGTATGGCGAAATACATAGCAATGTGCAGACGCAGCACCAAAAGAGTCGTTAAAGGGCAGGCAGACGACGCGCCCGTCGTCAGAACATCGCGACCAGAAGCAAGACACATTATATAGAGATTAGTCCGAAATTAGTGAAGCCTTTGTAAAACTTCATATATTAAATAAACTTGAATTACTTTGTACGACTGAGTTCCAACTCTTAATTCGACAACGAACCTTTAAATAAATTAATTTTAATGAATATGGAGCAAGGCGAGAGGGTTCGATGAGTGCCAGGACTGCTCGTGGCACTACTTCGATGAGAATCTTCAATCTCTAATGAATATGGAGCGAGGCGAGAGGGTTAGATGAGTGTCAAGACTGCTCGTGGCACTACGTCGATAAGAATCTTTAATCTCAAATGGCTACGGAGCAAGTTATACGCTGAACTGGCTGCTGACATAGCATAAATAATCATTGCGTAGTTACAGACTATAATAACAACAGGTAGCCCAGTTTGATTTGCGATTTACTCACGCTAATCTCTTCGATATTCAGTCTATGCTGAAAATCTTCAATCTCTAATGAATATGCAGCAAGGCGAGAGGGTTCGATGAGTGCCAAGACTGCTCGTGGCACTACGTCGATGAGAATCTTCAATCTCTAATGAATATGGAGCAAGGCGAGAGGGTTCAATTAATGTCGAGACTGCTCGTGGCACTACATCGATAAGAATCTTCAATCTCAAATGGCTACGCAGCAAGTTATACGCTGAACTGGCTGCTGAAATAGCAATATTCATTGTTTAGGTTGGTTTTTGTTTTGAAAAAAGAGACCCGGGAGTTATTCTAACGTTTGGAAGTGCAATACTAGTGTCCTAACCTATTCTAACCTTGGGAAGTGCAATACTAGTGTTCTAACCTATTTCAACCTCCAAGGGTGCAATACTAGTGTCCTAACCCATCCTAACCTTTGGGATGCGGTAACCACCGACTGCGCGTTTCGTACTGGGTATGGTGTTGTGGTTTCGGATAAGCGACAGATCAATGGAGTCCTAACCTATTCTAACCTTTGGGGGTGCAATACTAGTGCCCTAACCCATTCTAACCTTTGAGGGTACAATACCAGTGTCCTAACCTATTCTAACATTTGGGGGTGCGATAACCACCGACTGTGCGTTTCGTACTAGGTATGGTGTTGTGAATTCGGATAAGCGACAAATCAATGGAGTCCTAACCTATTCTAACCTTCGAGGATGCAATACCAGTGTCCTAACCTATTCTAACCTTTCAGGGTACAATACCAGTATCCTAACTTATTCTAACATTTGGGGGTGCGATAACCACCGACTTCGGGTTCCGTACTGGGTATGGTGTTGTGGTTTCGGATGAGCGACGGATCAATCAAGTCCTAACCTATTTTAGCCTTAATACAATTCTAAAAAATTCTAAAATTCTAAGGCAATTTAGCGATAATTGTCGAAAATAATGAAAAATGAAATTTAATGTCGTTTTGAGATAATTGCGTTTCAAGTTTGTACTATACCGTACTCGATACCGTACGCCCTCGGGTGTCCGCGGACTGGCTTCTGGCCGGCTTTGTATATGCTTATGGGCTATTCCGCGTCAACCGGATCAGTCATCTCTCAGATATTTTTTTAATTTTGCGTGTCGATTGTCCTTGGGGAGTTAGATTTTTGTGCCAAAGGATTTTTCAATTACACTCGGGCCTCCGCTATTTGACCGAGTCGGGACCGAGCGTTTCTGCTATTTGACGAAAGTGGGGGTCCCCCACTCCTTATGGACGGTTTTCTGCGCAGCCAGTTCACGCCACTCCGTGTCACTCACGGCCCCGATGTTAAGGGGAACGCTGCCGAATAGTGGGGGTAACGCCCGTCAAATAGCAGAGAGCAAGTGGGGTCAAATAGCGGAGTTCGTCAAATAGCGGGTGGTCAAATATCAGAGGTTCGAGTGTAACTCAATAGCATGGTTTTGGAAAACGCGGCCGGTCATAGCTTTCGGACCATCGCAGATGATTTTGCAGCCAAGAATCCAGGACGTCCGCGTTCGGCGATGGATACCGTGCGGAATATCCCAGTGAAGTACAAGGAAACTGGAGTGACTTATCCGCGTTGAAGTTCTACAAGTACTCGAAGAAGACGGGAAAAAGCCAGCGTCGAGAGTGGCACGACGGGTCGGAGTATCTAAGGCCTTGGTACAACGCATTGTTGAGAAGGTGCCTTGTCTACCGTACAAGTCCAGAAAGGTACATAAGCATGATACACCGGATCCAGAGAAGCAAGATACCAGGACTTCCGCGTCTATCGTACGAAACCGCGCGGAAGATATTAGTCAAATACCTCGTAGGATGAAAAACTTCAACTGGATCGATGAGATATTGCTTGATGAATGATATTCACATCGTTTTGTTCGTAACCCTACTCATCGAAGAGATGCAACGGGTTAGTCAGTCACCGAAGAAATCCTCGGTTGTAACTAATGTAGGAAATAAACAGAAATTCACACCTGGAATTAATTCATAAAGAATCAATATCGTATGCTATTGACTTAATAACTTTATCACTACTAGATGTGTGAATTTCACCAAGTCAATTATTTATAACCTAATAATGTTGGAATAAATAGAAATTGACGTCTGCAATCAATTTAACCTCATCACTACTTATTTATGAAATAATATCGTATACCGTTGTATTATGAACAATATTAAAATTAGTTACACAATATTGTAATATGACAGTTCATTTTAACCTACGACGTGATAGCTACCGCTACGTCGTCTGAAGATATCAGTCATAGGCATATGAAATATCGGTGGATCGCTTGTTCGTGGTATTTGACAGCGTTGTCATTGACAAAAATAAATAAGGGAGCCTCTATTAGCGTGAACTGTTTCCTCAGAATCGCTCTGTATGTATTTTCACGGTTATATAATGTAGCAGATATTCACTCGGAGTCACAGTTATGGCATGTATATAAGGTAGAGTCTTTGACGCAGTGCAAGTGCGCCCACATTTTGCAAGAAGAGCACTGAATCCATTCTTCCTTCGGTTTACTGTGCTCATAAGTGTCGAAACAAACTAAACATAATGTTTCCTCTTTGTCGCCATTTTTGTCCGATAAAATTAGCTTCTGTTTCTTGGTAGGGGGGCCCACGGTTGAGTTATTCATTACATTTGCAGAATTTTCCTTGTTACTTTTCCCTTTCCCTTTCCCTTTCCTTTTGTTTTTCCCTTCACCTTCGCTTCTTTCGGTTCCTTCTTCACGTCTTTCAGATTCACTTTCTTGGAAAGTTGCGACTTCTTATTGTTTGCTCTCTCTTTCAGTTCCCTTCTTTCTGGAGAGTCTGTTAATACAGCACTTTTTCCTTTCTTTCTCCCTGTTTTGATCGTTTCATTTCTTCTACTAGCCTGAGGTAGAGGACGAACATCTTCTGGCGAAAATACAGTTGAAGTGCTGGGGATAGGTAAGTTCTCGTAAGTTTGGGAAGATATACTTGGAGGAGAGTTCACTACATCTGGAGGTAAAACATCTGGTGCAGGTGCGATATCTCTATCAGTGACTAAAGCAGGGGCGAATTCACTGTCATCAAAAATATTCCGATTATACGGCCAAACTCCACTTACAGAAAAACCTGATAAAATATTTTTTGGGGTAGCTGATAGGGGTAAGGCAATTGCAGCTACTTCTGGGATGTCATAAATTGTCATTCTCTGACCCGGATGGCTTTTAATCCAAGAATCATTTCCAGTGTTCACCTGCTTCTTGAATGGGATATAAACACCACGATCAAGGGGCTGCAGCTTGTGTGAACAGTGGGGCGGAAAGGAAAGTAAGACTGTACCATTGTCTCTACAGAAATCAATGACCGGAAGATAAAGATGCGAATCATGGTTGTCCAGTAGTAGAAGAACTTTTTTATCAATACTGGGTCTTGCATGATTGGCAAAATGTTTGATGAAAGCCAAGAATTCTACTCCTTGCATCCAGCCAATTTTATTCGCAGTTCCTATACAGCCTGGCGGCCCACCTCTTATGAAATGATCCCGATAATTAACCCTGGGAAATATGAACATAGGGGGAACACTATTACCAGTGGCATTGACGGCTAAACACATCGTGACTAAAGTCCCTCTCTCCGCTGAAGTTACAGCACCTATTTGTTTTTTTCCTTTCGTCGCTACGATTTTATTTGGTACTTGCACGGTTGTAATCCCCGTCTCATCCACATTATAGATGTTCTGAGGCTCAAACTTGTATCTTTCCAGTTGAGCCGCATATTTATCGAAGAAAAGATCAACATTAGGTCTGTTAAAGTTCATAGCTCTATTCAGACTTGTGGCTTCTGGTTTCCTGATGATGATATCACGATTACGTTTAAGGGGACCAGTACAGCTTGGTTCAAGATATTTCAAGTACTCCAGAATCACTTTATTTGTCAACCAAAGTTTATTTCACATCAAAAAAAATATTTCTTCAAAAAACTGTGTCGTAAGGTTTCAGGTACACCGTTGATCCAATCCAACGTTTCGACGTTCCACATCTTATGAACGCGGGGATCTGAAAAGAAAAAAACATGTGAAAACTTACAGTCAATTATTTAAAATTTCAAAAATTTAAGCCACTAATTTGCTAATAACTTGGCCAAAACAGACACATTCAAAAATTCCCTTGTTCATATCATGCGGATTTGTCGCCCGAACAAAATGAGCCCTCAAAGACCCCAATCGGAGCAACGGTGCTCCTAAAACCTTACGACACAGCTCCAAAAACATAGTTCTGAGATAAACGAGTTTGAAGATTTTGCAGAAAAATTGGTATATCAAGAGACTCGGTAGAGTCTCGCGCCAAGTACATTAAAAAGAATTTTTAAGCGCGCGGCGTGAGGCTCAACCGAGTCTCTATACCCGCACGAGAGCTCTTCGGCCTATACGGCGATGATATTATCCTTATTTTATTCCGACTCGGGTTATACACGAGATTCAAATTTTTATCTCAGAATATGGTTTCAAACAGCTTTCATTTAAGCCCAACTTTTATGCAATCGGTGCACGGAGAGTTGAGATCTAATATTCCGATTTATAGAAATGCTCAGTTTGATCAAGAATTTTCTTGGTCTTTTCTGTCTCCACGATAACGTCACGAGGCAGTTGTATGGGTATATCAAGAGACTCGGTAGAGTCTCGCGCCAAGTACATTAAAAAGGAGCGCGTCGACGACAGAGTATCTTTACCGCGACGGCTGCTTTCCGGCGGAGTGGGGATAAAATGACGATCTCAGTAATCGTATTTATCAATCATATTGAATGATTTGCGCTTAATATTCGGAATGAGGATTCACTCAGCTTTAATTTGAGCCCAAAATCGACCCGATCGGTCCACGGAGAGCTGAGTTATGATCGTTTTTTCATTTGGTCGACGATTTTACACTATAACGTTTGAGTCCGAATACACAATGGTCATCCAGCATGCCGTTCTATAAATAGCTTTAGTCAAAAGTTCCACGCCGTGCCGCTATACTAGAGTGTCCTCTCTGTCAGATAAAACTACATAGAGAGTGCTGTGAGTGGTTCTGCCGTCCATGGCGCATGCCCGGGCATATGGCCGTTATGGGAAATGTCGTGACAGATGAGAAATATGGTTCAAAGATTACGTGTATACGGGTAGCTTCATTTGCGAAACAAAGTTTGGAATTATTCAGAAGAAGTAGAAAATTGTTGAAATTATTCCCGGTGTCCTATACATGAACAATACATAATATCTACTCAATTATGATTCGCTTACCTGACAAGACTTTGAGGTTATGTGAAATCTGTTACATTAATCGTAATATTTTATCGATGATTATTGACAAAGCTGTTGACGTTTTGTAAATTCTCCAGGACCGGCTACGTCATAGTCTATGATAAACTATTTTCGCGCACAGACTAGCTTTTAAGGGGAGACTTCGATGAAATTTTAATAAAAACGATTTTAACGGTTTTCAAAATACTAAAAAAATTGTAATCAAAAATTCCCTGCATCAAATTTCAGATTATGGTAGTATGTGTATTGAAAAAAAAATTCAATCCTCTGAGTTGAAAGTGCATGCCCAAGAAACCTTTCGCAGAGACTTTTCTGTGCACCGCTGCCAAAAACTCCCTGCGGATGGCAGTATATGTACTGAAAGAAAATTTCAATCCTCTGAGTTGAGAGTGCATGCGCAAGAAACCTTTCGCAGAGACTTTTCTGTGCACCGCTGCCCAAAACTACTTGCAGATGGTAGTATGTGTATTAGGAAAAAATTTTAATCCTGTGAGTTGAGAGTGCATGCCTAAGAAACCTTTCGCAGAGACTTTTCTGTGCACCGCTGCCAAAAACTCCTTGTGGATGGCAGTATGTGTATTGAAAAAAAATTTTCATCCTCTGAGTTGAGAGTGTATGCGCAAGGAACCTTTCGCAGAGACTTTTCTGTGCACCGCTACCAAAAACTACTTGCAGATGGTAGTATGTGCATTGAGAAAAAATTTTAATCCTCTGAGTTGAGAGTGCATGCGCAAGAAACCTTTCGCAGAGACTTTTCTCTGCACCAATGCCAAAAACTCCTTGCGGATGGCAGTATGTGTATTGAAAAAAAATTTTAATGTAGAAGAATGATAGGAGAAAGTCACGAAATCTGTATAGTGAATAAAAAGTGAAAAGAACATAAAAAAATTGGAAGAGATATAGGAAAGAGGGGCGGGCCAGATGGGCATCCTTAAAAAAATTTCGTACTTCAAAATTGAAAAACGTTTCGAATTTCATTATTTACTTGCTCTAGTAAACTTAGAACACCAAATCAACTACACATCTTGACAACTTTCGGAAAGGTGGCAAAAATGGGTAAGGAAAAGTAACACAGTAGAACAGTAAAAAGTATTCCAAAGTAAATACGAGAATAAATTCAGAAGATTTTTCAATTTTGAAAAATTTCGACAATATTATAGGGTGCCCATTAGGGTGGATTGTTTTTTTTTCGTTCTTGTTTTTCATGGGCACACGAATAAAGTTATGAGGAATCAAAAAGAAAAAATCTGTGCAGAAACTTGACAACATTGGACAATATTTAGAGGTCGCTTTCTTTAAGTGTCCATTTTGCCCGCAGTTGCGAACTCTTCAGATGAGGGCATTCAACACTCGATATCAGTCAGACCATGGTTCTTCGGTGAAAATTTGGACATCCATTCCTTCAAATCTCTATTTGAAGCGTAAATTTCTTAGGGTGCCTAGTTTGCCCGCTCCTTCCCTACATAAATAATCTACCCAACGACACAGTCTGTTTGCTTCCCACTTGTCGGATGTGCGATGTGCTTAATGAAGCTATGTTGAATAAGATACAAACCGAAGAGATACAATTGCTAGCTCACGATACGGTTGATTGCCGTCCGTGTTTCAAGAAGAAGTTGCAAAAAATGTTGACTACGAATGACGAGGATAGTTCTCGAACTGCTGGACTTGCCAGAATAATTACCATAAAAATAGGAGCAAAAATAATGATCAGACGTAATATTGATGTTACTTTAGGTCTCGTAAATGGTACAATTGGTAGAATTACATCGATATCACGAGCTATTGATACCAATGACGTAGAGACAGTACGGGTTGTCCTAGTAACAGGAGTCGAGCACATTATAGAGCGCGTTAACGTTAAGTTCGAGGCAATGGAAGGAGCTTTTGTTATCAGAAAACAATTTCCTATTTGCCTCAGTTATGGAATTACAATTCACAAGAGCCAGGGTCTGAGTTTAACGAATGCCGTTATCGATGCTGGTAATTCTGTTTTTTCTTCTGGACAAGTGTACGTTGCTCTTTCACGAGTAACTTCATTACAGGGATTGCATTTAATCAATTACGACCCTCATTCTGTATTAGCAGATACATCAGCTATTTTAGAGTACAACAGATTGAGACAAGAATATCGGCCGGACCTTGCGATGATGACTGCCACGTCGATACGTGCCCGGAAAGTTCAAGACCGCCAATGGTCTATTCCGAAAAATGTATCTACATGTCAAGACCTGATAGAAGAAAAAGACTACAATCGCACGTGGCAGATAAAAGGCTTTCAGAATGAAGATCATGTTTCTTGTTACGCCAACGCTACTATTCAGTGTATATTTCACTGTACCTACATGCGAGATTGTTTGTCCTCCCGAAACGAAAACGATGTTATGAGAATGTTGATTGATAGTTATAAAGAGTCACATGCACCAGGAAATGTTTTACCCGCTAGGAGACTTGCAGGTGAACAATTCACTTTGAATTTGCAGCAAGATGCGCCAGAATTCATAACCAGTCTTCTTTCGAAATGCGATGATTTACGAAAGATACTGGAACACGAATTAACCACAATAGTACGGTGCAATGACTGTGGCTATAGCAAAGCGATAACCGATGCGAGTTATATATTGCCACTCGCTTTGCCCACATCTCGTAAGAAAAATCCCACTTTATCGGAGATAATTAGTTCCAATTTTTCAGGGTGGAAAAGTGCCGAAGGATCAGTCTGCAATAGTTGTAGATCGGAAAATATACAAATAAAAACGAATGTATCATCGGTGAGCAGCTGTTTGATTATCCAGCTCATATTAACTTCCGTACAGGATGGACGGATAACGAAAATAACTGACTACAGTATAAAAGCTATTCCTACAGATAAACCAATATTCTGCGCAAAGAAATACAAGGTCAGTAGTGCAATATTCCATCATGGTCCAAGTACCGAAGAAGGCCATTATACTTGCATGCTACGAGATGGAAAATCTGCTTGGAAACATGTCGATGACGTTATAGTTACAAATCAGAAGTGGATAAAGAATGCTAAGGATGCTTACATATTTTTCTTACAACAGAACTGATTCCATCGATAAAAATGTGTAGATACACAATTATACTTTATTACTGATGTTCAAAATATGTCACAATGAGCAGCCACCATAGCGGTGCGTGCAAGTAATTCCGTTTGCATTGCCGGTCCCAAATCCAGATAATGAACGAAGGTTATTCGCAGCGCTAGACGATTCAGGAATGATGGACATTTATGTATATTTTATTTTTCATATTATGTAGACCAATATTCATGATTTCATGTCGCCGTGTTTCACAAATAATCAAATTTTTAAGCATTCTCCTTACAACAAACGTCACTACAGTAATTTATTTATTTGTTTAGTCATTTATTTATTCCTCTATTTAATTAGTTATTTATGTATTTATTCATTCATTTGTTTATTCATGTATGTAAATCTCGCAGGGTCGCTCCCGTTATCCGAAAGTTAAGTTAAGAATTAGTCAAAATAGAACTAGAAATACGATACATTATATAATTTTTATATTATTATAATTCAGAACCGATGCTCAGAAAAGAATGGGGTAGACTGGGTACGGTTGAAACGCGGGGTCGGTTGAAGCAGCGTTAATAACTCAAAAACTAATATAGAGATAGTGGGGGGATACAAGGACAGAAAATAGCGGCTTTATTTACTGTTTATTTATTTACTTGATTTACTTTACTATCTTTATTAGTTTTTTGAGTTTTAGCGTTGTTTTAACCGACCCCGCGTTTTAACCGTACCCACTCTACCCTACAATGAACAGCAACTATAACCCTGTGTGCAAGTAACTCCGCCATTGTCGGTCCCAAGCCCGGATGAAAAAGGAGGAGGGTTGCACGCAGGGTTAACGTTGCTGGTATTATGGCTCAAAAGCCAGGATGACTTGATCGAAGATATTGTTTGCGAATTATCGATACTGAATTAAATTCGCAATATGTAATGCAATGCAAGTGTATTACAATTCATCGACTTCTTTTAGCGAACCAGTCGACGAATCTTATTAAGGAGTACCCTAGCGATTCGTTAATATTGTGGTTGTAATACGATTTTTCTAGTTCATTTAAAAATGAGGGCATACATACACACCCAATATAAAGAAAAGAGATCGCGTATCGTTGACAAATAAGCTAATAGTTAGTAGTTGAGTTCAAGTGGTAAAGATGTAATATTAAACATGTACAGTAAGAAAATAAAATGTATCCTATTCATTACGAACGAGAAAAAATCAAATCAAATTCTACAAAAAGGAGTGAGATCCCCCAAAAAGCACCTCCGGTGCAAAAACCTTTCGCCAAGTACATTAATGTGACTATTAATACTCGTACAAAAAAAGATTCGAAATCATGGATGCTACTGCCAAGTACCTGTATCACATTTATTTTTTATTATTCACTACAGAACTATGGAAATTAGATACTATTATTGCCTGGACGTAGCGCCGAGTACTTACCCCTCAATTTATGTCGATCGCGTTATTGAGACTCAACGTAGTTTTTCTAATCAAGGTAAAACCACATTTCAAAAAATTAAACATTTCAAAATTATATAAAAAAAAAAAAAAAATTAATTTGGAGGTAGTGGGACTTGGCGGGCCTTTCGTAGAATCCTATAGTGTTATGAAATATCAGCCCGCCAAGTACCACGTACTCCAAATTAATTTTTTTTTTTTTTTTATACAATTTTGAAATGTTTAATTTTTTGAAATGTGGTTTTACCTTGATTAGAAAAACTACGTTGAGTCTCAATAACGCGATCGACATAAATTGAGGGGTAAGTACTCGGCGCTACGTCCAGGCAATAATAGTATCTAATTTCCATAGTTCTGTAGTGAATAATAAAAAATAAATGTGATACAGGTACTTGGCAGTAGCATCCATGATTTCGAATATTTTTTTGTACGAGTATTAATAGTCACATTAATGTACTTGGCGAAAGGTTTTTGCACCGGAGGTGCTTTTTGGGGGATATTATATCTTATATAACATTAGGGTGGTCCTTATTTAGGATGTTCTTGAACTTTTCTGCGGACAAGGCAGAAAAAGTTTGCAAATAAATTGAAAAAAAAGTACCCAAAACTTGGAGTCTGTAGGGCAACTCAAAGTACTGCCCACAAGGCAGTGAATTTTCCCATTTAATTTACATATGAATTCGGGCTCAACGCATTAATTTTTTTTTTTTCTCTGCCTTAACCCTTCCCAGTCACACTACCAAAAAATATCGGGACAGTCACACTGGGTCGATTCCACCCAGTCAGTTTTAAAAAAACAATTGTGAGCAAACTATTCGTCCGATTTGGTTAAAAAAATTACTGCACACTCTTTGAACAGTCTAGATGAGGTGCAAAAAATTGTTTTTTGAAGAAAAAAATGGCGACATGTTAAAAAAAAATTGAGAAAAACGTGAAAATTGGGTGTTAGCCATTTGAGCCGAAATTGTCGGTGGGTCGATTCTACCAAGTGTGACTGTGAAGGGTTAAAGTAAGCCAATACGAGAGTACACGGAGAGAAAAGAATACCAATATTCACAATGTAACATAGTAACCATTACTATGTCACATGGTAACGTAGATTTTTGAGCATAACATCTGCTTAGTTACCATGCAGCATAGTAATGGTTACCATGCAGCATACTAATGATTTCTATTTCACACAGTATCATTTATGATTCTATAAGAAAATGAGTCTGGTTACTATGTAGAATGGTAAATATTACTATTCTCTTCTCTCCGTGTAGATACGAGACTTTTTCAGGGCCGCCACCGCCGGCCCGGCGGTTCTCGCGACGCCACACTGCCCACCGCGATCTCGCCAACTGACAAAATGACGGTGGCTGCCCTGAGCCAGTCTCGTATCTGCTCTCATATTAGCTGACTCCAAACGGTCCCTACCTGAAAGCAGTATCCCATTCGAAATTTTAGCATTGATAATTTTTGTCTTAGAATTTTTACGAGGAATCCACTGGTATAAGGAAAGTACCACATTCTGGATGACCCTGTATATTATGGTGCTTCGTTTTGGACGAGCATGTCTTTTTATTCGCTCCATTGACGAAATATTGATGTATGTACTCAAAAAGAAATTCCCTCCAAGTTTGAGCCCTTGTTTCCGATTCTATGACCGATCTAAACCGTTTTGAAACTCTCCCATTTATAAAGGATGTAAATCTATTGACTTTTTCTTCAATTATCTAATGCTCTCAGCTGCATTTTATCATATCGTCTAATGATGAAGATCAATATCTAGGCAATTGATCATTCTTCAAAAGTGCCCATTGTGATTCCAGTGTAATTCGAGTTGTTTCACCTGTATAAACCTCAGAAGTAACTTTTTTAGCATAACTTAATATTTTTGTTGATATCTGGGAAACGGCTAGAGCTAGAAGAAATATGTACAGAACAAATTTACAGAAAATGTAATTGTATACAAAAAAGGATTCATTGTTTCATCGCCTAGAACTAATAGTTTAGAAGATATAGGGACTTGAGTATTTATCAAAAATTACTATTAAGGCTGATACAGGTGAAACAACTCGATCTAGGTACATTAAAATCACAATGGGCACTCTTGAAGAATGATCAGTTCTCTACATGTTGATTAGGATTAGGATTAGGATTAGGATTAGGGGTGGTCCTTATTTCGATGAGTTTCGAGAAAAATTCGGGACGCCCCCTGGATACCTTGCAAATAGATAGAAAAAAATCCCCCTAAAATTTCAGCTCTTAATTTTAACATTAACAGGGGGCCCGAAATTCAGACAGCTTAATTCGAAGATTAAATGCAATTTTTTCGACCAGTCACTTTTTCTTTCTGTAACTCCGATAAAAATCGATGAAATAATTTGAAATTTGGCACAGTTGTTGCTTATACTGTTAGGAAAAAACCCTGAAAATTGCACATTTTGATATAGGTACACTCTAAATACTTATCCCCCCAAAAGCACCTCTGGTGCAAAAACCTTCCGCCAAGTACATTAATGTGCCACAAAACAATCAGTAAATTATCTCCGTACAAAAATTAGTTTTTGTAACACATGCACGATTTTTGCGTTTTTTTGACCCATTAAGCGGGCCTAAAGTGGCGGTTTTCAGACGAGCGGGCAAATAAAAACTGAAAACGCCCGCTGCTCGATTTAGCGGGCGTTTTCAGTTTTTATTTGCCCGCTTATGCTCGAGCAGCGGGCGTTTTCATTTTTTATTTGCCCGCTAAATCGAGCTGCGGGCGTTTTCAGTTTTTATTTGCCCGCTTATTTGAAATCGCTCAAAAACGCGAAAATCGCGCGTGTCACAAAAAATATGGTGTGCACCAAGGGCTAAGTGGGTTTTTTGACCTTGTGTGGTTGCAGTACTCGTCCTCGGCTCGCAAATGCACTCGTCTTCGACTCGTGCTAGCTCGCCTCCGACTCGTACTGCAAACTGCACACTCGGTCTGAAAAATCCCACTTTACGCCCTTGGTACACAATATACTATTTTGATATCCACCTATGACAATTCCTTTATTATTCACCTACAAAAGTATGGAAATGAGATACTACTATTGCCTGCACATATCGCCAAGCATACTTGCCCCTTAATTTATGTCGATCGCGTTATTGAGACTCAACGTAGTTTTTCTAGTCAAGGTAAAACCACATTTAAAAAAATTGATATTCGAAAATTATAGAAAGAAAAAAAATTAATTTGGAGTACGTGGTACTTGGCGGGCCTATATTTTATAACATTATAGGATTCTACAAAAGGCCCGCCAAGGAGTTTTTGGCAGTGGTGCACAGAAAAGTCTCTGCGAAAGGTTCCTTGCGCATACACTCTCAACTCAGAGGATGGAAATTTTTCCTCGATACACATACTACCATCTGCAAGTAGTTTTTGGCAGCGGTGCACAGAAAAGTCTCTGCGAAAGGTTTCTTAGGCATGCACTCTCAACTCACAGGATTAAAATTTTTTCCTAATACACATACTACCATCTGCAAGTAGTTTTGGGCAGCGGTGCACAGAAAAGTCTCTGCGAAAGGTTTCTTGCGCATGCACTCTCAACTCGAAGGATTAACATTTTTTCTCGATACACATACTACCATCTGCAAGTAGTTTTTGGCAGCGGTGCACAGAAAAGTCTCTGCGAAAGGTTTCTTAGGCATGCACTCTCAACTCACAGGATTAAAATTTTTTCCTAATACACATACGACCATAATCTAAAATTTGATGCAGGGAATTTTTGATTACAATTTTTGTAGTATTTTGAAAAATGTTAAAATCGTTTTTATTAAAATTTCACCGAAGTCTCCCCTTAAAAGTTAGTCTGTGCGCGAAAATAGTCTATCATAGACTATGACGTAGCCGGTCCTGGAGAATTTACAAAACGTCTACAGCTTTGTCAATAATCATCGATAAAATATTACGATTAATGTAACAGATTTCACATAACCTCAAAGTCTTGTCAGGTAAGCGAATAATAATTGAGTAGATATTATGTATTGTTCATCTATAGGACACCGGGAATAATTTCAACAATTTTCTACTTCTTCTAATTAATTTCCCCTTAATTTATGTTGATCGCGATATTGAGACTCAACGTAGTTTTTCTAGTCAAGGTAAAACCACATTTAAAAAAATTGATATTCGAAAATTATAGAAAGAAAAAAATTAATTTGGAGGTAGTGGGACTTGGCGGGCCTTTTGTAGAATCCTATAATGTTATAAAATATAGGCCCGCCAAGTACCACGTACTCCAAATTAATTTTTTTCTTTCTATAATTTTCGAATATCAATTTTTTTAAATGTGGTTTTACCTTGACTAGAAAAACTACGTTGAGTCTCAATAACGCGATCGACATAAATTAAGGGGCAAGTATGCTTGGCGATATGTGCAGGCAATAGTGGTATCTCATTTCCATACTTTTGTAGGTGAATAATAAAGGAATTGTCATAGGTGGATATCAAAATAGTATATTGTGTACCAAGGGCGTAAAGTGGGATTTTTCAGACCGAGTGTGCAGTTTGCAGTACGAGTCGGAGGCGAGCTAGCACGAGTCGAAGACGAGTGCATTTGCGAGCCGAGGACGAGTACTGCAACCACACAAGGTCAAAAAACCCACTTAGCCCTTGGTGCACACCATATTTTTTGTGACACGCGCGATTTTCGCGTTTTTGAGCGATTTCAAATAAGCGGGCAAATAAAAACTGAAAACGCCCGCTGCTCGATTTAGCGGGCAAATAAAAAATGAAAACGCCCGCTGCTCGAGCATAAGCGGGCAAATAAAAACTGAAAACGCCCGCTAAATCGAGCAGCGGGCGTTTTCAGTTTTTATTTGCCCGCTCGTCTGAAAACCGCCACTTTAGGCCTGCTTAATGGGTCAAAAAAACGCAAAAATCGTGCATGTGTTACAAAAACTAATTTTTGTACGGAGATAATTTACTGATTGTTTTGTGGCACATTAATGTACTTGGCGGAAGGTTTTTGCACCAGAGGTGCTTTTGGGGGGATAAATAACATAGAAAGGCGTCCCTTCTTTTCTTGGGCCCACGAAAAACTTGGGCTAGGCGGCGCCCAGCTGTCAACAATATATAGTCTATGGCCGTTAGTGAACGTTCCGTCCTACCTCCAATAACGGGTTAAGCAAACGGATAAAGAAGAAGATGTCATATTATCCATATTATACAGAGTGATTCTGAGGAAACAGGTCAGTCTAATAGAGGCTCCCTTATTTATTTTCGCCAATGACAATGCTGTCAGATACGTAGCGATAGCTGTCACGTCGTAGGTTATATAATAAACTGTCATATTACAAAATTGTGTAATTAAATTCTAATATTGTTCATAATACAACGGTATACGATACTATTTCATAAATCAGTAGTGATGAGGTTAAATTGATTGCAGGCGACAATTTCAGTTTATTCCAAACATTATTAGGTTATAAATAATTGTCTTGGTGAAATTTACACATCTGGTAGTGATAAAGTTAATAAGTTAATAGAATACGATATTGATTCTTTGTGAATTCATTCCAGGTGTGAATTTCTGTTTATTTCCTACATTAGTTACAACCGAGGATTTCTTCGGTGGCTGACTGCCCCGTTGCATCTCTTCGATAAGTAGGGTTACGAACAAAACGATGTGAATATCATTCATCAAGCAATATCAGTGGAGAGGGTGCAGTATACCGTTTATGACCCTTCCCCCCCCCCCCTCCCTGGGCCGGCGCCACTTTTTCCCCCTTTTTTTTCCCTTCTTTTTTCTCTCTCTTTTTTCTCCCTCTTTTTTTTATTTATTATTATTATTATTATTATTATTATTTTTTTTTTTTTTTCGCTAATCCTTCGATCCTAACCTAAGCGAACTCAATGGATTCTAACCTAAGTGAGACCTCCGGTTCTTCCGCTACTGCCGTGGCAAGGGTAGAGCGGGCGCTCCGGAGTCGTTGCCTATGTATACTTATCGAATGGAAATAAATATATATATATATATATATATATATATATATATGCATATATGGAGGATGTAGGAAAGGTATGGGAGTTGGTCAAAGACGCACAGGTGAATATTGTTATAATGGTTGTTTATTCATATCATTTAATATTCAGAAAGGTAAAGATTCAGACTTATATTTACTAATATTTATGCAAAGGTTCAAGCTTATGGCGACTAAGAGTTATGCAAAAGTATTTCGTATAAAAATTACAGCTAATTATGCTAATGATAAAAAGTCTTATTCTAGATAAAAGTTTAGGAACAGTCGTTTCTTATGCCAAACTAGACGAGTCTTGCATATGATCACAAAAATGCTATACATGCTAAATGCTCAGCGTGGGTATATACTATATGTTGAATACTTAAGACTAGTGTTTACATGGTAAGCAGCGTTGAATACATCCGAGCATGCAGTTATTTCCATCACATTTTCCTTTATACTCGCAGGTTATTCGGTTGTAGAAAGATTCGGCCAGTCTGTCATTTGACGCCAGATTCCCACTGAAGATACTTGTGAACCGTTGAAGAGTGAAACCCTGACTCATATAGTGCAGAAACATAATGCAGAATTGACCGCATACGCGGGATGAATTACTCTGGAGTTGTTTGTCATTCCATCGGTAGGTCGTACAGTTCCGCCGTAGGCTGCGTAGATAATGCGGTATGATCAGTGGTAGACCCATACTATGGACGTATACTCCATTACCAGAGTTTGACACATAAAAAGCCACCCAGTGGGATCCTGGCTTGGTATGCTCATCGGTCTTTGCCACGATCGTTGTAGGGTACGACCATAGCAGAGGTATCTGGTCGGCTGCAAACACCCCCTTGGAACGGCTAGGGATCATCTCCAGCGCTTTATAGATTTGAAGACTGTCCATTCTGTATCCTGGTTAACTAGATACTGCGGCGGTTATTGATGTCGGTTGGACTTGTACAGGTATCTATCTCGTCGTGGCACAAATATCTTCTGTTGAAACATTCCGATTGATCATTTGACCTTGAGGGTTTAGTAACGTATGAAAATGATGACACGGTCCTCTCGCGTAATCTCTTGTTCTCCAGTTCCTGCGCCGTATCACCACACTTGTTAATATCCCTGACGCTGTTGGTACTCTTCTGCTCAAGGCTCTCGTTGAATTCTGATAGACAACGAGTGTACAGCACCTCAGTCCGGAAAGGAATTGCAGACAACTCTTTTGCGGATAATCCCTGGGATTTGAACCATGTTTTCAATTTCATAGCATTACATAATGCACAGCTGAGGGATTCTGCAACGGTTGAGTCTACGTAGCATACTTCGTTCGCTGACATATCTTTGAACGCTGGGCATCTGCATTCACCACGTTCTAGGTTTACAATTTCACGTGTCGTCACCTCTTGGAGAAATTTAGCTTTTTGCACACCACGACAGAAGATATTTTTTGCCGTAAGTGTAATCGTCCGTAAATTCGTGTGTAGCTGCTTGAGTGTCACATCACCTTCGAACCATTCCAACCCGTGGTGGTTATTGGTCAGCCAGTTGATTCGTGAGCGGTCTGATGAGCAGAGATTAGAGATGGAGTACGGCGGAGCGATGATCCAGTGAGCCAGAGTTTCACACTCGTATCCAACAACGGCAACCTCTTTCGGTATGAATTCGCCATTTTCACCAGTGAAACCTTGTATGTCGACGATGTAATTCATGATGATTTTGAGAGTTGCAGAGCTGGTACTTTCAAGCGTTTGAGACACTACTAGTAGACTGAGGAGAAGACTGGACAGCCTGAGGTATTTAAGCTCTACTGTTTTATGGTTGCAATTCTGCCCCTCCGTATACAGTGAGCTGGAGGGGGTGAGCAGGTTCTATCAGGTTTTATGATGGTCACAGCACGTTTGTCGAGAGGGTTGCTTCAACTGTGGATTATGGAATATAGATTCCGACAGGATTTCGGGACGTCGCATGGTTAACTTTCACAACTAATTACCAAAATCTGTAATGACTTGACGCATCGAATCGATCTCTATTACGTTAGAGAATTCGGCATACACAATACAGTTTATAGTCGTGGTCAGGGGTTCCTCAAAGCGCGTCTCTATCCGAACACTACCGTGCTTAATGAGATTCCAATGCCCGTTATCACTGGCTGAGAGGTCAGGTGTGAGGTCGAATGCGGTAAGACAGTATCCATGTGCATAGTCCTGACGAGGAATTGAGTTTCCCTCGTTGAGGAAGTGTATACCGGTCCCCGTGAACAGAGTATTGTTGGAATCCACGAATAGTTTATTCTTGAAATTGGGTTGTAAGGGCTTCGAGGGAATCTGAGTACCCTCGATATACAAGGATAGGTGATTAAGCCCGAATGATGAAAAATTAAACGGATTGAGTTTTTTGTCACCGTTATAGGCTTTGTTATCGACAAATCCGATGATTAACCGCTTCGGTAGTTGACCAAGGAAAACATTATCGAGGGTCTCGGCCTGCACACCGCTATGTATTGTCATTGTTTTGACCTCTACGCGCGTCATAGGGTATTTGGCTGTTGTCTTGGCTAGGGTTCTTGCATGCGCTAAGAGAATACCTTGACTGATTTTGACACGCCGTACGAATAAGGTCACGTCCATAATATCCACCTTATGATGATCGTTAGCCTCTATCAAGCAAAAGGCGTCCCGGTATCTGACCAGCCTCAATCTGAGTTCCACCCCGTTCAACAGAAACATTTCCTGGTTAAAGACGTCGCAATGCAAACGACCAAGCATATCAACGGGCTTGCTATTAGAGAAATATTTACATCTACTTGCGAATCCCGTATTGTTAGTGCCCGTAGTCTCCTCAAAATGGCCGGGAGTATCGGAATACCATAAGCCAGATGTGAGATGCGATTTTTTAGCTGCATCGCCATAGTTGAGCAGTGTTTCGATGTAAGCTCTGTATGCGTATGAGTTGTTACTCGGGGAGACCAGTTTTTGATTGAAGTATACATCCGTCTGGTTGAAAAGCGTATGCAGGAAATTGTTCACCGGGGCTACTATTGCTGTTGTTAGAGAACCTGGACTAGTTGAAGACGTTTGGACAGTGAGTACACGTGCGCATACCCTAAGCATTGTGTGTGAGAGATCTAGGTACTCGTCACCCTGGCCCGGCACGACGAATTCAATCGGTGAGTCATCTGTTAGTGCAGACACGGGTTTGTACTGCACCCATTGCCCACCCTCGATAGAGGTCTGTGTAGGCGGCAGAGTGAAGAGATCTAGTTCAGATTTCAAACATTCGCAGGAATGCGCATGTAGGTAGGCCATTTTTGTAGCTAACTCGAATAACACTGTTCACTTTAGATTTTTTCTTCACAAAGGACCGAAAATATCCGTAATAGCCCTTTTCTTGCAGCAAATCTTTTTTCTACCCTTACCAGGTGATCTTTTATTAGTACTCGGTGACTTTTTCTTGGAAGTGGACTTGGCCGTTTTCTTTTTCTTTATTTTCCTAGAGGGTTTACGGGTTCTAAGCGATTTAGACGAAGTAGCTGCTATCGATAGTCGCGGTGCACGGACAAGTCCAGACTGGCCCAGCGTCCCTCCGTACCTGAGTTTATAGCCCTCCCCTTTCATAACCTTTTCAATACCCTCCTGGGCCTTCCGCTTCAGATTCTCCCGTGTCTCACTGGCTCGTGTTTTGAAAGCCTGTTTACCGAGTACACGTGCGCCCCTTTTTAAAAGAGGAATAGCCCGTCGTAATAGACCACCGAGAAAACTACCGATTCCATGTCCCCGCTGATTGGGTGCTCCGACGAAGACACGATCGATTCCTCCGCCTATTTGTGACTCGTAATGCTCTATGTAGTGAGCCATGTTGTTATACTGTTCTTCCTCTTATTCTCACCACATGCATCAAATTAGTATACTTTCTTGAAGTGTAGTGTGACGGTCAAGGTTCCGTGATCAAATGGTATGGATTTACCCTGCTGGTCTCTTATAGATATTTCGATTGTCCGAAAACTCAAAAGAAGTGAAGGTAGATAGTGCGGTGGTGAAAACGTTTTTACTTCCGTATCCACGATGTCTGCGCTTTGCCTAACCTGTAGTATACGCAGAAGAGGTGCATAGATGTCGCCTACGATACGTGGTTCTATGATGTCACAATAGACGAACATAAGTGACGGTATCTTTTGTACCTCTTTACTGTTTTTGTCAGGTAGGTATGTTAAAGGATATTGTATTTCGACAATAGCGACCTCCCATTCACCGCTGAGCTCAATCGTGCGCGGGAGCTGAGTAATATAACAGCAGGTCTTGTTATCAGGAAAATACTGCATCGAGCTATTGCTAGGTAGGGTTATGTAGAACTGCGACTTCATTATGATGCAAGATTCTGAAGACTGGTAGCGGGAATCCAGCTGTTGAACTTTTCGGGGTAACCTTTCCAGCTGACAAGAACTTTCTTACTGGGACCCCGCCCCTTGCTGTGAATGATTTTATCAATTTGAAACTCAGTATTTTCAATGTCCGTCATCACACGCTGTAGTTCCGCTTCATAGAAATAACCGTCAATCTCCTCTCCGGAAAGATCCTCCAACTCGTATACATTCGGTAAACCAGGTAAAACACGTCTAATTTTGAACAACTCCTCACTCCAGTTAGCTTCGTATCCTTTAGCGAAGGTCCCCTTTGTTTTGCTCATGCGTACAAGATCATCCTTATTGAATTTTAGCTTGCGCGCCTTGTGTAGCGGATGCATACGTTGAATATTCGCACGGGCCTCAGCCGCATTGTAGAGTGTTACAGCCGATGGAGCCATTCTGATACTCGAGTGTATAGTATTATTATAGGAATTGACGATGTTTTCCAGGACGTCGATGTATCGATGAGTGTTTTTATGAGTAAAATATCTCGACATGCGGTCTTTCAGAGTACGATTGAATCGCTCAACAACAGCTGCTTTTATATCAGGATTACGCGTCACTCTAAAACGGATTTCGTTCTGGGCAAGTAGTTTCTGAAAAGAACCACCCACGAACTCTTTACCCTTGTCAGTCTGCATTGTAACAGGACGCCGTTCGGTAGAGGTTAAGATTTGCTTGAATCCGTCGGCTACGTCACTAGTCGATTTACTATGGAGTGGAATCACCCATGCGAATTTACTCAGGACATCGATGACTACTAATAAGTAACGGAATCCGTCGTTATGATCCTTTATCGAACCGAGTTCAACTAAATCGCCTTCCCAGAGTTCATCAATATTTGAAATGTTGTACCGCAGTCGTTGGAATTTTCGCCGTATAGGTTTGTGCAGCGTGTAAGCATCCTGTGCACTTAGCCAATTTTCAATTACAGTCGAGCTCACCTCTCGAGCGGCCTTTTTCAGTTTTCTTGCTCCTGCATAGTCAGCCGGGTGTGAGGGGTCATAATACAGTCGTTCTAGTTCTTTCATTTTCGCATTCCGAATGACAGCCAGCCTTGTTTTGACAATGTTGTCGGAAATCTACGGGGCGTTTTTCGATCGCTCTTTAGTTTCGGCTGTAGAGAGAAGGACTCATCCCCTACCCCGTCGGTACTTCCGTCTTCCTTGGACGACTGCTCGCCACTGCTACCACCGGTGTCTCTAGAACGATGGGATGCTTCACGCTGTCTTGCACCGCTCCACATCATGACGTTTTCTGCGGTCGATGGTGATGCTGCCGCATTCCTCCACACATTTTGATTTCCAACATATTCCCGCGGAACATTGATACTCTGAAGAAAGCGTGCGTACACATGTCTGCCGTCAGGCTGAAAGCCTTTTCTAGAACGCATAGAATCGTTCACCAAATCTACGATATTTGTGCCAGGTATAACCTTGTTGTCTATGGTCACAACACCGTTACTGTCCCAAGAGAAACGCGTCGGAACATCCGTCAGGCGTTTGAGCAGATGTTCTGCCTTTGATCTGTATTTCTTTGGTACTGTACTAACAATTCGTGATAACGATTGCTGCTTGTCGGGGGATGATTCTGCTTCCTCTTCATGCGTGATATCTGTTGAACTATGGTTTCCAGACTTTGTGTGAAGTTCTAGACTTAAAGGTTTTCGTGAATCCTCGGCGAAGTATAAAAAACGCTGTAGTAGCTGTTGATATAGTTTCCATTTCGCGGCGTCATCCGTGGTAGGTGAATCCAGAATGGCTCGCATCTCGCTATCGAGTCTAGAGATTGGATTCCTCGTGATCTGGTTGGCATCCTCGTAATTACTACTGGAAAGTGTCCCAGAGGTCGTGAGATTACGTTGGAAACGTTCTACACTCTCCGAAGGTATCAAAACCATTTTCTTCGCATGTTCCATCGCTCTCCTGTTTCTATTTGCCAAACAGGTGTGAAAATAGAGTCCCGAGAACTGGTGCAATTAACATGGGTAAAAAACCACTACCACTTTGAACCAATATCTGTTTTTTACTCTTCAGGCTTCCTCTGCTGCTAGCCAATTTACGTATAAGCTGTTTATGCCTAGCAAGCCTCGCTTTTTCCTTCTGCGTCAATATGACGTTACCGTGCACTGTGTTCAAAGCATACTCACATATACTCTTTACAAGGGAATTATTGGCACTACGTAGCAGGGCCAGACGTTGTTCAGGACTTAGCCTACAGAGCGCCTGTAGTGATGCTGTATTTTCTTTACCGAATCGTCTACGAGCGGCCGCAACTGATGAACCTTTCGCACTTTGGGTACTATCCGAGGCACCACGAGACATCCGTACGCGTGGCATTACAACCGAACGACTGGTAAATTGGAAATAGAACGCGACTTTATATCTTTTCGTGGAACATAGACGTGTTGATACTTGTCAGATGGAAATATATTGGTGCGATAGCGGCAATTTTCAGGCGTCGATTGTTTTAAGTCAAGTAATAGATAACCGTGTGGTTGCGCAGTGGCGTCAAGATATGCCTCCTGTAAAAAACGTTGATCCTCAGGATAAACCTGGCGTGCTAAATGTTGTATCTGCGCACGATCTCGCGGGTTCTTAAAAAAGATGATATAATTTGTATTGAGCGATATATCTCTCTGACCACGACCCTGATGAAATAGGTTCTGTGTGATGAAAAACACGCTTAGATTCTTATGATGACAACCCTTGGTAAACAGATCAACGATTACGTTGTTGGAGGCCTCCCGCATTAGATCATCGACCACAAGTAGCTTAGGTGTTCCATCCGTATCGTAGTCAGACTCCTGAGGTAGCCCTTCCCGATACTCAATTTCAGTATTAGTTGTATTGTTTTTATTGAGAGGCCCCTGGAGCGAATTTTGCTCAGCATAGTACCATAGTAAACGTGAAAATCGTGTATCGCACAATTCGCCTATGTTTCGCAGAAAGGTCTTGACAAAGATTGATTTACCGCAACCGGACGGACCGGCAATTATAGCCGAAAAAGGGTGTCGCCAGCGTGTGTCCATTTTTCTTATGGAAGGGCTCTCACTATTTCTGACTGTACACGCCGAGTGTTTTAGGAACTATGGCTGAAATTTGACCTAGTACCTTAGCAATTCTACATCAAAGTTGAAAATATAATTCTCGCTAACTGATCTATTATACCATTCGAAAAAACTTTCCCTAGCCTCTCTCGTCATAGTATCTGGCGAGTAAAACTCGACCGCAGGTAAGGGACCCTCAGACCCCCGATTAGCCGGGATGTTAAAAAGGTGCGGGAATAATCCTTTTTGCAATAGTGTGCGTAAAATTCGATTCTACACCTCGATATCGGGGAGTAAAATGCTACTTTTCGTTGCAGTGGGCGTAAAATTTGATTTTACGACTTGTGGTCGTAAAATGAAAAATTCGGTTTGCGCCAACTACGATTAGCGCCTTCTATTGTTATGAAATGATTTAAAAAATCTAGTAACAGTAGAAGGTGTCAATCGTAGTTGGCGGTCGCTCGACGTCAATAACAAGCGCTTAGTAGCCGGCGATTAATCGTCAGTTTTTTGTAATGAAATCGGCTGTTATACGTAACTGGCTGCAGCTTTGAGTATCGGAAATATAATACGCGCTCGGTTTTTCCATATATAATCGTCTACAAAATGAGTGATAGTGACTCCATTCCTGACGATATTTTAGCAGCAGCTGAAGATGCGGTGAACGAATCGCTTCCCGATAAATCGACGATTATTTACCGTGCATGTTATAATGATTTTCGGGAGTGGATGAAAAATAAAAAAACAAACTCTTTCGACGAAAAAGTGTTTTTGGCATACTTTCACGAACTTTCAAAAAAGTATGTATCTTCGAGTCTATGGTCGAAATATTCGATGTTGAAAACGATGATGAAAATAGAAAATGACATGGATATCAGCGGCTACAATAAATTACAAGCTTACTTGAAAAAATTGCACACCGGATACGCACCGAAAAAAGCTAAAGTTTTTTCACCGGCTGAAATCAAGAAATTCTTGGAAGAAGCTCCTGACAAAATATTTTTGGCTTCAAAGGTAAGTCTTTGAATTTTTATGTATGAAAAAATAAAACATCTATTTATGGTGAATGAAGATTCAATTACTCCGTAGGCTGCTCTTGTTCTTGGCGTACATGGAGCGTGCAGAGGTCAAGAACTCCATGGTTTGACTGTAGATCGTATCAAATTGCACGATGCCTATCTCATTGCTACAATACCAGAAACAAAAACTCATTTACCAAGAACTTTCACGCTGGAAGGTAAATACCACAAGGTCGTCGCTGATTACATGCTGTTAAGACCGAAGCATGTGACGACAACAAAACTGTTCATCTCTTACCGCGACGGCAAGTGCTATAATCAACCAATTGGGAAGAATTTGATCGGTGGTATTCCGAAGAAAATTGCCACATGGTTGAATCTAGACAATCCTGAACTGTACACGGGACACAGTTTTCGGCGTTCTTCGGCCACTTTGCTCGCAGATTCAGGAGCCAGCATCACGACGTTGAAACGACATGGTGGTTGGAAATCCACGCAAGTAGCCGAAGGTTATATCGAAAATTCAGTGGGTAACAAGAGGAAAATTGGAAGACAATTGACAGATGCGATTGATGAAGACTCTGATAAGAAACAAAATCAAAAATTGAAAAAAACTACCATTACAACAGTTACTAAAGAAACAGTCGAGATAGAATAATTTACTTGTGCTATACGTTAAATTATGTTTAATGTTACTCTTATTTTCGTATTGATTATAGTATATTTTTGGATACTCTAATATCAAATCGAAAAATGTGATTATCTACGGATTTTCGTTCGAATTAATGCTTGTTTATTCCAAATAAATGTAATCATATTTTCAAATATCACATTTAACTAAATATTCATTAACATATATTCACATTCGTGTTTCATATATATCTGTTTTTTTTTCATATCCATCAGTTGTTCATTCTTTCCGGATTTTTGATACGTTTACTACTTTTATTGTGTCAAATGAAAATTATTTTTTCTAATAGTTGGGGGGCTCCGCCCCCCAAACCCCCCTGCCGGGGGTTCGCCCCTGGGCCCCACCGGGGCTTCGCCCCGGACCCCACCAGGGGCTGCGCCCCTGGACCCCCCTCAGAGGTTTGTGACGCATTCGTGATAAAAAATAGTGAAACCAAGACATCAGTGTCGATGGTTGATTCGGTTAAAAGGTTATCAATTTACATTCAGCTGCAAACCTCGAACTATACTTCTCAATCACTATACGAATTTTACGCACACTATTGCAAAAAATAGCGTATGAAACGCGGGCGTAAAACCGTCATTTACGCCCATGTTGCATAATATACTATTTTGTGTAGACTCAGGTAAACCGAAAGCCTTTGGCAACGCTGACAAAGCCATTGGCATGTATGCCAGTGAGTCTAGGAACCGGGTGTTGTTTGTCTCCAAAAGTATTATTTTACTCCCGTTGAGTATAACCCGCGGTGGTTCACCCCCATTCTCCACCAGATACTTGAGAATAAACTGCGCG
The DNA here is from genome assembly GCA_963992785.1 of Tenthredo livida. NCBI lineage: Eukaryota > Metazoa > Arthropoda > Insecta > Hymenoptera > Tenthredinidae > Tenthredo > Tenthredo livida. Next base: position 23,792,994 of record OZ023069.1, on the reverse strand, counting down.
TCAAAACCCTTAGCGTTATGTGCTACGCATATAATCTTCCTATAACCGTCAATTTTCCTATCTACGAATTCGATGAACTCCCTCACTGGGTCCCTACTAAAAACAAACTCTCGTTGAGCACCGCACCCTGCGCAGCCTTCACTCAAATCTTCTTCTATACAACGCGTGCAGACCCGCTGCGCAACGCACAGATTTGGCACGTGGACATTCACTGTATCGTCACCGTCTGAAGTCTGGTCTTGCTGTGTCTCGAAATCATAAAAAATGAGAATATAATTCGCAGACTGTTCAGTGGTATGTTTCACAGGTCTCATATAGCAACTATGCTCTACCTTTTGAGTCGAACGACAGGTCCTGCAGTATGTCTCCCCGCAGACATGCTTCCCCTTGGATGTATCCATATAAATATCACAGGTCTCGCAAATCCGCAGGGTACTGCAGATTGACCGCTTTCCACTAAACGAACCGGGTTTTTTGTGATTGTTAAGGCATTCAAGGCCGAAAAACTCACGTCTACACGAGATACATTCCATTCGATCAACCCTCGTATCGCAAGCGGGTGTCGACAAACAACGAGGACATATATTAGAGCACCTGTGCTCCATACCACGAGCATAGCCTACATTACATGGTATGCAGAAAAAATTAGAGGCGGCTGCTGCACTGATGTTTAAAATTGGATCATAATGCCTGTTCCGTTCGTCGTAAAGAATGTTGAGTCTATAAGTTACTTTCCGCCCCAAGCCTAGCACAATATCTTCGCCATTGAAAAAACATTCTCCACTCTTTCCGAGGGTACTTTGGAAGTAAACAACTATGACAGTGTCGTCTCGTGCCAAATACTGTTGAAACTGTAGGAGTTCATCATACCCGCAGCCCTGTTCTGGTACCGTGACATGTGCCTTTCTAACTAATTCCTGAGCTCTCTCTTTTTGATATTTCACGTTGTCCCTAGCCCTGCCCCATATATTTTTGAAATCAGGATGAGTAATCTTACGTGCGTGCACCCCAGCTACGAATAAAGCCCGCGGTAAACATAAATTATCCGTGTTTTTAAGTTTTAAGATCGACCGCTTATTTAATATTCCCTCCCCATCCAACCGTAAGCGTTTACCCCTCCCAACAGGTGAATTGACGGTAAATATATTGACTGTGAAAGGCTGTTCTATCGAAAACTCGCTCGCACTCTGCGTGACTCTAAACACAAGACTCCATAAATCCTCGAACTGAAAATCGCGCGCCGGTCGAAAGTTTAAACCCGCTGCACCCCTCGTAAAACCATCCGTAACAAACGTTATACCCATTAGATCATTCTGACCGCACAATGACCTGAAATACCTATGAAGTTCCCTAAAAGCGTCCTCTAACCAACGTAGTGTATTTTCCGTCTCCGGCGGAATTATGATTTTTACCGTGACTTGATTTCCAGCTAATCCAAAACGCGGATATCTTTTATTGACACGCTGTGTGATTCTAAATCGTCTCGACGTACTATCGTCTACATCTTCTATTTCGGCCTCTAACCCTACAACCTGAGCTGGTACACTAACTCGCCTGTCAACCGCCGGTCGATCTTCCTGTTCAGGTACATCGTCCGATGGAGCATTACGCTTTCCAGGACGACGAGCTGCTCCGCCTTGCTGCACTCCTGAAGTGCTAGCCCCTTCGTTGACCGTGTATAGCCTGGCTGGAATTCCCGACGTTGAGGTAGAAGCTCCAGTGCGCATGTTCCCACCATCTGTAAAAGTATTCAAAGCTCTAAAAAACGACGTAAATTTGAATGACTGTGAATAAGATTTGACATTTATTTTTTTTTTTTTTTTTTGGATAGGAGTGTACTCGTGACATATTCTCTGAATCACTTACCGCTCACAGGGGTATACCGCGTACTTTCACTCGATAGATGCGGTGCATATCGACAAATTTCGTCTCTCGTTTCCTCGATCACCCTCGTCTCACTCGCGTCCTCCTCATCTTTTACTGAGACTTGTGATAGCCGCTCCGTAGTCTCCTCTATCATCACCGCACCGTCCATCTCTACATCAGGATGATCCTGTGTAAATGCCATCATGCTTTCTGCTGCCAGTTCATAAGCCTCGACAGCTTCTATAGCAATCGCTTCTTCTCGTAGAATAGCCTCGGTATCCGGTTATGCAGCCGTTCTCATCTTCCGTCCTTGCCGTTCGATCACATCCTTCAGTCTCTGAAGATCGGCTGGTATAAGGGCAACTTTCACGATGTCCAGCATTTTCGCCATCCAAGAAGGCCTGTTCACTAAGTACGGCAATTTCATGATTTCTATGATCGTCGGCATGTCAAGCATACCCAGAATATTGCGCAGAACTATTGACACTTCCATCACCGTACGCATCCCTTTGACTTGACCATGCCACTCACGAATACGCGGCGTGATGCAACTCGGTCTTGAAGCAATGAGGTACCGTATCACCATCAGGATTAAACCCCTCACGGTTGATATGACACGTTTACCTTCAACACGATTCATCGTTAATATACTCTTCAAAATGAATTCAAACAAAAGAAAAATAAGGACTTGTCCAAAATTTTCTCAAAGCTCAAACTTGTTCGCTTGGTAACAACGCCTTTCACGAATGAAAAAACAAACGCAACAGTAATTGTTAAACCACTCGAAATCAGAAGATCACAACCAGCAGAGTTTCCTCTACTGAATAGTTTTTCAAACTGATAAAATTACTCACTTTTGGCAGGCCTATATATCTTTTGCTTGGTAGCTTGCTCATCCCCACTCAGTAAAATGAACCAATCCGTGGTATTACCACCGCCCCCGCCAACCCTTGACTATTTTTACTTACCTGAAACATTGTCACTATCCATCGCCTTGACTATCGTCACCTCCACATAGCATTTCACCCGACCGCCCCTTACGCCCGCAGGTCTGTGCCTGCACGCACTCCGCCTTTAATCCCCAATCGTACCTTTGCACTCAAGACAAAAGAATGTACATCGTATACCTTCGCAAGGGTTGTCGGAGCGTGAACTTGGACATAAAAATCGGTATTTGCCGTTTCGATCCTTACGTCCGCAAGTCTGAACCTGCATAACCGTCGCCTCTAATCCTCAATCGCACCATGGCGCGCGAGACAAAAGAATATACATTTGCACCTTCGCGAGGGTCGTCGGAGCGTAAACTTGAAAATAGAAATCGCTTAATTACATTTCGAAAAAGACTAATTACAAAGACAGCTGCATCGTACACCTATCTATTACCCTTTGTTGACGTAGGTTACCCTGACAAACAATTTTTTACATTGTTCAACTAGTAGAGTATAATTGCCATATTTCTACGAATTTTGCGTGTATATAATACTTTCAGTGTTCATTTCCGAACGATACGTTAACAATAGTTTATGACGTTGAACGGTCGATTGCCTGTTTGAGAACCGTACAGTGTTTAATACTTTCATATTGTTCGGATGATAATAAAAGTAATTATTAGCGAACCATAGTCGCACTGTGCTATTAGACAGGCTGAAACTTGTAGGCCTGACCTGCCAAACAGTTTTCAAAGAGCCGGAGGTCTCTTTATTTTTTCTAGGATTGGTTTTACAATCAGCTAACAGAAAAGGACGGACCGAAACATCGACAAAACTCTGTACAGCAATACACTCGGTATTCATGGCTAGTGTACAGTTTTACAACAGACGGTAATATATCCCAAAGCAATTGCTTGAACCTATCCGAACAAGTCGAGACCTTGCAAACTTTTCCCTCAAACATTAGGCCCAACCCTGCAGCTACCTGCGAGCCCTTGGGTCATAAACGGCATACCGCCTCTGGCATAAGCTGAGGTCGGCACCCATGGCATCCCAGAGCCACGCTGATTCTAGCTGTAGGTACTGTGTCTATTACCCGCTGGCTAATAGTAAAATCCCAGCCGATGGTGGGGGTTTTTTTCTGGAAATATTGAGGGGTCTATCTGCAACTACGACAGTAGTTGCAGAACGCCCGTGCTTGCAACAGTGAACATCAGTTACCATACCTTAATACTATTCAGTGTCTGAATCGTAATTTCGTCATGTTTAACCCTCAAACTGTGCGTGCATCAGAAAATCCTCAACCATCTGATAAACCACTCATAATTGACCCTCTACGACCAACCAGGCGGATGTTACAATCAACCACATACGGGATAAACTATTCGTTTTCTACAACAGTCTCGGTCGGATATTCTTTAGTCGGAGAACGTTTTGAGCCTATTGTGCAGTTCAGCGGCCAAGGTGGAAGTGTGATAGCGATGAGAGCTGAAATTTGGTGGAAGTTTTTGAACGCCTTGGACGATATCAACAAATACCTCGCTAATCCAACGGTCACAGACTATAACTCCGACATTTCTACCGATACTATACCCGTAGATCTGAATGGCTATACTGTTTCGTTCATCTTGGCTCACGGCTCAAGAGCCATCAAGCTATCGGAACCTGTTGAGCTATGGCAAAAGGAAGAAGATCGAACCACGGACGATGAGTCGTCTGCCTACCACTCCCCTAGTTTGAAAAAACGAAAACTGCACTCTCCGTCTATCGTGCTGCAGAAAACTTCGATCGATGGATTGAATGCTATAATACCGTGAGTAATTGATCATATATATCGTCTATCAAATCATGCGGATGCTGTGAACGAGGCTAAAGAAGATATAGTGGGGGAACTCACTACGCTGTCCTATGCGTTTGGCTTTGTGAATACTCCGCTCGAGCGTTTCACCGAGCTTGTCTTGAAGGATTTCGACGATATGCAAGAAGTGTTAAAGAGGAAATTTGAACCGGATTTTGTTACGAATATGTATAAAACTGTTATGCTTGAACTGAAGGCTCTGTTTAGTGTTGCTATAGCCAAAGAAATTAAAACGAACATAGATTCGACACGCGTATACCGACGCTGAGCATTTAGCATGTATAGCATTTTTGTGATCATATGCAAGACTCGTCTAGTTTGGCATAAGAAACGACTGTTCCTAAACTTTTATCTAGAATAAGACTTTTTATCATTAGCATAATTAGCTGTAATTTTTATACGAAATACTTTTGAATAATTCTTAGTCGCCATAAGCTTGAACCTTTGCATAAATATTAGTAAATATAAGTCTGAATCTTTACCTTTCTGAATATTAAATGATATGAATAAACAACCATTATAACAATATTCACCTGTGCGTCTTTGACCAACTCCCATACCTTTCCTACATCCTCCATATATGCATATATATATATATTTATTTCTATTCGATAAGTATACATAGGCAACGACTCCGGAGCGCCCGCTCTTAGGTTAGAATCCATTGAGTTCGCTTAGGTTAGGATCGAAGGATTAGCGGAAAAGAAAAAAAAAAAAAAAAATTAATAATAATGATAATAATAATAATAAATAAAAAAAAAGAGGGAAAAAAGAAGGGAAAAAAAGGGGGAAAAAATGGCGCCGGCCCAAGGGGGGGGGGGGGGGGGTAAGGGTCATAAACGGTATACTGCACCCTCTCTACTCCCGTCACTACCTAGCATTGACCTGGCCGCCACCTCGCAATGCCATATGGCTTTCATGCGGGCTAAGCTGGCACTGCCATGTCCTGAAGTTAACTGGCAACTACCTGGCTGCCACCTCGCGATGCCATATGGCTTTTATGTGGGCCGAACTGGCACTGCCGTGTCTTAACGGTAACTGGCAACTACCTGGCCGCCACCTCGCGATGCCATATGACTTTCATGTCGGACAACTTGGGACTGTCATGTCTTACCATTAACTGGCAACTACCTGGCCGCCACCTCGCGATGCCATATGACTTTCATGTGGGCCAACCTGGGACTGTCATGTCTGAACGTTACCTGGCGACTACCTGGCCGCCACCTCGCGATGCCATATGACTTTCATGTGGGCCAACCTGGGACTGTCATGTCCTCACGTTACCTGGCGACTACCTGGCCGCCACCTCGCGATGCCATATGGCTCATATGTGGGCCGAACTGGCGCTGCCGTGTCTTAACATTAACTGGCCACTACCTAGCCGCCACCTCGCGATACCACATGGCTTTTATGCTACAAGGCTAGTTCATGTAGCTTTCGACTATCTATCCAATGTACACTGGCTACCTAGCATTGACCTGGCCGCCACCTCGCAATGCCATATGGCTTTCATGCGGGCCAACCTGGCACTGCCGGGTCTTAACGTTAACTGGCGCCTACCTGGCCGCCACCTCGCGATGCCATATGGCTTTTATGTGGGCCGAACTGGCACTGCCGTGTCTTAACGGTAACTGGCAACTACCTGGCCGCCACCTCGCGATGCCATATGGCTTTTATGTGGGCCGAACTGGCACTGCCGTGTCTAAACGGTAACTGGCAACTACCTGGCCGCCACCTCGCGATGCCATATGACTTTCATGTCGGACAACTTGGGACTGTCATGTCTTACCATTAACTGGCAACTACCTGGCCGCCACCTCGCGATGCCATATGACTTTCATGTGGGCCAACCTGGGACTGTCATGTCTGAACGTTACCTGGCGACTACCTGGCCGCCACCTCGCGATGCCATATGACTTTCATGTGGGCCAACCTGGGACTGTCATGTCCTCACGTTACCTGGCGACTACCTGGCCGCCACCTCGCGATGCCATATGGCTCATATGTGGGCCGAACTGGCGCTGCCGTGTCTTAACATTAACTGGCCACTACCTAGCCGCCACCTCGCGATACCACATGGCTTTTATGCTACAAGGCTAGTTCATGTAGCTTTCGACTATCTATCCAATGTACACTGGCTACCTAGCATTGACCTGGCCGCCACCTCGCAATGCCATATGGCTTTCATGCGGGCCAACCTGGCACTGCCGGGTCTTAACGTTAACTGGCGCCTACCTGGCCGCCACCTCGCGATGCCATATGGCTTTTATGTGGGCCGAACTGGCACTGCCGTGTCTTAACGGTAACTGGCAACTACCTGGCCGCCACCTCGCGATGCCATATGGCTTTTATGTGGGCCGAACTGGCACTGCCGTGTCTTAACGGTAACTGGCAACTACCTGGCCGCCACCTCGCGATGCCATATGACTTTCATGTCGGACAACTTGGGACTGTCATGTCTTACCATTAACTGGCAACTACCTGGCCGCCACCTCGCGATGCCATATGACTTTCATGTGGGCCAACCTGGGACTGTCATGTCTGAACGTTACCTGGCGACTACCTGGCCGCCACCTCGCGATGCCATATGACTTTCATGTGGGCCAACCTGGGACTGTCATGTCCTCACGTTACCTGGCGACTACCTGGCCGCCACCTCGCGATGCCATATGGCTCATATGTGGGCCGAACTGGCGCTGCCGTGTCTTAACATTAACTGGCCACTACCTAGCCGCCACCTCGCGATACCACATGGCTTTTATGCTACAAGGCTAGTTCATGTAGCTTTCGACTATCTATCCAATGTACACTGGCTACCTAGCATTGACCTGGCCGCCACCTCGCAATGCCATATGGCTTTCATGCGGGCCAACCTGGCACTGCCGGGTCTTAACGTTAACTGGCGCCTACCTGGCCGCCACCTCGCGATGCCATATGGCTTTTATGTGGACCATCCTGGCACTGCCGTGTCCTGAAGTAGCCCGACATCAACCTGGTCCGTACATTGTGTTGCCACCTATTTAGTACCTCGCTATGCCGGTAGATGAGCGGCCACGCTCGCAAGCAAAGTAACACTGCTATCTAAATCTGAATCAGCCGAAATTCCGCTATTCTAATCAGTGAACGATATTTTCACTGGAAATCAGCCAACTCCGTTGTTTGAATCAGCGAGTCTCGCAGATTTGAATCTGTTTCAATTTCGAGACAGTGACATTTGTTTGTTCCTTGTCCTTCGGTCTTCTTTCGTCGCGTCAGTGTGGACTTTCTGTTACAACATTAGAACAGCACAAGCTAGGTAACGAAATACTTTATACAGATTCCAGTACGATTTACTTGATATACGATTTATACACACACCAGTGTTTGAAGTCTTTGACGCAAAGATAACCTCAATCAATTTGGGAAGCCGACTTCTTCCGTATGACCTAGGGTCTTGTGACATCATTACTTGAATAGTCGTATTTTTTTTCAAGATACAATTACTATAATCTGCCCCGAAGACGTCATGAACGAGCCTTACGAAGACGACGCTCGTGAAAAGCATTCCATGCGAGATCTGGAATATTGTTTCACTGATTCAAATGTTGAAACTTTCACTGGTTGAATCAGTGAAGTAATTCTTCACTGATTCAAACAGCGATTAGTCGCTGATTCTCAGTGGTATACTTATAGCTATTTCAATCAGCGACTATTCGCTCAGAATCAGCGACATTTCGCTGATTCAGATTTAGAGAGTGGGTTCGCTACATCTACCCGTTACTGGCTGGCGGTGATTATAACTAACTTGCGAGTCAAGCGACTCATACCGCCTACCCGGCAGTATGTATCACAAGAGTCTTTTGTAATTAAGGCTGTGTAGTATAAATTCGAATACTTTTTATTACTACTTTTTTCTTTTTTTTTCGATGCATACTTTTTTTTCATATCGCAATCATTCACAAATCAGGTAAGCTAGTGCAACTTCATGGTTTCTTGATGGTTTCTTCATTGCATCTATATAGCAGCAAGTGATCTCCGCCATGTCGCTGCCAGGTCGCAACCACAAGTAAGCTATGCTATCTAACCAGCTAGCTGCTATGAAGGAACGACATAGTTTGGTCGTCGTTGCCAGGTACAAGCCAATATGAAACCGACTACGGCCCACATAAGCCGCTACATTTATCAATGGTTAGGTAGGCTGGCCACATAGCGGCCAAATGGTTGCCATTTCGGATTGTTACCTGGCAACTAGTTAGCATCCACATGGCAGCAAGGAAGCCCCGCCATGTCGCTGCCAGGTCGTAACCATAAGTAAGCTATGCTGTCCAACCAGCTAGCTGCCATGTAGGAGCGACATAGTTTGGTCGTCGTTGCCAGGTACTAGCCAGGTTCTAGCCATGATAAAGCCCACATGGCGGCCTTATTGGCAGGTCAGTGAGCTATAAAGCGGCCGTATGGCTGCCACTTGAAATTGTTACCCGGGTAGTGCTAGAAAGTCCGAAGTTAAGAGAACAAACATATAATGACTTACATGACGATGACAGTTACTCGAAACTGACACCGCCTTACGATCCGTCGCCGACCTGCAGCTACTGTGAGCGAGCTGGCCACTCGTTAGATTGCTGTGAACGCAACCAACAATCCCAGATTTACCTTGATCAAAACTACCCAAATCTAAAATACGAACCAATTAACAGATTTCAATCATATGACGGTAGAAGTGATTACACAAACGCTGAGTACGCGAATAACGATGATTTTCATATAAACTATGAACAATCCTACGACACACAACTTCCAAACCTTACGGACCATTTATTCGCCCCTCCTACGGATCCTCATGAAAATCCTGTATCAATTCTTATGATTATCGCCATAGGACCAGAACCAAAAACGAAAACTTTACCTAAGGAGACGAATGATAAATACACTATCACTTCCACTACCAACAAACAAACTACAAATACTGCCACACCAACACCCTCGTATAGTTTAATCATCGAAACGACCTACAAAAATACACATGACCAACGTCACGACGATTCACTATCACCAGGTAACCCAACACCGCGACGCAGGTCAACGGTAGATAATCTGCACCCGGACTACACAGACGACTCGGACAATCACTTACACAGTTGTCAGAAGTACATTGCTACCGTCTCGTCTAACGTAAACAAAATAATCTGCAAAGAGACACACACCAAAGAAACAAACGCTTCACCAACGAATGCAAAATCGGAACAAATACTCCCGAGACTTGACCATAAAACAAATTCCCAATACAAATCATCCGACATCCGAGATAAAGCAACAAGAGAAAATAACACAAGACCTACACTATATCGCGTTCAATCGACAATCAGTAAAACTGCAAATCTCTCACGAACGACTCGACCACTCTCATTGTTAAGGAAATCAGAAGTTCCGGCGGCCGAAGATCCACTAAATCGCCCACCACCTCATCCTCCACCTTTTTCCTGACTGAACAATCGCAACTGACACTGCCCAATATAACGAAAAATACATAAATATCTTCATTCTTGACCTAATAACATGCATGACATACGAAAACAAGCAGCAATGAACTTGAAAGAAGCAGAATTGAAAGACAAAAACTTACTTATTAGAGGTTATCACTACGCTCATTAATTTCAACGATAGATTTTAAGTCAAACCATTACTAATGTTTTTCAACACTTACTTAGACTTAAGCCTTCAGAATATAATTCAAACTCTAGATAACATTTGGATAGCACATCTTTGTACACGTATGTACACTAGGGTGGGCCAAAAAAACTTTTAATTTTTTTTTCTTTAGCTACCATGAAAATATCGTCCAAGATGACGAAAAAAAAATTCTCTGAAAATTTGAGGTCTTCATATTAATATTAGGAGGTCGCTCATCGTGGTTTTTGATTTCCCATTTGAATAACACAGGAAATTTTTTTTTTCTTATTTGGAATTTTATTGCGCTCGAACGAATTATCGGCCAATGGAATTAAATATATATACTTCAAGGGAATTAAACGATCTACAAAAAAGGTCTGATATGATTTTTCGCTAAGTCCACTCGTTTGAAAGTTATTCAAGGTTAAACTTCAACCTGAAATGTTATATGATGACTTTGACTTGCTTTTTTTTTCGACTTAGCGAAAAATAATATCAGACCTTTTTTGTAGATCGTTTAATTCCCTTGAAGTATACGTATTTAATTCCACTGGCCGATAATTCGTTCGAGCGCAATAAAATTACAAATAAAAAAAAAAAAATTTCCTATGTTATTCAAATGGGAAATCAAAAATCACGATGAGCGACCTCTTAATATTAATATTAAGAGCTCAAACTTTCAGAGAATTTTTCTTTCGTCATCTTGGACGAGATTTTCATGGTAGCTAAAGAAAAAAAAATTAAAAGTTTTTTTTGGCCCACCCTAATGTACACATACTATACTTCTCACCATTACTATACTATCATACGCATTACTGTACGCTGAGGCATAATATTGTAATTCTTCTAGATCTCATACTTACACGCTATCTCATTGACAAATAACCGAAAATTTACTCTCTAAATCTGAATCAGCCAAAACTACTGACAATCAGCGAATAGTAGCTGGTTTACAGCTAGAAGTATGCAGCTGATTGAATCAGCTGATTAGCTGAATAGTAGCTGGTTTACAGCTAGAAGTATGCAGCTGATTGAATCAGCTGATCAGCTGATTGAATCAGCTGCATACTTCTAGCTGTAAACCAGCGACTATTCGTTGATTGTCAGTAGTTTCGGCTGATTCAGATTTAGAGAGTACGGATGACTTAACCACATACCTACTGGTACTATAAAACTGTAATTCCGCATACTAGCAACATTAGCGAAATGCAACCCTAAATTTAAGTATAATACATAACACTGGTCGAACCATATTCATCACACTATCATTTGTACTATCGGACTTAATAAAGGCATATGCCACACTACTTAGTCCACTCACCACACACATACATCCATCCATACTTCACAAATATTTATTTATAACTATACCTATCTAACTACGTTCGATAGAAACATATTTCTTGTACTCAATCAATATGTTTCCTCTAACGGGGGGGGGGGGGGGGGGGGGGGGTGTTACGTTCTACTCCACGCTCCTCTCTCCAACCTTACTATCATATCTCCTCACACCACTGATCTCTATATACTGACTGGATAGTGGACTGGGGCTGCTGAGTGAAACCAATTGATCAGCGCCATTTGCAATTTTTTCCGTCAAAGTCTACGCGGGCAGTTCAAATTTATACATGAAATACACATTTTCTTTTGAAAACTACTTTTTCAAAGTTATTTTTCGGTCGAACTATGCCAGAAATAACGGAATCCTGAATAAAGTACACATATTCAGTCGGACCCGGGTCTTAAACTCTGCATCTAATCGTAATTCCCGCGTAGATTTTGACCCAAGTTTCGGCGTTCCTCCGACCCCACCAAGCCCCTGACCGGGCTTCTAATGGTTTCACCACTGATCTCTATACTAACTGGATGGCTGGTCCTTATGGGCCCGGCATGCCGAAATTATGTCGAGTTGAAGGCTCGCTCAGCGCCCCTAACACCGGGAATGGTACTAATCACCGTCTCAATGCGCATGTGGCATCGTAATCGTGAATAGTGGGGATGGTAATTTTACCAGCGAATTTTACCAATTTACGTGCAATTTACCCTGCAGCCATAACCAAAAAGCAAACGATGTGCGTCCATGACCACAAAAGTGAATGATGTTAACTGGAAGATTAAAAAAAATAGTGAACGATGGTGCAATGTGTTTATTGTAAAAAAGATAAGAGAGAGTGGAAAGATCTATCGTTTCATGAGTAAGTACACATTTGTTATTTATTTGAGATCACTGTCTAAAATTCAACCTCAATAAAATGCAACCTGAATGAATGCACAGTATATTTATTTTGAAATTTACTTATTTTGTTTTTTTGGTGCATAGATTTCCAAAAGATGAGAAATTAAGACTGAAGTGGGTCCTAAACATGGGCTGGTCCAATTGGATGCCAAAGAAATATGATGCATTGTGCTCTCTGCATTTTTCACAAGATTCTATTGACCGTCACGATCATAGAGCACGACTGAGAAAGGGTAGCGTCCCCATTTTTTATGACCGCGATAAAGAAAATGTGTCACCTCTACAATCATCTCCAAGTATCAAACATTTGGATAAAAGTACGTATAAATACCTCACTTATTAAAAACAATACTCTATTAATAATTTGACCTGGAATTTAGAAAAGAAGACTGACTCATGTGAATCCATCAACGAACCAGGAAATTCGTCACAAATACAACGTACCAGCCTAGCACCAATAAATCTAGTAACGAATGACGAGAATACAGCAGGTACAAAGGGAGCACTTAGTATAGTGTCCCACGATCACACATATACCATGTGTGTCGAGACGCTAGCGCGTAAACTAGAAGCTGCCACGAGCAAAGCTGATAGACTAGTGAATGATAAAAAGAAGTTACTTCAGAAAGAAAAACGTTACGTGAAGCAACGCCTTAAATTGAAGGATATCATCAAAGATATGAGAGCAACTCAATCTCATCTTGAAGATGGTTTGTATTGTTTGGATGGATTTGGGAATATTGCTGTGGAACTTTTTACTCGCATGCACAAAAATATTACTCAAGGTTCACTCACTAAAGACAAATACCCGCCAGAATTAAGGTGCTTTGCTCTCACTCTACATTTCTATTCACCGGCAGCTTATAATTATGTTCGTAAATCACTAAACCTGGCTCTTCCTCATCCTAGTGTAATTCGCTCTTGGTATAGTAGTATTGATGCCGAACCGGGATTCTCAGAAGAATGTTTCAATACTCTTAAGTTGAAAAGTCAGGAGTACAAAAAAATTAATAAACCTCTCATTTGTGCTTTAGTTATGAATGAAATGGGTATAAAGAAAGGCTTTCAGAGGACTTCAGATGGGGCTGTGCGGGGATATGTAGACATTGGGACTGGTAGTGAGGGAAACAGTGACTTGCGGGAGGCTAAAGATGCTTTAGTTTTATTAGTAGTTCCATTGAATGATACTTGGAAGCTACCTATAGGTTTTTTTTTAATCAATGGTATGGGTGCCGAGGCAAAAAAAAATATTATCAGAGAGGCTCTCATTCGTTTACATGAAGTTGGTATCCAAATAACATCTGTCACACTCGATGGACCACCAGAGCATTTAGCTGCAGTTAATTCCTTAGGAGCCAATATGACTATGGGTGAAACTTGTAAGTCGTATTTTCCTCACCCGGTTGAAAAACAACCTGATGTCCATGTCATCATTGATCCCTGTCATGACTTAAAAAACATACGTAATGCGCTAGGTGATTTATCAGTTATTCTTGATGAAGATAACAACCGAATCCAATGGATATACATTAAGGCTTTAGCACAGCTTCAGCAAGAAGAGGGCTTGCGTTTGGGAAATAGGTTGCGAACAGCCCATGTGGAATATAAAAAGATGATCATGAAAGTTTATTTAGCTGCACAGACGCTGAGCTCTAGTGTGGCAGACGCTATCGAATTTTGCTGGAAAGTATTGGGTCTACCGGAATTCAAAGATTGTGAAGCGACTGTACGATTCATTCGTGTTATCGACAGAATTTTTGATTTCTTAAACTCACGAAATCCTTGGGGGAAAGGTTACAAAAGTCCATTGAAGGCTGCGAACGAATTTGTTTGGCGTGAAAGAATTTTGGAGGATCTTCGATATTTGAGTACGTTGAAATTATTGAACAATCGACCAATTTATTCTTCTCCTCGAAGAACTAGATTCATAGGTTTTTACACAGCAGTACTATCGACTATCAGTATTTTTGATCAGTACGTGAAACCAATTGATAGCCCATTGTCAATGCTCTTAACTTATCGGTTAAGTCAAGATCACATTGAATTATTGTTTGCTGCAATTCGTGCACGCAGTGGGTGGTGCCCAAACCCCACTGCTGCACAATTCATTTCAGCTTATAAGAGATTATTAATTAGACATGACGTAAATATTAGTTCAGGGAACACGCAAGTGATGGATCAAGTCAAAATTTTGAGTGTTTCGTCACATGAGAAAAAAAAAAGAGTAGCAAGAATCGAAAGATACGACCCTAAAATCTATAACGCTGTTGAGAATCGTAGAGTTGCGAGCCAGTACGGTTTGGATGATGATGGTTACGTTTCTAATGAGCATGTTGTTGATGATTTAGAGAATTACTTAAATTTTGCATGGGCTGTTCCCAATACTCTCAGTGAATTTTCTGACAATGCAGTTGGTTATATTGCAGGATTTGTAGTCAGAAAGTTATCGAAAACAGTTAAATGCGACGAATGCCTTCAAGCATGTAAGGATTTATCGTGGGTTTCACGCACTGAAAACTTATTGGATACAAAAAAATGTGGAATTGCGTTGACAATAATGAAGAATCGTGGCGGATTGATTGTAGCTTCAAAGAGCGTTATTGAAGTATGTAGAGTTGCAGAGCGACTTTTGAGAAAAGCGTGCAATTCCAACTTGGGCAAGCCGCCAAAAGAACTCAATTTTCCGGCTTTACTTGGTAATAAAGCGTTTGAGGAAGTACTTCTATCCAAGATGACATTTTTTCCTGATCTGGATGATCATTTTCGGGATTCATTTGTATCGGATAGCTGTATTAACCACATGTTTATTCTCACGAAAAGCATTCTCATGCATTACATTGAGACTCGTATGAATGCAATGACGAAAAACGCGGCTCTTTCAGTGACGGATACAAACGTCCGTCATTTCTTAACCCGTCAAATTGTTTGGGCTCACCAATGATTTTTTTAGGTTTTCTTTTTAAAGATTTCAGAAAGAATTATAACTGTTATAACTGTTGCAACATTTACATTTCATCTATGGCTGTTCTTTTTCTTATTAAGCATTGAGTGATGGTATTGTTAAGATTTTTCCTGAATCGAATTCAAATTCTCATGTTTGAGTCGATGCATGTACTCTCCATACTAATGTGATATAGCTTATCTTGGCAGACTAAAATATTTAAACGTGTACCCGAGACCTGACCATAATGTATGTGACAAACCAATGATATTGTTAAGAGCAACATGACTGACAGTCAAAAGATTTTGAATGATCATTGTTTTCATGAGAAATGAATAAGTTTATTGATGCCAACATAGACGAAATTGTAGTTGTTAGTGTTCAAGTAGAGACTTTAAGAAATTTATTCTATTTTTATTCTATTTTTCTGTTATTATATTTTATTGTATTTCTACTGTTATGTGTAAAATTCTAGATTCTATACAAGATGTTATATGGCTGTGGTTGATATTTCCATATTGCAAATTTAACTGTACTACAAATTAGTTGACATAAAGACATTTTTATACGGCTATGGTTATCTCATTCTGTCACTCCTTTTCCTTAATAATCCTGCCAGCTTCCCACACTGGATTCCTATATTTCTATCAAATTCATCCTCAATCAACCGTTTATCTATTGCAGCTTTCAGAACATCCTACAATAAAATATCAGAGAATATATCTACTACAAAGCCGGCGTTGATCGACTATCACGACTCGATTGAGATTATCGAATGACCAGGTTCGGATGCGCAGGTAACTGGAAGTTCCCTGTGCTTTATTATCATGAAAAGATCAGTTTCAGATATGAATCTGTTAATCAAAACCTTACGACGAAGAATTCTGCAAGGAAAATAAATTCAATACACAATAAGGCATATAATCAATTGTATATACATGAAAATTGTACATGTGGATGGAATAATTTTGAAGTGGAATCAATTTATTTGTAATTAATAAAATATTGAATTAAATCATTTTCAAAATGTTGTAATGTCGTCTAACCTCCCCCAATATTTTCTTTTTTTTTTACTTCTCTTATGCAGTGAGTCCAAGTGCAGCACAAAATTTTCATTTTGTGTCGTTCAGTTCATAATCTCAATCCCAAGTAAAAAGTAGTATTAATATAGAAAAGTATAATTTTTGCAATGGTCACAATATTCTGACGAGTAAATTCACACCAGACATTGTGGGAAATTGAATGGAATAAAAACAATTGAGAATGAAATAAAAATGAATCCAATAGTGGAATTGATAAACGAAATGAAATTATTTTGATGAATTAGGTTTGAAATGAACATTTCCCATGCTGAGAATGTACGGCAGTGGGACGGTAAGATTCCGAGAACATTTAAAAAATCTCGAAGTAAAATTACCATCCCCACTATTCACGATTACGATGCCACATGCGCATTGAGACGGTGATTAGTACCATTCCCGGTACTAGGGGCGCTGGGTTAGCCTTCAATCGGCTTTAGCCTTGCTTTAGGGGACCAGCCATCCAGTTAGTATAGAGATCAGTGGGTTTCACGCTGCGCCTGTAGTAAGAGTACCAGTCCACTATCCAGTCAGTATATAGAGATCAGTGCCTCACACCCTGTCTTCCTACCTCGCTACCTTTCTCACGCTGACCTGCTGCATCGGTCAGCAATCCTCTAATCCCCACCTTGCCTACAATCGTCCTCTTTACTGACAATCCTCATTATGCTATTCTAATAGCGAACTCTCTTCCCAGTCAACCTCCATCTCTTTCACTTCTACTCTCCTTTTCATCACACATTCTTTACCTTTCAACGATCCTCTTTACTGACAACAAGGGACTCCAAAATTTACCTTACCTATTCCACCTACAGTACTTATTAATAAATATCAGTTGGTTAACCGAGTTACTTTTGTTCTAACCATCAACAAATCCCTCGGTTATATTCTGATATTTAAAACAGGGGACAAGACCCTAAATAAAGACGTAACAAAACTCAAAAAACAAAAAAAACAAAAGGAACCCGGCCTCACGTCCTCAGATCTTTCCGAATTTTTTTGAGCTGAAACTCCTTATCGAAAAACAGCATCCCAATTTTTTCAGGATTTTTCCCCCTTTATTTTCGAAGTTATATAGTTTTCGTTTTTATAATTCTTGTTTCATTCATTTTTTTCTTGCGTCTTCTTGCCACCATACATTTTTTTCAAAACATAGGATTTTTTGTGTAAAAAAATTTCACCATTCCAAACAAATATTTTGTTTTCGTTTATGCTTGTGGAAAGCTCTTTTAGTTATCTTTAATAACTGAAGTTTTTTAATCCGATTCTCATACTTTTCACATAATTATAACATAAAATATGTTAATTAAATTCGAAATTTCCTCCGATTTCTGTTCTTTTATTCATTTCTCGACCGAAAGAGAGAAAGCGGAAAAGAGAGAAAGGGAGGAAAAAGAATAATTATCGAATGCATGGATTGGCTTGAAATTTTCTTCAATTTCCGTTCATTAATTCATTGCTCGTGTGTTTATCGAGATCCTACCTTGAAAATTACGTGTATTATGTGAAATTTTCTAAGCTTTTCGAAAGAACATTGAAAAAAATTTCAAAATTTTGGCAGTGGCAAAAAACATCTTTATAAATTTCAAGCTCAATTTTAAGAGTTTTTCACAGTAATAAACGAAAAAAACATTTTTTTTTTTGAAAGCTGAGATTTTTCGAACGAAAAACCGATTGCTGAAAGAAAATGTATAATGGCAAAAGAACGCAAGAAAAAAAATTGATGACACAACTACAAAACTATATGGAATATCCTCTACAATAACTTCGAAAATAAAATGGTAAAAAAATCTGAAAAAATTTGGGATCCTGTTTTTCGATGATCTAACACAGAGGTAAGAGATCGCGTACTGTTGAAAAATAAGCTAATAAATGTTAGTAAAACACAAGTAGTACCCAAATATTGAACGCTATAATACACAATGACAGTGAGCTAATAATTTATTACAATTCATTACGAACGAGAATAATCAGTTAATCAAATTCTACAAAAAGTAGTGAGATCCCCAAAAAGCACCTCTGGTGCAAAAACCTTTCGCCAAGTACATTAATGTGATATATATCGCCCAAAAAGTACCTACCACGTAAAAAAAACCCAAAATCAATTGCTACTGCCAAATACCGCTAGATCAGATCACCTTTTTCTCAAATTCATAATTCGGCCTTCCATTACATGTTTTCCATAGCCATCTTGTCTTTCTACGCAGAACCATAGATATAGCCATAGGCAATTGACACTTCTATTGGTGTAAACAGAAGACATAGAGAAATGAAAATGAAGAGATACAAAAAAAAAAAAAATTTGGAGCTAGTGGTACTTGGCGGGCCTTTTGTAGAAAAGTGGGAGGGAAGAGCATAAAATAGTGGCCCGCCAAGTACCACTGCCTCCAATTTTTTTTTTTTTTTTTTATCTCTCCATTTTCATTTCTCTATGTCTTCTGTTTACACCAATAGAAGTGTCAATTGCCTATGGCTATATCTATGGTTCTGCGTAGGAAGACAAGATGGCTATGGAAAACATGTAATGGAAGGCCGAATTATGAATTTGAGAAAAAGGTGATCTGATGTAGCGGTACTTGGCAGTAGCAATTGATTTTGGTTTTTTTTTACGTTGTAGGTGCTTTTTGGGCGATATATATCACATTAATGTACTTGGCGAAAGGTTTTTGCACCAGAGGTGCTTTTTGGGGATAATTATATACTCCTCCGGAGGCTCATACATCAAAAAGTTTGTTATACCAAAGTTGATTGAATTTTTTTATTTTTTTATTTTCATTTTTAAAAAATAATTTTTTTTTCTTGTTGGGAAATTTAATTTTTTTTTTCTTACTGCAAACGGTTTTCTCAGAACTTTTTTTTTCTATATATTTTTGTGTTCCATACAAGCTTCTTTCTCTTACTTACTTCTTTAAAAAGCTCCAGCAGCATATGAAGGCCCTGCGGCATCCTCCGCAGACTCATTGTCTGCAAGCCGCAACCTTCTCATGGCGATCCGTGTCTCACGGGAACTTCTAGCTGCTTGTTGCTCAGCTTGCTCGAGGCGTGACTTATCTGCCTCAATAGAGTGAGCCTTTGCGTTGGTTCTCGGACTGACTTTGAGCGCAGTCATGATCTGCAAAAGTCCTGTGGCTCCTCCGGAAAAAGTTACAGCTCCCATGTTAGCTGCTATGCGCACCAGATTGTGTCCAGTGTAAGTCCTCTTCGGACAGAATTTCCAGATGACGTTGTTGAGGGACTCGTTTGCATTATGAGTCTTACCTCCGATGCAGTGCGTAAGTAGTTCTGGAGACGTCAAGTTGTGGAAAACAGGCTTAATCGTCTTCATTACAGCCTCTGGTAGTGAACTCTTATGTTTATATTCCGCCACTGTACCTTTTGCGACCGCCTTATTATATTGGCACCAAGAATTTTCCCCACTTGGGCACAAATTATGCTGAGGCTTGTCATCTGTTGAACACTTATGGTGCCAGATTGCCCATATCGCCTTGCTCATATCTTCAACGGAGCCTGCATTGTTACGGATAGCGTTGCCGTAATATGACTGCATTTGATCTATGATCACGTCGGTCAACCTACCCTTTCCGGCCAAGAGTCTGCAATCAGAAAGTTTTTGCCCCCGCAGTTTCACTTTCAGCTTGCGCATTTGGGTTCCAAATCTCTCTTGAACGTGTCCGCAGCATTCAACTTTGTTGATCTTTACGTCGGGTCCGTAAGGCTCTGTTTTCACTACGGCAGCATAACTTTTGGTATCGCCATCCCCAATGTAGTTGACATACTTCGCATTATGGTTCTCTTCGGAGCACTGGAATATCCTGACCATACCACGTACCTCCATCGCCCCAGCACAGCCAGTGTGATTAGCCTGGCAGTGTGGCTTATGCTGCTCGTACCAAGTCTGCCATTCTTCACCATTCAGCTTTCCTTTCCATCGTATGCATGCGTTGCAGTGGGATGAAAGCACCTCGACGTCTACCACCTTGCCTGTTTCGCTGCCAATGACGGTACAAACACCGTTGAGTGATCTGAAGCCTCGTTTCTGCCATATCCCATCGCACTGTACAGTGATGGCTCGAGCTTCAGGTGTCGCTGAAGTTTCTATTTCTTCTTCGACAGCTTGTTGGAAGACTCTTTTGGCAACTTGTGACGAAGCTTCCACTAGATGTCTCACAATTACATTGTATGTTGGCCGTTTTACAGGTGGTGGCAAGTCCATGACTCCGCAAAACCTTGCCAAACTGTCCAAGCCTTGCCCAATACAACGCATCGCTAGTATGGATCGCCTATTGATTTCATACGCGCTTCGTGTATTATCAATCATAGGACTATTCTTGAAGGTTTTTAGCTCGACGCAATTTTCACAAGAGATACCGTATGTCCCACCCAGTCCTCGCAAGCCAACTTCGGTCATAACTATCGACCCACCACATGTCTTGCAAGATAAATGCTCCCGCAGAGCACGAAATAGTGTTTCAACGTGAAACAGCCTATAGCCAGCAGAATTGCTGGCCTCGTAGTCGCCACTGATTTTTCTATCCGAAGCATTTGGAACATAAGTGCTCTGTTCTTCAGGAGTTGCTTGTTTCTGCGCAAATAGTTTTGCCCTCTTTTTTGACCGGCCAATGCATCCTTTTGTGCCAACACCAGAGCTCCTCTCGCTTCTTTTCATATTTAATATATTGAAAATATTTTATATATTTCCTGCAAGTTTTATTCAAAAATCTGTGAACAAAAAGCAAAAAAAACTTCGACCGCACACACAGTTTGGCAGAAGCTTAGTGTAGATATTACTATTTTGATTGAATACTTACTTTGAGGTTATAATTATAGCACAAGTAGTTATAGTTATAACACAAGTCACAACACCCGTACAACGATTACACGCTATAGATATTAGGTGAATTTATAATTTTTTAGTACTGAAAAGTACTGGTTTTATTAATTTTTTTTAAATCCGAAACACTGGAAATCGAGGAAACGCTCACGGAACCTTGAAAAGTATCGGAAAAGTAATGGCGATCATACAACATGTGATCAATATCGAAATCAAGTGCCAGCGCCACTTGCGCCAGATCGCGACGGTCAAATGACAAACTTTTGGCCGTAACTTCGAAACCTTGACAATTTCGTCGAACTCAATTTTTTCACAGATGTAGAAGATCTTGAGGTAACATAAACTGTCAAAAACGAAAAACCGATCTTTTTGGAAATTCAAGCTCTTCTGGTCCCCTTAAGGGGATATCTACACCTTTGAATTTTCAAAAAATCGTTTTTTTTTTTTATAATTTATTTGGAATGCTAGTGACCTCTTCTACCTGCAAATAAATCGGTGTCAAGATATCTAGAGGATTTGAGAAGTTACAGCCATGGCAGTGCCAAATTGCGAAAAAGCGCCGCGCCGCGGCGAGGCGCGCGAACCCTCAGATTGGTGCCATAAGTGTTGTACAACATCGCCAACACCACTGCTTACTTTTATGAGGTTTGGATATATTTCGATTTTGAATTTGATTTTGTGATCTTTTAATTGTTTGTAATTATCATTCTTACACATATTGAATTTTCAATATTCTTTTAAATTGTGATCATTGACAGAACACATGGCTGCGATCTACGTTTTTTCGAGGTTAGGTGTCCACTTCTTTGTAAATATTGTCGTGCTCTCAGTACGAATTCAAACCAATAGTAATTTCCATTATCGGATGAACACAGTGTAGGTATATATATCTGAGATGAGACTTCGGAATCGAAAGGAGATGATCCATCAAAAAGTGCGTTTGAAATCGATGCCAGGAGACTACACATTTGGATTTCCAAAAAGATGAGTATTTCTATAATACATATATTTATTGCAAAAATTAATAAATATTATAAGAAAAAAGATATGATTGATGAAAGATGAAAGAATTTTCTTAGTATTGACAAAAATTGTGCTAGCATCTTCTGAATCTCAAAAATATTGAAGGTCAAAAATTTTAGAGAATTTTTATGTGTTGAAAAATTTCGATCAGATTTTTTCTAAAGCAATTCATTATTTTTCTAACAGCCTCACCGGAGACCTAATGGACACTGTTGTAGTACAGAACAGGTCAAAACTCACTACAATCCTCCGCCTGGCACATGTGTCTAGACTCGACTCGACTCATAACTCATCGATACGAGAGCAGCTGCGGATCCAGCATATTAGTCATTAGCAAAATCTTAAAACTTGATTTTCTGTAACTAGATTTTCCTCTCTGGGAAAAATAGGAAATAAAAAAAAAATTGAAATAAAAAAGTTTGAAAGTTGATTTCTGGAGAATGAATATTTTGACCGGTTGTCGTAAAGAATCAGGAGCATCGTTGCACCGATTCTGGAGTTTGTGGTCTTCAAATTTGTAGAATCCAAACCTCTATCAGATGAACTGACAACTTTTTGATATCACTATTTTTGGTTGAGATAATAGAAAAAATATAGAAAAAAAATTGAAGAATCAGAAAAATCTCAGTAAAAACTAAGCGAGTCAGGCAATTTTTGCGATATCAAAAAGTTGTCTGTTCATCTGATAGAGGCACCTCTTCTGAACACTTGAAGACCAAAAACTCCAGAATTGGTCCAACGATACTCCTGATTCTTTACGACAACCGAGTAATTTGGTATTTTTCTATATGGAGCGTAACTACTATTGGACTCAAAGTAATATTGAATGTTAGGGATGGATACTGAGGGTCAAACCCTCCCCAAACTTCATGATTTTTTTGGATTTGATCAGACTCTCAAATTGGCTGTAAAACATTAATATCTTTTTCAGAATTTTAACCCATTCAAAGGTGTGGATACCCCCTTAAGAAAAGACGTAAACCAGTCAGGGCCCGCCACCCCGGATTCAGTCCATCGATGAGGCATCTTCAAATCCTATTTCCTAGCGCAATGGTATGCTAGCGTCCGTATTTCTTTGGGTCATAGCCCATAATACAAATCTGCAGACGTTTTAAGATAACCGGCTGAAGAAGCTTCCTGTTCACTGGAAAATATTTTGCTGTGCGGCTTGTATCCTATTTTTGAGGTTTCTTCATTTTCCTTAAGCTGTTTAACAAATCTGTAGAGGCTGACGTGACATATCCTGAATTCAGCCGCGGCCGCTCGTATACTCCATTCTTCCTCTAGGACAAGTCTTGCAGCTCTTTCCACCACATCCTGTGGAATACTGCCACGGCTTGTACATCGTTTTCTTGTTCTAGGCATGCTGAAATTGATGATTGAATAGATTGTGACATGTTAAAATTGTCCCTATTCGTGCTGTTACTTTCGTCCCTGGTCGCAGTTTTACAATTATCGGCCTGTTCTACTATGACATGTGAATATTTGACAATTGCCATAATACGTTTTCGAAAGAGGGAGAAACGTAGATTGTAGATATACAAAATGAGTGAAGGTTACATCAACGCTTCGGCAGAAATGAAACAGCGAAAATGAAAAATAAAATTTACTCACCTATATCGAAAAGACGTTTCCGATTCTCACTTCGCCTTCTAGTCCGGTCAATAGACCACAAATCATAATGCAAAAATTCTGATAAGTTTTTTTTATTGTCGCAATCGTTTTATTGACAGATGAGGAGCTTAACTCCAAAAGTCTGCGGTCTCCCCCCCCCCCCCCCCCCCCCCCCCCCCGGCGTCGGTAGCCATCTTGAAAAACGCGTTTTATATCATATCTCGAAAACGGCTGACTTGAGGATAAAAAGCATGCAGACTTTTATGCATATAATTAAATTCCTGATCTTTTTCATCTGAAACTTTTTTTGCTGAAATTCGGCGTTTTTTAATTACAGCTTGTTTAGTGTCGCAAATCTTCTTTCTCCTCTGAAACTCCCTTAAAAATCGATGTTCTGAAAAAATTCCCATTATCTTTTTTATTTATCATTAAATTTTCTACAAACTTTTTATTCAACTTTTTTTCACAGGACCAATACTTTAAAAGTTATTCACAGTTGAATATAGGAATGACACGGCACCTATACGGCGGTTGACGTGCTGGGTGTTTCGACCATGTAGTATAATGAATATATTATATAATATATATATATACTATAATATACATATTATGTATAGTCATTCATGTGTTTCATCAGCTGTATGCTTTAGTCAATTGAATTATTATTGCACATGTATCAAAATGGAGAATTGTTTTATCTGTGGTGAGTCTCTAGGTGAAAAAAATACTATATTGGTGAAAAAAAGACGTATTCAAACACTTCTAAAGGCCAGCATTATCCGACAAGAAAAAGAACATGAGCTCATGTTGAAGGGCTTAGAAACTTTGAGGTAATAATTTATAAATCTTTCACATCTTTCTCTTTCGCACACATCCTGTGAAATTATTGTCAGTAAAACTAGACTGGCAATTATCAGATTATACTGCGGGATGTGTTTATTTTTTCATCATGATCAGAAAACTAATCTTATTTCGTATAAGGGTGCATGATGCGTGCCAAATACACTATGGAGATGAGAGAAAAGCCCAAGTTGCCCGAAAGAGACTCTCACAATCGTCATTGCTAGTTATATTAACGGCATTAGCAAACAAGTATACAAATATTTTTTCCCGAAAGCCTGGGAAAGGAAATGTTCCCGACAAAATATTCAGCTCTTCGTCACTCGCAAATAAATACAATAAACGCGAAATAATCGAATACCTACCAGTTCTTCACGCTTTCAGCGGTTGCGATACAACGTCAGCACCGTATAATCTTGGCAAAATTAAAATTTTCAATGCAGTCTTGAAAGACCCTCACTTGGACAACATATTACAGTGATTTACGAGCTCGGAAACTGTACCAAACATGATTGCGGCAGCCAGTAGTACGTTTTTTATTGCACTATACGGTGGAGATGCTACCAAAAAATCACTGAACGAACTACGTTACCAAGCCTATGCCCGATTAGCCACAAAAAATAAGGCAAACATGGCATCTTTACCTCCCACAGAAGACGCAGCACGGTACCATTCCTACCGAGTCTACCAGCAGGTTCAAACTTGGCTTGGACACAACATTGAGCTTACGGATTGGGGCTGGAAATGTACTGTGCGTGGACTCATCCCAATCTGTATCTCCCAAGATATTGCGCCAAAACAGCTGCTGAAGACAATTCGTTGTAGATGTTCGAAATCCACAAACTGCGGAAAAGCCTGTGGATGTCGGAAGGCCGGTTTAAAATGTTCGATTCTTTGCTATTGCCATGAGGACACCTGTATTAACAAGGCGAACATAGAAATCACCGAACCTGATGACTTGGAAACGAATCTACTATTTGCTGAACCCGAATGCGACATTGATCAAGAAAATGAATGCTTCATAAATGCGTTAAAATCAATACAAACACCAATGGAGGGGAGAGAGCGTGACCCTGAGCCTGAATGTTCTGATGTAGAGGAATATCCGTCGACATCTGAAAAGCGTAGAAGGCTGGAATAAATTGTTCTATGTAATTTAATCTTATAATTGCAATAAATAAACGTTTTGTAACCTTATCTCCAGACTTTGAACTTTTCATCGACTCTATAAACATTGATATTAATGTTTTCAAAAAAAAAAATGACTCTAAATTCATTTTCGTTCCTGTACCTATATTTCCATGCATTCATTCAGATCGCGCAAGACTCAACTGTGAATAACTTTTGAAGTATTGGTTCTGTGAAAAAAAGTTGAATAAAAAGTTTGTAGGAAATTCAATGATAAATAAAAAAGATAATAGGAATTTTTTCAGAACATCGATTTTCAAGGGAGTTTCAGAGGAAAAAGAGGATTTGCGACACTAAACAAGCTGTAATTAAAAAACGCCGAATTGAATCAAAAAAAGTTTCAAATGAAAAAGATCAGGAATTTAATTATATGCAAAAAAGTCTCCATGCTTTTTATCCTCAAGTCAGCCGTTTTCGAGATGTGATATAAAACGCGTTTTTCAAGATGGCTACCGACGCCGGGGGGGGGGGGGGGACCGCAGACTTTTGGAGTTAAGCTCCTCATCTGTCAATAAAACGATTGCGACAATAAAAAAACTTATCGGAATTTTTGCATTATGATCCTATAAATTCAGTCTCTATTGACTGGACTATTCTAGAAACAGATGCATCTTATAAACTCGTCAAATGTAGATATCCTAAGCATGATTCAAATGCCACCTATCAGCATGGCACCAAACCTTGTATGTGGTGAAAATTACAACTGTTACAATTGACCCGTGTTACAATTGTCCCCGGTCTCCCCTACTTAGGAAAAATGCGTGGCACATTTTTGCGTTAGTAAAAATGTTATTGTACGCGATGCAGGTTACTAGGTGATGAATGTAAGTACTAATATGTCCCCAAACCGGACCGATATAAACGGTTCTTGAAGTCTATAATTGACTACAAAAAAAAAAAAAACCGTCCGAATGTGCCCCACTCTCCCCTACTTGGCGCGAGATTCTACTGAGCCTCTTGATATTCACCGTAATTGAGGATGTATGGGCATCACAGCAAAAATGATGGAAATTTTTTAAAAAAACTTTGGATCTATAGATTTTATCCTAGAAAAAATTCAACAAAAGTTTCAAGCTCTTGTTACGAACGGCCCTGTTACCGTATTTCTCAAAGTCTATTCTATTGCAAGTAGTGCAGTCAGCGCATTCCTACACGCGCGCGCTTGGCCGAAGGCAGAGCAGGAATCGAGCCAGGGGCGCGATGACCCCCCGAAACCACCAATTCAGCAACTTGCAGAAAACCCCATCGTCAAGCAGCCCGAGGTTTCTTTATCGAAACCGAGGTGATTGTTCGTCAGTCGATCTATCACCGAAAGCTGAGCAAAGTGCTCACCCCTCTAAACGCGCACTCGGGATCACGCCTAACCGTCAACAAGGACTACTGACAACGGGCTGCGTGTGAATCAGACCAGAGAGCAGATTCGAAGAAGGTTCATCAAACAGACAGCTGACTTGGATCGGACTACTCGGCATAAGCTGCACCAGGATCCTCGTGTAGGAAGTCGCTTGATGGTGGGTTCTTGGAGTTGGCTCGGGTGACGCTCAGAGGTTAATTCGGTAGGCCCATTTCCTCCTCCACCTTCCTTACATATTTTATCAATTCAAATTCAACGCATACACATTACTCTCATATCCTTCAACGTATCAAATAGCATTTAGTTTAGTAGTAGCTATTCCACGTGGCGTCTAGTACAGTTTAATGTTAACGGGAATTAGTCTCTAGTAGAGGAAGGTAGGGCAAAACGGACCGGCAGGGCAAAACGGACCGTATTGCAAAACGGACCGAGAGGGCAAAACGGACCGCCTGAAAAATTCCTTTTGAATTATTATTAAATTAATTAAAAAATTCAATGATGCATCGTGAAGGTAACCCTCGAACTTAGTACTATTTTGAGGAAGGTCTCAGTCAGTCAAGTCGAGTCAATTATTCTTTTTTAGTCATTTGCGATGACTTGACTGAGTCTGACTCGACGTGATTGACTAAGACCTACCTCAAAATATTACCAAGTTCGAGGGTTAACTTCACGATGCATCATTGAATTTTTTATAATAATTCAAAAGGAATTTTTCAGGCGGTCCGTTTTGCCCTCTCGGTCCGTTTTGCCCTACCTTCCCCTATAGTTGAGTGTATTACATCATCGCTTTACATTAGTTAGTCATTGCTTTTCTTGTAAATTCTGAATAAATCTATATTCACTTCATTTGTACCTCCTAGTCAATTCCCAGAGAACACAGGTGTCCTCAGGACCTTATTCAAACAAGCCCACGAGAGTAATCTTCAGCCACTCGGAGATTACTCATTCCTGGCTTGATTAGTCGTGTCACTTTAACAGTAAAGTTTTTTTACTGCGCACACGATGAAGCGAAGTTCAAATTCGGAACACGAGGCCGGGAAACAAAAATGCACAAACGAGATCACATCTCTGGACCCCGATGCAGGAGAGAATAGCGGATGTGGAGAAAGATCAAGAGAAAATGTGGATAATAAACAAAACACAATATCGAAGCAGCCATGTGCGATTGCAAAACCAGCTTCTGCAATCGCAAAGGATCTACGGGCTAAAATATTTACTATAGGCGTCGAAGAAAATGGTACAAAATATGCTACATGCCAGAAGTGTTCAAAAGTGGTGAAAATGTCCAATGGGAATACCACAGGACTGAAAAGTCATCTTGAGCACTCGCATCCGAAACAGTATATCCAAATTTATGGATCCACGAAAATTCCGGCAGAAAAGGTGCATTATTTATTTTACTCGATGCATTTAAAGAGATGCATTTCAATTTACCGACCCTATCGTGGACCATTTTAGTTTCAAATAGTAAAATATAAATGATTAGTTGATCTTTTCATTCTAATGTGATATACAGGGCGGTCCATTTATCTCTGGCACCCCAAATAAAAAATACGACTTTGAGGATTTTTTAAAATTTCAACAAAAAAAAATGGCGGAGTTATAGCTATGTGAATTTTCGTAAACCACTGTTGCCCCGCTATATTTGAAAATTCATATCTCCGAAAATATTCATCGAAGCGGAATGATCTTTGAATCATTTTGTTCGTAAAAGAATGGAGATGTTTGTGATAGAACTGAAGGGTTGACCGCCACCATCAAATACATATTTCATTAGGACGAACTGAAAAGTAAAAAGTGCAAAGTGTTCCTTATATTTTCAGACAGAGAATCCACGACAAGTTTTCTCCCAGAAGGGGTTTGAGAACCCGACTGGAAATTTTGATAAGGCAGTGATCAGGTCCTGGTCAGGTTTGCCCTACTGCCTGATCAGGCTCACATCAGGTGATGGTAATCAGGCCCTGATCTAGTTTGTAACGCAGCGTTCCACAAGGGCCTGAACAGGCTGCCTGATCAGGCTGCCGTCAGGTTTGCCTTACTGCCCGATCAGGCTCACATCAGGTGACGGTAATCAGGCCATGATATAGTTTATAACGCAGCGTTCCACAGGGGCCTGGACAGGCTGCCTGATCAGGCTACCGGCAGGGTTATTATTCAGGGCCGGATCAGGTTGGCTGATCAGGCACCTGGGGTCGGGGATCAGGTGGAATTAGTCATGTCGATATTGAACAAAATTATAATTTCACATAATTTCATCAGGCCAAGTTCACGTTATCGTTTTATGAAATTTCATAAGATCGTGTGAAACATTTTTTCCGGGCTCGGGTTTCCAGATATTTTTTTGGTTGTGGTAGCATGTTTACGAAAAATTATCACTGCTGGGTAAAATACTTCAATAAATCCATTTTAAATGAAAAATGGAAAATGCTTTTAAAAACATAATTTAAATGGGCCCGGGTAACAATTTACATGGCCAGCCCACCAGCCACATCAATGCCATGTGGCAGTAGCACGGCAATGCCGTCAGCCGACCACATAGCAGGTCGATGTTCGATAACCATGCGGCGGCTATATGGTTTCAACATGGCCTTTTCATATGGTGATAGTATGGCTAATTCAGCTGGGCTACCAATGTTGCGCCATCCTAGCAGCTACAAGGCTAGTTTATGTAGCTTTTGACTATCTATCCAATGTACACTGGCTACCTAGCATTGACCTGGCCGCCACCTTGCGCCACGACATTGATTTTATGTGAGCCCAGCTGGTACTGCCATGTCCCGTCACTACCTAGCATTGACGTGGCCGCCACCTCGCAATGCCATATGACTTTCATGCGGGCTAAGCTGGCACTGCCATGTCCTGAAGTTAACTGGCGACTACCTGGCCGCCACCTCGCGATGCCATATGGCTTTCATGTGGGCCGAACTGGCACTGCCGTGTCTTAACGGTAACTGGCAACTACCTGGCCGCCACCTCGCGATGCCATATGACTTTCATGTCGGCCAACTTGGGACTGTCATGCCTTAACGTTAACTGGCAACTACCTGGTCGCCACCTCGCGATGCTATATGACTTTCTTGTGGGCCAACCTGGGACTGTCATGTCTTAACGTTACCTGGCGACTACCTGGCCGCCACCTCGCGATGCCATATGACTTTCATGTGGGTCGACCTGGGACTGTCATGTCTTAACGTTACCTGGCGATTACCTGGCCGCCACCTCGCGATGCCATATGACTTTCATGTGGGTCGACCTGGGACTGTCATGTCTTAACGTTACCTGGCGACTACCTGGCCGCCACCTCGCGATGCCATATGACTTTCATGTGGGCCAACCTGGAAATGTCATGTCTCATCGTTACCTGGCGACTACCTAGCCGCCACCTCACGATACCACATGGCTTTTATGCTACAAGGCTAGTTCATGTAGCTTTCGACTGTCTATCCAATGTACACTGGCTACCTAGCATTGACCTGGCCGCCACCTCGCAATGCCATATGGCTTTCATGTTGGCCAACCTGGCACTGCCATGTCCTGAAGTAGCCTGCCATCAACCTGGTCCGTACATTGTGTTGCCACCTATTTAGTACCTCGCTATGCCGGTAGATGAGCGGCCACGCTCGCAAGCAAAGTAACACTGGGTTCGCTACATCTACCCGTTGCTGGCTGGCGGTAATTATAACTAACTTGCGAGTCAAGCGACTCATACTGCCTACCCGGCAGTATGTATCGCAAGAGTCTTTTGTAATTAAGGCTGTGTGGTATGAATTCGAATACTTTTTATTACTCCTTTTTTCTTTTTTATCCGATGCATACTTTTTTTCATATCGCAATCATTCACAAATCAGGTAAGCTAGTGCAACTTCATGGTTTCTTGATGGTTTCTTCATTGCGTCTATATAGCAGCAAGTGATCTCCGCCATGTCGCTGCCAGGTCGCAACCACAAGTAAGCTATGCTGTCTAACCAGCTAGCTGCCATGAAGGAGCGACATAGTTTGGTCGTCGTTGCCAGGTACAAGCCAATATAAAACCGACTACGGCCCACATAAGCCGCTACATTTATCAATGGTTAGGTAGGCTGGCCACATAGCGGCCATATGGTTGCCATATCGGATTGTTACCTGGCAACTAGTTGGCATCCACATGGCAGCAAGGAAGCCCCGCCATATCGCTGCCAGGTCGTAACCATAAGTAAGCTATGCTGTCTAACCAGCTAGCTGCCATGTAGGAGCGACATAGTTTGGTCGTCGTTGCCAGGTACTAGCCAGGTACTAGCCATGATAAAGCCCGCATGGCGGCCTTATTGGCAGGTCAGTTGGCTATAAAGCGGCCGTATGGCTGCCACTTAAAATTGTTACCCGGGGGTAAATGTAAATGGTTACTTTGAGAACATTTAAAATAAAAAATAAAAAATAGGTATTTAAAATGGTTTATAAAATGCAAAATGGTTTTCATATTGAAATCATTTTTATATTTCATCTGTAATACAAGGCATGTCGATTATCTTTTTCGTTTCTCTTCGTTTTCACTTGATGTATGCATTATTCGCTTTGCGGAGCAACTGCTTCTCGAACGTGTCATCGTTCATGCTTCTCCTCCTTGGTCGCATAATCATAGAACCGTAAGAGAACAATCGTTCCACTGGTGCAGATGACGGTAGAGGCGTATTGTACTTGACAAATAACTTTTGAATTATCGGAAACTGTTTCAGAGATTCTAGCGAGTCATCATTATTTTGAAGATATTGCAAACACTGCAATTGCACGCTATTCTTTGTAGATACATTAGGAATGCTTTCATCGGAAGATGTTCCTTCCTCGAACATGAAACAGCTTTCACTGCTTTTATTGTATTGGCTCGATTCGTTTTCTTTTTGTAGAGTATCACGTAAACATAGTGATTCAGCTTCATTGAAGAGAAGATCATTCACATCGTTTCTTTTATCCTTAGCTACCCACCGTAATTTAAAGAACGGATGGCTGACGGACGCTAAGATAGCATCATTCGTCTGTGATGAAAATGAGTAATACTCACTGAACCTCTTCTCAAGGCTTGCCAAAAGTACTGTAACTAATTGTGGACAGTATTTCAAGTGGCGGAGTTTCAACTTCTGTAGAGTCTTTCTCATTTGCATCAAAATTGGGAGTAGCTCGCCGTAAAAGCAGTTTTTATCGCCTTGAAGTCTGTCTAAAGCTGTCGCAATTGGGCGGTTGCACTCAATACATTCCTCCAAAAATTCTAGATCAGTTTCTTCAAACTTGGGGAGTTCCAATGCACTGCAAACATTACCAAGGGACTGTTTTACTTTCATGAAATCCAACAAGGAGTCGTAGGTTGAATTCCAGCGTGCTGGACAGGGGAAACTGGACGCTTTTCCTGTAATATCTAAGTATATCTCTGCTACTTTGGGAGATCTTGACGTCAAGTTCCAAATGGCCGCGCATTTTCCAAACGCAGAATAATAAGTTCGACTGTAACTGACTCCACTGTTGACAGAGGGTTCTTTGAACGCAGCTTTAATATCGACAGAAGCCACCAAATTAAGCGTATGACTGACACAGCGTTGATGTTCAGGTAGGAGCCGGAGCGCATCAGAATTGGAAGCATCCTCCAAAATTCCTGTTATGACAAGCTCGTCCTCATCGTCTTCATCAAAATCATCTGGGGTACCCAAGTCTTTAGGCTGACTGAATACGTTAAAAGCCTTCACCATATTAGACGCGTTGTCAGTCGTCGTCTTCAAAACTTTCTTCGGGCTGAGTTTGAATTCACTGTGGACCTCGTGAATTAGTTCAGCAATTTTGTCATACGTGTGACTTCCTCTGAACCTTCGACAAGCCAAAGCCGCACTTTCCCTCTGCAGGTCCTTATTTATCTATAGTGGATCATAAATCAATTGTGGATATATGAATGCACCCTGATACGAACGAAGATTCAATTACTATCAAGAAATTAATAGTCGAGATTGCAATTTTCGTACTATCTTAGATATATATTTACCCAGTGCACTGTGACTCCGAGAAAACTTCTCTTCGACGATGACCATATGTCCGCAGTTGTACAAACATATTCGGTCAGTTGCAATTGCGCCAGCAAATACGTCAGCATTTTTGAAAACATTGCGTCGATCCTTGTCTGTAAAGTCTTTCTGGCCATCACACTGACTGGATTTTGGAGCTTGTTAATACCTAAACGACAAATTTGTTAGTGATTGGAGAAAAATTTATTAAATAGTATCTTCAAAAAACTTATGATCCACAATTGTCAATTGCAATGCCAATGTCTTTGATCCTGGGTTTGTTGAATGCAGCACTTAGAAATCGCTATTACAATTACTTGAAATATATATTTATACATCGCTATGCTACTTTGCTAATATGTTACCATCGATTAATTTTTTGAACGCTGCATGTTCGACGATGGATAATGGGGACATCGTGTCAAACACAAAAGAAGTTATTAGTGCATCTGCAGATTGTTGGCTGGTACGAGCAAATCCACGATTCAACTTGGATTGTTCCTGCTTTTTTGACGTAGACGCTTGCTGGTCATTGCAGTCACTTTCTAGTCGTCGTTTGCGTGGATTTTTGGCTTGGCCAGCCTTGTAGTCAGCAAATTCTTTAGCCGGATGACCTCTGATCTGAAAATGAAAAAATCGTTCTTGAACTTTGTGGTTTCACCTCAGTTAATATTTTGTTCGTGTAATCATCAACCAAACAACACAATATTAAATTGAGATGAATCTGAGTGATCTTTCTGCACGTCACTCGTCAGAAAAGATAACAACTTTTGACGTACCTTCAAATGATTGAGGAAGATAGTTGTGGCATCTATTCTTCCTTTTATTTTTCGTTTGCAATGCGCGCATTCCGCTTGAACATTTTCCTTGTCACGATGGACGATTTTGAAAAATTTACCATCCAGTATTAACGGGATTGTACGGTTGCTGTCCATAGTGTCACTTTCGCCTTAAAGGGCGTCAATGCGCTCTTCTTCCATATTTTATTTTATGCAGCAACACTTCTATTAAGTACATTATTTGATACACTCAATCTTCAAAACAGTATTTACTTTCGTAAAACCAATGTGAAATACACGTATCTGAGTTCATAAGTAATCACGAGTGTGCGAAAATAGGTTATGTTCGGTCGCATGCCAGACGAAATTGGCGGGAACAGTACTTTAGCTGCTACACTCGAAGTCGAAGTCGGTTAGGAAAAGTGTGTGTACAGAAGGAGAGTTGACTAGTAAGTAACTTCGCTATTCGAATAGCATAAAGAGGAATGAGGTTTAAGTGGAAGTTGGTGGCAGATCAGTCTCGCTAAGTCATCACATATTATGGGACAAGTGAAGTGGCGTGATTCCCAGGGTGTTGGTAGTCCAGGAGTTAGGTTAGGAGCGAGAAATGATAAGAGCAGGTTAAAGGTCAGATTACATGGGAATGGAAAGATTGTCGGTGAGGCAAGGAGGTACGCTCGGGGGTCGAAACCCGGACGTAACACCCCCTCCGTTAGAGGAAACATACCGCCTAATTTTAAGGGGCATGTTTCCATGGAAGGTATTGAGTGTGTATGTGAAGATGTTTGTATGATACGGTTATGTCGGTTACAAGTTATACATATATAGTTTTTGATGATATTTTACACAAAATGATATGATTATAATATAATTTTGTCAGATATTGTGTGTTAGTGTGGAGGTATAGCCCAAAAATTATTTTTATACCATGGGAAATTTATTGGTAAAAGACTGTTTTTTTACAAGATCGTGTGTATTTGTACGCGTGTTTGTGTATATATCTTACGTACTAGTAATATATTTTAATAATATGTAATCCAAATATGGGATTCGATTATAAATCAAAAGTTTTATCACAGAAAATTTTAATCATACAATAATATTTGTAATCAACTACATGAGAATAACTAGAGATAAAACGTTCGTTTAGGAAATTATATTAGTTCAAAACATTGCATTTTCATTGCAAATTAAGGAAAATCTTTAGTTCTTAATGAATGTTTGTGTGTCTAAAGATAATACTAATCATTTTCATCTTCGATGAAAAACTTCTGAATTTAAGCTAATTAATCTTAACACTAATATATAACGTTGTATATGATTTAGTATGGATTGATAATAATCGTATTTCTGAATGCTAGTACGATTCCAATCTGGGTTCAAGTATTATTATTATTGGTCATTCTATCTAGGCGTAGCAGCGTAGTAGCGTATTAAAATTATAATTTTATCTTCAGCTAACCTAATAATATGTTAGCTGAGGTAGGTTGGTTTCAATCAGATCGGTATCAGGTGGTTGGATAGGTCCTGTATGCTTTTCTTCGTAAGGTGTTAGTTCAAGTGAGACCTCAGTTTTACGTTGCGACTCGTGTTTAGTTCTAGTCGTCAACGGGTTGGGGTTTTGGAGTAGATGGGGATGGATAATTTCTAGTTCAACAGGCTTTTCGTAGGTGGCCATTTTCAAACGCTTATTATCGCGTTTTTCAGTTTTCTTGAGGCACGAAACGATTTTAAGAATTTTCCCGAATAATGACATTTTATAAGCCAGGAACAAAGCTCCTAGTAAGCCAAGAGCAATAGCGGCGCACAGTGGTCAAAATACATGAAAAGCTGGACAAAACCCTTTTTTGAACTGTTTTATTTTCACATCCTTGATGGATGATATTGTCGTAATATATCGTGAGCACTGTAAGCGATATTTTTTTCTGGTAATTTATAAGAGTAGAGTCCACAGCAGTACCGTAAAGTTGAGCAAAATCAGCGCGTGTCCGTAAAAATCAAGTTGTGGTGAAAATGTCGATCTTAAATCATTTTCATACTCATTAATACTCGCTGAATAGTTGTTTTGACTGTATAAAATGTTTGTGGATGTATTTTGATGTATAAAAATGGAAAAAATGTTCATTTATTTCACATAGGTCATCTGAGGCATGTATGTGAAGATATGCTGTATTTTCACCTATTTTAGTGAAATAACTAGTTGCATAAAAAAAGTTATACGAGGTTACACTTTCTGTAACGTTTTAAATTGTCAAGTAGACTATAAAGAATGATGTGGAGGGAAATTCAGCTGCTACTATACGCAACCTTGCTCACTATCAAGCGTTATGTACACGATTGTGTTTGTCAATGACCCAAAATCGCTTCATTCTGGCTATTACACATGCCGAGCGTGTTTGATTCTGACCGGTGTGAAAAGTTGGTCCCACAGTCTTCTGTCTCTTTTCGTCTCAATGTAACCAAGGATACAATGAGACAGAAGACTATCATGCCAACTTCATATCAGTCAGAATCAAACACGCTGTGCGTACATTTACTTCACAAGTAAATAATCCGGAAACTGAGGTCTTTAGGATACGTTATATAAGTTATTATTTTGGTTATTTGTCGATGGTTTATATATTGCACCATTATTAGTCACGAAAAAATTATTCGTAGGCAACTCCACGACAAATTCTGTGAGAAACAAGGTTCTAAAGAAGAACGAATAGGTTACGTTCTTGGTTTTCTGCAAGAGGCTTTGGAATTAAACCACGATGAAGAAGCCAAATCTCAACTTACTGATTATTTAAAAACACAGTTCTTTTGCCCGTACTTCAAACGCTGGCAAGATAGCTCCCGAATCAAACAGCGTTTTGAAAATAAATGTAAGAATTGGCTAGATCAAATTGTTAAGTTCCCAGAACGAATACTCAGAAACATGCCATCTACAAGTACCGTAGGTGGTCGGCCGAAAGTGACATTCGAGAAATCCTGCGATAGGAGCAAAAGAAGGAAAACTGCAGATATAAGATCTAACTGTTCCGTGGCTGAATTATCCTTTGCGACTCACATGGCAATGCGATCATCAGGAAACAAAGAAGCTGCTCTACTTATAAGGAAAATTACCGATACATCAACACCCCCGAATAATATTACGAGTATTCTTTAAAACTTTAAGCCGAATTCAACTAAACTACTACAGTTATCACTTGACGAAACGGTTGCTGCGCTCGTAACACATGATTCAACCAGAAATGTGTATGAGTCACTGAGAAGACTAGCGGTGAAGCATAATCACGATCTGTTTCTCCCTACTATAAAGTGCTACAAGCTAAATAAGGGGCTTATCCAGAAGGTCTAAGTTTTTCGGATCGAACGTGTGAGGTTCCTTTACAAAATTTACTGGATCATACGTGCCAAAGAATTATAAAGGCTTAAAATCTTTCAAAAAGTGCAATTGACTTAGATGCTTCTACCTCTGGTGTTCAGACATGCACACTGCATTGCAAGTGGGGGTTCGACGGAAGTTCTGGGCACTCTGCATACAAGCAGACATGGCAAGAAGATGGAATTTCGAATCAAAGTATTTTTGCAACTTCCCTAGGACCCTTACGTTTAGTTAATAATGACACCGGAGACGTAAAGTGGAAAAATGCGCGACCATCATCTACACGATTCTGTCGACCCTTGCGGCTTCAATGGATCCATGAAACAGACGAGATTGCGCGGAAAGAGGAAGAGTATATAGGCAATCAAATCAATCAATTGCATCCATTCCAGACGGATGAAATTCAGGTGAAATATAATCTGATGCTGACTATGGTCGACGGAAAGGTTTGCAACCACTGATCTCTACTAATTACTGGGTGGGGGATAGCGCGAAATTCCTGTAACCAATTGAACGGCTGTGGTGGCCATTTGCTTTGAGTCTCTGTGCCACTCCACGTGACCTCCGAGCGAATCAAGCGCATATACCGTTTGAAATTCCCGCTCAAAATTGTCAGGGCAACCCAAACAAAATGGCGACCGTAAGGAAATAAAGGACTTCAAATTGTTTCAAAAATTTCCACAGCAAAGCCGCCTATCCCCCATCTAGTAATTAATAGAGATCAGTGTTTGCAACTCATTAGCGGAGGTTTCATCAATGAGATGTTACATATGTGATGCCACGATATCTTAACTCAATGACTTGGAGATGATTAGAACTCGACCCATCAAGTCAAAAATGTTTTGGTTCGGCTTATCAATACTTCACGCGCACATCCGCTTCTTCGAATGTATATTACACATATCATATCGGCTGGATTTCAAACAATGGAAGGCGACTAAGAAAATCGGATCGGAACAATTGATGAAAAACCGAAAAAAGATTGTGCAAGATATGTGCCGTTCTGAGTTGGGTCTTATTGTAGACGTTCCAAAACCAGGGTATGGAACGTCAAATGATGGAAATACGGCAAGACGGTTTTTTGAAAATCCACAAAAAGCTGCATCCGCAACTGGAGTCGACAAAGAACTGATTATTCGATTCGGGTGTATTTTAACAGCCTTATCCACTGGCCACGCACTAAACATCGAAGCGTTTCGCCAGTATTGTTGGGAGACAGCAGAGCTTTACGTACATTTGTATCGGTGGTATTACATGCCACCTTCGGTGCACAAAATATTGGCACATGGAGCATCTGTTATAGCAGAACTTATTAAGAAATATCGAGAATTCCACGCCCGAAAAAGTTCTCGAGTGCGCACGAATGAAGATATTTTTCGACGACTGTTATTGAGTTCTGATCCTCTTTTGACGGAACGTGGGGGACTGCCGAAAAAAAAATCTCATGCGTTACCGACGAATGTCATAGGTTTGCTAGTCATTGAGGATGAGGAAGATGACAGAATCTCGGACATGATGAGGATAGTCGACGCGGCATAGTGGAATCATAGATTCTAGAACAACGGAACAGTTTACCGTGATAATCCAACACAATAAGTGATTGGTAAGATTGATTACTCAACTTCAGTACCACGTGATTTACTGTTAGTAGACTCAATTATCGGTTAAACTCGAGTTATAATTTATTGCTATATACACGTAGTGATATTGATATCGAAGAAATAGTATTCTTTGACCTCGTTGGTATGTGTGAATAATTCTTGGTTAGAGGTCGGTTATTAAAAACATCAGTTGACGTTTCGGTCCTGTTGAGGACCCTCTTCAGAACAAATTTTATTCTAAAGGAAATACAAAACTAGTAAGATTCAGAAATCTAAAATATATAAATAAAATAAAAGACTATTAGCAACTAATCAACAATGTATAGATATTGAGAATTCTTTTGAAATCAAACCTTAAGAATTAATAGACAATGACATTTGGGCATCTCGTAGCAGAACAATAACACTACGGTAACGGCTGTTGAGATAGAAGGTATTAGCACGAGTATCAGAACTAGAAGACTAACAGCGATAGAGTAGCATAATAATACCTTAAAGGAGAAACACAGATAGAAAACGATAGTATAGCAATCAAAAGAGCCCACTTATCCATTATCAAAGTTATTAAGAAATTAGAAAAGCAGTCAGAAAAGAAGAGCGGCTCTTGTCAAAGGTAGACGAGACAAGATGGATACAAGACTTCGCTGTAAGGCGGGAGACTAGAGTCAATGTTGAATCAATCATATGAATGCGGATCGATGTTGTGTCAATAGTGAGACAGTAGATAAGGAGGACACCTTACTTAATGACAGAGGAGTATATCTTGCTGAGATGTTCAACATCTTGTCTCAGGTTAACCGCAGAAGAGTGACTAACTATATTACACATTTCTAATAGTAGACGCCTATGGTATCTAGGTTCTTCATCTAGGATATTAATCCTGTCATAATTAAAAGAATGATCATATTCCGTGATGTGTCTAGTGAGAGCGGTATGTTTCTCAATGGTTTCCTTAATGTTGTTTTTATGTTCTTTGATCCTAGTTTTTACTTGTCTTCCAGTTTGCCCAATATACACACCATTGCAATCATTACAAGGAATTCTGTCAATTACATTTGAACGATTATCCTGAGGTAGGGGATCTTTGCCAGAATCAAAAATAAAACTTAGATCATTCATACTATTCCCTACAAATCTGATGTTGTATTTGTGGAATGTTTTGTTTAGAGTTTCAAAAAGGCCTGCTACGTAAGGGATGGAAACAAACTTGGATGGAGCGGTACTCGAATCAGAGCCTAAATCACCGTTGTTGTTGTGGTCAGCCGTGTTCAAAACCCTACATCTCTTTTTAAAGCAAATTTTTATCAAGTGAGAAAGATAATCGTTCAAGCGTAGCACCTGGTGTATTAGGTCTAAGTTCTTTTGGTGGTATTCAGGTTCGGATAACCTAATAGTGCGATCTACCAAATTGTTAATCGTGCCAATCTTGTACGACATAGGGTGGTGTGATGAAAAGTTTAAGTAGCGTGGTGACCACGTTGCTTTATGATACCAATCAGTTTTTATGGTAGAGTTATTGTTGATGACATTGACGTCTAGGAAGCTGATATGACCTTCATGTTCAGTTCCACAGGTAAATTGGAGTCTAGGATGGTAGCTATTAAAAACATGAACCAAGTGAAAAATAGAGTCCTTGGGAGCGGCCGTGAGGATGTCATCAACGTAGCGGTAAAAGAACGGAAGATCGAAGTCTAATTGTCTGATACAAGATTGCTCTAAATCATCCATCACTATGTCGGACAAGATTGGAGATAAAGGAGAACCCATAGGAAGGCCATGTTGTTGAGCAAAGATGGTGTCGTTAAATTTGAATCTAGCCGCCCTGAAGCAAATGTTCAACGCCCTAATAAGATCTGCCTGAGGTATGGGTATGTTGTCCTTGAGTTGAGACCAGCGTTTGTTGATCGCATCTATCGCTTACGCTTGCGGAACATTCGTAAACAGTGATATGACATCTAGAGAGATTAGGATATAATTAGGTGGAAGGACCACATTCCTGATATTCTCAATCAAACTAAAGCTATCCTTAATTCTAGAAGCCGCAGGTGTGACATGGCTACCGATCCAATCGTTTAAAGTTCGTGCTAAGAAATAAGTAGGGCTGTTAATGAACGATACAATCACTACGTAAGGGAATGTCTTCCTTGTGTATCTTAGGCAAACCCTAGGCCCTAGGTGGTACACAGTCCCGTTTAGCTATAGAGAACCTACGAGCTTTAGAGATATATTCTTTGTTCAGCCACCCAGAGGTGAGTACTGAGATCTCATCCTGTAAGGTACTAGTTAGGTCGAACTTCACAACTTTGTATGTATTGACGTCAGAAAGCTGTTCCATCATTTTTTAAGAATATATAGGTCTAGGTATAACTACCGTGGTGTTGCCTTTGTCAGCCTTCACGAACATTGAATCAGGATGAGAATCACGAAAAGCTTTAGTTTGGGCGATATTAGAAGCAAGAAGTCTAGAGTAATTATTGTTGGAAGGCTGGTTCTTAAACCGTTTGATTGTATTAGTGAAATCCAACCGAGCTTCATTTCTCATATCAGACGGGATAGCAGAGATTTCAGATTCAAATTGAGCAACCAATCGTTTAGTCGGAATAGACCGGTTGTTAATAGGTAAACCAAATTTAGGACCCAGTTGGATGACTTCCGCAACGTAGTCGGGAATAGGAGTGTCACTAAGATTCACGACCCAATTGTTGTGTATACTGTTTTTGGAAAGCTCACATTTTTTGGACTGATCCATTAATCTATCTAGTTTCTTGATGTTGGAAGCTTTATGTTTCTCGAACATGGAATTTAGATGTTGGTTCTGTGTTGAGAAGAACTTTTTAGCCATACGCTCAGGTAGATCTTGTACAATCGAATTTCTAAGGAGATCTAAGTGTCTATTGAGTCTGATTATAGATGCGTGAGCATCACTAATTTCTAGATTCAGTATGAATAACTGGAATTTTTTGAGCTGCTGCTTGAATTTCGATCTGAACTTAGGTAAGTTAAAATAAAACCTGTTAGAGAAAATTTTTTTGGGAATTTTATCTTATATATTTTATTTTATATATTGATATCAATTTAGGACACACTGAATTGTAAATTCATCATAGACTGTTGAATGATATATTCTTCTTTGTTTGTTAAAAGTTCTGAAATCAATTATAGATAAATAAACTCGCTTGTAAATAAGAGACTTGAGAA
Source organism: Tenthredo livida (assembly GCA_963992785.1). Lineage (NCBI taxonomy): Eukaryota > Metazoa > Arthropoda > Insecta > Hymenoptera > Tenthredinidae > Tenthredo > Tenthredo livida. The sequence continues at coordinate 23,750,618 of OZ023069.1, read as the reverse complement.
AGAGACTGTAAACTTATATTATACGTACTTGAATATTATTTATTATCTAATTTATTGATTATCTCTTGAATTTAATATTGAATTGTTCGTAGATTACCTGAATGTGGAAAAATGACATTACTTTGAATTAAAGATTTGGTGAACCCGCTAAAATGCTGTGTGTGCTGATTTTCTTGCAGATATTTTTTGATTAGGGGTTTCATATTGGCGACACTATTTCAGAACCCAGTATTTCACGTTCGATTCGTAATCAGCGATTTGTAAACTTTGTGGATATCGATTTTCAGTCGAATTGAATGAGTTTTTCATAATTCTCGCCGCCATGTTGAGCCCGACATTTTGTTTTCGGAAACTTCAACTTCAGATTCGTAATCAGCGACCTCAATAACATGCGGATGCTAATTTTCAGCCGAATCGGATAAGTTTTTGATTATTCTCGCCGCCATATTGAGGATGCCATTTTGTTTTCGAAAATGTAATCAGCGATTTGTAATCCGCGATTTGTCAACCTTGTGGATATCAATTTTCAGGCGAATCGAATGAGTTTTTCATAATCCTCGCTGCCATATTGAGCCCGCCATTTTGTTTTTGGAAATTTTAACTTTAGATTCGTAATCAGCGACCTCAATAACATATGGACGCCAATTTTCAGCCGAATTAGATAAGTTTTTGATTATTCTTACCGCCATATTGACGCCATTTTGTTTTTGGAAATTTTGACTTCAAATTCGTAATCAGCAATCCCAGAAACGTAGGAACTTCAATTTTCAGAAAATTATATCGGTTTCCTGAGTTATGTCCACGTTTTAGCAAAAATTGACCACTGTGCGGCGTAGGAAAGGCCGGTCGTCAGGTTGTCTGTATCTTGTTGCGTGCGTCTATGTGTGCTTATACACTGTGGTTATTTCAATTTATTCAAGTATTTCTAGTGAGTAAGTTTGTATTTAAATTCTGCTTCTAGTAGGTTCATTGCTGCTTGTTTACGTTCATGTTATTAGGTCAAGAATGAAGATATTGTATGTATATATTTTGTTTTTTTGTATTGATGGGCAGTGTCAGTTGCGATTGTTTAGTCGGAAAAAGGGGAAGGATCAGGCGGTGGGCGATTTAGTGGATCTTCAGCCGCCGGAACTTCTCATTTCCTTAACAATGAGGGTGGTAGATTCGTTCGTGTGAGATTCGCAGTTTTACTAATTGTCGATTGAACGCGATATGGTCTAGGTCTTGTGTAATTATTTTTCGATGTTTTACCAAGGATGTCGGATGATTTGTATTGGGAATTTGTTTTATAGTCAAGTCTCGGGAGTTTTTGTGCCGATTCTTTATTCATTGGTATAGCGTTTGTTTCTTTGGTGTGTGTGTCTCTTTGCGGATTATTTTGTTTACGTTGGACGAAACCGTAGCAATGTACTTTCGACAACTGTGTAAGTGATTGTCCGAGTCTTCTGTGCAGTCCGGGTGCAGATTATCTACCGTTGGCCCGCGTCGCGGTTTTGGGTTACCTGGCGCTAGTGAATCGTCGTGACGTTGGTTATGTGTGTCTTTGTAGGTCGTTTCGATAAGTAAACTATTCGAGGGTATTGGTGTTGCAGTATTTGTAGTTTGTTTGATGGTAGTGGTAGTAATAGTGTATTTATCATTCGTCTCATTAGGCGAACTTTTCGTTTTCGGTTCTGGTCCTATGGCGTTAATCATAAGAATTGGTACAGGGTTTTTATGAGGATCGGTAGTAGGTTCGATTGATTCGGCTGTGAGGTTTGGAAGTTGTATGTCATAGGGTTTTTCATAGTCTATCTGAAAATCATTGTTATTCGCGTGGTCAGTGTTTGTGTAATCAATTCTAACGTCATGCGATTGAAATCTGTCTATTGGTTTGTATTTTCGATTCGGGTAGTTTTGATCAAACCCAGATAACCAAGTGTGAATGTGCAAACAGTCCATTACACTTGCTGCAAATTTTGCTGTCATTTTGTCGACTACTTGCTGAAAATACTTTTTACACATCAGAATTTACAGCAAATGTACAGCAATAATTGCTATCATCTATTATGTCAGCAAATTTTGCTGCAAATATGCTAGCAACCAGAAACAACTATATTTTGACAGCAAGTTGGAAGCAAATTGCTGGCAATACATACAGGGTGTCATAGAATTCGTGACGGGGATTTCACAGTGTGAATCTTGATCAAAAACTGGGTCGAAATTTTCCTAGCCGTTTTTTCCGGAAATGCTCAGATTTCTAGCCGTAATTATTTTAAGTCCAGCCAATGACGCGCGGCATAAGCCATAAGAACGGCCATAAGAACGGCCGTTTGTCGATGTGATTACCACTCGGTTGCGTGCGCATCTCTCACTCTATGGTTGCCGCGAAAAAAACGGCCGTTCATAAGCCGCGCGTCATTGACTGAAATTAAAATAATTATGACGGGAAACCTTTGCACTTCCGGAAAAAAGGGCTAAGGAAATTTCAATTCCGTTTTTGATCAGGATTTACCCTGTGAAATCCCCGTCACAAATTCTGTGACACCCTGTATATGTATATGGGAACTTCAATTCGCCTAACATTTTGTTTTATAGTTATTATCACTGTAAATGGAATTGTGATTTTTTTTTTTTAAACTATTAGCAGTCGCTCTCAGTTACTTTTTTATTGTTCAATTAAAAAATTTGTAACTTCGGTAGAACAAATTCTCAGATGACGAAGTGTGACTGTACAAGCACTTTATTCCACTTGCTCCAAACCTTTTTGTCAAATACTAGCTGAGGATACTTTCTATACATGAGAATTTCCAGCGAACACACATAGGATGACATTATGACATAATAATTATCAAATATATGTACCAGGTAGGTCAATTTAGTTCATTATCAATATAAAAACTTCCTCAGCCACACGATATAAGCACAATTAGTCTCCACTATATGACAGCGACGTCGTGGGTGAGTGGACAGCGTGCCGGATTCATAGCAGGAGAGATTCTAGTAACCAGGTTCGTGCCCCGGTCCGAAACAGAAGATTTTTTCGGAAATATATTCAACTGAAATGGAATCCACAATCAATTACGACATGATCCCGTACATAAACTACCCATAAGCGATTTCTTTTTGTTTTTTTATTCGCTCAAAACTCAATCCCGACCAGTTTTTGGGATTCACATGTTGCTGATGTTTTGCTGACAATTTTTGTTGAAATAATTTGCTCTCATTTTTTACAGCAATAGAGGACGCACCTTGCCCTGATATTGCTAACAATATTCTGCACGAATTTCTGTCATATTGCTGTAAAATTTGCACGCACTTGGTCATCTGGGAAATAGATCTGGGAATGTTGGCTGTGTTCACAGCAATCTACCGAGTGGCCGGCTCGCTTACAGTAGCTGCAGGTCGGCGACGGATTGTAAGGCGGTATCAGTTTCGAGTAACTGTCATGTGAGTCATTGTATGTTTGTTCTCTCAACTTCCGTCTTCCCAACACTATTCCTTCTGCGCTTACTGCGTTATCGATTGCCTTGCGTAACGTGCGGGGTTTTTCGTTAGCTATTCTTTGTTCTAAATCATCGGATAGGCCTTTTATAAATGATCGTAATGCATTTTCGTTAACATATTCAGTCAGAATTTTCGCGTGTTCGTTGGTTTCTTCGTACTCTATTATTTTGTAAGCTTCTTCTACTAATTTTTCTATTCTAGTACCGTAATTTAGTGCGTTTTCGTTTCGTTCTTGGTACGCATTATTTATTGCTAATTGTACGTCTGTAAGTTGTCGTTTAGGCTCATAGTATCTTTTCAGATCGTTAATAATTGTTTCTAAAGAATCGAGGTTACTTAGCGATAATGCTCGTTCGGCACGACCTTCAATTTTTGAACTGACAATTACTGTTAGAATGGACAGATTTCGCGGATTTATGAATTTCTTCGCATTTTCTACTTTTGAAATAAAGGATTTTATCGTTACATTAGATCCATCGAATGTTGGAATCATGTCAATAATGACTTCCCATGGTAGGTATGGGACACTAGCTCCCTTTGAGTCAGACATTTTACATGTTAAGCTTCACAACTAATTATGTAATAAAGTTAAGTGATTTGGTTACATTTGGTTGGTTTACAAACCGAAAAATGTTATTGGTATATTCGTGCCATTGAACGTAGGCACTAGATTGATCGCTGCTTGCAGCTGTGTATACGGGCTGTTGGCGGAATCGGTTCCGTCTGAACCTGGCATTTTATATGATAGTGATTCTTAATTTACGTGCTTAAGATGATGAAGACTTACAATATCATTGATGTTATTAAGATTATCCGCACTAACTGCATATCGGGTTTACGATGCACGACTTCACTTCACTTTCGGTAGCTCGTTGTAAGCGGTCTTGTAGATGTCCGTTGACTTCTGTTGACTTATTCGGATTTGTAGATTCTTCCTAGATTTCGTTCGTCTGGCTCTGTAGATTTGTAGATTATTTGTGGTTTTGGCTCGTATGGCTCCGTAGACTTGTACATTATTTGTGGATTTGGCTCGTATGGCTCCGTAGACTTGTAGATGATTTGTGGATTTGGCTCGTATGGCTCCGTAGATTTGTAGATTATTTGTGGATTTGGCCTGTATGGCTCCGTAGACTTGTAGATTATTTGTGAATTTGGCTCGTATGGCTCCGTAGACTTGTAGATTATTTGTGGATTTGGCTCGTATGGCTCCGTAGACTTGTAGATTATTTGTGGATTCGGCTCGTATGGCTCCATAGACTTGTAGATCATTTGTGAATTTGGCTCGTATGGCTCCGTAGACTTGTAGATTATTTGTGGATTTGTGGATTGCTTATGTAATCACCGAGCACTTTGTATATAATTATTATCGTCAAATTGGTACACACACTATATGGATTCGAGATTTTCACTCTTTCACTCTTTCACAGTTCACTTCTTCACTTTTACTCCAGAAACGGGCTTCACTTCTGACACCAGTGTTATGGCCGAGCTGGGGGGCTCTTGCAACGACGTTGGCCGAAAGCCAGTTAGAGAAAATATGTGAGTTAGAAGGAGAGTTGAAGTAAGGGAGATGGGGGCTGACTCAAACTGGCTATTACAAATAAGATATATGTGGATGATATTTATTGATTGATTACTGAAATCGCCTGACATACAATATAGGTATTACCTACTTATGTAATATACAGAAAGAGAAGATTTATGCATTTGTTATGCCTGAGCTGGGGTTTCAGTGACGGGGTTGGTTAGGAAGTCGGTTAGGAAAAGTGTGTGTACAGAAGGAGAGTAGACTGATAAGTAACTTCGCTATTCGAATAGCATGAAGAGGAATGAGGTTTAAGTGGAAGTTGGTGGGAGATCAGTCTCGCTAAGTCATCACATATTATGGGACAAGTGAAGTGGCGTGATTCCCAGGGGGTAGTCCAGGAGTTAGGTGAGGAGCGAGAAATGATAAGAGCAGGTTAAAGGTCATATTACATGGGAATGGAAAGATTGTCGGTGAGGCAAGGAGGTACGCTCGGGGGTCGAAGCCCGGACGTAACACTATCATCAATTTCTTTTGAGATTACTTGTCTATATTATTTTCGGTCGCATCGCTTGCTGGTGGAATGTCAACGGCTGCTTCTGGCTCCTCTTTTTTTCCCTGAAAAGTCTTTTTCCTTTCCAATCTTTAGCGCTGTTTATAAGGGATCTGATTGCGTCGTAGAATTTTGTGAATTTTCAGTGTCCGATTCTTCATCAACGCATTGAAAAGGGGCCTCGTTACCCTCGCCTGCAACTCTTTCGCATTTACTTTCCGTGTCGGAACTAGAATCTATTCAATTTCTGGTTCTAACCTCATTATATTCAATCGAAATTTTTCGACGGACGACTCGAAATCGTTGCACGCGTAGTTGTGTTAACTTGCGCCTCCTACTATCCCGATGACCCATTATTTCAATTATATATTTATGAATTTATTTATTTATATTTATATATTATTTTATTATATCTTCATACATGAAACACGCAAGAGTCTAGTATGGAAGTGTTTTTTTTTCAATCGTTTTTTATGAGGCCCGCATCAGACTAGCCTTGATGAGGGCAGGTCTGACTTTGGCATGATCAGGGTATCATCAGGTTTACCTGGATCAGGTCCTGATAGCGGCAGCCCGATGAGGCCCGCATCAGGCTAGCCTTCATGAGGGTAGGTCTAACTTGGCATGATCAGGGTATCATCAGGTTTACCTGAATCGGGTCTTGATAGCGGGCAGCCAGATGAGGCCCGCATCAGGCTAGTCTTGATAAGGGGTAGGTCTGACTTGGCTGGATCAGGGTATCATCAGGTTTACCTGAATCAGGTCTTGATAGCGGGCAGCCTGATGAGGCCCGCATCAGGTTAGCCTTGATAAGCAAAGCCTGAGCCGGCCCTGAACAGGGCCTTAACTAGTTTGCCCTAGTCAGGGATACCTGACGGAAGCCTGATCAGGCCTGGATAGATAATCAGGTTTGCCCTATCAAATTTCCAGTCGGGATAATGATTGTTGATTGGGCAGCGAAGAAGTATCTTCCATTTAGTTTCTTTGATGATGAAGATACTCGGCAACTGTTCCTGTATGTTAATGCAAACGCAGTTGTCCCGAAGCGTGATCGATTTCGATCTATAACCCTCGAGCGGTTTCGCTCATTGCAAAAAGTTGTCATGCAAATGTTGCAACAAAATAAATCGAAAATCTCCTTCACGGTTGACGGCTGGACATCGGTGGCCAACAAATCCTTTTACGGTATTACTGGGCATTTCATCGATAATGAATGGAATATGCGTTCGTTGGTAATTGATTTTGTCCCCTCAAATAGTTGCCATTCTGGTCGAGATATAGCTAAAATCTTTTACGACACCTTGAAGCAGCACGATATTCTTCAGAAAGTAAACGGCATTACATTGGATAATGCATCGGCCAATACGGTATTTTTGGCAGAACTTTCACCGCTCATGGCTTCAAACAATCTTGCGTTTGATCCGATTAATCAGCATTTTCGATGTTTCGCACATGTAATCAATTTAACCGTGAATGATATGCTCCGAGTAGTTCAGAGTGACATTGAGGAAGTAGATGAGAAGAACGATGATGAAGATTTGGACGATAGTGAAGAGAGTACTTACAAAGATTGCACTCGGGTGCTGACTAAACTTAAAAAAATGATCAAGAAAGTTAAGTACTCCGAGCAACTCACCAATAAATTAAAATCATGCTGCGAAACAACGAATACGAAAATGCAGACGCCCAATCTCGGAGTTGCCACGCGATGGAATTCCACATGTGACATGATTGTCACAGCACTTGAAATGAAGAGGGCACTTCGTCTGCTGTGCGAAAATAACGAGGCGCTGGGCATTTACGATTTATCGGAACTTGAATGGTCACTTTTGAAAGAACTTGTCGAGTATCTTCGTCATTTCAAAGCATTATCGGCCGCTTTCAGCGGTGAAAAATACGCAACGTTGCCACTTGTAGTCATCGGGATAACGAGGTGCTGGGCATTTACGATTTATCGGAACTTGAATGGTCACTTTTGAAAGAACTTGTCGAGTATCTTCGTCATTTCAAAGCATTATCGGCCGCTTTCAGCGGTGAAAAATACGCAACGTTGCCACTTGTAGTCATCGGGATCAATATAATGCTCGACACGCTCGAAAACTTCATACTTTCGTATGCAAATACGTCGGCTCAGGATCCGGTGCTGGATGTGATACATCAAGCCGCAATCGCCGCCAGAGATAAGCTGATAAAACACTATGCCAAAACAAATTGGATGTATTGCGTGGTACTTATTTTCGATCCTCGTCACAAGATAGAAACATTCCAACGAACGACCTGGGGTAAAGGAATGGCACATGAATGCGTTAAACAATTCGAGCATGTTGACCGTAGTAAATATTACGATACAATAATTCCGGAGGAACCCAGTTGTTCCACATCGAATGTTGATATTCGTGAAAATTCTCCGTCTTTCGATACCATACACGATGACATATTCTAGAATCCTTTTTCGAATCAAGCTCGTTAAATCGAAATCTGCGTTCAGACTGGAGAAAGGAGTTAGATAATTATCTGGTACTTATTCGTGCTGACAAGAATACAGATGATTTAATGTGGTGGAAAGCTCATGAAAAGACTTTCCCAACATTGGCTGCGATGGTACGCGATTTTCTAGCTATACAAGCTACCTCAGTACCAGTGGAACGTTTCTTTTCTGAAGCTTCGCTGGTATTGAGGAAACACCGGAATAGGCTGAATAATGAATCGGCAAGAAGCCTCTTATGCCTGAACTCGTGGATCACTTGCAGTTTGTCAAATCAAATTTCACAGAATGTAGCTAGCAAGCAAACGGGCGGAGTTTAATTACGCCTTTGATAGATGCCAACAGAAACTCATCAATAATTATAATAACAATAATAATAATAATAATAATAATAATTTATTATTATTATTATTATTATTATTATTATTATTATTATTATTATTATTATTATTATTATTATTATTATTATTATTATTATTTATATCTTGTTCATCAAGATATTGTGCTCTCAAATAGTTATCGAACTTCATACTGAACGACCGAGACACGCATCCAAAAAAAATGACGAGCGCGAGAAAATACGAGCGAGATTCGAGAAATTCTCGTCTCATATCGCATCACTAATAGGAACCAGCAGAATTTGGTTCCCAAAATTGTTCCCAAAATTGTTCTCAATATCTTATTTATTGATGTGGGAAGTGAAGGTTCTTCCGGGACCGTTCGCCGCGCCGCGTGGAGGGGGAAGCCGGGGCAGCGGCCCAGCGCTACGCGGCCGTCGATTCGATCGCGCGAAAAGTGATTTCAAAGGTTCAAACTGACCTCGCTGTCTGTATCTCGGGAACTACTGGACGGATTTTGGGATTTTTTTTTAATTTGTACTAGTGCCTCGAGATATGATCGAATATCACTGTGGCTTTCCCGGATTGTTATCGGAAATCTCTCAAATCACGAGTAATTCAATTTCTAGGCTGCAAATTGAGTGAATAAATAGATTTTTCGGAAAGTTAATAACGTCGTGACATAGGAAATGGATGTTGTCGACTGAAAGTTTTTGGAGGGTGATAATGGGATAGAAAATAATGTTGACTTGAAATAGGATTGTTTCGTAGAAGGATTGAATAATGATAAGTGTATATTGATTGTAATCAAAAAATTGACTTCACATTTTAAATATTTACACGTCCTTATTATACATACCGCACCTTGGTGACGAAAGTGACACAACTAGTGGTGCCGCGATAATCGATAAACACGAGACGAGACGAGATGAAGGTGTCGATAAACGAGACGATGAATGATATTTTCTCGTATCGTCGTTGACGAGATGATACGAGATCAGGTACACGATAACGAGACGAGAATCGAGAATATCACCGAATTTTTCTTCTCTATATTTCCTTCGCTTTTGTGGTTACTCTTCTCCTCGGAAATAAACAGAGATTATCGAATAGTGTTTTATGAAAGTTTATATTCAAATAGTGAAATATCCATACTTTTCACACCTGTCGTGGATGAATATCATAATGCACGCAATTTTTTTAAATTCATGTTCCGTCCATGACGGAACGGCGTTCATATGGATTATTTCGTTCCATTCAAGAATGTTAGAATTCACTTGATATGCTTGATATGCATCAGAAAAATTGGAAAAAAAACCTCTATAAAAGTACGATATGAGACGATAACGGAGATTCAAGTCGAGAATAATTCGAGACGAGACGATAATTCGAACTGACTTTTCGAGACGAGACGATAAATACAACCAACTTTTCGAGAGGATATGATATTCACGAAAATATCGCCTCGTCTCGTATCGCGGCACCACTAGACACAACTCAAAAAATTGCGTTTTCGAGTTAATGTCATATTTAGATAGGCAATATTCGATTCTATAGCTTCGCAAAGAGTAATTGTTGTAGCTCGACAAATTTTTCGCGCCTAAACTTCATTAATTAAACTTCATTTGATTACACATCACTTTGGTAAAAACTCGGTTTAATTACACATTACCAAATTAATGGGTAATTAAATGAGTAATTCTATTAAAAATGTAATTAGCGACTCGCAACACTGGTGTAAGTTACGTTACGTTAAGTTCATCGTAATCCCGGCTTTACTTTGTATTATATTTGCCTTGTATATCGTTGCATTTCTTCGCATCGAGGCCTAGCATGATAGATCGCTGTCTATCTACCTCGCTTGTAGAGAAGTAGCAGTACCATCGCTAAATAGCAATCACATAATCGTTATTTAGGTTGACATCTGGATCAGTTTCGAGCGTGGAGATCACGGTAATGAAAATCCCTTCCTGGAAAGTTCAGACGAAACCATGGGCCACCATTTGCGCTCGAAGGGCCGGAACGACATTCAGTTCAACGACGAGAAAAATTGGACCACCACCAATTACGATCGCCACAGCCTCTTGTCAGCAGCCGTGTTGTTGACAGGTTTTTCCCTCGGTCTCAAACAAAGCAGCGCCACATCGTCAGTGATGAATAATAGATTTGCATTGCGCGACCCCAACACTGCATTGCCCAGCGACGACATCGAGGGCATACAAGTGAGTCGAAATCATTGTACAGTTTTACCGCAGCGAAGCAGACAGAAGTCGCCTTCCTCCTCATCAACGAAATCATTTAGACAATTTTGCTAATTATTCAAGACAAAGCTTGTGACGCAGGGGCCGATCAATTATCACGTTACGGTCTGTGTCAACAATTCTATCACTGACTTCAGGCCAGTAACGGAAACTAGTACTTTATCGAACCCTCTGCCTTCCGATGGTCAGTTTGTGTGATACTTGTTCAGCCCCTTGTTCGATGCTCGCGTTCATCATCTATAATCCCGTAACAAAAACGAGCGCCGTGGTTCCACGAGTATCGGTACCTAGAAGAGATATTGAAGTTCGAATTATCAACACTAAAATCGCAGCTTCTTTTTCTGTCTTTAACTTAGCCCAGTGTTAGGAATAGATATTCTCCATGTAGAACTCACGCAGTGTACTTAATTTGTTTCACGTAGGCACTCTATGGGCCCAAATCTGTAGAGTAGGTTCCCGAAATGTGTGGGAATTCCCGGCTCGACGCGTTGTTCAAATCTGCCGATGGTCATCACCTTTACGCTTCAAAGGTGAGACCGCGTCGACTTCATAGAGTTCTGTAAATGAGATATTACATATGCACCGTTCAACGTTCAACTAATATGTTGATGGGCTTTTTAGGGAAGTATTACTGGAATATTACGGGCAAGGTAGTTCTTCCCGGGTATCCAAAACTCATCGCCACGACGTGGAGCGGCCTTCCCGACAGCATCGACTGTGCCTACACGGACGTATTTGAGGGGACCTATTTCATCAAGGTAGGCTCAGCTACTGGCTGGTTAAACATGTTTCATCATGAAGTTTTCTAGCCACATCAGGGGTGCGATTCCATAACTTTTATCACCGCGATCCCGCTCGAAAGATATCATAAGAGGTCTATACTTCACGTATACACGTATCACTCTTATGATATCGATGGACTAACGCCAAACGGGCGTAAGCGGCAAAAAAAAAAAAATTCGTTTTTATAGTGGCAAAATCTTGTTCATGCAATGGACAATCTTATGGGCATATCCGCAAAAAAAATTTTTTTTTGTTCCTTACGCCCCTATGGAATTAGTCCATCGATATCTATCGACAGTGTGATAGCAGTGATGAAAGTTATGGAGTCGCACCCTAGTAATATATCGACGCTGCTTACGAAGACTAGTACGTTTTGATATTAACCACGAAGACTAGCACGTTTCGATATTTACCACGAAGACTAGCACGTTTCGATATTTACCACGAAGACTAGCACGTTTCGGATTTCGCCGCGATGACTAGTATGTTGGTCGAACTGAAACGAATATTATTCCTATTTTGCAACAGTTTATCATTCTCTAACTGTGTACTGTAAAATATACAAACGACATATTGAAGTTATTTACCAAATGTTCGAATAATTTTTTTGGGTGCTCCATAATGAATCAATTAGAAATTTAAAACATTTGTGAAGAACCTGTGAAAATAGCGTCAATTTTTCCAATCCCTCCACGACAACACAATTTCGAGAATATCCATAAGTTTATTTTGATGCAAAAAAACGCACTTCTGTATCCGCAAATTGACTTTTATTTCGACCATCGCACACCGCACAAATCTTCAGAAAATCCTCCTCACAATAATTAAAGCATGATGGTTTTCGCGGAGATAACTGAAATGTGCTAGTCTTCGCGGTCAAATCCGAAACGTGCTAGTTTTCGCGGCGAAAGCCGAAGCATGCTAGTCTTCGTGAGAAGCCGAAACGTGCTAGTTTTCGTAAGAAATCTGAAACGTGCTAGTCTTCGTAAGCAGCGTCGATATGTTCATCGATGGTGTCTCCGTGCAGCTCACTATTTTTTACAACCTCTTTTCAAATCAAATTGTCCCTCTAGAAATAATTTATTTGCCCATGACCAGTGGAACCTTCGGGTTGTTAGGAATATAACCGCTGCAAGGTGGAGCAGAGTCACGAAGTAAGATTCACGAAGGAAATTTGATTTAAGGAAAAGTTAGGAAAAATAGTGAGCCGCGGGGCAACCATATCGATGAACACCACTGTAGCTGTATATATACATACATACTACATGGTCGTATTCTAATCTGTTTCTTCTTTCTTATTTCTTTTCCATGTCAGGGTTTGACCTACTGGAAATACCTAGGCGAGCGAATGGATGCAGGTTGGCCGAGGGAATTCGCTGGTTTCGAAACTCCTAAGGAAAACCTCCTATGGGAAGTGTTGGTTGAAAGCTCTAAACGTAATTTTTCGTATGCACTGAGCCTTCTCTGCTTGACCAATAGCCTTGCTGGTGCTCTGCTAATATAAACCAGAACGAATTGAAACGACTCCCTGCACTTTCGTGTCACCACAATTATGATTGATGACAAAGTTTCGTTTTTTGTACTCTTTTTTAAGTTAAAGCATAATTACGCGTATACACGTTGTGGTGCTCTAATACTTTATTTAACTTATATCGGCGAAATGCCGATGTAAACTCTAATCTCAGGGTGTTTGGGAATTAATCCACGGGCCATCTTTTATATAATCTAAGAATTAGGGAAGGTGATTCAGTTCAGATTAGGAATACATATAAATAATGCATTTTATTTAGCATAATATGGTTCAAATGAAATGTAATATGGTTATAACAGTTTTAAAACAATAAGTTTAAGGTTCGAACATTTGTAGGTGAAAATCTCACATGCCTATTTTGAGAGCTTCTATATTAATTGGCTTTTTATTCGTAAGCTTTTACCGGCGGTCAACCGTGATCTTAATATCTAATGCCTAATGCTAAATCTCATAACTTTGAATGAGTTAAACTTGTCCTATATCCCGGGTAACAATTTTAGCTGGCAGCCATACGGCCGCTTTATAGCCAACTGACCTGCCAATAAGGCCGCCATGTGGGCTTTATCATGGCTAGTGCCTGGCTAGTACCTGGCAACGACGACCAAACTATATCGCTCCTGCATGGCAGCGAGCTGGTTAGACAGCATAGCTTACTTGTGGTTGCGACCTGGCAGCGACATGGCGGAGATCACTTGCTGCTATATAGATGCAATGAAGAAACCATCAAGAAACCATGAAGTTGCACTAGCTTACCTGATTTGTGAATGATTGCGATGAAAAAAAAGTATGCATCGAAAAAAAAAGAAAAAAGTAGTAATAAAAAGTATTCGAATGTATACTACACAGCCTTAATTACAAAAGACTCTTGTGATACATACTGCCGGGTAGGCGGTATGAGTCGCTTGACTCGCAAGTTAGTTATAATCACCGCCAGCCAGTAACGGGTAGATGTAGCGAACCCACTCTCTAAATCTGAATCAGCGAAATGTCGCTGATTCTGAGCGAATAGTCGCTGATTGAAATAGCTATGAGTATACCACTGAGAATCAGCGACTAATCGCTGTTTGAATCAGTGAAGAATTACTTCACTGATTCAACCAGTGAAAGTTTCAACATTTGAATCAGTGAAACAATATTCCAGATCTCGCATGGAATGCTTTTCACGAGCGTCGTCTTCGTAAGGCTCGTTCATGACGTCTTCGGGGCAGATTATAGTAATTGTATCTTGAAAAAAAATACGACTATTTAAGTAATGATGTCACAAGACCCTAGGTCATACGGAAGAAGTCGGCTTCCCAAATTGATGGAGGTTATCTTTGCGTCAAAGATTTCAAACACTGGTGTGTGTATAAATCGTATATCAAGTAAATCGTACTGGAATCTGTATAAAGTATTTCGTTACCTAGCTTGTGCTGTTCTAATGTTGTAACAGAAAGTCCTCACTGACGCGACGAAAGAAGACCGAAGGACAAGGAACAAACAAATATCACTGTCTCGAAATTGAAACAGATTCAAATCTGCGAGACTCGCTGATTCAAACAGCGGAGTTGGCTGATTTCCAGTGAAAATATCATTCACTGATTAGAATAGCGGAATTTCCGCTGATTCAGATTTAGATAGCAGTGTTACTTTGCTTGCGAGCGTGGCCGCTCATCTACCGGCATAGCGAGGTACTAAATAGGTGGCAATACAATGTACGGACCAGGTTGATGTCGGGCTACTTCAGGACATGGCAGTGCCAGGATGGTCCACATAAAAGCCATATGGCATCGCGAGGTGGCGGCCAGGTAGGCGCCAGTTAACGTTAAGACCCGGCAGTGCCAGGTTGGCCCGCATGAAAGCCATATGGCATTGCGAGGTGGCGGCCAGGTCAATGCTAGGTAGCCAGTGTACATTGGATAGATAGTCGAAAGCTACATGAACTAGCCTTGTAGCATAAAAGCCATGTGGTATCGCGAGGTGGCGGCTAGGTAGTGGCCAGTTAATGTTAAGACAAGGCAGCGCCAGTTCGGCCGACATATGAGCCATATGGCATCGCGAGGTGGCGGCCAGGTAGTTGCCAGTTAATGGTAAGACATGACAGTCCCAAGTTGGCCGACATGGAAGTCATATGGCATCGCGAGGTGGCGGCCAGGTAGTTGCCAGTTACCGTTAAGACACGGCAGTGCCAGTTCGGCCCACACAAAAGCCATATGGCATCGCGAGGTGGCGGCCAGGTAGTCACCAGTTAACTTCAGGACATGGCAGTGCCAGCTTAGCCCGCAGGAAAGCCATATACCATTGCGAGGTGGCGGCCAGGTCAATGCTAGGTAGTGACGGGACATCGCAGTACCAGCTGGGCTCACATAAAATCAATGTCGTGGCGTAAGGTGGCGGCCAGGTCAATGCTAGGTAGTCAGTGTACATTGGATAGATAGTCAAAAACTACATGAACTAGCCTTGGTGCTGCCAGGATGGCGCAACATTGGTAGCCTAGCTGAATTAGCTATACTATCTCCATATGAAAAGGCCATGTTGAAACCATATAGCCGCCGCATGGTTATCGAACATCGACCCGCTATGTGGCCGGCTGACGACATTGCCGTGATAATGCCACATGGCATTAATGTGGCTGGTGGGCTGGCCATGTAAATTGTTACCCGGGATCTTATTGAGGACTCCTATATCTAATTGTCTTTTTATCTTGATGACTAATACCTATACTAATTGGAATCACTTTTGAGTTGGTTGAATCTGACTATATCTTATACTAAATGAAGTGACTCTTTAGAGAGTTGAAACTGATTTTAAAAAACTAGTGCCTGTATATAATGTAGGAACTCAAGGTGAGTTTGTTGCCTATGACTGGTTAGGACTTTTATATTATTTATTGTACCTGAATTTATCTAGGTAGTTCTCGATTAGTGCTAATTAAAATGACTCCATTTGAATCGCTTTGCCTTAAAGTGACTAGGACTTCTATATTATGTTTTATATCAGAAGTTATCTGACTATTTATTGGGACTCTATTACCTGTACTAAGTGATTTGACTTCAAGTGATTTTACTGTAAGTGATTTTACTTCATATTTGATTTGATATTACCGAGATGATTGAATATTTAGAGAGAATTTAATTACAAGAAAGGATTTTACTGATTCGAACCCCCAAAAAGTAAAAGAAGAGACAGGTGGTGTGCCGAAGCGATCCCCCACTAGTATCTCACCCTGCTATATCCGGAGAGATATTTCTCTGATTAAATGCTCTTTAATTGCCGAACTTATCTAATTCATTTCGTTACTTTGTAAGCGAGAGAGATTTTAGGCAATATGGCGATTCGCCGTAAGTTTACCGCGCCGACGGTAGATGGCTCTTTGATATGGTTTACCGCGCTAACAACAGATGGCCTTTTGATATGGTTGACCGCGCTAACGACAGATGGCGCGCGCTATACGCCTTGTTGTATTACTATTTATATAGGTCGTGGCTTGGCCGCGTTACAATCATCCCCACAGTAAAATGATTCTGAACATAGCTTAATTATAAGTGAAACATATTTAATGATGTTCCGAGGAACTTTGCTGTCCGCATTGGTGGCAGGCTTTTATAGTGTTAATACATATAAACAGTGAAATAATCTAACAAAAATACAATGAAATAATAAAAAAAAAGTGTTTGCTTACTAAGGTAAGAATCACACACATAGTGATTGGTTAACAGAGGACATATCCTCATTGACTAAAATAATAATATGTGTACCATGAAGAAAATAAAAGAGAATGTCTATCTGTATAGATCCTATAACTAACGAAAATTAAAAGTGTATATAAAAAAGAAAAGAAAAGGAGAACATATTAAACGGAACAGGATCTACGTAGCAGGTACAGTGTGTATTGTATGGATATATATATATATGTATGCGTGTATAATTCGAGGCACTTATTAGGTGTTTAAGGTAAACTGACTTTTTATTTCATTTAGGCGGTTGAGCGGGATTGCGCAGATTATGGGCTCACGGAAGGTGATGGACACTGGGTGAAGGGGTTCACTCGTTGGGACTGGTGATGGTGGTTCGGCACGTAGAGGGTCTGATGAAGGGATAGGGGGTTCGACGGATTGAGGGAGCTCACGTGGGGAGGGGGCAGATGACGTAGACGAGGATGATGAAGATGACGTACTGGAGTTGGAGTCGTCGGATATGAGGTCGATGGTAGACGGATTCGACGATGTAGAGGGGGCGGAGGATGAGGAATCGTTGGAGGCTAGGGTGATGCCGGGTGGCTCTTCGATCGGGAGTTCTAAGGATTCGGATGGGCCCCGGAATAGTTCGGTCGTGCATCCGCCAAGCCTTATGGTTTTCAAAACCTTAGAGTTCCAGCCCTGCCCTGGTACGAATTGTTTTATATTTTCCGCGTCCAACCCAGCAATGATCCAATCGTCATGGCTGTACTTTTTTATTGACCGGATACGGATTCGTTTTCTCGGTACAAATGGGGGGAGATCGCATACCACGAGCTTCCACTCCATACGGACTTCGTGTACCTCTCCATCCGTCATCGTCGTTCGGTGCACCTGTACCCTTCGCGTTGGCTGGCTAGCCTTTCCAGAGGCGAAGTACCCCTCCTGCTTGACCCATGGTCTTGGGGTCAGTAGCCTACCGGTCCAATCATCAACAGTGCACTCTTGCGTCACCTCATCCCCGTCAGTTTGCTGACCAACGTGTCGCGTGCCAGGAAAATCGGCCTGGGATTCGCAGTGCATTCTAAATGCGTTGATGTCCATGGTCAGTGGAGTTGTGACTCCACTGCTGCACTTCTCCGTCGTTCGCATCCACGACGGAAGGGAATTCAGGGAAGAAAGGGCAAAAAAAAAGAAGAGGGAATTTTCCCCTTTGCTCAACCTTGTCGTGTTTACGTCGTTTAACGAATTCGTCGGTTATACACATATATATTGTAACGTATTCGGCCTATAGCCGAATAGCCGAAACGTTACCATGGTATAGGCCAGTAGGCAGTACACACATACGTCCACATGTCATCGTATAGAGCAGCGTCGTAGCGCGCAAGCTAGCTCACGCATAGCAAGAACATCAGATGTGACGTCATCACGAATATAAAAGGCGACCGTCACACGGCTCATCAGCGGACTTGTGCCAAAGCGGCCTACCGTCTCACAACGATTGTCAATTTCTTATTTCTCAAAGCATAGAAAGACCCAAAGCGGGCACAATTATAGATTCAATAAATTTCGGATAGTTGCCAAAACGGCAACTATACCAATAAATTCAAAACAAGTAAAATAGTCTTAGCCAAAGCGGCATTTCTATTAATTCAGAAGAATCAGGAAAACAGAAAACAAAACACAAAGTCCGGCATATTAATGCCAGCGCGCGTAATTATAAAATAGGTTAGGATTCCAAAAATCGCTCAAATTCAAATATTATTTTATGTTAACATTTTCATTCTACTATTTTTTGTTTACATTATTTTTTGTTATATTATTTCTGTTAAAAACAGAACGTTCTTCGGAACAATAACATTATTTTTTGTTTCAAATAAAATAGAAATGATTAAATAATCATTTGGTTAATCAGGAATCTGATTTTTGTTCTATTTTCTTATTAACTGATTTTGTTTATTAATTTCTTTTTCTTTCAGTTAACTTAGAGTCATTGATAGCTAGATATCAGTATCGGTGCGTTGATCTCATCCAGCACGGTAGCTCTATAGCATCTACCCTAGTCTGGTGAGTGATACATATCCCAGATCTGATCAAAACGGTATCGGTGAGTCAAATTCAACAGCACGATAGCTCTATAGCACCTATCGCTGTCTGGCGAATTTGACATATCCCAGATCCGTAGGGAGGCAGCTCTGGTAGTGAAAAATCTATCCGAGTCTGTATTAGGGTAATTTAAGGGTTTTTTCAACTTTTCCCAGAGGAGCTCCAAATTTCATAACCCGTGACAAAGTACTCACGCGAACTAGCATAATTTCACCAGCCTTCTGCTAGTGAAACATATGCAAAAAAGTTACAATATATTTACTGTTTTTTTTTTTTTTCTGTTTCTTTGTATGTTTATTCTCAATAATTAAACTAAAGCTACCTATAAGTAAGAGTCATTTACTCTGAGGACTTCATATACCTCCTTAAACTAGTACGGTGATATACACCGATAATTTTAGATGGGTTGTCGGGATTTACTAACTGATAAGCGTTGTTGAACGGACAGTCGGTTATTTTATACAGCCCTTGATACAAATGAAAAAATTTGCCTATTCGTTTTTCTATTAAGGCCCATCTCTGGTCGCCCACCTCCTTTTGGTCGAAATGTGTTACATTTCGATTATTATCCAAGCCCAGGCGTCGAAACTGCAAAAAAGAGATGCTTAGCGCAACTTCTATTTCAATTCCGAACACATACGTCCAAAAAAATTTCCGAATTCGAATAATTTCGTAACAATGTAAAATCGATCTGTAGACTCTATTTTCGCACGAAACGAACATTTTTTTGGACGTATGTGTTCGGAATTTAAACAGAAGTTGCGCTAAGCATCTCTTTTTTGCAGTTTCGACGCCTGGGCTCGGATAATAATCGAAATGTAACACATTTCGACCAAAAGGAGGTGGGCGACTAGGGATCGGCCTTAATACTGAGATCTGAGGGACCCTGAGTAGTACTAGATCACCAACGTTTAATGGAACCTTATTTTCTTTATTACCCCTAGGATTTCGTCGAGCTGCGCTCTTGGTAAGTTGGTCATATGCCAATCGGATCTGAATTCCGCGAGGTAATCGAACATTTTTAGGATAATGAACTAATTTTTTTATTTCGATTTTCGGACTTTCGTTGAAGTGAAGTTCATACGGCGTAGAGCCGGTGCTACTATGATACATGAGATTAATCCAATCTTGGATCTGCGGTACCATGCCCGCCCATCCAGTATGCTTTTCGCTACAATAACTCCGGAAATATCTTCCTAACTTGCGCATTATTCTTTCCGACGGGTTGCTTCGCGGGTGGCGAATGGGGGAATAGATGACTTTGATTTGGTTTTCAGCCGCGAAATTTTTCCATCTTTGAGCCGTAAACTGACTGCCGTGATCTGATAAGATCTGTTTTGGTTTCCCGATATTAGTGAAATAATGATTCTGTAATTTCTTTATGCAATTTACCGTCGTTGCCGATTTCATAGTGTATAACGTTACTAGTTTAGAAAAGGTGTCCACCACGACGAAGATATATTTGACGCCACCAACAGACCCCGTGCAGAAATTTGAACTGGAATGCCAGGCTACTGTCCAGCGCCTGGCAGAGATTCTCTGCTTAGCGTGAACTCTACAGGCTCTGCCTAGGCGCTAGCTAGTTTGGCCCAATTCCGCGTTCCCTGACCAGTGCCAGATCTGGCACGTCTGGCACCTTGCTGATCACGAATTGTCACCAACGTTAATTAATGTAATGATTTCAGTATCCTAACTGAATTTCTAATTCTAAAAATGACGTCGACGTTACAAGTAGTAATTTATTTATTATAGATTGAGCTATCTGGAATAATTGAAGCCTTCCATGCAACAACGTCCTTAGCGCTCGGCTCGTCGAGAGAGCTAAAATACGACGTAATACTAAAATTTTTTGAAAGTCCCGGATATAAATTTTAAAAAATACTATTATGTAGAGGATCAAAAAAGTCAACTTTTTTGTGCTGAAAGTTTTTTTCTATCATCATTAGTTTTCGAAAAAAATAAATAAAAACTGAAAAATTACAATGCGCGTTTGGACTTCGTCAAATACCAACGAATCTTCTTAATTTTTGGTACGGCATAGTAAAATACCCTAGCGCTGCCGATAATGTCGCAAAAAATTAATAATTTGATTATTTTAATAGAAAAGTTGAATGTTAAACGAGCGAGCGATTGTTTATAAGGTTATGTATGTTCAACGAGACAAAGTGTGTTGCGAAGTTGAAGACTGGAAGAACTTTCTGTGAGACATTTGTTCGTCAACATTTCAGGAAGTTTTTCAGAAAGTTTCAGATTGACTGGATGAAAAATGGCCAAGATATAGCGATTTTACCAAAATAACACGATCGCGGAGCGTATTATTTTGGTAAAATCGCTCTATCTTGGCCATTTTTTACGCTCGCGGAGCGTATTATTTTGGTAAAATCGCTCTATCTTGGCCATTTTTCATCCAATCAATCTGAAACTTTCTGAAAAACTTCCTGAAATGTTGACGAACAAATGTCTCACAGAAAGTTCTTCCAGTCTTCAACTTCGCAATACACTTTGTCTCGTTGAGCATACATAACCTCATAAACAATCGCTCGCTCGTTCAACATTCAACTTTTATATTAAAATAATCAAATTATTAATTTTTTGCGACATTATCGGCAGCGCTAGGGTATTTTACTATGCCGTACCAAAAATTAAGAAGATTCGTTGGTATTTGACGAAGTTAGGACGAATTAAGTTTAAAAATCGTAGTCCAAACGCGCATTGTAATTTTTCAGTTTTTATTTATTTTTTTCGAAAACTAATGATGATAGAAAAAAACTTTCAGCACAAAAAAGTTGCCTTTTTTGATTCTCTACATAATAGTATTTTTTAAAATTTATATCCGTGACTTTCAAAAAATTTTAGTTTTACGTCGTATTTTAGCTCTTTCTCGACGAGCCGAGCGCTAAGGACGTTGTTGCATGGAAGGCTTCAATTATGAAATAAATAAATGGAGAAAAAAATAATTCTAATTCATAGCACATTCCATTTCTTCAGGCGCGTACTTCTCTGCTCGGACCATCTAATCATATTGTACGCTTCTTCTACCATGTACAGTAATGTTCATCGCTAGTGTCCCCATGGCTCGCTATGTTTTCTAGCCTTTTTTAAAATCAAATTTCCTCTCTACAAATATTTTATTTGCCCTTGAAAAGTGGTTGCTAAATAATAATATAGCCTTGTTACTAAATGCATGTGGTATTTTTCACAATGTAACCTCTATGCGCTGTACACTTTCAAGTTTCACTAAGAATAATATTACACCCACTTGTTTCAAGGTTGCAGTTCTAACGTCATTATTCTATAGCACAAAAAGGAAAATTGTTCTCTATGTTGGCATTGATTTGTGCTGGGCAATCGAGTTTGCTTTTATGCATCCTGTATCAACTTATAAAATATGTATCTAATTGTAATTGTGATATTACATCAGAAGCCTGGATACATTCAATCTTTTATAATAATCTTACGGATGACAACTAATAGATGAAAACGAAGTCGTTGAAGAGATTCACTGCACAGACATACATTGGGGACTCCGAAGAAGCAGTAACGCCACATTTCCCCTCAGCATATAACCCGACACATGCTGGCGACATCAAGCCAACGCTTAACTCTGAAGAGAAGCGGTGACCCTCTACGTCTGCTGCCTAAATCCGGCAGGGTACCATGCTTTGCTGTGCTCCTGCAAAACCTCATAATCAAATTCAAGAAACGCTTAGCTTGTAAAACCTAAACCTAGCCAGGCAGACGCAATTGGTCTGAAAGAAGAAGTAGCTCCGAAGGTGCCGAAGCGCCACACTTCCCCTCAGCATATAACCCGACACATGCTGGCGACACCAAGCCAACGCTCAACTGTGAAGAAAAGCGGAGGCCTTCTGTGTCTGCTGCCTAAATCCGGCAGGGTACCATGCTTTGTTTTTCACCTGCAGAACCTGTCAATTATATTGTTCAAAGAGTCGCTAAGTTTACTCCGAGAGAGGCGTCAACGCGGTGAATTAACTGAAATCTATAATACGCATGCTGGCCTTTGCTTCACTGATGTAAAGGACATTTCTAACCGCCGCTATTCTCTCGGAAAGGAAATCGTAAGGATTTTTGAGCCAGAGTATGCCATAAAATCCTATGACAAAGACACTAAAGAACTGGTGGCGAAAGAAGCGGCTAGACCATGGAATGCTCTCCCTCAGTCAGTTGAAGAAGCAGAAACTGTCAACCAAGTAGACAAGCTGGATATTGTGTATACAAAAAATCTCAAATCTCCGAAGTCGTAACAGGAGCCGAGGGTGCTACCAAATGTACTCGATAATAATAATATTAATAATAATAATAATAATAATAATAATAATAATCATAATAATAATAATAATAATAATTGAGGAAATTCGAATTGTAAACGAATATATAAATAAATACATAAACAAATGATTGATTGGATAAATCAATCCTATAATGACTATGGAAAAGTAGATCCATACAAATTACCACTTGATGCTATATAGCTAATTCTCCAAGATGCAATAGAAGTTGTAACGTCGAATTCATTATGCGTATAATAAAGAATGTGTACTAGTAATGAAACTATTACCATTTTCATGTGATACTCTGCTTCTACTTCCGCTTCGATACATGCAATTTATCGCTGTGATTATTTCGCAGCTGTTCTTATTCCAGTCAACCAATACAGTACCACAGCCCCTGCATCGAAACGTTATGAATTCACTTGTCATCTGCATAGTAAATGCTTGTGGTGGCAGATTGTTGCTCTGTTCTCGGGGCTGTCATTTGTAAGACACATATTTTTAAAGGGTTCATGATTATAATTTAACCAAAAATATTTAATATTTTGTTCTCTATCATATCTCACCTAATCCCTCCTTGAGACACTCCATTGCGAGTTTCATATGGAGTTAAAGTCTACAGGTCATTCTCTTTTCCCTTACCAGATGCTGTCCTCAACATCACTGTACAACAGATGTATCATAAGCATGATCAACATACATAACACAATTTCTACGTATACTCTTTAATGCATAGATTTAGATTTTAGAAAACTTAATCAGAACCTTTTCAACAATCACGACCCCAAATTATTTTTCACAATTATTGATTTTTTCTATTCATTCTTTGCTAATATATCTTCAGCTAACAAGACATTGACGTCCATAGATTGCTCGAATCAGTACAATAGGAAGGAAATCTATACCCACGTTTTTGATATCAGCACCCCAATTGCAGGGGTCAAGGTCTAGAGCTGGGTCGAATCGAGGTGAAGAGCTCCATATCCCTACTGAAAATGTCGATGCGATAATTTACACGTTATGAAAAAATTCTGCGTGTAATTCATTATATGATTCATGCTGTAACTTGGATAGAATATAAAAGTAATCACAAAATAAATCATACGAGCATGACTCATCGGGTGTAATAATATGAAACAAATCACTTGACAAACTGTGGGTATGATTTTTGATACATTATATCTGATAAGATAAATCATACGATGAATGACATGCTCAATTCTTTTATAACATTTTATAATTAATCATATCAACATTTCTGTAGCAACAAGTTATGAGCCGGCCACAACGACCACGTGTGTTAACGGACTTGACACTCAATACAATTTCCGTAAGTTATGGGACATATGGTTTTCATGTGTAATCGAAAATAACTTACCGTAGTTGTTGGCGGTCTCAGAATCATGAAAGATGCTCACGCGAAAATGATACGCAAATAATTAGCAGCAAAAGAAAACGAACTTCACAACGAGTCATGAGCCGTTGGCATAAAGCTACGAAGCATGGCCGTGGCGAATGGCGTCACGTCGTCTACACTGAAGGTGTTCCGATCACTGAACTCTATAATATACTGGAACGCGCGCGATGGAAGTGCAGGCCGATGAGAAAGAGATAGTTGTGGACTGGGTCGGTCGCTCGTGTCGCACGCATATGGGAGTGGGGGCCGATGAGAAAGAGATACTTGTGGACGGGGTGGGTCGCTCGTGTCGCACGCATATCTCTCTCTCGGCGCCCCTCACCGCGGGGCGCTATACGAATCATAGGCCCGCGCGCGTTCCAGTATATTATAGAGTTCAGCGGTTCCGATATTCACTTGAAGCGCTGAGAATCTAAAGGGAGAGAGGAGATTGGGCAAAATTAACTGATTACTAACAGCGCTTCAAGCTAATATCGTAACGCACCCTAACTCTACAGCGAATACTGCATCGGCCCTAAATGTCCAGAAATGCGTTCAGCTAATCAAAAACAAGTCACAGGGGCTCGATTCCATAACTTTATCACTGGCGATAAATAGATAGATCTATCTATTAACTGGCAATAAATGGATAGATCTATCTATTTATCGCCAGTGACAGCAGTGATAAAGTTATGGATTCGAGCCCCAGGGATGCGATTCTGGGTTGTCTGGTGCTACTTAGCGCCTGGCGCTACTTATCGCCAACGTGACCTCCCCTTAAACAAACGATATTTTTCCGCCGACCGCTAGATCGCGACATAACAATATTAATTAATGAGTACTGAATAAAGCGTTCTCATTGGCCGAAGCAGCGAAAAGCCTCGAAACAGGCCTCGCGCTAAATATTGTTGTCGCGAACGCGATCTAGCGACCTGCGGAAAAATATCGTTTGTTCAAGGGGAGGTCACGTTGGCGATAAGTAGCGCCAGACTCGATATATCGTACGCGTCGTAGTAAGGCTATTTGAATTATTCGCGTTCACTATCAGATGTCGATAATTTCAATCTGGAACGCATTGAACCAACGATCATTCGCCGTCGTCGATTGTCATGCACAGAAATCCAAATATTCTTCAAAGAGGAAAATATGCTTGGTTAAATAGATAAAATGATTCACGAAAATGAACCTGATGTTTTTGATTCATGAATATCGCTCTCGAATCAATAATATTCTATCTCTCGTATCGGGGTGTTTCATACCTGGATTCAAATATAAATTCGGGTATCTTATTCAGGAATAACATTTTCAATTCGAAATTTTTTCGGTACGCCTGACACAAAATTGTCTGGGAAAATTGGCCACACATAGGTGTCCCTACCTGCTCAAAATTTCGTATAGAAACAGATATAATTGCAGAAAACGCTATAGAAACTGATAGCTCGCGTATGCGTTTCTATCAATTTCTATCGCACTCTTTAGCGTGTTCTGCACATTCCATGCATCTATATACGAAATTTTTAATATCCCACATAGATCCTTGTAGGTATATTGTCAAGTTTAGTGACACATTCAGACAAGAAACTCGCAGAATTCCATTCCAGTTACAAAATATCATGAAAACTGATGGGAGTTGAAAAATAACTTACAGACACTCGGAAAATTCCTATACATCCCTGACGGCTTTTGATATACGCAGATTACCCCGTATGTTTACCGTACAAACACGGTATTGGTATAAGGACTGTCAGAAGACCGTAACAACACGTTCTTTTCGCTACATAAATACGGTATTTTTGAGCCGAAAATGAACAAATTTTAAACGGTAGGTATTCGTAGGTAGTACGGTATGAAAACCGAATTTCAACGGTTACAAAATACTTAAATTTGAGAAAAAAATATTAATTCAATAATATTTTTACAGAGGGATCGCAACGAAATTATTAATCGTCAGTTTCACCAACGCCGAATAACTTTCTTCCGTCAATTGACTTTATTCACTGATCTAGGAATTGCATTTTTTACATTGAAAACATAGTTTTATCGGGCTAATTATGTTAAAAAACGTTATTTTTATCAAAAGTGTTGTAAGTACGTATACACACGGTACGAACTTTGTTCATTTTCGGCGCAAAACTACCGTATTTGAACCATTTACACGTACTATAACGAGAGTAAGAGGGTAATCAGCCGGTATATCCACGGTAGCCGAAGGTATATTGAGCGTATATCAAAAGCCGTCAGGGCAGAAAAGGACGCATACTGTATGTGGTAACCTGTACATCGGATAGCTGGGATATTGGGTAACATTTTTGCTATAGGATTTTGTATGAAGGAACTACGTACACCTAAGGCAAAATGAAACGATATGAGGTTCGACTTTTTACGTTTATATTTGTGTCTGGAAGATGAACTAATTATTTATCATCACTGCAGTAAATACATAACTACAGCGGAAGTCCACTTCTGCCCCTGCATACTGGGCAGCAGTCGTCACGAGCTTCATTGGCTATGGGGGGGGGTGCAAATGGTGCACTTGTACACAGACCAGCTGTAACATAAAATGAATGTAATTTCGACCACCTTACATCCAGATCATCTAACACCTGCAGTATATCACAAAACGTATAACACAGTATCCATAGTGATTGTTAAGTTCATTAATTACAATTTCGATGAACAGGATATATTTTATATGTATACGACATAACACATCATTCGCATCACCAAAGCTCATACTTTCAACAATAGCAGATCGTTTACTTTACCATACCTAAATTATCTGAATCATTATCTAACAATTGGACCTTCTTCACGATTTGAGCTTGATGATTAAACTGATAATAAAGCCAATGTTTACCCAACTGGCAACGACTAATTCCGTGATCTTAAATGAATTTAGCAGTACATTTTCAGCCTACCTATGCAATTGGATTACACGCGAAGAAAATGCACGAGTACTTATTTTATTTCTTCATTCAAAAAATATTCTTTGCATACACACAAGGTAAAAAGTAAGAACTGATAGCTTCTATCAAGTCTCATTTACCCTATCCATACCAGAAATTATAATGATCAAAATTTGTGGTTAAAACGCAAACTTTCAACATCAGCGAAGAAAAGTCAATGATGTCCGTACCACGAAGTGCTGCGAGCTCTGCTCGGGCAGCCGCCGCATCGGCCTCCGCAGTGGCACGAGCAGCTTCAGCCAATGTCACTTCTGACCGTAGGTTTGCGTGCTCTATCCTTTTTCTTGCATCTGCAATTTCATGTAAAACATGAAAATCAATAATGTGTTACGAAGACAAAATTGAATTTAAAATGAGCTGCTCCCAGCAATCGTCTAAGAGTCCCTAACCTCCTCGCCTCCTGTTCCGGCGCTTACGCTTTGCTGCAGAAGAAGCACCTGCCTCGGAACCATTCAGTGATGCTGGTGCAGGCCCTGTGGAAAGATTAGCAGGTAGCTGTTGATTGGCTACTCGCTTTCTTCGTCTCCTGCCTCTTTGGTGGGCTATACATTGCAAACAAATCATTCGGTTCATTATCACCTTTCCTCATTTACGTCATCCAAGAAAGACAACCAATTCTTTTTGAAAAATTGAAAACCACTATTCACTGAAACGTTTGTTACACCGGATACTTTCTACATAAGGTGATCATATCGTGAAATATTTTTAAATTATCACCAAAACAGTGTAGTATTAATGGGAAAAAATATTACCAATCGGCTCTGGCGACGGTGTCAGGCTGGCTGCTGGTTGTTTACGACAGATATTGTCTGGCTCTACTCAACAAAGATAGCACAAAATTATTACTCAATAGTGCAGAACTAGTTAGTGGAAATATAATAAAGTCACATGTATAAAATCTACCAATCGGTTGTGGAGATGGATCCCGGCGTGCTGGAAGTTCTGCCCCCTCGACCTTTCTCATTCCAAGGTCCTTGTCCAAAGCTGCTTGATTAGGAAAAAGCACACAATTATAATACGAGATGAGAATTTCAGAGCGAATCGGAGCTAGAATAAAAGTAGTCCGTAGAGAAATTACCAATTATCATGGGTGACGGAGTCCGCTGCGCTTCAGCTAGCTCTTCGGAGTCATCGTCCAGTTCTGATCGACAAAAACAACACGTGTATATTTGTAATACGAAATGAAGATTGCAGAATCAATCAGATGGGATGAAAGTAACCTAGACGAAAATTACCAATTATTACGGGTGATGGAATCAGCCGGCATGCTGGTGTTCGTGCCATTGGCCGTTTCGTGTCAGAGGCCGAGTTTCGTTCTACTTCAGAAGAATAACATTGTATTATAATACGACATGAGAGTCGTAGAAATAATCGTAAATACAATTGAGATGGAACTTGAAAATTACCAATTGGTCGGAGGCAGCATCCCCTTCTATTTACCAGAAATAATATCCAAATGTATTATGACATGAGAGTCGCAGAACTAATTGAAAATATGATAGAAATGGAACTTGAAAATTACCAATTGGCTGCGGAGAGGTAAATAGCCGTCGTGCCTGGACTCGCGCTGCTCGGCACACTCTGTCAAAGTTATTGTCTTCTTCTATATCACAAAAATAACATCTCATTAGAATACGACATGAGAGCTGCAGAACTAATTGCGAATGTGATGAAAGTGGAACTTCCGAATTACCAATTTACTGCGGAAACAGAATCCGTCAGCGTACGTGGATTCGCACCGCTGGACGCTCCTCGTCAGGTCTATCGTCTTGTTCTATTTCAAAAAAATAACGTCCGATTAGAATATGCCGTGAGACTCGCAGGACTAATTGCAAATTCAATGAGGTGGAACAACAAGATTACCAATTTGCTCTGGAGACAGCGTCTGTCGGCGTATATTGACTTGACGCTCCTCATCACATCTATCGTCTTGTTCTATTTCAAAAAAATAACGTCCGATTAGAATATGCCATGAGACTCGCAGGACTAATTGCAAATTCAATGAGGTGAAACAACAAAATTACCAATTTGCTCTGGAGACAGCGTCTGTCGGCGTATATTGACTTGACGCTCCTCATCAGATCTATCGTCTTGTTCTATTTCACAAAAATAACAAACAATTATTGCAAATAATGCAGGAACTGTCGAAATATTTGGCACTTAAGGAAATATATTTTCAAACCCAGTTAGACGTCTCAACATGAAAAAAATTTCATTAAATCAGTCGCTGATTCTATCCTACTTTCTTCTGCACAAAATAAACATTCTTTGAATTTTCGGCACTCTCTGAGTTTAAGAAAAATACCATGGAGGAGCTGTATGTGTTTGCCTTTCTGAAAATCATCTGTTCGGAGCTATATCTACTGAACCGCATGTCATAGGAATGTCACCAACTGGTGGTTGGTTAGCTGGTGAATAACTCTATCTACCGGGTAAACAGAAAAAAAAAGCTCCTCCGAATAGGTTAGTGGGAAGTCTAGAAATTCGAGAAAGTATATCTCCTGTGTGCTAAAATAGAAAAAAACAATCCAGAACCAATTCTACTGAAAGTTTTAGGTAACGCCACAGACTGCACACCAAGTAATGATACCACCATGTTACAACATAGCCGGGTGTGTTGCATCAGCAAAAACTCTTCGTGTGTTCTTGTATTCTAACGTTAAGGAATTGCACAATTACCAAATGCGTTGGGGTCATCATCGGCATACTCCTCATCATACTCCTCGTCACTGGAGCTTTCCTCTTGATATTCTACATTTTGTGGAATATGACAAGATGTATATTTTGAAATAAAAGCACATAAACAGTGAGCAAAAAGTTAATGATTATTCAAGAACACCATCAAATTACACGCACCGTCTTCAACTGGTGGTTCCAGCTGATCAGCTGCCGCTTGATTGGCCGCTTTTTATGAAAAGATTTCGAAAGTTATCATCGCATGACCATAAATATAAAATTGACATCGAATAACACAACTATTTTGTTTCAATTACCATTGCCTGGGTCATCGTCCCCTGGTGCGTTGTCGATGAGCCGCCACTGCGGGGGATCTTCGGCAAAGATCCGTTCATCGTAATCTATGTCATTCTCTGTTAAAAAATGAAATCACACCAAGTGATGGAAACAGCGATAACAATGGTGGAAGGCTGATCTCATTTTGCAAAAAAAAATATAAAAAATTTACCGAGGCGTACACGTCTTGGAGCCGCATCCAGTTGGTAGTCTCGTTCTGTTCTATACAGAGTTGACACAGAATTTTTGTAACGCGTGAATATAATCTGAATGTGTGAACCGATATATCGTCGAAAAATTTTGTTCGCTGGACAGAATAAGAATCATGTTTCAATTGTGATTTCAACAAAAATCTGAAAAAATGCTATACTAGTTAATAAGAAGAATATGCTCGCCGAATTATCCACATCAAAATTGAGTGATACTATATATATACTAGGGGGGCTTCGCCCCCCTGCGCGCTTCGCGCGCCAACCCCCCAAATTTTAATTCGTATCAGTTGTTTTCAGACCCAAATAATCCATGGATTTCATGTTCTTCGAAGAATGACCGAATTTTCAATGAAATCCAGTGAATGTTTTGTGACTCGCGATTATATATTCTCTTCACATTGGCTCTTAGGTACTAAAAATTAGGATTTAGAGATATCTCTTCATATTGAGAACATATCTCGCCGCCGCCGCCGCCGCCGCCGCCGTGTCAGTATTCCAGGAAATTATGGGTAATATCCCCTCCTCTCCCAACCCAACCCGACCTAACCTAACCTAACCTTACTTTAGCCAACCTAACCCAACCCAACCTAACCTAACCCAACCTAACCTGACCCCACCCAACCTAACCAAACCCACCCTGACTCAACCCACCCTGACCCAACCCAACCTAACCTGACCCCACCCAACCTAACCCAACCCACGCTGACCCAACCCACCCTCACCCAACCCAACCCAACCTGACCCAACCCAACCCAACCTGACCCAACCCAGCCGAACCTAACCCATCCGAACCCAACCTGACCCAACCCAACCCAAAGAAGCCGAAGGGAGCCGAGGAGGGCCTAGATCCTTGGGCCCTTGCTTTGAGTCATGTGAACCCCTCCCCGCTATTCCATGGCCTCCTCGACTCCGCTCGGGGGGGGGGAGCCGAGCGGGGTCGAGGAGGCCGTGGATCAAAAAGTCTGACACGGCGGCGGCGGCGGCGGCGGCGGCGATATATCTTTATAATATAGAGAGATATATATATAAAATATACAGCTCACCTCTTTGGATGACTTTTTGTTTGCATGTCGTTTGGTACCGCTCGTGTCGGCTGATCCTATGACTATTACGAAGGTGCCCGACGTCTATCTTTGCGTGGCTCTGCAGCGTCAAGAGCTTGCCTTATCCAAAAATACACAATCAAATTATGCCCCATAAACCCTCGCAAGGGGTGACACACTCATAAATTTCGCTGTAACCTAATTCAGAGACTCGAAGTCTTGATTTGAGAATAATGATTCCAAATCTTTGCCAAAATCTGAAGTCATTGAAAGATTCTACAAGATTCGAGAAAGGGTACAGACCAGATTTCACATGAGTGATTATATCGAGGCTTTCATCTTCATCCTCTATTTTTAACATCCATACTTACATAAAAAATCCCAGGGTGCAGGATTGGGACCCAATTTATGCTGCAATTGGTTGTTGTACGACTCCGAAATATTATTGGTCCTACGCCCCAGTCCGTATACGCTAAACCCATGTGGCGTAACCACACGCAGCCAGTAATTTTCAAAATACAACAACAACCCTCGCAACTCATGCTGCCTATTTATTGGCAGTCCGTTTTTCAAATTGTCGAACGCACCGTAGATTTTTTCTGCTGGCAGATACGCGAGGGCCAGGAGTTTCTTGAAAAACAACTGCACGTCTTCGTGCGATCGGATCAGATGGGCCACCCTACACGGAGAGAAATGTACAGTAAATGTTACAAGGCTTTCTGAAAAACATAGATGTGACGACTGTAGGAGCCAGGTAATAATTACTATGTAGCACAGTATCGAAAAATTCCGTCTGATATAACTTTGCGAGAATGTCATCATAGCCATGCCAGCACGGTAAATATTACCATGCCGTCTGCTTCAGCGCAATCCATCGAATATTCAGATAACCTAAAACTGACACGCTCTGCTGTCTGGTCGCGCTCACATCGCTACAAGGTAGCACGAACTACCCAGCACGGTAAATATTACCGTGCTGCATAGATCCTTGCCAATAGAATCAAAGTGAAAATTACTTGAAATTAAGTTCCGGGCAACATGGGACTAAGAACAGTGAAAAATAGTAGAATTCACCATGTGACATATTGATATTTCCAACGTTTTTTGTTTCACGGACTAAATACTAGGTGGCATGGTAATATTTACCTTGTTTTTCTACGTGCAAAGTAATATTTACTTGAGATTTCTCTCCGTGTAAGCATCTTTGCTTTTCGGTAAATCGCCTTGAAAATAATGTGTTGTTATTACTTCATGATAGATCGAGAAATAGGTTCGTGCGGCCTTGCCCCATAGGCCGACTTTGCCCCCCTTGCCGCCATGTATCTGTGTAATTAGGGTGTTTTTAAAAAAAAAATCGAGTTTTCATGCTGCTAGCCCTCAAAAGTTGAGTCTTGATACTTTTACATCTTTCTTTTGTGCATGAGGTACGTGTGAATCTTCACTGCGAAGGAGAAGTTGATCGAAGCGAAACTCAGACGTTAGGAACATTTAGCGTAGCTGAAAAGATAGTTTTGAGTAAATGGCATTTTAGTGAGAACTGGTGTAGGTTAATTAAATTCTCCAGAATATATGGCACAAAACGATTCGAACGGTCATATCAATAAACTTGATGATCAACGTATCTCAGATTTTCTATTTCTGCTGCGGTGGGAATTTTTCTTCGCCCTGCATCTGTAGATTTACTGTCACAAAAAAGAAAATGAAAATAAGGATTAAATTAGCTGCTGCTGTTCCCAGAAAATCTTGGTGCTGATCTATAACACTCGTTTATTTCTGGCTGTTGCCTTAGAACAGTAACTCACGCATCGCCAAACAGCGCTCACTGCTGTGGCTCATTTTGAATGGAGCTTTCTTTGAGCACTTACACCAGATACGCTGCGGAAAGCTTTCGTTGGCATTCTTAGCTCTTCTATAGCTGACGTCTCATGAAAAGACATTAGTTTCTCAATTATTGAGGATTTTTGATCTAGCGACTGACAATTTTTTAGCGTAGCGGTAACCGTTTCCTTCATTCAGGGATATATTTCGTTATTTTTCACATAATCGTTGTCCTAGAGAAGTTGTATTTAAAACAAAGAAAAAATGTTCATGAAAAATTTTATATTTCGAGCGCTCCAGCTTTTTGTTGCATTTCGGAGTCCTGCAGTATCCGTACCCATACATGGCTGCATACTTTGACTTCATATCTGATGAAACTCACTTTTAATAGTATTTTCTATAGTTTAGTGAAATTCTAGAAAATTATTGTGAAAAAGCAAAAAAAAATAATTTTTTTTTTTATACATTTTTTCTATAAAATCAGCTGTCCGTGAAGCAAAAAAAATCATAGGGCCTTGAATATTTTTCACAAGGTGGAGACAGGCCCCCAGAGTATATTTCCAGCAAAAACACACAACTGAATTTTGA
Source organism: Tenthredo livida (assembly GCA_963992785.1). Classification (NCBI taxonomy): domain Eukaryota; kingdom Metazoa; phylum Arthropoda; class Insecta; order Hymenoptera; family Tenthredinidae; genus Tenthredo; species Tenthredo livida. Next base: position 23,716,570 of record OZ023069.1, on the reverse strand, counting down.
GGCGATTTTGGTGAAAATCTCACTAGTGTCTCCCCTTATTAAGTGGAAGCTGCGGCTCATTGGACTTTTCCAATTATAACAATGATTATACCAGTCAAAACGATTATAACAGCCAAATTTGAATTGAGACAAAAAAAAATTTCAACATTTTTTTACGATTTTTTTTTCTCAAAGCGAAATTGGCTGTTATAATCGTTTTGACTGTTATAATCGTTAATTAGCTGTTTTAATTAGAAAAGTCCAATAAGCCGCAGCTTCCACTACAGAGTTCCCTTTGTGCGAGGATGTTGGTGTCTATCAAAACTCAAATTTTGAGGGGTAGTAGCATGAAAAATCGTTTTTTTTTTCTAAAAACCCTGGTGTATATGCTGTGTTTACTGCGTACCCTATCAAAATGTGCATTGCACCCTGTGCTGTGGGCTGCGACAAACACGTCTTGGACCGCCTTCCGCAACGCCGCTTCAAAATCGCTCATAACGAGCCTTACGTTGGCCCTGGGTATAAGATTCTCCTTGACGAATCGGAAGACCTCTTGATATGCGACTTGCGTTTTCCGGGACATTAGTACCCATACGAACGGAATACCCTGTATGAACGAAGATAATATCAAGATCCGTATTTACCGATCAAAAAAGTTCTGAATGAATTAGACAATTACGATTGAATAAATTTAAAGTTGTTACACTCAATTTTTAAATAACTTTCTTTCATGAATCAGAACCTTCGACAAACCACTATTTTCAACCAACTTGACAATTACTGTCGATTGCAGTGTTGCACACTATCAAAAGCTGACAAACGATTCGTGTTATAGAACTTGGAGTATTATTCACAAGAACGGGTGATGATATAATACACTGAAAGATTGCGACAGATCGTAGCCTTTTTATAGGATGAAATTGATGAATAGTGTAGTGTTAGAAATTACATGGCCGAACTTGATCCCTATTATGGTGACCAACTGATACACGTCAGTTATTGCGGGTGCTGTACTGAACGCCCCATCAATAAAAAGTCTGTCGACCCTCCCCATTTCGTCAAGGATAAACTGCATATCGTATAGGAGCACGTGCGAATAACCCTCTGCATCCGTGACCATCTGCACCGTTAGCCGGCCGGATCCGTATTCTAGGTTTCTGCCATAGTCAGGGTTGTTAGCGCGCTCAACGAACTCTTCGAGGCTCGTAGGTCGCGGAGGAAAAACCCGTTTCCGGCAGCGCTTCATGAATGGGCGAAGGTTCTCGAAGGACAGAACTGCAGCAGCCTCAGCATGACTACATAAACGAAAATTACCGTAGTACCGCAGAGTTCAATTTTTACTAAAAAATCACACATTATTATAGCTCCACATAGCTGATTATGAGGAATCACTGAGCATTGTGACCGCATAGTTTCGGTTAATTCCGTATCACCTAAACATATCAATTATACCGTTACATGTTTACGTTATCAGTGACTTATCACTATGAACATGAACTGAATTCAGTAATACAACTTACACCAATGCCTGCCCATCGTACAGGGCTTTCAGCTGATACCAGTGGTCCACCAAACAGTCCTTTAGGGCTTATTCAAATCGGGCCTGGTGTGTTGCCAGCTCATTAGGAAAACAAAAGCGCGAGTGATGGTTTGAAATTTGAAAGCGGCCGTTCTCCAATTTGCCGGTGCCATGGCAAAAAGTTCTGTTTTTGCAACGGAAATAACTGAAAAATCATAAATAGTAAAAGCTTTTAATTCTAGCCAATTCGTCCAAGAAATCATTTGAGCGGTGAAAGTAAGATTTCTGAAGTATTACCTTGGAAGCATTTCGATACTGAGTACCGAAACAGAGTTATGAAAAAATGCATGACTATGCGTACTAATTCGTAAATGCGTTTAATAAAAATGCATAAACACTCATGCCATGTCACCTAATCAGTGAAGCTCACCGACGCCGATGTTGGTGTGAATTTTCATCGAAATTAAACTATCTAAAAAAGTAGCAGCCCGTGTTCGGCCGTTTTCCGGCTCGAGCACCTGTATTGGTTTCATAGATTTTTCTGTTTCATTTTTTAGCCGTTGATAAGGTGTCTATTTTGAATTTGAGGTTTGCGCTGATATGTTTGAACTAATACGTATTCGATTAAGAAATTGTTCGGAACATAGGTAACGCAAAATTTCGGGATCCTAGACCTGGGCGGCACCCGTGTGTTGGTAACGTTGAAGTAACGTAACACCTGGTGGCCACTACAAACAGTCATAAAAATTCCCTGACTTTTCCCTGACTTTCCCTGACCAAATTATAATTTTTTCCTGACTGAATTTCGGGCCAATTACTGGTTATTCAAGTATATAATAAATAACGCTCTGAATCAATGCTGATGAAGAATAATTTTCTACATTATTTTTTAGCTTATACAAGTTTTACAACTATGTCAATTGATTGGTATAAACCAAAAAAAAATCACGGGGGACCTTTTATTCTGTCTTGATCTGTGTCACCATAAAAATCCCTGACTCGCTTAAAAATTCCCTGACTTTCCCTGACCTCCCTGACCATTTTTCGAATTCCCTGACTTTTCCCTGACTTCCCGGTTTTCCCTGACTAGTGGCCACCATGTAACAATTCACAGTAAGAAAAATTCTGTGTTGAAATAAATACAAAATGCTGGGAGCATTTTCGCGGATACCACCAAGGAAATTTGAACGTACTTTCAGTTTGGTTTTAGTTTTTTTACGCACCTATCCAATGTATAAGTAATAATAAGCTTGAAACTTGAAAGTGCAAGAGAGTAGAGTAGAGTCGTAGAGTAGAATTTTTTCGATCCTGGAGTAAAGCTCCCTGAGGACTACAGACAAGTCATATAGTACATAACGACAAGTGTATAAACAGATAAATCAAACAGATAAAGATATACAATATAATAATTAATAGATACAATAAAAAAGTCAATAGATATGTAAATCAACAGCCGGAGGATACGAACAGGAATGTTAGGTTCTATGAAGTGTACAAGCAGCTTAATCGCAAGCTGAACGTAAGCAAGGGAACAAAATGAGAAAGAATTAATAAATAAATTGAAAATGAATTATAGCGTTGAGAAGGCCCACACATCAGCACAATACAGTAGTAAAAATAAATAAAAATACATTAGTGACGGTAAATGAACAAATTATCAACAGGCGGATTTGAACTAGAAAAGTTACAGGTTCTAATGAACTGCGTGCAAATAGACTTAATCACAAGCTGAAGTTGAGCAAGGATACAGAAAAAGAAAAGAGAACAGAAAATTCATAGATAAATTATAGCATGACAAAAGCATAACCTCCACATCAACACATCTAGGAGTCTGGCTGGTGAGACGCCCAACGTAGCCTACCCTACAAGTACCTAAGCCACCAGCCCAAGGCCCGCTAGGATTCGCCTCACGCTCCTCCGCCTCTAGAAGAATGTGGTAACACCGCGTGCGGAACGCAGGAAGCGTCGACGCGAGGGTAGCCTCCTGAGAGGAGATAGCCGAAGAGATAGCGAGTTCCGGAGTTGGGTGCGCTCGAGAGAAAGAGAGAGATTCATTGATTGATGTAATTTATTATGTCGTGGCTTAGTAGGGCCGAGGGGCAATCGAAACATGAGGAATAAAATATAATACATATTTTGATAGAGAATAGAAAAATAAAGATAGCACAGGTAACTAGAAAGATTAAAACTAGGAACTAGGCTTCGAAACTTGAAATAAGAATAAAAATAAAAGTAGAAAATAACACTAAATTCATGGTTTAAGGGGGGGGGTATACCGGATGTGTTACCGACACCGCCTATATCTCCGAAACGGGGCTATCAATCGACTTGTCCTTTCGGCAGCCGATGTTTGACGAGTAATGAGTTCGAACTGGTACATTTGATCGAATGAAATCGGGATTTTTTTTTTGTTTTTAATCGAAAAGGGTTGGCGTGCTATTTATGTCGACTTATATCAAAGCCTACGCATAAAAAATGCGAAATCGAACGAGAGAGCCCGATTCTGTGAGGAATTGCGAACACAACCATCCCAAAACATCTTTGTTTTCGACAACGATGAAGGGGCCAGTTGTATTCCACGTTTTTGTGGTAATTTTCGCGATTGTCAACGGCTGAGAGCAGCTGAGAGCGGCCATTGCCGCTAATGTCATTATATTAGTTCCCACACCGCCCGTGAGATGTCGCCACGCTGTTACGTTGATACACCTGTAACCACGTGACTCGACCTGCAGTCCAATCGCCTCTCACTAATAAGCTAAAAATTTGCGCGTGGCTACATCTCACGGGCGGTCTGGGAACTAATATATTAACATTAGCGGCAATGGCCGCTCTCAGCTGCTCTCAGCCGTTGACAATCGCGAAAATTACCACAAAAACGTAGAATACAACTGGCCCCTTCATCGTTGTCGAACACAAAGATGTTTTGGGATGGTTGTGTTCGGAATTCCATATAGAATCGGGCTCTCTCGGTCGATTTTGCATTTTTTATGCGTAGGCTTTGATATAAGTCGACATAAATGGCACGCCAACACTTTTCGATCAAAAAAAAAAAAAAAAATTCCGATTTCATTCGATCAAATGTACCAGTTCGAACTCATTACTTGTCAAACATCGGCTGCCGAAAGGACAAGTCGATTGATAGCCCCGTTTCGGAGATATAGGCGGTGTCGGTAACAAATCGGGTATACCTCCCCCTTAACAGAGAATAGAAAAGTATAAATGAAAGATGATATGGGTGGATTTCAAGAAGTGGGCCAAAACGTGAAACCACTTCCTATTTCCAATATGTTCATCTAAATATGCCTGATTATATATTTTTTCGGTGTAGACTGGTTTACTTCACTTAAAAAAAAATCGTAAAGCATTTCGAAGAAGATTAACATTCCTTATTCAACTTTCAAACAGTCAAAATGTCATTTCGGCGACGTGACGTAAAGTCCGTTTCTCAACTTTACACGTTTGTAAAAAATGGAATGCTATGTCTGAGAACTTTGCACCCATTCATTTCAAATCTCCAAGACCTAAGTTTACAAAAAAGACAAGCAGTTTTGAAAAGTATTTAACCAATTGTGAGAAAAGTGAGAGAAAACCCGTGAACCTACTTTATTAGTAATCTCGGCGACGGCTCAAGTTTACTATTACACACACTCGGCAGGAAGTGCTAATGGTATGTTTTAGCTGTCAATGGTTTCTGGATGTGTATGTGATATCAGCCCCGTACCATGAGTTCTCTATTATTTTATCCTTGACAGACAAAACAAAGTTTATAAGGCAATAATTTGCTTGTCACATTTATTCACCGTAATTTCGGCGACTGGACTAAAACGATTATTTATTATGGGAATTCCAATATTCTATTTTTCATGTGATATTTTGCTTGTTTGTGTGAGCTATCTTCAATGTTGATATTCTTACTGTACGTAGAAATTCGCGGGAAATATTTCAACGTCAAAATGTACATTCGGCGACGGTAATTCCGGCGACGTTACGGAATTACATTTTTCTTTTCTTGACGTCAAGTTCCTTTTTATGCATCTATTTCAATAAATATTTCCTTTTGTTCCATAAAAAGCTTATTATTCTGCCACGACATGCCGTAAAAAGTAATTTCTGTGATGCGTATGCAATTTCGGCGGCGCATTTGTAATTTCGGCGACACTCCTTCTTTTGAATTTTTAGTATTCTTGAAGTGCTCTTGAAAAGCTGAAGAGGTATTAATTTCAATCTAGTAGGTTTACTTTACATAAAAAATACAAACATCACACTTTATGAAGAATATTGCGTTCATGAATAAACTGCCGTTTTCCAATAAATATTGTGAAATATTACGAAATTTCATTCAAAAAGAGCGTTGCGTGTGTCAGATATTTGAAGTAGGGGCTTCACACGATTAGAAAATGTATACTACTCTAATGAAATGTCAATGTTGTGTTCTTCTGAATTGTCAGGCTATTTTGGCCCACTTCTTGAAATCCACCCATATACAAATGGACGGAGAGTAGTAAAATATAAACATAAGTATTAGACCAAATAAATAATCTATTAGGTTCATCATTCAAATAAATCTTTTCTCTCGGTGTATGGATAGCACTGAACGCACATAAGTACACCGCTAGAAAGCGAGAGTCCACGGACTAGTGGAACGATAGATAGATAGTACTTTAGTAAGAGTAAGAGTAAGCTTTATTTGGCGCTCTGGGACAGGTCCCCTCAAGCGCATTACCGATACAGCAGAAAGAAATCATAGAGATACTTAAGTGGTAGTAGTACAAATAGTAATTATCATAAGTATCATCAAACAAAAAGAGTAAAATTAGATAAAAGAGTATAGAAAATAAGATGAAAAGAATGTGGGTGAGATAAATTTAAAGAAAAGATAAACTACAAAAACAAAGATTCAAGCAGCAGTAACAAAAGAGTAGAGATATAGTATAGAAATTAGCAATATGAGATATAGTAAAGAGAGATAGTACTAGATAGTAGATAGATAGTACTTTAGTAAGGAGATTGATTGATTGATTGATTTATTAATATGCCCTAGAATACTTAGGGGCAAATGGGGAATACATTGAGAACAGTAGCATAGGTAATTGGCGACCAGAATGAGTTGAACATACAGAGGAATGCTTGACATAGAGCAAAAAGAGAAGAGGCCCTATCAAAAAAATCCACATGGGAAACCATGTGGGTCTCCCAGGTTCCCAGTTCCCAGGGGAATTTTGGCAGGGAACCCATCTGGGATGTGGGGCTCCCAATAAGACCCATGTGGGATGTGGGTACCCCATAGGACCTGTGTGGTAGGTGTGGGTCTCCCGATAGGACCCATGTGGGATGTGGGTACCCCATAGGACCTTAAAAACGTCTTTACGACATAAGACGACATTTAGACGTCCAAAAGTGAGACATTGGACGTCTATACCACGACTTTAAGACGACTTTTATTTTTGTGTTTACTGGGTGATTTACCAAAACTTCCATGTGGGTGCCTAACAAACCCGTGTGGGATTCCAGACGTCCTATGTGGGTGACCAACAAAACCATGTAGGTTCCTGCGAGTCCCACATAGATTTCCAAGACTCCTATGTGGGTGCCCAGCAAAACCACGTGGGTGAACAAAAATCCTATGTGGGTTCCTGGAAGCCCCACATCGATTTCCAAGACTCCTATGTGGGTTCCCAGCCAAACCGTGTGGAAGACCAACAAACCCATGTAGGTTCCCAGCCATACCATGTGGGAGACCACCAACCCATGTAGGTTCCCAGCCAAACCATGTGGTTGCCCAGCAAAACCATATGGGTTCCCATGTGTCCCACCTGGATTTTTTCAATAGGGGGTACAGAATGCACCGAAACAGAGTAGACAATAGTACGGAATAGTTGCCGGATAAAATACAGTGCAGTTTAGCACTATACAAGATGGTGGTGGAATTTCATATCCCATAGAGTTACATATAAAAACTTGGTCAAAGCAAATAACATAGAAAGAAGAAAGAAAAGAAAAAAACAGAATGGAAAACTAAGACCTGCACCAACATATGAGAGTGCGCAAGGTGCTATAAGATAGAGATGCAAGAACCCCTAGATCGGAATAAAAATCCGAGAGACATACTGAAAGCAACAAGCATCTAGATAAAATAGCATAGTAAGAGTGAGAAAGAGAGAGAGAGATTGATTGATCGATTGATTGTTTATTATGCCCTAGGTACCTTGGGGGCAAGTGGGGATACAACTGATGGTATACAATAAGATAGTAGATAATAAGATGATAGGTGGAAAATACGCGCATTGTAGCAGTCACAGGGGTAGAAGCTACACAGCAGCGAGAAAATGATATGTAATATATTAAGTAAGGCTAATAATAATTAAAAATTAAATGTAAGAGAGAGAGAGAGAGAGAGAATATAATGTATACATAACAGTTTTACTAGATCGTGCATAACAGTCCGGCGATGCCACTCGCCCTTTGTCGGCGCAGTGCCGCCACCGTATATGCTGGTATATGCCGCCCGATACGTTATTGCCTCCGAACAATAAACATACTCTCTCTTTCTCTCTCTGTGCGAAATATTATGGAAAACTATCCGACAATAATTTGGAAGAGTCTGAGATATTCAAAGATTATTGAGAGACGAGCGAGATAAAAAAAAAAAAAAAACGAACTTATTAGAAACAGAATAAATGGATGTGTTAAGGTAGTTCTCGTGCGAATCGACTTTTCTCAAGAAATTGATGAAACTCATATGAGCCATATATTGACGCATTATACGTCTTGTGTTAAAATGTTTCAGCCTTTGACCGTTCCATTTCTGAGAAAAAAGCATTCAAAGTTCGTTCTTATACACAGACTGATATGGAAAGTGTGAAAAAATATGTTTAAAAATTACCCCTTGACGAAAACATTTCTTAGCATTTCGATAAAAAAAATATCATATGGAAAATTGTAATCTTCTGAATCGTTTGATTCGTTATTCAGCGTTTTTGACCGTCCCGTTTAGGTTTTATCGGTTTCATAGTTGAAACTGAAACATAAAGCGACGCGTATCTCTCTTGCTCTCGAGTAGATATCACGGGCTCTCACTCTCACAGAGCCATACATTGTTGCTGACTCGTACGAATATATTGGTTTTACACTTTGGGTCGGACTGTAGCGCGACAACTACCTTAATATAATTAAACGCTTCAGAATGTCATCAAAGCTTTCGAAAGTACACGTACCGTTTAACATTGAAAAATCTCGTCTCTCTTTTTAATTATATTTCTATCTTTTTTTTCTCTCAGCTGCTCCCGCGAAGTTGCCAAGCTTTTAGTAATATGTATCACTGTCGATAAATGAGATCAAAAAATCAAGTTTAACTTCCATTATTTCAATAATTACAACGGTAACGTTATATAGTTAAAATTTTATATTATTTTATAAGTATTCAAGTTTATTACGTGCGGTTCTTTGATCTTAAAACTTATCGCTTGTCAGCCATAAGAGTCTGTGTATAAGAACTTTGAAAACGTCATATTTGAAACTGTTTTTTTACGGCACAGGTATGAAAAAGTAGCTTTTTGACGCCCGTACAGTTGCTCTTCATCTGGATAGCCGTATAAAATTTTCATTGAGTAGTTGTCATGCGCAGTACGGCGCGTGGACCATTGCGCATGCGCAGTCCTGCTCACGGACCAGCAGAGTAGCAGACTGAAAGATCGCGATAACCTCACTCTCGTTCGAACATTTCATGATACTCGGACGTGAAGAAAAAAATTGAAAAATGGATACAGAAGCCGGCAGTGGCGATGAATACCTGTCTTGTGGTACACTACCTGAATTGTGTGAAGAAGGTGAAATGGCGATCGGCAATTTATTGCCGGATAATTCGAGGGCAGTGTATGCGAACAGCTACGATCGGTTCCTTAAGTGGCAAAAAGAACATCACACGACATCATTTTCGCAGAGAGTTCTCCTGGCATATTTTTCGGGGTTATCAAAGAAATGGAAAGCGTCTACGATGTGGAGCGAATTCTCTAAGTTGGCCAAAATGTTGAAGGTTAAGAAAGATGTGGATGTCACAGAGTATCTGGTACTCAAATCATTTTTGAAAAAATAGTCGGTCGGATGCAGACCTAAGAAATCTCAAACTCTCACCGCAAAAACGTGGAGCAGTATTTGAATGAGGCCCCATATGAAACATGTTTGGGAACGAAGGTGAGAATCATAAACAAACCGCGACTACTATTTATACTATTCACAATTCTGACTTATGTTATTGTAATCCTAGGTTGCTGGGATCTTCGACGTTTTGGGCGCATGCCGAAAAGATGAACTCATAAAAATAGAGACTACTCATCTCAAATCGTATCATGCGCCCGAAGACACTAAGAAGACAGAGCCGATGCTACTTGTCCGTCTACCGGATACCAAAACTCACCAGGAAAGAGAATTTACTATGAAAGGAAGATTCTACGAATGTTATGAGCGATACAGTGATCTTAGACCAGCAAAGACTCCTCACAATCGATTCTTTATTAACTATCAGAAAGGCAAATGTACGGTGCAACCGGTTGGTGAAAAGAAATTTGGTTCGTTGCCGAAACAAGTAGCAGAATTCTTGAAATGGCCAGACGCTAGATTATACACCGGACATGCGTTTCGACGAACGTCGGCGACATTACTGGCAGAAGGTGGAGCGGATATCAAAACCCTGAAGCGACACGGGGGGTTGGAAATCAACTTCAGTCGCTGAAGGCTATATCGAAAATTCATTGCTGAGTAAGGGGAAGATTAGCGACCAGATAACAAGCTCGATTAACCTGGGTCCATCTTCTAAAAATCAAGCTCCGTTTAAGGAAAATCAACGAGAGCGCAAACTGGAGGTTTTGAATCTGCCGTCGACGTCCAAAGACAAAGAAAACTCCGAATCAACAGTCTCCAATCCAACCGTTGAATCAAACACTACAGATAAGCGGATCATTCTGAACATAAGTGGGTGTTCAAACTGCACATACAACATCCTTGATAAGAAATGATGTCATCAGAGGTATGCGTATACTATGTGGATGCAAAGTGCAACAAAGCTGGATTAAGTAATAGAAACCTCAAATCTCTTATTTTTATGTTTATATTTTAAGAATACTTTTAACTTTTCTGTGATTTTAATTATATAAGTGAACTACAAATGATACCAAAACTTTCAACTTGTTAAATATATTAGTATAATATGGGAAACAACCAAAAATAATATAGACGACTCAATTTTTTTATAATCGTAGTCGAATAAGTTGAAAACCAAAAGTGACATAGACGTACTTCTAACTTCTATGGTGATTTCAGCGCAATAATATAAACTTAGTACTCATAACTATTCTTGTGATTCTAGTCGTTTAAGGGGGTGCATACACCTTTAAAATAATTTTTTTTAAATTACTGCTACGCTCTGAGAAAACAGTCTGGAGACTCAGCTTTTCTACAGATGATTAGTGCTATTTTGATACATAGTTCATGATTTTTCCAGATTTGATGTCCTCCGCTGAACATAAATTCAGTCCATCGAAGAAAAAGCAGTTGTCGTAGGATGCAGGTTGCTGCGTTGGATGAAATTTCTTCCACTTTTGAGCAAATATTCTTTATGAATGTAATTTCGGACCAAACCAATAATATTTGATGAATGTAATTTTTAGACATAGAAATTTTTGATTGTAAGAATTTTTTTCCCATCATTCTGAGAAAAATGTTTTGAAACCAAAACTTTCGGGATTTCGACCCATCGACTTTTCGATCTTTCGGAAATTCGTACCCCACCCCGCTTTGCCGCATTCCAGGTCACGCCTTGCTTAATTATTAAAGGTACAGTAGAGTCCCGCTTCTGTCAGCCTCACGGGAGGACTGATGACAGAACCGGGAACGTCCAAGCCCCGCCTAAGGAGGTGTACGAGTCAGTGAACGCCAGTGGCGTAGCGAAAGTGAAGCAGTGCGCTGGATTTGTAACAAATTAAACTCATACAGATTAAGGCAAATTAACCGCTTAAGGAGAGGTACACACTTATTTTCACCTGTGTATGCAGCAACATCCAACCAGTTTTGAACTATGTAGTATGAATTTTTGACTAGTTTTGAATTACTATAAACTTTCGAAGAAATTTGAATATCGTAAATAATTAAGGAAATTTCGTTTCGATTGGGGAGCATAATCAAACATCGTCGGTGATAGTGCAATACCGCGTAACTAACATTTGCAATACCACTAAGTACAAAAAAAAAAAAAAAATGAGATTCGGTGTGCATTCGATGTAAGAATGAAAGATACAGTGCATTTGATGTAAAAATGAAAAAGACATCGACTGCACACCAAATCTCATTTTTTTTTCTTTTTCTTGTACTTAAGCGGTATTGCACTATCGCCGACGAAATGTTTCTTAAATCTTCATTATTTATTTAAAATTATGCAACAAAATGAATCTAAACCATTTACATACATCTTTGAAAGAAGTGAAACACTTAATTATATCTATGTATATTTTAGCATAGTTCAATATTTTGCTTGGTTTCTAATCTTTGGCACTGAAACATGAAGTAAACCATTGCTTTAACGATTTTCTTTCATATCCGTCGTAATTAAATGATATTTGCACTTTCCGAAGCTAATTTACGAATTCTCGTCAAATACTCAAGATCTTCCGAACGACATTGCGGATGATTTTCCAACCAATGGTATACTTGATCCAAATTTCGAACGATGTCAGGCGTGGATAGTTCCTCATGTATCGTATCATGTTCAAAATCGTTATCGGATTCGGATACCTCGCCGCGATCAGAAGATTCCGTAGGGGTTGGAGTGTGCGTTTCGGCTAGTATGCTTTCATCTGAAAGTACTTCCCATCCGTGATCACTGTGCTTGTCGTTCAACCACGCTGTAATATCTTCCTGTGATGCAACACTCTCCGGGATTCGGTTACATGACGAAGACAAATCTTGTAACAGAGAAACGTTTTCAGCCAACTCAACTGCATCATAAATACTTGAATTATTTTCAAGCAGTGGTTTCCATATCTTTTTTAGGTGTGAAACAGTTACTTCGCTCCAAGCACAAGCTATCATTTCGCAGCAATCTTTTAATGAAAGATTTTTTAGGAAGAGTTCTGTTTTTTCATTTTGAAATAAAAGGCGTCTCAACAGCTTTCGCTTGTACAACCTTTTAGTTGTCTCGATTGCACCCTGGTCCATAGGCTGCTTTATTGCTGTTACATTTGGCGGGAGTTACATCACTTCAAAATTCTCATTCACAGCATTAAGCGTGTGAGTGGGTGGATGAGATGGAGCATTGTCTAGAGTAAGAAGAACTTTTCCCCCTTTTCCTGACTCCTCTTGTCGCCTTTCCACCATTGGGATGAAGTGATTGCTGTACCAGTCTATGAATAGGGCACGATCCATCCACGAACTTTTCTGAGACTTGTAGATAACAGGTAAACGTGCGACGTTCTTGAAGCATTTCGGTTTTTGTGATTTTCCAATCATTAGCAAGGGTAGCCTGTGATTGCCACTAGCGTTTGCACAGAACATTATCGTTACCCGATCTTCACTGTCCTTTCCTCCTGCTGCTGCAGTTTCAAGACGCGATGCAAGGGTTTTTCGTGGGAGAGATCTCCAATATAATCCACTCTCATCTGCATTATATATGTTGTCAGCAGTAAAATTATTTTTTTCGATATAATCGTTGAATTCAGCTGTAAATCTTTCGGCACCTTCAGTATCGCTCGAAAGTTTTTCACCTTGTACGGACAGTTGTCTAATCCCATGTCGCTTTTTGAATCTATCAAGCCATCCAAGACTTGCCTTGAAGGAATCCGGTCCCTGCATTTTTGCATTTAGTATCCGAGCTTTTTCGCATAGAATAGGGCCACTGATTGGTTCACCGAGCAATCTTTTCTGAGAAAACCACATGTACGTTGCTACATCGAGTCTCGCATTTTCCGCACTTTTTTTCGATTTTTTGAATAATAAATGGTTATCATTAGATGCGCTCACTGCAGACAAAATATCATTCCTTCTCGCCTTAATCTTGCTTACTGCACTACTTGTCACATGGTATTCTTGCGCAATATCTCTCAGTTTTACGTTCTTGTCAATTTCATTTAGTATTTTTATTTTATCGGAATAAGACAGTACCTTACGTTTGTTACTTTTTGCTGACATTGTGCGGTATAATTTTCGTGAACTGAAAAGGCGAGGACTGCCAAAGCGAGGTTTGTTTACATGCCTACACCACTGGGGTCTCCGCCTTCGCCTCGCTTTAAGTGGCTCGATGCACGAGCGGAGGAGAGCAGCGCTAGTAGAGTGGGAGGTAGGGGACCGTCTAGCCTGACAGAATCGAGGCTGACAGAAGCGGGACTCTACTGTAGTCAGTTTACGAAATGGATTGGAATGTTGAGTAACAATTCTCAACAAAACCATCGATGAATACTTTTCTCCGTCCTTTCTGTGAAAAATTGGTAAAGTGTTATACAAAAGGTATAAAATGGATTAATCCTACTACGCGTGAGGAATGTATTTCTAAAATAGTAGCACCCTTATTCATTGCTGATGCACCAGCAAGGGCTGAAATACAAAATATTCAATATTTTAGTGGAAAATATGGGTGCAATATCTGTGAAATAAAAAAAAAACAATGTAAACCTGTTATTGGGAAAAAGACTATTCGTATTTATAAATATACTAATAAAAGAATAAAATTGCGTGATGGATTAAGGATGTACAATCAAACTGAACAACTCATTGAGAAGCCAGAAAAACTCATCAAAGGTGTCAAAGGTTTATCAGTAGTGGATGCACTGCCTTTTTTAGATTTAGCTACGTGTGTTATGCCAGAGTACATGCACTCGGTCTTACTAGGCGTTGGCAAGCAATTCATTAATATTTATTTTTATAAAAAAAGGCGACTGGAATATTTCCGAACATTTAAATGCAATTGACAAAATGTTATTGAATATCTGCCCTCCGCATTCTTTTCACAGATTACCACGAAAAATTTCTCTACATGCTCACTACAAAGCTTCTGAAATTTATAATTGGATTCTATACTATTCCGTACCGATTTTGTCGCTTTTTTTACCAAAAAGATATTTGGAGCATTGGTTATTACTCGTGAAATCCATACACATTCTGCTTCAAAGGACTATTGTTGAAGATGATCTTAAGGTGGCAGAAAAATGCTTACAAATTTTCGTAAGAAATATCGAGGAGTCATATGGTGATAGAGCCTACACATACAATGTACACCAACTTGTACATCTCGTATTATGTGTTCGACGGTGGGGCCCACTTTGGGCAACATCTGCATTTTCTTTCGAAAACGCCAATGGTTTCATAGTTTCTCAAATTCATGGAACTAAAAATATCGGTTCCGAAATAACAAATAATATAACGATTTATCAAGGAGCTATAATTCTAAAAAATCAGATTAATTCTAGTACAGAATCGACTCGTGTAGATTATGAAATAAACAGATTTAAAGTAAGTGGTGTCGTCAAAGAACATGACTTTTCAAATGAGTTTGAGATACAAACTTTCTTGAATATGGGTCTTGACCACAAAAACGTATTAATTTACGCAAAAGCTAACATAAATAAACGAACAGTTTTTACCTCTCAAATTTTTCAACAAACTAAAAATGATAATTCCAATGTTATTATTACTACCAGTAACAATAAAGTTATATATGGTTCTATACGATGTTTTTTCGCTATTGATAGTAACTTGTATTTTTTTTCACAGTATTATCGCGTTGTGCATGTAAAAATATTTCTTAATCACAATTGTATAGAGAAAGTCAATCATATAATACCAGTTGAGTTACGAAACGAATTCTGTTTGATTAAATCAAAAGACATCAAATCGATGAATACTCTTATAAAAGTTGAAAATTATTTATGTAAAGCTCCAAATAACTTGACTAAAATTTTTTGAGTGATAATAAATAATAGGGAAAAAATCATATTGACAAATACTACAATTTACAGAAAAAATATTCTGTAAATAATATATATTAGAATTTCTATAAGTGTTTGCAAACTAATGACAGTTATTATTAACTCTCTGTTACTTGTAAGAGTGATTATTATCGAGTTGTCGGGTGATTCTGGAATCAAATAAATTATAATTTATCTTTTTGTTTCTAACACCTTATGTATCTTTCGTAATTAATGATTAAAAAAAAATTTTGTTAATTGAAAGCTTATTGAAAATACCTATTATACATCAATGAAATTTTAAGAAATGTGTAATGCATAAATTTCCTCAATAAATGAATAATATGAATTTTCGACCTGTTGTTATTTGTGCTTTTCGATAGCTATGCATGACTCTATAGAGTATACATAATAAAATCTGATTGGATCTGATGCTGTTGACAGCCCAGATATAGTTATATCTGGCCAGATATAACTAGATCTGATTATGTCTGGTTGAGTTTTTAGCCCAAATATAGTTATATCTGGCCAGATATAACTAGATCTGATTATGTCTGGTTGAGTTTTTAGCCCAAATATAGTTATATCTGGGCTGAAAGCTTAACCAGATATGCTTAGATCTAGTTATATCAGGCCAGATCTGATCAGATATAACTACCATCTGGGCTGCAAACTTTCCAAGATATGATCAGATCTAGTTTTATCCGATCAGATCTGGCCAGATATAACTAGATCTGATCATATCTGGTGAAGCTTTCAGCCCAGATATAGTTATATCTGGCCAGATCTGATCAGACATAACTAGATCTGATCATATCTTGGAAAGTTTTCAGCCCAGATGTAGTTATATCTGATCAGATCTGGCCAGATATAACTAGATCTAATCATATCTGGGAAAGTTTTCAGCCCAGATATAGTTATATCTGGCCAGATCTGATCAGATATAAACAGATCCGAGCATGTCTAAAATGTCATATCTGAGCAGATATAAATAAATCTCACCAGATATAATTAGATCTGACCAGATATAATTATATCTGGTCAGATCTAATTCGTTTTTCCCGGGTAGGCAGGTTTGTATTGCAAATCCCGAAAACCTGGTGAATCTAGCAAATCTAGAAAAATCTAGGCAGGTCTGTATTGCAAATCTATAAAATCTAGTGAATCCAGCAAATCTAGAAAAATCTGGACAGGCCTATATTGCAGGCTAGCAGTTCTAGATAAATTTTTACCCGGGCCGCTGCACCGACAGACCGAAAGACAGACCGACATTTGTCTAAAAACCTGTTTTTTGGATTCCAGAGGGTCGGAAACGTAAAGATTCGTTGAAATTATATAGCAAAGTCACTTTCCGACCCAAACCAATACTTTTCTTATATCACCATAGGTGATGAAAAGTAATATCCACGAGGACTAGTGAATTCGTTTTCATCAAATTTAAGACTGATGTATCGACTGTGAACTCGATTCGGAATCAAATGAAATCCATAGAAAGAATTACGAAGACACAAGGAATCATACGAGGTGGCCTGCGCTGGAGTTAAGTACTTGAACCATGAGAACGCTATGATCGTGTTCCGGAAAATATTTTCTTATTTCCGAATGCCATAGTTCGTCGAAATGATCAGAAAAGCGGAGCCACCTTTCCTCGCAAAGAGCAGAAAGATCGATACGAGTAATTTCACGTCAAACCGCACACTGTTGTATGTATTTTTTTTTTTTAGTTTTTGCGGAGATCTGGCGAGACACGTGCTTTCACAAAATAGTAGGTACATTTCTGATATTTTCAGTAATATGGTTGAAATTACTCCAAAAATGTACTAATTATTCAAGAGTTTGGGGCCGGGTCGGAGTTCCGAATATAGAAAGCGCCGAAAGTGTCAAATACCGAATTTCAAAATACCGAACTCAAATTTTCATACAGTGTGCTAAAACGAACGGTCAAATAGCCGGCAGGCAGAAGTGTAGAATGGTCTAAGTGCTGAATACAAGTAATACGATAATGATTTAATGTACAACGTATTTCACCGAAAGAGTACGCAAACGACAGATAAATATAAGGAATGGTTGATTTCACGAACCGCAAAACTGCGACAATTTTAGTTTCGGACGACCGAAATTCCGAAAATCCAGATTTATGCACAGAGTGTAGTTGACTCAACGAGACCAAATTCCATACTTCAGAAGCTGCAGAAGTTCTTTGACAGAATTTCGGAAATTTTAGTGCGCATTTCAAAATTGTCAGTTTTCGGAATATTCAACTTTCGGTATTTTACACGTTCGCAGCTTTGAGCCTTCGGACTATTTGAATTCGATTCGTTGAGAAGTCGGTATTTTTCATGTCGGTATTATGTGACTCTGTTCAGTCATCTTTCGGATATTTTACCTATCGATTTTTTGCTATGCGAAATTCTACGGTTCTGTTCTGTGAATGTTGGGTTTTTAATATTCGGTAATTTCAGCAATCGTAACATAAAACTTCGGTATTTTACACTTTCGGCGCTTTCAAGATTCGGAATTCCGACCCGGCCTCAAGAGTTTGATTTCATGCAATGATAAGTTCCAAGTATGACTTTGCGATCTTGACGAAACCAAGCTTTGCTTCTCGGAACTTTGCTTCTCCAGAAAATGTGAGTTTCACAGACTCTGTACTGACTGCAGGCAACATGTCTACTTGACAAAATAACCCACTGCAGTATTAAAAAAAAAGAGGAAACAATCAATATCGCTTAAATTATACCCAAATTGTTCCATCAATGGAAATGTAACGAATAGCCTTGCTGTCAGTACAGCTTGCCGTTTTACGACCAGTCCAGGTAATGTGATGCAGATTTGACTATTGCGATGTGACGATAATTCATTTCAGATTTTAGCCACATCGGATAGCATCAGATGGGGTATAGATTGGGCTGAAGGGGATCACCCTTCTGAATTATCTTGGAGTTTTCAATCCGGAAGTGTTTTTACAACTACGTTGTAGATTATTCAAGGAATTGCGAGTAGCAATCATTTCGCTGTTTCAATAATTTGCGAAATGAAGTGAATCTTGCGTGTTTGAGAATTGATCTATATTCCGTGTGCTCATCATTTGATTGATATAACATTTGTACAAAAACCCATCGTTTCATATTTATGTTTATTTCAATTGCGAATCACCGAAAGTCATCGATTAATTTATTCTGAACTCGTTAGTTATATTATCAATATAACACTGATGACTATTTGCCTGTTGAATTGAGGCGGTGATTTGATTGTGCAAATCTCTAAACGTAGATGCATTAAAAAGTAGACTCAAGAAATGTGAGTGTTTTATTTTTCGAAGATCACTTGATATTTCGATAATAACATTTATGTTCAATACAGATGGTTACAAAAATTATTATCGACAACGGTGAGTAGTATATAGATAGTATGGAAATTGTTGATTCGGTAGAATGATCATATTTATTCACGCACATAAATTTTCCCATCATCATCACATTGTAAAATATTGAATCATTCAGTTCTCAATCTCTCATAAAACAGGTCATTATTCAATCTTTTTGTCGGTGGAAAGGAAGTCCTGTTTCCTGGAAACCGCGGTCGAAACACGTCATTTTGAGAGTTGTTCTCCTCCATAATTGACATTTCTATATAAAATTATATGGGATATATAAAATTATTTTGCCATCTCGATCCGGCCCTGACCACTTCAAAAATTGAAGTCAAATTTTGATTTTTAAATTCCGTATCCTCAGAGAGAATTCGATTGCGCATTTTTTTTTTCTCTTGAAATTCCCCTATTCCGGAAAAGTTTTCCAATTTTTTCCGAGTAATTACACAAATCGCGTTTAAATATTTTCGATTCAAGCTATCGCGTACTTCCAGCGGATGAAATGGTCGTCAGGATACGTAGAAGTTTTCTGTCAAGTTTTATTCCAATTGAACCAGCTGTTAATATATGACGAGTGTTTGATCATTACATCGAACCACGCGGAGTTGCAAGTATAGAGAACCCAGTAGCGGCTTATTATTATATTGAATATTATTTTTCGCTGCTGTTTTTTTTTTCTTTCAAATTATTTCGACAACTCCAAAAACTAGAACTTCCAAGGAATTAAAGGTGCCGCCATAATCGATAAACACGAGACGAGACGAGATGAAGGTGTCGATAAACGAGACGATAAATGATATTTTCTCGTATCGTCGTTGACGAGACGATACGAGATTAGGTACACGATAACAAGACGAGAATCGAGAATATCGCCGAATTTTTCTTCTCCAATATTTCCTTCGCTTTTGTGGTGATTCTTCTCATCGGGAATGAACGGAGATTATCGAATAGTGTTTTATAAAAGTTTCTATTCAAATTAGTCAAATATTCATACTTTTCACACCTCTCGTGGATGAATATCATAATGCACGCGATTTTTTTAAATTCATGTTCCGTCCATGACGGCGTTCATATGGATTATTTCATTCTATTCGAGAATGTCAAAATTCACTTGATATGCTTGGTACCCGGGAAAAAATGTTCAGACATGATCATGCCTGTTCATGAATGATCAGGCCTGAAGCGCCCAATACGTTCAGGCCTGATCATGCATGACCATACCTGTTCATGTATGATTATGCCTGATGCCAGACATGATCATGCCTGTTCGTGTATGATTACGCCTGCTGCCAGACATGATCATGCCTGTTCATGTATGATCAGGCCTGATGCCAGACCCGATCATAAATACGTTCCTGCCTGATCATGCATGGCCATGTCTGTTCATGTATGATTACGCCTGCTGCCAGACATGATCATGCCTGTTCATGTATGATCAGGCCTGATGCCAGACCCGATCATAAATACGTTCATGCCTGATTATGCATGGCCATGCCTGTTCGTGTATGATTATGCCTGATGTCAGACATGATCATGCCTGTTCATGTATAATCAGGCCTGACGTCAGACCTAATCATAAATACGTTCATGCCTGATCATGCATGGCCATGCCTGTTCATGTATGATTATGCCTGGAAGGTTGAAAACCTCCGCTCTGCTCTAACTATGTCGCTCTGATCAGTCCTGATACGTGATCAGACCATGATCGGCCATGAGCATCAGGCCAGATCAGACATGAACAGGCATAATCATGTCTAATTTCATACGATATGATCAGACATAACTGATATAAGTCAATGTCCAATCATTTATAGGTCTATACCCTATTGAAAAAATCCAGGTGGGACACATGGGAACCCATATGGTTTTGCTGGGCAACCACATGGTTTGGCTGGGAACCTACATGGGTTTGTTGGTCTCCCACATGGTTTGGCTGGGAACCTACATGGGTTTGTTGGTCTTCCACACGGTTTGGCTGGGAACCCACATAGGATTTTTGTTCACCCACGTGGTTTTGCTGGGCACCCACATGGGAGTCTTGGAAATCTATGTGGGACCCGCAGGAACCTACATGGGTTTGTTGGTCACCCACATAGGACGTCTGGAATCCCACACGGGTTTGTTAGGCACCCACATGGAAGTTTCGGTAAACCATGTTCGACTTCTAAGAACTCATATGGGGCATTGATGACCCTACATGGGTTTGTTGAGTACCCATATGGTTTTGCTGGAAACCCACATGGGAGTCTTGGAAATCTATGTGGGACTCGCAGAAACCTACATGGGTTTGTTGGTCACCCACATAGGACGTTTGGGATCCCACACGGGTTTGTTAGGCACCCACATGGAAGTTTTGGTAAATCACCCAGTAAACACAAAAATAAAAGTCGTCTTAAAGTCGTGGTATAGACGTCCAATGTCTCACTTTTGGACGTCTAAATGTCGTCTTATGTCGTAAAGACGTCTTTAAGGTCCTATGGGGTACCCACATCCCACATGGGTCCTATCGGGAGACCCACACCTACCACACAGGTCCTATGGGGTACCCACATCCCACATGGGTCTTATTGGGAGCCCCACATCCCAGATGGGTTCCCTGCCAAAATTCCCCTGGGAACTGGGAACCTGGGAGACCCACATGGTTTCCCATGTGGATTTTTTTGATAGGGTATATAATTATAAAGTATTATTATTATTATATTATTATTATTATTCATCATATATGGTCTATATATAATTAGATATGATCATACCTGACTGATATAAGCCCATGTGTAATCATATATAGGTCTGATGTAGGTCTATATATGATCAGATCTGATCAGACCTGATTGTTATGAAACCTCAATATACAGGGTTATTCAGAATTCGTGACGAATCTCTCGAGGGGTTAATCCTTGACAAAATCGGGATCGAAAGTTCTTCAGCCATTTTTCCGAAAAATGATTTTTTTCCTTGGAATCATAACACATCTTTTCTATATCTTCCACCGAATAAAAAACTTTTGGGATCCTTCAAAATTGACAAATAAAACAACAAAAACAAAAAAATCGTTTGTCGGAAAAAAATATTTCCAAGGAAAAATGGCTGAGGAACTTTCGTTCCCAATTTTGACAAGGATAAACCCCTCAAGAGATTAGTCATGAATTCTGAATCACCCTGCATACCCATACATATTCTCTGACAATTTAAACAATAAAAACCTGAATATTATGATATTATTAAATTAGCCGTTTTGCCCCACAAAGTTATAGAATTCCTCCAGTCAATAAAATAAACGTTTAATCTCTTTCAATAAATAGAGTACACAGCATTTTCAGATTAGTAATTTTTTCTGCTGAAAAATTTAGAGTGGTCATATTGCCTCACATTCCCTAAAATAAAAAAACAATTCAAGAATCGTTCGATCATCATAATCAATATTAAGTGCATTCGGTAAGGTTGATAAATTTTCGTGTCAAATACATATAGACATTCTGAAAGTATCAACTATCAAATACGTAAAGTAGCAAAGTGGTAAAAGCTTTGACTGATACGCAAAAGGACCCGGGTTCGAATCCCAGTAAGAAACAGTCAGAAAATTTTAATCGACAAAAAAAAGTCAATTATCAGAAATAACCATAATTCCGGACCATTACGACGAATCAAAGATATAAAAACAAAATAGTTTTTATGATTTTGTAATTTAATTGACTGTTTTCTTTTAATTTGTCCAAAACAAATGATTAAATCTGATCATATCTGATTATATATAAGCAGACATGATCAGACCTGGTATGGCTATATACAATTAAACATGGTTATATATGGTCATATAGAGACAAATTTCGTTCATGATCATTAATGATAAGGTCATATATGATTATTTATATTCATATACAACTATTTTTTCCCGGGTATGCATCAAAAAAATTAGAAATAAAAACCTCTATAAAACTACGATATGAGACGATAACGGAGATCCAAGTCGAGAATAATTCGAGATGAGACGATAATTCGAACCAACTTTTCGAGACGATACGATATTTACGAAAATATCGACTCGTCTCGTATCGCGGCACCACTAGTTGTGAACAGTGACACCGTTAAAGTTTGAGTGGTGATTTTCTGGAGCCCAAGTGAACTTATCAAATTTTCGTCCGACATATTGGATCTGTCATTTTGAATTCCGAAAAACTCATCGGATCCGTAATCAGCGACCCCGAAAACTTCCGAGTAACAAGTTTCAGGCCATTTGGATGGATTCTTGAAAAAGTCGCCCACCCTATTGAATCCGCCATTTTGAATTTTGAAAATCTGACATCGAGTTCGTAATCAGCGACCCCGAAAACTCCCGAGTAACAAGTTTCAGGCCAATTGGATCGATTTTTAAAAAAGTCGTGCACCATATTGAATCCGCCATTTTGAATTCTGAAAATCTGACATCGGATTCGTATTCAGCGACCCCGAAAACCCCCGCGTAACAAGTTTCAGGCCAATTGGATGAATTTTCAAAAGGGCCGTCCACCATATTGAATCCGCCATTTTTAATTTTGGAAATCTGACCTTGGATTCGTAATCAGCGACCTCGAAAACCCTCGAGTAGCGGGTTCCAGGCCAATTGGAGCGATTTCCGAAAAAGTCGTCCGCCATTTTGAATTTTGAGAATTTTGAAAATTTGCCATCGGATTCCTAATCAGCGACCCTGAAAACCCCCGAGTGATCATTTTTATGAGCCTAGCTCCACGTAATTTGATAATTTGCAATTTTTTTGCAATTCTTACCACAAACATTCATTTGTTTATATTGTTATAATTACAAAATTGTTATCAATTTAGTGCACTATGATTTTTTTTGAAAATGTAGTATAAATTTATGGGTCGTTAGTGTTTAGAATTAAAAAATATATTGAGTTTTGACAAAGTTATGAACGTTTGAATGCAAAAGTGGTTTCGATCGAAACCGCTGGGCCTTAAAGGGTTAAATTGAGGTTATTCGCTGTGAGACTCCGGTTGGAGGGGATTGCCGAAACGATCGAAGCGCTCTGGCAATTTGACATGTCGATACCAACGTTCTAATATGTCGTAACCCACAAAATTTCAGAAATGGATTTTCTTTGAAAAATTGAATGATAATAATGTTATGCAGCTTATGTTTAAGCTTTAGCGGTCAGATCGTTAATTTACTATTTTTAAATAAATATTCAAATCCGTAAAATCCTGTCTTTTCAATGGTAATAGTGAAGCGTTTTCATGGCCTCCTGAACAATTTTCCAAATGTGGGTTACGACATATTAGAACGTTGGTATCGATGTATTCTTATGGACGCACGCCCGCTATCATCGCTGGCGGCCGCATTACCTACGTTTTGCTCCATAAGATTCAACATGGGCTGAACGCCTGAATGGGGACGCCAGGAGCGCGGCACACAACGATTACATTCAAGATGATTACAAGCCTTAAAATGAACGTGGAAACTAAGTTAGCTGCTGAATAATTTTACAAGTTAACTTTTCAAATTGTTTTTTTTCGGAATATGCATTGAAGAGTCACTTTTTAACGCCCGTTTCCGATCCACAAAGTAGCACTTCATACGTTTAATTTCAGAACTGCCCTCTAAAGTCTCTATACGGCGGTCTGGATGCGCAGTCCGCAGTGCGCATTCCAAAGCTGCCGTATAAAGCTTACTCTTTATACTGCAGTTTTCATGCGCAGTTCGAAGTTCGTGACAGATCGCGCCATAACCTCACTCTTCGTCTGCGAATCTCAACTGGCGTCAAAGTGACTTTTCACGCATATTGCGAAAAAAATAAAGTATGGGGCGCACCTGTTAACCGTTTTTGACTCGAATACACTGTTATTACTTTTTGATATTGTTAGTAACTACAGCCTCAAATCTAACACGCTCATTATGCCTTAAATAAGTGACATTGAATACAGACCGTATTCAATAACATAACAGTGCTCACTGGAATAATAAGTTTGAGGTTAAACATATGATTCTTGTTAAGTGAAAGCACGGTCGTATCGACAAATCTAGATACTATACTCTCAGAAACCAAATCTTCACAAGCTAGAAATAAGCTAAGTTCCCTATCTTCAAATTAGCTAATTTGCCAATGTTTATGCAAGCTAAAACGGTAAGCTTGCTGTTAGCGACTGGGGCGTCTCCGATCAACCTTGCACTAAGGTTCGTTAGTAAGCTAGTTCTTAGCTAGCACTTACAAAACTAGCTTGGTGCAAGCTTATTTCAATGTTCACTTTCTACCTGGGTTTGTATCTTCGAATAATTCTGTCGCACTAGAACGGTGAAAATCATAGTATATTACATACCTAGGGCAGTAAAATAAGGAAGGTCCCAGATCACATGTAATTGTCGTCCGAGGCGAAGCCGAGGTCGACAAACATGTGATCTGGGGCTTTCTTATTTACTGCCCGAGGAGTGTATACGATTTTTCGCATCGACGAAGCCGAAAAACGGGAACTTCGTTCCGCGCAGCGGGACGAAAGTTGTCGCTTTCGGCCCGGAGGTGAGAAAAATTATTTAACGCATGTTTTCGGAACGATTTTTCTCGTTCTTTCACGTAAAAATATCCATTTCATTCGGAATAGTGCCAATGACCGCGAAAATACGTTTTTAAAATTTCAATAACATTTTTTTCAAATTTGGGCCGGTTTAAAATGTCTTTAAAATTCTTAAAAATTAGTTTGCCTCTTTATCTTTAACCCCCATACAAGGAAATTATGGGATGGCAATGAGTTCCACGTTGGAATCTCTAATAATAATAATTTACTACCAGACCCGCTATACCCTAGAGGGTATGTCCCCCGAAGCTTTCGGAGCTTGTGTAGGGCCAGGGAACGAATGGTCAGTGAACATTATTATGCGCCTGCAGCCGACTTAAGTTGTTCCATAGAAACACCCGCATTTGCACAGGGGGCAAGGGAAACTTTTAATTTTTGCCATCAAATATTATATACGAAGCAAATAAGGTGGAAATATCTTCGCTCGCACTGGAAAGAGAATATATGTATATGAAATTAAATTCATTCATCAACAATAATTTAATATCTGAATATTGCGCAACAAACATCTAATTATTACGAAGAAGCTATATAGGTGTATTGTAACCGAAAAAATGTCAGTTTTACCGTAAAATTTTCCAAATAAAAAGTGTAGAAAATTACATCTTCTATATGAACAGAGTCTGGACTGTTTTTGTCGTGAGATGCACTGTTTACGAGATATTTGAGAAAAACGCAGCTAACAATAAGTATTCGTTGAATAATAAATTTTTCGACTGGTTGACAAGTCACACATCTCGTAAAATGTGTTTCTCTATCTTGAAAATTAGCGCGCTGTTTTATCAATTCCCACATTCGCATGAAAAAATGATTCTCACTCGGCAGCTATGTATTCGCCGAGTACAGAGTGATGACATGCTTATCAATTCAACTCCTTCTTCCTTCATTTTAATTGCACGTCGGCCACAATCCTGCCTCAATTTGGTATGAACAGTTGAAACTCAAACTGCGACCATAGGAGTTCGTGATTGAGTCAATTACATTGCTGAGAGAATATCCATCTATATCCTGTGTATGTTACAACTTCACATATTCGAATGTCAGTGTGATCAGTCACAGTGGTGTTATAGCTGAACTATCGTGGTAAAGTGTAGACTGTTAGTTAGCACTATCGTGTTTTGATTATGTTCATGAAATAATAGCCGTATAGTATAAAAACTCATTGCAACTACGAAAAACAGTGACACAGGGAAAGGAACTTTACATGCATAGTGAAGTTCTGTGATAAGGAATCAAAAGGAAGGACTAAATGGATTCGAAACAAAGAACGAGCTGCAGGCGTGATAGAGACTGAAGTAGAACAATTTGATGATCGACCTGAATACAGGCCTGGTCAGCTGCAAAAGTTGACAAGGATTTGGCTCTTAATCTCAGACTAAGATGGAAGAAAGGATGACTGCCAGAGAGGAAAGTATCGATGAGAGCCAATCAATTTATGAAGATAGTTTATGGACACGATGGCGTTGTGCAGTCGAGAGTGGTGACTTTGATGGTGTTCAGCAGATTCTGAAGTCAAAAGAAATGGACGTTATTGTTGAGAGTAGTGAAAACAAAAGTCTATTAGATATCGCAAGAGAGATTGATAAAGAGATTCCGTTGCATGATCCAAAAAGAATTGAGAGTAAAAAAATCATCGACTTACTGGTAGAGAAAATAATATATAATTCTTTCCAAATGCTGCGAGAGTCATCATTTATCCCTAGATCAGGTCGTACATCAACGGATACAGGATTGAACGGGGTGAATGAAAAGATAATGCAAACGGAAAAGAAGATCAGATCATGTTTGAAACGTCTCAAGAAAATAAATAAAGTTGATCAGGAACACATTTCTTACGACCAGGCCAGCATTTTGATTTTCTTTCTCGAAACGTTTGCGTTAGACGGTGACCAAGACACAAAAGATGGGTTGCAGAAACATTTCTCCGAGTATTATACTGAACGAGATATGAAGTTGTTTAGTGATGTACGTAACCGCCTGCTTCACGTTTCAGGTAAAAAGTTTAGTCTCAAACATATTGGCTCATTTATTAAGGGTAAATATGAACATAAAGATGGACATCATTTTTTCACGAAATTAGAAGAATATGGACAATACGTACAACACGTAAAAGAGTTCAAGGATTTTCTAACAGAAAAGGCATCTGAACTGAGAAGCCGAGGAACTGAAGAAATTTACGTTGGATCTGTTATGAGAGAAAAGTTTGACGATTTTATAACACAGAAAAAAGTCCAAGGAAAGTTACGGCAGAACAAGGTGATCGAATTTATAGTACAGCATTTCACTGATTGTAATAAATCAGACAGGGACTTTAATGTAGGATTTCTTCTTATTCAATTGCAGGAACATGTACAGGAACCAACGGAATATCTCTTTTCGGTTAAATCAAACGATAAAAATATAGGAGTGCCAATTAAAGATATTGGATCTTACGTGAATACAGAAATTGAAAAATTAGTGGTCACGCTCTACACAGAAGAAAATGTCACACAAGAAATATGGTTCAATTTTGTAGTGAATTTTTATCCTGCATTTGAAAATATAACATCCACCGGAACTGCGGCAGATCTGGAGAGATTGAGCAATCTGAGGAACAATTTAATACACGAGTTTCACGAATGGGGAGTTAAAGAATTCGGAAAAGAGATCTCCAGACTGAGACACACATTATTCAAATATTGTTCTGCCCAACAAGTGAACCAAGCATTATGAGCTATAGAGCCAGACAAAGATCCCAAGATGATCAATAAAACCTTGAAAAACAAATTGGAAACGTTCAAAGGCATATAAAAATGTTTTAGAAAATGAATATGCTATGCCAACAGACGAGGCAGCAGAAGAGTTCTTTGGCTATAAGTTATCACAGAAGTTATCTCCAGAAATAGGGAATCATTCTGAAACATTAGTGGATCAGTATTCGAAATTTATGGTCATTTTTGATTGGGCGAAAAATCGTCCGATGGAGGATGAGGAAGATCGAGACCCTCAATCACGCAAAGAATTGAACACTTTAAGTAGGAGAAAGATATTCGAAGAGTTTTGTGAATTGAGAAGAATTCGCGGACATTCCCGTAAAAATGACTACGATGCCGAGAAAAAGAAGTGCGGGGAAAGATTGTTGCTCAAACACGAAGTAGAAAGTGATCATTTCAACAGAATATGTGAGTTATATACAGGGTGATTCAGAATCGGGTACTTTCCTTACACCGGTGGATTCCTTGTAAAAATCTAAGACCAAAATTATTCATCCTAAAATGTCGATTGCTAAGCCGTTTTCGAGTAGGAGTTGTTTAAAGTAAGCCACTACGAGGGCAGATACGAGAATGGCTCAGCCGCCGCTACGCCGTTATTGTTGGCCCGCCACCGTTATCTTGCAAAGACACGACGATCAGACGTTACATTCATAGTTCGGTAACATTCAAATGCTTCTGTTTCCATTGCATCGCCTGTATAGCTTAACTACATACAGCAGAGCAGCCATGGTCGCGGACGTCTGATCGTCGTTTCTTTGCAAGATCGCGGTGGCGGACCAACAATAACGGCGTAGTGGCGGCTGAGCCATTCTCGTATCTGCTCTCGTATTGGCTTACTTTAAGGGGACCAGTACAGCTTGGTTTAAGATATTTCAAGTACTCCAGAATGACTTTATTTGTTAACCAAAGTTTATTTTACATCAAAAAAAATGTTTCTTAAAAAAACTGTGTCGTAAGGTTTTAGTCACACCGTTGATCTAATTCATCGTCTCGGCGTCTCACTTCCTTCAGACAGCGGTCCTACATCTTATGAATGCGGGGATCTGGAAAGAAAAAAACATGTGAAAACTTACAGTCAATTATCCAAAATTTCAAAAATTTGAGCCACTAATTTGCAAATAACTTAGCCAAAAAAAAAACATTCAAAAATTCCCTCATTCATATCATGAGGATTCATTTTCTGAAGAAAATGAGCCATTAAAGACCCAGATCGGACCATCGGTGCTCCAAAAACCTTACGACACAGCGCCAAAAACATAGTTATGAGATAAACGAGTTTGAAGTATTTGCAGAAAAATTGGTATATACTCCTCCGGAGGCTCATACATCAAAAAATTTGTTGTACCAAAGTTGAATGAAATTTTTTTTTTTCAATTTTCAATTTTCAAAAAGAATTTTTTTTTTTATTGGAAATTTAATTTTTCCTTTTTCTTTTCTGCAAACTATTTTCTCAGAACTTTTTTTTCCCATGTATTTTTTTGTTCCATACATGCTTCTTTCTCTTACTCACTTCTTTAAAAAGCTCCAGCAGCATATGAGGGCCCTGCTGCATCCTCCGCAGACTCATTGCCTTGCCCAATACAACGCATCGCTAGTATGGATCGCCTATTGATTTCATACGCGCTTCGTGTATCATCAATCATAGGGCTACTTTTGAAGGTTTTTAGCTGGACACAATTTTCACAAGAGATACCGTATGTTCCACCCAGTCCTCTCAAGCTAACTTCAGTCATAACTATCGACCCACCACATGTCTTGCAAGATAAATGCTCCCGCAGAGCACGGAATAGTGTTTCAACGTGAAACAGCCTATAGCCAGCAGAATCGCTAGCCTCGTAGTCGCCACTGATTTTTCTATCCGAAGCTGTTGAAACATGAGTGCTCTGTCCATCAGCCGCTGTTTGCTTCTGCAGAAATGTTTTCGCCCTCTTCTTTGACCGGCCAATGCATCCTTTTGTGCCAACACCAGAACTCCTCTCTCTTCTTTTCATATTGAATATATTGGATATATTTTATATATTTCCTTTCTGTTTTATCAAAAAATACCAGAAGCTTAGTGTAGATATTACTATTGTGATTGAATACTTACTTTTAGGTTATAGTTTTCGAAGCACCAAGTCACAACACCTGTACGACGATTACGCGCTGTAGATATTAGGTAAATTTATAATTATTTAGTACTGAAAAGTACTGGTTTTATTTATTTTTTTCAATTCTGAAACACTGGAAATCGAGAAGACGCTCACGCAACCTCGAAAAGTATTGCACAAGTAATGGCGATCATACACCATGTGATCAATATCGAAATCAAGCGCCAGCGCCACTTGCGCCAAATCGCGATAGCCAAATAACGAACTTTTGACCGTAACTTCTAAACCGTGACGATTTCGTCAAACTCGATTTTTTCACAGACGTAGAAGATCTTTAGGTAACATAAACTGCAAAAAACGAAAAACCAATTTTTTCGAAAATTCAAGCTGTACTGGTCCCCTTAAACGGCTCCTACCGGAAAACGGCTTAGCAATCGACATTTTAGGATGAATAATTTTAGTCTTAGATTTTTACAAGGACTCCATCGGTGTAAGGAAAGTACCCGATTCTGAATAACCCTGTATAGAGAAGGAGAGCAGTCAACTTGATCGGGATAAGCGCAAGAAAATTTCCGATATTCTGAATATTCTAATAAAAATCAAGACTGATAAGAAGCTTCCGAATCGAGTTGTTATCGATTTATATGACCAATGTTTAGAGAACAAAAATTCATTCGGTACTGCTGATCATCAGCGCTTACTAACAAGAGATTATAAAGTAAATGCGCCCGAGGATCTCATCAATAAGTTCAAGTCACTTCCTTCAGAAGAAACCGTGAATATATCGATCCGAGAGGAGACACGGCCTATACGTCGGGGAGAAGTTGTCAGTAATATGCTCAACACATTTTACAATGCATATAATGCATATACGATACAGTTCGATATAGAAGAGATATTCGATGATATAACTTTTTTGGATTATTTAGTTGTGAAAGAGCTAAAAGTGATAGAGAAAAAGGTCACAGACTCGATAGATCTATACTTGAAGCTCACTCTTATGGTTGATACGGAGAAATCGAAAACGTACAAAGATTTACCGTGCGGAGAAATGAGTGGTAAAGATAGAAAAAGGATATTTGAAGGATTTTATAGTTTGAAAAAACTTTATGAACATTCTGAAAACAGCAGCGCGCGAAATTGTTATAAGAAAGAGAAGCGAGAATTCCGTGAGCTAGTGTTCAGTTATGGAATAAAAGAACAGGATTTTGCTGACTTGTACAAATACTGTATAGAAGAGGATTGTGACCTCATAGACGAAAAAGATGGTGCGAATGAGGTCAAAAAAATGATAAATGACGTCAAAAGTAAACTAAAACAACATAAAAAACTCACGGATAGAACCCGTTCCTACTTGATCAAGACAGCCGTGAAAGGAGAGCTTGATTATGATCTGCAAACTCAAAATGGAGGTGAAAAAGCTGTGGAGGTTGACAAGGTTCTTAACGACTTTGCTGAAAAGCAAGTCAGTATGCAACTTGGTAGTAAAAAATGGAATGTTGAAATTAAAAAAGTTACTCGTGACATGCTGGAGGTATTTGACGATACCACTATCGTCAATCTTGAAACTCATAACTATGTGATAATCAAAAAAACTACTGGAAGCAGCCGATTATACAGCGCCATATATTGTTAGGTTGATAACAATAGTAAAGAGCGATGCGATCATCGAAAAGGATGATCTAGTCAACTTGGTGCAGATTTTATTAACGAAGGAAGAAAGGTTGTATACAAAATTCTCAGATGAGGCATCGAAGAGGGATATTCACGTTGAAGTTTGCAATGAAATCGTAGAACCAAGTTTGTATATTAAATCCTTAAATTAGCTTTTGAGGCTTGGAAGCAGAAAACTCAATCTTGACGAAGAAGTTTGCAATAAAATCGTAGAACCGGGTTTTCAAATTCGTAGCATATGCCATATATTTGAACAAAAACAGCACGTAACGGGGATTCTAACGGTCTTGATCGACAGAATTAGATTGAAAGATGAATCATATGACAAGATGATCAAATTATCGAGAAAGGTTATCGAAATACTTGTTCGTGATATTTTCGCATTCAGATTTTCGGATTACGAAGAGGAAGTTAAAATATTTGAACAGTTATTAAAATTAATAGAAGAGATGAACGGTAATAAATTGAGGCCAATTGAAACAAATGTTGAGGAACTAATAGGAGGCAACGGAAGTAATGATCCGATTGTTGCATTCGAGTATGATATCAAGTTGAAAACGGCTGAAGTGACGAATTATCAAGGTAGGAAATTAGATAGAAGCCAAGCGAAAGCAATGTATAAGGATGCGTTGAAAATTTTGGGCGAGATACCGGAAGATGTTCCTCCGCAGTATCTATTGGCTTTGCATCACGAAGCATGTACGCATTATTTACTAGGAGATTATAAGGCAGCTTATTACACACGGGATTCTTTAGACAAAAAGATTCTGAAATTGGTCTGTGGTTTAGACGTAAGTGAACCTGATTCTTACACCAAAGAAATGTATACCAAGATTGAAGAATCGAGAAAGTATCAAGACCTTTTAGATAAATCTGTAGAATATACTGAACATCTTGATATTCTGAAAATCAGGAATTGTATGGCCAATGACCTACTATCCGAGGGACGTCGTCATAATGAAGGTATACATTTTGAAGAAGCACTTGACATTTACAAAGAAGTTTATCGTCATCAAAAACATCATTTAGGGCCATACCATAAAAGGACCGTGTCAAATGGATCGTACATTGCGCGTGCACATTTCATAACTGCTAAGTGGATGCTCGAACAGAAGAACTCATAACAAGATGCATTGAAGCACAGCGAATATGCGTTATTACGAAATGTTAGGTTTGCCAAAATTCGAAAAGACATGTTTTGGAACTATCATCCAGCGATTGATCGAGCAATGTCATATGTCGGCACTAATCTGGATCAAATTGCATCTCTCAATGAGAAACTTGGTGATGCGGAAGCCAGGTTGATAGAAAAAGAACCATTTTACCAAAAGACGTTAACATTATTTGATAAGATTCATGGCTATCGCAAACTTTCTGCCGGTGAATGGCATGAATCTACTTTGAATAACCTATTTCATATTGCATCTCTCAATGAGCAACTTGGTGATGTGGAAGCCAGGTTGATAACAAAAAAAATATTTTACCAAAATGCGCTTACATTATTTGCTGAGATTCATGGCTTTCGCAAAGTTCATGACGGTGAAACGTATAAATATATTTTGAAGAACCTATATCATATTGCATCCCTCAATGAAAGACTTGGTGATGCGGAAACTTGTCCGGAACGAAATGAAAAAGATGCATTTTACAAAAAGGCGCTAACATTACATGAAAAAATTTATGACTTTCGCAAACGTTATCTAGGTGAAC
Organism: Tenthredo livida; assembly: GCA_963992785.1. Taxonomy (NCBI): domain Eukaryota; kingdom Metazoa; phylum Arthropoda; class Insecta; order Hymenoptera; family Tenthredinidae; genus Tenthredo; species Tenthredo livida. The sequence continues at coordinate 23,682,963 of OZ023069.1, read as the reverse complement.
GGCATGAATCTACTTTGAAAACTAAAGATGAAGCTGAATCCGTGAGTAAAAAGCTTGAACGCAAAAGCAGTACTCAATCAACGTCGGCATCAGGCAATTGGCGGATACCCGGTACAGAATTTACATCCAAATACTTCCGGTCTGTCTCTGGTAATCAAGAAAGACGATGAGCATTCGAAATTTCTTGGAAATATCCTGATTGTTCGAGACAGAATATGAGAGTGTTCTCGAATTTCGGTAGCTTTCTGGACAATTCTGAAATTATCTCCAGCTCATTAATGTTCAATGTCTTTTTCTCTTCATTTCTCCATGTATATACCCACGTTCTAATACGTCGTATCCCACATTCGGAAAATTTTCCAGCAGGCCATGAAAACGCTTCACTATTATTATTGAGCAGATGGGATTTGACCACTGATTGGGAACTCAAGTGCTGACGTCACAGCTTTCAATATGGTGGCAGCAAAGACTGCAAATTGTTGCAATAGCATACGTAGCGAGTATACGTTGCGGGCCGGTTTTTATTAATAAACGGTCGAATAAAAAATAGTGCAACACGCGATTGACCATGGCAGAGGTTTACGACTTTGGCAAGCGCACAATCGCGAGCACGAATCACGTGGAAAGTGAAAATCTCATGACCTTCAAGATTTCTGCATCCGCAAAAATCAACTTTGGCAAGCTGTAGCTTCCAAACGATCCATCCGAGAGGAAAATTCTACTGAGATTTTTTGTTCCTTGTTTGATCATCTAGTGGCGGTATTTTTTAGTTTTTTTTAAGATCTACGCAAACCCCAATTTTTCATCGACTAGTTCTTTGGCACTACGTAACTCCGGAACGATCCATCTGAGAGCGAAATTCTACTAAGATTTTTTCTTCCGATTTTGATTATTCAGTGGCGGTTCTGTTTAGTTTCTTTTTTTTTAAGACCCACGCAAACTCCGATTTTCCATTGATTGCTACTTTGGCACTACGTAACTCGGGAACGATCCATCTGATAGTAAAATTCTAGTAGGATTTTTTTTTCCTTTTTCGATTATCTGGTGGCAGTATTTTTTAGTTTTTTTTTTCAAGCCAGAGTACTAATCCATCAAAAATCGGGGTTAGCATCGGTCTTGGAAAAAACTGAAAAATATAAAAAATATCTAAGTTTTTATATCCTTGGTGATTTTTCAAGCCATCCGCGAACCTATCCTTGACTTAATTTCCCAGGTTTTTCGCTGATCCACCCTCTCCTTATCACCAAAGGACCCCGCACATTTCTTATGGAAGCTGGCCTTCGGATGGATTTGGCTGACATTTTCAGGTTTCGTAGTTCATGCAATGCTGATCAAAAGTTAACATTCCCAGGTAGAATTTGCCATAGTTGACAATACGGCCCAATACTGGCACTGCACCGGGAACCAACTAATGCGAATCAACGCTGGCCCAGTACTGGTGGCGTATTATTCACAATACTGGGCCAGCGTTGGTTTAATATACTGGTCAAGTATAGAAATGCAGGCTCGGTCCAATACATGGTAGAGGTAAAATTGCTAATACTGAAAATCTGTATTGACGCAGTATTGAACCAATACTGGAAATTTTACAAATGCAGAAATTCACTGATAACAATTATTATTATTAAAACTCATTGTTTGAATAGAGAACCTACTGAAATCTTGATAAGAAAAACCAGTTTCCCATTTTTTATATGGATGAGAAATATCCAATGAAACCATGAATCTTTTGAATTATACACGGAAAACCAAACGTCGGAGTGAGCGCTATCTCAGATTGGTTTGAGACCAATCTGTAAGGAAAAATATTTTCAGACGAGTGCTAGGCCTATGCAGATAGTATGGAGAACAATCTGCATTGGACAGAGGGCCATCCGAGATTGGTCTCACACCAATCTTACATTTATTAGTTCAACATAGTTGCAGAGCCGATGCGCATGTGCGTAGAACCCAGTTTACATAGCAGTACGTCCCATTTCGCATTTGAACACAACCGATGTGCAGATAGTACGTATTCTTACATTACCATTTGGTCAGTTCCCATGTAATATTTACGTGACGACTAGCTGAGACTGTACCTGCGACCATCTCAGATTGGTTTGAGACCCATCTGATATTTTTATTCTCGTGCATATTGATTATAAAAGCAAAACGTAATTTTCTTCGATATAATTTAAATATTTATTGCAATTTTTAATTATAAAGATAATATCACTTCGTAAGGTAAGTTATTTTAAGTATACCTAATTTTAACCTCAAAATTTCTGAAAATTATTCTGGGCTGTTGGAAATTTAAAAAACTATTCAGAAAAATTTGTCATTCGTTCTTTATTATTTTGACTTCTAAGAATGCTAATGCTTCAAAATTTAATAATTATGCTTATGCTTTTGATGGCACTGATGTGAAAAACCTTATTTCTAATATCAAAGCAATTATCTTTTTTTCAGAACCTAATTAGTTTTCATTTATCATTTGTTTAAATGTTTAACAATAGGGATAATGAAAAAGTATCTAAATTCATAAAATACGCTTTCCTCATTGTAAGAGTAAATTTAGGAATAAATACTTTGTTAGATATATATTTCATTTTTCAAAACTGAAATATTTCTTGATCAACAAAAAAATTAATTTCTGCGAAATTGTATCTTTCTGATTTGGTTTTATGCTTATTAGTTGCTTTATATATAGTTATAATTTTTTAATTCGCATTATCATTTTCATTTGATCTTTCATTTTAAATTCATGTTTCATATCATACTATAATAACTTAAAAAACTAGTTTTCGATTTTTTTGTCATGAATTTTGATGAGTCGCTTTAAAGAATTAAACTGCCTTTGTCAGATTGGTCTCAAACCAATCTGAGATGGTCGCAGGTACAGTCTCAGCTAGTCGTCACGTAAATATTACATGGGAACTGACCAAATGGTAATGTAGGAATACGTACTATCTGCACATCGGTTGTGTTCAAATGCAAAATGGGGCGTACTGCTATGTAAACTGGGTTCTACGCACATGCGCATCGGCTCTGCAACTATGTTGAACTAATAAATGTAAGATTGGTGTGAGACCAATCTCGGATGGCCCTCTGTCCAATGCAGATTGTTCTCCATACTATCTGCATAGGCCTAGCACTCGTCTGAAAATATTTTTCCTTACAGATTGGTCTCAAACCAATCTGAGATGGCGCTCACACCGACGTTTGGTTTTCCGTGTAGATTTTGGTTGAAAATTGAAAACAAAAATTCATTCTTCTGACTTCGCAGCGCTGCGCAGAAAAAGTTTCACCAAAGGTTCCCTACGTCTAAACTTTCCATGCGGCCGATTGAAATTTTTTTTTTATAATAATATGAAAGAAACAAGATTACTATATACGTACGCGAAATATGTGCAATGTCTGAAACTTCCATGTGATAAATATAACATATATATAAAGTCTTCCATAAGTATAAGCTTCTCTCCTGATTGCAGTATTTCTAACACTTTCACGGAATTTCACGGAATTCAACGAAGTTAAGTACCATCGACTGCGGCCAGAATTTGGATGGGTGACCCACATGAATTAAAAAAAAAAAAAAAATTAGTCTTTGACGAGATGATTTCTAACATCCAAGAAATATTAACTGCGTTCTCTACCGCTCGAAAAAGAATCAACTATTGGTGAAAAAAATATTTTTTGTCCGGACAATATCGAAAATAAACAAAAATACCATGATCGGGTCATCGGCTGATCAATATTGGGCTCTTGTTGGGCCATTGACTATATATGTATTGGCCCAATGTCGATAGCCATACGTTGGACCGAACTTATCATCTCAACTAATTACCAGTATTGGACCGGTATTGGCGGCCGACGCTGGGCCTGCACTCAAATCGTGGGATGCGGTGTTGGCCCAGTATTCGGCCGATTGTGATGCTCTACTTGGGTTGCCACAAGTTCCAAAAGTGAACCGTTCGCGAACCTTGGTAAGCGGTTGAAGTTTAAAATCGATCCATTTTTTTATAGTATCAGTTTTATCCCAAAAGTGCAGGTATTTTGCAGTCAAGAATTTTCGTTCGGTGTATTTTCTAACTTTTAACCCGGATCTGACTATCAAATAGCTCAAGTACGAAGTGATGAGTCGAAATACCTATACTGAAAAAATCACCCAACGGTAAAAGCGGGGGGCAGTTCATTCACAGATCAGGGGAAACGCGAGTACTTTTGATCAACATTGCATAAACTACTAAAGCTGGAAATTTCAGTCAAATCCATCAAAAAGCCGGTTACCATAAGAATTGTGCGGGGTCCTTTATTTGTTATATCAACAAAATTTTGCCCCGGCATCGGAAATGAGTGAAACCGGAGTGATGGTTATGCATTCGCTTTGCTCGAGCAGCCGTCGACACGGAAATACCGTTTACTCTTCACGAGCAATGGTGAAAATCTCGCTTCATCCTCATTTGAGATCACAGGATCCATAATGAACTGAAAATAATTTAAAAAACTGCACGCACGGGTAATATTGACGCTTTTTTACTCATTGAAAATGTTGACGACGCGAGATTCCAGCTGTCACCTGGCTCTGCCTACTGCTAGGCAGTCAGTTCGTTGCTACCGAATTTCGCCATCAGATGTCTTGTCGCCGCTCTTGAGTTTCTAATACTAACTGGATAGCTGATCAGCGTACTCGAGCTGTTACCAATAGAAGCAGATGAGACCGACACCAGCGCTACTATATCCAACCTAGAACTTAAAATTTCCAATCTGATCGCCTCGCGTATACCACGTAATGAAAATGACGGCATGAGCGGTTTGCATTGATCATAGCTAATAATTTCTAAATTGACGCTTCTAAAATCTCGTTGTGTTACAGCATCAACGGCGGGAGTATGATCTGTATTTTATGCCATATTTAACCCATATTTTAACCCATATTTCTGACATTTTCTTTAAGTTACATTTTCTGCAACTAAACGTACGCGTACCTGAAGAAATGCGGAGACGGACGCTTATTCTCTTAGCTCTTGCAATAAATAAAAAAAACTCCCCATAATGTCGATAAATTATTATTAGGTATGAATTGTAACGCGGCAAACGTTTAGACCTCCTCCGTACCAGCCTAAACGAGCGTATGTATCCCCGAGAGCCCAAAAGTCCCGTTAGCTAATTTGAATACTGCCGCCCTTCGTCCTAGCGACGCCTTATCGACCGTAGATCCTCGGATTGGTCTATCGATGATGGCTGGCGCTAGCAGGACGAACGGCGATAAGCAGCAATTAGCATTCCGGAAACGAAGAGCCACTCATTGTCTAGCCGTTGCGAATAAGACGTGCCATTATTTCAGTGAGCCGAGAGAGAGAGTTTATAGCGTGTTTTGAGGTGTTAGAGTTTGTTGTGTGAGGTGATTTTGTTAATTGTGACCCCTGCTATCGTTTATTGGACTTGATTTGGATTTTTGGACTTGACTACTTTTGATTTGGATATATACGACCCTCGCCTGCCCACGGACACGAGCCGAACACGAGGCCGAGCCAACGTATCAGATCAGGTAGGATCTATCCAGTCCAGATCTTTCCAGATCGCTTTCATTCTTCCCCTAGAGTCCCTAAGGTCCCTTTTGAGTCTCGAGTTAGAGTCAGGAAGCTCTTCGTTCCCTAGTACCGTCATTAGTATCGAGTCCCCCGAGTACCGCGTGTGAGCTGAGAGCCGGCAAGCTTGAACTTGTTGTTGTTCTCGGTGGCTGTCGATTCTGCGCGTAAGCGTTCCGGCTTGCATCGCCGCTGCGCAGAAATTCGCCTAGGCAGAGTTGACGCCATATTGCCCGAGTCTCTGACGTGACGCGTCACAGATCGTCTGCTGCGTGTCAGAGCACTCTCGTGGCCGAGTTCCGAGTGGGTACCGCTTCCCTTCCCCTCCCAGCTATTGAGTGATCAGCTGTCAGTTAGAGACTAGAGGCAGCCGCCTCGAAATCAACGTGACAGCCAAGCCTCCAGCTGGTGGCAGCGAGGAAGGCTATTCCCCTACGCCTGTGATAACTGAAACCGTACCTTTTTCTAGCTTTAGTATAATTGGTATTTTTTTAGAGAGAATTTATATATTAGAGTAGAGCCACTTTTGAGTATTAAATAGTATAGTCGAGTCATTTAATTCTGTTCTAGTCGTTCATTTCATATAATTTAGTCTTATTATAAAACATAAAATAGCGGTGAGAAGAGCCGAAGCCAGGTGGTAGGCTGTTCAAATTAATACCACCTTTTTCTTTTTTTCTTTTTAATCAATAAATAATATTCAAACCTAAATCGTATTGTGTCAAGTGTTTTTATTTCTCGCCCCCACGAACTATCCCTCTACCGATAGCTAGCCGAAGCAAGAGAGAGAGAGAGAGAGGACTCTGAGCCCGGAGTCTGGCGCCCAACATACATCCTAGAGCTAGTCGGAGGAGGTAAAGCGTTGGTGCTAATTTGATAACTGATCGTAGTTCCTGCGGGTAACACCCGAGCCCGCGGGAATCGCTGATACAGAATGTAAATATAGAATATTATTCATAAATATGAAAATTTCAAATTTAGCGCGGTGTTGAGCTGTCATGGGCCACACGCACAAGTATGAATTTTACGTATGTAACATACCACACCCAGAGAAAAGATTTCTTAAAATGCAACAAAATTTATTCAACTGAAATAAATTTATTTTTTTATATATGAACCTAATAGACTTTTATTTCGTCCAAAGAAATTTATTTGTTCTAAAAATGTATTACTTATGAATGCTCTATATTGTTTGAAATGAATAAAATTTTCTCTGTCCTCAGCAAATGATTTGTTCGTCCTTAGCAAATGTTTTATTCATTTTTATGAAATAAATTATTCGAGTGAAGATTACAGTTTATTGAATATATATATATACTCGTAGCTCTTTATATGGCTACATAACCTCATTCATGTGCGAGCCGGCACATAAATAATACTGACTTTTAAAAACTGACATGAGACATACTCTTCCAAGATGTTCTTTGCTAAGAAATCGGCCACATCCCTTTTTTTCTTAAAACTATTTTTCTCGAGAAAAGGAACCTTCTGCGTGTGTTTGGTCCTCCGCTCGGGAAAAACTACGCGTTTCACGATGGCTGCGTACCGCACCTCACGTAAGTCAGCATTCACTTGACTTGGATACATGATTGACTTAAAGAAAGTAAATAATGTCTTTAGAATACCTATGAAAATAAATGGCTATTTACGGTCGATAATATATGGGTATTTCTCCACTAACGGGAAAAACCGTGTCCACGGCAAATTAAGCATAACAAACATCTTTTTTCGTGGTATATTCTTATCACAGATGAAAATGTGTCACTAGTTCTAACTGAGCCACAATGTGAAACATATAATGATAGGAGAGAAAATGCTTTTTTCTCGTTCTAAGCATGCCAAAAGTCAGTCCCCTGTCGTGTCCGCAACGCAAAATCGCCGTCACTGATAGAGTTTTATAATTACGTAATAGGAAACTTGACTTTTACTCTATTTGTTCAATTACTATGATAACGTAGGTACTCAATCCGCATAGCAGTTGATTTTTTATGTATTACTAAATGTATAAAATGATCGAGCGAAAATTGTCCACGATTATTGAAGTCAGTCCCCTGTCCCAAGTTTAAAGTCAATTCTAATCTAATTGATGGATCGTGGTGTCATCTTCCTGTGCTGAAAGGGGCCTGAAAAATGTGCTCTAGGTGAAGAAACAAAAGTTGAGCCGTCAGTGGCATTTGTTTATAGTCCAGTCGGATTCGACATAAAATCGACCGACTCCTATTCTTTCTGAGTACAGTTATGCCGATTTTTTTGTGGGAAGATTTGACCTCGACAAATAAGCCCCTGATTTTGCGTGTTGATTGAATGTGTGGAACATTGTTTAAAAAAATGTTTAAAAAATAAATTCGACATTTTGATTTTTAATTTCCTTCATATGCGTGTGAGGCGAAAATGTTGTATATAAAAGTTGTATGTCTTATCCTCGTGTATGATATAAAATTTAGAAAATTCAAAAATTTCGGTTAGTCTAGTCGCAAAATGCAAAAAACCAAATTTTTTACAAATTTTTCAATTTCGATCCAGTTCCCTTAATTATCGATATATACCCTCTAAACTCACATGACGCGTGTAAAACCTGTGCTCCAAGAGTTCGTCCCAAATTCATTCGATTATCTCGCATATTATAGCAACAAATAGCGATATTCGAAAAATATTCGGGTACCAATAACATTAGAGCCAATGGATTTACAGCGTCTAACGAAAATCCTGGTGGTAGTTAAAGATATGGAGATTCATAATGTGATTTGAAAAAAATTTTTTTTACATTCCAAAGGGTCGAAATAAAATGAAATCAAAATTTTCTTAATTAACAAATAGTATTAGTACTGAAATAATTGACTCGCGGCAATCACTGTTGGATATTGCTATTCCTCTTTTCGAGACGGGAATTTACAGCCAAAAAAACCATCTTTATCATTATTAGAACCGGAGATAAACTTTTTTTACTTATTTGCAATTTATTATCAATGTAAATATTATTAATACTTAAAAAAAAAAACGTACCTTGTCAATACCACAAGAATCAACCATGATTTTTTTCATTCAGATTTGAGCTTCAGTTACGTCAAAATTAATTCTTAAATCCATGCAAATTCGAGGCGTCCCGTTCCAGCGGCTCTGTGGCGGTATATACGACATACGCGAGCGAGCGGTCAAACGTCATTTGTTAAATTAATATCTCCGGTAAGGAGTATCGTAGAAGCATAGTTTTTTATTACAATTGAATTATTTTTTGATCACCAATCGAAATGATATCAGTTTTTCATTTTCATCAATGCCTTTTTATTCACATTATGACTATTTATTTCAATACACCCATTCTATTAACATATTTCTAGATATATGTGTTATTATCTGCTCATATTACTATTTACCTAAATCTCATCACGCGTCTGTTTATTTCAATGACCTATCCTATTCACATATTTGTAGATGTAGTATAATTATCAGCTTATATAACTATTTATTAATGTATGAAAATAAGAAACAAACTAAAAACGGGGTAAGATTTACAATTTTTCAGGAATTTTTCTTTCTATTATCCAAGGGTATGGATTGAGGCTCCATTCACTATAGCTGATTAAATGTGTAGATGAGCATTTTTTATGTCAACTGGATTTCATCGAATTAATCGGAACAACATTTTTGATTATTAATATTTGACGCTTGATTGAAAATCATTCTTCTGAATTGAATCATTTATTGATTTCAATGCACCTATTCTAATCATATATAGCACATTAAATTAAATTAAAAAACGATGATGACAATTTTACGCTACTTTTGTTCTTTTTGGTCTACTACATTCGGGGGAATCATTTTCACATTCGATTTCGATATCTGTTTGATCGCTCCCACTGTCGTATATTTTCTCATCATCACGGTCGTTATTAGTCGCCAAATCGTAGTCTATATCTTCGTTACTTTCGATCATGCCAGTCATTCGTACAACATCATTTTCTATTTCATCATCGCTGAGAATAACGTGCTTTTCAACTACATTCTCGCAGGTCTCGCCATGACACTTTTTGCATAATATAGTGCAATGTAAACCTAATTTTTTGCATGTACAGTTGGACGAACAGTTCCCTTTGTCGCAACCGCACGAAATGATTTTCAAGAGGTTTGCGGGAATCGGGTCTTTCCTAGAGGTGATGGGTGTTAAAGCATTATTCGTTTTTTTCCATCCCCATTGCATTGCATCTTTTGATTTATCACCCCGCCATTCCGAAACTTGTAAATATACTCGCAATGCATGTTCATTTGCGGCCTCGAAAGTGGGTGGAAGACTGTTTAAATTGAAAGTGCTTCGTAGCGTCGATTTCGTGAAACACAGATACCTTAATTCCTCGTAAGTTCGAGTATCGTCGCATTTGCCGCCATACAATACAGAAATTATGTCTCAACCGGCTGATTGTATGAGGTTCCTAGAAGCGTATGGATTATTAAAAATTTCAGCTTGTTCTCTCAATTGATGATGGGTTTTTAACAATTTTATTAATTTGGCTTTTCCTTGTTTATAGAATGCTGATGTTGTATCACAACCAGTAAACGCATGGATGAAACCAATTAGATGTTTAATTTCTGGATGGATGAAACTATTTGGACTGTATATCTTTTCTTCAATTCTGCCGCGACTGGGCTTTAGCATGTAAACGTTATCTGCAGATCGTCCATTTTGCGTCAAGATTACGACTAAATCTACGTCTTCACCTACAATAAAAATAGAATCGTAGCGACTAGATGCGGAAAGAGCTGTATTGACGATATCGTAGTCAGCGTCCTCAGGAGCTTGTTCCACCCCAAAACCCTCGTCTCGCAAACTTTTCGACAGTATATCAATGAAATGATCCTTGTTTTTTTCATTTGATAAAAATTTTTCTTGCGATAATTCCGCGGCTAAATGCACCTCGCACATAACTTCTGGTGCAAAATTTATTCGACTCCTTCGAAGTCTTTCCGCGCTTTTAATGTATTTGCCGTCGGCATTGTTCGGGTACCCATCGAAGACTACGGTGCAACTTTTAGAATAATTATTTTTCAGGTAGTTGATATATTTTGTCAATATACTATCGAAGGTCTCATCTTTTTGCCAGACGACTTTGTGCAACAAAAAGCCACCGTCGATTACATGTAAATCGTTGGAGCTTTTCTTTGGCGCTTCTATAGGTTTGTAAAAATCGTAAAGCTTGGACTTCTGGCCTTTTCTCATACCTTTATCATCGAATAGCGAAAGTGGATATGGCGCAAGCTCATAATTCAAGAATTCTTGCAATTCTTCGTCAGATTTTTTGAGAACGCAAATCCTTTGAAAGATTAATGATGGATCAATTGTTAATTTTTGTTCATCTGAAATTTTGATGTTAGAAACGAGTGATTTTAAAGTCTTCACACTATTTTTTCTCTTAAATTTCATATCTTTTTATCCTACATGCGTCAAAATAACCCCATATCGAGCATGTCTTACGGGACAGAAGACTCACATATCTCCCTCGGTCGTGATATGTTATTCGACGCATGCGCAGACACGCGATTTGGTTACTTATCAAACCTAGGGAGCAAAAGTGCGCGTCATAGGCATGATATGAACGCATTACATGAAGCTGTCAGGGAGACAGGCGCGATTTTGATTCGGGTGAAGCTGCCCTCGCTTCGCTCGGTCAGCAAACTTCACCCGAATCAAAATCGCGTACGTCACCCCAACAGCATCGTGTACTAATGCGTTCATATTATCATGCCTATGCGCACGTTTGCTTCTTAGGCTTCATACCTAACCAAATCGCGTGAAAGCGCATGCGACGACTACATATCACGGCCGAATGAGATATGTGAGTCTTCTCTCTCGTAAAACACGCTTGAAATCGGGTTAGTTTGATGCATGTATGAGAAAAAATATCGTATGTCGTTCGGGAGAGAGGCGCGATTTTGATTCGGGTGAAGCTGCCCTCGCTTCGCTCGCGCAGCAAACTTCACCCTCATCAAAATCGCTCACCTCTCTCCCTAACAGCATAATCTACTATTTACAGTCTTCGGGGGCTCGTCTTCTGTCGCTGTCCACATTTCATTCAAACATCTTAAACCTACCTCTAAAGCTTCGTGGCAGTTGATTGTGCCGTCACTTTTTAAGCCACTGCTTAAAGATATAAGACCCTCAGATTCGGGAAAGGGATCATGAGTTTCAAACCACGTTAATAATTTCTTAACATCTGCATCGTCTCGCGCGATACGGGGTGGTCGAGCATCAACGTGTTGTTCCGTAGTTGTCAAATAAACATTACAAAATTCGGTAATAGATTCGGTTAAATCAAGTAGAGCCGGTGTACCTATGACCCATTTTGACAGCACACTTTCGTTCATTCCTCGACCGCGCGTTGGAGCGCCAACATCTTTTATCGATCTCATCAGTGTTTGTTCCACAGTCATATCCGACCATATTCCGCTCCAAAATTTATCGGTCCTCCTTATTGTAAAATAGCCATCATTGACAAATCGCTCGTACTCCAGTGCATCTATTTTGTACTTTAAATCGTACATATCTTGTAAGTAAAGATGAGCAGCCTTCGCATACAGAAAATGACCTGTCGCATGGAAAAACGGTAGCATTCTTTGAATAGATTGAAGGTGGAGCTGCCAATTCCCGCTTCGCTCCGCCTCTATGAACATTTTAGTCACAGACACCATATGAAAATACTGAATCCACAATTTGGCAGTACCACTTCTTTGTGAAAATGCTTCCACTGTTTCAACGAATTTATTTTTGATGCGTCTGAATTCCACGTCATTATCAATATTCTCGAAAATATCTTCTGGATTTTCAAGTACTACTCTAAATTTCAGTTTCTCTTCTTCCGCAAACTCTATCGATGACATAATAATGTTAGCTAATGCGCAATGAGTCAAGGTATGAGCTCTGACAGCCCTGGAATAAGCTGAACCCTGTAACATTTTATCGACGGATGAAGGCGCGTATATTTCGGAGAACAATTCTTTTAAGCCACTGCCGTCCATTACATTACCGATAGTGCCCAGCTCTGACATCAGTAAATGAAACCCGCCCAATCTTGGAACGATCGACTTCAAGTCTGGATCTTCGGAGCAGTGTAATATGTCTTTAACTTTCATATATATCGGCAAATCCGCGGTAAAAAAAGTTACAGTCTGTTCTTTACTTCTCATTCTCTCGACTGCCATTTTAAGAGACGTATAAATTGTATCTACATTTCCTGGTTGATGATTTATGAACGGGAGGAATATAATACGTGATTTTACGTAATGTTTGTCGGTTGTCAATTGCTGCATGAAACCGTTCCAGCCCTTAATATCAAAACAGCGTACCTTATAGTTGTAAAGCCATAGAAAGTCTGTGCTGGAGATGTCGAAATCGTATGTAACCGTCGGATTTTTTTCATTTAAGTTTTGTACGACCACGTTCAAAAGTCCTGTCTTTTTGTATCCATGAAAAATTTTAAGATCTACTGTTCCAAAAGTTCCCACAGTATGTGCAGAAGGTATTTTTCTCAATTTAGGAATTTTAGAGCCGCAAGTTACAGCTGAAGTTGGAGTCACGCATTCTATGCCACCCATGGCGTGGAATGTGTGCAAGCCATCGATCGTATTTATATTGTGATCCGCGTTGTCGAACACGAATTGTGAAAATGATTTACTATCAATGTTACAATCACTTGGGTGTGACAAGACGGATGCTTCGAAAAGTAGACTGTCATCATATGAACAACAAAATCCTAGGGCTGATAGGATGTTAATCAATATCTTTGAACCGAATTTTTTGTTGAGCATAGTACCCAAGCCTATTTGTATGCACGACAAAAAACTGCGTGGCCGAACGCAAGATATAATTGCATGTGCAATAGAGACTATTTCCATGACAATCTTTCCTCTCTTCCACGTTTATTACTTGAAATTATCAAGTCCAAAAACGTTCTTAATGAGCCGGGAACATCTGTCTCAACGTTTTCCAGGAAAGAATTAGGGGATGGATAATGATCAGTTTCGTATTCTCGTGAGCGAATGTCGTCTGTGATGATCTTCGCGGCTGCCTTAACTATTCTTTCACGCTCACCCTCTTGAAGTTCCGAATCTGCGGAGTGTTTCAATAGGACTTTGTGGCACGTATCGCGTAAATAAATGATTGGTGCAACTCCGGGATTTGACGTGATGAATATGTCATCGCCAAGCTTTTCATACAACTATCGCTTTAGCCATTGATTATTCGGTACATTTACTTCATATCCTTCGATGATTTTTTTCATAGAAAAGTGACGTTCGTTGGGATTCTCTGAGATATATTTCTCAATAATTTCGATGATTCGAGGAGTATCATTTATTGACTGATCTATCGGCAATTGTGACGAGTGAAAATATTTGGTATAGCAGGACAAATGATAACGGGCTTCAACAGTAAGTAAACTCGGTACCGAATGTATGCGATCGAGAACATCGTTGGCCATTTTATCGTTCCGGTCGCACGAATGTTTCAAAATCTTTTCTACTGTCTTAACGGTGTTGATAAAACGAACAGCTCGACGTCTTTCAGTATTTTTTTTTAATTGATCTTTTATGAATTTGTCAGAGGTATCGTGTGCACAAAATAGACAACTGTGGAAATCAAAATTGCTAGCCAGAGAAGAGCGTGTACAAGCTGGACTTGACGATGCACCGGCATGCTGCGTATACGTTTTTATAATGCCAGGATTTGTGTAATGTTTATAACATGCTTCGTGCGTAATGATACTTTTCTTGCCGATGATCTGTGCACGCTTCTTATCCTTCCGCTTCAGACTGGCGTCGATTAGTGTCGCTATTCCTTTAACCTTGACTTCTCGAGTTGGTTTTCCTTGTAACGCTTCATTACAAATTACACACAGTTTTTCAGTCATTGTGGTGTATCTTACATAACATACTTATAAAGCGATTGTGAACGAGCCTTCGTTAGATAGAGAACTGATTTAATATTGTAAAAAATGAAAAAAAAAAAAGAAAGAAAGGAAGAAAAAAAAAGAAAGAGACAGAAGACTGTGGGGCCAAATTCACACCGGTCAGAATAAAACATGATACTCCTTACCGGAGATATTAATTTAACAAATGACGTTTGACCGCTCGCTCGCGTATGTCGTATATACGGCACAGAGCCGCTGAAACGGGACGCCTCGAATTTGCATGGATTTAAGAATTAATTTTGACGTAACTGAAGCTCAAATCTGAATGAAAAAAATCATGGTTGATTCTTGTGGTATTGACAAGGTACGTTTTTTTTTTTAAGTATTAATAATATTTACATTGATAATAAATTGCAAATAAGTAAAAAAAGTTTATCTCCGGTTCTAATAATGATAAAGATGGTTTTTTTGGCTGTAAATTCCCGTCTCGAAAAGAGGAATAGCAATATCCAACAGTGATTGCCGCGAGTCAATTATTTCAGTACTAATACTATTTGTTAATTAAGAAAATTTTGATTTCATTTTATTTCGACCCTTTGGAATGTAAAAAAAATTTTTTTCAAATCACATTATGAATCTCCATATCTTTAACTACCACCAGGATTTTCGTTAGACGCTGTAAATCCATTGGCTCTAATGTTATTGGTACCCGAATATTTTTCGAATATCGCTATTTGTTGCTATAATATGCGAGATAATCGAATGAATTTGGGACGAACTCTTGGAGCACAGGTTTTACACGCGTCATGTGAGTTTAGAGGGTATATATCGATAATTAAGGGAACTGGATCGAAATTAAAAAAATTGTAAAAAATTTGGTTTTTTGCATTTTGAGACTGGACTAACCGAAATTTTTGAATTTTCTAAATTTTATATCATACACGAGGATAAGACATACAACTTTTATATACAACATTTTTGCCTCACACGCATATGAAGGAAATTAAAAATCAAAATGTCGAATTTTTTTTTTCAACATTTTTTTAAACAATGTTCCACACATTTAATCAACACGCAAAATCAGGGGCTTATTTGTCGAGGTCAAATGTCCCTATAAAAAAAACGGCATAACTGTACTCAGAAAGAATAGGAGTCAAGTCGAATCCGACTGGACTATTAGTGGCGATTCAGCTTTTGCCACTGCATGACGTATGTAAGACCCCTTCGTGCGTCAGTCCCCTGGTGAGTTGTTTTATGGTTAAATTTTTTTATTTGAATTATATTTTCGTGTGATTGAACATTGTGTCGAAAACGGGAGGTCAATAATATAGCCAGTAGCTTTTTTATACATTGTTTGGTATTTATAAAATGTCCGGTTCCGTGAAATGTCAGTCCCCTGGGCGTCAGTCCCCTGGGTTTAGACAACCCAGGGGACTGACGTATCAACCACTTCTAGGTGATTCGATGCAACGATGGCGTCTAAAAATACACGAAAATCAACAAGGGAAGAAATCTTGGAGAGAAAGAGACAGGCGGAACGTGAAATGTCAGTCCCCTGTAGCCATTTTTCATATGACCGCAAAAAAAAAGCAAATTACTGGATAAATGAACCAGCCCTTTACAGCACACAGTTCAGGTCGCCTGTCTCCTCTTACTGAACAAGTTTTCTTAGCGATTTGAAGAAAAAGAGGTCGTGGACAAAATCGATAGGAAAATTTCCCGTTAGTGGAGAAATACCCATATATATGTTTTTCTTAATATAAAGCTGAAATAAAATTATACTTTTACATGAAATAAACGTCGTCACTTAAATCGAACAAATGTTTCTTTGAATTTAGTACAAATATACTTAATTCAAACAAATGAATTTTGAATACACTATTTTATTACAATCGAACAAATCTTTTCTCTGGGTGCACACATACATACTAAGTCACGTGACTTGATAGTTCCAGGTTGGTTATTGTGGCGCGTGTGTCGTTTTTCAGCGGTTCTAATTGGCACAGCTATTCTGCGCTGGAGGCATAGGAGTCAGCTATCCAGTTAGTATAGAGATCAGTGAATTTGACGGGTTAGAATGTTTATTTAAAAATAGTCAATCAATCATTTGACCGCTAAAACTCCAAAATTAAGCTGCGAGACATGATTATTATTCCATTTTTCGTAAAAAATAACGTAGCTTTCAGTACCCAATCAACCAAATGTGCTCCTAAAGACCTATAGGGGAGCTCGCGAAAACTGGTTGGGGCTCTCGGGCAAGCGTCGATAAGTCTTCTAGAAGAAGTCCAAGAGACCTCTTATGCAATCTTTTTTGAATCCTGCACAAAGCTCTCCAAAACCTCGAAAAAAGTTCTTTCAGGATACGAATTCAGAACTCCAAAATACGACGTCTTTTAGTAGTGGGTTATGAGAATGTTTTTCCATATTCATTACTATTGTACGAGATTCATCGACATTTTTCAAATACATGTATTCACCATTCGAAATCCGCCAAATACAGAAATTACTCAAATTTGGAGCATTTCGAATGTTAAATGCATATATTCGAGGAATTTTAACGAATTTGATGAAAGCCATCACGATTTATTGCAAACGCAGAGATATATATTTATTATTTTCATAGAATTATACATATGATATACCAAGAAGATTCGGTGACAGTAGACAGCCCCCTTCCTACGCCAAAACTAACACAGGCGCGCACCGCGTGCGTGAGGCTCGTTCGGAAGGGAATGAGGTGCCAGTAGCATTGCATCCCCTCCCGAACGAGCCTCACTCACGCGGTGCGCGCCTGTGTTAGTTTTGGCGTAGGAAGGGGGCTGTCTACTGTCACCGAATCTTCTCGGTATATAATAGCGTGGTAGATATACATATACTTTCTTATAATTTTAGTTCAAGTACGAGTTATTCTCGGGTGAGTTTTTTTGTTGATAACGTAGACGATCACCGGCATGTTGCAGGCAATTCCTGAAGCTAGTACCAAGTTCAGGTGTCGTTTGTGCTAGATCGAAAAGTGAGGTTAGATTCATGTTAGTTTCAACAATTGTGAATCTTAGATCGCTTAATATGAAAAACATTTTCGGATGATTGTATAGGACGGATATTCATAAACACAGTTTGATATATATATGATATAAATTATAAATTGTATTTTACACTTGCCTCTGTTTTTTCAAGCGAAGTAACAAATTACGGCGATCACACTTTGGCCTCTGCCGGCATTTTGTAATCATACGTTCGTATACGTCATTTTAGGTTGAGTTAGGTTCACGTTCAGTTAGCACTTCTTTCAGACTTCTCAGCTAACCCGTTTACGCGAGCTCGAAAATAAGACCTTTTTTAGAACTTTATAATTTGACTTCGAAGTAATGAGTTCTGAAAGACGTCTAATAGAACTCTTTCATCGAACTCTCTTTCTCGTCTCAAGCAAGAGATCTTACAAGAGTTCTTATAGACACTTGTGTTGACTGGGTAGTGTATAATATCATTAACATCCATTACTCGCCACACTCGCGCTAGCCTCTCTAATCTGTCATTAAAATTACGGCGGAAAGGGTTACAGGTCCCCTCAACAAAATACCACGTCCGAACAAATACATCAATCTTGACGCACACATACACTTGTACACCCAGGGAAATAATTATTTAATCTAAATAAATTTTGTTTGTATATGATGTGACATCGGTAGATCCTACGGTCTCCGGCTCGCACCATCATACAGAAACATATATATAGATAACCCCTAGAATATAAGATTCTATCATGTAATCATCCATATACATGTAAACCTATTTGACGCTCCTGTCCTAGAATATGTACAGGACAAGGAGCGCTGCATCGTATAGCGAACGGCGACTGCCTGCTTGGTGAAAACTGCAATCCAGCAGTTTCGAGTTCTCAGGCAGCCGTCCTAAGAAATCGAGAAGCCAGATAGCAAAAGGCATAAAAGACTTGGGCGACCAAAGGGCAGCGCTCACTTCGCTACCAACCAGTCGTGTACTCTTTATTTTAACCAAGACAATAAGTCATTTACTAGTTTTGATAAATCTGTCCTCTCTTCGCGATCCAAACATAATAAACTTTACGCATATAATTAATATTCGAGTATTGCACCCTTTCAATCTTGCGAGCGTGCCCTTCTTGCCATTCGCAATACCCAGCCCGCACGAAAAAATATGTATGTGAAATATATCGAAAAATATAACGACATATATGTGCGGCAAAATAAATATATTCGAAATATTTCCAATATAAATTGGTTATATTCTCAGGATATATTTGATAAAATATAAGAAAAATATATGCGGAAAATATAACCGATTAATATTCGAAATATACACTCGGACCCCACTTATTTGACCACCAGTTATTTGACGGAGTTCAGACTCAGTTATTTGACTCCCTCTACCCCCACTATTGAGACAAAGTGTTACGACGTACGGGTCTGAACTAGCGTGGGACTGCGCATGTACAACTGCGCAGGAGCGGCTGCCATTTTAAGACGGAAAGTGGGGACCCCTTCTTTGGTCAAATAACTGAAGGTACCCCTGATGGCCCCTGCGGACATGCATTTTGTCCGGAATCCCGTCCTGCGCATGTCCAGATGACATTCATGTGTCTCTATTCATGTCCGCCAGACATTCAAGCGTCTTCAATGGTGTCTCGAAGACTTGGGAGCGTCTTGAGTAGTGTCCCGAGGACCAAATAGTGTCCATTACCATGTCCTTGAGACATTCTACTGTCCTCACCCAGGTCCTGCGGTCATCCTCAATTGGATAACGAGGTCCGGAGGACGTCCTAATCTATTTGTCCGAGTTCGAGTGTCCTTAGTGGTGTCCTGAGGATCCAGCGGTGTCTCTGACTATGTCCCCAAAACATCCAACTGTCCACACTCATGTCCCGCGGTCATTGATAACTTAACGATACTGTCCGACGGACGTCCTAAGTACTCTGCCTAAATTCAAGTGTCCTCAATTACGTCGTACGGGAGTCCTGGGTGTCTTCGTCAATGCCTGGAGGATATCAATGCGTCCCTGTCGATGTCCATCAGATATTCAATCGTCCGCGATGATGTCCCGAGGATTTCAAAGTGTCTTAACTCGCGTCCTGAGGACTGAGGAACATCTTCAGTGGTGTCCCAAGACGTTGACAGCGTTTTTAGCGGTGTCCCGCGGACCGAGCAGTAGCTCAGATCATATCCCCGAGACATTGTACTGTCCTTACTAATGTCCCACGGTCATTCGCAGTATAATGCTGCGGTCCGAAGGACGTCCTGATTTCTTCGTATTCGTGATTTAAATGTCATCAGTGGTGTCTCAAGACTCAGAGATGTCTCCGGCAAGTCCTCGAGACATTTTACACTCCTTAAACTCATATCCTGCGGTCGTTCACACGTAAGGATGAGGTCCGACGGATGTCCTGATAGCTTCGCACAAGTTCATGTGCCCTTAGTAGTGTCTCAAAAACTCAGCGATGTCCTGGCCGTGTCTCCGAGATATTTGATTATTCTTATTTATGTCCTGATATTCTAATCATGTGTCTTATACATGTTCCCCGCGTGTCACCAAACCCATCGAAGAATTCGACAAGACATCCTGAGGACATAGTGAAAACGTCTTGCGGACGTCCTGATATTCTAATCATGTGTCTCATAAACGTCCGCGCTCAGTCTCCAAAACAGGAGAAAAATGTGGGGATGCATCCTCAGGACATGATTAGGACGTCTTGCGGATGTCCAGGGCGTATCTCGTAATGAGTTCACAATGTCCTCATTCTGTCTTCGAGCCGTCCTAAAATGACACACTAGGACGTCATGAGGACGTCCGCGACATTCGTCCGGATTCTGTCCTGCATAGGTCCCAAGGGGCCATCAGGGACCCGGTCCCGAGTTGGTCAAATAAGTGGGGTCCGAGTGTATAGAGAATTTACAATATATTTCACATATATTTATTTTGCCGCACATATATATGGTATATTTGTATTGTATATATTGAATATATTTCGCTATATATCTCACATACATATTTTTTCGTGCGGGAGTCCCGGTCCTCAAATCCTGCGAGCGTGCCCTTTTCTTGGCATTCGCACTATTTTCCAACATCCTTATAGACGAGCGTGCCGTGTCTTGGCACTCGTCGTCTCCAAATCCTACCTAAGCCATTCATGCCCCGCCGTACCGGCAAACGGCAGCGCGGACACCGCGGTGGAAAGGACGTGCGTGGAAGGAGGTGCCGAGCCATAATACAACAACTAATTAAAACCTGTGAGTTCATCCCCGAACCCCAGTGTAGTGCGTCGACAACACACCACTCACTGGAATATCAAGGCGCTACCCAAATCATCACCCACATTAACGATCCAGCCGAGGGGTCTTCACCTGGACCACCTACCCGCTCGCCCGAAGAAAATCCGCTCCAATAAGATAAGAGAATGAATATACAATTGAAAGGTGACAGCAGTGCCAACCACCACCGTCGGGTTATGGTTCAACCCCCGACGTCACATAAAAGTGGTGAACAGCGGTGCGGATACGAAAAACATCGGAATCTAGATCATAATAGAATACCAAATCGAAAATAGCAGATCGAGCCTTAAGTTCAAACAAATTAAACAAAAATACCGGTCCGCTTACCGAAACAGAAATAGAGTGTGCGACCGAACAATCAGATAAACGCGCAAAACAATTAGAACTGGAAAAGGCTCTATTCGTAAAACAGAGTGAAGAACACGTTAAAACAATATCAAAACTCCAGAATCACATTCAGGAGCTAGAACGTATGGTTATATTAAGTAAGGGTAATGAAACCGACGAAACATAAAGAAATAAACTAACCCAAAAGAATGCAATACTCGAAAATCAGATTTGACAATTACGCGAAAAATTATCACTCGATCAAATCGAATTCAACGCGTTGAGAGACAAAGCCACGCGACTATGCGAAGAAAGAGACGAACTCCGACATATAGTGAAAAATTTAGAAGAACGCATCCAGAAAACAATAGGTGCGGAATCGTCCACAGATAAAGAAGAGATACAAAAGAATGAAATCGCTTCGCTTAAAAGACGAATCGAACTACTGGACCGCGATCAGAGTAGGGTAACGTTGCGATACAAAAAAGAAAGACTGGAACTCGAATCAGAAATCCAGAAAGAACGCGACATCAACTTACGACTCAATAAGAGAATACAAGATTTAGAAAATCAACTTAGTAATACGAGGCAAACTAGCGAAACGCCACCGTACACAGCGGAACGAGAATCCGAATCTTCGAAGATTCGCGACGAATTAGCAGAGCTTAGGGAGCAGATACGTGCTCTCGAAAACCTTGACCGACCACACACCTCGCGAAATACGCAGAGAACCTTCACGAGCGATTCAAAATCAATGGGCACCATACGAGACGCTGTTAAAGTAGTACCAGCTTACAACGGAAAAGACATCCCGGTATTGCAATTCGTTAAGGCTTGCAAACGCGCTAAAGAAATGTCACCCCCTGGGTCCGAGCAACAGCTTACCAGACTAATAAAAGGAAAATTAGAAGGGCGTGCTTACGACGTAATCGAAAACGAAAGCTTTACGTCACTTGCGCCTTTATTGGACCGATTAACAGAAATATTTGGACCCTCTCATTCAGCCAATTGGCACCGCGGCGAACTAGGTAGACTATACAGAGCGATTCTGAGGAAACAGGTCACGCTAATAGAGGCTCCCTTATTTATTTTCGTCAATGACAACGCTGTCAAATACCACGAACAAGCGATCTACCGATATTTCATATGCCTATGACTGATATCTTCAGACGACGTAGCGGTACACGGAGAAACCAAAACAGAGCAGAAGCCCATTTGCAAACAGAGAAAGCTATTGCAACGCCACACCGGGATATGTGCTGCCCCCTTGAACTGACGAACGATATGTTGACATGATTTTCACAGTGTGACGCATTCGCATACTCATTGTTTGTGGGCCAAAACTACTAGCGTGCGTATGCACAGACTTTTCCTGTGCCTGCACGCTTTTGGCTTGGCAACGCAGTCGCGGTCGCAGCTCATACGCTACGCCACTCATGCATCCATAACATCATATACATATAGTATATGACTTATCTCCATCATTTATACATGGTTATGCGCTTTTTTCATGGCCATGATTAATTTGTACACGCAATGCGTGTGATGATTTAATTAATACTTGGCAAATAGTCGTTAGGAGAAAAATAAAAAACATTTAGGGGAACGTGGGGCAGAACGGGCAGCGGGGCAAAACGGGCACCAAAACAAAAAATAATAATGTGGTCGGAAATGATTTTTTATAAAATGTGGCGACGTATTTTGGATCAGTAATGACAAAAAAAAATTCATTGTTTTTTTCATTTCGTTTATTTTTTCCATTGTTTTGTTATTTTTATTTTTTGTCATTATTGATCCAAAATATTTTATAAAAAATCATTTCCGACATTATTTTTTTTTTTTGGTGCCCATTTTGCCCCGCTGCCCTTTCTGCCCCACGTTTCCCTATGGACATTTATGAACATGAATTTATGATTAACAATTTTAGGAAATCTTTTATTTTGCTTTTTATGATATTATAAGGTATGTCGTGTTACAATGAACAACTTACGGTTTTTCTGATAAGGTACACAAGGCGTTCTTACAGATAATGTTTCGTATGCAACTGATTTCACGTTCTGTATTACTTGCAACTACGCTGTAGGCATAATAATGTTTATCGAAACCAATGACATAAAGAGGAGTATATTCAAAATATACATCATTGTCCAGCATAAAAACATTTTCTATTCTTCCAAATATCGGTAAATTTCGTGTGATTTCTATTACAATTACAGTTTCAGGCTTGTAAGTTATATCGTTAATTTTGATATTAGTGAAATTCATTTGTGTTTGTGGCAAAGTACCTCGCGAACTAGTATCGTTGTCAATTTTTTTCCCCAGAGTAATATATAAGTTTCGATATTTTTCAAATTTCAAATGCATAACACCGAATTGATTTCTTATTCCGATGCTTTTTAAAATATTAACTTTTGAACAAGACCCTTTCAAAACTGTTTTAATATCACGATGCCTTGATTCGCCACGCATACAAGAAATTTTATTCAATGGACCATTCTTTAATGTCAATCTTACGTAGTGTAAAATGAAATGGAATTTTTTGAGTAAGTGGACCAAAAAGTTATATGTATAAAGTATGGTGTTCTGTGATAAGCTGATCTAACTGATCTAAATGAGATTTTACGATGGTAGGCGCTGTAATTATATGAACCATCGCTCTCAACTTTTTGTACAACTTCCATGCCTCATTTTCTTCTGGAACTTGGTCCCCGACAAGTATTCCGAAATATCCAGTTATAAAAGTACTTTCAGTGGCAGACATTTTCAATTTACCGTTTTTCTTAATCAAGAGACTCGGTAGAGTCTCGCGCCAAGTACATTAAAAAAATTTTTTTTTCAAGCGCGAGACTCAACGAGTCTATATACCCGAGAGGCAGCTACCCTAACCTATACCGCGAACTAGTATCGTCGTTTTCTTTCACCTCACAATATACACAGATTGAAACTAATTTAATCTAGGATGTGGGCATGAAAAGCTTTCATTTGAGCCTTAGATCGATTGAATTGGTGTCCGGAGTGCTGAGATATGATTAACTACAAATTCTGATACCCCGTTTCATTGTAAAATTTTTCGTTTTCGTTTTCGTCGTCGTCAGACCAAGATTCACGTTCAAACCATTCCCATGCAATCACTAGACGGGAAAATCCACACAAAAGTTGTAGAATGACGTCAGTACGAGATAGTTCCGACGTAGATAGCGCCAGTATCGCAGACAGAAACCGTCTCCTACATAGACATAGAGCATGGACTGCGCATTCCCTATACAGCCTATGGTAACGCCGAAAGTGAGAGAGAAGGGTAACACACGCGGCCAAATCTGTCTCTTTCTATGCATTTGACGTTGTTGGTTAGAAAGAAACAGATTTGGCCGCGTGTATATGCTGTCTCTTTCTACCGACCGAGCGATTTTCGGCCCGAATGCGCAGTCCATGCTCTATGTCTATGGTCTCCTACACTAGCAGACGCGTATTGTCATTTCATGTTTTTAAATCCCAATCATAAAGGAAATAAGAGAAATACGAGCAATGCTTAATACAAAATTTGAACGTACAAAAACTAGTGAATACCCACCGCAAGCCCCTCGGGTGCCAAAACCTTACGCCTTAAAAATGTTTCGATGGGTTAATCTTAAATCCTACGATCACGAGCTTTTGAGGTTATGCGAATCGGCTGACGTGTAAAATTCATGGTGATAAATAAAATGACAATTATAAACGGACAAGACTGTCAGATGAATATTAACTGATTTATGAATACAATTATCAGAAGAAACGGTTTTTTCGGTTCAATTGTTTAGCAAGTTATCGCCTGAGGAAGTCTGACAAGAGAAAATCAAGAGAAAATGTTGAAGTAGAAAAATATGAGGATAGCATTATTCGATATAGGGAACGGCAAGGAGCCAGACCAATAAAGCCGAGTTCAAGCGTTGGATTGCAACGAATTTTACTTCAAGCTCCATGTTAAGCTCATCTCCGAAGGCTCGTCTGCTGAGACTCAAATTGTGAGTCAACGTTATACGTAGGATTCCGACGAGTCCTATAATCTAACTCCGTATCATCTAGTCAAAATGAGATTTTCAGTCAACGTTGTTTGTTGGACTCCGATAGGCTTTATTCTACACTCCACGTCAACGTAGTGCCTTGACCTTCGGTGGAGATAATTTTTTAATCCATAATGTATATTCATAATTTAATGTCAAATTTCAATAAATTTGTTACATTTTGGTATGCAACCTGTGTCTATATGTTCGACTCTATTAAGCTTTCTCCAAATTAAGATTAGTGCTATCACGACAAATGGAATGAAATTACTTATTTATGGATTATTTAATTTTGTAGCGAGTCGCCATATAAGACGAGAGGATGATGAGAGAAAACGCTTGGGTTGCAAAGTATCAGGATAATGTTATTTGATACGAGAAACGGCAAAAGTCAGACGAAGAGAGCAGAATGCGGGTGTTTGACTTCATAAATTTCCATTTTATGCTCTACGCTAGTCTTGCATGAATAGGCTCAATTCTAAATATTTTGATACCTTCTGTTCAGACCCGAATTGGAAGTTGACGTTATGAGTACGGGACGCACACATGTTCTTTTTACAGAGGACCTAGTTGCATTAAAAAAAAAACTACCTACGAATTGCAATACATATATCTGATATCCATATATATTTAGTCATGAGCAGCAACTATAACCCTGCGTGCAAGTAACTCCGTCATTGCCGGTCCCAGGCCCAGATGAGATAGGAGGAGGGCTGCACGCAGGGTTAGATGTTGTAGGTATAAAAAATTATTGTAGTGGAACAATTTGTAAACGCTATGAAAGTACATTACGCGTCACTCTACAAATTTGAGACTTGGGGAAAATTATGAGCACACGCGTGCTCGTTGTTGTTGACGTTCCTGCTTATCGAGGGACTTCGGGCGGTATGAAATAGCACAAAACAACCGAGCGAGCGTAGCGAGCGAGCACAATTATTAGGTGGTCAAGCAAAATTTTACAAAAAGTAGTGAAATCAACCCCAAAAAGCACCTTTGGTGCAAAAACCTTCCGCCAAGTCCATTAATGTGTAGATCACTCCACCAAAAAATAATCAAAGGTTGTGCTCGCTCACTCGATTGGTTGATGATTATCAACATACAAAAGCATTGAAATCAGATACAACTGCCAAGTACCTGTAGAATGATAAAAGTTTGG
The DNA here is from genome assembly GCA_963992785.1 of Tenthredo livida. Classification (NCBI taxonomy): domain Eukaryota; kingdom Metazoa; phylum Arthropoda; class Insecta; order Hymenoptera; family Tenthredinidae; genus Tenthredo; species Tenthredo livida. The sequence goes on along the minus strand of OZ023069.1, from coordinate 23,656,668 downwards.
AATTGAAAAATTTGTTCAAACTAAATAACGTTGTACTCGTTCGCTCGCTGCGCTCGCTCACTCTATTGGCTTATGATTATGGGTTGAAAAAACAATTCGGATGAAGAAATTGAAGATGTCAACATTTATCAAAAAATATTCATAACGAAAAAATAATTTAAAAAAAATTTGAAAAAAAAATTTGGAGGTAGTGGTACTTGGGGGGCCTTTTGTAGAAAAAGAAATATAAAATATCGATCGCGAACCATGTCAATGTCATCTGATAGATATTCAAACATTGGCCCGCCAACGTACCACGGACTCCAAATTTTTTTTAAAAATTTTTTTTAAATTATTTTTTCGTTATGAATATTTTTAGATAAATGTTGACATCTTCAATCTCTTCATCCGAATTGTTTTTTCAACCCATAATCATAAGCCAATAGAGTGAGCGAGCGCAGCGAGCGAACGAGTACAACGTTATTTAGTTTGAACAAATTTTTCAATTCCAAACTTTTATCATTCTACAGGTACTTGGCAGTTGTATCTGATTTCAATGCTTTTGTATGTTGATAATCATCAACCAATCGAGTGAGCGAGCACAACCTTTGATCATTTTTTGGTGGAGTGATCTACACATTAATGGACTTGGCGGAAGGTTTTTGCACCAAAGGTTATAATCTAAGGTTAAATCTAACGGTACATTATCACTTTCAAAATGAAAATTGAGACTGTGCAATTGAAAATTAAGGTATGCCATTGTGAAACATTTATCTTCAGTTATCAACTTCAGAATTATCCTCGCCATTACATAAGTACAGACCCCTTCAAAAAGGTCATGCATGACATCCGCTGTCTGATTATTTATTACATGAAAACCCTTCAGGGCATTGAAAACACACCGCTGCTTAATGCCTGTTGAAGGAGTATCAATTACTTGCGTATCTTTTTCATATTTGTCAACACTTCTTAATAATGATTCATCTTCCTTAACCATTTTCCGCATATCGACTGCAGCCGAATAGCACATCCTACAAGATACTGTGTTTTGGAAAGACTCAACGAATCCGAAAATCTGGTTGATACCGAGATTGTCGCCAGTAATTACGCTCGTAAGGAAATACAACTTCACGTTTTCATTCTCACTATTCATAACAGTCAATCCATTATCACGTAAATCGTTTAATTCTCCAATAGCAGATTGGAAAATCTGTTGATTCCCATACTCTTTCCTATCTGCCGAGTAAAATATATCAGATAACATGATACTCTCTAATTTTGATGAATAACTCAAAGGTAAGCAAGGAATTCGACCATAAAAAGCACCGATTTTATTCTTGCCAGCTCGAGCACCTAAAGCATTGCCGGTCCCTATATCGTCAAAATATGGAATTAAAGGGATGGCAATCCCATCACTTTTATTCAATTTTTCTAATTGTTCTGCCCATAACTGCCCTTGAATAAAATTGGATAAAATAGTATCATTTTCCTTTTTTTCTTCTTGTAGTTGCTTCATATAATCTAACGTAGCGTCTAACAGACCATCTATTTTGAATAAGTTAATCAGAGAATTTTTGATCGGCAATCGAACTGTCTTAACTTCTTTGGATTTAGATTGAACTCCATTTCCATCCTCTTTGAATACGGGCTCACGTGCAATCACGAGTTCTACAGGAGGTGTGTACAAACCAAGGGTTTCGTAGACGCGCATTCTTTTTTTTTCGCTGCTAACAAATTTGAATGGATCACTATATTTCATGAATATTTGATTGACTTCTTCCTTTGCTTCGTCAGAAATGGCATTTTCTAATCGAGCGTTTACTAGATTCAATAAAAATGGATTATAAGACTGCGAAATGAAATTACTTATCAATGATATAATTAGTTGTATGTCTGCTCTGGTGAAAATAAGATGTTCATACAGTTTGCATGTCAATGCGATAATATCACGATTAAGATCCATTGTTTGGTAATATAATAATTATTAGGAACAAATACTTAAGACTAGAGATTCAGACTAGATAAATAGCATACAATTTACCTTATTATCAATAAACTTATTGATCGACCGTTGAGCACTTATATCTAATTTTTTGTTAACTCTATATGCTTAAAACTTACAATAGTCAATGCAATGTTCAAATGCCCTTTAGAGACAAATCAAATATTACTTATTGCACTTTTTTTTCAAACATCACAGTCATATCTTAGAATTATATAGCACTGTATAATAACTACTGAAAAAACGAACAAATTTCTGAAAGTTTTCAAAATTTCTTCAAAATTTCTGCTAATTCTCGAACCTTAGGCTTTGCGGCACCTGTACGCCATTTCTGCATATCATATACAACGAACTGCAAAAACGTTCACACCTGTGGGCAGCCGAATGGATATGGTATTTTAAGTACCAATAACGCCTTGTACAAAAAATCGATCACTTCAGTGATACTGTTGAAGTCGTATGACAAGTTATCTATAACTGCATGACAACAGTACAATTCATGTAGTGGACCGCAGCAGACAGCATATGGTTGTACTTGTTTGATGTTACAACTGTCGTACTTGCTTTTTTTTCTTTTTGCTAAATCATCAAACTGACTGTGATCCTAGGGAAAAAATCAAAACATCAAACGAATGGTTGAAGCAAACACTAGTCTTTATATCTATGACAGTTTTGCCTTTATTGTTCAAGATTTGATCAAATAAAAATTCTCATCAAACAATAGATTTTACGTACTCGTATGTGCTGGATGAAAGTTCCAACTAACTCTGATTTCTTATCTGGTTTCCACGATCCGGTATTATCAGAACTTTTGAAAGGATGCTTTATTAATGCATGTAAAACAAAAAATCCCAATGCACTGACAGTACCTGCGGAATGATTTACTTTTTATCTTCAGCAATAAAATGATATGCGCAGCTTATGGTGCAATGAAATGATGTTCAACTCACTGGGGTCTTCTATGTTTAGATGAGGATGGTTAAAAACTTCCTGCGAATTGGAGTAATCTAATGTGGTAAAATTGTAATAATTGAGCGTCTCGAAATTCTGTTTCACTGAGCACTTGGTTCGAGCATAGGTAACAATTTTGTTGGATAAGGAAGGCCAAATTGTCATCAAATCACCCACTTGCTTCTCTTGAGCATACGTTTTTTCAAAATCAAATGAGATCTAAAAATGTATGATATATTATTAAATAACAGTATATTCTGGCATTCATTACTTCTACATACTAATGTTAACATTTTTATTGTTGTCATGAGCTTACCAGTTCCCTCGCAAGATGACTTTTGAGTACTTTCAATTTATTCAGTAAGGTTAATCCTTGCTCGACAAATTTCTGAGATCTATAAATATATGATTGTCTCCAAGTTTTGGTGATTACTTCTATGTCACTATCATCCGTAACATCAGTGCATAAAATTGCTGGGTCAAAAGTTTCTGTCGTACAATACCAATAAGTATAATCAGTTTCCTGATATATAATGGTTGTTATAAGGTGACGGTGATTATATGTAGTACAGAAATATACAACATGCCTTGGGTAGATTGACGATCCTTAAGGACCCTGGGGCCACGAGCTCGTACCTTCAACTTGAGCAACTGACTTTTATCACTCAAAAAATTTCTAGTGGACAAGTATTCTGTGTATAACAAGCCTGTTGCGTTGACTCTGGCTTTCAATTTCTTGTTACCATTAAGATTTTCTTTGCATGTGTAGGCTGCTTCATAATAAATCGACACACTTTCTCGAGGAAGCAGACTTTTTATTTCAGCTGTTATTTCGTGAAAATCTTGTGCGTACGTACATTCTATAGAATATTATAATTGCAAAAATTAATATTCACCCATATATTATTCGTATTATGAATTTACTAATAAATACATGCAATTTCTTACATAAAGGGTGCAGATCGATTCACGGTATGCAATAATTTGGCTTGAATAATCATTTTACTGAGTAATTTTCTATAAGGCGAGATATCTTCTTCATATGCATATGTATGAAGGATCAAATTTCCCATCAGATTATTTGAATTGTACAAAAGTTTGTACAAAACACTGTTTTTTTGAACTACAATGAAATATATATATATATATGAGGTATTCCACGTGAAACCAAAAGTGATTTGACTTTCGGGTTTTTGATTTCGATCGAAATTTTTTTTCGTATCACTTTTTGCAAGCTAAAACGATACCCCGAAGGGTTTTTCGATTGCAGCTGTTTATTTCGATTTATCAATTAATGAAAATATCCCAGACTTACCATTTGACCAAGTTTTCCATTTTTTCCTCCGAAACCTCGTGCCCTGGGGTGAAAATGACCCAGATACAAAATGTTCATTCTTGATCGAACTTTCCGAAAAACATTTTTTCAAACCTCCGCCATTAACGATCATAGAAGATATTCGAGTGTAAACACTAAATTTGAAATTCCAAAAAAAGGCCATTTTTGATTTTGAATTTTTTTTTTTGAAAAAAAAGTAGACAAAAAAACGAAACTTTTAAGCCCCTAATCAAGGTGGGACGAATTTTTTTTATATTTTTTTCTAGGGTATAAAGCTTGTTTTCCTGGAAAAAAAATTTAATTTTCGAAATATTTTCATGATTGGTCTATTGAATCGCCTAATCATTTGTTTTTTTTTTGTTTTCCAAGCTGAACAAAAAGTGATTGGCAAGAAAAGAATCATTGAAAAAAAAATTTTAATTTTTTTCGCCAATAACTATTTTTCTTTTTAAAAAAAGAATAATTAAGCGATCCAATAGACCACTCATAAAAATATTTCTAAAATGAAATTTTTTTTCCAGTAAAACAAGCTTTAGACCCTAGAAAAAAATATAAGAAAAATTCGTCCCATCTTGATTAGGGGCTTGAAAGTTCCGTTTTTTTGTCTACTTTTTTTGAAAAAAAAAAAAATCAAAATCAAAAATGGCCTTTTTTTGGAATTTCAAATTTAGTGTTTACACTCGAATATCTTCTATGATCGTTAATGGCGGAGGTTTGAAAAAATGTTTTTCGGAAAGTTCGATCAAGAATGAACATTTTGTATCCGGGTCATTTTAACCCCAGAGCACGAGGTTTCAGAGGAAAAAATGGAAAACTTGGTCAAATGGTAACTCTGGGATATTTTCATTAATTGATGAATCGAAATAAACAGCTGCAATCGAAAAACCCTTCGGGGTATCGGTTTAGCTTGCAAAAAGTGATACGAAAAAAAATTTCGATCGAAATCAAAAACCCGAAAGTCAAATCACTTTTGGTTTCACGTGGAATACCTCATATATATATATATATATATATATATTGTGACGTGGATTTTATTCAGACCTCGGATCTGGACCGGATAGCCAGCCTCCGAGATCAATCCACTCGACAATTGGCCAAAAACTGAGAATAAAAAGAGATATTGGGCGCCAGGCGGGTAACCGCCACTTTCAAAAATCTAAACAAAATAATAACCGTCGGCTAGCTACAGTACCGCGGAGAGGGGTCAGGATTAAATGAAGGATTAGCGGGACGTTAAATAACGACTCGAGCGATTGAATTTAATAACAGAAAAATAGAATTTATTCAATAAAAAATTATAGAAAAGAAATAGAAATAACAATTTGAACCATCGGGGAGAATTCCCCTCGTATAAAGGACAGCCACAGGCCGTGTATAGGCGACCTGGCCACGCCTGACGAGTTTTACAATAATTAATAAACTACTAGCTTCCACGTAGGAGAGCGATAACAAAACCAAATAATGCAAAAATAAATAACTCGACAAACTCGGTCCTCGTGGAACAAAAATTACAAATTAAAGACTGGAATAGGCCCGCAAGGCACAATAACTAATCCACAAAATTATTACTTAAAATTAACTTAAACTAACTCTGCCTTCGTAGGCGAAACAAAAAAAAAGTAAACCAAATTCAAAATATAATAACGATCTGAATCTCTCCGTGAGAGGAAGAGAGCGCGACAGTGACGTAGTCAGACTATCTTTCTCGCACTCACGTGCGAAAACCTACGGCTCTACAAAAAGCACTATTACGTGACACAAAACTCAAAAATCTTACTCAAAAATCAAGCCTCAAAACTCAAAACTCTATTATGGCGTGAGACACTGGTGACGGCCTACCGACTCGGAGGTCGTCTTAATTTGATTTCCAAAAATCTCTAAAAGCCTCGTGGCTCAGAAAATGAGGCAAGATGGCTGATGGCCGTTTGCCGAATTCAAATTCGTATGAGTCAAATTGGCTAACGCTTACCGTTTTCCAGCCAAGATGCAAGGCCTCGTAGCGTCTCGACGACGAGCCCTCGGATTCACTAAACTCGAACTCAACAGACTCAAACGTTTTCCCGCAGGAAATTCACCCCAAATTCAGCCTCGTGGCTACTACCAAATATAATTTCTACAATTTGAGCGAGCCCTACAGCTCGGGGCTCTACCTGCGAGGCAGGCCTACGGCAGAGTGATCAGACGGCATGGTGCCGGTACTTAGCGCCCTCAATAGGCGATCGATTATCGATTTTGCAAATCTACTGCGAGATCCTTAAATATGGCGACCTATCGTCGCGGCGCGCAAAATTCGAAGTTCACCACGGTGTTTGTAGCTCGCTAAATCGGAGGATCACGGGCTGCAGATTCTTCTTGGTGGCGGGAATCTCTTCCACCACCGATATCCCACGTTGCAGAATGCCCTTGGCACTCCCCCGTGTCCTCTCGTTTAATCGTTGGAGGTAGTCTGGCCAGTACTATCCTCCGGAGCTTTTAGGTGGCGTTCGTCGAAAAAGATCCCAACAGTCGATATTTGGCGTCGTACGTTCGTCTGATCGGGTCTCCGTTGCAATTTTTAGCCGTCGTCGGGGCCTCGTCTCCCACATAATAGAGAAAAGGTAAAAAAAAAAACAAAAAGAATAAGAACTAAATTCTACAGTCTTAGATCGGTCACGGTCGCCTCTCGGAGAGTTTATAGCCTCGGGGCTAACCAAAACGCATTCATGCTTCTGTCATGCATCCACCCTTCGTAACTATGGTCGTCTAAGGGTTCGGGAGTCACTTGTAACACGCGTTGCAAAATGCAATGTTACAATATATAGGGGAGAGTGGCCTAAAGCGGGTAGGTTAAGGATAAGAGCCCAAAAATCTTAGTTTCCGTTTGATTAAAATAACAATTTTGGTTTTGTTGATTAGGAGGGATATCGAACTTCAAAATAATGAATCATATTTGTGTCATTTTGTACCAAGTACTTACTTATTATCAAAAATTCAAAACTCCTCAAAAACCCGCTTTGCCCTGATAGGGGGCCTAAAGCGGGTAAGCCGCTCGGGCAAAGCGGGTAAGCGCTATAAACTTGACAAATCTTATCACATATTGATTTGTCTGAATATCAATGATGAGACTTCGATTATAATTGAATAATAATGAATAATAAATAATTTTATAACCAATAATAATCATTAATTTTATAATAAATGATAATTAATTTTATTTTTTTTTAATATCGTAAAAAAATAACTTTGTTTAAAAGTTATACCTATAACAATACTAATTTCAGACTAATTTTATCAGTCTTAGACATTTAAAAGTCTTAATGATATAAATAAATTCAAAATATGAATATTAAAAAAAAGTATAATGATATGAATCATCATAAAATATAAAGATAAATTATAAAATATAAATATCTAGTAATAATAATAGATATAAATACTATACTAATAAACTAATAATAATCAAACAACAGCTAGAGTTATGTAATTCAATCAGGTACTTTTGTTAGTAAATTCAGAATTATAAGTAGGAAAAAAGAAGCAATCGCCTCATTCATGACATAAGTCGCAAAAATAAGAACCTCTTCCTGAGTAACTTGTACAGGATTCATGAGCCCACTCTCCACAGTCTCCACATTCAATCCAATCTTCAGCAGGCGGGTTTATATAAAGCGCACCACAAACGAGACAATGATACTGTTTTGCAGATATTTTCTTCGATGCTATTTGCTTGCTAGTCTTGCCTGTTTTGCTTGTGGAAGGAAGATGTTTCAAATTTTTCTTAATGGCAGCTTTGGTACCAGGACGCTTCTTTTTTTCTTCTCTTTCTTTTTGTAGCTTTCTGATCGGTGAACTAGTTAATACTTCCGCTCTTTGAATTTTACGCCTGCGGTTTGTTTTGTTTGGACTAAGTTCAGGTAACGGTCTGATATCTATTGGCTTTACATGAGGTGTCAATGATTTTACTACTGATTGGACTGAACTAACTGATGTACACGGGGCTTCATCTTCAAGAGCTGGATCACATGATGTTTCCATAGGCATCACAGCAATTGTTTTTCTGTTTGAACGTCGTGTCGAACGTCGGACTTGAGAGGGATTGTGGTCTCCGTTTACAAAAACAGACGAAGAAACAGTGCGATCAGAATTATTAGAAAGACGACCAACATCAGCAGATTGGCCCTGTGATGCATCATCGTTGGTATTTTCAACGACATGAGGTCTGTCTGTCAGACTAGATGGCAAAAAATCAGCATCATCGTTGGTATTTTCAACGACATGAGGTCTGTCTGTCAGACTAGATGGCAAAAAATCAGCATCATCGTTGGTATTTTCAATGACTTGAGGCCTGTCTGTCAGACTAGATGGCAAAAAATCAGCATCATCGTTGGTATTTTCAATGACTTGAGGCCTGTCTGTCAGACTAGATGGCAAAAAATCAGCATCATTAAACACATGTCGATTTGTGGGCCATATTCCAGTAGATTTGAATCCTTGGATAGCATTTTGTATACTGGCTGCTCTTAAATATGCTTTTCCAATGAGTGAGGCCACATCAAATTGAGAAATCACTCTACCTACATGGTTCCGTTGAAAAGCGGAAATTTCTTGTTCAAAGTAAGTTTTCAACGGTCCATAAACGCAACGGTCCAGAGGTTGCATGCGATGTGTTGTATGAGGAGGCAGTGAAACGAATATTATATTATTTTGTCTTGCATATTCTAGAGCCTCAAGATACTTGTGAGACTCGTGGTTATCTAATATTAATATCACTTTCTTCTCTGGAGTTGGACGGGTGATCTCGACGAACCGACGAAGCCATTCTAAGAATTTTGGTCCATTAATCCATCCGTTATCTGTGCAAGTTGCATTGGTGCCAGGTGGTGCTCCATCTAACAATTTACCAACCATTCTTTTTCTACCATAAATGAAGAATGGAGGTATGTAAGATCCAGCCGCGTTGCAACAGCAAATAACAGTTGTTAGTTTCCCTCTTTCCACGCTTGAAATGACACCCACCTGTTTCTTTCCAGATTTTGACAAAATCTTTGGAGGCTTACTACTAGTTGCATGAATGCCAGTTTCATCCATGTTGTATATTCGGGTTGCATCAATGTCATGTTCATGGATTTCTCTTTCCAACAAATCATAAAATCTGTAAACTTGAGGCCTGTTGAAACCTCGTGCTCTTGCAATTGATGTTGGTTCTGGTTGTCTAATAGTCAAATTGGGATGACGTTTTTTAAAGCCTAAATACCAGTCATTTCCAGCACAGCCGTCTTTAAAAGGATGAACAATATTATTGTTTTCTGCATATTGGTATACAAGTTTCAAAAACTCGTTTTTAGTCAGCCCATAAAAAAGATCATCAACCTGGAATACATACTCCAATAATTCGGCTTCTTGAGTATCATTAAATACTCTCTGATATCGTCCTAGTTTTTTATCAGGATTGCCCTTTTTTAAATGTCTTTGTAAGGTAGACAGTGTGATACCATACTTTTTAGCAGCTGCCAGAACTGAAGTAGTTTTAGATTCCTCCATTGCATTTTTCATCGCTATTTCACTCCAGGACGCCTGTCCTGTTTTTCTCTTGTATTTATTCACCATCTGAAAAATATACGGAAAAAAAAACAAAAACGAATAAATAAAAACAAAATGAAAAAAATTAAAATATAAAAAATTAAAAACAAATTGGAAAGTGGAAAAAAAAAATGAAAAAATGGAAAAAAAAAAATAATAAACAAAAAAAAATAATTGAAAAATGAAAAAAAAATAGAAAGAAAAAAAATTGAAAAAAAAAGAAAAAAAAAAATATCATGAAATTGTATCAGGGCAAAACGGGTAGATACCCGCTTTGCCCTACCCGCTTTGCCCGAAAGCACATTTTCCACTTGAGTAAATATAACCTCGAAAACAAACAAAACAAAGCTAAGCTGTCTATTGTGTTTTGAAGGTCAATAGTATCAGAATAATATAATATCATGAACAATAAAATAAATGTACCAGTTCTCGACTGGTCACAAGTTACATACCTTCAGTTTTTTTAATAGATCTATCAATTTTTTTATATTTCACTTGGTTATACCTAGGTATGACTCCGATACTCGAGTGGTACTGATTGAAACTCGGGAGTGTTTGGGTAACCACGGCATACGTACACATTGACACTCGCGCTGCATGCGGCAGCGTACGAACGCCTACCCGCTTTAGGCCCCCTACCCGCTTTAGGCCACTCTCCCCTATGTAAGTAATAATTAGTTCACTGATAAACCAAAATTCAATAACAAATCGAGATATATTTACTTTGACTATAGAATTTCGAATAATCTTTGAATTTTGCAAGTTTATCTGCACATGCTATGATCTCTTCGTCGGTCGCGTTTGGTTTGTTCTCATTACCATTTTCAATCTCGTTTTCAATAGTGACTCCATTATCTTTATTCGTTAGATCTGCCAGAGCCTTGCGTTTATTTTGTATAAGAATTGAATCCTGTTCTGCAGTTTTTAACGTTTCTTTATAAGCAGAAATAATTTTTTTAAATGAAGCTATCAATTCCACTTTTTCTTGTGGAATGATTTCGTCAATCTCCGCGTCACTTGATTTGCAAAACTGTGAGTAACTAACTTTTTTTACTGCAATAACCATTAAATAATAAAGTATATGATTTTGCTGCTTAATTCACAAATTAGGGTTAGATAAAATGATATACTCACGAATAAAGTAATACTTCAACTCATGAAATCCCCACTGGCCTAATAATTCGGAGACGTCATTGCAATCTTGCATCTTGAAAGAAATTGCTCAACTCGCAACGGGACGCATGCACACACCGTATTTACACGTGTCTCTTTTAGTACGGCAGAGAAAAATGACATGGCGGCGAACACAATCTCGTTGCGTCATAGACAAAAAGATACACAGTGCAACAGCACTCTTGATGCGTGAGGCACACATCGGAATATACGCGTAGCGCCTGCCCTCTGGCGGTGCTTATTATGAACGCACGGTGTCTTGTTCTGTTTTGGTTTCTCCGTGTAGCTGTCACGTTGATAGGTTAAACTGAACTTTCATATTACAATATTGTGTAATTAATTCTAATATTGTTCATAATACAACGGTATACGATATTATTTCATAAATAAGTAGTGATGAGGTTAAATTGATTGCAGACGTCGATTTCTGTTTATTCCAACATTATTAGGTTATAAATAATTGTCTTGGTGAAATTCACAGATCTAGTAGTGATAAAGTTATCAAGTCAATAGCATACGATATTGATTCTTCATGAATTCATTCCAGGTGTGAATTTCTGTTTATTTACTACATTAGTTATAACCGAGGATTTCTTTGGTGACTGACTGACCCGTTGCATCTCTTCGACAAGTAGGGTTACGAACAAATCGATGTGAATATCATTCATCGAGCAATATCTCATCGATCCAGTGAAAGCTTTCCATCCTACGAGGCATCTCCGCTGAATAAAACTCTACATGTCTTCTTAGCCTAATGAGTACGAAGACAGTCCTGCATAAATGATGTGTTGGTCTATCAATGCGTGTTTAAGTTTCATCGAGTGATAAATGAATTAAAAGTATCGTTCTTTTTGTGAATCTATTTAATTGAGTATTTGATTGCTGCCCAGAACAAAGCGTTGCATTTTTGTACAAAATACTCAATCACAACAAATTGTACAAATTTAATAAAATTCTTTGTTTATTCAGTTGATATTGCATAATCATATTAAATAATTAATGATACATGTGCAAGGACGCTGTCCTTCTGAAGAAAAAAAAATATACAATTTAATAATAACTCAATAGCATGCTTTTGGAACACGCTGCCGGTCATAGCTTTCGGACCATTGCAGATGATTTCGCAGCCAAGAATCCAGGACGTCCGTGTCCGGCGATGGATACCGTGCGGAATATCGTATTGAAGAAGGAAACTGGAGTGACTTATCCGCGTCGAAGTTTTACGAGTACACCGTTTTCGCCACAATTTTTGAAGCATTCAATTTTCATAACTTGCTTGTCGCCCATGGCTTGTTGCATGGTCATTTCTTTAAAGTACTGCCCTAATTATTCTGGGATATCGAACAGATGTTAGAATGGGTTATTTATGGGTGGGATTGATCTATTCGGAAGAGGTGCTTCATACAATCATGATAGAACTTCACTTACAAGTCAGTTCATTTAATCATGTAATTGTATTTCGCGCCTCTTTCTCTAGATCAACACGTAGATGTTTAAAGCTTATTACGGCAGATCAATGAATTCATGCATCAGGACTGTCTTCCTACTCATTAGGCTTAGAAGACATGTAGAGTATTGTTTTATTCAGCGGAGATGCCTCGTAGGATGAAAAACTTGAACTGGATCAATGAGATATTGCTTGATGAATGATCTTCACATCGCTTTCTTCGTAACCCTACTTATCGAAGAGATACAACGGGTCAGTCAGTCACCGAAGAAATCCTCGGTTGTAACTAATGTAGTTAATAAACAGAAATTCACACCTGGAATGAATTCATCAAGAATCAATATCGTATGCTATTGACTTAATAACTTCATCACTACCAGATCTGTGAATTTCACCAAGACAATTATTTATAACCTAATAATGTTGGAATAAACAGAAATCGACGCCTGCAATCAATTTAACCTCATCACTACTTATTTATGAAATAATATCGTATACCGTTGTATTATGCACAATATTAGAATTAATTATACAATATTGTGATATGACAGTTCATTTTAACCTATACAACGTGACAGCTACCGCTACGTCGTCTGAAGATATCAGTCATAGGCATATGAAATATCGGTAGATCGCTTGTTCGTGGTATTTGACAGCGTTGTCATTGACGAAAATAAATAAGAGAGCCTCTATTAGCGTGACCTGTTTTCTCAGAATCGCTCTGTATAAGGCGCCAGACGAGCACATAATCCCGAGTAGAAATTGACGTCAGGTGCAGATCAGGCCCATGCAGGGGCATGCCTGACTGCCTGATCAGGCTGCCGTCAGGCTTGCTGATTAGGCCCTGATTAAGAATGTAACGCTGCGTTCTAGAATCACCTGATCAGTCTGTATTTGTCAGGCCCTGATCAATCTGTATTTGTCAGGCCGTGATCAGATTCGGTGGTCAGGGCCTGATCAGATTTAATGGTCAGGCCCTGGCCAGGGTTCTCCACCAGGCCCTGATAAAGGAAGAGAAACCAACCGTCAAAAACAAAACCAAAAAACTGACGTACGTGTGAATATTCGAATTTACAGTTCATAACTATCCATAACTATCCACATGTACATCGAGAAGCATCACCAATTCGCTGATAACAACGACATCCTATTTTTTCGACCTAACTGGGATTTGAACCCAAGCCCGCTCGCATTTGTTGTATTACTAGTCGCACGCTCTACCTACTACGCCAAACTACCCTATGGATATTAGTCTGATATTTTCCTATTTATCGAAACTTATGATTTAAATGTCGAAGTGAGAGTTTATGGTCATTTTAATCTGACCCACCAGTCTCATGATTTTCACGGTGAGATCACGCCTGGAGAATGTTGTAAAAAAATATGAGCTGGAGCTGGACTGCAGGGGCGCATCAGGCTTGCCGTAATAGGAACTGCTTATGCCAACCTGGTCGGGGCATGACAGGCAAACCTTGGGGAGGATCGCCTGATGACAGCCTAAACAGGGCCATATCAGGTTTGCTTCAACACGGACTGACTGATGGCAACCGGGCCAAAGTTATATCAGGTTTGCCTCAATGAGGACTAGCTGATGTCAGCCAGACCAGGGACACATCGGGGTTGCCTCAAACACGGAGTGCCTGAAGAAAACCTGGCCAGGGCCACCTCAGGCTTACCTCAATAAGGACTTGCTGATGCCAACCTGACCAGGGGCGCAACAGGCGCACCTTACTGAGAGATGATCCAGACTATCCTGACCAGGGGCTCAACAGGCGCGCCTCACTCAGAGATATTGGGATCGACTGAGGGCAAACTGATCAGGGCCCGATTAAGCACTCCTTAGTAAGTAGCGCCTGATCACTGCCTGACCAGGGACGCAACAAGCGCACCTTAGTAAGGGATGATCCAGGCTATCCTGACCAGGGGCTCAACAGGCGCGCCTCACTCAAAAATATCAAGGTCGACTGAGGCCATACTGACCAGGGTCCCGACGAATACTCTTTAGTAAGTAGCGCCTGATCATTACCTGACCAGGGGCTCAACAGGCGCACTTTAGTAAGGGATGATCCAGGCAATCCTGACCAGGAACCCATCAGGCGTTACTTAGTAATGCACGCCTGATGTTAAGCTGACCAGGGCTCCAACAGGTACGCCTTGGTGACGGATGCCTGATGATGACCTGGTCAGGGCCGCATCCGGTGTGCTTTATTAGGCACGCCTGAGTTCAACCTCATCAGGGCCTGATGGAACGTCAGGCTGGCCTTGTCAAATTTCTACTTGGGTAGTTATTATCAATTGGACTATGAGCGGTACGCGAGTCTTGAACTCGTCAATATGCTTCAAATGCCAGAAAAAGCTCAACTCGACCTGGTCCTGCAGGCTATCCATGATAGTTATGGGGCCTATCATATGTAAGGATGTGACCTGCGGGTATCAATTTAGTTATCCGAAGGCATCAATGACTTTAACGGGTGATTATTCTTTGCCGCGTACTTTCGTAAACTACCTGTATAGTTGGAGTGGTTGAACGTTGTTTGGATGGATCGGGGTTCATTTTATCACACAATGATGAGGTTTTTATAGGATGGACTATCGCACGGTATCAACTTGTGTTACTACGTGCCTCGTAATGATTACGATATCAATTATTATTTTGAAGCTTGGATAGCGGCGACGCTTCTTAAAAAAAACGTCTGAATTTCCGGTACCGTCAAACTTGCCGTTCACAGGCAATGCGTATCTTTTTGCCGAAAGCATCAAAGGTACGCGTCGCGCTAGAGTCAAACGCTGATCATGTTTGTCTGCTGCTTCTGTGCTGTGTAGTCTCGGGGCAAAAGCGATTCTGATTCATGAACTAGTTAACAATGGCATATCTTTCGCAGTCAGACAGGGAAAAATGCAATGTGTCCGGAAACCGTAAGAGTTTCATAGAATCTGCACCGACTGCAGGCAAGATATCTAGGGAGATGACAAAATGGCCCACTGCAGTAGTGAAGAAGGAGAAGGGAACAGAAATTAATATCGCCTGAATTATACCGAAATCGTTTCACCAATTGAAATGTAATGAATAGCCTTACTGTCAATGATACAGCTTGCCGTTTTACAATTAATTCACGTAATGTGACGCAGATTTGATGTATATTGCGATAAGACGATAATTTTTTTCAGATTTTTTCCACGTCGGATAGCGTCACGTAGCGTAGATCGGACCGAAGGGAAACATCCTCCTGAATTATCTTAGAGTTTTCAATCCGGAAGTGTTTTTACAAATACTGTATGGATTATTATCCAAGGAATTGCGAGTAGCAATCATTGCGCAGTTCCTGAAAATTTGGCCTCAAGGAAAGGGAATTGAGGCCAGCTTTTTTCCGACGAATCAAAATCCCCGAGGATAGTGTCGCGGATGTTTTGATATTAGTAACAGACCTCAAAAATGTATCTAATTATCGTATCGCACGTGGTTCGAATAAATTACCACTAAAGATATACCGAGAATTCGTGAATCTTGCGCGAATCTTGCGTGTTTGAGAACTGATCTATATTTTGTGTGCTCGTCATTTGATTGATATAACATTTGTACAAAAACGTATCGATTCATATTTATGCTTATTTCAATTGCGAATCACCGAAAGCCATCAATCCATCCGTTCTGAACTCTTCAGTTATGTCAATAACACCCATTGTAAGGAACTGTACAGTGATATTTTGAATATAGTCCAGTCAAATAAACCGTTCTAGAGCCCAAAATTTCCCTCCCGCCGCGCCCGTCGCAGACGCAATTGTTACTCGCGGCCACTGTTACAACAATGTGAATGCAGCGAAGAATATCGCGGCTAGGACACAGGCGGCCCCGCGCAAATTTGAAAAATTGTTGACTTCGATTACTGGAAGTTCGCTATTGCGAACCACAAACTGATCACGGAATCAAAACGTGGATATTTTTACGAAAATTTCGAGCTATCTCAGGTTCACCCGTACCAATCCGTTGCCCAAATCGCACCAGTGGACCTTTTTGCACCTGGTGTCTAGGTTTTTAAATATTTTTTGAATTACCAAACTCTATCATGTTCGTCAATGTTCAGGGAATATTTCTAAATTTTTCCAGATTTTTAACACTTATTTCAGATGAACGGTCACGAGTTTAAGTTGACGTACGGCGATGGACTCCGAAAAACTACGTTTTTTAACTTTTCGGAGATCATAACGGCTTTCACGATTTTTACACGGAAATTTGCGACCAACCATTAGACGCAGAAAACTTAGCGCCTTCCGAAAATACCAGACTCGATGCTCTACCAACTTTCCTGTAGAAGTTATGATCACTCAAACAGAGAGGCCAAACCTTTTTGCGCCGACAGTAGTAGAAACGACAGTTTAAATTTGGTTGAAAAAAAGTTGATAGTTTAGCAACAATCTAATTTGCAAGTAAAAAAGGTGTTCCACTAGATTGGTATTTCTTGCCCTATCGATAATCGTAGAGCATTGAACTAAACAGTTTTGGATAGTCAAAGAGTTGACTTAGAACTTACAATTTTTGGAAATTCGATTTTTGCAATTTGAGACCTTCAAAAATGGCGTAAAAAAAACGACGTTTTTCAAACTAAAAAACAATGAGGAAAAACTGGTCGTATCAAAATGCGACAAAATGCATTGGAAAGCTGCAATTTTTCTGCGAATTTTGCCATTCTGAATTTTGTCCCACGACAATTAGGAGCCAAGATAACACTTTTTTTTTTCAAAATTCCCCCTTCCTTTGTTTATTTATGTGAAGCAATGAGACCTCGACCACTGAACAGAGGAAGAGTCATATTATCTATAGGAACCAGCAGAATTTGTTTTTCACAATTATTTATCGTATTTATTGATAGGGGAAGTGGAGGTTCTTCCGGGACTGTTCGATGCGCTGCGCGGAGGGGGAAGCCGGGGAGAGCGATCCAGCGCAACGCCACCGTCGATTCGTTCACGTGAAAAGTTATTTCAAAGGTTCAAACTGACCTCGCTGTCTGTATCACGGGAACTACTGGATATGGCTTTCCCGGATTGTTATCGGGAGTCCCTCAAATCACGAGTGATTCAATTTTTACGCTGTAAATTTAGTGAATAAATAGATTTTTTGGAAGGTTAATAACGTCGTGACATAGGAAATGAATGTTGACTAGAAATAGGATTGTTTGGTAGAAGGATTCAAATACTAACCGACCAGAAAACATCTATGCTGATGGACATTTTCAGTTACAAGTTGTAAATATTCAAAGAATAATGTTGCACGGAAATTGACCAAATATTTTCTTAAGGATGAACTGGCGTCTTGTGGGGAATTTTAAAAATGCAAGGGATTTAATGACGATTTCTTTTTATATTATTTTATCGATTTCGAAATCGTGGGCAAAATTTCGGATCGATCTGCCGTCTGGATGTAAAGTTATTGATTTTTAAAAACCATCAATTAACATGGGATCTTATGGAAATTCGGAAAACATGTTTTAAAAAATTAAAAAATGCAAAGAATATTATCAAATTTTGCACACGTGTAGAGTCGGGATAGAGAAATATTTTGCCATAAATTTCGAGCTGATTGACCGTATACTTTATAAATTATTATTGAAACACCGCAAAAAAATGAAATTCCGCATATCGGAAATTTTCCAATTGCAAATTTTTCAATTGCAATTAAAACAACTCAGATGAATAATTCAAGAGATTCAACTTCTGTAAAAAAATAAACATGTTTAAAAAAATTAATTTGACCATAGAAATCATCAAGTATGGTCAAATAATTAAGTTGAAGAGAAAACATTTTTTAAGTTCAGGGATTGGTATTGCCCATACCGTAGTACAGCCCTCCCCAGTCCCCTGCGTTTCACCTCCTGCATGCTAGGATCGCCAGTTCATCATTGATATTGAATAACATTCATACACTGAAAAAAGTATATTTCGATACAAGAGCGCAAAAGCAGCAATTCGCACGCGAGTGTGAGGCACGAACGAGCCCGAAGGCGAGCCGGAGGTAGCGGGTGAAGCCTGGCGCACAAACTTATTCGTAGTACGGAGTCGGAGTCGTAACACGTACGGAGCGACGCGCGTCCTTAGCGCTCGCACACAAAGCGCCGGCCAATCAGACACGCTCCACACACTAACGTACACGATACGTTTCGCGCGTCGGTATCGAGTGCGCGACGTCAGTATCGAGTGCGCGACGTCGGTCGGTATGGAAGGCCGACGGGCCTTTACGACGTTGCCAAAGTTTTCCCGCCTTTTCCGAATGCCAGAATTGCGAAAACGCTGAGAACGTGTAGTGTGTATCCAGATCCGCAGCTCTTCAGACTATTTAACAGTAAAGAACAGTGTTTACCTCGTGGACAAAGTGAAAATAGAGGTAAGAATTGTAGATGATTGTATGAAATAAATATCAGTGTTGGGCAAATTGTAATTAATTGATAACGAATGACAAATTGAAATTTGTATGTAGGCCCAAATCTATTACAGATCACAATTCTAATTTGTGAGTGAACCGAAATCGATTACCCATCCCGGAAAAATTATTTACGTATGATTGGATAAAATCTAGATAATCGCAAGGGCAACAAAAAACGTCGTACCAAGTTTGCTCTAGGATGTACCGTTAGGGAGTTACGTTGCCAAAGCTTGATTTCATCGAAAAGTAGCATCTAATGGCTCGATAAAAAAAAAAAAAATGCGTATCTAGATAATCGAAAGGGCAACAAAAAACTCGATATAAAGTTTTCTCTAAAATCAACGAGCTGGGAGCTACGGCTAGCCAAAGTTTCAAAAATGCAGATGCAGAAATCTTCAGGGTCATATAATTTCGAAAAGTCAACAACAAATTGTTTAAACAAAACATTGTTCAACAAACTTTCAGGGAACATTTATTTTTTTTCATGTGAAATGTATTCCCTAATTTTTCTGAATACACATAAATTTTTCTAGAATTTTCCCCCAATTCATACGTTTCACCCAATCATACAATAGTATATTGTGTATCAAAGGCGCAAAGAGCTATTTTTCGAGTGTGCAATTTGCGGCATGAGCCGTAGGCGAGTTGCTGCAAGCACACTCGCCAAAATAGCCTTGCGCCCGTAATGCACATAATGTGTTTCTCGACACCTAGTCTGCAGAAATGCGTCTTTTCAGACCGAATGAGCGTGCGCAAAACGGGACTTTGCGCCCGAAGGCAGGAAAATAGTCTCTTTCGCCCGCTTTTCGCGGGCGAAAAAGACTTTTTCGCCCGAGGGCCGAAGAGACCTGTTTTGCGAATGCTCAAGAGGTATGAAATGTGGCATTTTGCGACCCGGCGTGAGAAAACAACATTTTTTTCTGGGATAACAATTGTACTCTGTAATAAAACCAGGAACCATTACCATTACAATTGTAATAGGTGTAATTAGAGCGAGTCAAGGCTGTCATTTGCAATAAGGGAGATATCAATTACAATTCGGAATGGTCAATGGATTTCGGTCAAATTACGAATTACCTAAGTATTTTCATTATAAGTGAATCATTGAGGTAATTTGTGATAGATTTTTTGAATTACAAGTTACAGCTGTAATTTGCAATGGAAATATAATCGATTACACCACGTAACTTGCTGCTGCCCAACACCGATGATAGTATATTGTGATACAAGTGCGGAAAGTTGCCGATTTCCGTCGCGTGTGAAGATATTTGCTATCACACGAGATGGATATCGGCCATCTGCACGCATGGCACACGCTGTTATTTGTAATTTCTACGATGAAAAGTTTGATTTTCGAAGTCTGTGTAAGCTGTGGAAAGTGCCTCATTTTTGAACAGTTGACTTTCGGCACTGTTCGGAAATAAGACACTTCACGTCGGCTACACAGGCTTCGAAAGTCATACTTTCCAAGCAGGTGTTGCAATATAGTACATTTCGATGCAAGGGCGAAAGGTTTGTTTTGAACAACAACTTTCGCACGTGTATCGAACAGAATTTTTCATCACAAACGCGTGTAAAGTACGATGATTCGCCCTTGTATCGAAATGTATTATATTATGCACGCAGGTTACGATTTTATAACGTTTTTTCATTAGGTTAACTAAAAAATATGTATTTTCAGTCGAAGGTATATCCAAGTATGGAGGACGACTTGTTGGAACTTTTCATCATCTGGATGATGCTTTTCGCGATAATACGTCGGAGAAGACGCTCCGACAGATGGAGGAATCGCCGCTGGTACGTTCGACCAATCAACCAAAACAGGAGGCTTCAGGGCGATTATTATCACCTTCTGCAAGAATTAAAGGGAGATGAATCGATGTTCTTTCGATACCTAAGGATGGACGTGGAAACCTTCAATGAATTGTTGGAACTCATTCACCCTCACTTGGTCAGAGTACACCCACGAGCGCTGAATTCTGAGTTACGGCTTGCACTGACCTTGAGGTATAATCTTATGTATTGTCCACGGATATTTCACCGCAAACTTTGTGAACTATTAGACATGACTTACTTCACGCTGTATCCTATAAAACTCGCTAATAGAGTGGAAGCACCCTTTCGGGCTACCCCGCACAATTTCTGGTCAATTCTTAGAAGTCGATTACTCACTTCCGGTGTTCATATTTCATCAAATTATGTATTGATAACATAAATGTGGCTTGAAGATGGTGTTGGTTACAGCTTTTCCATACTCAAAAGGATAAAATGTCTTTTTACCTTTGGTACCGTTTGTGGCGATCGACTGATTTTTTCGCGTTCACTTGATATGGCCATTAACGAAATCTATTATCATTCACTAATAGATTGAAAAAGAAATTACTTATGGACGATTTAAACGCATAATCCCAGAGATTATAAAAAATATGCCTCAACTTCAAACCGTTATGTATATTATAATTACAGTACCACCTCGTTATAAGCGACTGTTAGGGCGGTTAGGGGAATAGGATTCCAAGAAATTTGTCGCTGAAGCGTTCCCCCACTACTGGGAAATCGCAGATGTGTTAGTGTGTCAGTGGGCATCACCACTGAAAGAACCTTGCGCGTACAGGCAGAGTGGGGGAAGCTATAAAACTCGCTCAAGCGGAACGAAGGGGAAATTCGCTTATAACGACGAGGGCGCTTATAACGAGGTGGTACTGTATGTAATTTATGTGTTATTTCAGGTACTTGGCGACGGGCGATCAACCTGTTTCATTAGCTCTGGCATATAGAATTGGCGAATCGACAGCGCGGATGATCATAAAGGAAACTTGCCAGGTACTTGTTCATGTACTTCAACCACTATACCTCCGATAACCAACTGAAGCAGAATGGAGACTTGCTGCTGGTGATTTTCTGGAGCAGTGGAATTTACCGAATTGCGTGGGGGCAATAGATGGGAAACACTCTTCGATTCAAGCGCCAGTAAACACTGGAACTGAATTTTTTAATTATAAAAAACATTTCAGTATTGTTCTTCTGGCGGCGTGTGATGCAAATTATAAATTCACTTTGGTTGACGTGGGGCACATGGGTAGTAACAGTGATGCTGGTATATATGCAAATACTTTCGGCCAGAGAATTGAACAGAATGGACTTAATTTGCCAATAGGTACGAGTGCACTGCCCGGAAGCAACATCGAAACTCCCTGTTTCTTTGTTGGCGATGACGCGTTTGCATTATCCACCAGGATGATGAAGCCATATCCTGGTCATGGCTTAAGCGAAGAAAAACGAATTTACAACTACCGGATCTCACGGGCTCGTCGAGTTATCGAAAATGCTTTCGGTATCCTTGCCTCTCGATGGCGCATTTTCCGAAGGCCGATAGCTCTCCATACAGATACTACAGACCACATCATACTGTCAGCAATATGCTTGCATAATATGCTACGAGGAAGAGATGTTTTGCGAGCCCCACCAAGACTGTACTGTCCACCCAATTTCATCGATTGGGAGGATGAGCATGGGGTCCTTCAACCTGGGCTGTGGAGAAAAGGAAATAACTGTTCACAGAATTTACCTCCACTCGACAGAGAAAACGTTCCACAGAATGGTACGCAGATGAGACATGAACTCACGAGATATTTTTTGACACCAGAGGGCAAAGTTCCGTGGCAGTATGAACATGTAAGATACACCGGACTGCAGATACAGTAGCCACATACAAGCAGTTTCAAAGCTTATGCATACTACGCTTCGAACATTTTTTTTATCCGATTTTACTTTGGTGGAATTTCGTATGTGATTAGTATCAGACAAAGTTTTAAAAAATCGTTCCAGCAATTTTTGAATATTGGTATTATAGGCTGTGAAAAACAATGTCAGCCTTCTGCAGTACAGTTTCTTACAGCCTATACTACCAAAATTTAAAAATTACTGAAAGAATTTGTGCGTACACCTCATTTGAATATTGTAAAAACCCCAAAAAGCACCTTTGGTGCAAAAACCTTCCGCCAAGTCCATTAATGTGTAGATCACTCCACCAAAAAATAATCAAAGGTTGTGCTCGCTCACTCGATTGGTTGATGATTATCAACATACAAAAGCATTGAAATCAGATACAACTGCCAAGTACCTGTAGAATGATAAAAGTTTGGAATTGAAAAATTTGTTCAAACTAAATAACGTTGTACTCGTTCGCTCGCTGCGCTCGCTCACTCTATTGGCTTATGATTATGGGTTGAAAAAACAATTCGGATGAAGAGATTGAAGATGTCAACATTTATCTAAAAATATTCATAACGAAAAAATAATTTAAAAAAAATTTTTTAAAAAAATTTGGAGTCCGTGGTACGTTGGCGGGCCAATGTTTGAATATCTATCAGATGACATTGACATGGTTCGTGATCGATATTTTACATTTCTTTTTCTACAAAAGGCCCCCCAGTACCACTACCTCCAAATTTTTTTTTTTTAATTTTTTTAAATTATTTTTTCGTTATGAATATTTTTAGATAAATGTTGACATCTTCAATCTCTTCATCCGAATTGTTTTTTCAACCCATAATCATAAGCCAATAGAGTGAGCGAGCGCAGCGAGCGAACGAGTACAACGTTATTTAGTTTGAACAAATTTTTCAATTCCAAACTTTTATCATTCTACAGGTACTTGGCAGTTGTATCTGATTTCAATGCTTTTGTATGTTGATAATCATCAACCAATCGAGTGAGCGAGCACAACCTTTGATTATTTTTTGGTGGAGTGATCTACACATTAATGGACTTGGCGGAAGGTTTTTGCACCAAAGGTGCTTTTTGGGGTTGATTTCACTACTTTTTGTAAAATTTTGCTTGACCACCTAATAATTGTGCTCGCTCGCTACGCTCGCTCGGTTGTTTTGTGCTATTTCATACCGCCCGAAGTCCCTCGATAAGCAGGAACGTCAACAGCAACGAGCACGCGTGTGCTCATAATTTTCCCCAAGTCTCAAATTTGTGGAGTGACGCGTAATGTACTTTCATAGCGTTTACAAATTGTTCCACTACAACAATTTTTTATACCTACAACATCCAACCCTGCGTGCAGCCCTCCTCCTGTCTCATCTGGGCCTGGGACCGGCAATGACGGAGTTACTTGCACGCAGGGTTATAGTTGGTGCTGATGACTAAATATATATGGATATCAGATATATGTATTGCAATTCGTAGGTAGTTTTTTTTTTAATGCAACTAGGTCCTCTGCAAAAAGAACATGTACGCGTCCCGTACTCATAACGTCAACTTCCAATTCGGGTCTGAACAGAAGGTATCAAAATATTTAGAATTGAGCCTATTCATGCAAGACTAGCGTAGAGCATAAAATGGAAATTTATGAAGTCAAACACCCGCATTCTGCTCTCTTCGTCTGACTTTTGCCGTTTCTCGTATCAAATAACACTATCCTGATACTTTGCAACCCAAGCGTTTTCTCTCATCATCCTCTCGTCTTATATGGCGACCCGCTACAAAATTAAATAATCCATAAATAAGTAATTTCATTCCATTTGTCGTGATAGCACTAATCTTAATTTGGAGAAAGCTTAATAGAGTCGAACATATAGACACAGGTTGCATACCAAAATGTAACAAATTTATTGAAATTTGACATTAAATTATGAATATACATTATGGATTAAAAAATTATCTTCACCGAAGGTCAAGGCACTACGTTGACGTGGAGTGTAGAATAAAGCCTATCGGAGTCCAACAAACAACGTTGACTGAAAATCTCATTTTGACTAGACGATACGGAGTTAGATTATAGGACTCGTCGGAATCCTACGTATAACGTTGACTCACAATTTGAGTCTCAGCAGACGAGCCTTCGGAGATGAGCTTAACATGGAGCTTGAAGTAAAATTCGTTGCAATCCAACGCTTGAACTCGGCTTTATTGGTCTGGCTCCTTGCCGTTCCCTATATCGAATATTGCTATCCTCATATTTTTCTACTTCAACATTTTCTCTTGATTTTCTCTTGTCAGACTTCCTCAGGCGATAACTTGCTAAACAATTGAACCGAAAAAACCGTTTCTTCTGATAATTGCATTCATAAATCAGTTAATATTCATCTGACAGTCTTGTCCGTTTATAATTGTTATTTTATTTATCACCATGAATTTTACACGTCAGCCGATTCGCATAACCTCAAAAGCTCGAGATCGTAGGATTCAAGATTAACCTATCGAAACATTTTTATTGGTGACTATCACATTAATGTACTTGGCGTAAGGTTTTGGCACCCGAGGGGCTTGCGGTGGGTATTCACTAGTTTTTGTACGTTCAAATTTTGTATTAAGCATTGCTCGTATTTCTCTTATTTCCTTTATTATTGGGATTTAAAAACATGAAATGACAATACGCGTCTGCTAGTGTAGGAGACCATAGACATAGAGCATGGACTGCGCATTCGGGCCGAAAATCGCTCGGTCGGTAGAAAGAGACAGCATATACACGCGGCCAAATCTGTTTCTTTCTAACCAACAACGTCAAATGCATAGAAAGAGACAGATTTGGCCGCGTGTGTTACCCTTCTCTCTCACTTTCGGCGTTACCATAGGCTGTATAGGGAATGCGCAGTCCATGCTCTATGTCTATGTAGGAGACGGCTTCTGTCTGCGATACTGGCGCTATCTACGTCGGAACTATCTCGTACTGACGTCACTCTACAACTTTTGTGTGGATTTTCCCGTCTAGTGATTGCATGGGAATGGTTTGAACGAGAATCTTGGTCTGACGACGACGAAAACGAAACATTTTACAATGAAACGGGGTATCAGAATTTGTAGTTAATCATATCTCAGCACTCCGGACACCGATTTAATCGATCTAAGGCTCAAATGAAAGCTTTTCATGCCCACATCCTAGATTAAATTAGTTTCAATCTGTGTATATTGTGAGGTGAAAGAAAACGACGATAGTAGTTCGCGGTATAGGTTAGGGTAGCTGCCTCTCGGGTATATAGACTCGTTGAGTCTCGCGCTTGAAAAAAATTTTTTTTTAATGTACTTGGCGCGAGACTCTACCGAGTCTCTTGAACTTATAACATATTATCTGAAAAATTATGGCTTTCGAAGGTTAGAAAAATATTTTCTCAAATTCTTTTTAATAGTCGAGAAATTGTTGCATTTAAAGTTTTAAGCATATAGGAGATCAACATTCATACGATACAATATTTTGTATAAATATTTCATTGGAAAATTGTTAAAACTTAGAAATGAAACAGATGAATTTTTATATGAAAAAAAAATGTTAAGCGATGGAAAAGATGAATCATGATAGCTTGATTTCAAATGGAAAAACTAAACATTTTCTGTTAGTGGGTGAGTATGAACACGGGATTCTTGGATATTTTTTTTTCTTTCAATTCTTCCGTTTCAATACTCGAATGCTATTCGAATGGAACAACTGATCAAACGTTGCAGCGTTCTTCTTGTACATGTTGAGGAGTTCAAGCACGTCTTGAGCACATATATACAATAGCAAACATTTTTTTTTTTTTACCTTCGAAAACCATGGAACCACCTTAATATTACTCGTTTTCAACGTTTAAATATTTTTGAACTCATATAAAAAAGATTTTCTATGACATACGTAGAATAGTCTAATGTTAGATATAAGCGTTTATTGTAGACACATTTATATATTCATTGCATGTACATTCATCTTGTACAAACCCATGTGACCCCTTCATATTAATGGTTAATTTTACGTTCAGATATTCTTAAACCTATATATAATATAAAATATGAACATTTATTGCAGACACATGTTTAGTATATTAAGTGTTTGCATGGCAATGTTGAACAGGTAACAACATTAAACAGTACAATACACATGCTGCCCTGGTAACGAGCTCTTTGTACTTCTTCTTAAAACTAGATAAATAGCTTTTGCACCTTCTTCAAAGAAAGTGTCACTAACAATAAGTACCGGATGATTCCTCGCTTACATCTCAGTAATGTGGGTTGCGGACCGTCAGTTGTTAGAGTTGTATATCTATATATATGATATACAGCGAATATTCGTATCTTCGGGTCACTTGTTGATGGTTGTCAATGAATTCACAATGAATTGAACACAAATTCATTCAACAAGTGACCCGCAGATACGAATATTCACTGTATATAGATATACAACTCTGACAACTGACGGTCCGCTACCCACATGACTGAGATGTAAGCGAGGAATCACCCAGTATAGTCGAACGTCGAATAATAATGAAAACAGCTTATCGTTACATAAAGATTATGAAAAAGTACTTGTATACGAAATAGTAACATATCTTTGGAATGGAGACGAGTATCGTTATACAGACTGAAAAAAGGTTGAATAATTACAAGAAAATTGGAAATAATAAGTTCTTGGTACCTCAGGGAACAATTCTGCACAGAATAACCGGAAGTACCAAGACTTTCCAGGTTAGCTCGCGTTCAGACGATCTGTGACTTTTTCAAGGTCAGGTTCTACCTACGGAGATGTAATCACTTCTGTTTGTTTTCTGGCGAATAGTATATCCGTGATCAGTGCCTTCATCGCAGCTTTATTACCCTCATCCATACGGCTTAGTTCCATAGCAACCATATCCTCAAATGATTGATCAGGAGTCTTGATTGGCTGTTTTGACGCAGGTTTAGCTTTCAACTTGTCTTTAATACTATTTGACAATGAAATCATACAAGCCTCCAGGGGATCAAGCTTCTTTGAACGCAGCGAGTCTTTAGTATAACATCCTTTTGGAGTGGCTGGGCTATTATTCTTCTTGCTGAGTGTTACCGAAGGGGAAGTTACAGTCGAGGATGCACTTTTCATCGCAGTGTATCGTTGAGCAGTGGGATTTCTTGTTTGAACAGTATCAACGTCATCTACGTTGAAGTCACAACCCTGCTTAAAAAGACCAATAGATCCGTATAGAATCAGATACGAATTCAATGAAATTGAATGTTATCCTATACCGCCTATTTGGTCATAAATTTAGTGCAGATAGAGCGCGTATCGTAACTAATGCGGTCCTATGATACTCATTTCGTAAGCGATTATTACGATTGTGATCCTATAGGAGCGAATGATAATGAATATGTTCATAGAAATCAATGATAATTGTACTGTACGCTGCTCATCATTTTGAATACGGATGTTATTGTTGAAAGTTGAATATGCCTCTACTGGACTTTTCGAATACGAAATGAATTAATTCCAACACCATGGCAGGACTATCTGAATGTATTTGGGAATTTTCAATCGAAATCTATCAGTGGGAATGTGAATTTACATCAAACACCATATGTATGAATATCAATCGTAAAAACACATACGTAAAGATATGTATTTTAATCGTGTCATAGTAAATGTTATCTTAACGGGTATTGCGAACTGAAATTCTATGTTATATTATGAGATTCTATAATTTCCTATAAATCGCTTACTATATCGTATTCGCTCGTTCCCTATTCGTCAGTGCCAGTTCGTTTCGAATCGCGATCTATGTGATGGAATCGTTCCCAAACGTGCCGGGTCTATCGTTTCCTATCGTTTTCTATATTGTATTTGCTCGTTCCCTATCCGTCAGTCCCAGTTCATTTTGAATGGCGGTCTATGTAATTGAATCGTTTCCAAACGTACCGGGTCTATGGTTTCCTATCGTTTTCTATTGTTTCCCAGCGCTTTCTATATCGTATTTGCTAGTTCCCTATCCGTCAGTCCCAGTTCGTTCACAACCGCGGTCTATGTGATTGAATCGTTCCCAAACGTTCCGGGTCTATCGTTTACTGACGTTTCCTATCGTTTTCGATATTGTATTTGCTCGTTCCCTATCCGTCAGTCCCAGTTCGTTTCCAAACGCGGTCCATGTGATTGAATCGTTTCCAAACGTACCGGGTCTATGGTTTCCTATCGTTTTCTATATTGTATTTGCTCGTTCCCTATCCGTCAGTCTCAGTTCGTTTCCAAACGCGGTCTATGTGATTGAATCGTTTCCAAACGTACCGGGTCTATGGTTTCCTATCGTTTCCTATTGTTTCCCAGCGCTTTCTATATCGTATTTGCTCGTTCCCTATCCGTCAGTCCCAGTTCGTTCACAACCGCGGTCTATGTGATTGAATCGTTTCCAAACGTGCCGGGTCTATCGTTTCCTATCGTTTTCTGTATTGTATTTGCTCGTTCCCTATCCGTCAGTCCCAGTTCATTTTGAATCGCGGTCTATGTAATTGAATCGTTTCCAAACGTACCGGGTCTATGGTTTCCTATCGTTTCCTATCGTTTTCTATATTGTATTTGCTCGTTCCCTATCCGTCAGTCCCAGTTCGTTTCTAAACGCGGTCTATGTGATTGAATCGTTCCCAAACGTTCCGGGTCTATCGTTTCCTGACGTTTCCTATCGTTTTCTATATTGTATTTGCTCGTTCCCTATCCGTCAGTCCCAGTTCGTTTCCAAACGCGGTCTATGTGATTTAATCGTTTCCAAACGTGCCGGGTCTATCGTTTCCTATCGTTTTCTATATTGTATTTGCTCGCTCCCTATCCGTCAGTCCCAGTTCATTTTGAATCGCGGTCTATGTAATTGAATCGTTTCCAAACGTACCGGGTCTATGGTTTCCTATCGTTTCCTATCGTTTTCTATGTTGTATTTGCTCGTTCCCTATCCGTCAGTCCCAGTTCATTTTGAATCGCCGTCTATGTAATTGAATCGTTTCCGAACGTATCTATGGTTTTCTATTGCTTTCTATAGTGTTCATTTTGTGGCTAAGATCCTTGTTGAAAAAGTATCATGAAAACTGTGAAAAATCGATAAATACCACACAAAAACTCACAGGATCCTATAACAGAAATGCGAAAATGCTGCAGAAGAACTCCTTGAATCCTATATTTGTACGTATCATATTTTTTTAACTAGGATACTCTGAAATAAATAGGAGTTGAGTTGATAGGGTATAGTATAGTATCGTTTATTATGCCGGGGCTTATTATAAGCCAAGGGGCAAATTCAGCATTTAACAGACTGGTAAATAGGTATTTCAGGTTACAGATCGTATTTACATTAATACAAGTGGTATGCACTTTCAAGAATTATGACAGAAATTACAATTACAATAGAGAATAAATAAAAATATAACTCATATAAATAAATGTGAGTCTGCAGCGCCAAACCAGAGATAATAACCCGAGCCGAATTCAGAATACTGACAGGGTAGGGAGTATAGGAAGTTGGAGGGTAATCTCCCAGACAGCACAGAACTGAAAGTTGTCTAAAAAGACGTCATATGGACGACGAATGACCCGCTTTTTGAGGTCTAACCGCGGTATTCATGAACGTCCGTTGAACAATTACGAGCGTAAAAGTTACCGCCGTTATATATAAGTCGTTTTTTAGAGTCTTTCAGACGTCTTCAAGAGTTAGGACCACATTTAGACGTCAAAGAGTGGGTCATTCGACGTCCATATATGACACGTCTTTTAGACCACTTTCAGTTCTGTACTGACAGAGGTGCTTCTGTGGGTTATGTTTTTTTTTTTGTTTTTTTATTCATCAAGAGTCACATTAAGGTGACTAAGGAATCACCTTAAAACAGAAATCACAAGCAAATTAATTTACAAACATTTGCCAAGGCTACTACTGTATTTCTGATACATTACTAGGGATACATACATAGGGCCCTCCCTCTACATCAACGGTAATCACTTTCCGAAGAATATTACCGACAGTTATAACTTGGGGGTTTTTTTTTTCACGAATGACCTGCAATATGTAATCCAGTTTCAACCCGTCATCAAGTGGTCTTGTAACCAATTCGGTTACAGTGATGTAGCATTCGTTCGCTGCATAGATAAAATTACAAATTTTAACTATAATGCCAGACCGTAATTGGACGATTTTATCGTTCGTTTTCTTTGGGCGGGTGTACAAAGAACTATGAAAGACAGTGTCTTTGTAGATACACCGATTGTATATTTTTATAGGTAGCTGTTGATCAACAGCTCGACTGAGGTTACATCTATAGAATGTGTCCACATCTTTGGGATATACATTCTCCTCACCTATAAGTAGAGTACCACTATCAGTTATTTGGTAATGCATTGTAAGTTTCCGATGCGAGAATAGATTTCTACAGAATATAGAAGAAGCGCTGGTGCAACGCAACCTTGCCACACGACTATTATAAGCGTGTGTCTGAAGAGCTCCCTTCGCAATCTGATCAGGCACTCCTTTGGGTCCACTTACTTGTTGCTTCAAGTGAAAAATTCCACTTTCAAAAGGAAAAGTAGAAGTAGCCCATAGCGGTCCACTTTGACGGACGTTCGCAACAACATGCAGCAAGGAATGCAAGTTGAAGGTCATGGCTTGCTTCCCGTATAGGATTTCACATTCACCTACAAATTGCAATAGATCGAGGTCACATTGTTTCAATTGATCTTCCCCGATTCTGTCTGACAGTAATGTGTGCATACTCTTCGCCAAAAGGGCAAACGATTGCAATGCCTCAACATCCAAAATCCCTTTTAAACAAGGTATGCTGTAATATAACAGCCAGGATCTCCATTCACTGGCTTTCCATTGTCTTCTTTCATCTAGACTGCGCGGTAGACGATGTATTTCGTGAGGAGGTTGGATGGATGTCAATCGACGGTTCACCTCTTGCCGTTGGGATGCTGTTAAATGAAAAGGTCCCCCTGGCGTTACGAACCCTTCCGTCATGTGTCGCGTAGGTCCCAACAGTCCGCCATGTAGATAATCAAAAGGGTAGCCCCACACGGAATCGAACATAGCTAGTTCTCCAAGTGTAGATCTTCCCTTCACGCCTCTGATGGGTTTGCGGAATTCTAGAGAATCCTGCACATCTTTCGTGCTGTTCATGAGATCTTAAACCTGGATCCTCGTATGTTAGAGGATACCTCATAGCATTTTTGTAGTACTCCCCATAAGCATAGCACCAGCTACAACCGAAATAGCCGTTGAATTGCAAACGATTCTGCATAATAGGACGGGCGACTGAATCTACACATGCGCATAGTGGCATTAAAGTAAAGGTAATTGTCTCCCCCTTGCTGTTGACTATTGAAATCCCTTCACTCATCAATTTTGTTATTTGCCTATTAAATATATCCATATACAGGTTCATGAAACTTGGTTTCGGTTCAGATTTGGATACCCACAAAGCAGCTAAGATCAGTGATTTGAATCTGGTTTTAGGTGGTAGCTCATTTACTATTAATTGCAAGGGCCAAAAACTTTTTTTCGAGCTATGAAATAGAGGAGCACCGTCTGTGTTGAAATTGCAAGTCAAAACCAAATCCTTTTTGATGGTACTTTCAATACGTCTGAACAAAGTACCATCATGTATGTCACAAATGTCACTAGTATTAGTGCTTAGACGAGTTCGAATTTCCCTAATATTCTCCCTCAAACTATGTCGTATATCAACGTCTTCTAATAAAGTTCGAATCTGGTATCCGATGTCAATGGACAAAAAATAAGGTGCCGTATCAAGTGAAATTAAATGTTCTTTTGCACACTGTTGGCATACGAGCCGTTGCCCCTTTGGTATGCTACTTTTTGAATCCGGACCCGACAATAACCGATTACAATTTTCACAATAAAATACGTAGGAGATGATATCTTCAGGAGGATCAAATTTCTGAGCGATGGTGTATTTAGTGGTATTTAGTTTATCAAATTGTGGTCCCGCCAATACTTTTGTGAGCTGCAGTATAGCTTGCCTGGCTTCGTCAGACAAGTGAAAGCGTAACGTCACACCTTGTACCATCAAGAATACCTCCCCTACCGTGAGGGCTGAAGCTTCAAACATAATTTGGTCTCCATATTCAGGAACGTCTTCGGCAATGTCTTCACGTAAAGAAGAATCTTCTTCTAACCAATCGTGATCACGCACCTTCTCATTTTCGTCAAGGTTTGAATCATGCATGTTCAAATTGTCTTCCGAGTCAGTAATTTCTTTGTTTTCTTCCGACAAATCAGAATTTTCTGGCAGATCTTCGTTATCCTGTGATAACGCATGATTATTTGAACTCGAGCATTCGGTATTGTCATGCCAATGTTCTTCAGAACTGAGGCTCAATCTTTCTGGTTGACTGTTCTCGGAAGATAAAGCTTGAATTGGTGAAGGCTGAGGAGCTGCGCTTGTGCTTGTGGAATGTAGTTCGTCCACTTTCCCGGAATCAATATCCTGTTGAGCAGCAGCGTCTTCCGATGTGGCGTATTCTATAAAATATGATTGCGTTACTGGTAAAATGAAATAAATTAGGTCTACCACACTTTGCTAATTATTATATACCGTGAGTCTCAGAGAAAGCTAAACCCTGCTGTAGGCGCACCGATCATACAGTATCCTTCGAGACTCACAGCCTGGCCGATGAACATATGAATTCATATTCAACGCCGAAAATACAGACAGCAAAAACTCAAATGCTTCATGGAAAGAGAGGAGCAAGTATTCGTTATTCATGATAGAGTGGTGTCTTATCAATACTTTGACACCCAAGAATTCGAAGCCGATGACTACTATCGGTGCAAAGAGGTTTAGCCCCTCTGTTTGAGTGATCATGACTTCTACAGAAAAATTGATAGAGCATCGAGTCATGAAAGATCGTGAACCGCCAAGTCTTCTGCGTCTGATGGTCATTCACAAATTTCTATGTAAAAATCGTGAAAACCGTTATGATCTCCGAAAAGTTAAGAAACGTCGTTTTTTCGGAGTCCAATGCCATATACTTCGTTAGGACACACGCGGCCCCGCACAAATTTGAAAATGGTTGACGCCGATTACTGGAATTTCACGATTGCGAACCAAAAACTTATTACGGAATCAAAAAGTGTATATTTTGACGAAAATTCTGAGTTATTTCAGGTTCGGCCGTACCAATCCGTTCCCCAAATCGCATCATTGGACCTTTTGGCAGCTGGCGTCCAGGTTTTTGAATATTTTTGAAATTACCAAGCGCTATCACGTTCGTTAATGATCAAGGAATATTTCTGAATTTTCACAGAGTTTTTACACTCATTTTAAACGAGCAGTGACGGGTTGAAGTTGACGTATGGCATTTTACTCCGAAAAAACGACGTTTCCTAACTCTTCGGAGATCATAACGGTTTTCACGATTTTCGCACAGAAATTTGTGAATGACCATCAGACGCAGAAGACTTCGCGCTGCGCGATCTTTCCTGACTCGATGCTCCATCAATTTTTCTGTAGAAGTTAATATGATCACTCAAACAGAGGGGCCAAACTTTTTTGCACCGACAGTAGACCATATTGACGTATATTTATTCTACTATATCACAGCTGATAAGCAGAGATTGATTATTTACCATGAATAACTGCTCTCGCAAATTCAACTGAGTCAATTAACGTACCATACGCATCCTATTTAGTAGATATAGTGCAAGGAGTATGCTTACCCTTCTGTAATCTGTTCATCCATCGTCGATGCGTCACTCGATTGTGGGGTCGACCCTCGTAATCTGGCTCCAAAAAGGCTCTGTAAGTTCGCTTTCTCTTCACCTGTCGTTTGTTTAGGTCCATGATTAGCAGGATAACATTACCTAAAAATATAGCAAACCATTATATTACCAATTATATTTCGAAGCCTATGGCAATATGTGAAATTGATGCGGGCCACCTTCACTTCAATAACAATTATTTCCGGATATTAATTACAAAACTACTATTAATCAAAATTGGATGGAATAAAATTCTGAAGGGTTTCCGCGGGTTTTTTTTCAAGATATTTATATCTGGGATGCGATTCTGGATCTCTTGGCGATAAGGTGGTTCTTAGCCTACAGTCCCACCAAACGTGGGTTTCAGAGAAGATTTTGAATACTTCTGGATGGGAAAAAAATCAAGCATGTAGAAGATCCTCGGGAGATTAATTTTACATAATAATAATTCAAAAAAGTTATCAACAAATTAATGGAAAAAAAACCGTTCAAGAAATTTGCCGATGACCCACCTTTTTTTCAGGTGAAAATGATTTGTCAATTTTTCTAAATACGTATGATTTTTTTACGAATTTTGTTAAATTCTTGAAAATTGCGTTTTGTCAGGTATGACAAACGCCGATTTTCAAAGATTCAACAAAATTCGTAAAAAATTCATACGTATTTAGAAAAATTAACAAATCATTTTCACCTGAAAAAAAAGTTGGGTCGCATCGACTAGTTTCTTGAACAGTTTTTTTTCCATCAATTTGTTGATAACTCTTTTGAATTATTAATATGTAAAATCAATCTCTCTAGGATCTTTTACAAGCTTGATTTTTTTCAGATTTTTTTTCCATCGAGAAGTATATCAAAATCTTCTCTGAAACCCACGTTTGGTGGGAGTGTAGGTGAAAAACCACCTTGAGGAGGTTGGTTAACAGAATGCAAATATTAAGAATTCTTTGAAAATTTTATCATCGACAGATAGATAGACTAATGGCCGATTTCACCAACAACAAATAACTTTTATTCGTCGATTAACTCTATTCACTGATTTAGGAATTGCATTTTTACATTGAAAACATAGTTTTATCGGGCTAATTATGTTATAAAACGTTATTTTTATCCATAGAATAACTAAATTTGTAAAATAAACGGATATTTTCGATGTGGAAATGCAATTTCTAAATCAGCGAATAAAGTTAATCGACGAATAAAAGTTATTTGTCGTTGGTGAAATCGGCCATAAATGTAGCGAGACTGCTTCAGAATCTGACGGACCTGTGTTCGATCCCGCACGAGAATTCTCAAATTTTTTTTTCTCTGATAAACCCTGACCATATGAGAATTAATTAATTAATTAATTAGTCATGTACTTTTCTACATGATATATCGCAAGAACTTTTTCAGTAGGGTAAACGCGTGCAGAAGGTGCTATTAAACGGAATATCTTCGCCTGGTCACCGAAATCAAGAAAACAAAATACGTCGCGCAATTCGATGTGCGACTCCGAACATGTACGGCCCAAAACATGTTCGTTTTACGCTAAAATAGACAAGATCGACGGCTGCGTGGAATAACCGGCTATCTCAGAGTCCGGTTGAAAAAGCGACTATCTCAGAATCCGGTTGAAAAAGCGGCTATCTCAGAATCCATTCGAAAAAGCGGCCTGTGCCTATATGAATAATAGATAGCCGCTTTTTCAACCGGACTCTGAGATAGCCGGTTATTCCACGCAGCCGTCGAGATATCCGTGATAAACGTTTCCCATTTGGCCTTAACGACCAAAGATCCAGAATCGCGGTACTGGTATTTGAATGAATATAAAACATGAGAATAAAAACTTATCTACCAATTTTGATTAGACGTTTTTCTGTAATTTCGACAAACAAAAACTCTACTTTTCCGATGAAACCTGCACGCAAAGCCTATAGCGTCGCCCCGTACATTTTGTTACAACGGATGACAATAATTAATATTCTTTATAATAAAATTCAATTGTATACTTACATATTACTATCGTCAGAAATATTATACATTATTGAACACAGCACTGGGAAACAAGCTGAAAATCGTTAATACTGACGAGCTTGATTTTTCTGTTAGTGAAACCTAATATTGGCAAATCACAACTGAGCTGGTGATGAAGACAAATCACATAACTTAAAAAAAAGAAGATCTAATGATCGACTATTCCCTATTGAAAAATGCGATACTTAACGTGACAACGTTCACACAAGACGTATTTTTCGCAAGGTGAAAAATTCCCGTCTTTTTCAGTTCAACTCGCTCTAGCTTACCCAATTTAGGGAATTTTTGAGCGAAATTTGCAGGAATCATATATCATAGTGTTTCAGGATTGATTAAAAAATGAAGGGGTTAATATTGTTGTTAACAAGAAATTATTAAGTTAATAATTTTGTTCCGAGACATTGCAAAAATCAGTTATGGATATCTTCAAACACTTCGGAAGTCGAATGAATTTCGAGCGACCGAAAACTTCCAGTGAGAAAGTTGTTCGTTTAGGTCCAAATAAGTTTCCTGACAATTTTCACATCAATCGAATGAGTGGTTAAAAAATTGTTATTGTTTTAAAGCACTACCGCCTGGTTTTTTGGCGCGTAGATCGGAGCGAGAATATATATAATATATATAATATATCAAAATAATATAATACAATATAATATAATATATAATATATATAATACTAGGGGGGCTCTGCCCCCCTGCGCGCTTCGCGCGCCAACCCCCCATTTGTAGTTTTGGATTTTGGTCGTATCAATATTACATATGTAATATTAATACGTATGTGGGGACTCCATCCATTCTTGGGATGGGCATCTCTCTATATTATAAAAATATAGGTCGCCGCCGCCGCCGCCGCCGTGTCAGTGCCCCGCCACCTCGACTCCGCTCATCTGTGTGTGTGTGTGTGTGTGTGTGTGTGTGTTGATTTTCCTACCTTTGACGGTCAGGATCAGGTTGATTTGGCATGAAATGCCCCATGTAATGTACCTTTGACCTTGACCTTTGAAGGTCAGGACCAGGTCGATTTGGCATGGAATGACCCATATATACCTGGAATACTCACACGGCGGCGGCGGCGGCGGCGGCGGCGGCGAGATATCTTTATAATATAGAGGGATATCAATTCAAATCAAACGACGAAAGCTAAAACTTCTTTTAGGCGGAAAAAAAATGCGAAATCAAATTTCCTAGAGGAATGCGTCTTCTAAAATTCGAAATTCGTGATTTCTTTTTTAACTGCTCAGGGGCCAGCTCTGCAGGGCGAGAAAAAGTTATATCCGGTATCCCCTTATTGCATCCGGCCCCTCAATTCCTATGATCCTAGTCTGGAAAACTTCCATATATCTCAAGTCTGTACTAGGCAGCTTATAAAACATAAAACATAAAAAAACATAAAATAAAACATCGTATCCCAGCAAACGAAACTTGATTGGCAAATTCGACTTTTGGAGATTTCAGATTGAAACAAATTAAAAAGATTTCAAATTGATGTAAATTTCGGTTTTTTTCTCTCCGTTTCAATCCGGAATCTCAACAAATCGGATTCGCCAATCCAGTTTCGTTTACTGGGATGTAACATTGTAATAAAGACCATCATTCCCTCGGGCTTACTGCCCTTACGGAACTTCGCTTGGGTGATTACTACTTCAGCGAAGCTTCGCTTCAACCCACCCTCGAGGACTTCGTTCGGGCAGTAAACTCAACTTCGGGAATAATCTTCGACTTTATTCCCCTGTTGCATAATGTACTATTATATCCTTTGCTGTTTTGTTTAAATGTGCGCATTTTCGCGCCATGTACACTACGTGTTGAAATGATGAAATTTAATAAAATTGAGTGTTGGGTGCGATATGTGTTCACGATAATATGAAGTTAATCATTGTATCTAAGAAATATATTTTTTTTCTAATATTCGTAAATGTACGATAATTTTGGCTTTGGGTACGGAATTTTACGGCCCTGGTACGATCAGCGCCACCTTTCAGGCTGCGAACAATGGAGTCGAGTCTGCCCCGTCGACATGCATGAAGTGAGAAAGAGTTCAGTGCTTTTAAGCAAAGTTTCAACCAGATGCTGTGAATAAAACATATTGCGGTGACCGTAAATTCGGTGAACATTGTTAGCTGTGACAACAAGAATGCAATCCACATTATCGTAGCCGGTGTTGCTAATATCTGTTCAACGTGCCGACGGCGTGGTTACTACAGCCACATGCGATGCGTAACCTCAAAACCCAAGCGTGTATTTCGGTAAGCAATGCTTCAATAGTACATTTCAGTACGAGTACGGAAAGGCTTTTTTGACGAAACGAGAGGTTGACGGTACGAGCCGAAGGCGAGTGCTGTAACGAGTTTCGTCAAAAAGCCTTTACGTACAAGTACCGATTATTATTTTTCATCAGGAAAGCCGAGAAATCGCGACGAAGTGGCGATTTTGAGGTTAGAATGATGAAAAAATTGTTTCACGTATATCACGTGACATGTCTCTAGAACTTTTGATTTTGGTTACTATTTTCTTTTTTGTTTAACGCTGTATTTCCTTTACCGAATTTTTTTGGAAGGTGAAAATTTTTTCTAATCATCTTAAATACGTTAGTATTAGAAAAATATAGTGTAGGTAAGTGTGCCGCTCATGGAAAAGGTAGAAAAAATTGGCAAACTAGTGACAGTAGATTACTAAAATTTATCTAAAATTTATTTAAATTTTTTTTTTTATACACAACTTTTTACCGTTTGGTTTCGGAAAACGGTCAAAAAGTACTATTTCATATTTCATTTTTTATTTTATTTTATTTCATTTTTCATTAATAGAAGTTCATACATCTAATAAACAGCAACGAATGTTCTGACAGACTGGTTCGTATTTTAGTAAAAACCTAACAGTAAAACAGAATTTCACAACAATTATCTCAACATTCGCAGCCGAAATATAGTATATTGTGTACCAAGGAGGCAAAGAAGGTCTTTTAACGTCGAGCGTATATGCAATACGAGTCGTAGGCGAGTCGAAGACGAGTATTGCAAATACGCTCGGCGTAAAAGACCTTCGCCTCCGTGGTACACACAATACTTTATTCCCGCAAAATTTATAAGAATAGATAAAGTGGTTACAGTTGAGGAGTGAATAAAACATTGTATGGCTCAAAATCACCAAGGTGGTAAATTTCAAGTTGGGAATTTCTTGAAAAAATTTATTGTATTTTTGTTCTGCAAACCAGTTCTAATCATTGACCAACTTATATTCAATTGATATCCAAACGGGGCAAGCTGGAAATTAGAAATTACGTGAACAAAAAAGTAATTATGTAAAACAAGTCATGAGCCACCGTCATTCCGGGAACGCTTAAAAAAGTCATATTTATATAATTTTGGACATTCAATTTAGTACAAAAGCAAAGAAATAAATGTAGATTTTCAATTCATCAGTGATTTGATGAAAAAACAAATGATTTTTGCTTAATAATTGACTTTTAGTAGCGTTCCCGGAAATGACGAATCGTTCCCGAAATGACGAAGCGTTCCCGAAATGACGATATTATAATATATTATTTTCATAAAAAAACACCAAAAGTAAAATAAATATTCTATAATAACGCCTTTACAGACTTTAAGGTAGTATGGTTGTCAAAAATGACTAGTTTTTCATGAATTTATTACGGCATAGTCGCCACATTGAGTATTCATCGAATTATTATATTCATAAACTGATTATTTCCCTGACATGTCCAGAAATAAAATAATACCCAAAAAAAATGTAGTAGATTGGTTCGATTACAGTCTACGACGGCTTATTTTCTTCAGGAAACTATTCTCTATAATCCGACCGTGATACTTTTTTTTCATCATGTTGGTGCGGTGAATATTCAATTTTACAAGACTGCGCGTCTATAGATTTCAATAAACAAATAACCATATTGAATTACCGATTCACAGAGAAAATAATCTGCCGCGGTGAATTTGTGGGAAATAGTTTTCTGGATAAAATGAGCCATCGCACACTGCAATCGAACCAATCTACTAGATTTTTCTAGAATTTGAAGCAATTAAAAATGAAGAATCGATATCTGG
Organism: Tenthredo livida; assembly: GCA_963992785.1. Lineage (NCBI taxonomy): Eukaryota > Metazoa > Arthropoda > Insecta > Hymenoptera > Tenthredinidae > Tenthredo > Tenthredo livida. Next base: position 23,616,250 of record OZ023069.1, on the reverse strand, counting down.
CCATTTGTTCATAATTTGGGTATTATTTTGTTTTTGGACATGTCAGGGAAATCATCAGTTTATGAATATAATAATTCGATGAATACTCGATGTGGCGACTATGCCATAATAAATTTATGAAAAACTAGTCAATTTCGACGACCATACTACTTTGAACCATCATTAACAATACAATGATCATTCCGGGAACCCAATGATTATTCCGAGAACTCATGTCATCCGGGACCGTTCCCGGAATGACCATTCCCGGAATGACGTTTATACATAAATATACGCGTAAAATAAGTATTGGACACTTAAACGGGATTATTTAAGGTTAATATAAAGCATATCACATTAATCTTCAAGAAATATCGTATCAAAAAGCATTTGCTTGTTTTTTTCCTACAATTATTGGCGTTCCCGGAATGACACTGAAATGATGTACGGTGCCAAAAGTTCAAGCAAAACTATGCTTACCTCTTATATTTTTCACATTTTCACAAAAAACCACGCTGGTCAACCGTACTTGAGTGTTTGATATGATAACCCACTATAGAGCTATCAGTTGCGTTTTGCTGAAAATTCATATATACAAAATGTCTGCGTTCCCGGAAATGATGCACAAATTGTCAGACAAACTTTGTATTCAATTTTCGGACGAAATAATATTGTGTCGATTCGGGAACTTATAAATATCATTTTATAATAAAATTAACCAAGTTAACAAGTACCTTTAAAACATTTAAAAAAATTTTTACCATGTATTTTAGCTGTTGTTGTTCGTGGATTACTACTTAGGGACGCGTTCCCGGAATGACTTTTCGGGGGTATTTCATGAAAAAAAGTATATTCTATGAATAAATTCCAACAAATTTTTCTGATGCATTGCTTGAATGAGTTAATGTCAATAATTTGTGCTACATTATTTTAATGAAAACAAATAAATTTGATGATTTAAATGTCTCAGACACGAGTTTACCACCTTGGTGATTTTGAGCCGTATACAACATGGGAATAAAGTGCATCATTCCCTCAGGCTTACTGCCCCTGCGAAAATTCCCTTGGGTGATTACTGCCCTGGCTTCGCTCAGGCAGTGAACTCACCCTCGGGAATTTCGTTCGGGCAGTAAACTCGCCCTCGGGAATAATCTTTCAGTTTATTCCCACGTCATATAATGTACTATTATACAACAAAAGTATGTTTTACAAGTTCATGCTCGATTCGGTACACAAAGTCGACGGACCACATTCACGCATAAGAACGCATAACAGCGCGATTTGAAGGCTACGGCGCGTACGTTACAGACCACTTTTAACTCCTAGGACTCAAAAGTAGCTAGGAGTGAACTCTCTGCATGCGCATTCGCGGACTCGCTCAACTGTCTCTCAAACGCCAACTTTGTGTACCGAAATCGAGCATGAAAAACGCGTAAAACATGCTTGCGTTGTATAAAAAATTTCAATGAAAAAATTTTAATTTAAAAACTTTGATTCATAGTATATTGTATATTAATGTAATATATTCACACTATAATTTTTTTTACACATGAACCGAGGCCGATTTGGCTATCTGTTTGAGGAAAAATCGGTTTTACCGATTAATTTTTAATAAATCAATTAAAGTTATGATTTATTTATTTCGTTGCTGCTTTGAACAAAACAGTATAGGTATGATGTTGGTCCCACCGTCTTCTGTTCTTGTCATGAAGGAAAAAAGAGAATTGATGAATCTAGTGCAACTTCATATCGGGGAGCAAAGACAGGGAGCAAAGATTTTCAGGGAGGAAAAGCCGGGAGCAAAGACTTTCGGGGAGCAAAGACTTTTCGAGCGGCAAAACCGCTATTTGCTCCCCGAAAACAGAGAGCAAAATCGGCCTTTCGGTGCATGTGTGAAATAAAAATTTTAATTATAAAATTACAATGCTCCCGTTGCTTTTCTAGGAGATTTTGCCGCAGCACCATCCGCAGCATCAGCCTCAGTTAGGTAGCGTTTAGTAAGCGTTTGAATGACTCCGGCATCCTGTGGGAAATATCAATACAAATACTGTAGCCTGATCAGAGGGAAGAAATGTACTGAAATCTTATTATTTATTAGTACCGGTTCTGTGAAGATAAGCAATCTTACCTCAATGAGTGATTGGAACTCTGTCGTCGTGCAGCATTCTTGCCAACTCTCCTCAGCTCGCTCTCTGATTCACTCTATTTGAGGAAGTCGCAAGCTATAACCAGTTGGATGAGAGCTTGAACTTACTAGTTCCGTCGCAACGCTCCCATTTCCTCTATTTTGATGCCCGTCCGCACTGATACTACTGCTCGAAACTCGATGCTATCTTTTTCTTCAGTCGCTCCTGGATGTGCGACACCGACAAGAAAACTGTTGACGCAGCCCCTGAATCTACTTTCTTCATAGTATCCTCCGATGATCAGCAGGTCCAGATCTTCAACAAGATCCGTAGAGTACTGTTGAATAGTTAAAAGTTTTCCTGTGTAGTCAATTGTTTCAATCGCGCAGTAATTTCCATGTCTTTGATACAAAGAAAATCGAAAGGTTCTTACCTCCGCCTTTATCTTATATCCACCGCTGCCTTCGCGAACTGCCGGTTTGTAAGTACTCTTCGATTCCTTTAGAACCATTTCCTCCTCGAACGTGTCCATACTTTTGTTAAATATGTCCAACAATTGGGCTCTGGAGAGAATGTTCAAATTGTCAGTCTTTTCCCTGAAAATGATTATGATGAACGAGAGATTGAAATTCTTTTCATACTTGCTAAAAACTAGACATTTTACTCCTTATCGAGACACCCTCTTACCATTATTGACATAACAGTCAATTTGCAGCATGTCCTTTCCCCCTTTAATTAAGGAGGTTCGAGCGAATCGTATGTAAAACGAATTTTCCAAGTTTAAGATTTGAAACTTCGTATATATATTATATAAATGAATACTTTATTGGTGTATTCTCAAAATTTGAGAACGATCTACCGTCTAGTTTCTTAGACAAATAGTTTTAAATATGACGTGTTTAAATAGTTCTTATACACACACTGAAAAGTCTCTCGTGCAGCCAGAAATATAGTTGAGAGGGCTAGCCGCTCTAAGGCCAGCGCAGCTAGCATGCTCGCGAGTACGGCTACTATACTCGACTCAACTCCCGGCGCTCTAGTCAATCACCTCAGCGCGCTAGCTACTTTCCCAGCGCCAGCTGCTACTCTCAAACTTACATTAGCTACTATAACAAGACTCAGCCTAATAACTGCGCCGCGTTATTGCTGGCTGCACGAGAGACTTTTTCAGTGCAGACTCTTATGGCTGACAAGCTACCGTCATGACTTGTTTTATTATTTTCAATAATAATCTCTCAAGTTGAAGAAATCAAAAACTGCATGTAATAAACTCAAATACTTATAAAATATTATAATATTTGAACAATATACCGTTACCGTTGTAATTATTGAAATAATTGAAGTTAAACTTGATTTTTTAATCTCGTCTTTCGACAGTGATACATATTACTGAAAGTAATATGAAAAAAAAAGAAAAAAAAGAAAAAGAAAAGAAAAAGATAGAAATGTAATCAAAAAGAGACGAGATAAGAAATTAATTTTTCCATTTTGCTACAGTTTTTTCATGAAATTTCCCTTTATATCTGCAATGCATGTGTATCCAAATGTCTTATACATATACACATAACAGCGCACTGTTGCCACACCTTTTCATCAAACCATCCCAATCAACCAAATGTGCTCTTAAAGACCTCTAGGGGAGCTCGCGAAAACTGGTTAGAGCTCTCGGGCAAGCGTCGATAAGTATTCTAAAAGAAGTCTAAGAGACCTCTTATGCAATCTTTTTTGACTCTTGTACGAAGCTCTCCAAAGCCTCGGAAAGAGCTCTTTCAGGACACGAATTCAGAGCTCCAAAATACGACGTCTTTTAGAAGTCGGTTATAAGAATGTTTTTCGAACCCGTTCAGAACTATTTTACGAGATTTATCGGAATTTCTCGAATACATGTATTTACCATTCGAAATGTGCCAAATTCACAAATTAGTCGAATCGCAGCATTTCATAAGTTGAATGCATGTATTCGAGAAATTTTGATAAATTTAATGTAAACCATCACGATTTATTGCACACACAAAGGTTTATTTATTATTTTTATAGCATTATACATATATAATTTATATCAACATAGTATTTGTCCAAACAGAACGACTCCCTTTCTGCGGCAACACCAATACAGACGCGGACGCGTGCGTGAGATTCGGCCGGGGGGGATAGGCTGAATATAGTGTCAGAGCTCCATTGGCAACCTATCTCCTCCCGGTCGGGCCTCACGTACACGGTACGCGCCTGTGTGGTATTACCGCAGGGAGGGAGTCGTTCTGTCTGGATGAAAACGCTTGGTATAATATACAGTCGGCGCTCTCACTAGGGCCGCTCCAAATAAGGCCACTTCCCCTAATCCGTCCTCGAACGTTACCCCCACTCTAGACTTGTCACAATGCTGGGTATATTTCACATTCGCCGCTCTCAGTAGGGCCGTGCAGAAATTTGAGCAGTCATACAGGTGAAACGCAGCATAAGCCGCTCAGAAAATGAAAACGACGGCGGCCCTACTGAGAGCTGTCGAAATGAATTTCTAAGTGGCGCTTGATAGGGGTACCGCACCGACCGGAATTATCTTCCCCTACAGTCCCGAGAGCGGTGCTATTGAGAGCGCCGACTGTACTTCCTTATCATTTTAGTTTGAGTACGATTTTTTTTTTGTATCGCAGACGATCCCCCGCATGCTGCAGCCAATTATTTAAACTAGCACCAAGTTCGCTTAGTGTGGTTTGTGAGTGTTCGCAAGCCACAGTGGCTGAAATTACATAGTAAAAAAACCAATATTCATAACAGTATTTTATCAAGTTAGTTAGTGCAGTTTTTACCTATAGGTGTACTTACTAATAATTATGTCTGCGAATTTCGTGTCTTTTAATTTGAGCGTCTCTTGGGACTTGCCTTTTTGACGTGCTTGGCTCTGAGGGCCGGTCCAAGTCACCTCGTAAGCTAGCACATCTAATCATTTGTTTTAGACACATTAAAATAAAACAGTCAATTAAATTAAAAAAATTTGTAAACTATAGTCGTTATATCTTTTGTATGTCGCAATGATAGGTAGTTATGGTTATTGCTGATATTTGACCTTTTTTGTCAATGAAAAAATTCTGCGTAGCAGTCGAAGCTTCTACCACTGTGCTACTTCAGGTATTTAATACTTGAAACTTTTCGAATCCTATGCATCGGCTTGCCACTCTTTACCCCCTCCACTTTCTTAATTGACAACTTATACCAAACGCATACCACAACAAAAAACATAAAAATGATAAGAAATATGGACATTTTTTCGTTTTCTGCTCAATTCAGTTGGTAATGTTGTGGTATAAGTGAGTCGAATAAGGGTCCTATCTAATAACATTGAGTGGCAAGCCGCTGATCCTATGTATTTGTCACGAAAATTTCACTAATTTTAACGATGAACTTAATATTTAATATGATTATCGAACGATCTGATCATATATAGACCTCTATATGATCATATATGGACTTATATCAGTTATTTCTCATCAGATATTTATATATATGATTAGACAAAATCATTTTTCCCGGGAATGTAACATTTTTTATCAATTCTCTTAGGAAGTATATATATGTGAGTTTTATAGAACTCTATATAATTATATATAACTTGATAGAGTTATATAGAATCATATAGAGTTCCATATAGGATCCAAAATAAGCTTATATTCAAGTTTTATAGAACTCTTTATGATTCTATATAACTCTATCAAGGTATATATAATTATATAAAGTTCTATAAAACTTACATGGATTTTTATATATAATTCTATACAATTCTATATAATTTTTATATAATTCTATAAATTTCTATATAATTATATAAAATCATTTTTACTCGGGTTATGAAAAAGAATTCGTTCAACTTACCACTATAAATTATCCTCGTCGTCTTGTGCTAGAAAGAAAAGTGAGGTTAGATTCATGTTATCCCAACAATTGTGACTCTTTCATCGTATATGAACAACATTTTGGAATAATTGTATGGGATGGATATTCATAAACATAGCTCGATATATATGATATCAATTATTAGTTGTATTTGACACTTACCTCTATTTTGTCAAGCGAAATAACAGATTACGCTTCGGCCTCTGCCGGCATTTTATAATCGTACGTTCACATACGTCATTTGAGATTAAGTTAGGTTTACGTTTAGTTAGCCATCTTTCAGACACCTAAGCGAACCGGTTTACGCGAGCTCCAAAATAAGACCTCTTTCAGAACTCTATAATTTGACCTCGAATTAATGAGTTCTTGAAGACTTCTAAGAGAACTCTTTCATCGGACTCTTTTTTTCGTCTCAAGCAAGAGCTCTTACAAGAGCTCTTATAGACACTTGTGTTGACTGGGTAGCGCAATGGAAGCAGCGAGACGTGACATGGGAGAGATAAGTAAAAGTGGTTCAGTGAATTTTATTCAGGAAAATAGACGTAAAAGTGTCAATAAATTTCAAAAGACAAATTTCAATGGGCAACTTAAGTGTTTTTGCTGTGGGAAAAGTGGACATAAGACGAATGATTGTTATCATCGTAAATTAACGTGTAATTATTGTAAGAGAGATGGTCATTTGCGAATAATGTGTAGAAGTAATCCAGAAAATAGAGACAAAGTTAAGAATAATACTCGAAATGACAATTATCGTAAAAATAATGATAATAATAGTAATGGAAAAGATAGAAGTTATCATTGATTTGGAAATAAAGAGAATAGATTTGGTAAGAAAACGGAAAAACAAAATTATCTAGATGATATTGATGTGGTAGAAGATTTAGTGGAGAATATGTATTCATTAAATGAGCAACGAGCAAGTTGTGAACAGAAAATAGAAGAAATTTGTCAAAGTAGTCCTAAGTTTTTAGAAATTTTAGTGAACGATACGAAAGTTGAATTTGAAATTGATTCGGGTTCTCCAATAACAGCTATCAGTGAGAAAGATTATCTGAGGAATAAAATTTTTTCTACCTCATGTTTGTATCCTACTAATAGGAAATTCAAAGCTTATCATGGATCTATTATAGTGCCATTGGGAATCTTAAAGGTTAAAGTTTGTTGTGCAAATGTGTGTGAGGAATTAGACTTGTTTGTTTTGCCTGGGGTTAGTAATCCAATTGTTGGAAGAGAATGGTTGAAGTCCTTAGGTTTTTCGGTAACATTGGTGAGAGACAAGAGTAATAGAAGTATTAACAATATTGAAGAGATTATAAAAGAATTTCCTATGGTGATGACCGATAAAATTGGTTGCTGTAAAGTTGGAGAATTCAATTTAGTTTTAAAACCTAATGCTAAGCCGGTTTTCCTCAAGCCTCGAACTCTACCGTATGCCATGAAAACAAAAGTTGAGAAAGAATTAGACAGATTAGTTACTAATGGAATCATTTATCCAGTTGAATCCAGTGAGTGGGCAACTCCGATAGTGCCAATTTTAAAGAGCAACGGCGAGATCAGACTTTGTGGAGACTATAAGGTAACTTTAAATCCGAATTTACAAATTGATAAGTATCCGATACCAAGGGTTCAGGATTTATTGTCGACACTAAATGGAGGTAAAATGTTTAGTGTAATTGATTTGTCACATGCTTATCAACAATTAGAATTAGATAAAGAATCGCAGTTGTTAACAACCATTTCAACTCACAAAGGTCTTTTCGTGTACAAACGATTGTGTTTTGGAGTAGCATCAGCGCCAGGTTTATTTCAACGATGTATGGAACAAATACTTTCAGGAATTGAGGGCGTGGTTTCATTTTTCGATGACATTCTGATTTCAGGTTCGACACCAAAAGAACATAATGAAAGAGTAAGAGAAGTTTTGATTAAATTAAGAGACGCAGGTTTGACAACACGAAAAGAGAAATGTGAATTTGGCAAGGATGAAGTAAAATTTTTGGGTTTTAAAATAGATAAGGAAGGTATACATGTATTGGAGGAAAAAGTAAGCGTTATTTGTAAAGCGCCGATTCCTCGAAACTCCACAGAATTAAAAAGGTTTCTGGGCATGGCAAATTATTATGCACGATTTATCAAAAATTTCTCTAAAATTGCGAGTCCATTGTATAATTTGTTAAAACAAGATGTAAAGTGGTTGTGGTCGAAAGATTGTAATGAAGCTTTCAATCAAATTAAAGAAGAGTTAATTTCAAGTGAGGTATTAGTGCATTACAATCCGGAGTTACCGTTAAAAGTTACTTGTGACGCGTCACCATATGGTATTGGGACTATTTTGTCGCATTTGATTGATGGTAAAGATAAACCGATTGCGTATGTTTCGAGGACTTTATCGAAAGCTGAGAAGTGTTATTCTCAACTTGATAAAGAAGCTTTGTCATTAATTTTTGGTGTGAAAAGTTTTCATCAATACGTTTATGGACGTAATTTCGTATTAGAAATGGACCACAAACCGCTTACATTTATTTTTGGTGAAAAAAAAGGGTTACCAATTATGGTAGCTAGTAGAATTCAAAGATATGCAGTATTTCTGTCTGCTTATAATTTCAAAATTAAATATATAAAAGGGGAAGATAATGTGGGTGCAGATTACCTTTCCAGAGCTTTTAAATTAAGTGAGGAGGAAACGAATGTGTGTGAGGAAGACGAGTATGGGTATTTAAATTGTATTGAGAATGAAGTAGTGATGTTTGATAGTGATTTAGTTAGAAGTGAAAGTGAATACGATCCTGTTATTAAAAAGGTGATATATTATGTACAGAATGGGTGGCCGAAAGATAAAATAGCAGAGCTTGAAGCTTATGAGTCTAGGAAAGTGGAATTATATAAAGAGAGAGGGTGTTTGATGTGGGGTCATAGGGTGGTAGTGCCAAAGTCATTAAGAAAAATGGTTTTAAAAGAATTACATGTATCCCATATGGGAATAGTAAAAATGAAGGCTTTAGCCAGATCCTATGTATGGTGGCCTAACATCGACGGAGACATTGAACAGACTGTGAAATCGTGTATAGAGTGTTTGGAGTGTGGAAGTAAGCCGCCAAGGACGCCGTTGACTGTGTGGAAGTGGCCAGAGGGTCCCAATCATCGATTGCATGCTGATTTTGCGGGTCCAATTGACGGAACAATGTACATTGTCATTGTGGATGCGTATTCAAAATGGATTGATGTAAGGGGAATGGTTAACATCACGTCAGAGACTACTATCAATGTTTTTGAAGACTATTTTGCAACTTGGGGAATTCTAGTAATTTTAGTGACGGATAATGGTCCCAGTTTCACATCAAGAGAGTTTGAAGATTTTACAAGATATTTTGGAGTGGAATATATCAAGACACCTCCGTACCATCCAGCATCCAACGGTGCGGCGGAGAACATCGTGAAAACGTTCAAAAATAAACTGAAAGTTTTGGTGAAGTCTGGGAAGTCGGCGAAGAAGGCTTTCAGGATTTTTCTCATGAATTATCGCACAACGCCGCATTGTACGACGGGGTTTGCACCAGCAGAGTTACAAATTGGTCGACCGATGAGAATTAAACTGGATTTCATTCGTCCAAATCTGAGGAGCAAAATCATTAAACAACAACTGAGGCAACAATTCTACGCACCAGGAAGTCGAGATAGGAGTTTTGAGATTGGTGATAAGATAATGGCGTGGAATCATGCAGGAGAAAATTTCGTTCTGGCTACGGTGGAAGAAAAACTATCACTGGTGGTGTATTTAGTTAGAACAGCGGATGGTCGTTGCTGGAAAAGACATGTTGATCAGATGAAATCGTGCTCAGTAGTTGTGGAGGATGAAATGGTACAGGTTCCGATCAAAGATAGAACTGATCCTGGCATTTTTAGAAGAAAAGAAATGATTCCGAGTGAAGAGAGGCATGTACAAGTCAGCGTAGATAATGATAGTCAGATCGTGAAAGAAACATCAGGAACAGGGGAACTGCAGAAGGTGCCAGTTGCCGTACCAGTTGCGAAAGAGTCAAGCGACGCACCAGTAGTGGTAACAGACAATCAACCAATGAGATCTGTTGTCAAGCGAGACGAGAGGCCAATTCCTACAAACATTAACGGTCAGACTGTGGAACGAGCACTGCGTAGATCAACTCGTGTCCGAACAGCTCCGGTTAGGTTAGATTTATAAGTTAGAGTATAAGTATTCTTAAATGACAAATGAAAAGACTGCGTTACCAAATATAGTTTTATAGAATATTGATGTTCCTAATTTTAATGTGATATTAATGTGTAGTTATAAGAATTATGAATGCTAATGAACTGAAAGAAAATGCTTCTTACATATGTAAGCGTAAAATAAGAAGTCATCGTGGATCTGAAATAAAAGAGTCACTATATATATATTATAGCTGGGCTCACAGATGTAAGAGGGGAGGAGTGTAATGTATGAGTGAGTTAAAGGAATGAGTGTGAATGCGCCTGATTGGGTAGTGACGTATGGCGTGATTGAATCGCTCTTTTTGGTTCCGAAGCTCAACGGAGTTAGACGTGTTTCAATATATTGAACAACTGAAATCTAAATACATCTGATATTAATATCTACTTAATGGGCCTCCATTTATTCGTAAACCTTCTCTCCCAACACAATAGGCAGGAACTAGGAATCCTAGAACTTGAGTTCTCTCTTTGATTTCGTAGAGAATTTCCGTCGCTATAAGAGGGTATTTTTTTTTTCATGTACTGGGCGTAAAATGCCTATTTTACGCCTCCTTTTGCGGGCGGAAAATGGAACTGGCATTCTACGTCCACAAAAGAAGGCATATCATGGGCATTTTCAACTCCCACTACATCAAAAAAAATGTTTGCATCTCGGGCGTAGGATTTACGCCCTTCATCCAAAAACTACCATTTTGGATTAGTAAAATTAAGACTGTGCTTGATTTTTGCGATGAAGCCCGAATTATTCATAGTTTTTCATTGATTTAAATAATGTTCTGGTGATTTTGTGTGGACAGTTTTTGATATAATGTTTGGAAGAATCTTTGGAATCGATTGATACCTTTTTCAGCGCCACAGAACTAAGTTCGATGTTATGTTCTACATTGCCGAGTATATATTGTGTGAAAATGGAAAAAATAAATAAATCTCTGCAGAGTATCACGGTTGTTATCCTGTTCGAATAACTACGGGCTCTATCCAACGCCTGATGATGGAAATTGAACTCATTGATTTATATTAGTATTATTCAGTAATTGTTCTTTTCTTTTTGTCTGAACAGGAAATCTCGACATCATCATCTCTCTGATCATATGACTAGGGTACTTAAAGAACGATTTGAATCCCGACAGCAACCGATGCATGCTTTTTCAGGAAAATAAAAGCTAGATACGATCCACAGTCTGAGAAATGAAACGTGGTACTGCCTCTAGGAGACAGATGCACTATAATCAAACACAAATAAAAACATCTACCTAAAAGAACCGATGCATGTTAGGAGAATTGAAATTTATCGTAAAAATGTGGTATACACAACCTGCAGTCTGTGAGACGATATTGAGCGTTGTCTATCAACACTGACGCGATAATTAGGGGTTAAAAAAAAAAAAATGATTGTCACCTCGATAATAATTCCAGTGATATTGCTAAATTCATACTCCTCAGGGTGGTTAATTTATTTTTATTGTTTTCATGGACACCTGTAGAAAGTTATGAGGAATCCTAAAAAACATCTGTATAAAAACCTACATGCAGTATGCTGGCTTCTTTGGCTTTCATGTACATACAATGATTCATTAATTGTCTCCAGTACCTTATGTTGAGGCAGTACCAAATATCATCCGATACACAATTGTGCGAACCTCTTTTACTCGTGCAGAATACCCGATTATTTCACACTCATTGATTGTTTTTCTCCGTTTTTTCGTTTTGAGGAAGTACTACATTTCTTCCAACAGATAGTTGGTTGCGAGTAGTTATTTTCCTCCATGAAAACTTTCTTGAGCGTGCATCATTTACTGTCAAAATGTGTTTTTGTCCAAATACTGAGACTCACTTGATGGTTATATACAGTGTTGAGCGCCACTAAATATTTGGTGTGATTAATTACTTCGAATGACATATGACAAGAGTAATAAGAAATTCCTAAATTTTTAATTGCAACTTACAAGAGTAATTAGTGATTGAAACCATTGTAATTACAGATGTGATTAGTCATTAAAGATCTTCTAATTACAAATTACAAAAGTAATTGGTATTTGGAGATTTCTAATTACTAAATACATGTGTAATTTTAAATTAGGATGGTTTCAATCAGTAATTCGAATGTAATTATTATAAAAACGCCCAACTCTAGACAACATATAACTTATATGTTGTCTTTATTTATAAGTTATTGAATGATTCCATTTTTACAGTACAAAATCTCAAATGAAACGTGAGTGTCTGATTCACTGAATCTGGTGGACACCCATGAAAAATGATTTTCATTTGATTCGATGAAATTCCGTAAAACAAAATTCGAATTTTTCCCGATGAGATGATTGAATTCTACCGACTTAGAAGGTGTTTTAATTTGGTATACTTTTACACTATCTCATCGAACTTCATTTGCGTTCATGAAACGACGCAAATTTTTTTCTTGAGGCTCAGGATTATATCAAATTATATCACAATTTCGGAAGATCCATGCGAAACGATACAGAACTATGGGAAACAATAACGGAAGTCCAGAAAAAAACGATAGAACACAATAGGCTCCGAATTCATACGATTTAGACGGATACAGAATACTACAGGAAACCCGACAAGAAAACAGTTGCACGGAGAAAAATTTCTCGTAGAAACTACCATACAATTATAGCAGTTTAAAGACAGAACGGAGGTATAGACAGGCCTACCATATTTTTCTGGTAGTTCATTCAATAAAATCGTGTCCGAGTCACAATAATATCACGGCTGAGACAACATTTTCTTGGACGAACCACGAGAAAAGTATGGTAGGTCTGTTTATACCTCCGTTCTGTCTTCAAACTGCAATAATTGTATGGTAGTTTCTACGAGAAATTTTTCTCCGTGTGGAAACTATAACAGAAGTCCCGCAAGAAACGATAGAACACACTAGGCCTCGAACTCATACGATTTAGACGGATACAGAATACTACAGGAAACCCGACAAGAAAACAGTTGGAAACTATAGAAAACGATAGGAAGCAATAAGCGAAGTCCCGCGAGAAACGATAGAATACAATAGGCCCCGAATTCATACGATTGAGACGGATACAGAATACTGCAGGAAACCCGCAAGAAAACAATTGGAAACTATAGGAAACAATAACAGAAGTCCCGCAAGAAACGATAGAACACAATAGGCCCCGAATTCATACGATTTAGACGGATACAGAATACTACAGGAAACCCGCAGGAACACAATTGGAAACTATAGGAAACGATAGGAAGCAATAAGCGAGGTCCCGCAAGAAACGATTGAACACAATAGGCCCCGAATTCATACGATTTAGACGGATACAGAATACTGCAGAAAACCCACGAGAAAACAATTGGAAACTATAGGAAACAATAACAGAAGTCCCGCAAGAAACGATAGAACACAATAGGCCCCGAATTCATACGATTTAGACGGATACAGAATACTACAGGAAACCCGCAGGAACACAATCGGAAACTATAGGAAACGATAGAAAGCAATAAGCGAGGTCCCGCAAGAAACGATTGAACACAATAGGCCCCGAATTCATACGATTTAGACGGATACAGAATACTGCAGAAAACCCACGAGAAAACAATTGGAAACTATAGGAAACAATAACAGAAGTCCCGCAAGAAACGATAGAACACAATAGGCCCCGAATTTATACGATTTAGACGGATACAGAATACTACAGGAAACCCGCAGGAACACAATTGGAAACTATAGGAAACGATAGGAAGCAATAAGCGAGGTCCCGCAAGAAACGATTGAACACAATAGGCCCCGAATTCATACGATTGAGACGGATACAGAATACTGCAGAAAACCCGCAAGAAAACAATTGGAAACAATAACAGAAGTCCCGCAAGAAACGATAGAACACAATAGGCCCCGAATTCATACGATTGAGACGAATACAGAATACTGCAGGAAGCCCGCAAGAAAACAATTGGAAACTATAGGAAACAATAACAGAAATCCCGCAAGAAACGATAGAACACCATAGGCCACGAATTCGGACGATAGAGACTGATAGAGAATATTGCAGGGAACCTGCGACAAACAATAGAAAACTATAGAAAGCATAGGTTCCCAATGATATTATAGGTTACCGAATAAGGAACGATTGATCTTTGTTAACAATTCATCCGGTCAAGCGTAAAGGATCACATAGAAACGTGATTCAGAAACACACTTCATTACGATACACTCAAATAAAATGCTACCTAATTGATACCGTTTGATTTATATTGTAAAAGCATAGTATGAATGATATAGGATTGAATATAACATAAGTAACATAAATAACGATTCAATTACATTGATGTTCTATGCGACAAGCACTATGGAATCGAATGGGCTTGGAGCTATTGGTATTAACTGGTGAAATGCTGTTCACAAACCGCATTGAAAATAATACATTTTTTTCTTATTGTTTTATATCGGTTATTTGAAGCAGGGAAGATACGTCTGAATATGCTGATGAATACAGAGAATCTGCCGGGGATGGTGGTGCTGGACTCGAAGAAGTGGACATACTTGGAGACACTGGATTATAAAAGCTGAATGGCGTCGACATAATGTTCGGAGAACATTGAGGCGCACGAACATTTGGTGAAAACATTCTTGTCAACGGCGTATGGATTCTTACTGGTGGACTAGGAGTTATTGGTAGCTCACTTATCGCACTTACTTGACCAGGAGTTAGAGAGGACGACGTGACTATGGGTTCAACAGCAGATGTGGATGTTATCGGAATCACGTCAGATTCAGTTATTGTCGGTGCAGTAGATCTTATCGTGGACTCAGTGAAAACCGCAGGTGTTGCAAACGTTATTGCAGACTCAGTCACATTCGCAGCTTCGAAAGTTTGGGCCGGTATGTCATCAGTCATAGCAGTAGCATTGATCATCACTGGTGGTGTGGAGTCAGTCACAAGTGAGTGACTTACTGTTGGGAAGAGTGAAGGTACTGTTGCTGTTGATGGTATCCATACTGGTGTATTAGTATTGTGTGGACTCAGTGAAAACCGCAGGTGTTGCAAACGTTATTGCAGACTCAGTCACATTCGCAGCTTCGAAAGTTTGGGCCGGTATGTCATCAGTCATAGCAGTAGCATTGATCATCACTGGTGGTGTGGAGTCAGTCACAAGTGAGTGACTTACTGTTGGGAAGAGTGAAGGTACTGTTGCTGTTGATGGTATCCATACTGGTGTATTAGTATTGTGAATCGGTAGCATAGGTATGCTTTCGAGATAATTTGTCGTCTGTCGCTGAGGCTCGTGATCCCAGGATGTGTTTGCTGGCGTATTTGGAACACGTTGTGGTAGGGTGTAAGGTCTGTCTTGCATTGCTGTATTACTAGTCCAACTCATTTGTGTATTCCTTGGTCCAGCATACTGGAACTGCTCCCCCTCATTGCTGCCAGTGAATTGAGATCCCAGCTTCGTCCTTTTATCTGCGACATTCTGTTGTGACGACTTTACATTGGTGAAACTTCTGGAAATGAAATTGAAAAAAAATGTGAATCAACATTTTGAGGCTCATTAGTTGATGTATCATCACTTTGGAAAAACGCATTATCAATATCGATCTTATACAATTGAGTTATCCCATCCTGACTGCCAGCCCTTATAAATGACCCTGTTTAGTCACTCTTTAGGTAAAAAGATATCGCGCGTCTAATGGTATAAGGTCGTATGCGCCAATATCCGCCATTTTTCGTTTTTTATTCAAAACAGTGTAAAATCCTCTGAAACGCAATATTCTATTACCGTATTGTTCTGAGTATAAGTCGACATCTAATTCTAGGCTTTAATGGCAGAAATTTTGTTTAGAGACTGCATATAGCTAACCGACTTCTACAAAGAAATTGTGATTCATATTTTGATTTATATTTAATCGTCGTAACTATTCTGAATTTTCTGTTTCACGCGATTTTCGTTACTAAAAAGCTCGACCTATACTCAGAACAATACGGTATTATGTTCTGTGAGTACCCTGCACGTAAACATTTTGCCCAGAATGTAGAAAGATACAATGAATCTTACTGTCGCTTCTTCATGTGAGCATGCATGAAGCTCATGCTGGAATACAGGGCGAAACCCTTTCTATTGGACAACCCTTGGCCGCTTCTGCTTTCCAAGTCCCTCTTGTTTTTTTCTCTTCGGAAATTATCCTTCAGCCTTATCCACCTGCTCATGCAAAGGTCCACTGAAAAAGTAACATGGGTTTATCATTCAAGGGCTTAGTTTTTTAATGTTTTTATACACCTCATGGAAATAAACCGTGGTTTATTTCCCTGCTCCCCCGAGTAAAAATGATTTTATATAATTATATTGAATTTTATAGAATTTCATAGAATTATATGGAATTCTATAGATTTCTATCGGGCCAATATTTCTATATAATTATATATAATTATATAAAATCATTTTCACTCGGGCCAACAGGAAAAAAAACCAGTTTATTTTTCCTCGTATTAAATGTCGTATGCAGCACAGGGCAAACGTTGTTATAGACTCGTGCGATTGTATCCCTCGGCTTTGCCTCGGAATACAACCTCACATTTGTCAAAAACAACTTTTTGCTCTTAGCTGCAGAATATACTATTACTAAACTAGGAATAGTAGATTACGTAATGCAAGATGTGATATTACCTGGATGGTTAACTTTTTGGGAGACCAATTCCCAGCATCTTGATTTGATGGATGTATTATGGTAATGGGCCAATTTAACATCGTATAGAGCAGGATACACCACATCAGCGTCAACCAAGTCGCTGTCGTTGAATTCCTGGATGGGATCGTCAAAATTATCCTCGAAGGTTTCCATTGTCACGTAGATAGATGAGAGAAATACTAAACACATTACATGGAAAAAATAAACCTCAAGAAGTCTTGAATCTGACGAGGCTGAATCTAGCGGCCGGAGCTAGCGGCCGCTAGGCCGTTAGTGAGCGATTACCAATATTTCATAATTCTCCAAAGGTCGTCTCCCGGGATTTTGATTTTTCTCTCAGTTCGAATGTTAGTCGTGCGTTGAAAACGAAATTTCAATTCGATATTCGCTTGCAATAACTTCGTGGCTTTCAACGGCCGCTAGCTCCGGCCGCTAAATTCAGCCTCATTTGAATCTGAAGTATTTTATGCCATGGGAGCAGATGGCAAAAGGTCAAAGGTTAGGTAAGCGCTGTTACAGTATCCGAGAGTGGTGTAGTCATAAAAGAGAAAACGAATCTACGTACGAAACACCAAATGATTCGTAATTCTGGTAGCATAGATACTCGTATTGTATAGTATATTATACACCTCGGGATACAACCTCGCATTCGTCAAAAACAACGTTTGTCCTGTGGTGCATACGATATTCTTGTTCGCATTTCAGGAAGAACATTTTTCGGTCTGTGAGATCTGTGAATCAGATGTGTGGGTATGTGGCGCGATTAACAAGAAGTTTCTAGGTGAGAAACTCGAAAAAAGATGCTGATACAAGATAACCAGAAATCTGACGGAATACTATTAAAGTATTATAATATAGGAGTTTTACGACGTACCTGCCTTTATTTATCCACGTCACTCGGATAGTTTTCGGCGTGGCGAGGAACAGTTGTGGATCTGGATACACACTACACGTTCTCAGCGTTCTCGCAATTCTGGCATTCGGAAAAGGCGGGAAAACTTTGGCAACGTCGTAAAGGCCCGTTGGCCTTCCGTACCGACCGATGTCGCGCACTCGATACCGACGCGCGAAACGTATCGTGTACGTTAGTGTGTGGAGCGTGTCTGATTGGCCGGCGCTATGTGTGCGAGCGCTAACGACGCGCGTCGCTCCGTACGTGTTACGACTCTAACTCCGTACTACGAATAAGTTTGTGCGCCAGGCTTGAGGTGCCTTCACACGAGTAAGCGATATTGCTGCCTTGGGCTCGCGCATCGAACACTATTTTTCTCGATACATACAACGCAAGGTCCTCGTTTGTGTGCCGTCTGCGGGCACCCAAGCTGGTTTTACAATGCGGGCACCCAAGCTGGTTAACGATGCGTTCCGTGTGACTGCACGATTGCAGGCACGCGGTGATGAGCATGTGCCGCGCATAAAAAGGGCACGATTGCGGTATTCGTTGACTTTGGTAATGTGAAGTCAAAATTATTAACGAACATAACCCAGATAGAATTTCGTGACGATCATGGTCATCATGAAGTATGACACGATTGTTTGTCAGCACGTTGACTACAGATTGTCAACATGGAATGATCAACAACACATAGTTGTAAATATGCCGACATATTTTAATCATGATATGACTCCTTTTATTTCTAACATATTCAGTACATATCATGGTAGCATATTTCCATCATTCCATGATCGATTATTTGTTGCATTTCATGTTGACATAATCGCAACATAAGTACAACATGCTGTGATCAACATTCCATGCACTCATAATGCGATCACGGCATGATGGAAATATGACAGCATTAGATGAACGCGTTCTCCTCGCATCAACTTCGACTCTGATTACCGGCACTCGGCGCTGTTCACTGCTTCGGATACCAGCTATATAATAACAGAGGCATATACTAGCTGCAGCACGCCATGTTTTTTCAGTATATAGTATATATACAGCAGCGGTCCAGCAGTATATTAGGAGTGTCATAAAGTTAATATGTCTTTTTATTATATTTTTCATAATTAAAATAAAATGATTCTTTTTTTCACATTATTCTTTGTAAATGTCAATTTTTGTATTCATTAATAAATTCACTTTTTATTATATTGTAACGATTTTAGATTCGTTGTGATTTTAAGTTATTTAAAGTAGGTTCACCAAGAGAAATGAAGCGAATCAAGGTGAATATTATATGCTTTGAAATCAGAGGTTGTGTATTCTGAGAGACAAGTCTGTGCAGTAAGCAAGCTAAAACAAGACTGATTTGTTTTACAATAATCGTTGTTGATGCAGCAACCGAGGTTCTTATATTTTAAAGGATATCTTTTATCATATAGGCTACTAGATGTTGTTCATGACATTAATAGAATATGGGTAATTTTACCCAATGTAACAATATATATAATCCTCTGCTATTTATATACCTTTTTCTGTTCGCATTCTTGTAATATACAGCGTGATTCCCAAGTCGCGGAAAAGATTTCACATCCAGATTCCTTGTCGAAATCTAAGAATAAAGTTCCTTATCAAAAACTTCCAGGGTGCCGTCGTTGCTGAGTTATAGAAGGTTTAATCTACCCAATAAGACGGCCGTAACGTGACGTGCTCAGTCTCGTAGCAATTCTGTCAAACTGATAGTGCCCGCGTCGTATGAACTTTGCCCGAAATTCCAGTTTTTTATTTTGTAATTTTTATTCTTTACGTCGCCCGGTCGGTCATTCTCGTGCCCTACGTCGTTCACCCCGTAGTTGACGTTGCCCAGGTGGTCGAACTGGTGATTGACGTTCCCCAGGTCTTTTGCTTCGTAGCGTTCGTTATCCAGGTCGCCAGGCTCGTGATTTCCGTTCTCCAGGACTCTTGCCCCGTAGGTTACGTTGTCCAAGTGGTCAAACTGATCATTCACATTCCCCAGGTCTTTCGCTTCGTAGTTTTCACTCTCGTTGTCTTCGGGTTGTTGATTTACATACTCCAGGACCTTCACCCCGTAGATTACGTTCTCCAGCTGGTCGAACTGCTGACTTACGTTACCCAGGTCGTCCGCTTCGTAGTTTTCACTATCGTTGTCATCGAGTCGTTGATCTCCGTGCTTCAGGACGTTAGCCCCGTAGTTTACGTTGTCCAGGTAGTCAAACTGGTGATTCACATTCCTCAGGTCTTTTGCTTCGTATTAGGACCTCCGCCTCGTAGTTTACGTTGTCCAGGTGGTCGAACTGATGATTTACATTCCTCAGGTCTTTTACTTCGTGGTTTTTACTCTCATTGTCATCGGGTTGTTGATTTCCGTGCTCCAGAACCTTCGCCCCGTAGATGACGTTGTCCAGCTGGTCAAACTGGTGACTTACGTTACTCAGGTCATCCGTTTCGTAGCTTTCACTCTTTGTTGTCATCGGGTTGTTGATTTCCGTCCTCCAGGATTTTCGCCCGATAGTTGACGTTGTCCAGGTGGTCAAACTGATAATTTACATTTCCCAGGAGGAATGTGAATCATCAGTTTGACCACCTGGACAACGTAAGCTACGGGGCGAAGGTCCTGGAGCATGAAAATCAACAACACGATGACAATAAGAGTGAAAACTACGAAGCAAAAGACCTGAGGAATGTAAATCATCAGTTTGACCACCTGGACAACGTAAACTACGAGGCGAAGGTCCTCATACGAAGCAAAAGACCTGAGGAATGTGAATCATCAGTTTGACCACCTGGACAACGTAAACTACGAGGCGAAGGTCCTAATACGAAGCAAAAGACCTGAGGAATGTGAATCACCAGTTTGACTACCTGGACAACGTAAACTACGGGGCAAAAGTCCTGAAGCACGGAGATCAACGACTCGATGACAACGATAGTGAAAACTACGAAGCGGACGACCTGGGTAACGTAAATCAGCAGTTTGACCAGCTGGACAACGTCATCTACGGGGCGAAGGTCCTGGAGCATGTAAATCAACAACCCGAAGACAACGAAAGTGAAAACTACGAAGCGAAAGACCTGGGGAATGTAAATGATCAGTTTGACCACCTGGACAACGTAAACTGCGGGGCAAGAGTCCTGGAGTACAGAAATCACGAGCCTGGCTACCTGGATGACGAACGCTATGAAGCAAAAGACCTGGGGAATGTCAATCACCAGTTCGACCACCTGGACAACGTCAACTACGGGGTGAACGACGTAGGGCACGAGAATGACCGACCGGGCGACGTAAAGAATAAAAATTACGAAATAAAAAATCGGAATTTTGGGCCAAGTTCATACGACGCGGGCACTATCAGTTTGACAGAATTGCTACGAGACTGAGCACGTCACGTTACGGCCGTCTTATTGGGTAGACTAAACCTTCTTTAACTCAGCAACGACGGCATCCTGGAAGTTTTTGATAAGGAACTTTATTCTTAGATTTCGACAAGGAATCTGCATGTGAAATTTTTTCCGCGACTTGGGAATCACGCTGTATAATATATAGCATGCAAAAAACGATCGTAAAATATGAGCTCTTGCGTGGCGTAAGTGGTAGGGTGCGTAGTTCATAAGCGTTAGGTCGTGTGTTCGAATCTCGGTAGGTGCGAAAAATTGTAGGTAGGTTAAGTGAGTTTTCTGGGATGGGAAATTTGCGTACAATCACGTTAAGGGGGTATTCTGGTCTAGAAATTAAAAAAAAATCGATTCGTTTTTGTTGCATATTTTCAAAGTGTAGACCTTGAAAAATATGCCTGTGAAAGGATTTTTCGAAATTTGAATTATTTTTGGAGTTACAGCTGTTTTTATGACGCGGCAACTAAACCGGTCAGCGATACAATAGCAGACCGTGGGCAATCTCCGGCTACCCTGGCGAAAATGGAGTGTGAAACCAAATGTGAACGAAGGTTGAATTAAGATGTTCCGGTAATGTGACTGAAGTGTGACAGTAGTCTTGAATAAAGTGTGCTGAAAATGTAAATTGAAACATTGCAAGTGTGACAAGGTGTGCATACGGAAATGTGTATGGAGCGTCCACGTAATGTGCATGAAGTGATGCACGCGATGTGGACGGAGTGTGCCGAATTGTTTATTTTCGATATTATCCGGACAAAAAATATTTTTTTCACCAATATTTATTTATTTATTTATTTATAGTGGATTCTTTTTCGAGCGGTAGAGAACGCAGTTAAATATTTCCTGGATGTTAGAAATCATCCCTTCAAAGACTGATTTTCTTATTTTTTTTATTCATGTGTGTCACCCATCCGAATTCGAGCTGCAGTTGAAGCTGCGTAACTTCGTTGTTCGGCTGATGTCCGGTTTCGATCTAGAGCTAATTCTTGCCTGTTAGAATACTTGACACTTTTTGACTCTATAGGTAAACTTTGATTTGTAAGGATTCACATCAATATGTACCTACTTGAAAATGAATGATAGCAAAATTTCACGGTCACTTAGAAAACCAATTGGACAAGATTCTGATTAGGCAGCCACTCATTACTCGTGAATTTCGCGAATAAAATATTCCATTGAAAATTGTTATGACATAAATATTATTAGAGATCTAAGTGTGCACACTGAGAGAAAAAATTCGTCGAAACAAAAAACCTTGTTTAGCCCAACAAAACGCGGCGGTTACGGGTGGCGAAATAAATATTATGTAAATGTAACAAAATATTGGTTGCTTGAACTAAATAGAAACTTGTTCAATTGAAAGAATGCATAGTTAATTCAAAAAATGATAAATTCGTGTGAAAATAAGATTTAGTCTACTGATGTGTACCATTTCGTTGATGTGAAAAAATTCTTTTCAGTCAAAATGTGGCCTTTTTGAACTGAATAAACTTTTGAACAGAGCAAAGTGCTGTTCTGTCTGTTTGACTGAACATCTTTCAATCTAACTAAATATTTCTCTTGGAACCGCCACTGATCAGTCCGGTGAACTTCATACACAGAAAAAACGAGTTGTACCAATTTAAATTGGTCCAAAAAAAAATGTTTTTGTTCCAAGAAAAATTTTCTTGTCCCAGGAAAAATTTCTTTGTCTCAAGAAAATTTTCTGCAAACGCATTGGAAACCGAAATTATCTTTAATCTAGTCAAAAATGTTCTCGAACCAAGAAAACTCTCTTAGATCGAAGAAAATTTTCTTGGTTCGAGAAAATTTTGTCTTGATTCAAGATAATTCCGGTTTCCAATGGGTTTGCAGAAAATTTTCTTGGGCCAACAAATTTTTTTTTCTGTGTAAGCATTACATATAAATAGTGAAAAAAAAAAGGAATTTGACGTACATGTGAATATTTGTTGTCACATTTCATAACTATTGACATGTAGATGGACAAACATCTCCGGTTCGATACGAAAAACGCCACCTAAATTTTTCACCCTAACCGGGATTTGAACCCACGTCCGCTCGCATTCGCTATATTACTAACCGCACGCTCTACCTACTACGCCAAACTACCTTATGGTAACTGGTCTCATATTTTCCTATTGATCGAAACTTATGGTCAAAGTGTTGAATCGAGAGCTAATAGACATTTCAATCTCAACGATCAGCATCATGATTGATCAGTGTCAAGGCGAGATCACGCCTGGAAAATGTTGTAAAAAATATGAGCGTAACGCGTATAGATTGATGCGATATTGCTAATTAAGTGACTTTATATGAAACACATGCAATAATAAAACTCTGTGACATAAATTTCACTTGTATTAGAAATAAAAAAAGCGATCTATAAAATCCGTTCCAAACGCGCAATCGGTTTGGCCGAACGATTCAATTTATTCGACACAATCATCACAAGTTTCAAACTAAAGTAACATTCAGTCAAATCAACCTAGCGCATTTGACAGAGTTGACAGAGTTATAAGTTTGAATTGAATAAACACGGATGACTTGATTCTATCAAACCACTTGTTTTATCGAACGATGCATATCGATTGTCTCAAGCATTCCGAATTCGGTTGATCCAATCACTATATTTATTCAAGACAACAAAGTATGTGGTTAATCCGAATACATGCATCTAAACACATTGCCCCTCTACTTCAATCGAATGGTTTTAATCGAAACAACTAATATATAGTTGTTTGAATTAAAAACATAGTCAAATTAACTATATGTTCCGAATAACTCATTTGTTTGATTCAAATGACCAAGATTTGTCATGGTAATTACGGCTTATTCATTCATACAAAATGATGGTTGAAGCAACTATTTCTCAACCAACAGAATCAGTATGTTTGATTCAACGAATTTTTTCTCTCAGTGCATGAAGTGAAAACGCACTGTGCGAACTGTGCAGGAGCATTAGTTGTTTCAATAATGCGAACGGAATGTGTGAAGAAAGTGAGACCTAATGTGTCCTGAATGTGCGCGAATGTTCAACCACTTAGACTTCCGAAAAACGTGCACCGGGTGTGCACGAACTAAAAATCGAGAGTGTGCATTAAATGTGTGGAAGTGGTCACGGCTTCAAGTGTTCGCGAGCTGTTCGCGAGCTGTGACCAAACATTTCATGAACCGTGCAGACACTTCCCGAACACCTCTCAAACATCTCTTTGCACACTTCATTTTCGCCAGGGTACCTGGATGTACCCTACGTCGTATGAATTCTTTTATTTTCAATATATACCTGAAACTGAGTACGAGGCAGAAATCGCTAATTGATGAAATTTAAGTATAGGTATAACACACCATTAAATGACTTAGACGGCCCGAAACGACACTCCAAACTTTAAACTCGTTTCTCTCGAAACTACATTTTCTGACACGGTTGACATGATATCTCAAGTTCTAGAGGACCGATTGCGTTGAAATGTTTTCCAGAGCTTCTTAACATATTCAAAATTCGTTCGACGAGAGGGTTTTTGAAAAAAAAACTTTCACCATTTTTAAATAATTCCCCAAACCCGCAAAAATGATAGGAAAAACAACCTTTTTTTTCACATGGACGCTATTTGGCCAAAAAAATTTTTTTGGCAAATCGCTCTCGTCGAACGAAAATGACATCCTTACGCTTTAAGAATCCACGAAGGATTTGTGTTTCAGATCACCGAGGGCGTCGGAATCGTGTCACCCACGGGGCACCTTTTTTTTTGAGGCCCCACTTTGCCGGCCTGTCCTGTTTTCAATTTTGACTTTTTTTGACTTTTTGTTTTCCTCGTATTGTTGAAATAGTAATAAAAAACTCATAAAAAAACCGATGGTAAAAATGTTCAAGGTTCTTTATTTATTGCGCGTGGACAAACACCTCAAATTTGGCCGTCCAGGCCAGAATACCCCCTTAAACACAATGCGAACGTTCAATATAATTATTTTAATTTTTTTAAATATTTTTCACATAATATATAAAATGTTTTAGAATTCGGATAAAAGTCGGGAGAGATGCCCCAGTGGGAGAGATGGCCGATATTCGATATCTTATAAAATAATAGTCAGATACCGCCATTGATTTTTTTTACTGTTCCTCGTATCTGAAATGAAAGAAGGCACGCACGAACGCTCGAAAAAAACTGATTATTTTCATAAAAATTGTAGTTTACTGGTGAGTACTCGGACCATTTTCGTTGCTGTGACTTTGTATATTATTTATGCGGTAGGTCTGACTATTTAACAATAACTAAAAGGTACTATGGGCATGGGTATACTCAGATAGGTACTTGAAGGTCATGTAGTGTCAACGGTACCTTCAGAACGCCTACTACGAGGGAGGTGACTACAAAAAGGCCATCTCTCCCCAATCGGGAGAGATGCCCCACATAATTGCGGGATAGATGCCCCACCAAACTTACTGCAGTATTTCGTTTTTCTGGTGATATTTATTTGTGGGTCGATGTACAGTCTTCAGTACAATATCACTTGTACTTTCAGACATGCCCCGAAAGTATACAAAGGAATACATTGCAGCTGCTAGCACAGAAAAAAGAGAAAATGCCACTAGACGAAAGCGATTCTGAAGAAAAATCTTCGGATTCTTTAAGTTCTTATGAAGATTACGGTATCGAATGCCTTGAAAATTACCGTGATACAAAGGAGGATGTAGACTGGCTGCAGTGAATTGGTTGTGAGAATTAGATGCACGAAAACTGCAGTACCATATATGTGTGCACAGTAATGTTCATTAATGGGTTCGCGGTGGCTAACTTTTTTTTCTGACTTTTTCGGAAACGAGACTCCATTCTAGTCATATTTCATGTGCCGATGGCCGAAATTATAATAATAATAATTATGACTCCTTATAAAAATGATATAATATTGTTTGATTTGATTGTATCCGAAAAAGTCCGAAAAAAAACAGTTAGCCACCGCGAACCCATTAATGAACATTACTGTACTTGATAGGTGCAAAATAAAGTGTGTAAAAAAGTGAAAGCATGCTGAAAGAGGCGTAACAGGAAAATGAAACCATGTTTTCAATCATCTTTTACGTAAATTTTCAGTAGAGGCCATCTCTCCCTCGTGGGGTATCTCACTCACATACGTGGGGCATCTCACCCATACCCTTGGGGTGAGATGGCCGAAACATTATATTTGTTAATCGCAATTTCCATTAGGATAGAGTTAAAAAAAAAATTGTCTTCGTATCCAAATATTACCAAAGATTTATAAAGTAACTTGGTGTGATGAAAATATTTTTTCATGGAACACGTAATTTTTAAAAAAACATTTTCCTTAGGTGTAGTCCATGCGCTAGGGGTCAAAAGGTATCCATTCAGATGTCCCCGGGCGGACTTGAGCTTTTTCAATGTTTTTTGGGTCGTAAAATCCGAATTTGTTGGTCCCCCAGCGCGAATGTCGCGCATTCAAAAGTTATGAACAATTGAATTGTTTATATCGCTCTAACGGAGAAACTATGAGTCGTATAAAAACAAGTCTCAAACGAAAAATGTAGCCCTTGTCAAGACAAAGAGAATGGATTTTTATTCGTCCGAATACGTCGATTGGTGATCGAGATAGAGAATTTGTTATCTCTGAGGTGGTGCGCACTCGCCGCCCGCGCTCCAGTCAGCCTTACTGCCCCGATCCTCCGGTCGTATTTTACGTTCTTCAATATTTTTCAGTGTCATCATGAGTTAATTAAATATATCATGAACTAATGCATAAATAAAAACAAATCGTCGAATATTTTTATAGTTTTTTATTCATATTTTGACACTCTCCTCGTGTGCTACACGTACAAAAAGAAACACATGGTATTCCAGCCTTGACACATCGGCATGATTTATTCGAATACTTACGACATGTACACTTAGGTACAAGCTCATCAATGGGTGGGAATAATCAAGTTGAGGTAGTGGGCTTTAAACCGTCGTTAGTTTTACAATATCCAAAATTACAAGGATCCAAAACATCCTCACTCGGATTCAAGACTGTAACTTGGCAATGAGTAATGTAAAAAGCTCTCAGGATGTGTAGACTGATTGAATTACTCGTAGGCGGTAGTTCGGAAAGTGGTAGAAGGGGTTTTTGAGGATAGGACCAATACCGTAACTCATCGAAAGTCTTGTGTGGACTGTTCTTTTGCAAAAGTTGTACCAAATATTCCTCACCTTTCTTCACTGCTTCTGTTACAGCGTCGGCAGATGTGTCTATGAATAACCCAGGTGGAAAGATAGTTATTGAAGCACAGGAGTTTATATTTGAAAGGAATAGTGATTAAAAATATTACCGTGACCGAAATTCATTAAAAAAATTTCCGGAGTTGCTTTCAGTGCTACTCTGTTTCCTCTACTCACTTTGCTCGTATAATCAGATCCTGTCAAGTGGTAGAGAGCAGGAAGAACACAACATAGATCGTTCCCATGAAATTTTGCCACTCGGTGAAGTGGGATTATTTTTCTTTTTACTCCTAAACCCCAGGGGATAAGTAGTTCCTATTGCAATAAATTTGAGGGAAAATAGGAAGAAGAGAAATAAGAACGTTATGATTGGAGGTACAGAGGTAATGATTTAGAGAGAAAAAGGAGTTTGAGAGAATGTTGAATAAATAAAAAATTTCACCGGTAATCCATTTTCCTGATAGTGAGCGAAATGATAAAGTGCCATGACTACTACGTCTGTGTCATATGATGATATCAATACTTTTGTGTTTCCCTCCAGTAAAACATGCTCGATGTGTATCATAATACGCACATCGGCTTCTTCGATGTCAGTTCTCTGTAAATATTGGAGGCTTGCTGCTGATCTCACTACATTGGATTCACATGAATCTTGATCGGTCGCATTACAAATCACTTCGACCCCTGGCCACAGCTTACCACCCCTCTCAAGAAAATAACTACGCAAGTACCTTTGAAGAAGTACCTTGTTATTAGCACGAGCCCAAAATTTTTCTTCTTGTACTGGCGTTGGTGTATCCTGAAATTCGATGAAGGGCTATGCCCGTTGATGTTTGCCTCCGAGAACGTTCGGTCGACTTTGGTGAATTATCGAAGTAGCAATCGAAAACGAAATCAATGCGTTTAACCGCCAGATTGGAAATGAAACGGATAGAGTTGTAGAATGCAATAGCAAAGTCTTCGAAAGTCTTCAGTTTGCGTAATTGAATCTTTCGGCAGTGGTACATAACATCCACGATCAAGCAGAAATCCCCCTGATTTACACATGGCTGTTGTGTTTCTTCTAAAGTCCCTTCATCAAAGGTTTTAAACAATTCGTCTATGAGTGCTGATTTAACTGTTTCTTCACGAATTATCCCAGGTTTTTCAAATAAAATGTTATTCTCTGTTAATTCGTACGATAGAAGCCTTGGCATATCGAAGCCACGTTCCATGGCGAGCTTAATCAACTCTTGAGCAGACAGATCTTCTTTTGCGCGAGCTTTGTAAATTTTGTTTGGTGTTTCGTTGGGTTTGCTTCGGAGAGAAGGTAGGTTCGTCCTAGGGATCGTAGCTGACAAAGTTACATCTTTCTTCTCGAATCTTTCTAGACCAAATTTCCCATAAATTTCACAGCCTTTTTCGAATACGTTCAGGAGAGCTTTCGCGGTTTCAGCGTCGACAACTTCCTGGGTAACAATATTTCGAAGAGGCTGTGATCCGGATTGGAATGGATTGTCGTGGGTATGAAAATATTGAACAATATTATCAACCATGTCATTTGTATCGTTGATACGGCCGGGTGATAACTCGTGATGTATTCGTAGCTCATAGTTCTCATTCTCAGATCGAGTGATTTTGCGATACACATTAGTTATGGCATGTATATTGTGGTAAGTGAGCTCCCAAACTGCAACATACTCCTTCTGCCGCGTTGATCCAATGATCCCGGAAGTACTCTTTTGTGATCGGTTGATGGTTTGCTCTAGAGCTTGATCAGGCGCCACAGAAGAGAATGACGAATTTCGTTGCTTTACGGGGTAATCTCGGGACATGAATTCTCGATAAAGTTGCGGATGGGTCTCAGGCAACATGAGCATATCGTTCAAGTACACAGAACACCATCGCGTATAATTGGATCTATCGAAAACATGGAACAAGGGCTGCGCCTTTTTAAGAGTTTCGATGTGGAGTTCCCAATTCCCCTCACGATCACCCCTTACTGAATCTTGAATCAACTGTATCATTTTTATAACATTGCTGTAGTAATTAAACAGTGGTGATTCCTGACTCCGGCTCTCAATGAATATCTCAAAATCAGTCACAAAATTGGAAATCTCATTTCGTAAATTCTCAAAAGCTGTCTTTGTGTCATCGTATGCCTCCTCTCTTATAGTGTCCTTCATCACTTCAATCACTGTCAATATATCAGAGTAGTCTCGTTCCGAGTTTTCACTGAAAAAATCTTCTAATCGAAGGCGCCTGAGAGCTT
Source organism: Tenthredo livida (assembly GCA_963992785.1). Taxonomy (NCBI): domain Eukaryota; kingdom Metazoa; phylum Arthropoda; class Insecta; order Hymenoptera; family Tenthredinidae; genus Tenthredo; species Tenthredo livida. The sequence continues at coordinate 23,586,600 of OZ023069.1, read as the reverse complement.
CTTCCAGCATAAGAAAACCTCTCATAGATCGTGCATAATTTGTTCCATTCATTACCTGGTTAACTGTGTTTACTCCGTATGCTTTAATTTCTACGAATACATCTTCTACGCCACTGCCCATCAAATATTTCCCCACACAAGATAATAAGATTTTGATGAGATGGAAGTTCCCAAGCATTATGACTAAATCTTTGAATTCATCTTTCCTCACCATTTGTATATGTTTCGCGATATGATACACGCCCTCATCGCAAAAAATCGGTAGAGATGATTGGCTCAGCTGAGTTAAAACGTCCTTGAAATTACACAAATTGGTATAAACCGTGGAATACTCAGTAACAGGATGCGGAAAAATTGGTAAGAAGCCTACTGCTTGTCGTGAACGTGGATCATCTGTCACAATAGCATTGAAGGCCGACCAGCCTGGAACCTCCTGGAACTGCGGTTTCTCGAGCACGAGTTTTAGGTCATCCGAAAGCTTTAATCGACTCAAAGTCCAGATGAAATCACTGATACTGATTTTAGCAAAGGCTTCGGGGGAAATTTGATTGCGAAAAATAGGCACAGCTGTGGTGATTGAAATGGGGTGAGATTTTGTGTTCGGCTTGATGAAATTTTTCAGTTGTTGACAGGGTAGTTCATGGTTCAATGTACGACTATCAAGATTGATGTTGGTTTCGGTAATTTTGGGATTTTTACGGGGAACCTGGGACTCATTTTGAAACAAAACACTGACTGTATCATGGGTCCCACCCATACCCGAGTTACTGCACTCCTCAGGATCAAAGTTATCAAATGCTGCTTTCGTAAATTGTGTGGGATCGAACTGATTTGGAATCGGCATTACGTGTCGACTTTTTTCGATTGTATACAATGCCAGACGGGTCCGATGTCGTTTTACTTGATCGTACGAAATCGAAAAGCCTGTTCTGTTAAGACATTTAATAAGAGAAGCACTCTTACTCACAGCGTGCACAGTGACCCCAGTGAGGATATGTGAGGGCGTTTTCTTAGACCCATTATGCAAAAGATAATACATGACCTGATACAAACATTTCAGTTTTCTCGCGCTAAAATCTCTCGTAGCTTCTTCCCGCATTCCTCAAAAATGTTATTATTCAAGTAAGTTTCAGCGAGGTAATAACGAGTAACACTGGCATGAAAAAAAAATGTAGGTTTGGTACAGTCGTCAGGAATGCAAAACTGAATTTGATCATTAAACATACGGATTAAGTGATTTTTAATGTCTCGATTGCGCACTAAAGGAGCTCCTAAAATTTTATTCACTCGGTCTCGGACGAAGGTGAGTGTAAAACTCTCTTTGGATTCAATTCTCATATTCAACTCATCAACAACTTGTTGTATGCATCGTTCTTTATGCTCCAAGCTTGCATCGATTTCTTCGTTTTTTTTTCCTGGCAACAATCCCTCTGTATTATTTCTTCCCCTGAAAATGTGTTATTATTAAACTCTGTATCTTGTATTTCGTCTGTCCTATATTGGTCATCCTCAGATTGCTTCTGTGTTTGTTCTGAATCTTTCGACCGTGTGAATGTCAATTCATACTTTCGCATGCAATTTTTATGATAAGACAACCGCGCGGCGAGAACTCTTCCAATATCGCACAAGGTGGCAATACGTAAAAAAACTTCATCTTGGAAATAATGAGACATCTGTAATAATTTATTCGCCTTTTCTTCACTCTCCAATACAGACTTCGCCCGTTTTCCCCCAGTTTCATCCTTGTCACAAATGACACAGACAACTTTTCTCTCATCATTTGCTCGAACAGGACGTAGCTTCACACTGGAGCGAGTTCGTGGTCTGTGTGTATCGGTATCAGTTTCATCATCTCCGTCATTTTCGAATTCTATTGTTTTTAAAATAGACTTACGCGACTTCTTCTTCCGAGTATACTGTCGATAGCAAGGCCCTGTCATATGATAATGCAACAATTCATTCTCAGATTGATTTTTTATCCTTTCAGCAATTTCATCTTGTTTCACTTCAGCTATCAACCTAATTTGCGTGCTTCCGTGTACTGTACTTGTCAAATTTCCAGGGCATAAACAAAAAATGCATACGAACGATTTTTGTTCTAGAGATACCCCATTCTCAGCCTCAGTAACTTCCCTGTTCTGTTTCCTAGCTCCTTCCGCCACAGTATTGTTGATCACATTCATAGCCACGAATAATTATTAGAACATTTCACAGTTGAGACTGAATAACTAGACTATAAACTTACAAAACATGATAACAATCTTGAGATGACGAACCTCACTGCTCGACTGAACTTGGTTTACTGGCGTTTATCTCAGTTTCGCTCACAACTCGATCGTGCATGTGCTAACGTGAACGCGCCAGTACAAGAAATTCCGACAAAGAGTATTTTGAGGGAAAAAATAAAAAAAAATAAAAATACTATGTATCCAACTATAGTGAAAACAAAATAAATGAAAGAAAAAAAAATGAAAATATGAGGGCAACTGCATTTGCTACGAGCAAGAGGACATCCATTCGCTGTGCACCACGAACCCCGAGCGAGCGCGTGCCACTTAAAAGATAACAAATTCTCTATCTCGATCACCAATCGACGTATTCGGACAAATAAAAATTCATTCTCTTTGTCTTGACAAGGGCTACATTTTTTGTTTGAGACTTTTTTTTATACGACTCATAGTTTCTCCGTTAGAGCGATATAAACAATTCAATTGTTCATAACTTTTGAATGCGGGACATTCGCGCTGGGGGACCAACAAATTCGGATTCTACGACCCAAAAAACATTGAAAAAGCTCAAGTCCGCCCGGGGACATCTGAATGGATACCTTTTGACCCCTAGCGCATGGACTAGTGGGGCATCTCTCCCGACTTTACCCTATAACTTTGGATCTCTCAATGCACACGCACAACGTGGTCGCATTGTGCCCGCACGCGTGCGACAAGCACGACGTGCGAGCCATATGTACCTCAATTGATGACTCAGTTGCGTGGTGGTTTGCTCGCACGCCGTGCTGATTAATCCGCACGCGTGCATGCATACTGCGGTGCATATGCGGCGCATATTGTTATCTGGGCAATTTGATTATTTTGAATTGAAGTCTTTCGAAACAGATTTACACTGTCATTCCATGCCCTGCATGTAGCGTGTCCGCATAAAAAGTGAAAATAACGTCCTGAAAGGTATACGGATTTCAGATTTTAATTACCCCTACCGCCGTCCTCAAAAGCCCTTAAAAGGAGAACTATGCACCACCAAACCTCGTATTCGGACTACCAAACACCCCCGAACGACCACCAAACGATTCAACAAAAAAAATTTGCGATTAGTCAAAGTGGGGGGGCTGACTTCACGCTAAAATTTTATTTATCGAATTTCGAAAGAACTATTCGCCACCAAACCTCAAAAATGGACTACCAAACACCAACAAACGATCACCAAACGATTCCAAAATAAAAAAGTTTAAAAATCCAAGCGGCGGGAGGGTGAGAGAGGGGGGGGGGGACTTCACATATGTCATAAGATCATATTCACAGCTATCATACCAGGCCATCATGTCACGATAGATAGCATATTTGTAGCCCGGTCAAACGGAGAGCCAGAGTTTATCATTCCGATTTCTTGCTGAAATTCTTTCATTACATGCCTAGAATGAATCGTAGGCAGTTGTCTTTACGATAAAATACCGGCTTCATAGTTAAGTGCTGGTTTAGAGTTTGTGAGCTCTAACGAAACAAATCCAAATTGCGACATGAAAGGTATGTGCAACGATTCTTATTTATTAGAATTTTTTCATGTCCGTTTTCATTCAACAATTTTGAATCAAGGCCTATAACTATAGAGAACCAAGGATTCATATTAGCGTTGGTCTATTACTAACGCCAACTGTCTGAAGTAACCTACTACTTACTAGGTTACTGTATTGAATAGAAAATTTGGTCTAACTTCCTCTTCCTACTCATACATACTTTTTCACCTTGCGTGTACCTACAGTTAATACCCAATAAACACTAGTTCGTATAAAAAACGTATAAATAGGTCATATACTCTACGTTTATTCCGAGGAAAAATGTTCCTCAGTTCAACGCATAAGCAGCGTTGATTGAAAACGTTACGTCTATACGTTTAACTTTACGCAATAAACAACGTTTAATACACGTGTACCACTTGAATTTTGACCAAATAATTGTTAGCTCAAAAAAAAATTGAGATATACGTAAAATGAATTAATTACAATATATGAGGCGTTGATCAACAACTACTAATCGTAAACAATCGCAGTTTGTTACAAAGTAAGAATTTTGAGATTAGAAAAACTTCGCATTATTGTTGTGGTCGGGATTCGATCCGGGGACGCTCGCATTCGCTTGTATTACTGTTCGCACGCTCTATCGACTACGCCAAACTACTCATTGACAAAGTCAGTCACTTTCTCGTAATTACTCTGGATTTTGCATCTGTCTTAGTAATATCAGTGTTTTAATGTAGCTGAGATGTCTTAACTAAACATCCGAGTGGCAAGTAGGTTTTTTTAATTTAATTTCTTGCCTAGAGTTCCACACATTCTCACTCGATTTCATTATATTGCACGTTCATTATTATATTGGAAAAAACGTATAAATGACGTGTAGTTCCGAGCGTATAATTATTGAAGGAACTGAACATTGTTATAGTGTAACTCAAAATCCGCGAGGTATTCGTTGATTTTTTGGTTTTCGAAGACGTTTTGAGGAACGTACGCAATACGTATATGATATGTGTAACAGTATACGTACATTAGAGCGTTTCGTACACGCAATTAAATACACATATTCTTGTCCAGTCTGATAAACGTATAAACAACGTGTGAACGACAGGTTTCGAGGAAACGTTCGTAATACGTATATGATATGTGTAACAGTATACGTACATTAGAGCGTTTCGTACGCGCAATTAAATACACGTATTCTCGTCCAGTCTGATAAACGTATAAATAACGTTCGAACGACAGGTTTCGAGGAAACGTCTGCAACACGTATATGATATGTATAACAGTATACGTATGTTGGATCGTTTCGTACGTGCAGTTGAATACACGTATCCGGGTGCAGTTTAACAAACGTATAAATAACGTGTGAACGACAGGTTTCGCGGAAACGTACGTAATACGTATATGATATGTATAACAGTATACGTTCATTAGAGCGTTTCGTACGCGCAGTTGATTACACGTCTACTTGTCCGGGTTGATGAACGTATAAATCACGTAAATTTTCAACGTATTCGTTGTCCGAATCATACGTGTATATTAAAGGCACAAGAAGTTATTTCTTCGTTTAAAAAGCGTGATTAATAAACGGATAATATTGGACCACTTATAAACGTGTATGATATACGTTTTATAATAGTATGATGATATATGGATACCAAAAATCAACGAAAAAGACGTGTATAATACGTATAATATACGAACTGGTGTTTATTGGGTAATGAAACGTTGAGATTCAGAGATATTATGCCTATCTTATTTTAAATCCATCAGGGATGCAGTCTATTCACGCATATACTTATATTTTCATAGGCACTTATAATAAAGTAGGAATTTGTTTAACAATATATTAGGGAAATACTGCTCATGTCTCACCACATGATTTTGGAATAAAATGCTATCCCAGCTACGAAGTACCTACTTAAAATAGAATAGTTAATTGCATGCTTTGTATCACGTCGACCAGCTATGAAGTACCAAAGTATTTCTGTTGGATTTTGACCGGCAATAATTGCAGAATTTGGCATTCAATGTTTAAGCTGTTCGAATCGTTGATCGAAAAAATTCATCGAATTGTCGCACAAACTGATTCATTAGTCCGGATGAAATTCAAGTCCTGCAAAACCATAGGCATAGAACAATTTAATCAATGACAAAATATAGTATATATAGAAAGTATACACTTTCGTGATTACATATACATACAGGGTGATTCTTTTTGCGTTCACCACCTTATAAGGGGAGATTTCTTGTAAAATTCTCAAACTAATTTCCCTTCACCAAAGTGGGACTAATAGTTTTCGGGCTCCAGAGGGTCGTAGTCGACCAATCACAGAGCCTATAGCTGATTAAGTCAGGGCCGGGTCAAAAGTATAAGAAGAGTGACGCCCGTGGCGGGTCGATTTCCAGTAGAAGAAAAATAAATGAATAAATCTAGTGAGCAATTTTTTCACTATATCGATACTGCCATTCTAATACGTCGTATCCCACATTTGTAAAATTGTTCAGGAGGCCATGAAAACGCTTCACTATTACCATTGGAAAGATAGGACTTGACGGATTGGAATATTTATTTAGAAATAGTAAATCAACGATTTGACTGCTAAAACTTGAACATAAGCTGCACAACGTTATTATCATTCAATTTTAAAAAAAAAGTTAATTTTTGAAATTTTGTGGGATACGACGTATTAGAATGGCAGTATCGATATGCTATTTAAGTTACAGTTATTGATGAGTGTTAACGGAATCGTCGCCGGGAGTTGTCTTCATAGAACATATACGCTTTCGTTATCTGTGATGAATCGATTATCTTTCATATGCAGGTACCAGTGTATGCAAATGGGTAATCTTTTGTGGGCTGTCAGGACTTGCAGTTATCTGTTTGACTTTTATATTACTGAACCAGTGGAATGGCAACCCACTGAAGCGTCGAATACTATCAATATTAGCACCAGGATGTTCGCGGGAGGTAAGCTAATAAACGATCCCATTTTGTTCTTTAATCTTTGAAATGTCTTGTATTGAGAATAAATGAGGCCTATCGTCCTATACCTATTAGGGTGGTCCAGAGCTCTTATATGTATCGAGCGTTCAGTGTACTTCATATTTCACAAATTTTAAGCCTAGCCCCATCGTGGGAATACGATTCATGCTATTTTGTCAGAATTATTCAAAATTATCAAATTTTTTTTTCTCCAAAAACTTTAAATATGATGTTTAATGTTTTATGAAATAAAGTATCGATGAAAAATTACAAATGGAGGTAGTCGGAAATCGTGAAAATAATAAATCTGTTTTCGCAACAAAATTTTTATTCCTAAATATTTTTTTTTACACATGAACGTGAAGGACGATTTTGTTCCCTATTTTCGGGGAGCAAAGAGCGGTTTTGCCGCTCGAAATAAGTCTTTCCTCCCGGCCTTTCCTTCCTAAATTCTGAAAGTCTTTTCTCCCAGTCTTTGATCACCGATATGAAGTTGCACTAGATTCATCTATCCTCTTTTTTGGGACCAACTTCATACCTATACTGTTTTGTTTAAAGCAGCAACCAAATAAATAAATCATAACTTTAATTGATTTATTGAAAATTAATCGGTAAACCCGCTTTTTGCTCAAACAGGTAGCAAAATCGGCCTTCGTTCATGTGTAAAAAAAAATATCGTGTGAACCACGGGAGCAACGTTTTCGCCTCCTCGGTGAAGTTTGCCGCCCTCGCGTTTCGCTCGTCTCGGCGAGCCTTCGGCTCGCCTAGTCCTCGCTCTCGCTCGGGCAGCAAGCTACACACTCAGGAGCGAAAATGTTGTTTGCTCCCTTAAGGTATTAGTCTCGCGAAATCATCAGCCGAGAGTTTCGAGGGCGCGTAGTGGTAGTTGCTTGGCCATTTGCCGGATTGTACTCAAAAACTTTTGATAGTTATTATTATTTTATTATGAGCATTTTTACTATCATTATTATTATTATTATTTTTATTTTATTAATTATATTCACAATTTTGAAGCTTCTATTTCTTGTTCGGAACGGTGAAAACAGATCATTTTTTTTTTTAAATACGTGGAAAGGATTATTCTACCATTGGGCGAAGTTTTTTCAACATCTATCTCGGCGTTTTTTTTTTATAGCTAATGTTCGATTTCGGCCATAAGAGCGCGTGTAAAAGAACGATTTTTTAATAATTATTATCTTTACTTCTGAACGGTACAGTTCCTCCAAACTAAGTCAATGTTTTTATAGCATTAAAAAGATCATCTATAAAAATTCGCATGGAAATCTATCTCAAAAAGTTTCACGAGACTACTACCTTAATGCACAATATACTATTGTTTAATTTTATTGTCGTTTAATTATTACAATTATCATTATAATCATATTTGAAGTTTTTAAAAATTTTTGAGAAATCGCATCACGTGAACGGCTTAGTCAAAAAATCTGAACAAATAATGGGCTGTTTTGTACAGAATACAAAAGGATAAAAAAAAATTAGGGCTGAATCAAAAATGTTAATTTCGATGGTAGGTTGGGTTAGCGTGGAAAGCCTTATATACTTTCCGAAAGATGATAAGTCCTACGTTTCATTCGTCAATACATGTCTCCCAGGTTTCAGAAGATGTTGAACATATGAAGGATGTTGATGCCAGATTGACAGAAGAAATCAAGCACGTTGCTGATCTGGAACAAAAAATAGTTCGTCAGGATATGAAGGATTACCAATACCCCAATGAGACAAATGATATAAGTGCTAGGTAAAGAAATTGTGTTTGACAAATTTATTTTATCCATATTTTCATTCTGTTGTCAAACATATATCTAATAACGTTACGTTATTGTTCAGCTTCCGTATTTGAAAAAGTGAAGCCATGTTGTTTTGCAGAAATTCAGAAGATTTATTGATCGAAGAAAATGGAAAGCCCATCAGAAATGTTATTTTGACAACATTTCGTAGTGGGAGCAACTTCTTTAGTGGCATTATTAATGCACATCCTGCAACCTTTTTTCACTAGGAACCACTTCAAGATTTTGATACTGTTCAAATTAGAGGCCCTCCCCTAGCCGTAGATGCTCTGAATAGATCGAGGGCACTATTTGACTGCGAATTTGCAGATCTCGGTAATGCCTTTGTCAGGACATACGGGTGTTTCCACGATATTGCGTTCCAGTTGGGACCATGTTGGCAAAATAAAAAACGTAATAATTACAGATGATTTCATATTTACTGTAATGATAACAATCTCTTGTTAAAACTCACGAAAAGGCGAGTCACTTTGACAATTTTTTTTTTCTCCCCCGGTCATTTCGTATCTCCCCTGGCATATTATACATGCCAGGGGAGGAGATGTTTCCGCCGAAAAACCCTAATTCGGTACAGATGGCTTGAGTTTTCAATTTTAAATTTTAACATGCTGACTATTGCACATAGTACGATAAATATTATGCAAAATTGACATGAATAGCTACTTGATTGTGAAGTACAACTTACCAGGGTAGAGATCGGGATCACTCTAACCTATGGCGGTTCGCGGTGTTCGAGTTGCTCTAACTGATTAAACATCAACGTTAGGATGTCGGCATGTCGCGTGTTGCAAACTTCGCACCGAACGCTTGAGGTGCCTCCATGGTGTTATCCATGCTTATTCTATTAGGTCGGAAAAAGCCAATATAAGAGTGCTAGGGGAGGAGACATTGAATGTGCGGGACAAAACGGAATACGGAATATTTTGAAAAATAGTAACATGGAAGTAATTTTGGTACAGTACTACCTCTCTAAGAGAGCCCTCGGTAAGAGAGAATTTTCCCGCCGTTCCGGTTGAGCGAGTTTTATAGCTTCCCCCACTCTACCCGTACGCGCAAGGTTCTCCCAGTGGTGATGCTCACTGACACACTGACACATGTGCGATTTACCAGTAGTGAGGGAACCCAGATAACAATCGTGCGACGCACGAAATAATCACGGCGTGCGTATCACGTCGTGCGGGCGAAAATGCACTTTTCTCGCCAGCACTAAGTGCGTCAGCACAAGTGTTAGCAGCATGAGTCGCACTGATCCCGCACGCGTGCGGAAACGCACAATCATGCGTGTCGCAAATGTGCGATGCACCACGTGCGGACACCGTGTTGTCAGTGGGCAATCATCCCATATAAGATGATCATGCAATTAATACTATTCTACCTACTATTCAATTTGTACAGTGTTTCCGCTGAAATCGGAAAAATATTTTTTCTATGATTAGTTCTCGTCCGTACGAACAGGTGTGAATTTTTCGATATATTATTCACCGACATTATTCCATTTTTATTTTATTTTTTACTGCAGATATTTCTATATGTATTCTTACTTCCGCACAGGAAATGCGGTATGAAAATTATGCAAATATATGATTGTCACTATGAAAACCTGCATGATCTATCGAAATTCAGGTTTTTAGATTGATAGAAATTGAAATTTCGGTAAAGCCTACATTTTTTCATCGATAGACGATTTTAATTCATGCGTGGTATGCAAATATACAATTAAACGATTCACGTAGTAAACATAACTCATGACTCAACACTCACTTGACTAGTTCAGTCCTTTTTCACGCGGTATCCCGCCGCTCGCATTTCCGCCAGACGCCATTGTAATACGCCATTGCTTTGGACATTGCTTACAGTGTTACAGTCGCTATCACTACGTGTTGTTTCGTGTTCGAAGTTATATTAAAAAGAATAAAAGCTAATAGAATATAAACATCTGTGTTGTGAGATTCTACTTGGACCTGTAATATCAATTTTAGGAAAACCATGGTAAGTACATCAACACTTAGTGTATATTCTAACCTCACTTTTCCGTGAATTTTTACACCGAGCATAGAACTTATATTACTGGAAGGGGAATAATAGCTGTCGGGCTGACGCCAACATGTTGAGACAGAGATATATCTCTTTCTTCGTTCGTAACGTCCATTTTCCTAACCTATAACGGTAACCACGAGTAACCAATGTCAGATTTTTTGCTTTTATGATAATTTTGATTAGCATATTAATTTATAATCATTATCAGTAAATGTATAAAAAAAACTATTTCTGTGATACATAATAGATCACAAGTTTATGCTAACCCTAACCTATCAATTTCCCCGCGATACTATCCTGGCGAGGGGGTATGCGTGGAGAGGGGAACTGGACGTTACGAACGCAGTCAGAGATATATCTGTCTCTCATGTTGGCGTCAGACTCTACTCATTGCGCAAATCGGCTATTCCGCTTCCAGTAATATAAGTTCTATGACTTCGAGCGTTCTCGTTGTCACCTTATGTTTCAACCACCATTGTACACATTTCGAATTTGCAGTAAACGAATAATGCGATAAAATTATTCTTCAAGCTTACCATGGTGCTATGTCATACAATATTATTCATTCAACAAAAGGGGTTTTTCTGATTAAATTCCACATTTTTTATATATTGAGTTTGATGTATTCAAAAATTTTCGTTTTTCCAAAGGGTTGTCAAACTTCCGAAGTTTCCTATTCAAGTACACTTCATATATAGTTTAGCTATTTTTATGATATTTTAAGCTTGACAGGATCGAAACTACATATCGTAAAATCAGGAAAAGCAAAGTTCCTAGATTGCAAATTTAAGGATTTCGAAAGTGCCAAATTTGAGTCATCATTGAGATCTTAACTTAATTGTAACTCATAATGTTTAACCGATCACGATTCACTTCAAATAACTGAATGCAGTGCGTTCATGCTTCATTTATTGGTTAAGGGTTATACTCGACCCACCAGCCAGAAAACAAGTAGTAACACCTCTGAGAATTTCTCACAAGCAAAGTGAATGGTGGATTTCATTGAGTTTTGGGCGGTAATTACCATCCCAGTACGGCACGTAATTGATCAAGGATAATCCTTACACCAAAATAATTCTTCAGACAAACATTAATAAAACATACTTGTCTTCCATTGAGGATCTGAATATTCTTCTGAAAGAGGCACTGGAAAGAAATAATGGACGGCGAGAAATTCAAATCTTTCTCTAGTCTCGGATCAAGACAAAAAAGACGACGCTCGTCCACGATTCGCAATAACAGTCAGAACTATGAAGCCACCCGAGAAAAACCGATTAGATATATTCGGATATAAATATATATAATTATATATGAGTTTATATATAATCATATCAAATTATATATGTTTTCATATATAACTATATATGGATGTATATATATTTATATATGATAAGATATAACCGATGGAAACTTGCTCAGAACTATATATAATCATATATAGGCCCATATAGAATATATATATAGGACTATATACAACCATATATGATTGGATATGATCTGTTGAAGCTCATGTTGAACCATATATAGTCAGACCTAGGCCCATATATGATTAGATATAAACAGATATAAATCAGTTGAAGCTCATACGGATCGAGATAAAATCATATATAGGTTCATATATAGTTATATATGATCGATCTAATAAAGTGAAGCTTGTGTGAAACTATATGGGCATATCCATAGAATTTTCAACTTTTGTAAGGGATAGTAGTTGTGTCCATTCCAAGTACAAATTGGATACCCCAAGGGTGTTTTCGACTGACAAATACTTTTTCTTGAAGCTAACTGTGATGTTCTAGTATATTTAAATTCATTTCCGCATGTTATGAGTACAAAAATCCTAGCGAAAATGACAAGTCACTGTGAGGATGGAGCATTTATTTTTTTTTCAACCACTATAACTTGTTGACCGATGATGATAGCAACCTGATTTTTTTTTTCATTAATTGTAAGCACGTGAATATTAGAAAAATGCGAGCCAGATATATGTGCCGGCCAGGTGAGCTCTAATAAAAATTAATGAAATAGCGACGACGAAATTTTTTGAATCGAAGATGATTTTATTTTTTTCATTACAACTTTTTGACCGATCCATTTGAACGATCGACCTTGAAGTATCTTATTCTACGTATCTTAAGCTATAAAACGGTACCCGACCAGAAAGTGTGCCCACAACCTGAAAAAAGTTGCAAGCTTTTGAAAATTACTATCTGAAGAATAATTCGAAGAAAAAAATCACTATTTCAGCTGGCACACCTGTATAATGATTGCGATCCCATTCCAAGCAATAGTAATCGATAACATTCGTTATAAGAAGTATATTATCAAATTGGTCGCTATTTTTATGCATATTTCGAAGAGATAAATACAAACGAGTAAATATTTTCATAAATCATCAATTTTCATATTTGTTAAAAAAATGTTTACAGACATATCTTTCACGTGCAGTATCAGAAATGTCGTTTTAAACAGCACGAGTATTTATTTTTTATTTATTTTTATTTATTTTTATTCGTTTTATTTTTTTTCAATTTATTTTTCTTTCAAGTTTTTTTTTTTTTTTTTTTCATTTTATTCTATTTTTTTCGTTTATTATACGCGTAAGACTCTAGGCGCCGTCGAACCGGAGTGCGAATTCGACCACAAACATAGTTTTTCAAAGATTATTTGAAAAAGAAAATTGAATTTTGATTTTTCCTCCATCAGCACTTGACCGAGCCTTGAAAATGAATTATTTCAATTTTTTTCGTGTATACTGAGACTCAAGAACACAGATCATTCTAGTTTTATAGGTGTGACGTCAATTTTTCCGAAATTTATTTTTGTACCTCAAAAGTTAAAAATTCCATGAATATGCCCATATATAATCAGATATAGGTCGTTTCACGATTATACATAAGTTCATATCGCAGGTAAGACATGAGTTATATATGATCGATCTAATAAAGTAGAGCTTGTGTGGAACTATATATAATCAGATATAGATCTATATTCAATTATATATAACGAAATAAAATCTATAGAAAGCTTAAACGGAAAGATATATAATCAGATATAGGTCGTTACACGATTATACATAAGTTCATATCGCAGGTAAGACATGATTACATGCAATTATTACATTATTGTTAAACAAAAAATTCATTCAATTAAATGTCTATCAACTCTGAATTCGACAGCTTGATCATAGGTTTCGACAAACAGAAAAATATGATGTTCATTATATAATAGCAAATTGGCGTAGTCGGTAGAGCGTGCGACCAGTCACAAGTATTCGAGCGGACTTGGGTTCAAATCCCTGTGCAGGATTTTTTTTTTTTTTTTATAAAAGCACCTGGATATAATTATATATGAATATATACAAATATATATAAACATATATAATTATATACAATTGGATCGGGCCAATTTTCGGATATAATCATATCTGGATGATTAGATATAATTATATCCGAATATATCTAATCATTTTTTCTCGGGCACTGTTCATGATCCGGGGGATTCTAGTTCAAACTCTAAGGAAAGGGTGGAATCCGAAGCAGAGGAAATTTATGATGCGTTTGCCTTTGCAAACAATCCAGCGGAGGGGGCAGAGGATGATGTACAAATACCTCATTCGAATGCTGGGTCAGACAGTGATCCAGAGACCGAAAGTTCCAATGAAGAGGACACTGACGAAGATCTAGAAGCCGATAATGTTCTCGAAGACAATTTGGAAGAAAATGTCGCAGATTATTCAGAGGACGATGAAAATGATGACGTTTTTCAAAATCTAGCTGATATTCAGAGAAGGGCACTTAAAAATGTGTTTCTCGCAACGAACATGAAGCATGTGCAGGGAAACCAACTTCTAAAGACCTTGCGAGAATTCCCATTCAACTTAATCTGCTTACCAAAGGATACACGAACTTCACTACAAACTCCAACAGTCGTGGCGAGTCAGTTTTTCCGACAACTTGCGGGTGGAGAGTACCTGCATCTCGGATTTAGAGATACATTGCTCAAAAAAATGGAAAGTTTTCCAGCAGATTTATTACCTGAAATGATAGAAATAGATTTCAGTACGGACGGCGGTAAAGTTGGAACAGATCAGTTCTGGCCACTACAGTATCGTGTGTTTAACATTGCCGATAAGAGACCAATTATTGCCGGAGTCTTCAAAGGCAAACATAAACCGACAAACGCATTCGATTTTTTTGAGCAATTTCTTCAAGAAATACTTCAAGTCCGTGATGGAGGTGGCCTTACGGTAGGAAACAGAGTACTTCCTTTGACAGTTCGATGCTTTATTGCAGATGCACCAGCGAGGGCATTTGCATTAAACCATTATGGTGACACGTCAGCATTTGCGTGTTCTGAATGTCACGTAGAAGGTCGTCGTTGCACTGTGCCGGGCTTTAGGGGGGCCATGATTTTTGAGGGTGTCCGACATGCACCGAGAACGAACGAAGAATACATCAATTTGACGGATGAAGACCACCATAAAGGCAGATGTCCATTATATCCCGTGCTAGATCCAGTCACTCGTGTACCATTCGAGGGCATGCACCTTGTGTGGATAGGAAATTGTAAAAAAATTCTCTCGGCACAAGTAGCAGGGGAGTATGGATTTCGAAGGCCGTATGGTCGAAAGTTGAACATTATTGATGCCAGAATGAAATTGTTGAAGTCTTACTGCCCTTCGGAATTCAACCGTCATCCACGTGAAATAACTCAGTTTCACAACTTCAAAGCCACAGAGTTCAGGCAATTATTACTACCCAGATAACAATCGTGCTCCGCACGTAACCCGCACGCCGTGCGAGACACACTGTGCGAACGTAATGCATCGCATGTGATCTACATGGCGTGCGTAGCACTCTGTGCGAGCACAATGCGTTCCGTGTGACTGCACGATTGCAGGCACGCGGTGATGAGCATGTGCCTCGCATAAAAAGAGCACGATTGCGCTATTCGTTGACTTTGGTAATGTAAAGTCAAAATTATTAACGAACATAATATACATAAATCGATGAGAATAAAAAATCGCATCAAATCAAATCAACTTTGTTCGTATTCAATTTAGGAAAAAAAAAAAAATACAAAAACAATCAATTCTTAACACGAAGAGGATTGGGAGATGAATAAAATATCAAATTTTCAGAGCATTGTGTAATTTTCTAAATCTTTCACAATTTCGGAAACTGAAATCGAAAATCACCGCATCCTTATAAAAATTTGACAAAGGTAGGATAAATATCAGAAGAATATTATATCACTCCACAGGTGAACTCTATGAAATTATATAATTGATTATGATATATTCGATAAATTGAATACATAAAATAGCCGTTCTATATAAAGTTAATGCAACAATAAATTAATTGAACATTTGAAAATAATTGGCAAATCTAGACCGGGTTTTGTGAATGAAATAGTAATAAATTTAATACATAGCGAATAATAATGAAAAATGTGAAAAAAAAAAACTTTGGATCTGTCAATGCACACGCACAACGTGGTCGCATTGTGCCCGCACGCGTGCGACAAGCACGACGTGCGAGCCATATGTACCTCAATTGATGACTCAGTTGCGTGGTGGTTTGCTCGCACGCCGTGCTGATTAATCCGCACGCGTGCGTGCATACTGCGGCGCATATGCGGCGCATATTGTTATCTGGGTATATACTGCGCCAGCTGTTTTCAAAGACGTCTTTCTCCGTGATGATTACTACCAACACTTGATGATACTGCACTCTGTCATGCGCCTTCTAGTCTCCGTAGATACTCCGAGGGAAATGTATACTTTCTGTCAATCAGCTCTCGAAACATATGTCACTTTGTGTGAACAACTGTATGGACAACAGTTTCTATCTTATAATGTACATGGCCTACTGCACCTCGTGGCCGATGTTGAACTCTTGGGGGAAATAGATTCTTTCAGCGCCTTTTGTTACGAAAATAATATGACTGAATTCCAGAAACATCTGAGAAAACCGCACTAATCTCTACAACAGTACGATAAAAGACTGTTTGAAAAGAATGACTTCGCATTAGTACCTCCGGACAATAATATTCATCTCCGACTCACGCAAAAACATGCTGATGGACCTCTTCCGGAAGATATCCCCACTCATCTTTGCCGACAGTACCAAAAGCTAGAAGTTGGAGGAATAACGTTCGCGACCTCCTTACGCGATAGTTGCTGTATGCTTACAGACTCAACGATTTGCATCATTGACAATATCATAGCGATGCAAGGAAATACATTGTTCATCGTACGTAAATTCCGAAGCGCGACTGAGATTTATGACGTTGGAATAACATCCAATTCAGTGGGTGTTTATCACTGTACGCGCCTATCGTCGAGACTTGAAACAGTGTCTTTAAATGAGGTTTCAACAAAATGCTACAGGATGCCACGATGGAGTGATGAAGAAGGAGAAGAAGAAAGCGTTGTTGAGAACGAGTGGACTTGCGTGGCTTTATTGACACTATTGGTATTGCCCCAAAATCTATGACCCTGAAGAACCATTGTCACCTACTCCAGGGCCAGGCACGGCCGGGCTGTCGGAGCCAGCCTGGCTCTAAGTGTCAATTACTACGGCCGTAAGTTCCCTCGGTCCACCTGAAAACGGTCACTCGTCCTTACCTGGAAGTCCGATGGTAGGGGCAGCGTTCAGTAGAAATAAAAGGAACTGAGGGGTGGTTTGCTTTATTTGCGACGGCAAGAACTGCGTCCGACCGTCCGCGTCTTTTCATACCTGCATATTCCCACCCATACCTACCAAAATCCAAGAAATGGCGTTAAAAGGATTAGTGCAGGTGAACGGGTTAAGTGGATTTAGAGCTTTGGCTCTTTGGACTAATGAGTGTGCCGGGCCCTGACCTACTCTACACTCAAACGGAATTACATCTGTGAGTAACTAATACTCGTTTGAATACTGCACACTCAAAGATATATAACTCCTTTCACATAATCCCAAGGTCAAAATGGTGCATATGGGGCATTCCATGCGAACTTGACCAACCCGTGACCTCAACGTCTCCGATTTGGTCCGCGATTTTTTATATGGTTAGTCCACCTCGAAAAAACACTCCAGATTTTTTTCAGATTTTTTTTATTATTAGGTAATTTTTAAATCGACTCAGAAGGTTAAAAAAAAACGACCCCTTCAAAAAATATGAAAAAATTCACAAAATTTCTCAAAAATATAACGAATTTTTTCAAATTTATTTCAAAATGGAAGAATCGATAGGTGGGCTAAAAATGTACATTTTTTTTATTCTTTTATTTAGAATATAATTCACATGAAAATAAGAAGTCAGATTGTCAACAATGCATATGCCCATATAATATCCGAGATTGTGCTAACAAGGCTCTGTCCGACACAACAAAACCCCCTCGTTCACTTCATTTCACACAACTCATGGAATATCTTCTTAAATAATCGAGATACGAAAAAAAGTCATATAACAACATTAGTGCTCATTTTATCGAAAAATATTTTTTGTTTGAAATTTTTTTCGATATCTCCAACCATTCCAATCGAAGATTGATTCGAGTAGCTGTAAAATCATGATACGTAAAAACCATCTTCGTATTCGAATTCAGCGCGCCAAAAAACATATAGAAAGAATATAATAAGAAAATTATTTCCTATATCTGACTTCTTATTTTCATGTGAATTATGTTCTAAATAAAAAAAAAATATATATATATTTTTAGCCTACCTATCGATTTCGCCATTTTGAAATGAATATGAAAAAATTCGTTATATTTTTTAGAAATTTTGTGAATTTTTTCATATTTTTTGGAGGGGGCGTTTTTTTTTACCTTCTGAGTCGATTCAAAAATAACCTAATAATAGAAAAAATCTGAAAAAAATCTGGAGTGTCTTTTTGAGGTGGATTAACCATATAAAAAATCGCGGATCAAATCGGAGACGTTGAGGTCACGGGCTGGTCAAGTTGGCATGGAATGCCCCATATATAACGCTACATTATGCATGAAAGCTATAAAACAGTACACTGAAAGAAATTTGGGCGACTAGCGTTATTATGGAATGACGCAGCAGCGTTAAACAGATATGCGCTGCGAACCTGGTTTTGGATCTGCTACACGCTCTACTAGGGTGACTCAGTACACCAAGCCGGGCAGGCTACAATCCCAGTGATAGCTCACCGCGTTCGTGGGTGAGAAAGTCACCCGACGAAGTGTACCTATGATCCCGAAATCTGAGTAAGTAGCGTCTCAAGGCAAGAGAGTGCAGCGCCACTAGGCCTATATTGGTAGGTCGCCCAAATTTTTTTCAGTGTATAAAATGCTATAAAGTTGACATGGGATGGCTGGGGATATTCTGAAATATACACTTGCGAAATAGTTTAGACAGTCGGTCATGAAATGATATGAAATCTGACGTATGGAATGATATGAAATAATACGAAATGGTATCAAATGGTGTGAAATGCTATGAATTGGGCGTGAAATGCTATGAACTGTTTGTGAATACGTGATGAGTGACATTTCTTTGAATGCCTGTGAGATGAGATGACTGTCGAAATCTATGGAATACCTGTTAAATACCTTAAAATGCCTTGAGAATTTTATGGAATGCCTGTCGAATTCTATGTAATGCATGTAAAATACATGGAATGCCTGGAAAATTATACGAAATGCCTGTAAAATGCCTTGGAATGTTGGTGGAATGTGGAATAGTTGAGATGCCGCATTTTGAAATGACTACCTCTTTGGCTTCGAATGACTGTCACAGGTCAGATTCCAAAATGCGTTCTGCTCATTTGATAGAATAACCGCGTGCTCTCGAATTTGAGGCACGAGAAACCTTTTGCAAGACTCCTTTCAAAGTTGTACGGAGGCGATTTGAGGGATCTGACCTCCGGAAGCATTTCAAACCTCACAAACTCACGTTTTCCCTGAATTTTGCTGCGACTTTCGACTGTCCACATTGTTATTTCAGACAATTTCAATTTCAGCATTATGGAAAAAGGTGGAAAACAAATGAAGGTCGAACAGCCGAATAAAGTATTAAGCAGTGGCAGAGAAATTAAGAGGCCGAAAAAATATTAACAACATCGTCCGATGAGCCTTTTCAACCGAAAAAGCCAAAGGTTCCCATGAACGTGCAGGATAGAATTAGGTCTAACGAAGTCCCGCAAATTTCCATGAAGTCCCATGAAGTCTTCAGGTCCGATGTACGCCATTTTTCTGAGTGATTTTGATATCCCGTTGGTGGAGTATAGAAAGTCATTACGTGTTTCAATGTACTAGAACAAGCACTTACTCCGTCTTGGTGGCGCCAAGGTCCGAGACTTCCTATATGCTGGATTGCAGACGATTATGACCGATAAACTGGTCGATAAATTCAATTGGCAGAAGAGCGAGAAAAAACGAGAATTCGGTAATACACGAGTTTCCAACGTATTATTCCGTGAGTATCTCATTACGATAATTTACAACATTTTTACTACTCAATACTACCGTTTGTGTTTTGAGCTGTGTATTACGAATGCATGTAAAGAATGATTGGGGTTTTCAGAGGCTGCGAAGGATTGTCCTCTATTCATGGGGCCAAATACAAAAGTTGAGTATAAGGCGGAAATGGTTGACTTCGTCTTACGGGCTACGAAGCAGAGATATAGAAAATCGTTGAAGATACCTCGTGATGCTGAAAGCGTGCGCGAGGAAATCCGTCGATTACGCTCGAACGCTCGTTGATACCGATGAAGATTTGGCAGATGATATCGATCCAGCTGAAAAGGAAGAAGAAGACGAAGAATTTGCGGATGACGAGTTAGATTAGCTGGCCTTAGCGAATTTTTTTCATCGCCAAGGTTTCGTGGATACTTATTATTAAGGGGTTACATGGGTTTAGAAAATTTCGAATATTTTTATTCTTTTTCAATTTTTATTTTTTTTAAATGCAAAAAATCATGTTATTGAAACTTTTGAGCATGACAGAGCAACATTCGAACAATATTTCATGAAATTTTCAATGAAAAATGTTGAAAATTCAGGTGTTGATATCAGGTTTTTTCAATATTTTACAGATAAAATTACACACACTATTGTTCAAATGTTGCTCTTTCATGCGCCCAAAAGTTTGAATTGAGTTTTCTTATTATTTGAATAAAAAAGGACAGAAAATATGTTTTTTTTAAACCTTCGAAACCCCCATGTAAACCCTCGAAGTCATGTTTAATACGGTACTAGTTCCAAGCTTTATTATTATAGCAATAAAGTGATGTATACATTTCACTTACAGTCATTATACCGAGAAGATTCGGTGAGAGTAGACAACCCCCTTCCTACGCCAAAACTAACACAGGCGCGCACCGCGTGCGTGAGGCTCGGCGGGCGGGGCTAAGCGACCAGTGGTGCTTCTACCGAATCTTCCGCGCTAGGCCGAATCCGTATAGCCCATCCATGCTAACTCGATAAATACTATAGCCCATCCGCGCTAACTCGATAAATACTTAACTTAAAAAGCAATCATCACACTGAACACGGAAAAGAATGAGCGCGAATGAAATGAATTCGCCTGACGTGAACATTTATTTTAAGATTTATCAACTAATAACAACTAAATATCAAATAATTGAATTTAGGTATTGATTATCAGTGTTTAGGAGCGATATTTGAGACACAGTGGAACAGGTAAGTGGAGGGTGAATCATTGAAGACAACATGGTCAAAAATTGGTTTATCTATTGATTTATTTATTGATTCATTTATTTTCAGATCTAGATTCTATTCAAAACATCTGTTCGGAATACTAGTATTTAATCTAATGAAAATTAAGAATTCGTAAGAAAGTTTTCGGTGTTTGTGTCAACTTTAGTTTAATAATAACATAATGAATCATTTGATCAGAGTACAATGCAGAGAATGAAGTCATCGAGGATAAGGCTGCCACCCACAGGCCACGTCCTTAGGTCTGAAACAGAAAATCGAAATTTATCAACGATTATTGGTTAATCGAGGGATCCATTGCTGTTGAATTATGGTGTACGCACAAACTTATCAGAGATTGAATGCTTGGGAATCGGAAAAAGGCTACCGATGAGCCACTGTCGAACGTAGTATACTTTCACTGAAACCATTTTCGTCTCTTAACGACTACTTCTATCGGAGACCTGAGTGCTGACATGTACCTCAGCGAGGCTTCATAGCGTACGGAGGGGCTTTGTCGCAGGAGTTTGTAGTTCGTCGTAAGTCAGGTGTCTGAGAAGAATAAACTCATACTCGTTGAAGAAGATGTTGCCATCCCAGGACATCGTTACTTCCTCTGAAACAGCAAGGTGAGAGTATAACTGACTATCATGAGAATTTATAAGTCTTGTAAGTCTTTTGATGTCCGTTAACTTTGTATCCTACGTACCCAATGACTTATCGCCCGCTAACTCTTGAGGAGAAATATCGCCGGCGTCGTTGTCCAAGCTGACCTCAGGCAACAGACTGCGACGAGTGATCGAGAACCAAGCAGGGATCGAAGAAGCGAGAGCTAGCAACAGCGTCGGCGAAGCTTGGCAGCGTACGGAGTAGCTTCGATGTAATGGTTCGTAGCCCGTCGACGATATTCATCGAACATTTCTTACTCGTCTAATGACCATTCAACGTTCATGTCTCGTAGCAGGCGAAGAAGCCTCGTCGCAGATGTTCCCAGTACGACGAGGCAGCGTAGGAGGAGCTTTGTTGCAAGGGTTCGCAGTGCGTCGACGAGCATTTTCTATCAAATTTTTGTGCGGCAAGGCTTGGCCAGAGTCCAGAGAAGGACTGCATATCGTCGACGTGCTACGAAACCCTTGCAACAACGCTCCTCGTACACTGCCTCATCGCACCACGAACATCTGAGACGGAGCTTCTCCGCCTGCTACGAGACATGAACGTTGAATGCTCATTGGACGAGCAAGAAATGTTCGATGAATATCGTGGACGTGCTACAAACGCTTGCAACGAAGCTCCTCGTACGCTACCTCATCGCACTACAAACTCCTGCGACAAAGCCCCTCCGCACGCTATGAAGCTTCGCTGAGGTACATGCCAGCACTCCGGTCTTCGATAGAAGTAGTCGTTAAGAAACAAAAATGGTTTGAGTAAAAGTCTACTACGTTCGACAGTGGCTCATCGGTAGCCTCTCTTCGATTCCCAAGCATTCAATCTCCGATAACTTTGGACGTAAGCCATAATTCAACAGCAATGGATCCCTCGATCAACCAATAATCGTTGATGAATTTCATTTTTCTGTTAATAAATAAATAAATCAATAAATCAATAAATAAACCAATTCTTGACCATGCTGTCTTCAATGATTTACCCTCCACTTACCTGTTCCATTTCGTCTCAAATATCGATACTAAACACTGATAATCAATACTTAAATCCAATTAATTGATATTTGATTTTAAATTCGTTCATAAATTTCGAAAATAAATGTTCACATCAGGCAAATTCATTTTATTCGCGTTCATTCTTTTCCGTGTTCAGTGCGATGATTGCTTTTCAGGTTAAGTATCAAGGTGGGCTATGCGGACTCGGCCTAGCGCGGAAGATTCGGTAGAAGCACCACTGATCGCTTAGCCCCGCCCGCCGAGCCTCACGCACGCGGTGCGCGCCTGTGTTAGTTTTGGCGTAGGAAGGGGGCTGTCTACTCTCACCGAATCTTCTCGGTATAGTTATGATTTGTTTTAAAATATTTAATGATAAGGTAATTTTATAGCTTCCAAAGATTCGCCATAAGTAAGATTGTTATCAAGTTAAAGGACGAAAATCCGCATTTTGAAATGTTGATCTTCTGCAAAAAAAAAAACGATTCATGCAAAAGAATATTGTTCTCGCAATAAGCAGAACTTTACACATTAATTGAGAAAAAAATATTCTTGAATCAAGTAAAAAATATTCATGGTTGAATTGCTCATTTATTTTCGATTCGAAAACGATTATTTTTTTCGAGAATAATATTCTTGGATAAATATTATTGCATATCGTCGGCTGGGAGGAAGAAGGTGCTATCTCAGCTTCGCCGTGAGAAGGTGCTATCTCAGATTTGACTTGAAGAAGGTGCTATCTCAGTTTTGACTTGAAGAAGGTGCTATCTCAGCTCAAATTCAAATCTGAGATAGCACCTTTTTCACGGCGAAGCCGAGATAGCACCTTCTTCAAGTCGAAACTGAGATAGCACGTTTTCAAGTCAAATCTGAGATAGCACCTTCTTCACGGTGAAGCTGAGATAGCACGTTCTTTATCCCAGCCGACGATATTCACGAATCAACAATATTTTAGACTTCAATCAAGATAATTATTAGCCCTTTTTTTAATATTTTTATTCTTAATTCAAGAATGGTTTGTCAATGTGATCGTACTATTAAGATTTTAGTGAAACCATTAGAATGTATGATGACTGCAGTAACGCGTAATTTAAGACGTTGATGACTATACAGGGTGTCCCAGAACTAAGTGCAATAAATGATAGGGGTAATAGAGGGGGTCGAGCTGAGTAAATTGACCTGAAGAACATGCGGTTTCCGAATCCGCGTTCGCGAGATACGACCGGCTGAAGAATCGCGTCGAGCGCCGGCATGTAGGCAACCGTGGACACAGCAGGCAACGGTTACAGTCTTTTTGATAAGTGCGCTCGACTTCTGATGCGAGTCGTAACATTTCTGAATTCGAAAATTCAAGCAAAGCTACCTTTGATTTCAAATTTTTTTTTGCGAAAACTCAATGTCGAAATTGTCTTTGTTTAAAATTATCGAATTCAAAAGTGTTGTGACTCGCATCAGAAGTCGAGCGCGCTTATCAAAAAGATTGCTAACTTTCTGCTGTGTCGCGGTTGCCTACACGCCGGCGGCCAACGTGATTTTTCAACCAGTCGTATCTCGCAAACGCGGATTCGAAGACCACATATTCTCCAGCTCAATTTACTCAGCACGACCCCCCCTATTACCCCTATCATTTATTGCACTTAGTTCTGGGACACCCTGTATATGCAATAATTATGTTACATAATTTTATAACATTCTTATATTTAATAACATGATTATGCCGTTCCATTTTTAATAAAAACTTCATTCTTTATTCAACAAAAGCTTTGCATTTCATTTCCAAAAATTTAGTGATTAAAATATTTTTGAATCATCATGACGGTCGCATCCCGTGTAGAAATTTTGCCTGGGCGTTAGTTGGGGCCAGATTAATTTTCCTCTTTATTATCTGGGTCCAAGTTTGGATAGCCGTGCTGGGCCAATGTCGATTTGTCACGCTTTTTTCCTTTGGTCCTATATGGACTGTCAAACTTGGCCCAAAACTGCCGTCCAAATTTGGGCCAGCATTGGATATTTAATCAGGCCCTGTGCTGGCTGGTAAATCGGGCCGATAGAGGCAGCGTCAAGGCGTAATATGAAATTGCGAGAAATAATATGTAAAATATATTTATTTGAAAAAATAAGTTTGATTTATCATTTTTATATCTAGACTCACATTTTATCGTCCGCTGACCTAACCTACGCATCATATCAATGAAATTGTATTTTAAACCTACCGAAAAAATCGCCGCATTATTTGTCGCCGCCTGGACTTGAACCCACGTCCGCTCGGTTACCAGTCGCACGCCCTAACCGCTACGCTAAACTATCATATGGGATGCGAACGACACTCTCCGTATCTGTATCGAAAATCACTCGTCATTCCACCTCGCCTAGTATTATTGAAATACTTTTTAATTAATTACTCTTAGTGAAATATCAACGCTTTGCTTATGGTTCATCGTATTTTTTATATTATATCATCATCGCACAAACTTGAATATATATGCAATATTATTCTTCTCGATTATGCTTGGAAAATAAGTGGAATTCAAATGAGACCCTAACGAGGTTATCATAAGGAAAGCTTGATCAATTAATGTCTTGGGGGACAAGTCAACGCCAAGCCAGAGCCTGTATTGGCTGTCGTCACGCAAGCCTGTTTAATGATGTCTTGTCGAACGGGTCAACGCCAAGCTAGGGCCTATATTGGCTATCTCTGGGCAAACCTGACTGATATTATCTTGTCCGATGAGTCAATGCCAAACCAAGGACTGTATTGGCTGTCTTCAGGCAAGCTCGGATAATATCATCCTGGCGTCCAAGGCAATGCCAAGCCTCGGTCTGTGTTAGCTGTCTCCAGGCAAACCTGGCTAATATTATCTGGTCCGATGAGTCAATGCCAAACCAGGGCCTGTATTGGCTATCTTCAGGCAAGCTCGGATAATATCATCCTGGCGTCCAAGGCAATGCCAAGCCTCGGTCTGTGTTGGCTGTCTCCAGGCAGACCTGGCTAATATTATCTGGTCCGATGAGTCAATGCCAAGCCAGGGCCTGTATTGGCTGTCTTCAGGCAAGCTCGGATAATATCATCCTGGCGTCCAAGGCAATGCCAAGCCTCGGTCTGTGTTGGCTGTCTCCAGGCAAACCTGGCTAATATTATCTGGTCCGATGAGTCAATGCCAAGCCAGGGCCTGTATTGGCTGTCTTCAGGTGAGCTCGGATAATATCATCCTGGCGTCCAAGGCAATGCCAAGCCTGGGTCTGTGTTGGCTGTCTCCAGGCAAACCTGGCTAATATTATCTGGTCCGATGAGTCAATGCCAAGCCAGGGCCTGTATTGGCTGTCTCCAGGCAAGCTCGGATAATATCATCCTGGCGTCCAAGGCAATAACAAGCTTGGGCCTGTAGTGGTTGTCTTTGTGAAGCCTATAATTTGGATGCCACAATTACACCCGTATAGGGCCTTCATTCAATATAGGATGCCCGGACAAATTTCCACACGGGATAACGTGCATCGCATGAGGCCCGCACGCGTGCGGCCACAAGACGTGCGAGCGTTATGTACATCAAATGTGGACACATGTGTCTCATCCACTGAGCGCATGCCGTGCGGTTCTACTCGCACGCGTGCTTACGCTATGCGCGCACCGTGCGGACATTTTGTTATCTGGGAACGCTTCAGCGACAAATTTCTTGGAATCCTATTCCCCTAACCGCCCTAGACCTCTCTCTTAGAGAGGTAGTACTGTACTTAAATATGATTATAGGTTCATGAACGTATACAGAGATCTGTTTACTGAATCAATTCATCAAATACACTCAGCAACAAAATTAACGGTGCACCTGGCACTCGGCGAAATAATGCCGATTTTCCAAATACTGTAACTCGATGAAAAATTGTCGAGAAACATCATTCGGGAAAGCATGTTGAAGATTGAAACTTCATCTTCAAGATGGTTTTTACAATTCTCCCTATGGCCATTTTTGACCTCATGGCGTAGGTTTGAGTGCCGGGTTGCAAAACGCGAGAAAAAAGAAGTTTTTCAAAATTCTTTACGGGGCGTTAAAAGAATCGCAGAGAACTTTCGAGACAACCATTTTGTAGCCTAGAATCTCCTCTTCCAAATGGTTTCTGGAAATTTGTCGCACAATTCTTTGTCACTGAGTTATCCGACTTTTGGTGAAGCAATAAGGGCCGAATCGACGAGTAGGCGATTGATTTGGCGTTATCCAGGATGCACCGCGAGGAGGTACAGTCTACCATGCATCCCGTGTGTGTGTGTCCGTGTGTTCGTGTGTGTGTCCGTCTGTATGCGTGTTTGTGTGTGTGTGTGTGGGTATGTGGGTGTGTGTCTAGGTGTGTGGGGGGGTGGGGGGGTGGGTGTGTGGGGTCGATCCTGCCCTTATCGACATTGCTTCACCAAAAGTCGGATAACTCGGTGACAAAAAATTGTGCGATGAATTTCTAGGAACCATTTTGAAGAGGAGATTTCAGGCTATGAAATGACTGTCTTGAAAGTTCGCTGCGATTCTTTTAACGCCCCATAGAGAACTTTGAAAAACTTGTTTTTTCCGGCGTTTTGCAACTCGGCACTCAAACCTACGCCATGACGTCAAAAATGGCCGTAGGAAGAATTTTCAAAAACCATCTGGAAGACGAAGTTTCAACCTTCAAAATGCTTCCCCGAATGATTTTTTTCGACAATTTTTCATCGAGTTACACTATTTTGAAAATCGGCATTATTTCGCCGAGTGCCGGGTGCGCCGTTAATTTTGTTGCTGAGTGTAGTTCAGAAAATATTGCTCGTTAGGTGAACAAATATGTCAAAGGGACAGGCCAGGGTAGAGACGGTTTCGGTGTTTAGATTCAATTTTCCGAAAATCTATGAGTAATTCAGCTTTGAAACCTAATGCGCCGTATGGGAAACAGCTTGAATTACAACTCTAGGTACTGCCCTGAATTTATTTATTTAACAAATGACGATTTTTTCGAGTTGCCACCCAAAAACGCAATATTGTGGAAACACCCATACTTCAAATGCTTCTGAAGAATGTTATTATTGAAGGTAGGGAAGGGGATGGAGGGAGGGGGGGCCACCCGCCCATCCACTTCCCCCCCTTCCTCCAAGGGGTTAATTAGACTAAGTCCACTGCTTGTTCGAAACTTCTCCATCTCGACGTTTCGGGCACTAAAATCTGCTCCCGTCATCAGGAAGGAAGTCTGGCGACTTCCCATGAAAGAGTGATTCGTCAGTATCACTGACAACCTGCCTATATATACCGGTGAGCACGGAATTTGAATCACTCTTTCATGGGAAGTCGCCAGACTTCCTTCCTGAGGACGGGAGCAGATTTTAGCGCCCGAAACGTCGAGATGGAGAAGTTTCGAACAAGCAGTGGACTTAGTCTAATTAACCCCTTATAAGAAGAGGGGAAGTGGGTGGGCGGGTGCGCCCCCCCCCCTCCCTCCATCCCCTTCCCTACGTCCAATAATAACATTTCATCACCATTGCTATTAACTTTCAGTCAACAACTTCTGAAGAATGTCACAATTGAAGGCCTCGATGCTAAAAGGTCCTGAGCGCTCGGCTCGACTTTTTTCAGTAGAAAATTACTGTCAATGTGACCAATTTTCAAAAGTCACCGAAATCATTTCTCAAAAATACCATCGTGTAGAGGATAAAAAAAGGCAACTTTTTTGTATGTACAGTTTTTTTCGAGATTCGTTATTTTTTGAGGAAAATAATAAAAACTGACAAATCGCGAAGCTTGTTTGGACCACGTTTTTTAATCTTGACTCGCTTTAACTTCGACAAATATCAACGGATCTTCTTGATTTTTGGCACGACATCGTAAAATACCCTACCGCTGCCGATAAAGTCATGAAAAGTTAATAATTATATAGTTTTCATTAATAATTGAGTTGTAAACAAGCAACCAACTTTTTATACGGTTATGTATGTTCGACGAGAAAAAGTGTGTTACAAAGTTTAAGCTTGGAAAAACTTTCAATGAGACATTTGTTCATTAACATTAAAGGAAGTTTTTCAGAAAATTTCAGATTGATTGAATAAAAATTGGCTAAGATACAGCGATTTCCCCAAAACCAATCGATCCGCGTGGTCTTAAATGCAACTATCGTGCGGATTTTCAAGCGTTGAAACCACGCACTCGACCGCGTAAATCGGTATTTGCAAACTGTCTCGTAATTCCTTGACAAATTTGACTCACGATGATTGTCGGTTTTCAGATTAGCTGTGAAAATGGTTCTGTTAGTAAGGGATCCTCGAGGGACCCTTCAATCAAGGAAGCATCCCGAATGGTGTCTACAGAGTCGTGATTGCATAGATCCAGCTCTACTTTGTGCGGACTTGGCGTCAGATTACAAAGTTGCGATGGAACTGCTGGAGAAATATCCTACTAAATTTAAGTATGGTGTTTACCTACGAATTGCTCTTATTCATAATAACAAGAGACTATACCTTTGTGGATTACAAAATGAACTGACAAGAAACAGAAATGGTTTAATGCTCCGCTGTTCGGTATGTCGGAAAAGAAGGTAACAACAATTGGCATGATTACAGGATGATACGGTACGAAGATCTTGCTGCTGAGCCATATGAAATCGTGAAGGAGGTGTGCGAATTTTACGGCCTCGATTTTCACCACGATATGAGAGTATTTTTAGACACTCGTACCAAACGCAACAAAGGTGATGTATATTAGGGTGGTCCTTATATGGGGTGTTTTTAAATTTTTACGCTCCCAAGGGTTCAAACGAATCCTTTTCAAGAAAAAAAAATTGACCTAAAGTTTTAATGCTCTATCTCGATTTTAACGTCCCGCGCACGACCGCCAAAGCATTATTTTTTTTTTCAATTTTCTACAAAAAATATGTATGACCCAACTTTGTCAAGTCATTAACGTCGAAGTTTTAACATTCTGCGTCCTGCGTCGATTTTAACCTCCTGCGCACAACCGCCAAATTTGATTCATAATCACAAAAAAAATATGCTATAGAAATTGATTTCAGCTGTAGGTCACCATTCACAAAAATCATAATGAAAAATTATCTATTGCTAAAATTTACTGAATATTTTGATCGGGATAAAGTTGGCATTGAATATTAATTTTATTTTTTTATTCCAATTTCAACTCACTTGACCCAATCACTTATACGCACGCTGTTATTTGAAGAAAAAAAACCCATTTCAATAAAAATTATGTCATTCGAATAGCTATAACTTCGACGTTAGTGACTTGACGGAGATTTTTTTTTTTTAGAAAATTGAAAAAAAAAAAAAATTGGTGGTCGTGCGCAGGATGTTAAAATCGACGCAGGACGCAAAATGTTAAAACTTCGACGTTAATGACTCGACAAAGTTGGGTAGTACACTCACGGAATCTGAACCTGAAGCGCCGTTGGTAAGGTGATCGAGCAACCCGTACGTCATGTTGATACACGTTGTTTTTAATTGTCTTCAAATTGTCAAAGACAATTAAAAACAACGTATATCAACGTGTATGTACGGGTTGCTCGATCACCTTACCGACGGGGCTTCAGGATCAGATTCCGTGAGTGTACATGTTTTTTGTAGGAAATTAAAAACAAAAAAAATACTCTGGCGGTTAAAATCGTGATAGAGCATTAAAACTTTAGGACAAATTTTTTTTCTTGAAAATGATCCGTTTGAACCCTTGGGAGCACAAAAATTCCAAAACACCCCATATAAGAACCACCCTAATGTATATAGTACTTTTAGAGATTCAAAGAAAGCTCCGTTTCACTAGAGGACTGAGTTGAAATTCGAAGAAGTGAAAGAAATACAACAATCCTGCGGTTTTGCGATGGAACACTGGGGCTACGTGCCAGCATTGAATGCCACTCATCAGATGAAATTTAATCCTGTAACGAACTATGTTCTAAATTGACACCTAGCATGCAATAAAAAAAAAATCACAGACTCAGCAGGGTGGGCTGCTGGGTTATTTACTTTATAATCTTCCTCTTTCTTGCATTACTGCTCTTCGCTGCAGCCTCGAAACATTATGTATCGGCTTCTTAGAAATTTGACTAGCAATAAATAAATTTGTATTGCTCATTATTTGTCTGGGGTATCATTTTAGTGACTTATCAAATAATATGAAATAAGTAAATCTCATTCTGTTTCGTGACATATCGATGTTTCTCATACCACTTCCGGGCCTACTTATATTCGGTCTATATACTACTTTTGCCCCAGAGTTTGAAGTTTGAACATTTATCATGTGAATCAATATATCTTTACACTCAATGATCTTAACTGGTTCTAGACACACGTTAGTGTATGTATATTTCTGAATTTCCCCAGGATATTTTACCGAACGAAGAAGAATACTATACAGGGTGATTTTTTTTTAATCGCCCCAGGCTGATATCTCCGAAACCAAGCAGGATACGGAAAAACACCTCAGACAAAACTTATAGGATATCGAGAGGGAAAGGATATGGTGCAATCATATCTTTTGTAGGTGGAGGCGCTGAGCTGCGGTGAAGGTCAACTTGGTTTCTTTGAATGGATTGGTATACTTTTATTTACAGAATCTGAAAAAGCATCGGATTCTACATTCAAAACACCCGGACAGATTTTTTCTAAAGTTGATAGTTTATGAGATAAGAGCTGGGCAAGTTAAGTCAAAAGAGAAAGTTCAAATTACCTGTATACTGTTCTCAAGTTTTCTCGAATGTGTCCGAGATACTTTTTTACTTGTTGTAAAGTTTAGGCATAATGGTCGAATAAGTTGAGGTCAATAAATTTTAACAATAATGTTATCATCATGACTGTCATTTCTCTGTTCAATCAGTTTGTACTAACGTGTGACTTTTATTTTTTATTGGGTAATACATTGTTCGCCGTTTAAATCTCGAAGGTTCCTGGCTCACAATATCACGGTCAAATAAGATGAGGTCAATAAACTTCATCAATAATGTTCATCATTACTGTCATTTTTTTTCGGATTTCAATTCACAAAAAATTTGAACTTCCTCTTTTGACTCAACTTGCCCAGCTCTTATCTCATAAACTATCAACTTTAGAAAAATCTGTCCAGGTGTTTTGAATGCAGAATCTGATGTTCTTTCAGATTCTGTAGAAAAAAGTATACCATTTCGTTTAAAAAAAACCAAGTTGACCTTCACCGCAGCTCAGCGCCTCCACCTACAAAAGATATGATTGCACCATATCCTTTCCCCCTCGATATCCTATAAGTTTTGTCTGAGGTGTTTTTCCGTATCTTGCTTGGTTTCGGAGATATGAGCCTGGGGCGATTAAAATAAATCACCCTGTATTGTGCAACTAGAAGGGGGGGGGGGTCACCCCCCGACTGCACACTGTATTTTTTATAATAAGGGCGCGAAATGGGTCCCCTTTGATGCGCGTCGATCGTATTGGGAATAGCGCTGAGCCGGGACGTCCGTACATCATTTGTTGGATATTCGGAACTCACTTTCGAAGCGCGTGATTTCCCCCGCGCCCGACATGCATGAAAGAAGGCTCATTTCATACACATGTTAGAAAGAAACTTTTTAGTTAACTTAAGTGACGTGAATAATCAAGTCACCAGAATAATAAAAATCACAGTTATAGAGATTGCTGTGAGATTGTACGCACTATGCAAGAGTTGTTCTGTTTATCTCATCTGTCTAAACTTTTTGTTATGTAAACATTCAATTAACAAATCTATTACTTCAATAAATTAAATCCGATTAATTTTGACTATAGTTTTAACGTAATATCTACTTGAACGATTTTTTCTAGAATTTTCGGCTTTCTGGAACCTGGGATAATTGCACTCGAAGTTACACGTGTTGCCTATGTTGAGTATATGAAAAACGCACATTTCCAATTTTAATATCCAAATGGTTCTATAAATGGTTACAAAAATCAAGCATATGGTAAAACAATATTGCATGATCATTATTGAAAAAAATCAGATTGATCGACCGCATAGTTTTACCGATATATATGAATCAAAGTAATTTAATTTCAACCAAAATTTTGCGTGGACGGACTGAGTGGTGGGAGAATACGGTGAAAAAAACAATGAAAAACAATTCACGAAACAATCAGTCACAGTGTGCGTGTATCGATATAGAGATCTATTCCCTCTGTGAGAGTGCTTCGACCACACTCCCAGTCACAAGTTTTTGGCACATATGATATACTATTCGGTGATTCTAGCACGCACTGCGCGCAGGAATTTTGGGACGGACTGTCGCGGCGCAACTACCTTAATCCTATCAATACAACATTAAGGGGGGCACTCCATATAGAAGCTTCGAAAAATACATTTTTTTTACTGCCTAAATTTATAGTTTTAAACCTGTAGAAGAGGATGCAGTTAGTAATTTTGGTCAATTTCAAACAATCACGCGACATGCTGAGAGCCTTTGAGCGTGAGTCACGTCACCTCACTAAAAAAAAAAATGGTCAAAAAATCTTCGCCCCATTCAAAATATCTTCAGTACTGTGGAAAAAAATACAACTTCAAGAATTTCAAAAATTTTTCAAAAATGGAGTTCGAGCTAATGTGAATTTTTGTGAACCGCTGTTGCACCGCTATATTTGAAAATTCATATCTCCGAAAGTATCAATTGGAGCGGACTGATCTTGGAATCATTTTGTTCGTAAAAGGGTGCGCTTTCATACGAAAAAATTCATTTTGGAAATAAAAATTCTTTCAATTTTAGTTAGTTTATTTTTTCAATTTCGCTGCCATTTCCGCGGGACTCACAGAAATGTATGCACGGAGAGAAATTTGCTACGCCACCTATACTGCGACCGATAGGTGCTATCCTTTTTAAAGTACAGCAGGGTCACTCGCATGGGTATAATGTACAGTTCAAGCTGGGAGCGCTACTGTACCAAGAGGCACACATTGTATACTAATCGGCCGGGCGAGCAGCTATTCCATATTTTGGTATAACTGCTCTCCCTTGTTCTAACTTTTGGTGCAGCAGCTCTCCCAAACAAGTGCGTATCAGCTACCAAAAGTAAGGAACAGCAGCGCCACCACGCGTGGCACAGCAGGCGAACCGAATTTCTCTCCGTGTGGAGATAATTTTTTTAGATGCCTGGATCCTATCCCTTCAATCCAAAAAAAAAATTTTTGCAACACCTACATCGAAAGACCTGTTTTATGCATCGTCTATAGGCACTTAAAATGTCTTTTAAACACTAGTGCGAGAAAACTTTCTCGCACTAGTGTTTAAAAGCGCACCAGTGTTTAAAAGACTTTTCAGTGCCGATAGACGGCATAAAACAGAACTATCGATGTAGGTGTTGCAAAAAATAGTGTCCGATACCCGAGCGAAACGCGGCAATGCCACTCGTGTGGCGGCGGAGAGCACGAGCCCGAAGTCTTGTCTTCGTGTCGCCTTCGGCTCGCCTCCGACTTGACTTCGGGCTCGTACTACGCCTTCACATTCGCTGTGCGACATTGCCGCCTTTACGCTCTTGCATCGAAAAATACTATTATGGAGAAAATACCTGGGCCGGAAGAAAAAAATAAAACGTCTAGTCGAGCGTTGCCGCGCACGCCGATCCACGTCCACGCGCGGCTTTCGCGGCCAAAAAACAACCAACATATTTTAATTGATCCTTGGTTATCTGAGTACTGATGTATAACGTCATAATGGCATTCTATGCAATGCGAAAAAAGTTTGGGGGCAATCGACAAAATGAGAAAAAGTGTTTCAACCGACCCCATACCCGGGGCGGTTGTAACAGTGACTGGGGTCAATTGTAACACTAATAGAATAATGAAAATAACGTTGTTATATAGTTTTTTGTTGTGACAAAAATTACAGAATAATGCACAACATTAACGTCTTACATATTCAGTTTCTTTCAATTAACAACTAAACTTTAATTTACTTATTCGAAGTTTATTAATATTATTACTTATAAAATTAGTTAGATTACATTTGCGTTGATCTTATTATTTATATAATTCACCAATGCGTTAATTTGCACAAATTTGATGAATTATTTAGTAGGTACTTGAAAAATAACACTTCAAATAAAATTGAAAGATATATGTAGAGAATCTATCACTCGACATTATAATTAATAATGTGAAGATGTCGATCGAATCGAGTCAAGATGTTAAAAAAAGGAAGAACAAATCCTATATTTTGAACATTCTAACGTTTCGGCGAGAGGTTCCTCGCCCTCATCAGAGCTGTAATTTATTAACAAAACAGAGAGTTACAAAGAGATATACAACAAAGAACAAAAGAATAATTAACATAAACAGTATTTACCGTAAAATAAAAAGGAATGAACTAGAAATGGAGAACAGAAGAAGTGTCAACGGAGGGGAGCGAAGTTGGCATGGCTGCAATGAGAAACACACACATCAAAACAGAAGAAATTCCTTAAGAACCGGGCAACGAGCCAAGCGGTACATACGTTTTATCTTTTCAGTCATGATCAAAACCGGAGAAAAGTCAAAATGCGAAGGGAGGAGTCGTAAGATAAAAAAATACAATCGGTGATAATACGGACCGAAGTCACAAATTTAAAGAACAGTAGGAACAAAAGAAGAAAAGAAACCGTTAGCCAATTTGACAGTACACAGTATAGAGACCAAATGTATACTAAACGAAACAACAGCAGTGGGAGTAAAGTCCAAACAGCTGTAGCATTAGAAATGTGTGTGTGATCATTATAGCCGAACCATTACAACCAAAGCTTAAGAACAACTCTTAGAACGTAGACGGTGCAGCATCGTTGCGTATGGTAAATGTAACTTTTTTGTGTCTTCCTGCTTATTAAGGGGGCGTGTCTGTAAATGTATATGTAACATTTCGGATGTTAATCTTTTTCCCCAAGAGGGTTCTTTGTCTAAAATTTTCGCATTCTCCCAATCAAAAGAGTGATTGGTAGAAGTTAAATGTTCAGAAATAACTGAGTGGTGTCGAGGGTCTTTTTTGATGTTATTTTCGTGTTCTTTCAAGCGGGTGCGAAACTCCCTTTTAGTTTCGCCTACATAAGAAGCCGGACAGTCATTACACTGTATCTTATACACAACATTATGTTGTGTGAGAGTGGGCACTTTATCTTTACCCTTAACAATAATATTAGAAAGGTTATTACTGAGCTTAGGGACAGTTGCGATATTGAACTTATGTAAAGAGCTACCAAGACTCTCAGAAAAACCTTTGATGTACGGAAGCGGAAGAACAAGTTGATTAGGTCTACTATTTTTATTAACTACTAATAGGATCGACGTACAGCCCTGAGGGTCAGTCAAAGTAAAACGAAAATGATTTGGGTTCGTGGACTGTTTATGACTACGCAAATAAGACAACCTCTTCTCAATCAAATCGTTAAAGAACACCCGGGGGTAATTGTTATTGACAAGTAAAGATCTGATTAAATTCAAATTATCGCTATGGAATTGTTTGTCAGATAATAAGATAACACGGTCGACCAAATTGAACACCATGGCTCGTTTGTGGACTAGCGGATGTGCAGAATTAAAGTGTAGAAACCTACCCGAAAAAGTAGGTTTGCGATACCAATTAGTTATAATACTGCCATTTTGCCTAATTAGTTCGACATCTAAAAAGCTAATCTTGTTAAGTAATTCCATTTCGAAAGTAAACTGGAGTCTCGGATGAAAAGAGTTAAAGATAGAAAGAGTGTCATCCACCTTATTACGTGGGATGCAAGTAATGTTATCGTCTACGTAACGGAAATAGAAGGCAGGTTTAAAATCCAATTTATCCAAGCAGGTTCTTTCTAAATCAACCATCACAACATCAGCGAAAATCGGAGAAACCGGAGACCCCATAGGAGTTCCGAAGATTTGTTTATAGAACAGGTTATCAAACTGGAAATAAGTGTTCTCCATCAGGAAGTTAGAAACCGCTAAAAGTTCACCTAGAGGGATGGTAGTATGTTTGACAATATGTACATAGCGAGCTTTTATTTTATTTTATTTAGCCCTTTTATTTTATTTTATTTAGCCCTTTTTATTTTACGGTAAATACTGTTTATGTTAATTATTCTTTTGTTCTTTGTTGTATATCTCTTTGTAACTCTCTGTTTTGTTGATAAATTACAGCTCTGATGAGGGCGAGGAACCTCTCGCCGAAACGTTAGAATGTTCAAAATATAGGATTTGTTCTTCCTTTTTTTTAACATCTTGACTCGATTCGATCGACATCTTCACATTATTAATTAAAATTGAAAGATAATCAAATCCTATGATAATACATGGGATAAAACGTTTCAACCGACCCTAAAAAAATTAATGTTACAACCGTCCCCGGAACATCTTTTAGACAATTTGTCGACATAACTTTCAGACGAAACAGCTTGAATAAAAAACAATGATGCCTATTTGTACTCTAATAACCAAATTTCATACTGTGAAAATAAAAATAATTGTAACTAATATAGTTTTGTAATAAAAAACGAAACAAGAGCAACAAAAATACTTACTTTTGTAGACAGAAATACAATGACACCTCTTGCCCGCGTATAATGAACTCGGAGCGCCACCAAACTTAGACGGGTATGTACAGATACGAAAGCCGCTTCTTTCTCTCCTTGCCCCCCCCCCCCCCCCCCCCCTTCCGTTATCTCTATTAGTTCGTGAGTTATTCGCGTTGTTTCAACCGACCGCTGTTACAACTGACCCCAGTCTCCCCTACCTCTAAGTTATCATTATCGAGATAATTTCATTCTTAACATCGAAATGCACAAATAATGACACAAAACCCTCAAATTTCATTCAAAGCGTAACTGAGCCTTAGAGGTACGAGGGGAAGAATTTTAGACATGATTTGAGTTGTATAGGTATGGAAAAGGACGCGACGAAATTCGGCTCTGAGGAATATGCATATACGCATCAATGTATCAGCTGTCAATGATGATCAAAGATTCGTAAGGTTCATCCTCACTGATGCGCGTTGACCTTTGTTCTTTTCAAAATTACAAATAAAAGAACGTGGAAATCATGTAGATTGCTATTAATAAGAATATCGCTTCTTTATTTTCATTACTTGAAGTAGAATTTTGATGTCTTCATTAAGGGGGGAATGGCGTATAATGCATGAAAAAAAAACCGCTTTTTTATGAATTTTTTGTCAGACATCTGGTTAAAGTATATTAATTTAAATATTTTGCATATTACGAAGGATTATTCGAACCATATTCAGTATTTTTTTTGGACAGAAATATCGAGTAATGAGCCAGTGACAGCGCATGTTCGAGGATGCCTTTTCGAGAAGATTATCTGCGGTTCCAGCGATATCGCAACGTCGAATTATCGGAAATCAAAAAAGTTGCAATATTTAGTTAAAGTATGAGTTTTCCCTCCCCCTAACGATCATTTTTAGGTTTTTTTTCTATTTTTCAATTTGTTGTGATTTTTTGTAAGTCGATATTGCGATTTTCGACGATAAATTTTGTCATTTTTTAAGTGGAAAACAACCTAAATATGAAAAAAAAAATTGAAAAAAAAAAATGTTCGGGGGAGGATTTTCATATGTAGAAGAAGTGTACCAAGTTTGAAAAGGATCGGTTCAGTAGTTTTTGCACAATCGTTAGAACGGACTTTTAAAAAGTGGTTTCGAGAAAAACGCGTTTGAAGTTTTGAACACCGAAAAAGTGAAGAGAAAAATTAATTTTTATCCTACATGCGTCAAAATAACCCCATATCGAGCATGTCTTACGGGACAGAAGACTCACATATCTCCCTCGGTCGTGATATGTTATTCGACGCATGCGCAGACACGCGAGTTGGTTACTTATCAAACCTAGGGAGCAAAAGTGCGCGTCATAGGCATGATATGAACGCATTACATGAAGCTGTCAGGGAGACACGCGCGATTTTGATTCGGGTGAAGCTGCCCTCGCTTCGCTCGCGCAGCAAACTTCACCCTCATCAAAATCGCTCACCTCTCTCCCTAACAGCATAATCTACTATTTTCCAACCTACACTGAATGATCGATTCCAGCTCCACAGAGTACTTTTCCAGCAGCAGAATCAAGAATCAAGAATCTTCTCGAAAATCAACAATGGAGGAAAAGGATCATCGTGTATCTAAATAATTTACCTATGCGGCAGCTGCGCGCAGGTATATTCTCAAGAGCAGCTCCGGTCTACGAGGAGGGTCGATTTGAAGGTCTATAACTTCAAGAGTTTTGCTCCGATTGACTTGAAATTTTGACACGATATTTTTGTAATATTTTATTATAAGAAAATGAAAAAAAAAAAAAAAAATTTCAAAAGTGCTTATACCCCATTCCCCCCTTACTTATATTATTTTTATGGATCGATTGAAAGTAATCGGTCAAGTACTAGTGCACTAACCCAGACAGCACAGAACTGAGAGTCGTCTAATAGACGTCGTATGGACGACATATGACCCACTTTTCGACGTCTAAATGTCGTCCTAACTCTCAAAGACGTCTTTAGGACTCTTAAAGTGGGTCATATGTCGTCCATACGACGTCTATGAGACGACTTTCAGTTCTGTGCTGTCTGGGAAATATGAGCGTATGAGTCTTCATCACAATATTGAAATAGTACATTACGATACAAGTGCGGTAAAACTTTTTCTGACGAGTATTGCAATCACACGATATAAGAAGAAGTTTTTCGGTCGAGTATTGTACAAAATTTTACTTCATTTGGTTTGAAAATTGCGAGGAAAATTGGGGTTTTATACACGCGAAGCGTGCGTCTAACGTCCATTATCACACTGAGTGAAGTGGAAAGAAGTTTTACATCAACAGAAATTGAAAAAAAAAAAAATGATGACACCGATCATAAACAAATAAGTAATTTCATTCAAATCAGGGTAAGTTCATGCTTACAGGCACGCCTTTCTCTTAATCGACATAGCTGGGAAATAAGGTAAATTTTCTAAAATTTATTTGGAACCGATTTGGGGGTTGGCCCGAACAATTTATCACCAGACCCATATTAAGGGCCACCCTAATGGGTATGCACGGTCCCAATAGGTAATCTTATAGAATAGTCATGACATATATTCGTCTCTACACTTACATCAGCTTATTAAATTAAAAGCCAACACATATGGAGGGTGGAGGGAGCTGACAAATTTGTGACGTAATTATAAGAGGGGGGGGGGGGGTCACGAAGGGTCGAAAATAGCCATTGGCGTAACTAGGACTTTTCTCGGGGGGGGGGGGGGGGCTGGCCCCATCCTTCACTACGCTTTACCCGAGTATATTTTATACATATATATATCCGAAATTTTCCATTCCTTTTTCTTTCATCATTCTGAGGTGCCACTCAACATCCTGGAGGGGGGGGGGGCGTGCCCCCCGGGCGGCCCCCCCTACCTACGCCAATAAAAATAGCGTGACGTAATTGTTGAATGGCCCCATTTAGCCAGCATAGCGGTTTAATATCTGGAACATGTAATGACCCACATGTAATAACCAACTCTGTTTCATGTTTGAATGATGTCTGAGTTTAATCTTGCAAAAAAAAGTTACAAGTCATAAAACTTTATAGTTATGTTTTTATTACGTTTTTATTTACCCCCGAAGTGTGCAGGGGCGGAGACCCTAGTATGTAATGACATGGAATTCCGTATAGCTATTGACCGTAATAGTATATTGTGTAACAAGGGATGAAACAGTGTGAATGCAGGCCAGGGTGAAGTTGTCAGCCCGAAGCCGAAGGCGAGGGCTGACATCACCCGTGCCTGCATTCATGTTTCATCCCGTGTCACACACTATGTTTTTCATAACATCTGCAAAAAACTTCAGGTTTGAAATAAGGGACGAAAGCAGTTGCTTTCTGCCCACAGGGATGAAAGCAGTTGCTTTCTTCCCTGTGGGACGAAAGCAACGCAGCTTTCAGACCGCTAAAACATTGAAGTCGCG
Source organism: Tenthredo livida (assembly GCA_963992785.1). Taxonomy (NCBI): domain Eukaryota; kingdom Metazoa; phylum Arthropoda; class Insecta; order Hymenoptera; family Tenthredinidae; genus Tenthredo; species Tenthredo livida. The sequence continues at coordinate 23,545,804 of OZ023069.1, read as the reverse complement.
ATTGCAGCGTACGCCACAGCTTTTCACGGCATTCGCATGAAATTAGCTTGTTTCGACTCGATGAACAGGCACTGAAGGCTGACGTTTCAGAGCAGATGTTATGAAAATATTATTTATCACTTGGGTACAGCGTACGAATATAGATTGTTCGGGAAGTTTTTGTAGGCGAGATGCACCGAGGTAGGCGCATGCGGATCGTAGGCCACCCAAAATGTCCAAGATTGTTCCCTCGACGTTACCTTTGTACGGGATTTCAACATGTTTGCCTTCAGCAGCTCTATATGTATGGAAAATACTTATGATTCACAAAATTATTTCAAATTTCATGCGTATTCGTGAAGTTCACGACTTTGAGAGTATAATATGTGCCTATTGTGAAACCAGGGGGCTTATTCTGTAACTCATAGATGCGAAAATAACTGCAAAATAGCACTGAAATCATGAAAAACAACAGCCGGCTGCCAATGAGCTGCTTCTATTTCATGGATTGACATTGTTTTGTGCAGCTATTCTGCAGGTATGATAACGCCAGAGTTACAGAATAAGCCCCGACTCTACCTCTGTATTTTCATAGCATCTGTTCCAAAACTGCACCTTTTAATGCTGAACTTTTGAAAAAAATTATTTTTCCATCAGATTGAAAAGTAAGTATAAAATTATCTGAAAATTGTTATAATGCACCATGTTGCACATCATACAAGTAAAAATAACTATACCAAATTCCAGATCTTTTCATCAATAATCATCGGAGTTATGAAAATTCAATCTTCAGTTTTAAAAAATACATGCAATTTCCCATTTAAAAGTTTCGTCGTCTTGGGGGTCGGGTTAATATTAATATTAAGAGCTGTAACTTGGCAGGAATTTTTTTCTATATATTTGGAGCCGATTTAAGACCATTGTCGAAAAAAGTTCGAAGATACCCCAAATAAGGACCACCCTAATGTATCATATAGGAAAAATTCATTAAATTATTGAAATTGATGGTATGAGCTGTGACGTATCCTAAGAATTTACAAATCTAGTTTTTACTAGATTTTGGGGAGGCTTTCAAAAAGTATCAATTTGCAGTGAGCCAGACGTTTGAATAGCGTAACATGGGTAACGGCAGTTTCATACGTTCCTGTACTAGATATCATCATACTTTTATCTTCTGTCGCAAGATTTTCTTTTTTAATCGTAGTTTTTTCACAAACATACCTGTACCCTGCGACTCCACCATAATGTTTGTTCATTGCTGTAGCAGAGCACATGCCGTAGAAGGCACAATAACGTTTTCCATCTTTTTCTATGATCTCCCCACCACCTTGATCATGTCCTGCGAAAATTCCTCCGGCCATAACAAAATCAGCACCGGCTCCAAGAGCCTTAGCAAAATCTCCAACACAGGTAACACCGCCATCCTATAATAGATTTTAAATTTCATTTGAGCTCTGCCTTTCGATATGGTTTTTGGAAGGCATTAAGGGGTTAGCTATGAGTAGATCGCCAAAAAAAGGGTGAATTTCGGGAATTTTCATTTCGAAAACTAATGCTTCGATTCAGTCCGAGTTTTTCTTATTTAAATAAGTATTTATCTTTAGGTATGTACACATGGCGAAATTGATTCTGGCCCGCAAGTGACTTTTTGGTATATGATTTAACACGCTAACCCGATCACTTCCGGGCCAGAATCAACCGCGCCGAGTCTACAATAGCATATTCTTGATTAAATTGTTTGAAACGCTCTAATCGTAGCCAGGGGATTGGAATATTTATCCTAGAATGTGGGTTCCAAGAGCTTTCATTTGCGTCTAACTTCGATTGAATCAGTGCAGTGGCTACTTATAGCCAATGAATAAAATTTCATCACCACTTGGTAAAAAAGATAGCCCGATTGGCGCTAAATAGCCCCATCTGGCAACACTGCTATGCGGAAAAAATTAGGAAAGAGTGGCCACCACTAGACAGAAGTCAGATCAGTTGCAAGATGGCGCTCTTATAATATTTTTTTAAATTATGAGCCGCTCAACCGTCTTTCGGCAAATCACCCATAACTTCTACAATTTTTGAAATTCCGACATAAAACTTATAAACACAATATTATTCATACTTCAAACTTTCAGAAAAACGAAAGGAAACCGAAAAAGATTTTTTGAACATTCTACTCATATGTAACCCCTTAAGGGGGTATCCCCACCTTTAAATGGGTTAAAATTCTGAGAAAGAGATTGATATTTTACAGCGAATTTAAGAGTCCGATCAAATCTAAAAAAATCACGAAGTTTAGGGAGGGTTTGACCCTCATTATCCATACTTAACATTGAATATTACTTTGAGTCTAATAGTAGTTACGCTGAATATAGAAAAATACAAAATTACTCGGTTGTCGCAAAGAATCAGTAGTACCGTCGGATCGATTCTGGAATTTTTGGTCTTTAATTGTTCAGAAGAGGTGCCTCTATCATATGAACATAGAACTTTTTGATTTGACTATTTTTGGTAGAGATAATAGAAAAAGTAGAGAAAAAAAATTGAAGAATTAGAAAAATCTCAGTAAAAACTTAGCGACTCAGGCAATTTTCGCGATATCAAAAAGTTCTATGTTCATATGATAGAGGCATCTCTTCTGAACAATTGAAGACCAAAAACTTGAGAATCGATCCGACGGTACTACTGATTCTTTGCGACAACCGAGTAATTTTGTATTTTTCTATATTCAGCGTAACTACTATTAGACTCAAAGTAATATTCAATGTTAAGTATGGATAATGAGGGTCAAACCCTCCCTAAACTTCATGATTTTTTTGGATTTGATCAGACTCTCAAATTCGCTGTAAAATATCAATCTCTTTCTCAGAATGTTAACCCATTTAAAGGTGGGGATACCCCCTTAACTACGTGTGAACGTAATCTATTATCGCTTACAGCAGAGATATGTCCATGCACAGCATGCGCAGCACTTGCACATTCCATAACAGCACTCAGTTGTGGATAACCAACTCCTGTTTCAGTACGTGTAGTACAGACAGAACCTGCGCCATCTCCAATGTTGACGACATCAGCTCCAGCGAGTATCAGCTCTTGCACCAGGTCTTCAGTAACAACATCTCCAGCCTACAAAAATATCTTAGCTTCGATTCCAACTATTCCGATGTATACAAGTACAGTATTTTGTACACTCAGCTCATAAGTATGGAAAATATCTTGCGGCCATTGAGGCGAGGGAAAGAATTACCCATTTTGAGAGTGGAATAATTGGTGGACACATTATATTTCTTGTGGTATAATATTAATTGTTGCAGCCACAAATACGAAGCAGCTTCGAATATGTATAATAGATAACGCGAGCAAGTTCAAAATATCTATAGTATATTGTTCAATTTTATCAGATTTCAAATAAAAATGAATAGAATGACTCACTATTATGGTGTGATTCGGGAAGGCTGATCGAACGTTTTTGAGACACCCAACAAAGTGTTCAGTATATGCATTAGCGACGAATAAGAAAATATATGACAGCGCTGGGATGGATTTCAAAATACGTGTGACACGGTTTAAGTCTCCGTCTCCTGTCCCTGAGCTGACAGCAATATAATCAAGAGTTTCGGGATTCTCTGTCGCGAAGCTTATCCATTCCTCGACCGTATAGTATTTGTGGATCACTGTGAACACTTTATGCTGAAAAGAATCACATTGTTACGAAAGTCAATGGTGTTAAAAATTTGTAAAGTAATATTGATATCCGTATAATATCTATAATTTTGATGTATGAATTTCAAGATATGTCGGTTACCCCGGCGACTCTAGATAGTCCGATACGATGAATCCTCAAGGATGTTTCATTATCTGTTTCTTTCTCAAACTTTATTCGTAATTATTCGGCTGTTGGTATCTAGCAATTCACGATTATCCATTGGAAATTAAACAAACCTTTGAAAGTGCCTTGGCCATCTCAAATGTCCCAACACCATCCATATTACTTGCCATCAACGGAATACCCTTGAATGTACGTTTTGAGTGAAGGAACGTGATTTCCACCGAGAGATCGACCTCGAAAATGAATGAATTGGAATATTCGTTATTAATCAGTAGGTACATGCGAACATATGAGATATTTCATTCCAAGTCGACCTGCCGCAGGCACTGCACCCGACGAGTTTCTATTCATTTTATTCTTTTTTCCCACATTCGCCTAGGACCTAGGTGCATCGAGTATGGACAGATTCTTTTAGAATTCTAAATTTGCGCCTTATTGTTTCATCAATTTTAAACAATGTATGGTTTTAACAGACCAAAAATTTTCATGTGATTTTATCTTGCAATGAATAAATCGTATCACCTGTAGGGAATCGTTCAAAGTACACATATGAGGTCAAATTGACTCCGAGTGATTTTGGACTCGAAATATCGTGACTACTATGCATTTTCACGGAAAAAATGTTGAGGCGCATATTGTCGCAAGTTCATCAAACTTTGAGGACACACACTTAGATTTTCTAAATTGAAACTGTTATAGTTTATCAAAAAACGTGTTTGAAGTTTTATAGAAAAAGTGTGGGGCCAGAATGACTTTGTGTGCAATTGACGGCTCAACGTTAATCAAAGAATTTCATAGAGTATACGCGTTTCTATTTCGGTGAAAAAAAATCTAAGCTATTTGAACCATATTTAACGCCTCCTGGCATGCACAATTAATATCATTTTATTGAATAGTAGTGCGAATTGTCGTGAGTATGTATACGTGGGGGGGGGGGGGGGGGGGAATGGACCGCCAGGGAAAAATGAACCGCGGGGCAAAATGTACCACTGGAAAAAGAAAAAAATCGATTGACGATGAAAAAGTGGAGTATGAAATGAACTTTTTTTCTCCAAGGGGTCGATTTTGCCCTGCAGTTCATTTTTCCCCGCCGGTCCATTTTGCCTCACCCTCCCTTATTTATTAGGGTGGTCCTTATTTGGGGTATGTTTGAATTTTTTTCGACGATAGTCCTAAATCTTTCAAATATATAAAAAAAAATTTCTGCCAAGTTACAGCTCTTAATATTAACATCAACCCGGCCCCCACAACGACGAAAGTTTTAAATGGGAAATTGCATGTATTTTTTAAAACTGAAATAGTATATCACGATATGAGTACGGTAAGTTCGACATTACACGCGCCACCCCCGCACGAACGTGTAGTCTCGAACAGCCGCATTCGTATCGTATACTATTTTATGTAATACGTACGTGTTAACGGTAGATGGCAGTCACATCGATTTGCGTGAAATAATGATTATTTCACGCAAATTTTGATTATTGCACGCAAACAGTGCACTACTCGGTAATATATGACTTACCGACCGGAAAACATCACCGGTAAACGCCTCCCAACACGTACACATTACATAAATTGAATTTCCATAACTCCGATGATTATTGATGAAAAAATCTGAAATTTTTATAACGCATGCATGAAAAAGTCGCTTGTTTGGGGCTCTGAAGCGGTCATATTATCGCACTTTTCTGACGTTTGAGTAGGCGCAGGGGCGGTTCACGAAAATTGACGCCCTAGGCCTGACGAAATTAGCGCCCGCCCCCCCCCCCCCCCCCACCCCCCGAAAATAGTCGAAAAAGCATAAGACAAAATTGATAATTTTCTTATTTCAAAAATGATGTGACAAAAACATATACTATAAACGTACGTAGGTCCGTAAAATAATTTTTCACGCACATAGGTCCGTGAAATAATTTTTTTTACGGACATAGGTCCGTAAAATAATTTTTTTTACGGACATAGGTTCGTAAAAAAATAATTTTTCACGGACGCAGATCCGTAAAATGAAAAATTTCTAAAATCAGCCATTTTTCGATGATAGATCATTTATGTCGGTTATTTTTCAATAACAAAACTTTTTCCATCAGTTGACAACGCTAATAAAAAAGATTTAGTTTGAACTAACGTGTATTTTTCATTCATTTGTGCATCTATTCTTTTCTTTCATTCATTTTATTCATCTATTTTTTTCATTCATTTTATTCATTTATTCATATATTATTCGTACGCATTTCTTGATATATTTTTCCTAACTGAGTGCGCAAGATTCAATTTTTCTTTTTAGATTTTATTCTCAACACGTTGACTATTCTTATTGTATCGAATGAAATTTATCTTTCGGTACTCGGGGGGCTTCGCCCCCCGAACCCCCTACCGGGGCTACGCCGCTGGACCCCTCACAGGGGTGAGATCTACTCAATGGTTTTTTAATACTGTCGAATTTTGCGTAACTCGTCACACAAAGATATGTATTTTTGACGATTTTCATCGTCGCATTGTCCTATGTTTTTATGAAAAGCGTAAACAGTTGCGAATTTTACGGCAAAGATACCAAAAAACAATGTTCGTCACTCGGCCGTAAGATTTCACGGCCTCGCGTGATCCCGGCATACTCGAACCGGCTTCGCCGGTCCTCGTACGCTGCGATCACACTCGGGCCGTGAAAATCGCTTTTACGGCCTTATAACGAAAAATACTATTTAAATAAATATTTAAATCCGTAAAATCCTATCTTTTCAATGGTAATAGTGAAGCGTTTTCATGGCCTCCTAAACAATTTTCCAAATGTGGGTTACGACATATTAGAACGTTGGTATCGATATGAAAAATGTGTATTTTTGAATTCTTACTCAGTCAATTTTTTTTATATCTTTTTAATTGTTTTTTTCTCAATCATTTATTTCAATTTTTGTTCTAGGAACAAATCCGAAATAAACTAAACGAAAAATTTCTTCGTGATATGAAAGAATCAGAGAACTTATTATTAATTTTATTTCGGATTTATTCATGGCATAAAAAAAATTGTTACGTCCGGGCATCACCGCCCGTACGTTCGCCCCTCACTCACTTAGTACAGTAATGTTCATCGATGGCTCACTATTTTTTCCAGAATCGGGTTTTACTTCTACGAATATTTTATTTTCCCGTGACCAGTGGAACCTTCAGGTTGTTAGGAATATGACAGCTGCGAGGTGGAGCAGAGTCACGAAGTAAGCCACTGGTCATTGGCAAATAAAATATTTGTAGTAGGAAAATTTGATTCGAAAAAAAGCAAGGAAAAATAGTGAGCCACAGGGACACCATCGATGAACATTACTGTACCTCAACTCTTCACACGCTTCCCCCCTTTTCCCTCTACGTCTCCACTCTTCCCATCTGCCTGCTACCAGATCCTACTTCTAGAAAAGACTCGTTGCACCTGGCACTGCCAAATGCAACGAGTCAGCAAAACCTTTTATCTTACTGTCCTAGCAACTACCTACCTAGCTATGCTTCCCTCGTTCCTCACTCACTTCTCAACTATACCTCTTCGTGCGAAGATAGCATATATAACACAACTACCTTTATAACAACCAACTGTTAACCCGAATAAAAGTTATTAGATCGCTAACTACACCTTCTTTACATGAACAATCTCTCAGTTATACTCAGGTATATAAAGCAGGGGACACGACCCCAATAAAAAACGTAACACTGGTGGCAGCGGTGGTCCCCCTGTTACTGAGGGCATGTGAAAGAAAAAGTAAACGAAATATAAACCACTAACTAAACAAATCGTGACACCAAGTAGTGAACCAATGTGCGGAATCAGTTGTGTGAACTAATAACCAAGAAAGCAACACTCGGTATAAACTACTGCGCCTAACACAAAAAAAAAAAAAAAAAAAAAAAAAAAAAAACAACAGTGTCCTGTTATATTGCACGATACATCTTGTACGACCTGAATCGCTCATATACGCGAAAAGTGTAAACTATTAAACCGCTATTATCAACCTGGCGATAATCGGCAATCACAGAATTTGTTAACACAAATCGCAGCAACCGAACCTCAAAGGCACCCCGCCTCTCAAAGGCTCATCTGAGCCCCACAAAGAGCGAACTCGCTCCAACGACGACCCGAAACCTGTTGACAACTCCAAGACACCAATATCACCAACGCTATCGCTCAACCCTCAGATCCAGAGTCAAGATCTCTACAGTAACAATCACCACTTTAGAGATATGCTAAGATAAATCACTCTCATTGTACTCACCATAATTTCCAGAACGTAAGCTACCTTAACATACGTATACCATTTAAGATAAGTCATAAACCCCGCCGGAAACCATGTCTGACACAGAGACAGCATTCATGAATTTGAAAGTCGCGACCACAGCGATTCCAACTTTTGACGGAATAAATATCACGATAAAATCTTTCCTTAAAAAAATCGAAAACATAAGATTACTAATAGCACCGCGAGATTCACTCCTATTCGCTGCACTCGTACGATCAAAAATTGAAGGCCGCGCAGAAAGGGCACTCCCGCGAGAAAGCTTCCAATCACTACAATCTCTTATAGACAACTTAAAACGCACGTTTGAACCGAAACAAAGACTATCAGACGTGCAATGTGCTATAGCGTGTGCACGCCAAGAGAAAGACGAGTCCGCATTAGATTACGGAACTAGGATAGAAGAACTCGTAGATACGGCCATTGACATTATAGAGTCAAAAGAATCCGCTGAAAACGCGACTATACTAATAAGAAACGTTGAAGAAAACACTTCCCATTAGAATCGCAGACTTCAAACGAGTAACGGGACCACCATACGGACGAAACGACGTCCCGAACTCTAGAAATGCGTCCGAATACGTAAAAAGGATCCTTTTAGAATCACCGACTATTAGAATTCAATCACCCCAAATCATCGGCAACACTGGAACACTAATAGTAGATACCGGTGCCAATTTGAACCTAATAAAACAAAAGATTATCACCCCGGACACTCGTGTCGAATCAAGGCATAAACGTTACATCTCGGGAATAACAGAAGGGTTCACAGTAACACAAGGTAGCATTAATCTAGAATTTGCGGGCACTTGCCACGAATTCCACCTAATAAGCAACGAATTTCCTATACAAGAAGACGGCATCCTAAGCGCCGATTTCCTGCGACTCCAGGAAGCAACAATCTGTTTTAAAAACGACCAACTTCATTTGCGAAACACAGGCGTTATTCCACTACATTACAAATCCTCGAACAATAATATAAGAACATCCCGCATCCTTACAACAGCGGCAACACAAACACCTAAGATACACCTACACACGCCTCAACTCGAAAAACAGATGAGCACACTCTTGGTTGACACGGGAGCCGACATAAACGTGATAAAACTTAACGCAGTCAAGCCAAACACACACTACACCCCGACGGACAATACCCAGATAACCGGCACAACAGACGGTGCTATAAAAACTCTAGGAAGCGTCAACGTACAAATCGACAATAGTTGGCACGTATTCCACCTAGTCGATAATTCCTTCCCAATAAAAGAAGACGGCATTTTGGGTACGAAATTCCTATACACTGAGAACGCCACAATTTCGTTCGGAACTGGTACAGTAACAACGGATAACTGTAAACCATTGAAAATACTAGACGAAAATATTGTATCTATCCCTAGCCGAACTGGGAAAGTAATATCATTAAAAGTCGCCAACCCGACATTAAAAACAGGATTCATTGATAACATAGACCTTGGCCCCAGTATTTTTCTCGACAAAGCCTTAGTCACGAACAGAAACGGTTTAGCATATGCCTACGTGATTAACTCCAGCGAAACAGCTGTAGAGATAAGGAGGCCTGTAGTAACCTTAGAAGAAGTCGACGAATTCGAGGATACGAGACCCCAGCTGACCGACACAAGACTCACCAGCGTTCAATCAATCCTACTAACCAAGGCTCGGGAAACTAATACCAATAACACTTCCCGGTCGCTTCACTTCTTCCCTAACTACGACTCGAAACGCCTCCACACCCTTATGGAAAACCTTCGATTGAACTATTTGAACGACGAAGAAAAACAGTCGATAACAGATCTTGCTACAGAATTCAACCGCCTTTTCTTCCTACCGGGCGACAAATTAACACATACACAACTGGTCAGTCATACCATCCCTACCACAGATGACATTCCGATTCATACAAAACAGTACAGATATCCTCAAATTCACAAAGAAGAGATAAATACACAAGTTAGCAAACTCCTCGATCAAGATATCATCAAACACTCTTCTTCACCATACAACTCCCCGGTTTGGATAGTACCCAAGAAAACAGACGCCACCGGCAATAAGAAATGGCGCATGGTCATAGACTTCCGTAAACTACATGAAAAAACTATCGGCGACGCCTATCCGCTACCCAACATAACGGACATTTTAGATCATTTAGGATCCGCCAAATACTTTTCTAAATTCGATTTGGCGTCAGGTTTCCACCAGTTACCGATGCACCCTGATCACAGTCCCAAAACGGCTTTCTCAACGCCACATGGCCACTATGAATTCAACAGAATGCCCTTTGGCCTAAAAAATGCACCATCAACCTTCCAACGTCTAATGGATCAGGTACTTTCCGGACTCCTCGGCAACGAAGTCTTCGTTTATCTGGACGACAAAGTAATCTATGCGAGATCATTAGAAGAACACGCCAATAAATTGAAAAAACTTATGGAACGATTAGCCAATGCCGGACTAACCCTTCAGCCCGACAAATGCGAGTTTCTACGTAAAGAGATAGCATACCTAGGCCACGTCATCACAAAAGACGGAGTAAAACCGGATCCCAACAAAATAGCAGCCGTCAAAAACTACCCCGTCCCTACGAATCCGAAGCAAATCAAACAATTTCTCGGACTGATCGGCTACTACCGCAGATTCATACCTAACTCATCAAAACTCGCAAAGCCCATAAACAACTTACTAAAGAAAAACAACCGATTTCTTTGGACGTCCGAACACCAACTCGCATTCGAAACACTACGCGATAGCCTTTCTAACGAACCTATCTTACAGTACCCGGACTTTGAGAAACCGTTTATATTGACGACCGATGCCTCTAACTGCGCCGTAGGCGCAATTCGCAGCTAAGGAGAAATCGGCCAAGACTTACCTATCGCATACGCCTCGAGATCCCTCGAAAAAGCGGAAGTCAACTACTCGACGATTGACAAAGAACTCTTAGCAATCATCTTCGCCGTGAAACACTTCCGACCATATCTTTACGGACGAACATTCACACTCGTCACAGATTACAGACCACTAGTTTGGATAAACAATGTGAAAGACCCAACCTCACGACTGCTACGATGGCGCCTGACACTCGACGAATATTCTTACAACGTTATCTACAGAAAAGTGAAGATGAATTCGAACGCAGATGCGCTATCCAGAAGCCCACCACCTGACACAATCCGAATCCTACCTCTTGACTCAAAGCGCCTTAGAACCGATACCGAACCCTCAGAGGGAAAGAAAAAAAAAATAAAGATAACACATCGACTCCCAAGACGTCCCCGACAAACCACAGACGAATCCACTAACCCTGCCCCAATTAAAAGACCTAAAGAACAACAAACGCCAACTATGACAACGTCAACTCTCTCGGACAATTCAGATACTGAAGCTACCCACCAAAAACCTGAACCCCCAAAAAATCGAAAGACTACCGAATCCTCTACTAACCAGCCCCCACGGAAGAAAGAGACCCTTCACTTATCCGAGTTCGCTCATGACTCAACACCGCCAGAAGAAGACAACGATAAACGAACAAACTCTCCAGAAACCTACCCTAGCGTTAAAAAACCGAATAAACGTTATCGCGATACGCAATCTTCAGGTAACCCGGCATCACGAGGTAAACCGAACGTAGATAATGACTCAGACTCTACGGACGACTCAGACACTCAGATACACATCCGCCGTAAGCGCATTATCACGACCTCGTCCAGCTCAAATCGAAGGGTTCACAAAAAAGTTCGCAAACAAACTGCAGCCGCGATTTCCGATGAAAAACAAACAAAACGTGAACTCCCGTACACTCATACGGACCGTAGTACAAATGAGCAAAACAAACCACCCAATGCTGAACCGGGAACGTCGAAAAATAATAAGCCAAGACCTGCGCCCTACATACGCAAGAAAATTTATAAAAAAACTCTCGAACACAAATCCGATCACGGACTCAGAGTCAACAGCAACACCCACTAGATCTGATATAGGAGGACGAGAAGACATAGCCGGAACCTCCACCAACCAGAAACCAGAAAACACACCCCCATACGGCCAATTTCTCGTAGATCTAGAATTTCTACCTTTGGCTTACAATAAACACATTACAGAGATAAACGCTGACATATCAAAACAAAAAGACAACCTCGCACACTGCATTTCAGCAGACTGTAAAGCTTCACCAGGCGTCGCGGATCAGATGGTGAAACAGGGATTAATACAACGTAAACAACTTCTAGCCATGAAGCCTGAAGTGACAGATATTATAACAGTCACATACCCACGACGTATAATCTATAATTTAGTAACAAAAGAACATCACTACGACAAACCTACGAAAGAAGTCATATGCAAGACACTAGCCAAACTAAAAATAGCACTTATCAAAGGAGGAGTGAAATCACTATCAATACCAAGATTAGGCTGCGGCCTAGATGAACTTAGCTGGGACCTAATTAGTCGTATGATCCATTACATATTCAAGGACACAGACATTCAAATCACCATTTGTGTATGCGAAAATCCGATATCTCACCGACCAACCCTCGAAATCGACGAACGACCAAACCCAGTAACGGTCACCCCACATCCAACAACAGAACATAACATCATTCCACCAACAGAAGTAAATAACACTACCGACTACACGACGAACACAGACTACTCGTCAGATCCCGAGAACTCAAGATTAACAGAGAGTGACGACACCGATTCACCAATCACCGATTCACCCTAGATTTTCGAGACCTACCCAACAATGATTCTCCCACCCCAACCCGCACTAACACTCTACAACATACAGATATTCAAAATAGCGATACCAAAAGCACACCTGATGACTTCAACCATTTTATAAATAACCTGGATGACATAATACCTGTAACTAACGTCAAGGAATCAAAAGACCAAATGTTCCTAATGAACGACAACTACGTTCACTGCGTCCCAGCGGACCACCCTACAGATGACCCATTGGCAAAACGACTAATAGACGAGGGCATGCTAGACAGATAAACGTTCACAATTCGAACACCGCAGAAACTAGAAATAGCTCTGACAAAATTCAGAGAAAGATATATCCTCACACTTGTAATCAAAAACAAACACACAGACAAAGATAATCTGGAAGACCTCTATAACATACTCCTCATCTTGAAACGTATCCTAATACGCAAAAATATAAACTCCTTCACCTTTACAAAAAACAACGTAGAGCTACGTAACTTTCAGTGGTCAACGATTAAAAAACTGTTTTACTACATCTTCGCAAATACGAACATTAGAATCACACTCTGCACCGAAGAAATTACCACGCCCGACGAAACCCTACGCCACGAGATAATCAAAGAATACCATGAATCGCTAATCGGAGGCCACCAAGGGGTAACGAAGACCTTTAACCGGATAAGAGAAAAGTACATTTGGCCAAACCTCAAATCTCAAATACAAACCTTTATCAAAACTTGTGACAGTTGCCAAAGGAAAAGTTAGTTCGAGTTAAGAAAAAATCACCAATGATGATCACGGACACTCCTGCAAATGCATTTGATAAGGTGGCACTTGATATTGTTGGACCACTGCCACTAACAAAATAAAACAATCAATACCTTCTTACTATACAGTGCAACCTAACGAAATTTCTTGACGCTATACCACTTCCAAACGCGACAGCTCAAACAATAGGCACAGCCTTCGCTAAAGACTATATTACGCGCTATGGGACTCCGCGAACAATACTAACGGACCAAGGTCAAAATTTTATGAGCAACACGATCAAACAAATTAGTAAACTTTTCAAAATTAAACAAGTACGAACGACTGCCTATCACCCACAATCGAATGGATCCTTAGAAAGGAGCCACCTCGTACTCATAGAACATATCAAACATTACACAAAGAACGGTCATGACTGCGACGAATATATACGATTCGCAATATTTTGTTACAATGTTAAACGGCGAAACTAGCGCTCGGGTTGTCTGTGTTTGGGTTGGATTGGGTGGCTGGTCAGGAGACCAGCCGGAAAAAATACCGTGCCTTTAACGGCGACGGGTAACGCCGCGTTGAGCGAGGGCGGTCACCTCCTCGTCCGTCAGGATGTGGACACTACGCCGCTTGGGCTTCGGTGCCCGGCAGTCCACGTATGGCTCGTAGGCGGGTAGGAGCCTTGTCGGGGACAGGACGACTGCCGCGGAGGAGGGTCGGGCCGAGGTTCTGGCGTAGACTCGGGCGAAAGGAGTAGCCGCGACCAGGCGATGTTGCGGACCTCGGACGTCGGTATACGGCGGGGTCGGTGGGAGCAGCGCGGTCGGCGGTAGCCGGATTGCGTTGGCGGTCGGGGCCCTGACGAGGACCTGGACGGGTGAGGGCGTTTCCGCTTCGATTGGCGGTTCGGCCGACAAGACCCCGGAGAAGGACTTCGGAGGCTTCGTGGCCTTCCTCTCGGTCGCCTGGTTCGGAGTCGGCGGATAGCGCGCTCGTCGTGGACCGTCGGTCTGGGTCGATTCGCTCGATTTGGACGGCGCGGGGTATCGGCCGTGGGATCCGGGAGGTCTGCGTCCCTGTTGACCTCGTAGCTGGTCCCGTCGTCCACCCGGACAGACTCTCGGTGGTGCAGCGTGCGGTGTAGGCCTGGGTGCAGGCAAGTCTCCGGACTTCGTCAGCCGTCAGGACTCGGAGGGCCGTGGGGGCGAGGAAGGATGCCATCCACGGACGTAAGGATAAGGAAGGGCGGGTGGAAGGAGTGAGGAGAGGGTTGGAAAGGGTTTCAAAAGGTATACTCCGTGTTTCTTTCATAAAAACAACTAGCCGCTTTATTGGGTTTTGGTAATACTGTACAAATATGTATATACTATAGTGAGGTTCGATATAGTATGTTGATTCGAATATCCGTAGTCAGATATCTAGGCTAAAAATGTTACTTCTATCGCGAGAGAGGTTTTTCGGGCGAGGCGCTGCAGCGCCCGCCGATTCTCCCCTCTAACTCCGGTCGCGCGTGAGGGATCGGCGTGTGGGTTGCCGAGTTGCCGGCGTTTGGCTGGTAACAACAATACTGCAAAACTCGAAAGCACTAACTTTACTCCACATCAATTAATTTTTGGCCAAGAAGCACGATAACCATCAGATATGACCCCAACAATCGGGATGACTAGTAGTTACAAAACATTTATTCTTGATTTATTAACGAATCTTACAGACATTCGTAAGAGAGCCATAGAAAATTTAAGAGTAGCAAAATTAAAATCGAAGTCTTATTACGATAGGAATGTTAACCCACAGCTCTTTGAAGCAGAACAAAAGGTTTTTCTACTAAATGGAACACGAACGAAATTTGAAGATCACTACAAAGGTCCATATATCATTGAACGAATAATTGACAATATAAATGCAGAAATCTACATTACACAAAATAAGACAAAGATAGTTCACTTAAACAAATTAAAGTTAGCACACACACGAAACTAACACGACAAATAATTACAGATACGGCACGGCACTCGAATACGATGGAAACCAACCTTATACCTTGATACCGTTCACAACAAACCCTGGGATTTATTATGAACAACTGGAAGACTCACGTACATCAAACAACAAATGGAAGCTGATAAACTTCTTAAATATAAAACAGTTTATAGACATATCGGACAAGCTAGGAAGATACTGCGACCTAATTGATGAAAGGTGCAACACGACAGGAAGTGAATGCATCGTACGAGACACAATAGACATATCAAAGAACCGTCTGTCAACCATAAAACAATACCAAAACCAAATAGAAGACTTGATAGGATACTACGAAACAGACGGACTCCATGAGAAATTAGCAGAACTAACCCATACACGCGTCAAACGGGGATGGTTCAACTTCGTTGGCAGCATTCACAAGACGCTCTACGGAACGCTAACAGAAGCAGATGGTGATTATATTAACACACAAATCGATAGACTATTCAACGATACGAACCATGTAGCCATGTTACTAGCAAATCAAACGCACATTATCCAAGCAATGCTGGGCACGCAACAGGAAGAAATTGATAATATAAAAAAGCACATCATAAAACTAGACAACCAAGTATTATTTTTCACTTCTACCTTATCAGCCATAAAAAAATACCAAACAAGTGATACAATTACCATAACATTACTGCATCACCTTAACAAACTAGACTAAATGCTAAATGAATACGAACTAGACTTAAACAGCGTAATCGACGCTATTTTATTCGCGAAACAAGGAATTGTACACCCAAAACTATTATCACCAAAACAATTGATTAACAGCCTGCAACACATACAAACCTTAGAACCGCTCCTACAATTTCCTACCGCTTTAAGAAATAAATACGCCGAGGAATTAATTAGACTATCGGAACTCGACATTATCTATAACGAACCCAACATAATCTATGCCCTATCAATCCCATTATTAGACGACGACACTCAACTTATACCATTTACTCCCGATTCCAATCAAACAAAACTTCGACAGAACAAATACTTTCGCCTGCATAGGCCCCAGTAATGACTACATCGCAGTTTCAACAGACAGAAGTTCCTATTTCCACCTATCAAAAACAGACTTCACAGAATGCAAATTCTCGCAGAACTCATACATCTGTAAACAGACTCAACCAATCTATCACAACAACAACCACAAATCATGCGAAATGCAATTATTCTTAGGTAATACGCCTAACCAACTCAACACATGTAACATCAGGATAAATTCATTCGATGGATCATATTGGTCAAAACTGAGAGCACCAAATTCGTGGATCTACTCCTTAGCAAACCCAGAAACTATTCATATCATGTGCCCCAATATGCCTACAGCACGTGTCACCCTTTCTAAATCCGGGATACTAAAACTGAGGAGTAGATGTTCAGGACACTCAGAAATTGTGACGCTTAGTACCTCTAATACCATGACGTCGACAGAAATGCACTCATACGTCCCAGAATTCACTCTAAACCTAACCGAGATATATCAGGACCTAAACAAAAACCATACCGTAAACCTATCGACAATTCCCATATTCCACCAATACAAAACCACACCCCTAAACGCCGATGACATAAAATCTAACAGCCTAGCACTTGAGGATATAATCGAACAGGCAAATGAAATAAGTAGACACAAACGCACACAGCAAAACACCGACAGCCTAACCACTAGTCTCTCCTACGCAGCCATTGGCCTAGGAATTATAGCAGCCCTGTTCGTGGCATTTAAATTTTCAATATTCGGAAAAATAGCAGCGGTCTTCTCCTGCCTGGGGAAGACAAGACGCGACAGCGGACGCTCAAAGTCACCTACTTACGAAAAACCTATCAAATTGAACATTATTCACCGACACCTAAACGAAAACACTCCTCAAGAGGCAATCCCATCACCACTTCCGCCAATGGGCCCGTCTGTGCACAAGAGCAAGACCCGAAAGCCCCACCTACTACACCGGACAGCGACAGGCTCGCACCCGCTCGAACCGGTGAAATACTACGATTAAATATACAAGTCGGTACGCTCATTTAATTTTAACGATAGATTAACGATAGATTTAAGCCATCAAGCCATTACCAATGTTTTGAACAATTACTTAGACGCATAAGCATTTAACATGTAATTCAAACCTTTGTCATTAGGATAATAATATTACGACCAATGCCAATGTTTCTTTTTTTTTTCCTTTTTCTTAATTTGAAATTGTAATCACTCACGTATTGTTAGACATAAATCTTAGATAATATTTGATAACTACGTTAAAAGGAAGCATACCGCTTGAATACAAGCGATATGTTTCCTCTAACGGGAGGGAGTGTTACGTCCGGGCATCACCGTCCGTACGTTCGCCCCTCACTCACTTAGTACCTCAACTCTTCACACGCTTCCCCCCTTTTCCCTCTACGTCTCCACTCTTCCCATCTGCCTGCTACCAGATCCTACTTCTAGAAAAGACTCGTTGCACCCGGCACTGCCAAATGCAACGAGTCAGCAAAACCTTTTATCTTACTGTCCTACCAACTACCTACCTAGCTATGCTTTCCTCGTTCCTCACTCACTTCTCAACTATACCTCTTCGTGCGAAGATAGCATATATAACACAACTACCTTCATAACAACCAACTGTTAACCCGAATAAAAGTTATTAGATCGCTAACTACACCTTCTTTACATGAACAATTCCTCAGTTATACTCAGGTATATAAAGCAGGGGACAAGACCCCAATAAAAGACGTAACAAAGTAAAGAAAAAAATTGAAAAAAAATTTGAAAGAGTTGAAAATTCAAAAATCTGTGATATTGAAAAAAAACAACCAACAGCTTAATCTTCTTTCCACTTTCAAATGCCACCTGGACCATTTGGCTATGATTTATTTTATTGAGATATTCAACTTTCTGTCTTGATAGAGAATTCGGGAGGTGATCCCGAATTATGAACGACACTGTACATATATTTATACGCTATATGATATTATATATTAAAGATTCATTGCACTGGACTAAATCGGTCGGTTTCTTGCTTTTAAGCTTCCGAATTTTTCGATAATTGTAGCGGTCTCTGCCATATCAACAAGCTCTGTATTAAATTTTGCAGATGAAAAGGCGAAACTAGAGAGACGGCTCTGACCCATCGTATTCCATGAATGAGTTTTCACTCTCTTTAACGTCAAAAATAAACGTTACCCGATAGCGTTACTCGAGAAAAAAGTGAGATAGATTTGAAGAACGATGTCCATATTCGAAAATATAAGATCGGCATTGGCAGACGCGCGGCGCCCACTTCTGCCATGGCGCCCTCGGCCTGGGCCTAGCGGGCCTAGTGTATAAACCGCCCCTGAGTAGGCGATGCCAACATGAAACTAATTGCATGCCAAACGTGCGCACGCAAGCGTGCACAACATGATCCTTGTTACACACGGCGTGCGAACAAGAGCATTTGATAATTATTCATCCCTGTCGACGCGCTATCTCCGTGAATCGACTCGATGTTTTTGGTATGGTTGTTAACACTGACAACAGAGTCCCACAAGCAACTTTTTCATGCATTCGTTATAAAAAATAGCGTTCGATACTCCCGCGAAGTGAGGCGTTTAGGGTTGTCCAATGGCTTCAGCACTCACCTTCGTCTCGGCTGCCGCCTCGACTACGGTTCGTGCTGAAAAGATCGGACAAACCTATAAACGCCTCACATTTCGCTCTCGTATCGAAATCTACTATTGGTACAGTTTTACGTACTTGTATGATGTACAACATGGTGCATTAGAACAATTTTCAGATAATTTTATACTTACTTTTCAACGTGATGGAAAAGTGATTTTTTTCAAAAGTTCAGCATTAAAAAGTAAGTACAAAATTATCTGAAAATTGTTCTAATGCACCATGTTGTACATCATACAAGTACGAATAACTATACCAAATTTCAGATTTTTTCATCAATAATCATCGGAGTTATAAAAATTCGATTTTCAGTTTTGAAAAATACATGCAATTTCCCATTTAAAGCTTTCGTCGTTGTGGAGGCCGGGTTAACATTAATATTAGAAGCTGTAACTTGGCAGGAATTTTTTTTTATATATTTGGAACCGATTTAGGACTATCGTCGAAAAAAATTCAAACATACCCCAAATAAGGACCACTCTAGTATTTATATTACATACGACTATTCGCACTCATTCAACATCGGAACGCCAGGAATATATTGAATGCGGTTTGAATGTCTGTTGATCAGCAGAATTCAAAATTCGATATTTCATTAATTGTAGTTTTAATAAAAGAAACTTCTTAAAAACTGAAACAATAATTAAGAGGAAGTCGAAGAATTCAATTATAAAATCGAATAGGTGTGTATTTTTATAAGTCTTGCATATATAGCATTGTAATGTATGCTTACCTCAGCTCTGCTTCTAAGCGTACTTCTTCCCGTACACAGTAAAACATCTTTATAATCTAATTTGATATCATTAGTTAAAGTCGGCATTTTGTATGATAGATATAATATTTATTGAATTTTGATTCCAGCACCGTAGAATGTTGACTACCAATCTGGAGTGTCGCTCCTTTATATCAAATACTTCCCAACGCAGTGGATGACGTCCTCACTTATAGGAGAGAATCATGTTGTTCGATACCCGCTCTGCGATAATAGCCAAAAGCAGTTAATCTCTTATTTATCGAAACCAAAAAGACATCTAGTACGGTCGGATTATCTGGGTGCTGGATAATCGGTCGGGCGAAGCCTACAGATATCTTTACTCGATAGAATTAATTCACATTGGGAGTGTTGAGATTCTGACAAATTTTGGAACTTATGTGTGGATTCAGATTGATAGCTAACACAATGTTACACTGTTCGAAATCATCACGTGACTAATATCCGAATTTCTTTTATTTTTGTCATTTACAGCGAAGAATGATGATTTGCATTATTACACTTCAACTTTATCGGTTTAGAAGATAAGGTAAGACTGTAAAAGAATGAATGTCCCAATTGTCTTCCATTCAATGTTGCGCAGCGCCGTGCCTAAGCCATATGACGCCTGGTGAGAGCTGTTTTCATGCGCCTCCCCCCGCGCGATTTATTTGGCCAAAGTTCAGGGATTGAAAAAATCGGGATTGATACACAGAAATAAAAATTAACTCAAATCAAGTAACATTTGCTTGAAAAAAAAATATTCGCAGGCAGACAAACTTTTTTCTCAGTTCAAGAAAATATTTCTCTTGCATTTGATGTTATTTGACGTAAAGTACATCCTGATTCGATATCTAGCTTTGCAATCGTTTTTATAACAAACTAACTGTCAAGTACCGTGATAAAAGTCAGAGCATATCGTGAATAATTTTTTATTTTCAATTTTCAATCCCTCACAAGTAAATGTTAACGATGATGGAATGGTTCCAGAAAACATTGACATTGAAACAATTTGACATCATTGACGGGTGCCAATTTTGATTTCATAAATTGTTCGAACATGACTCGGACATTTTCTCGGGGAAAATCTTTTTTTTAGTCCCAAAAAATTAGTTTTTCAACCAAAGCGCTGGTATCTCGAACCAAAAGATTGATTTTCTTGGGATTATTTCCGAAATAATCGATTGATCCCAGTCGATGAAATGACTGTCGCGCATACCAATAAGAATTTAGAATGATTATTTCCTCCATTGCGATCTTGGCCAATCAGAGTACAGTATTTTCGGTCACGTGGCTTGTTTCAATCTGATAAAATTCCTGACCACGGGAGTTTCATCGGACGATAATTTCCTTGTAGCCTGTCAATTGTTCTCCCCGAACGTGATGGATTTCATTCAAATATCCGTCAAACCCGTGTTCCGATTTGAATCAATTTCAAGGCGCTAATCTTAAAATGAGTCGATTTGAACAGATCTCATTAGCAGAAATCGATGAAAAAATACAAAACAATGTGCCCAGTAATACCGTGAAAATCCAAGCCACTATTTGAGCCTCCGAATATCGAAAACTTTCAACGAATACTGCACTCTGTTCGGCCGAGATCGTAATGTAAGAAATAATCCTCCGAATACCCCTTGACCTTCGAAATTCATCAGATATTTCCCTCGAGTCTTCCTGCATATCAACGATCGGGATCAGTTTTGCAGTGAAATCAATTCCTATAAGTGCAAGTGATTGAGAAAAATTACGGATCACAAAAAATGTCTTGGCGCCCCTGAGTACAGGCGCCCTGGAGCGGCTGCTCCGCCGATCCACTCATTGGCACGGCGCTGGGAATAGGAAGGAATATGCAGCAACTAACTAAATTGGGGTAAAAGGCTTGCAGGATTTTTCGAATCTTTCATTTTTGGCAGGACCGGTTTAGGAAAGGGCAACAGGGGTTGAAGCCCCAGGGCCTCCACAAGGGACGGGCATCCACAGTATGAATGCTTATGTAAAATTTGCTAACGAATGGTGTGCAACATTTGCAAAAAAAATCACTTGAGTTCTGACAAAGAAAAGAAAGTTGTCACACTTTCGGTGAAAGTGATTTCCTCCGGGAGCTGGATTTTACCGAATGAACGAAATCATGAATGATGCTACTAGCTAGTATTAATGAAAGATAAATCTGTGCCATCGTGTTAGCGATGCGTAGTAATTTAAGATTCTATTGTATTTTGTGATTTAAATAAACACACAGCATTTTATTTAACACAACAGGTTTATTTATTTAGAGAAATATCAATTAAAAACACGCACTTCGCGAAATTCATTTCATGTCTTAATTAAAATAATACCATGCTACTCCTAATGCCCTTAGCAACTAACTTAACAAACTCATAGCAACTAGAACATTTGAATATGTACTGAGTGAGAAAGACTTCTTTATTTTACTGGCGCCCTGTTCTTTTACGGACTAAATTATTTTCAATACTCCCACTTATTTAGATCCGTCTAATACACCAATATTACTACGTAAATAACTAAATTGTCGTTTTGGCAAGGGCTTCGTAAAAATATCTGCAAATTGTTCTTTAGATTCTATATACTTGACATCTATATCACCTCGTTCGGAAACATCTCGTACAAAATGAAATCTTACATCGATATGTTTCGTTCTTCGATGATATTCTGGATTGTTCGTCAATTTTATCGCAGACTGATTATCAACATACATCGGGACCTTTTCACATTCAAACCCTAGTTCGCGAATAATTCTACGTAACCAAATTGCATCTTTAGTCCCATTAATTAAGGCAATATACTCGGCTTCCGTTGTTGAAAGTGCTACTACGCGTTGTCTTTCAGATGACCATGAAATAGCTCCACCATTCAACAAGAATACAAATCCACTGGTGGATTTTCGTGTGTCTATACTACCTGCATAATCAGCATCTGTATATCCTATTAATTTCGTGTCACTCCCACGATCTCCGTAAACTATCCCGTAATCTTTTGTTCCTTTTAAATACCGAAAGATCTTTTTAACTGCCTGCCAGTGATCCTGTCCATAATTAGTTGAAAATTGACTAGCTTGATTAACTGAATACTCTATATCGGGACGACTGACTTTAGCTGCGAATAGAAGAGAACCGATTGCTTCACGATATGGCACACTTTCTTTCATCTTTTTTTTGTCTTCTTCTTCTGAATTCTGTATTTGTCTCATATGTAGACCAGGTTCAGCTGGGACGCTCATTGACTTTGCATCTTCCATGAAAAATCTTCGAAGTATCTTCTGAACATATGCACTCTGACCAATTTTTATAGTACGTTTTTCTCGATTACGCTCGATTTCAAGTCCTATGAACTGCTTAGCATTTCCAATCATAATTTGAAAACCCTGTTTCAAATTCTTCAGTACTTCATCAATTGTTGCTTGCGAGGCTGACAACAATAAACCGTCATCTACATATAAAGCCAGAAATACCTTTATTTCGTTTACTTTTCCGGTAAACACGCATGGGTCACTTTCTGTCTGTTTGAAGTTAAATTTCTTTAGAAATAATACAAACTTCGTATTCCAACACCGAGGGGATTGCTTGAGTCCATACAAACTTCTGTGGAGTCTGCATACTGCTTCGGGCTGATATTTGTCTGTATATCCAGGAGGCTGCTGCATATAAATTTCTTCTTTCAATTCGCCATTGAGAAATGCAGTTTTCACGTCGAATTGTGCTATTTCAAAATCTTCTACTGTGGCGATGGCCAGAAGCATTCGAATGGACTCATATCGGACTACAGGTACGAAAGTTTGGAAGTAATCAACACCTTCACGCTGTGAATAACCTTTGCTACCAGCCTGGCCTTACCCAATAAACACCAGTTCGTATAAAAAACGTATAAAAAGGTCATATACTCTACGTTCATTCAGAGGAAAAATGTTCCTCAGTTAAACGTATAATCGGCGCTTGTAAATAACGTGTCATTTATACGTTTAATTTTACTGATTATATAAGGTATAATGTACGTATATTGGTGAAAGCATATCTACATAATAATGACTGATCATATTCACCTATATTATACGTTTCACGTATACGTATAGTATCTCATTCAACGCTCGCGCGAAATATACGTTTGTACATAAGTAAGTATTATACGTTTAATATTTCTCTCTATTTGATAATGAGAAACGGTTATTCAACATTTATTGATCAATGTTATACGTATAAAAACGTTTTCTGGACACTCTCAATATACGGTTAATCAAGGAATATCTCACTTTCGAATAGGTGTCCGTGATTGTTATACGTATACATCCCAATAAACCACAACGTATAAAAATAGGACTACAATGTCCGGCCAAAAAACGTATATTTCACCTATACCCGTTTAATATACGTGTTTCGGGCGGACATTTGTCCTATATTTTATACGTTGTGGTTTATTGGGATTGCACGCGTGTTGGAACTCTAGAAATTCCTGTTCCATTCATTTTTACACATAATTATATTCGACACGTAATATATGATAATGTCTACGCGTGAAAATGTGTACTTCCCAATGAACCACAACGTATAAAAATAGGACTAATGTCCGGCCGAAAAACGTATATTAAAGGAAATATACGTTTTTTGGCTGGACATTATAGTCCTATTTTTAAACGTCGTGGTTTATTGGGATTATCATAACATGAATAGGACGTTTATCAATTATGCTCCAACAATACGTGGAAATTAATTATAGGAACGTATGTGGGTATAAATGTTGGAAAGTCATGTCATTTCAAGTATTAATTATTTTTATTTGCAAAAGTACGAAATACACAGCCCGTAAAATCAAAGAACCAAACGAAATTAGTAGCTTTACTGCCACCGTTTATCGTTTTCGATATAAATTCTACCCTCTTTCGTGTGTCTTCATCACATAAAAACATTTTTTCACAATAATATAGCACAATGGCACCGAACAATATTCCCGATGAAAAACGTTTGGATCCAACCATATATGACTGGATCTCGTTATATCTGTTTATATCTAGATGTATCCAAATTTTTGATCTTACTATATATGAGCATATATAGTTATATCTGCTCAGATCTAATCATATATTAGCAGATATAAAGATGTATTAAAGATTGATATTCAAGCAGATATACGTACATCCAAGTATATATGAGCATATATAGTTATATCTGCTCAGATCTAATCATATATTAGCAGATATAAAGATGTATTAAAGATTGATATTCAAGCCGATATACGTACATCCAAGTATATATGAGCATATATAGTTATATCTGCTCAGATCTAATCATATATTAGCAGATATAAAGATGTATTAAAGATTGATATTCAAGCAGATATACGTACATCCAAGTATATATGAGCATATGCAGTTATATCTGTTCATATCCAACAATATATGAGTAGATATGGACGTGAAGGAAGGATTTATAGTCAAGCAGATATACGTACATCCAAGTATATATGAGTATATACAGTTATATCTGTTCATATCCAACAATATATGAGTAGATATGGACGTGGAGGAAGGATTTATAGTCAAGCAGATATACGTACATCCAAGTATATATGAGTATATGCAGTTATATCTGTTCATATCCAACAATATATGAGTAGATATGGACGTGAAGGAAGGATTTATAGTCAAGCAGATATTGGGATCCTTAGAACTTCGATACGCCAACTAGTGGCAGAAAATAGAACTGCTGAACGACGGCTGCAGTAACCAGCTGTAACCAATGAGAGGACTTGAAACTTCGATACGCTTACTAGTGACGAAAAATAGAACTGTTGAAAGTCGGCTACTTTTACGAAGCCACGCCCATTCCAAGGATCCCAATACGTACATCCAAGTATATATGAGTATATGCAGTTATATCTGTTCATATCCAACAATATATGAGTAGATATGGACGTGAAGGAAGGATTTATAGTCAAGCAGATATACCTACATCCAAGTATATATGAGTATTTATGCTCATATACAGTTATATCTGTTCATATCCAACAATATATGAGTATGGTAACGTGCAGATGGAAAGGTGAAAAATAAGCAAGTGATATTTCCTTGAAAAAAAATTTTTTTCATGAAATTATGTATTTCTATTTTTTAAATTCGATCGAGTTATACATATTCCATCTATATCAAATGATATAATTAATATATCAATCATTTTCTATTTTCTTCTCTAGGGTATAGAACCACCGGTTTTGGAGACCATATACCAGTTGTGGACATTTTCCACTTCATTTTATTGTCAATATATGAGAAATATAAGAAATATTGATACTTGGGGTGGGATATTTTCGTCATATACGATCAATAGAACTTTGGATAATTTTTTTATTAATTACGTTTCGGCTGGCGACGGCCGGCCATCTTCAGACAAAAATTGACGTTCCTCAGTGCATGAGATGTTCGAAGTGCAGAGTTTAGGCGGGGTGCCTAAACTCTGCACTTCGAACATCTCATGCACTGAGGAACGTCAATTTTTGTCTGAAGATGGCCGGCCGTCGCCAGCCGAAACGTAATTAATAAAAAAATTATCCAAAGTTCTATTGATCGTATATGACGAAAATATCCCACCCCAAGTACAAACCACGATCACGAATCACTCCAATATGAAATATTGATACTAACTGTAATTAACGTATATCTTTAAATACGATAGAAAACTCGTTTTTTTTTTTTCGTATTTTACAAGTTATTTTAGCAAAATTATTCCAGTGTCTGAAACTGAGCTCAACGTGTTCAAAGCCGGTAGTTTTACTTTAATTTTAAATCTCATATGACGATCCAAATGCTACATTTAATTCAATCTGCAGATTTATACGGAGATCTGGTTCTTCCAATTTTCAGATCTACAAAGTTTGAGACAAAAAACGGAAAAACACCAAACTGTGAAAACTCGGAATTTCGATATGAATGGAGATTTCAAAGCCTTACAGAAAAAAATCTAAAAACTCTTAGATCTAAAGAGATCTTAAAAAATTTAAACAGCTGATCTATTGAGATCTAAATATAGTCGATCGATTCAGATCAACGTAGATCTGAATTTTCGAAAACTCAGATCTACATATATAGATGTATGGATCTATATAAATTATTTTTGCCCGGGCTATTTACATTTTTTATCATCAATATTGAAACAATAAATCTTATAACAAGAAAAATTAACAACCAAAAAATTATATCTTACCAAACTTGTTTCCACAAATTTGGTCTCTTGCAAATATAATTTCCTACTTTAATAACCTGGCGGAGTAATTGTAAATTCGATATTTTGATAAGTTGGTAATCGTCTGTTTGTTTTATCGGAATAATATGCTTGACTTTAGCTTTTGTTTTAAAATGAAGAAATATTTTTTCATGCTCAACTTTTAAAATCTGTAATATTATGTATAGTTCATTTCGTATTTCTAAAAAACATCTAATTAATCCATACGCATTGGAATTATTTATCTTTATTTGTATATTCGAGCTATTAGTTTTAGTTTCTTTATAAAAATCTGACGTATAAATTTCGCTATCGATCTTAGCTCGTGCATATAAATATGTATTGGTCAAGTCTACACCTTCAGAAAGAAGCAATGTTTTTTCTGTTTCATGTAATTGAGGCTTTTTGAGATATTTACCCAGCAGTTCATAATTTTTTGATGAATTTGCTTCTATGCCTATATTATTGTTTCGTGTGGTTATACGATTTTTTAAAATACAAATACCTTGGGCAATCGTTATATTATTGATAATTTCTTGGCTCATATTCTTGTTGCCATGTACACTTTTGGCTATAAAGCCATTATAATTTTCAAAGCAAAAAGCTGATGTCGATTGTAAGGGACCCCAACGTTTAACACATAAAACGAGATGTTTCAGCTGATGCATATTGTACGTACCCTGGTTAAAATTCCATCAGAAACAGACAGAAGACGAATCCTGTCCGTATCGTATGTGTTTTTGTCACTGCAATTCCGGATAGGAGCAGTTGGAAATACTCGTTCCTATACGCATCTTCGTGCAACAACGGACAGAAATCCTATCCGCGCGTGTCTGATTCTATACGTATTTTGATATTAAATGGGAATAATTTCTATCCGCATCTATCTGCAGTTCTGTACGCACGCGTTGTCCATCCGGAATAATGAGCAAATCCAGATAAGAATGCAATTCATATATATACGCAGTTAATAGTTCATCCCACCCGCTTCTAATGTATCTCTATCCGCACCTGTTGCAATACCATCCACACATAGATTCTGTCCGTATCTATGCGCAGTTGAATTGGTTGATCCTATCCGTTTCCAATGTACCTCTATCCGCACCTGTTTCAGTACCATCCACTATATAGACGTGCGAGTGCGTGAGAGATAGCTGAATAAAATCCCCACGGCGGGACTGAAATCAAACGCCCGGTAACATTTTTCATTTGCTTCCAAGCCTACATTCCATGAACACTCACCTGGACGAGGACTAACATGTATAGGTACACATGCCGGGAGTGAAGTATATAATATTAGACTGTGTAAAAAAAAATAGATTTTTTTCTTCTATTCTGGGCCATATCGCAAATAGTTAGTCTTTAACATAAAACAAATTGTCCACAAAGCTCAGCTATGTAGCTCAGACACAGAATTAGCGCATTTGAAAATAAGATTTCCCATGTATTTTAAATGGCAAAATTATTTTATTTTAGTTTTATCTGTATAACTTTTTTTATTTAACCGATAAAAATGAAGTAAATACACGTTTTTGTACAGAGAAAATTTTCTTTAATTTATGAAAAAATTAATAGAAATTAATTTGTCGAAAAGTAAGTAGTTATCAAATATAAATATGACTTTTAAACCCCTTAACTTGTTAACGGTTCAATTGAACAACTTGGGCCGAACAACCATTTTTGTAGATCATAAAATTCTTTACATGAACGTATATTTCTTTTATTTTTATCAGTCAAATGAAGACAGTTATACAGATGAACTAAAATAATACATAGCTGAGCTTTGGGGACAATTTGTTTTATATTGAGGACTAACTATTTCCGATATGGCCCTGAACACAAAAAAATGATTGATTTTTTCTGATATAATCTGATATATATGTGTATATATATTATACGTATACAGTAATCCGTACATCGCAGAGATCAATTTTTTTCATTGTTTTTATTATCAGAATACAAATCTTCACAATCATCACGTGACTGCAGGCTTTTATCACTCGCTCAGGTCATAATTCGGCGTATCACTCGCAGCTGACAAGTCTGTTGAAAAGCAAAAGTATTCGTAAGTGACACGTAAAAAATTAGCCATTTTCCAAGTGTACACTGAATTCTAACCACTATCGCCAACGATTTGACTACAATTTTTTTTTGTTTTCCACGAATTTTACATGTGTTGTAGACTTCTATCAAAGGAGCACCTATGACTTGAAAAAAAATTAACGGCTGACCGTTTCTCGTCATAAATATTGTACAATTGACACACAGAGATACTCTGCATCCGGGAACTTGATTTGAAACATACCTATAATATAGCCGATCGTGTCCGGTTGACTCTTTCAGTTATCTTTTCGGTAAATATCACACCAAGATTTCATGGACAAACCTGTGTTTTTGTGTTGATCGTCAACTGTTTTCAGTATAAGGTTATCCTCATCTTCAAGTACCCTAATAGGGGAGTTTCCAGAATCTGCGTCACTAATCTCGGCCGAGTTGGGGTTAATTTCATCCTCCGCGTTCGAGTTCTGATCATCCTCTCCTAGATAGAGACGAAAGTCATGAATATGTACATGTATGACGTATGCGTTTAAACAGGGTGACCCAGAATTCGTGACGAGGAATTTACAGGGTAAATCTTGATCAAAAACGGAATCGAAATTTCTTCAGCCGTTTTTTTCCGGAAATGCTTAGATTTCTCGTTATAAATATTTTAATTTCAGTCAATAACGCGCGATTTAAGAACGGGCGCTTGTCGGTGTGCTCGCCGCTTGGTCGTGTGCACTTTTTTTTTGCGGCGACAATAGGGTGGGAGACGCGCATACAACCGAGCGGTAATCACATCGACGAACGGCCGTTCATAAGCCGAGCGTCATTGGCTGAATTTGAAATAATTATAACGAGGAATCTAAGCCTTTCCGGGGAAAACGGCTAAGGAAATTTCGCTCCCGTTTTTGATCAAGATTTACCCTGTTAATTCCTCGTTACGGATTCTGGGTCACCCTGTATAGACAATGTATAATTTAAATAATCATATGATGTGCTGACTGGTAATCTGCTAATTATTCAATTGAAGATATAATCATGTCAACTGTAAAAAAATTGAGTTGAATAGCCAGTTGCCGAATCTGCGAGCTGAACACAAGATGAGCCCACTGTGCAAGAACATGCAGTGAAACTAACATAAATAAAAAAATCAACTGGTTCATACAATATACAACACCGATAAAATCACTTGATTATACATGCTAAGGCAATGGCGCTATGGTAAAATCGATGGCTTGGACGAAGAACGTTACATCTCGCAAGCGATTCTGAAATCGCTCTGTAGTTGTATGGCAAGTCTATAGCGCTACAGAGCGGTTTCGGAATGCCACGCGAGATGCAACGTTATTCGTCCGAGCCATCGAAATATGTGTACCCTTATGATCAAATTTCACTTTACCTGGTACATTTATTGACAATGAAGTCGTTTGCTTATCACTGTTCTGAGGCCTGTTCATGTCGGATATCTTTCTACTGATATACAGCTGTACTTTTGATAATTCCATCTGCGTGTCGAATTCAGAAGTATTCTGTATTGCCCGTAAGCGGTAACGGTAGATGTCTGAAAAAAAATGGTTATATTGTGTTTAATTTCGGAATACGATTCAAAGGCGAATCAGTGTGCCTGTACGCGGACCAAGAACGATGATTATAAATACGCGTAATAAAACGTACCACTTATAGCAAGCATCTTTGTTTCATCCAGTTTTGGTTTTGCCTGTTTGTCTTTGAACTTATTTGATTTCGTACCAGTGACACTGCTGTTTTGCAGAACGTCATATCCAAATACTGCTATGGCGATTTCTTTCACGAACATCTGATTCGACTTAGCTCTTTTGACGGCACCAATGTACGAACTGTGGGGAATCCATACGTTATGTCCCAAATGAATCTGCGAAATGGTATATGGTTGAAAATTCATGGAAATACGCGAACATTGCCTCATCAGTATGCAGACTTACGGTTTGGTCTTTTTTTGAAATGTATCCAGCGGGCGGTGCACTACAACCTTCCATGTTACGTATGACTCCGTCATACTGTTTCGACATAACTGTAAATACGTATACTCAGTAACGGATATGTATAACAATTTATGCCAGCTACTGTTCATATGCAAAGCTGAGGGGGAAATAACTCAAGATTCCAGTGACAAATTAATTCTTCGGGTTGAAATAGTTGAAAATAATTCATTGAGTGAATATCGGAATATTTTAATTCATTTTTATGTAGTTTCTGTTCATTTCAATTAGTTCAACCCAATTTTTTCGATTTACTTCTATTGTTTTTTGTTTTTTTTTTTACAATGTTCGATACTTCACGTGAAAACTTTTTAATTTCATTTCAAATTTTTTCCTTTGATAATTCTTATTAATTCAGTTGATCCACTGTTCATTCCGGTAAATTGAGATAAATTTATGGACCTATCGCAAGTCACTTCAACGAGTTACTTCCCCTCATTGAAACCAAACCGTCGATTCGGGCATTCTTTAGTTTCAATGAAACCTCATCTGAAAAGTCTTGGATATTCACAGCTATGAATGCGATTGTATCAGCATTTTCGAAACAATTATTTCTAGAGAAATAGCCGAGTTAAGATACTACTTCACAAATTGCATAAAAATCTCAGTCTGCAGCCCAATCTTCTTCCATGTTAAATTAATATTAAATAATAAGGTATGTGTACCTTTGAATTCTTGGAAATATTGGAGGACATCGCGCTGCAATTCCATATTTAGTTTTGTGAGTTCCTCTATCATCAACTTTTGGCCGGCAATAGTATTCTCATGTGTGGAACATTTGGCCTTGAGATTTTTTATCTGTTGCGAGAAGTCAGCATGACTAGAGTTATTGCATCCCTGTAAAATAACCACATCAATTACTTTCCTCACATCGTATTTAGGTACAATCGAACCATCGATTTCTTATGTGCAAAGAAATTCAAGACCAAATTATTTTTAATTTAACGTTTGTTCATTATCGTGTATCAGTTACAATTGGATTGAAAAAAAAAATTCAATTTAAATTTTTTATTTTTTTTTCATTTCAATACTAACGTATAGCCCACACTGCCGGACAAAATGAGGTACAGAATTTTTTTAATTTTCTCTAGATCTCTTTCGAGCGAATTTCTGCTCTATGATTTCAGAATTGAACATTATTTTTATGTCTCAATAATATCTCGAACATTATTGTGGAAAAAAAATAAATTTTCCACACGGCGTGAGCAAAGTTCGATTTTGCGCACGCTTCGCGTGCATCAAATTCAACTTAACGCGCGCTGTGTTGAAAAATGAAGTTCGATACACGTGCGAAAGATGATTCTCGACTCGTGTGATTTTCACCCTCGCTTCGCTCGGGCGAAAAACTTCACACTCGTCCGAGAATCAACACTTTCGCACTAGTATCGAAAAGTACTATTATGTAATATGTACGTGTTAGGAGGCGTTTACCGGTGATGTTTTCCGATCGTAAGTCACATATTACCGAGTAGTTCGCTGTTTGCGTGCAATAATCAAAATTTGCGTGAAATAATGATTATTTCACGCAAATCGGTGTGTCTGCCATCTATCGTTCCTAACACGTACGTATTACATAAAATAGTATACGATATTAGTGCGCCTGTTTGAGATTACACGTGAGTGCGGGGGTGGCGCACGAGCGCAGCGAGTTACCGCACTAATATCGTAATATACTAATATGTCCGTCAAAATAACGAATTTAAAATCACCGTAAGAACGAAATCATTATTTTTCGTTCATATCCCAAGTCTGCAACGGAGCCCACAAACAGCTGCCTATCGAGAATATGTCTTGTACCTAATATAATTTAATTTTGAAGTACGGTTGACCCACTTACCAAATTCGAGTTTTTGCTGTACATGGCATCATCCGTTTTCTTTCGTGTCGCTTTATTTCTATCCTTTGTCATCGTACTACTTCGATCCTCCCTTACCATATCAGCCTGCATATTGTCAATACGAAAATGAGCATCTAATTCATTATCATAAAGTGTGTATAGGTCACTCTATATTTACCAACGAATCGGACTGCTTTGTCTTGATCATTTTGTCAACCACCGGTTTAACGAAGGCTTCGGAAGACTTAGTGGATCCTTTTTCCAGATCGAGACCACTTTCCGGCTGTAAATGATGTACCTAATATCATATACAATTACATATTTAATCTTGGCTAAAATTCGAGGCACTCACCGAATGGATGTCTTTGCTAAGCACTACATTGTCTAGTGCCAATATCGCATTAGGCTCCGTCAGAATACGAGAGCTCCGTTTCTCCTTTACTATATCGGCCTGCATGTTGTAAATTTGAAAATGAGCATGTAATTCATCATCATGAAGTGTGTATGGGCTACTTTATATTTACCGACGAATCAGGCTTCTTTGGTTTGACCATTTTGTCAACCACTGGTTTATCGAAGGATTCACGAGATCTAGTAGATTTTTTCCCCGAACTACAACCATCTGCATCCTGTAAACATGCGAATATACAACGACTGAACGGAAAATATATTACGTGAATTCTGCATCATTGGTGGGTTGTAAAATAGAAAGACATTCGCGGGTCTACTGACGTAAGGACTCAAGCGCCATCACACGGCCTTTTGCTTTTCGTAACGGCAAAAGGTAGTATATGTACATACATACCGCGTGAGTTTGGTGAGAAGACCCGGTCGACCCGCGCGGGATATTACACTCTTCGTTTTGATTCGCTCATAGAATGCGTTCGCTTTACTGATTGGCTGCGAGCACAACAACAGACTTTACGATCGAATACCCGTGCGCATGCAGATTTCGACCATGTCCTTTCACCAAACTCACACGGTATACAGGGTGTCCCAGAATTCGCGACGAGGAATTAACAGAGTAAATCTTTATGAGAAATGGGATCGAAAATTCCTTAGCCGTTTTTTCCGGAATGGCTTAGATTTCTCGTTATAATTATTTCAAATCCAGCTGATGACGCGCGGCTTATGAACGGACGTTCGTCGATGTGATTACCACGCGGTTGTATGCGCGTCTCCCAGCCTATATTGTCGCCGCGGAAAAAAGTGCACACAACCGAGCGGCGAGCACACCGACAAGCGCCCGTTCTTAGATCGCACCTTATTGACCGAAATTGAAATAATTATATCGAGAAATCTAAGCATTCGCGGAAAAAATGGCTCAGGAAATTTCGATCCCGTTTTTTGATCAAGATTCACCCTGTAAATTTCTCGTCACGAATTCTGGGACACCCTGTATATATATATATATATATATATATATATATTTTTTTTTATTCTCCGTATTTTTATTTTATTTTGTATTTAATAAGAGTTCAATCTATGAATAAAGTTATTCGATGTTGGTGAAACCGGCCATTAGACTTGCAACAGCGTGAGAATTCGCCCCTTAGGCACGTATTACTGCAGGCATCAAAAACTCGAGTTCTTGACGCATGTATGATAAAAAGAAGAATAACTCACCAGGTTAGCTTTCCTTTTAACCACGCTACTTTTTTTCGTATTCTCTTCACCACAGCGGATTCGGCCATCAGGTTCGATGTTCTCCCCATCTTCGATACTGTTTATTTTATTTCCTACTGCAGTTGTCATCGTATTTTCTGCGACGTGTTTCTGTCGAAGTACCTCTAATTTTTCATTTAACTTTTTCTCTATCCTCTTCTCACTGTCATGACGTGATGCGACCTTTTTGCAATAACCGTACAATCATGGAATCATTATTTATACACCTTTGTGCAGCTGCAGGTATACTCGTAAACAACAACATTTTCAGCCTCGTATATATACCTCTTCCGCACTCTCAGCTAACGCGTTGCTGCACTCTTCCGAAGATATTTCCGAAGCTGACCTAATTAAATTCTGTGGAGGCACAACTTGCCTTTTCGCCTCAACCTTAGCTCGTAATTTTTCAACAGAGTCTGAAAGCAGAATCCTCAAACGTGTTCATAGAAGCAGGACCAACCTACGTTATGTATAATAGTACTTTTCGTACTGATGGGACAAATTGTTTCATAAAGTTTGAAGAGTATGTTACGCACCTAGGGAGGGAAAGTAGGCTATTCCTTGCAAATGTAGTGAAAATAACAATGCGAAAAATGTCGACGACCGGTACCAAAAAGAAGGACTTAAAGACAGGGCTCATTCTTAACGCAGGTTGTTTTTTCACGTCAAAGTATAGTTTCAGGTAGTTTGACGTGAACAAAAATTATTGATTTTTCTTAAATGGTCTATGTTATATCGCGTTGCTAAAACCAAAAGGGCGTATCGCAAATCATACGCCCTTTTGGTTCTGCAGAGCCAAAAGGGCGTATAAAAAAAAAATTCTCTAATCAACCTAGAAATGTTAGAAATAAGGAAATATATCGAAAAAATGAAAAAAATATTTTTTTTTAGATACGCCCTTTTGACTTTCAAAAAAAATTCTTAAAATCAAAAATTTTTTTTTTCATTTTTTCAATATATTTCCTAATTTCTAACATTTCTAGGTTGATCAGAGAATTTTGTTTTTATACGCCCTTTTGGCTTTAGTGCCGTATGATTTGCGATACTCCCTTTTGGTTTTAGCAACGCGATATATAGTTCCATATGAGTCATTCCACGTCAGACCGGGCACCTTTCAGACACTATGTTCTTGAAACTCGACATAATTTTTTTTACAGCTTTTATGAGTCAAATGGATGTGTCAAACAATTTTTCAAATTTTTTTATCTTCAATAGTTTCAGAGTTGCAGAGGGTTGAATTTTGTTAAAAAGGGTCGAAAAACGGAAACACGCTGTCTTTCAAATGCTCATATCTTCTGTTCTATCCATCCTACAGACTTGATCCTGTATTCGTTTTGAAGCTTTCGGAACAGACTTCTATATTATAGATTTTTTAAATGTTGGTATAGCGACAATGACTATTTGTTATAAACAATTATATTATTCAAATGCGATTTTCAAGGTGAGAACACGCTTTTAAAATTTTGTAGAAAATATGAGCGTCTACCTTGGACAAATTCCTAAAAGAAAGGTGAGTTTCAAAATGGAACTCGGATGGAAAGTATTATATAATATAATATAATATAAAATAATATAATAATATAGGCAACAGTCGCTTTTTCGAATGGATTCTGAGATAGCCGCTTTTTCAACCGGACTCTGAGATAGCCGGTTATTCGGCGCAGGTATCGATGTCGTCTATATAATATAAAAGTCTGTTCCAAGAGCTTCAAAACGAACACAGGATCAAGTCTGTGGAATTGATAGAACCGAAGATATGAGCATTTGAAAGACAGCGTATTTCCGTTTTTTGCCTCTTTTTGACGAAATTCAACCCCCTGCAACTCTGAAACTATTGAAGATAAAAAGATTTGAAAAAATGTTTGATGCATTCGTTTGACTCATAGAATCTGTCAAAAATAAAATAAAATAGACTCGGAGACATCAAGTGAAATTTTCGATCTATTTAGTCCGGTCTGACGTGGAATGACTCATATATCGACGCTGCTTACGAAGACTAGCACGTTTCAGATTTCTCACGAAAACTAGCACGTTTTGATATTAACCACGAATGTCTGGTGTGGTGAGGGCAACGCGGTGCGGGTAAATCGCACACGTGAGTGCGTATACGCCATCACTGTGAGGACTTTTTGTTATCTGGGACGTTTCGATATTTACCACGAAGACTAGCACGTTTCGGATTTCGCCGCGAAAACTAGTATTTTCGTCAAACTACAACGAATATTATTCCTATTTTGCAACATTTTATCATTCTCTAACTGTGTACTGCAAAATATACAAACGACATATTGAAGTTATTTAACAAAATAATGTTTGAATAATTTTTTCGGGTCCCGCATGGAAAAATATATATCAGAAATATGTATGGCTTATATATCAGAAAAAGTATAGTTCATATATAAGAAGATATATGAATTATATTTAAAAAATACTTTATTATGGCCGCTTTTAGTATATCAAATATATATCGTTGTATATCATATATATATTCGGCTATACATATATTTTATATATATTTCATATAATATTATTATGCAATGTACGCCAGCTATTAAATATGATATATTATGATGTATATAGTTTATATACGAAATATATTGTAACGTATTCGGCCTAGGTCCAAATAGCCAAATCGTCACCATATAGAAAACCCACTCATACTATGCTAGATGACAATACATAGACGCGTGTCAGCGCGCACCATCGCTCACGCAAGACCGAACATCAGTTATGACGTCACGAATAATATAAAAGGTAGACGCTTCAGGTGTCGTGAGCGGACTTGTGCCAAAGCGGCCAACCGACTCGTCTATTCCATTCTAACTTCAAATTCCATAACCTCTTTGAGCATAGCAAGACCCAAAGCGGGCACAATTCAATAAATAAACCTTTGCGGATAGTTCGCCAAAGCGGCAACTATACCAATAGAATCAAATTAATTTAGTTGTCTTAGCCAAAGCGGCATTTCAAACAAAAATAAAACTAAAAATAAATCAAATAGAAAAACGAATCAAACACAAAGTCCGGCACATTGAGCCAGCGCGCGTAATTTTAAGGAAAATTAGGTTAAGTGAAAATCATTCATTCATTCTATTCAATCATTCATCATTATTATTTTTGCTCTGCATTTTCTTTATCATTTTTTTTGTATTATTTTGTAAATAGAAAGTTCCCATGGAACGACATTATTCTTTTGTTTAAAATAAATAAGAAAATGATTAAATAATCATTAAATATCAGGAATCTGATCTTTACCATCATTTTATTATAACCTTGTGTTTTCAACAATTCTTTCTTTTTCAGTCAAATCAATCTCATAAATAATTTAAAATCATGTTTAGCTAGAGTCAGTATTGATACGTAGTTTACCAGGTACGATATAGCGTTTTCGATATCGTAAGTCTGCAAACATGCGTATCAAGATCTGGTTTATCGAGTATCGGTGCGTCAAATCCATACAGCTCAGGTAGTTCTCTTATAACTACCTTAGTCTGAAGGATTTGACATATCCCTGATCTGTAGGGATGCAGCTCTGGTAGATTAAGTTCTATCAAAGTCTGTTTTAGGGTAATTTAAGGGTTTTTTCAACTTTTCCCAGAGGAGCTCCAAATATCATAACCCGTGACAAACAACTCACGCGAGCGTGCATAATTTCACCAGCCTTCAGCTGGTGAAACATATGCAGTACGTTACAATATATTTTCGAATATATGATCTGTATTTCGTGTATATCTTTCTTCATATATACTAATATAATATACCTATATAGTTTGTATACAAAATATATATTTTTAAATATACAATCTATATAACGTGTGTATATATATATGATATATACATACATTATATATTTCCTTTATATAACTTTCGTATATCGTGTATATCTTTCTTCATATATACTTATATAATATATTTCCGAACTATAGTATGTAGTGATGTACGATGACAACTGTCGACGTAACCTGCGAACACCAACGGGGCGACGCCCCCCGACTACTAAAAAAATGAATTTTTATTTGAAACAATAAGAGTATTCAACGTGTTAATAATAAAATCTGAAAAAAATCTAATTCTTATACATCTGTCATTCAAAATATAATTCCCCCTATATGTGTGGACATTGTCCCTGATGCGTTTGACGGTCCTAATAAATAGATCGTCATCGAATACAGACTAGAGTCGTCCATCCTTGACATCTCCTTTCTATATGATATAGCAGGGCGAGACACATGATACAGAGAAAAGATCTCGACTACATGCCTGAACAAGGCGATAAGTCGTTAATGGATAACTAACGGAGAAAAGATGTTTCGTTTTAATGATATTCATTTCGCGCACTTAGTAGTTAGGAAAAGACCGATCTTCCAACGCATCGAGGTATACAGACAACGATGTAAACAAACTGCTACAATGTATACGGTCGGTATGCGAAAAAAAATTAAAAAAAAAAAAAAAACAAATATGTTTTTTATATATTCAGCTTATACCCAATTAAAATATATAATTATGAAATATTAAATATGTATGAAATATATATTCCGGTTAGCTGATTCTGAACTGTCATGTGAATATATTATTAGTATATTTGTTTTATACTTGCGAATATATGACCGATATACTTGTTATATTTCAGGCTAATGCATAACCAAAATATATAAGTTCAATATATCATTCGAATATTAATTATATATACGATATATCAGTAGTATATCTCGTAAATATATCCAGCCATAGATATATAAGTAGCACATATTTCTGATATATATTTTTCCATGCGGGCGTGCTCCATAATGAATCAATCAGAAATTTAAAACACAAGCAGCGTCGATATGATCATATACAATTATATATGATCAAATATCAATGGTCATACAAAATCATTTTTTCCCGGGATATTATTAGTACATTGTTGTCACTAGGCCTATGAAGTATTTTCCGACGAACTTGGGTTTACAATCCGAGCCTAGACATATAAAATATAACCTGTTAATTTATGCTGTTATATTTATATACTTACCGTCGACAGAGATTATAATAGCCTGGCAGTACGAGTCGCCACACTTGATGTTATAATACTTCCGATGATCAATGCTCTCGGCATCGAAGTGATGGATTTTTGTCACGGGAAGTATGTTTCTAATATCGTGAAGCGAACATTTCGCACTGAACTTTACTAACGCAAACATTATAGACCCGCGCCAGCTTCGCACGTGGCGCAGTGTAAACAAATACTGTATATGCCGGTGTCTAATATAGAAGAAGCGAGAACACCGCGCGTTTAAGCTGCCGTGCGATAGTCAATTAATATCTATCGTACACAGTGGTTAATTAGCTGGATCTTTTAATCGCACGTTCACTTATCTTAGACACCAATAATCCATAAGCACGAATAATTAAGTCAGAAATTGCCTTGTGTTATGCCGTCCGTTTATACATAACTCATAACGACCTACTGCCGCGCGTGACACTGTCGCGATGCCTCGAGAGAGAGGGACGGGCGGGGGGATAAGGATCTCCCGGCGAGCTACTCGCGTACACCGTGGCTGGCATCAGTGGAACTGACCAATGAGAAAGCAGCTTCAGATGACTCCGTTTTCAACTTCTTGACTAGACTATCTGTCACAACGCTTGCCAAACCGTCGACATAGTGTTGTGCTACAATATATTTCCAGTGCGACAGCTTTGAATAGGTCAGATAATAAGTCCGGAATACCCGTGAATTGTCGAGATAAAATTTAAGGATATCATTTCCAACATGGAAAATGACAATAATAAACCACGTAAACGTTACAAACTTTTCTTGGATCCGGATTACAAAGAACACTGGGTCTCTCCGAGAACTCATTCATCTTGGATTGCTGATCATGCGACTGATCCGCTACCTGGAACGAGTGAAGTCGCACCAGGTAGTGTTGGTTAAACAAAATACAGTTGATTATTGTGGGTATACCATCGAAATTTGTAGGAATTCGGGATATGACCCGGGGTGTGGGGTGTGAAAGAAAAAAATTTAAACGCGCATGAAGATTCCGGTAGAGCATTTTAACTAGAATATCTCAGCCAAATATGAGCCCTTAATATTGATAGTTAGAACCAGTGTTGTGAAAATTGTAATTAAATTTTTTTTAATTACTCATTACTTTCGTAATGTGTAATTGAATTTTTATTTAATTACACATTACTTTGGTAATGTGTAATTAAACCAAGTTTAATTACACATTACCAAAGTAATGTGTAATTGAACCAAGTTTAATTACACATTACTTTGGTAATGTGTAATCAAACTTGGTTTAATTACACATTACCAAAGTAATGGATAATTAAACTCGGTTTAATTACACATTACCAAAGTAATGTGTAATTAAACTTGGCTTAATTACACATTACCAAAGTAATGTGTAATTAAATGAGTAATGCCATTACAAATGTAATTAGTGACTCGCAACACTGGTTAGAACTGCCTATTTTAGTCACTGAAATTAGTAACTAAAATTAGTAACTAAAATAGGCTGTTCTAAATATCGATATTAAAAGCTCATGTTTTGGCTGGGATATTCTATTCAAGATGCTCTACCGGAATATTGATGCGCGTTTGATTTTTTTTTTTGGCACACCCTACTGACTCTTCTTTTTGGGTTAAAAAAAGATATAACTCAGTGAGGGTAGATTTGCAAAATTCGGAAAAATTCAGGGAAATGTTTTAGAGCAAGGATCACAACATAAAAATCACAGGACAAATGCATAGAAAAATCGATTTTCCGAGAAGAAATAAAAATTTTCAGCCTCATATAAAAAAAATTCGAAGCTGACGGTATAAAGGCGTATCTATCTGAAAAAAAAAACTTTTTCTTGCAAATACACCGAAAACTACCAAAAGCTAATTAGCGTAGATCCGGATTTAGATTTTTTTTTTTATTATCATTGAGAATTTTGAAGTTCATCAGGTTTTTGTCCGTATATCTGTCCAGAAGTTTTACTCATTTTCACCAATGATGGGGATCAATGAGGAATTAATTCTGGTTTCGTATTTCATGAGGTTTGATCACTCTACTAGAATATAGCATCAGCAGTTAGAAATCCAAATAAACATCTTTGCCACATCATCAAAGTGACAGAAACAATATTTGCAATAAACGATATCCGTTACCAATTTCGAGCCTATAGTCACGGACCTCCAGCAGTAGGCTATAATGTGCGAATGAAAAATCGTAGCATGACTGAGATCAAAATTGTGGATCACAGATTACGAACATTACGACAAATAGCGAAGTAGGATGTTATTTGTGCAGAGGTGATTGTTACTCAATTAGTAATGTTTTCAGATCGAAATTATGCGGAATTGGGCAATGAGAACACGTCACTATCTACGGAGAATGATATGCTACATGATGTTCCCGATCATAATAATTCATCTGCTGGATCGTCGATGGAGCCTGATCCGAGCAACGATCGGTGTGAAAATATGTCAATTGAGGAAAATTCTGATATCAGTGTGTCGGATGAACAGCACTTAACAGATCCCGATTCAGATTCTGATGACTCAGACGGTTCGCATGATTCACTACATTCTCACAATTCTGATACTAGTGAAGAAGATGAACCTCACCAACGAGTTGGGCGAGAAGACGGTGTAAACGCCGATGATATTATGTTTGATTAATCTGCTTTGTCCGTATCGGATGTTATGCAAATGATTCTGGCATACTGTATATGTTTTTCTGTGTCACACGAGGCCCGAAAAGCACTAGTGGATATGATAAAATGTTTTGCTGGGCCAAGGTATGAGAACTGGTCAATGAGCAAATTCCAAATTAAAAAAAAGTACGACCCGCCTGAAGACGTTATTACTTACACATTTTTTTGCCATTCATGCAAACTACCTATTTTGGGACCAATCACAAAAAAGAAATTCAAAAATAATTCAGTAACTTGTGAAGAGTGCCTTAAACCACAAAATCTAACGATGCAATCGGCGAATAGGTTCATTTACATTGATTTGAAATACCAATTTGAGGAATTTTTAGGCAGTCGAATGATCCGTGAGAGCCTAATGGAAAACTTAATAATACGAGACGCTGCGCT
Organism: Tenthredo livida; assembly: GCA_963992785.1. NCBI lineage: Eukaryota > Metazoa > Arthropoda > Insecta > Hymenoptera > Tenthredinidae > Tenthredo > Tenthredo livida. The sequence goes on along the minus strand of OZ023069.1, from coordinate 23,502,939 downwards.
GGCCCGCGCACGTCCGACCGTAATGACAGACATTTATGACAGCGAGCTATATAAAGCGGCGATTGAGGAATATTCGCGGAACACTGATCATGTCCTGACGTACAACTTTAATACAAATGGAATGCCTATTTTTAATAGTTCCAATAGAAGCAGTTGGCCATTGCTAATAATTGTGAACGAATTACCTCCCCATCTGCGCTTCAAGCACGTCCTCCTAGCTGGACTATGGGTTGGAGATAAGGAGCCCAATCCTACCATGATGAATACTTTTCTGCAACAGTTCGTTTCACAGGCAAATCATCTAACTGAGCGAGGCCTAAAATTAAAAGATGATATGGGCCGAAAGACAACTTTCAAAATAATACCATTGTGTTGCGTTTGTGACTCCGTAGCAAGACCTATTGTTCAGAGCAGGTTGCAATACAACGGATATCGCGGCTGTAGCTGGTGCTATGCTCATGGAAATTATGTACGTGGAGCTGTGCGCTATTTATTCGACGAAGTAGACTCGGACGTGAGAACACATGAGTCCCATAAGGAGGACGTGGAGAATGCCACAAGACTTCAGAAACCTGTAAATGGCGTCAAGGGAGCTAGTATCCTTTCACAGTTGTCACTATTTAATATGGTGTGGGGATTTCCCTTTGAATATATGCACGCTATATTACTCGGGGTAATAAAACTTTTGTGGGATATTTGGACAACTTCCGGGACTCCAATTCATTTGGCTCCAGCCCATCGAAATCAAATCAACGATAGAATGATGCAGATGACTCCTACACACGAAATTCATCGATTGCCGAGAAAGTTGTCTGAAAGAAGCAAGTGGAAAGCTTCTGAATGGCAGGCATGGCTACTGTTCTATTGCCTCCCTTGTTTAAACGGTCTCATACCAGATGTTGCTCTGAAACACCTGTCACTTTTAGTAGACAGTTCGTTCATACTTCTTCAAGACCGGATTTCCGAAGAAGATTTGAATAAATCCGAACTGAGTCTTACAAAATTCGTAGCCGAATTTGAAATTTTGTACGGAAAAGAACATGTGACATTTAATGTTCATAGCTTACTGCATGTGGTGAAATCCGTGAAATCTTCAGGACCGTTGTGGGCGACTTCTGCTTTTAGTTTTGAAAGTACAAATTTCCGTCTGAAACAACAAGTGAATGGACCGAAAGGGGTTGATGACCAAATAGCTACGAGATACCTCCATAAAAACATGTTTCAATGGAAATTGGGGGAAAACGTGCAGAACTGCGAAGTAAGCGCAAATTATTGCAATCGTCTGTTCGCTGGCCGCCCTCACACTTCCAATTGTACAAGAACACCCGACGATGTAGTTTTACTTGGAAAAGCTCGAGTAAATGATAACGGAGAACTCATATACGATCGGTGTGTATTCAAAAGGACTCCTTTTCACAGTGCACGATACAGGCCAAACAAAAGAAAAAATGATTCCGTAGTGCAATTGGTCACAACGGACATCGTTCAGATAACAGGGTTTGTACATGTTAATGGTCGCACCTACATCGATGTACAGAATATCGATGTTGTTGAAGAATTATTACATGTATCACACATTCTAAGAATAAGGAAAAACGATTTATATCGACGAATTCCCGTGAACGAAATTCAAGAGAAATTACTATTCTTGAACGTTGACAACACGACATATATTTGCAAATTACCTTGCATCATAGATTAGTATAATAACACGAAATACAAAAAACTTCACACACGGAGGGAAATTTATGGTAAATTTTCTCATACTCATATAGTACTTGTGACATATATACTTTCAATATAATATGCCGATTGTTCCTATAATTTATACCCAATGTCACCAATTGAAAGTATATGACACAAGTACTATATGAGTATGAGAAAATTCACCATAAATTGCTCTCCGTGCAGCATAGATACTGCAAGGGTTGAACTTAAAATCTGACAATATTCACTATATACAGGGCTAGTGTTTAAATTTCCCTACACTTATTATTAATATGTATAACAAAATTAAAATTAATATAATCAATTGACGAAGGAGAATAAATGGAAAAAAATTATTTCTAACCCCTTTCATTGAAATCAAATAGAATGAAATTTGGCACGATGTACATTACGCTTGGCGTGTCTGATGTTGACCGATATGAAGTTGCACCAGATTCATATCATTCAACTTCATACCGGTCAACATCAAACACGTTTAACGTCAAACACATAGGGGAAGGTAGGGCACAACGGACACCAAAACAAAAAAAAAAATAATGTCGTCGGAAATGATTTTTTATAAAATATGGCGACGTATTTTGGATGAAATAATGACATAAAAAAAAAAAAAGTAAATATCATTTTCATTTAATTTTTTTTTTTTTCTGTCATCATTTCATCCAAAATACGTCGCCATATTTTATAAACAATCATTTCCGACCACATTATTTTTTTTTGTTTTGGTGTCCGTTGTGCCCCACCTTCCCCTATACATGTTTAGTCAATAAATGTACGACGTCTCATTACTACAATCCAATTAGGGGCAATCCCTAGACGCCCACCTCCTTTTTGTCGAAAATCCCCATTTTCAGACCTTAGAAAGTGAAATCGACGGCTGCGTGGAATAACCGGCTATCTCAGAGTCCGGTTGAAAAAGCGGCTATCTCAGAATCCGTTTGAAAAAGCGGCTATCTCAGAATTCATTCGAAAAAGCGACTGTTGCCTATATTATTCATATAGGCACGGGCCGCTTTTTCGAATGGATTCTGAGAAAGCTGCTTTTTCAACCGGATTCTGAGATAGCCGCTTTTTCAACCGGACTCTGAGATAGCCGGTTATTCCACGCAGCCGTCGAAATGTTGTATACTATACTCGATGGAAAAACTTCTTCTGATTTCGTGGGATTGCAATTGCTCGTCAGAAAAAGTTTTACCGCACTCGTATTGTAACGTACTATATGAGATTATTCGAATGTCAATTCGCACACTATTGAGCACACACATCTCTTGTATTCTGGAGTCATAATTACGTAATTGAAATGCCGCAAGAATAGCAACATATCAATAATGCATACAAATGCGGACAGACGAGCTGTTCGTGATTGCGGTCAGAAGCGGGTGGCTCGTTGTGAAGAGCGATGCAGATAGAGGCTCTTAGAATTTGTGTACGCAATTCCAGACAGGGGTGGATATCTCGTTGTGGATATCGGACGCAGATAAAGGCCGATAGAATTTGTACATGCAATTGCCGATCGATCCAGATGGGTTCGGATTCCGCTTAGCGATGCGTACAGATACGGACAGCCGGGCTGTCTGTAATTGCAGTCAAAAGCGGGTGTCTAAATGTGATTAGCGGACGCGGATAGAGGCCCATAGAATTCGTGTACGCAATCCCAGATAGGAGCTGATGTCTCGTTGTGAGTATCGGACGCGGATAAAAGCCGATAGAATTTGTGTACGCAATTCCAGACAAAAGCGGATATCTCGTTGTGGATATCGGACGCGGATAGCGGCCGATAGAATGTGTACATGCGATTGCGGATGGATCAAGATGGGTTCGGATGCCGCTTAGCGATGCGTACAGATACGGACAGCCGGGCTGTCTGTAATTGCAGTCAAAAGCGGGTGTCTAAATGTGGTTAGCGGACGCGGATAGAGGCCGATAGAATTCGTGTACGCAATCCCAGATAGGAGCTGATGTCTCGTTGTGAGTATCGGACGCGGATAAAAGCCGATCGAATTTGTGTACGCAATTCCAGACAGGAGCGGAAATCTCGTTGTGGATGTCGGACGCGGATAAAGGCCGATAGAATTTGGACATGTAATTGCGGATCGATCCAGATGGGTTCGGATGCCGCTCAGCGATGCGTACAGATGCGGACAGCCGGGCTGTCTGTAATTGCAGTCAGAAGTGGGTGTCTCAATGTGGGTAGCGGACGCGGATAGAGGCCCATAGAATTCGTGTACGCAATCCCAGATAGGAGCTGATGTCTCGTTGTGAGTATCGGACGCGGATAAAAGCCGATAGAATTTGTGTACGCAATTCCAGACAGAAGCGGATATCTCGTTGTGGATATCGGACGCGGATAGCGGCCGATAGAATGTGTACATGCGATTGCGGATGGATCCAGATGGGTTCGGATGCCGCTTAGCGATGCGTACAGATACGGACAGCCGGGCTGTCTGTAATTGCAGTCAAAAGCGGGTGTCTAAATGTGGGTAGCGGACGCGGATAGAGGTCCATAGAATTCGTGTACGCAATCCCAGATAGGAGCTGATGTCTCGTTGTGAGTATCGGACGCGGATAAAAGCCGATAGAATTCGTGTACGCAATTCCAGACAGAAGCGGATATCTCGTTGTGGATATCGGACGCGGATAGCGGCCGATAGAATGTGTACATGCGATTGCGGATGGATCCAGATGGGTTCGGATGCCGCTTAGCGATGCGTACAGATGCGCACAGCCGGGCTGTCTGTAATTGCAGTCAGAAGCGGGTGGCTCGTTGTGAAGAGCGGATGCGGATAGAAGCTGATAGAATTTGTATACGCTATTGCGGATAGATGCCGCAAGGCAGTTAGAATCCCAATAGATACCGTTTGAAATTCAAAGTGATGCGTACATAGAGCTGTTAGGAGCAGATAGAAATTCAATGTTTGGTCACTTGTGCAGATACAGCAGACAGAATTCCGTTGAGTTCCTATACATTTCGGTTCAATATTCTATGGGTTTCTGATGGAATTTTAACCAGGGTAAGTTCTCTGTCATTGAATAGGATTGGAATATCTTTGATGAATATGTTAAGTAGTTCATCTGCTTGTTGAAGGTCATGTACTGTAATTTCATCTTGAAGTAAGTTAAATAAAGCAACGACAAAAGTAATCAGATGTTGTAGATAATTCTGTGGTAAATAATCTCTAAGAGCAGGAAGAGCATAAAATAATATTAAATTATAATACTCAGATGCCTTAAAATATTTAATTTGCGCTAGCGATCTAGGCATTCGGTTGAAAGACACTAGTGGACGAATATTTGTTACAAAATTATTTATATCCTCCATTGATTGCTTTATATTCCAAGGACCAGGTTTATTAATATAAATATTAAAAAGCTGTTTTACAACGCCCAGTAATACCGAGTGCATAAATTCTGGTACCAGACATGTTCCTAAGTCAAGCAAAGGTAGAGTACTTAATATTGAATGACCAGTTACTCCTCGTACGTGGGTCTTTCCAAGTGCACGTAATTGTCGAACTTGTTTCGTCATTCTTTCACCATCTCGTAATCTGGCATTACTATCAGCCGGATATATGCGAATACGTTTTTTTTTATTTCTTAATCTTCCACACTTCACTGTTCTTACTTCACAAATATTACAGCCATAACGACTGTTGAAGTAATGAATTTTTTGAAGACTGGCTCTGGCGGGAGCGTCAGCAATACATAGCGGAGCAACAATTTTGGAAATAATAGGTTCTTTAGTACTTGGATCAATCCAACTAATACCAGTTTGAAAAATTTGTCGAAGCTTCAAGCTGAGAGGTTTCAAAAAAATGTCCATACGTGGTTTTAATTCTTTATCGAGCCATAGACCTAAATTTATGATATGTGATTCCCTAAGATAATTTTGGAGCTCTGCAATAGTGCATAATACCGGCCAACAATGACTTTTTGCACTCTTTATCAAGGCAAGCCCATCAGTATTTAAAATTAATGTTAAATCATATTTACCTCTATCGGGTCGAGAGTTCACTCTGATATATTCAGAACCGTCTGTGATATCGGTAATTATATTATTTTCTTGCAAAGTTAGCTGATTCAATTTTTCGCCTAATTTACGATTTTCGAACAAGTCGACGCCTCAACGTAGAACTATGATATCTCAAATTGTGGTAGAAAAACATGATATCTCAAATTGTGGTAGGAAAACATGATATCTCAAATTGTGGTAGAAAAACATGATATCTCGAGTTGAAGTCGAAAACTATGCTATCTCGCTAGCACAATTTTATTTTTTGATTTTAGGTTGGTAATAGCTCGAGATGATAGTATATAATTTCTGTTCAAACCCTTTACATGTGAAATTGGTGGAGGGTGGGTATTGCTTATGAGACTTATTCTGCAAAAATGAGGAAATATTTGAACAAGTCCATACACAAAAAATATATTTATTCAAACTATTTTAACACGTTGCCATTGCTACTGATAATAATAATAGTCACTGTAACGTAATAAGGTAACTCTCATGACATATCCGTCAAGCTTAGTTTTTACAGAACTAATTAAACTCAACCGATAAGGTCGTCATAGAAGGACCTGCAACGTTCTGGGATAAGTCCTTTTTCACAGAGAGCTAACAGGTCCTTTTTCTTATTTGCGTCCAACTGAATTTTTTCTTCATATGAGTCAGTCCACGTCAAACGGGACGGATTTGGCCAAAAATTTTCGACGATGTTTCAGATTCTTTCGTAATTTTTTTTATATATTCTCTGGGTAAAATGAATGCATGGAACATTTTTTTTGTTTTTTTACTCGAAGGGCTTAGAAGCTACAAGTAGTTGAATTTTCTAAAAAAGCACCATAAATCGGAATCGCGCTCTCCTTTAATATCTCCGGTTCCCTTAGTCGTAGAGACGTCAGCAAAAACTCATTTTAAAGCTCTTGAATTGTACTTTCGTGCTATTAATTTTAAATCCATGGAATAGATAATTTTCTATTTATTATGAACAATTGTATTATTCATACGCGATTTTCGAGATGAATGCCCTCTTCGAACAATACGAACAACAATACGGTGACGTATTCTATTTGATGGAATCCAAAAGTACGTTATAAATCTAAAGAAAATGTATGTCTTTTGAAGAATTTCTACAATTTCCTAAATTCGCTTCCAGTTTGATCGTCTGGGTAATCACACGTGTTTTCTCAATATTTTTTGTGTTTACAGTTTATTTACTTCAAAAACGTAATTAAATTCAAATTCCTATGAGAAATGTTTAGATGAAATGAAACTCTCTTCCATTATTATTAATATTATTATTATTATTATTATTATTATTAATATTACGCGTGTAGATACTTGTTTCGGTGCTTGTTTGAAGCACCGAAACTCCGCGATAACACGTTGCGCTGCACTCGCCGCTCGTATTGTAAAATCGGTTGTTTCGAAATAACGTGCACGTCGTGCCCAGTCGGCATAACCTCCGAAATGGAGAATCTTCTGAACTCTGAAGGCAAGGAAAATAGGAATCTGAATGATTTGTTTAAAAATTTAACATTATTGACGGGTGCCATTTTTAATTTATTAAATTGTCCGCACATCACGATGAATTTTCTCTTGGAAAAAGCTCATAAAAATATTCTTTTCCATATCTTAATTCGAGGTTTTATCATTTATTATAGTGCCAAAGATATGATACAAAAAATTGAATTTAATGTGTTTTATGTATTTAAAATATATACAAAATTAAAATTGTTGATATGATTCATCTAAATTTTTTTTCTTCTAATTACTCTTCAAAAAAAAATTTCAATGTCGGGGGGCTTCAAACTCCACACCGCCCCACCGGGGGTAATAAAATTAATTCATGTCTCTCAAAGCTTTTTGTATCTTATATTTCTCTCATGAAACTTTATTACATGTTATAGATTTAGATTGGTGGAGTCATGTTGCAAATGAACCCATTGCTGTTGACATCCTGCCATGCGAAGCTACAACCGACAATCGTATGAATCAAACACATTTTGTGCACATAGAATCGAATAACATGCGAATTTTTATTTTTATTTTAGAATTTCCGGAATATAGATGTTTAGATGCTGCGTCCCCACAACGGGAACGGCGTGAGTTCCTAGTTAGAAGTAGCACGTTTCAGAATTCTGACGAAAACTAGCACGTTCTAGATCTCACCGCGGCGAAAACTAACACGTTTCGATTTTCACCGCCAAAACTAGCACGTTTCGCGTCAATTAAAACCGAAAAGTGTTAAGTTTTCGTGAGAAATCTGAAACATGCTGTTCTTCATAAGTGTCGATATAGTTTGAAACATTAATTTAAAAAAAAAAATGTATAGTAAAATTGATTATTTTTATTCTATGGATTCAGAAGAGGTTACCCAAATATTGATATCAGTAATCGATGATTTATTTTTCAACCTTGATCCCGACATTCTGTTACGTCATGTGCCTGAATTGTAGATACTATTGACGTCGAAAGTACAACGCAAACTGTAGAGTCTGTGAATCCAGAATCGACAAGGGAGCGGTTAAGAAACGTTTGCCAGTGGAAGAGTAGTGTAGTGAAAAGAGCTCGAAATACTGGAAAAGCAGGTGTTACGAGAGCCGGAAAATCGTTCAACGCTAGAGAGATGGGTTCCGGGTGTAATAAAGACTGTCGGTTTCGTTGCTCAGACAAAATCACTCGTGAAGAGCGTACCGACATTTTCAATTATTTTTGGCAATTAGCTGATCATACGCGCCAGTGGGATTATATCGCAAGATACATGACCACAGGTCCTGTAAGTCAGAGGACGGTACAAGAAGATGATAATGCTCCACGCAGGAATGTATCTCATCAATTTAGGCTCGCAACAGCCTCAAAGGAAATAAAAGGATACCTTAGGTAATTCATTCATTTAATAATCATCGTGTGGCTAATGGTATAAGATCGTATCCGCCAACATACGATCTCTGACTACTAGCTGCATACAAAAAAGGCAGCTAATTATCTAAGGTCGTATTCGCCAGATAATTATTCTTATTATTTCTATAGCTTGTTCATCTCCGAATAATTTGTCATATAGGTACGACCTTTACCACGAATAAGTATGACAAAAAAAATGTTGTAATGCTGAACGGGCGTATCCGCCAAAGATATACGATTTTCCACCTTTAGCTCTTTTCGACTGATTTCAATACATCTCTGCGTTTTGAGTATTTTTCTGGCGTATTGCTAAAGAAAAATTACACGACCTTTTACCACCAAAATCGCCTTTTTGGCACATACGACCTTGAATCATTAGACACGCGATATGTTCTAACAATCGCCAATTGTTTATCGACTTCAAACAGGTATTAGTCATCAATGGCTGACTACTGTTGATAAAAAAAAAAATAGTATGGCTAATGGTAGTTTCATACTGGCCGATAATCGTGGGAGGCATTCTAATAGGCCAAGAAAAATATCGGATTCTGTGACTGAGAGTGTTCATACACACATAAATCTTTTTCCGAAAGTCGAATCGCACTACTGTAGGCAATCGACGCGTAGGCAATATTTAGACGAAACTCTAAATATTGAAAAAATGTACAGGCTGTATAAAGATCATATGGCTGAAGCCGGTGATGGTGATATTGCATCAGCTTCTCAATACAGGAAAATTTTCAATACACGATATAATCTCAGCTTCCATAAGCCAAAGAAAGATGCTTGTGATGAGTGCACAGCTTATCGTCACCTGGACGAAGATCAAAAGAAAGATAAACAGGATACTTATGACACGCATCAGAAGAATAAAGATATTGCCAGAAGAATGATGAAAGCTGATAAAGAAGTAGCTTCAAAAGATAGTACCATATGCGTTTCATGCTTTGACTTGCAGAAAGTCTTGTCGACACCTCGCGCAGAAACATCAGCGTTATATTATAGACGAAAGCTGTCGATCTATAATTTTACTATATACGACATGGCAACCCATCATGGCATATGTAATGTCTGGAACGAGACGACAGCTAAACGAGGAGCCAACGAAATAGCTAGTTGTTTATGGAGATACATCTCTGAGAAGGCGATCAGGCATGAAACCAAAGAGTTCAGATTCTATAGCGACAATTGTGGCGGCCAAAACCGAAATAAAATTTTGTATTCAATGTATGTGAAAGCTGCCACAGAATTCAACGTGAAAATTACGCACAGGTATTTATAATAACGTAAAAATAAGTGATGAAGACAAAACCTTGTACAAACTAGATGGGGTTGACTCAAGATTTGGTTCAAAATTGATTTCAATGATTTTATGACAAAGAAATGGGTAAATCATTTCTTCTTAATTTTCTGGACAGATACTTGGAAAGAGGCCATACACAATCTGATGGTGACTCAATGCACGCTCGTATTGAGGTTGAGAGTAGACACAAAACCGTGTACACTCAAGCTGAATGGTGTAGAATTATGGAACAAGCAAGGATCACTAACCCGTACACGGTATACGAGGTTCAGCAAACTGAAATCTTTGCGTTTTCAGCTCTTGCAGCGAAACATAATTGGAAGATCATCAAAATATCTCAATTGCGAGAGATAACATTTAATCCTGGCAGTGAAATGGTTGAATTTAAGTATAATTACGATGAGCAACCACAAGCACGTTCCGTAACATGCGAAAAAGACGATTGTCAAAATCACGTTCTCACAGCTGCATATGGAGAAAAAATTCAGTTGGACGCAAATAAGAAAAAGGACCTGTTAGCTCTCTGTGAAAAAGGACTTATCCCAGAACGTTGCAGGTCCTTCTATGACGACCTTATCGGTTGAGTTTAATTAGTTCTGTAAAAACTAAGCTTGACGAATATGTCATGAGAGTTACCTTATTACGTTACAGTGACTATTATTATTATCAGTAGCAATGGCAACGTGTTAAAATAGTTTAAATAAATATATTTTTTGTGTATGGACTTGTTCAAATATTTCCTCATTTTTGCAGAATAAGTCTCATAAGCAATACCCACCCTCCACCAATTTCACATGTAAAGGGTTTGAACAGAAATACATACTATCATCTCGAGCTATTACCAACCTAAAATCAAAAAATAAAATTGTGCTAGCGAAATAGCATAGTTTTCGACTTCAACTCGAGATATCATGTTTTTCTACCACAATTTGAGATATCATGTTTTCCTACTACAATTTGAGATATCATGTTTTTCTACCACAATTTGAGATATCATAGTTCTACGTTGAGGCGTCGAAGTATTGAATTTGACTAATGATATCGAATTCAAAAAAAAAAAGAATTTTTATCTACTTCAGCATTGCATGATAAACATTTCAATATTGTAGTATCACTACCAACGTATCTTATACATGCTTTGCAGTAAAAGTGCTTAATAGTTATACATGGAATTGCAATTTTATGAACATATTGAAACAACTTGTAGACTGATTTAGGCATATTATTATCTTTTGGTAGCATATTCAGCTGCATTTTTAAAGTTTCTTTCAAAGCTGATTTGCTAATGTTATGTTTAATGTAATAATGGAGCAAATCAAAAACACATTGATCTACAGACCTTGAGCTATTTTCGTGCAGCATCAATATATTTTCTACATCAACAACATTATCAGCTTGGTGGTCATGGGGTTCTAGAATACTTTCATCATTGTCGCTGTTAAAACCATCACTATTGTAGTCAGACTGAGATGAATTCAAGTTATCCAGCTCGATGTCACTAGGAAACTGACTTTCATTGGAACTATTGCTCTGTCTTTCATCTTCATCGAACGTACTTTCACTATCACTTAAAATAACAATATTAATCTCCGAAAACTTATTGGTTTCGAGACAGTTCTCATTGTTATCGGAAATACCAGAGTTTTGTGAAATTCCGGAGTTATTTAACTGAATAGGATGGTTATCTTCACCAGCACCACCATTTCTTTTCCCCATCCTGTACAATGTCCGCAAAGGTATCTTAAAATCAAAAATTTAAATAAAATTCATAATATTAAGGTATATAGAGCGAGGTAGGAGTTTCCTTAGGAATTTTTTTAAACCTCGCTCAAATATAGATCATATTGACACTGACAACTTTTCCTTATGAGCCAAAAAAGGTGACGTCTGTGAAAAACGATATTCTACTGAAAAATTTTCCGGCTTTCCTATATAGAGTATATATGGGGTATTCCAGGAATTTTCGAACGGTCCCGAACCCTCACCCCCTCCGATTTCGAAATGATTTCTTCTGATCGTAGCCCTAGATCTTCGGAAAGTTTGTGAATTTTTTAAGATTTTTACCAACATCCGTTTGGTAGTTGCGAATTTTACGAAATTGTTCATTTCGACAATCTTATGTTTTTCAGTCAATTTTAGTTCGATAACGAACAATCGTACGAAAAATCCAACGGCATATAATGTGACGGGATTCGATCGTACTTCAAAGCGGTAATAATCATTGATCTTCCGGAAGCCTGGAACTATCGATTTTTTCAATAAGAAAGCTTATATTTTGATTTTCGAGAAAAGTCCATCTTTCTTTTTTCCTGAAATTTTCACACAAAATTCTGCATAGAAAACGTCAAATTTTGATACCTAGTTCACGATGGGCCGAGCATGGGTTTTGAAGTTACAGCGATTTCAATATCTTGAAACGTCCAATATAATAAGGTCTAAATTCAAAAATTTTGGAAAGTGCTTGCATTTTCGGTTATAAGGGTTTCCGGCTCTCAGGAACTCAAATCTGAAGTCATTTTTGAGCTGCGAGGCCGGGGTTTCGAGAAAACAGCAAAATTTCCCCTTTTTTGCGACTCTCGAAAACGGCTATCGATAAGTGGAAAGTGACTTAACCATCGTGTAGAGCGGAAGATTTGTCATCGAATGATGTCCTCATATGGAAAACGAATTTGGATTGACAAATCAAGAGAAAATTTCATCGTTTTACCAAAATTCCCTAGACACTGTCGGTGAAGGCGAGCAGTGCGTCGTAGCAGACAGTCGCATAATTCAATGACAAATTTTCCGCTCTACACGATGGTTAAGTCACTTTCCACTTTTCGATAGCCGTTTTCGAGAGTCGCAAAAAAGGGAACATTTTGCTGTTTTCTCGAAACCCCGGCCTCGCAGCTCAAAAATGACTTCAGATTTGAGTTCCTGAGAGCCGAAAACCTTTATAACCGAAAATGCAAGCAGTTTCCAAAGTTTTTGAATTCAGACCTTGTTATATTGGACGTTTCAAGATATTGAAATCGCTGTAACTTCAAAACCCATGCTCGGCCCATCGTGAACTAGGTATCAAAATTTGACGTTTTCTATGCAGAATTTTGTGTGAAAATTTCAGGAAAAAGATGGACTTTTCTCGAAAATCAAAATATAAGCTTTATTATTGAAAAAATCGATAATTCCAGGCTTCCGAAAGATCAATGATTATTACCGCTTAGAAGTACGATCGAATCCCGTCACATTATATGCCGTTGGATTTTTCGTACGATTGTTCGTTATCGAACTAAAATTGACTGAAAAACACAAGATTCTCGAAATGAACAATTTCGTAAAATTCACAACTACTAAACGGATGTTCGCAAAAATCTGAAAAAATTCACAAACTTTCCAAAGATCTAGGGCTACGATCAGAAGGAATCATTTCGAAATTGGAGGGGGTGAGCGTTCAGAACCGTTCGAAAATTCCTGGAATACCCCATATATGGTAGTACCGTTTTTGGCCACTTCTGATTTAAGTTGACATACAAAGCATTCTAAAATTACTATAATATTTTCATAGAATTTTCCAATCGTTCCAATCATATGAATATAATTTATAATGTAACTGTATTTTTGGAATGTTTTTTATACTTATTTGAGCCTGAAGTGGCCAAAAAACGTACAGTGGCCATAAACGGTACTTCTACCCCAACGCAATGTAAATTCTCGTGGTTTTGAAATGATTCCCGAATTCTTTAAAAAAAATTTGGGATTTTTTATTTCTCAAGAATTGTTTAAACTGTTATTGAGACTTTTTTAAAAGAACATCTCAAGAAAATTTTTCGAGAATTCGAGAAAAATCTCGGAATCACGAGAATTTACATTGCGTTATATGGGGAAACCGGAAAATTTTGCAGTGGAATATCTTTTTTCACAGACGTCAACTTTTTTTAGCTCATAAAGTTTCAATATGATCTATATTTGAGCGAAGTTTCAAAAAATTCCTAATAAAACTCATACCTCGCTCTATATACCTTAGAAAATAAAACTTTGATGATATTTTTTAAGATTAATTTTTTCATTTCAATTGAAGAACTTAAAAATTCGTTCAACTTAAGAAAAAATATATTATATTGGAAAAATGAATACTCTAAAAGGATTATTTATAAGTATTTACAAAAATGAGAAACATCAGTTCAAAATAGCGCAGTATTCTACTTTACATCAATTCACATGATACTGAAAGTAGCAGTTATCAGAATTTTTGTATTTTTATATACAAGCTACAGATCGATTGAAAAAATCATTGAAAATATGGACAAAAAAAATTTGAAAATTTTTTCCATGTATTATTTTGCAAATTTATTTTATCAGTATCCAATATTTTTGTTTGAAAATCACGAAAATTGTCGGATGTCTGAAAATAGCAGATGCTCCCTAATTAAATGAATTACTAATAGCTGTATACATACCGGATGTGTAGCGTCCGAATTATAGAGTTTATATTTTTTTTTCGGAGTTATCGATTCATAACTATCCGTTGACGACATATTATATCCACTTAACGTATGTCATATAACCATACGAACTTTGATTAAATTAAAAAAAAGTCTATTGACATTTTCGAAAAAATGAAACCCCAAATCTGAATTATTATAAGGATCATCATCGACTTCTTGTTTAGGTTAAACACGATACCAAGCATCACTGATAAATGTACGTAAACAAAATGCATCACAAAATGTAATTGAGGGGCTGAATGCAATAAGGGGATATAACTATTCCTCGCTCCGCAGAGTTGGCCCCTAAGCAGTTGGAAAAAAAATTACGAATTTCAAATTTTCAAACATGCATATAATACCTATATGGAATTTAAATCCGCATTTTTTTTCCTTCGAAAAAAAGTTGTAGTGTTCGTCGTTTTCGGAATATTTACAAAAAAAGAACGTATTTTTTCCAAGGTGCAGAAAAATTCTCGTCGATTTTGACTTCGTCTCGCTCTAGCTTATCCAATTTTTGGAATTTTTAAACGAAATTTGCAGGAATCATATATTATAGTGTTTCAGGATTCGTTGAAGAATCAAAAAGTTTATGTTATTAATATTCGAAAATTACTGAAAAATACAGTAAAAATAAATTTTGAAAAAAACTTCAAAACTTCTGCAATTTTTTTTTTTTTCACAGATGTAAAAATATGTCCATCCAAAGAGGTCAGCACAATAGTAGAATCAACAATATTTGATGAGTTAATGAGAGTAGTAAGCGAAAAAAAAATTAAAGTCTAAAAAGGGCAAAAATCCCATGTTACTCAAATGGGACAAGTATCGTCTCACAGGCAGGGGTTAATGGCCTTTAAAAAAAAAAAATAGCATAATTGCCTTTCGGCTATAAACTAATAATTTGACCCATACCCATAGGTAGAAAAAGTCAATTCGGGAAATAGCGGACACCCTAACATTATATAATATATATGGGGCATTCCACGTCAAACCAGAGGGTCATCGGCCTGACCCCTTGGGATTCTGATGACCAGTGGATTTTTTGGTTCGTCTCGGTCAAGAATGATGCCCCTAATTTTTCAAAAATTTTCCGTCATTTTGTGAGATGGTGGCGACCTCAAATATCTTTTACTGGAAGATGGACATTTTTAAAATCGCTGAATTTTTTTTGTAAAATCGGAGCCTCGAAAACAAATTGTTTTGTCATATTTCGAAAATGGGATGAAAATGCTGTATTTTTTTTTTCATTTTTAATAATTTTTTTTAATAATTTTTTTTTTTTGGGGGGAATTCGGTTTTTAATCATGGTTTCTTGTAGTAAAAAATAAAATAAAAATAAACTTCATCTTAGCCAAATTTGGTTTTCTTCTTGGTTCTTCTTGGAATTAAGCAAGCAAGAGTAAATCGAATTGAGCATCGTTTTCTGCGTTTTACTCTTGAACCAAGAACAAAACCAAATTTTGCCAGGATGAAGTTTATTTTTATTTCATTTTTTACTACAAGAAACCACGATTAAAAAAGAATTCCAAAAAAAAAAATAAATCATCAAAAATAAAAAAATTATCAAAAATGAAAAAAAAAAATACAGCATTTTCATCCCATTATCGGAATATGACAAAACAATTTGTTTTCGAATCTCCGATTTTACAAAAAAAAAATCAGCGATTTCAAAAATGTCCATCTTTCAGTAAAAGACGAGGGGTTAATCACTGTTGTAATCTGGTGTACAAGGTATTTGTAATCACTTGTAATCTTTTGTAATCATTGTAATCTTTTGTAATCTTTGCAATCACTTATAATCCTGCTGTAATCGTTGTAATCTTTGCAATCTTTCTGTAATCTTTGCAATCTTTCTGTAATCTTTGCAATCTTCCTGTAATCCTTGTAATCTTTGTAATCTTTGTAATCTTTTGTAATCTTGCTGTAATCTTGCTGTAATCTTTGTAATCTTGCTGTAATCTTTGTAATCTTTCTGTAATCTTTGCAATCTTTCTGTAATCTTTGCAATCTTTGTAATCTTTGTAATCTTTTGTAATCTTGCTGTAATCTTTGTAATCTTGCTGTAATCTTTGTAATCTTTCTGTAATCCTTGCAATCTTTCTGTAATCCTTGCAATCTTTGTAATCTTTGTAATCTCTTGTAATCTTTGGAATCTTTGTAATCTTTGTAATCTCTTGTAATCTTTTGTAATCATTTGTATTATTCTGTTATCTTTTGTAATCTTTGTAATCCTTGTATTCAATGTGTAATCACTGTAATTGTAATCGGTGTACGCCATTTTCGCCTAGTGATTAACCCCTCGGTAAAAGATATTTGAGGTCACCACCCCTTACAAAATGGCGGAAAAATTTTGAAAAATTAGGGGCATCATTTTAGACCGAGACAAACCAAAAAATCCATTGGTCCTCAGAATCCCAGGGGGTCAGGCCGATGACCCTCTGGTTTGACGTGGAATGCCCCATATACTCTCGCTCCGGTCTACGCGCGAGAAAAACAGGCGGTAGTGCTTTAAATAAGGTATTAACAATTTCTTAATCATTTATTCAATTAAAATGAAACTCTTCAGAAAACTTATTTGGGCCTTAATGAACAACTTTGTCACTGGAAGTTTTCGGTTGCTCGAAATTCGTTGGACTTCCTAAGCGCTTGAAGATATTCATAACTGATTCTACAATGTCTCGGAAAAAAATTAATAACTTTCTTGTTAATATTAATATAAACGTTTTGATTTTCTAACCAATCCCGAAACACTATAATATATGATTCCTGCAAATTTCGTTGAAAAATTCCAAAAATTGAGCAAGCTAGAGCGAGTTGAAGTCAAAATAGACGAGAATTTGTCACCTTGGAAAAAATACGTTTTTTTTGTAAATATTTCGAAAACGATGAAAGCTACAACTTTTTTTTAAGGGAAAAAAAGATGCGGAATTAAATTTCCTATAGGAATGCATGTTTGAAAATTCGAAATTCGTGATTTTTTTTCTATTGCTTAGGGGCTAACTCTGCGAAGCGAGAAATCCTTAGTACATACGGCCACTCAATTCCCGATTCTCCAACAGTCTCACCGAATCTTTCCCATACTACGCTCATACGAAAATATTCGGTGAGTTAGAACGATCCCCTTCCTACGGCCAAACCAACACAGGCCCGCACCACGTGCGTGAGGCTCGTTCGGGTGGGGATGCAATGCTACTACTGGCACCTTATTCCCTGCCGAACGAGCCTCACGCACGCGGTGCGCGCCTGTGTTGGTTTGGCCGTAGGAAGGGGATCGTTCGAACTCACCGAATATTCGCGGTATTCGCCCGCACGCAGGGTGTCAGTTTCTTCAAGAACGATCGTTTATTAATGCCTCAAATGGCGTCAAGTTAGTCTCGTCTGTTGAGATACAAAATTTGTTTTCTGATTTTAAGAACCAATAGCGCGTTGAATTTGATTTGATTAATTTCGACTAATAATCATTGAAGAATTATTGCGGTTAAAAAGTGAAGTGTGAAAGTGAAAATGTTTATCATTTATTGTAAACAAGATAACTCTTACTGCAAAGTACACGATAAGGATGTTGTACATGATGAGGATGTATTACCTACATCAGATGATCCCGTAATGTTTCATTATAATAAGAAAATATGTGACGGAAAGGTTCTTTTTCACTCAGGTAAGAATTTTTATAATAATATTTAATCAATCATCGAAGCAATTTTTTATTTTTATGATGCACTTCGTCTACGTAAGTATATGAATCTATCTAAGGTAGTTGCCTCGCGATTGCAGAATTTTAAGAAGTGTTTAAAATTTTGACTATTGGGAACTCACACGGAGGCGTGGCTTAGGAAAAAATGTCGGAAAGTAGCTTACACTTTTATGTATGTACACATATGAAATAGTGTCCCCATATGAAATAGTGTCCCCATATGAAATAGTATGCAAACACAATAGATTTGTAAGCTATAATTGATAGTTAAAATTTTAACCACCAGACGTCATGACTCGATTGGTAGGTTCCCAATAAGTAATTGAATGCATAATACATACAATGTTAAAATTTGGAAATGATTGACCACAGCAAACCTAAGATATTTGCCATTACAAATGATACTTATTGTACATGCAGCATAGTAGTGTAAAGGAGAACCGCCGGAAATCAAAAAACTTTACTATTTTTATATTGAAAGGAAATTACCATATTTTTGAAAAACTTATATTTATCAGAATTATATATTTACAATTATGCTTAAAAATTCGGAAATTATTTACCACATGGTTAGTCAGATATTGATAATAATTGAATAAATAAGTCGGATATAGTCATGAGTGAAAGCGAGTAAGCGATAGTGAGTGAGAGAGGAAACAATAGCGAGTGAGTGAGTAATAGCAATAGCACAACCTATATCTAGGGAGGCAACTACCTTCATTATGGTTAGTTTCATTTTGAAACTAATATTTTTTTATTATTATCGATAACTTCAGTAAATGACGACGATATAGATGCTAAATGGACAGAAATAACAACGTCTAAGAATCGTAAAAATGAAAAAAAATCAAAAGTTGACGACAATGTCGTACTATCTGAAAAGCGTCGTCCAGTTCCGAAAAGAACTTGCTCCAACCTTACATCGAGTGGAAAGAATACATCACCAGCTAATTCAGAAACTCTTGGAAAAAAATCGGTGAGCATGCAAATATCTTACAATTTGCCGAATATAATTATCATTTCATCTTAGTGAAAATAGACTTCTACCAACTTTTTTATGTATGTATAAGAAGGATTCCACGCGAAGCGAACCAAAAAAAGACCTCGATGTCACAGATTTTTCTCATTTGTGCATGCGCTTGAGTACTCTCGGAATTAGCATTTTTTATGTATACAGGGTGTCTTTCAATTAGTTATACAAACCTACATAGGGCGACTCCTCTTTGGAATAGAAAACGATTTTTCGCAACAAACAAAATAAAAAAATTTTAAACTTAGTACCTATCTTTATTTAGTTTTGTCTTTGAGTTTTTTTTTCCAAGTTTTTCATTATCCCGTTTGCGAAAAATCGTTCTCTATTTCAAAGAGGAGTCGCCCTATGTAGGTTTGTATGACTAATTGAAAGACACCCTGTATAAGCCGTATGCAGCTTTTTACACCTATGATGTACGAGCTGTTCCAGTTTTTGATTTCTTACGCTCCTTGTCGATGTCTTTAGAGGTAAATATCTTATAGAAACGGTATGTTGAAGGAAAAAAGTAATGGGACGGTGATTTGTAGTATTTTTCACGCTCTTTCACCTCAGTCCATGATCCGAATTTTGGGCAACGTGTTAATGTTAAAATTAACAGGTGAAATTTTAGGAGGATTTTCCCGATTAAAAAAGATTATATATAATTATATATTATATGGGGAATTCCATACGAAACCAACCAATCCGTAACCCCGACCATTTTTGATTTTGTTGAAAATTTTATATTTTTTTGTACCTACCGAAAGAAAATTTTCTGATTTTTATCAAATTTTTGTCTCCACCCGTTCAAACGCAATGAATTTTCAAAAAATTTTCATTTTGGACCATTTTGATTTTATTGAAAAAATTCACCAATTTTCAAAAGACATTTTTACAAGGAGTGACC
Source organism: Tenthredo livida (assembly GCA_963992785.1). Taxonomy (NCBI): domain Eukaryota; kingdom Metazoa; phylum Arthropoda; class Insecta; order Hymenoptera; family Tenthredinidae; genus Tenthredo; species Tenthredo livida. Next base: position 23,482,934 of record OZ023069.1, on the reverse strand, counting down.
AATTTGTAGCTCGTGATATTCATACCTTCTATTTTTTTCCCATTTTTTACCACGTGTGAGCCAAAGAATCGTGCTTTTTTTTCGAAAAAATAACGCAAGTATAAGTTATTATTTCAAGAAAGAAACACAATTCCAATGTTGTCGAGTTTTTACACAGATTTTTTTTTTTTTGATTCCTCATAACTTCATTCGTGTGCCCATGAAAAACAAGAAAAAAATCAAAAAATGAACCTTCCTAATATATATATATTTATATATGAATATTAGGGTGGTCCTTATTTCGATGGATTTCGAGAAAAATTCGGGATCCCCCCTGGATAGCTTGCAAATAAATTTAAAAAAATCCCCCTCAAATTTGAGCTCTTAATTTTAAACAGTTTTTTTAAACAGTTACTTTTTTCTTTTGTAACTCCGATAAAATTCGATGAAATGATTTGGAAATTTTTTGTTCTTAAATTCCAAATGTAGTAACTAAAATTAGTAACTGAATTAGGCAGTTCTAAATATCAATATTAAGAGCTCATATTTGGCTGAGATATTCTATTTGAGATGCTCTACCGGAATGTTGATGCGCGTTTGAATTTTTTTTTTTTTTTGGCACACCCTAATAATTATATATATAGATTATATATTATATAATTATATATAATCTTTTCTAATCGGGGTTTTCTATTTATTTGCAAGATAGCCAGGGGGCGTCCCGATTTTTTTGCGAAATTCATCGAAATAAGGACCACCCTAGTATACAATGATATGACGCGGCAATGTAAGCGGACGTATACGAGCGGATCCACGTCACCTCATTAAAAAAAAAAACCGACAAGTCACGGATCTTTGCACCATTTCAAATATCCTTATATAGTACCTACTATGGAAAAAAATACCACTACAAGTATTTTGGAAATTTTTCAAAAATCGCGGAATAGAGCTATGTGAATTTTGGGCCGATATACACTATAGGTCCGCTCACGGTCCGCTCTACCTCCGGTCTCGGTCTGGTAAAATATTGTTTCGTTGTTTTTAACGGTGGTATAGACACTATGGGTAGCATTCCCGTCTCGTTCGAGTCGTGAATTTCACCTTTGAACAAAAATTGTAATTCCCAAACCAAGCTGTGTCTCATTCCGAAACAAACGTGATTCGACGGAAAATTTTCCGAGTTTTTCGAAAAAAAATACAAGAAAAAACCTGAGAATGACGTGAGTGGATAAAAATAGAGTTTTAGCTCAAAATGTTTTAGTTTAACATGTTTTTCGATAGTCACTGCAGGCAAGGATCATAGACTAAGGGAAAAGAGCATGCAAAAAAATACTACAAATCACCATCCCATTACTTTTTCCTTTCGACATACCGTTTCTACTCTCTTAAAAGGAATCAGTGGGATTTCACTGATTCAACCAGTGAACAAGAATTTCGCTGGTTGAATCAGTGAACAGAGTGTCTACGCGCATGCGCGTCAGTAGATTTCACTGATTCAACCAGTGAATATACTCACGCGCATGCGCGTAGACACTCTGTTCACTGATTCAACCAGCGAAATTCTTGTTCACTAGTTGAATCAGTGAAATCCCACTGATTCCTTTTAAGAGAGTAAGATATTTTCCTCCAAATATTTGCGGGTATACTAAAGCACATGCAAAAATGAGTAAAATCCCTGACATCGAAGTCTTTTTTTGGTCCGCTTCGCGTGGAATCCATCATAAATAAATTCAATATTCATCAACTTAAATGTGAAAAGACGAATGTAAAGGACTGTTAAAAATTTCCTTGTGTATATTTTTTAATATTTTACTTCATTCATGCCCGGTTGCATGAACGTGGGCTACTCAAAGGTTTAAATAACCCGTAGGTTACCCCGCAAATACTACCCGTTCAACCTTCATGAACTGTTGGAAGTTAACAGCGATTCATGACAGCTGTCAGATGAAAAAACGGCTGAACGGGTAGTATCTGCGGGGTAACTTACGGGTTATTTAAACCTTCGAGTAACCCACGTTTATGCAACCGGGCATCAGTGTGATAATGTGCATTTCATGCACGCTCCGCGTGGGTGAAACCCCCATTTTCACACCTCATAAAATAATAGTACATTTCAGTACGAGTACATTTCAAGTAACGATTATTATTTTTCATCACGAAAGCCGGTAAATCGCGACAAAGTCGCGATTTCGAGGCTAGAATGATGAAAAATTATGTATATAATACTCGACGGAAAAACTTCTCGCACTTGTATCGTAATGTACTGTTATTTCAATAATCCGTTGTGATAAATATATTTACATTTACCTAAAATCAAAAATTGTCAGACGTCTACTGTTTTCATTATCATATTATTTTATTCATTTCTTGTATCTACTACTTAATAAACAATATAATTCTAATTATTCCGTCAATTAGAAAAAGGGATCTAGAGATGGTAAGCCTGTGAACGATAAAACTGACCAAGTATCTCCCGAAATACACAGCAGTCTTTCCAAAGATGACTATAAAAAAATGCTTGTAGATCTGCAAAACAAATTAGACGATGCTCTAACAAGTAAGCCATTACAATAATAAATATAAATATAATGAAAGTTATAACATTTGTTTATTTTATTCTATTTTTTTATTTTTTTATTTTTTTATATTACTTAAGAATTTATCGACGTTTATCGATCATTCTTAAGTCTTCAAACGATAAAAATCGATGGACTAATGCCATACGGGCGTAAGGGCAAAAAAAAAATTTCTTTGCGGATATACCGTGATAATCAGGTGAAACCGAATGGACCGATCCCCCACCCAGCGGATGATTCGTATTTTTATGGGGATAGCTACTCGTTGCACTGAAAATCCTCAGGGTGTTTTGTTGCATCGACCTCGTGGCCAAATAACCCTAGGGATTTTTCAGCGCAACGAGTGGCTAACCCCATAAAAATACGAATTATCCGCCGGGTGGGGGATCGGTCCATTCGGTTTCACCTGATTGTCACGGTATGCTTACAAGATTCTCCATTGCGTGAAAAAGATTTTGTCACAAAAAATGATTTTTTTTGGCGCTTACGCCCGTATGGCATCAGCCCATCGAAATAATCGTCAAAAGTCATATTGATTCTGAATATTCTTCATTATTAATTATAACTGATTTTTATCCTTATTTCATCTTCTACTAGAACCATCTAATTTGAAGAGTAAGAAAGCGGGGTCATCTAAATTTCCTACTTATAAAGATGAATCTTTATCATCGGGAACAGAATCTGTTAATTCATCTATACTCGCTTCATCAGTAAATCTTTCAAAATCGGAGCATGAATCCGATGATGAGAATAACGAAAATGCAAAACAAAAAGAAAGTTTCGACGAAACTAAAAATAGAGACAACAAGTTTTTAGGCGGTAAGAATAAAGAGGAAGAAAAGCTAGATGACGGTGAAAGAGTAGAAAATAAACGAAACGATGATCAAAAGAATTTACTAGATAAACGTGAAGAAAATGAAATTGATCGAGAAACGGGACAGTTGGAAATTTATTATGAGGACATTCAACTTTTAGGTCCTAACCACAATGAAAAAGTATGTTCAACATTAATTGACAATTCGACGAGCTATCTCTATCCATATAACGTATAAGTTAATTATATGAGGTAGATTTCATAGAAATCTAACTATTGTATTTGTCCTCACAGTTGAATTCTCATAGAATTTGACCATAATATATCTCAATTGTTCGAATAGGCTCTAAACATACCATTTGTTCAAAAATGTATATATATACAGGTTGGTCCATTTAACTGTGCCACCGCGAATAACTTGGTTATTATTGATTCTACTGAAAAATGTCATATAAAAAAATTGTTGCATTTGAAGGGGGAAAATGAGTTCTGGAAGTGAATGTCATCTGAAGATCATATCTCATGAGATTTCGGGGGTCGCGATGTTTTTTTTAAATGGGACTACCTATTTTCTTGCTCACTACAAGGAAGCTGACATCGAAATGCGTCCAACCATGTGCAACAACATGACCTTCGGATGACCTTAGGCTCCAAAATTCATGATTCATGACAAGTTTGTTGACCCGCGTGTTCACCTGACTTAAGGCCTATCCTTAGTCGCCCACCTCCTTTTGGTCGAAATGTGTCACATTCCGGTTATTATCGGAGCCCAGGTGTAAAAAACGCAAAAAAGGCCAACTTAGCGCGAATTCTATTTCAATTCCGAACACATACGTCCAAAAAAATGTTCGTTTCGTGCGAAAATAGAGTCTACAGATGGTTTCTACATTGTTACGAAATTATTCGAATTTATTTTTCTCGGCGGGCGATGTAAAAACCATCTGTAGAACATTTTTTTGGACATATGTGTTCGGAATTGAAATAGAATTTGCGCTAAGTTGGCCTCTTTAGTGTTTTTTACGCCTGACCTCGGATAATAACCGAAATGTGACACATTTCGACCAAAGGCAGGTGGGCGACTGGGGATGGGCCTTAAGTCAGGAGAACGCGCGGGCCAACAAACTTGTCATGAATCATGAATTTTGGAGCCTAAGGTCATCCGAAGGTCATGTTGTTGCACATGGTTGGACGCATTTCGATGTCAGCTTCCTTGTAGTGAGCAAAAAAATAGGTAGTCCCATTTAAAAAAACATCGCGAACACCGAAATCTCATAAGATATGACCTTCAGATGACATTCACTTCCAGATCTCATTTTCCCCTTTCAAATGCAACAACTTTTCCATATGACACTTTTCAGTATAAGAATCAATAATAACCCAGTTATTCGCGGTGGCAGAGTTAAATGGACCACCCTGTATGTATACAAGATGCGTAAAATTAGTCGAGTATGTAAGAAGTGGAGGCAATTTTCAATTTTTAAAATCACATTACATTATTCCGATTATTTCTTTTTCGTATAACTTTTGAATGAAATAAGTGAAACTATTTTTTTCGAACAAAAAGTATTCAAGCTGAAGATTTGAGCATAATTATTTTTGATTTTTTTACGATCATTTTCACTTGTTAGATAAGTTTTATAGGCACTAATAGTTTTTGACTGATTTGATATAACGTACTAAATTAATTTATTTATGAGAGGAGAAAAATAGTTGATTTTATGAAATCTACATTTCATTTAGCGACGGGATCGCATTTTGAGATTTATAATATATATATATGTCTAAACTTTGTTTTCTTATATTGATATATTTTATATTCAGATGATTGAAATCGATAAAGGTATCTGGTGTATTAAAAAAAAATTGAATACGGGTCAGGATAGTGGCGAAGCCACTGTTTTAGCACGATGTTTGATGGACGGGATTTTCAAACACCAAGAACTCTTGAAATGCACTCTAAGTGGCCAAGCTCCACGCGCACAAGGCGTAGCTAGGTACAACGCAAAAGTAGAACCACTTCACCACAAAGCCAAGGCGGCCATAATAAGTATGAAAAATTATTCAATCGAAATTTGCAATTATTTCCCTTTTTTTTTTAATTCATAATCTCAGATAAAAATATTACAATAAATGTGGATATTACTGCGGATTGTTTTTCACTATGTTATAATTTCACGATATATGAGTTTTTATACATAAGTTAAGTATAATATATAACTTGAAAAATATTTAACTATAGTAATTACAGTCGAGTACCCGTCATAAGCCCAGCCTAGGGGACGTAGGAGAAATTTTTCGTGGAATTTCAGCATCCCCACTTCCAATACTTTTCAACACTTCTAATGGAGGCTTATACGGGGTAGTCTTGCACAAAGCATACAAAGAGTGGTTAAGTGGGGGAAGTTGTTTCGTCTCAGTCACTGCCGAGTGAGGGGAAGAGGCTTATTAGGGGGACGCTTATGACGGGTAGGGGGAAGTCCCATAAAGCCGGACGGCACCTAAAATCGTCCATTGCTAATATCAGCCAAACTAAAAACATTATTTACCATTTTCTTGCGTGGTTCGAACATGCATGAATGCATCTTTGAACCACGCAAAAAGAATTGTAAATAATGTTTTTAGTTCGGCTGATATTAGCAATGGACGATTTTAGGTGCCGTCCGGCTTTATGGGACTTCCCCCTACTCGACTGTAATACTTAAAAATATAATAAAACGATAATATGATTTCAAGTAATTATTTGATTAATATTCATTATGGATGATTGACAGGTTGTAAAAAGGGACAATTTTGTCCTTTCGTGACAATTAGTGTAAAAAGACCTGACATTCAAAAGTTTTTCCCACAAATAAATGCTTCAATATATCCTCATTTATTGTATCTCACAATAAGAGTAAGATAACACTTTTGTTAACAAAAATAGAACATCAAATTCGCACCAGTCCGTATTAATACTGTTAAAATATATTATTATAATCTAATCTATGAAAATAATATGCGACGCAGCTAATCATAATATTTTATGACAGTTGCTGTCATAGTTTTAAGTATCGGATATTTAGTAACTTTCATCTCATATTATAGATGTTTACAAAGGCTTGTTTAAAAATGCTACGCAAAAGAAATACAGAGTGAAAAAATACTGATACTAAATTTAACAAGCATTGATATTAATGCATCAAAAATTGAATTTGTACCAGTCAAGCTGATTTTTTTTATCGGAAATTGTTCATTACTATTGCTGGGGGCCCTGCAATAATCCATGCTATTACTTTGATTAGGCTTATTATGTAAAGAAAATAATATATATCGCATTGTTCATTTTTTTAAGTTCAAAGTGCAACAATAAATTTAAAAAAAAGTCCCATATCTCCGAATGAATTTAAAAAAAATGCTTTCGAAGTTAGTTCTACGATTCTGAACGCAATAATACCCACACGTACCTCCAAAGTAAATTAGTCTATGTATATGCTAAGAAGCATGGTTAAAGAAATTTTTCATTTCAGAGTACGCATTAGAGTATTCCGTTGAACATGACTGGAAAAAAAAATGTAAGGATGGAACTTCGGAACCCTACAGAGAAACTGATATCAAGCGTTCAATGACACAAAGAATTGGCGAGATTAAACGCGAATATGAGAAAAATCTGAGGTTGAGACAGAATAAAGAAACCTAGAGTCATATTTTTATTTTCCAATAAATACGTAACTTTTCTTTAATATAAAATGCAACTTGTTGCATTAAATATACCTATATTTAGCTTCTTCTAAAATGTGATTGAAATTATTCCTACTGTTTTGGTTATTCTAATAATAGTGTATGGATTTAATTATCTATATAATATAAGATAATAAATTAGTATAATCAATATTTCTTGAGTTATTTTTTTATTTGATTTTAACATTAGCACGTGGCCCGAAATCCCGAAAGTTTAATTCGGAAAATGAATGTAATTGTTTCAACCGCAGTTACTTTTTTTTCTTGTAACTCTGATAAAAATCGGAGAAATAATGGGAAATTTGGCACAGTTGTTGCTTATATTGTTAGGAAGAAGCCCTGAAAATAGCAAATTATATTCATTATTTCCTAACATATCAGATCGATAAATATTTCCGTAATATTACTCGAAATATTTAAAATATGAACTCATTAATTTTTTTCATACAATAAAGTTCCATAAAAAAATATTCTCTTTCAGGTAATTGAGAAATTTCATAAATCGTAAAGTCTTCAGATTATAAAAATTATTTTCTAATTAATTATCTTTTGATTATTCCTCAATCACCTAGAAAAAAAAATGTTTGACAGAACTTGTATAAAAAAAAATGTATAAGTACATATTTTGAATATTTAGAGTAATATTACGAAAATATTTATTGACCTGATATGTATAAGGAAATATTGAATATGAAAATTTGCAATTCTCCGCAGGGTTTCTTCCTAACAGTATAAGCAACAACTATGCCAAATTTTAAATTATTTCATCGATTTCTATCGAAGTTACAACAACAAAAAAAGTAACTGTTAAAAAAATTACATTCATTTTCCGAATTGAACTTTCGGAATATTAGGCCACGTGTTAAAGTCAAGATTGAAAGCTGAAATTTTAAGGGGATCTTTTTTCTATATATTTGCAAGGTATCCAGGGGGCATCCCGTATTTATTTCCAAATTCATCGAAATAAGAACACCCTGCTATATATATAGTCACATCAGTTGAAAGATAGTAGGATCTGTTTGGATGTACGATATCTGCTTGGATATACTTGGATCTGTTTAATGCTCAGATCTGCATAGATTTCTTAGGGCTAATCGGATCTGTTCGGATATACTTGGACCTGTTCAGATATGCTCAGATCTGCATACATTTCTTAGGGCTCATCAGATCTGCTTGGATATACTTGGACCTGTTTAGATATGCTCAGATCTGCATACATTTCTTAGGGCTCGTCAGATCTGCTTGGATATACTTGCATCTGTTTAGATATGCTCAGATCTGCATACATTTCTTAGGGCTCGTCAGATCTGCTTGGATATGGGTGGATCTTTTGGATGTACCGAGATCTGTTTGGATCCGTTTAGATCTCTTTATATATGCTTGGATCCGCTTGGATCGCGCCAAAATTTGGATCCAAGCATATCTGACTGTTTGGATCCAATCATATATGGTTGGATCCAAACGTTTTTCATCGGGTTGGTATCGCTTCAATCATCTGCAGTAGTACATCACTGAATCAAGATGGTGGATTGATAACTATACTAACTTCCTATAGTATCTCCACTTGTCTCGAAAACTATACTAATAAAAACTAAAAACCTGAAAGAATAACTTATAATACGAGATACATTTAGTCCAAGATAACATATCACAGTACATTTTCTCCCTTCTGGTATTCAGGTAAACTTAAATAATACATGTAAGCACAACATATGAGTAGATATAGCATCTAGCGCCTAAAATGTCGTTGACAACGAAAAAAATTGAGAGGAACTTATAATTAAGAGAGAAAGACTTAATACATACGTAATAAAAAAAACATTTTGAGGAATATAAAAAAATTGGAAAACGAGGACTATTTAGAAATGATTCTATATGAATCATGGAGTTCCCCTGAGACTCTTCTCCTGACATGCCAGCCTATGCTTTGCTTGTTTGAGCCAATCCTTGATAGCTGAAGAAATTTGTACGTCGGAAGCTTCTGGTGAATCCGCGAATCGGAGTTTCACGGCAGCTGTAAAAGCGTAGTATATTTTAATAAACGCACATTTCATTTAACGACTGCTATATTACATAGGCCGTACACGATCAATCAGATATGCTAATTTATAGTATATGGTTACATGTCAATTATATTTCAGTGAAGACGCAACTGAAACTCTGACAAAAACTATATTTTATTGTTTAGAATTACTAATATAAAGATTTAATCAGAGAACCCTTCATACGATTTTTAGATTGTATAAACTGCCATAATCTAAAATTTGTAGGAAGCGTCATTTTGGTAGTATTTGGAATAACAAAATTAAGTCTGGCTACTTTTCAAGTTTCAGTGGCGTTTCCCATTTACGTTTATTCCATTAGCAGTTGATAATACGTTCCAAAAACCCTCGTCTTCTTTTATGTTGATTGAAGTCTCGTTTCTCATGGGAGAATAAACGCGAGTATATGTATTTTTAAATAATGAATGAAGGTTTTAACAGTGCATGAATGGTTTTTGAGGCAGACATCGAACTTTGAATAAATGTGTTTTTTAGAAAACGAGTAGTCGGTCATGCTCAAAATAAGCGTGTTAGACCCGGATAGACAATTATATTTTTCGCATACCTGTAATTATTTTAACCATTTCAGTACTCTGGAAAGGGTGCTTTTTCTCTCGTCCCACCCAGTTGAACTCGATGGCGACTCTGTTTGTCATAGCAAATTTCAGTATGTGCATGACGCTTTGACGGACGTTGATGCCTCCAATAGCGGCCAGTCGATTTGTCTGCTTATACCAAAAAATAAAACGAATTATATTTCGCAAAGGATTTCATGATTTTTTTTTCGAATTGACATTACAAAATCGAATTTGAGTAGAAGCAATATTTTTCTCGAAAGAATATGAATTTTATATCCGTATCAAGGGTATAATATGTTAAATTTCGTGGTTACTAACATTTCTATCGTCACAGTTAACTGAAATAACTTGAGAATTTTGATTATATACAGGAAGGAAGCTGAAGAGTATTCTAAAGGTGGAGGTTGTCCAGCGACCTTTCTAAAAATGTACACGAAATTGTTCAATGTGCCGATATGCGACAAAATAGCTTGAAGAGCGAACAAATTGAAAATTCTTACGAAATAAGTTGCATAGACTTCCAATTTGAGAAGCGAATCAAAACTGCGGAAATCTCTGATGGTTTCTATGGGTAGAGTAGGAAAACCGTCTGGTTGTACAGCTGTTTGTAAATGTCCGAATTGAGCCGATCTTGCCAATTGACTAATCGAAGTATTCATTTGAGATATTTCACTATCCAATGTCGAAAATCGTGTCAGCACTTCTGCTTGGAAATCTTGTTGTGACATTAAATGCGGAAGTTTGCGAGGCTTGGATTGGAGTACTCGCGAGGTCGAAGGTCCGGTAATTATTGTTCTTTGATCAATACTTTGATCATCAGTAGGTCGCGAATCGATGCATACAGAAGACCCAGTAGGAAGAGCCAGGCGTTCTACATTAGTGATGATAGGTCCGAGTGGAGCTGAAGATTTGGGTGAAGAGGGACTTTTCGAACGATGCGTCACCGATTCCAGACCAGTAACACTTCTTAGCAGAGTTGAAGAACCGGGTGGCAGGAAATTTGGCGACGATTCACGACTATTATCCATCGGAGATTTATTGTTTATTGCTGGAGATTCTGCGATGGGATTAATAGACTCGTTCTCCTTATCGCCGGCTTCGGATGTGTCACTACTGGATGATGATCTTGGTTTCTTTTTTTTCGGAGACTGGCCTTCACTAGATCGAGGCTTTTCGTACTCATTTCTTTTGCTCTTACGCTTGCGTTTCTGGCTTTTGTTTTTTGATTTATGCTCGCGCGTGGAAATTTTTGGCGAATCATCACTTTCAGATATATCCGACACACGTGACGATTTATTAGTTGACATTGCGAGCTGTAAAGCACTAGACGTGTTACTATCAGTTGTACTTTGTTCGAGGAGATCAGTTAAATCTTGCTGAAGGATATCACAATCGTCTGAGAAACAGAAATGATTATCCACTGTTATTACAATGAGGCCATTGAAACCTACGTAATATGAAGGAAAAAAACTTTGTAGCACGACAACGTTTATCTTATATTTTTTTTTTGACAGATGACATAAGTTCGCGAAGATCACGTGAGCTTCGTATATTTCAAATTGGATGTAGATGGAAATTTAATTAAACATGTAAATTGAAAATATATATTTTCAAGTATACAGAGTGAATCGCTAACGTTCAGACAGGTGGAATTCACCTGAATTTCCAGTGCGCATGCGCAAGCTCCGAGCGCATTGAAATTTTCAGTGCGGCCAACTTCCTACCTAGGGGAACTGTCAAAATGTTTGGGGATTATACACACCGCGGCGATCTGTCATGTATAAATCTCATCTCTGAATCGAAAATCTCATATTTTCGACCGTAAACCGCATTGAAAATTTGCCTGCGCTCTGAGCTTGCACATGGAAATTCGGGTTAATTCCACCTGCCCAAACGTTAGCAATTCACTCTGTATATATAACTCGACGCTCATTGATGTCAGTGATTAGTAACATTGATCGAAATATCATCGCATATATTAGACGAACTTATTTGCGAGGGGAAAATAACTCCTTGAATTGACGTGCCAATATTTGGTAAATTAATACAAATTAATCGAAATTAACGCGAATTAACTGCAAAGATTAAGGCGAATTAACGCGAATTACTGCAAAGATTAATGCGAATTAATTCAAACTAGAGATTAATGTGTCAATCCAGGTTTGAGTTATTTTCCCCTCGCTTATTTGGTGATATCTATTCGTATATATTGTTGATATACCCAGATGTGGGACACCAGACTTGAGATATACGAAACATGTATTTTAGAAATTGAAAACAGCTTAGGATGGAATGTTATTACGTGTGTCGAGAAATTAAAAGCAAATCTATGCATACTATTTTATTATCGTCTATTGATAAATCTACGAGTGATTTTTGAAAACTATTATAGACATTAATGGAATCCAAATTCTGGTGGGAATATAGTAAATATTTTTACCTGATGATTTGACGACTTTATGGACCTTATACTTTGGCCACTTCTTATCATATGGGGAATTTTCTTTCACGAGCTTTGTGAGCTCTTCTTCATTTTTTACCCGAGGCCAATAACACATTCTGTTATTGTCAGACAGCCATATTATTGGCACCACGGTATATTCTTTATTGCTGCCTCTCAAAAACTGCACTATCGCATACATACTTGTGAAATCTAGAACACCATAAATGAAAATCAGGTGTGATCTTTATATTTCTTGGTCAAATATTTATGTGAGAATTAAAATTGTGTAGTATCAAGTCCTAATCTGACAACCTACACAAAAATGCCTGATTAGTACCAAACATCTATTCTTTTTTTTCAACATTCATTAGAGATTAGCCGATTTTATTGCTCTAACAGTATATGTATATATATAAATAAAGTGTGTTGAACCTGTTCGATTGATGCATTTTGCATATATTCTGATTCCATGGTCAATATTACTATTACCATAAGATATTTCAAATTATGTAATATATTATTCGTATATACAAGGGCTCTATTTACTTTACATTGATTATAGCGTTTCATGTATTCACTATTTAGCACCTCATTAAAGTATACAGAGATAATACTGCGTTGTCTATTTTGATCGGGATATATTATGAAAAATTGACATTTATAGGTATACCAAGAATGTAATGATACTCTTAAAAAAAAAAAAAAAAAAAAAAAAAAACTACGTAAACTTATGAATAGAAGCTGGTATTGTAATATGCTGTAAATCGGATATAAGAACATCTATTCTTTTTGATGCAGTAACGGCAATATAGCAAAACCATTTTTTTGCGGAAAACAAAGGCATTTGTGTGAAATGTCACTAACAGGAAATGTAACAGGATTGCGGTAACTCCTTGCAAAATAAATCCCCAATTTAGATGAACGGAGTGGTTGTTCGTATAGATCTTGAATGTACATAAAGGGTATTCCAACAAACTTGTACTCTCCAGCAATAAAGCTGATTGTTTTTATACGACAAATTTGCCTGTTTACCACGACGACATTATCTGGTGTTTCAGTGGAAATTTTAAATCTTCTAGTAATCAGAGACTTGCAGTTGAATGATCTACAATCGTTTGCTGTGTACTGGATGCCTTTTGCAGTATACTCAGGACTTTCGGCTTTCTCAGAAGTAAAAATCAGACTTTCTTCATTCAAACGGTTGCAAATTTGTGAAAGTGGCTGCTTTCGAGAGCGAATGCGTCTTTTCAAATGCCCAAGGCAGTTTTCGTAAGGGAAACAACTGTATTCTTCTAAGGTGCCGTACAAAACTACATCATCGCAAACATGTAAAAGGGAATGAACGTTGTAAACCACAAATTCTGGGCCATAGAGTTCCGCGGCTTGTGATACGAAATCTGACAAAGAGTTTTTAGCAACCTCTAAATAATGAGAAATGAGAATCTCGTTACTCAAGATGAAAACGGCCGTATGTAATAACATAAAATGTGAATACTGTTCCTCGCTTAAAACATCGCGCATTAAAACTGGACCGGTATAAAGCACAAATAGTCTAAATTCAGTGGCTTTCCACCTAGCTACATCCGAAAACCCGCGACACTTACGACCAAAATCGTTTGGAATATAGTCTTTCAACTTCAGCGATTCTGCGTCTACGAGCCTTTGTACAGTTAATTTTGACAATCGGAACTTACGGATCCCAGCTAACCAGCATTTTTTTATTAATCTTTTAACAACGCCAAGATAAATCAGATGCATCGGATCTAGAACAAACTGCGATACAAGCCCGAGTTTCAAAGCAAGCAAAGGGGACTTATCATCCTTTATATGCTTTGATGATTTTTTCGAGTGAAAATGTTCGTCTTTCCTTTTACCGAATTTCTTCTCTGTTACTGGATAATATAGGTTGTAATTAACTTTCACGGTTTTATGCTTGCACCTTTCACACCCGTGGAAGCTAGCATGGGATGATACTGATTTCAACATCGCTCTCGCGGGCGCATCACATGAGAAACATCGGATTTTTACACGATAGGACTGGTTATTGTATAGAAACCCTTCCTCTCTCAAAACCTCTGCCTCCTCAATGAAATTCTTAAGATACAAATTTAATGGTTCTAGTTTGTCTGTTCCGCAAAAAATTGCTACTACGAATGGTGTTTTATCCTCCAACGATGTGCTTCTAACTAGAATAGGCCAAAACTGAGTCTTACTACTCTTAAATATAGGCAACCCATCTATATTGCAATCAAGTGATAAATGAAAGACTTCTTGCGGATGGTTAGTAGTTTGAAATTGCAATTTCCGTACAAGACCAGCTTCTATTCCAAAATAGATCATATCTCCTGTATTCAATTTAATTTTCTTTCTAGCCTTTGGAGTTCCTAGAACAGTCCTGCTAGATTCGGGTAAGAATGGAAATTGAGGTCGTATCAAATTCATTATTTGTTGCAATGTTGTTTGAGTTACATTATTGGAGTAGGATATTTTACGTAATTCGTTGATGAAAATATCATTTTCGCTATTGGGAACTGCCTTTGGAACATTGGTAGTTCGCTGTGAGTTGATTTCAAAATTAATAACCGATGGGTCACTTTCGGTAGCGATGGAATGAGGGTGATTTGATAAATCGATGTTCTCATGAGGACTATTCGTGTCTTCATTATTTTCGACCAACTCGCATTCCGCACGAAGATTTTGTTCGCCTGGTTCGGCTGTTGCCGACAAAGATTCAATTATTTGACGACGGTGTATACGGCGAAAATATTTATGGGAGTACACTTTTTTACCCAAATGAGGCATTGCATGGATACTTTATATTATTCCAGATAGGTTCCAATTGAATATTATCATAAAATCTAAAACAAAAAAAAATTAATCCAGAGCATGACACTCTTTGCCGTATTTTGAGAATAATCGAAGAAATGATTAAAAGTAGAAATATGAAGGTAAATTCAAAGATATGGTGGAAAACAGGTATATTATTATGGGGAATTCAGCGTTAGTTTTATATTTCCAAGCCCTCGTAAAGCTGGGTACACACTTGAGCATATTTGACCAGATTTGCGCACACGAACCATCTTTTTCCTTCTTGCTCCCAGAAGGAAGAAAGGAGACAAAAGATGTGCGTGCGCGCAAATATGCTCAGGGTTGCGATTCTGTAACTCTCCGTTTACTCCGCTAACTCCGCTAACTCCGCTAACTCCGCTCACTCAGCGGAGACCATTGGTTGGCTGAGGAGCGTCCAATCAGAGATCGTTTCGGATCGGTCTGTTTATTATTTTTATCGGTCTATTATTTTAATTCTCGTCTATTTTGACTTCAACTCGCTTTAGCTGACTCAATTTTCGGAATTTTTGAACGAAATTTGCAGGAATCATGTATTATAGTGTTTCAGAATTGGTTAACAAATAAAAAGGTTTATATTATTATTACCAAGAAAGTTATTAATTTTTTTCCGCGACATTGCAAAAATCAGTTATGAATATCTTAAAGGGCTTCGGGAGTCGAACGAATTTCGAGCAACCGAAAACTTCCAGTGAGAAAGTTGTTCATCAAGGTCCAAATAAGTTTTCTGGAAAGTTTCACTTCAATCGAATAAATGGTTAGAAAATTGTTAATACTTTAAAGCATTACCGCCTAGTTCTCTCGCGCGTAAAAATCAATACTAAAATAAACTTAGTAAATCTATATCAATATTGAATTTAATTAATAAAATATTATATTCAATATCAAATAATATCTTTCTCACTAAAATAAATAGTACAATCTATATTATAATATATTTATGAATTATTATTAAAAATAAAAAATTAGGGCTTCGCGTTTGTTACGACTAGCGGCCGGACAAAGCCCACGGCGCCGTACGACTACCGATCCGAAAAGGTCTCCGATTGGACGCTCCTCAGCCAACCAACGGTTTCCGCTGAGTTAGCGCGGTTAGCGGAGTTAGCGGAGAGTTACAGAATCGCAACCCAGGTGTGTACCCAGCTCAAGATGTATTAGGTATCTATTAAAAAAATTCGAGCCGTCTTTTAAGGTTGTACGCGCACGACGTAACGAGTCGAAATAAAATCTAAATTTTTTTTATCCTTCAAATAAAAAAAATAATTGTATACATTAATATATTTAGTTTATATCTTATTTAAGACCATTTAAAGTCCGCTCAAGTTAATTATACAATTATTTTTAAAAAAATCAGATTTTATCCGACTTCGGTATTTGTTTGCAAGAAATGCATCTGGAAACACCGCATCTGACAGTTGTGTGTGTTGTTGTAGTCATGCAGTGTTTGGTTATAATTCTAAAAATTATTTTTTTAAACGAGTGATCAACAACATCAATTCAGACACAACGGGCAGTTTGCAACAAAAAAATATCAGGGATAGTATGAAAAAAAACACCTACTGAAGCAAGTAATAATTATTTAATTTCAAAGTGCGCGTCACTTTTCGTTCAACGTTGCCAAACTTCCGCAACCCATCTATATCATTCATTTTTAATGATGTCGGACCGATAATTTAGTTCATTTTTGATTATTTGAATTGAAATATCTCCAAACTTATACGGTAGAATACTTTTTTTAAATTTTTACATAATCTACAAGAATTGAATAACATGAACGTCAGTTTTCTAAATTTTGATCTATAGCAGTTATGGTTAAATTATATGAAAAATGTGTGATTCAAACGGATTGCCTATAGTTCACATCGCGTGTGTAACGGTATAAGGCCGTATGCGCCAATATACGACCTTTTACTACGTATAAAAGTAAAAGGGCATATCTTTTTTTTTGCCCTATTTCCGCCGAAAATGGCAAAATGCGTTCAACAAAGACGGATTTGAAAAATTTTTCAATTAACGGTGAAAGGTCGTAAATACTGGTGGTTACGCCCTTTCATCTCTAAATTTGTGAGAAAAGATCTTGTTAACTAACGGTATAAGGTCGTATCCGCCAAAATCTGTTTTTTAGTGCAAATGCTCCAAAAACTTCTGAAACGCAAAAATACATCGATATTTCAGAAAAATTAGAAATTTTTTTATTTTCAAAAAAAAAAAAATTGAAGACTAATGGTGTAAGGTCGTATTCGCCATTTTTTTTTTTTCGGAAACGCTCCAAAAACTTCTGAAACGCAAAAATACATCGATATTTCAGAAAAGTTGAAAATTTTTTTATTTTCAAAAAAAAAAATTCGACACTAATGGTATAAGGTCGCATTCGCAATTTTTCTTTTTTTTTTTCAATAATAAAATTTCCGACTTTTCTGAAATATCGATGTATTTTTGCGTTTCAGAAGTTTTTGGAGCGTTTCCGAAAAAAAAAATAAAATCGCGAATACGACCTTATACCATTAGTCTTCAATTTTTTTTTTGAAAATAAAAAAATTTCTAACTTATCTGAAATATTGATGTATTTTTGCGTTTCAGAAATTTTTGGAGCGTTTCCGAAAAAAAAAAAAAAATGGTGGATACGACCTTATACCATTAATAAATGTGATGGAAAAGAAAATAAGTTGGTGGAAAAAGGTCGGATCCACCAAAGATACGACCTTTTACCTTTATTTTTTTTTTCATGTAATTTCAATGAATCTATGTGTTTCGGGTACTTTGACAGTGATACGACCTTTCACTACCGAAAAAAATATACGACCTTTTACCACCAAAATCGCTATTTTGGCGGATACGACCTTATACCATTAGACACGCGACATGTTAAATATTCAGTTTTCAAAAATCAATTATGCAAAAACTGCACGTCAGATCTTACTCAAAAAATTAAATGATGTATATTTGATATCGATTAATAATATACTAAAAATTCAGCTCGTGATCTATACTTTGCTTTAATGCGCGCACAACCTTAATATGGATCGAGATTTTTTTGTTCCCCCTAGTTCCTGAGAAAAAAGTTTGCAGTATAAATGACAGAATGCGTGTGGAAATGCTCTTTCAGTACCCACTTCAAGACTCACACTCAGAACATTACAAAGATTCGAAACTATTTTGTTTCGCGCGAAGTACACGGAGAAAAGTGTATAGTAAATTTTCTCATACTGTATAGTAATGGTTGGATATACTGTAAAATATGACTATCATTCCTATACTGTATACTAAATGTCACAATGAATTTAAGAATATTTCTATTAAACCCCAAAAAGCACCTTTGGTGCAAAAACCTTTCGCCCAGTCCATTAATGTGTAGATCACTCCACCAAAAAATAATCAAAGGTTGTGCTCGTTCGCTCGCTGCGCTCGCTCACTCGATTGGTTGATGATTATCAACATACAAAAGCATTGAAATCATTATCAACATACAAAAGCATTGAAATCAGATACAACTGCCAAGTACCTGTAGAATAATAAAAGTTTGGAATTGAAAAATTTGTTCAAACTACATAACGTTGTACTCGTTTCTATTATGAATGGTGCCATTTGGTATACAGTATAGGAATGATCGTCATATTTTACAGTATATCCAACCATTACTATACAGTATGAGAAAATTTACTATACACTTTTCTATGTGTACACTTCAAAATGAACAAATTGATTTTGTTCATTTTTTTATCAGATTACCCGATTTCGAGATACATACCTAATTAGTTGAATAAACGTCAATTTGAAAAAACCTAGAATTCGACCCAGCAGTAAAACATCGAAAAAATCATTACATCGAGAAATTCAAAAACACGTGTCCACTCATTTACAGTATAGAATAACTTATGAAAACAAATTAAAAAATGCAAGAGTTTGGAAATGTGAAATTGACGCAGAATTCCCCTCGGAATTCCCTACATATCGCGCTCTGTTCGGAACTCGGTTTAATCTATGTGAATCATTTTGTTTTTCGATTATTCTTCCAAATCAGACATTGGTTGCCAATCATCACAAATTCAATAAATATTCAGAACCTGGATGTTCGATATGATTATGAGCATGTATAATTATTTTCAACGGAATAATGGTAACGGTTATGTAGTATATTATAGCTCGTGTTGATTCACTCCCACCTCTTATATATACGCTATCGCGTGCTAATAACGTATATAACACGTTTTTGTGCAGTAAACAATATACGTATATTATGTACAATATACGTATATGTACCCGTACCAAGAATATACTGTACTTGCATGATACACAAATTTCTTCACACACACATGATCGCTCATCATTCATCAGCCCTGACTGTGGGATATTTGATTCATGAAAGTAGTAATTTGGGCACTTGGGCACGTAACGAGTGGTTTACTACAATGTACGTAATCTAAAATCTTGTCAGCTATTATTTCATGTAGTGAATCGGTACAAAATACTTCTCTGCGAAATTTATGATACAATTACATCCACCTTGTCGATTGAAAGACCGCAGACTCATATTTTTACTCTTCATAGTGAAATGATTCACGGCCGTCTCAAAAGACTGCAACGTTTTCAAGGCAACCCGGCAAGTATATTGTGCGTATTATACGTATATTATACTATAATGTATCGACTGCAATACATATATCTACATATGAACATTTTAAACTCTGTTAGGTAATATTTTTGTCGCCAATAGTCATGAGTGAAGACATCATTGTATCAATTGTACTGCCATTAAAAACGAGTTAATTGAAAATGTATTTTTTATGTATAAATCTCAGAAGCTAAGATTTTATCGATGGGAAATTATGGTGTTCAGCAAGCTTTTATGCGATATTATTTCTCTAGCCGAAGGACAAACCTGAATAATCTGGATATTTGGTTCATAAAATTACTTACCAGAATGAAGTTCAGCAGCACAGTATTATAATAATAAAACAACACTCCCGGTGGGATCTGCTTGCGCTGTCGGTTCTACGAGCATCGAGCACACGTCCGTACGCGCCGAAGAGAGCTGCCAATGTGAGGACTAATCGTCCCCCACTTTGGATCTACTGCAGTAAGGCCTCTTGGACACATACAGACACGCTGCTTATAGTGCGCGTGAGAGCTGTGTACATATACGGCCGACAGCGCTGCCTCACTTGGACGGCTGACGAAACATGGACGTCAATTGTATGCATGAATACTAGGGTGTCTGTTATTTCCCGAATTGACTTTTTCTACTTGGGTATGGTCCAAATTATTAGTTTACAGCCTAAAAACAATTATGTTATTTTTCTTTTCTTTTACCAATGTAAAAATATATCCATCCAAAAAGGTCAGAACAGTAGTAGAATCAACAATATTTGATGAGGTAATGAAAGTAGTAAGCGAAAAAAAAATTGAAGTCTGAAAAGGGCAAAAATCCCATGTTAATCAAATGGGACAAGTATCGTCATACAGGCAGGGGTTATATAATGGCACTTGAAAAAATAGCATAATTGTTTTTAGGTTATGAACTAATAATTTGGCCCATACCAAAGTGTAAAGAGTCACTTCGGGAAATAACGGACACCCTAATGTATACGCCACACAAGCTTAGTTTACTGTGTGAGAAGAGCAACCGTCTAATGCCCAGTGACAGATACAGGCTTATATAGGCCCGCGAGGCCCAAATGGTTCGACGAACATATTTTTGATAATATAATATCAACTGTTAATGATATTAAAATTTAAATGCAAGAGTATTATAGGGGAATCCGGGGCAAAATAGGAGACAATATTTTACATTTTTTGTTTAAATTACAAATAATTCCGAGGAATAAATTTAATATCGATATAATCAAGTCATCACTCATGTTGTCTAATCTGAAAATATTTTAGAAACATTTATACAGTTTGTGAAAAAATTAAAGCAAAAAACATTTTTTTTCCAATGGTGGCCCATTTTACATCAGAGTCAGCTTTTTCCAGTTCTCAATAAAATAATTCAGATAGCGAACACGTCGTAATAACATTTTTTTTTTTTTTTACTGCACATTTTAAATTCGCTGCACTGCCCGGGCTGATCAACTTGCCCCATTCTTTTCTACAAACCATATATAACTAAGCATTTTTGAACGAAAAACATTTTCTTCATCTCGAGAATTATGATGTTTTATTTTGCCCCGGGTTCCCCTACAATCTACATGAATACATTGTGATGTAGAACCTTATTTTTCGTCGAATTTTCTCGCTTGCATTAGACTCAAATGAATATTTTTTAGATTATATGTGTATGTATGTATATGGGAGGAGTGAAATTCTTATAGCTTCTCCACACTGACGATCAGAGTGGGATTATAATTTAGTTATTTTGTGGGTCTCTGTTGATTATGAATCAGAAGTAAAAAATCTCAAATTTAGAATAGTCAATGCAATGTTGCGGATAAGAACGCGGAATAGGCGAATTCGCAAAGCATATATCGGAATTCAAATTCAGTGATCCGAAAACTTTTAGTAAATAATTTTTAAGTTTATGAAGTTTTCAATGAATGCAAAGTCGTTTAACATACGTGTGATTCACGTTTTTACAGTGATGATAAAAAATGCGTGAAATATATAGGTATCAAGCGTGCGCGTATCATACACCGCTATGGATATTTTAAGCACATGTATGATATGCGTCTATGATGTGTGTAGCAGTATACGTATGCTGGAGCGTTTCGTACGCGCAATTAAATACACGTATTGTTGTCCAGTCTAATGGCCAGTCCACAATCAGCTCTACCGTACCGTACCGTACCGTACCGTAAAACGGGCGCACGCGCACACCGACAGCGCAAGCGTAGATCGACAATATCATTGATGTCCGGCTATTGCCGTGCGCCCGTTTCACGGTACGGTACGGTACGGTACGGTAGGGCTGATTGTGGACTGGCCATAATAAACGTATAAATAACGTTTGAACGACGGGTTTCGAGGAAACGTACGTAATACGTATATGATATGTGTAACAGTACACGTACATTAGAGCGTTTCGTACGCGCAATGAAATACACGTATTCTTGTCCAGTCTGATAAACGTATAAATAACGTGTGAGCGACAGGTTTCGAGGAATGTCTGCAATACGTATATGATATGCATAACAGTATACGTATCTTGGATCGTTTCGTACGTGCAGTTGAATACACGTATCCGGGTGTAGTTTAACAAACGTATAAATAACGTTTGAACGACGGGTTTCGAAGAAACGTACGTAATACGTATATGATATGTGTAACAGTATACGTACATTGGAACGTTTCGTACGCGCAATTAAATACACGTATTCTTGTCCAGTCTGATAAACGTATAAATAACGTGTGAGCGACAGGTTTCGAGGAACGTCTGCAATACGTATATGATATGCATAACAGTATACGTATCTTGGATCGTTTCGTACGTGCAGTTGAATACACGTATCCGGGTGCAGTTTAACAAACGTATAAATAACGTGTGAACGACAGGTTTCGCGGAAACGTACGTAATACGTATATGATATGTATAACAGTATACGTACATTAGAGCGTTTCGTACGCGCCGTTGAATACACGTATACTTGTCCGGGTTGATGAACGTATAAATCACGTAAATTTTCAACGTATTCGTTGTCCGAATCATACGTGTATATTAAAGGTACAAGAAGTTATTTCTTCGTTTAAAAAGCGTAATTAATAAACGGATAATATTGGATCACTTATAAACGTGTATGATATACGTTTTATAATAGTATGATAATATATGGATACCAAAAATCAACGAAGAAGACGTGTATAATACGTATAATATACGAACTGGTGTTTATTGGGATATGTCGTATACCTCCACTCAAATTTGATTTCTCATTAAACAGCCACTTACAGCCGTTCGCATGTCTCCCTTCTGGAATTTTTACAAGCTCCCATGTCTCGTTCTCTTTTAGTGCATTCATTTCCTCATGCATGGCATGTATCCATTTTTCAGCTTCTGTACTTTTGACTGCATCTTCATATGTATTGGGTATTTTATCTACTAATAATGCATATTCATCATACCGGATTGGTTTGCGTAGTAAGTCTCGATCACGAAGCTGTCTTCCAGGTGCTGGTTCATCCTCTTCTGCTGCATCCGCATTTGGTTGAACTTGTTGTTCAATACCGAGCTCCTCTTGGAGTGGTGGAATCGCTTCAACTTCTTGATCTAGATGATCTTCATTTTCGAAATTCATTTCAAATTGAAGGTCTTGAACAACCTGCTCTTTATGTTCAGTTTCTTCTACGCCTTCCTTGAAGATTACTTCACAGCTAACTTGTATCTTTCGAGTCTTTGGATCCCAGAGTCGATAATTCTTCGACTCTCCGGCATAGCCTACTAAAATCATTTTCGTACTCTTTGGATCGAATTTCTTGCGTTTTTCTTTAGGTACCTGCATGTAGGCATCACATCCAAATACGCGCAAGTGTTTGACTTCAGGTTTATGCTGAAACCATCTTTCGTATGGAGTCATTCCACTTGATTGTGTTGAGATAGTTCGATTTATCACGTAAGCAGCTGTTTAAACTGCCTCAGCCCATAATTCGTTTGGAAGATTCCTGGCAAGTAGCATGGCTCTAGCGCTTTCACAGAGTGTACGCATCTCGCGCTCAGCTCGACCATTCTGCTCATGGACGTAAGGCGTTGATAGTTCGTGAATAATCCCTTTACTTCGTAAAAACACATCAAATTCATTCGACAGGTACTCTCTGCCGTTATCTGTGTGAAGAATTTTTACATTGTTGCCTGTTTGCTTCGACACTAAAGCCTCATAATCCTTGAACTTTTCAAAAACTTCATGCTTATGTTTCAAGAAAAATACAGAGCGATATCCGGTACTGTCATCCTTACACAATAAGATATACCTTGAGCCACTTGGTGATTGTACATTGACTGGACCGCATACATCTGAATGTATTTTTTCACCTGGTTTTTCTTGTCTCGGATTTTTGCTTGATATGTGAGGTCTGCGAGCATGTTTTCCCATGGTACATGCTTCACAGACAAAATCAGATTTGTCTGAAATCTTTAGGCCGCTTGCTGCCTCGAGTTTTTCTGTCGCTTTGATGGAATTAACATTAATGTGACCTAGTCTGTCGTGCCACAGTTTCATTGAATTTACTTCAGCAATATTACATTTTGGTGGCATCTTGACTTCGAAGAGCATCCTGAACAGCGATCCATGACGCACGCCTTCTGCTGACAATTCACCATTGCTTTCTCTCACTTCACAATAATCCCGATAACTATGAAATGAAAAATGTCTGTCATTGATGGCTCCCACTGAAAACAGATTCCGTTTTAAACTTGGAACTAGAAGCACATTGGTTAATTTTCGATCAACCAGTTTTCCATTTACTTTTGCGGAAATGTTTATTGTTCCAACTCCTGTTACAGGTAGTACCATGTCACTCGCAACTTGAACTAGCTTTATTTCTCCAACTGGCCCAAGTTCACTGAAATAATCACTTCGAAACGTCACATGCATGCTTGCTCCTGAGTCTGCGAGCCAGACACTCTTGTCTTTATCAGTTGTTTCAGAAAAAAAAGCTGATACATCGCACACATATGCTGATGCGGATGCATTTGTTTCACTTGTTTTCTTTTCTTTCTTTGCTTCATCTGCTATTCGTTTTTCACATTCGCGATACCAGTGACCAGTTTGATTGCAGTACTTACAAGGTAGTTTCTTTTTCAGTTCTTCGATCCTCTTAGCATTTTTCTTTTTCTTTTCATCATTTGTTTTCTGATTGCTGGGAGATGTTTTCGCTTGCTTGTCTAATTTCTGCTGTAGGGCTTTCACTTGTAGCGCAAGTGATGATGATTCAACTTCTGTAGTCGTTAGTCTTTTATCCTCACGAATTATTCTTGATATTAAATTCTCTTTCTTCCGCTCTGCTTTTGCGGTACATTCCCATGCCATAGTAAATGCTGAGAATTTAGTCGGTAGACTGCTCAGCAGTTTCGACATAACAGCAGACTCAGGTGGCTTTTCACCTGCGTCATCCAACTTCTTACATATAGTTTCAAATTGTTCAATCTGTGTAGCTACTGGTTCTCCATCTTTGATACGGAAATCGTAAAATTGTTGCCAACAATCTTGTTTCGCATCTTCACTTGAATCCCCATACAACGATTGTAATTTATTCCATATGTCTTTCGGAGTAGCACAATTTATTAAATTCACATGCAACGCCTGAGCTACCAAGCTCAACAAAATCACTGCTGTTTTCGATTCTCTCTTTTTCTATGCTCGCCAGTCATCGAGTTTGATCGCCTTGTCGGGCTGAATGTCTGTGCCCTCAACAAATTCCGACAAATCTTGCGCTTCTAGCAAGAACGACACGCTGAATTTCCACAAGGCAAAATTTGTGCCGTCGAACTTTGTGAGATGATAATTTTCCTTGTCTGTCATTTCTGCAGCTGGAAAAACACCACAATCACAATATACTTTCACTGAGTATAACCGACAACTCTACGATACGTGCAACGTTATCGCGACTCGACTTCACTGACTAGGTGCGCAGTGGAAGCGTGCTGGGCCCATAACCTATTGTATTTTGTGATTTAAATAAACACACAGCATTTTTATTTAACACAACAGGTTTATTTATTTAGAGAAATATCAATTAAAAACACGCACTTCGCGAAATTCATTTCATGTCGTAATTAAAATAATACCATGCTACTCCTAATGCCCTTAGCAACTAACTTAACAAACTCATAGCAACTAGAACATTTGAATATGTACTGAGTGAGAAAGACTTCTTTATTTTACTGGTGCCCTGTTCTTTTACGGACTAAATTATTTTCAATAAATTCAGATATTTCTTTTAAATGATAAGCTGGCTGAGAATTAGACTGTTTGACCCAGAGTGTGTATTTCGTAAAGCGCTATCTAATTACGTTATTGTATAACTCTGGTACGAAACCTGAGTTCATAGTTTAAAGTTCACAGATAATGCACCATACTGTACCACGCGCAACATCAGCGCCGTGCCAATGGGTAGATCGGCGGAACAGCCGCTCCAGGGCGCCTGTGCTCAGGGGCGCCAAGACATTTTTTGTGATCCGTAATTTTTCTCAATCACTTGCACTTATAGTAATTGATTTCACTGCAAAACTGATCCCGATCGTTGATATGCAGGAAGACTCGAGGGAAATATCTGATGAATTTCGAAGGTCAAGGGGTATTCGGAGGATTATTTCTTACATTACGATCTCGGCCGAACAGAGTGCAGTATTCGTTGAAAGTTTTCGATATTCGGAGGCTCAAATAGTGGCTTGGATTTTCACGGTATTACTGGGCACATTGTTTTGTATTTTTTCATCGATTTCTGCTAATGAGATCTGTTCAAATCGACTCATTTTAAGATTAGCGCCTTGAAATTGATTCAAATCGGAACACGGGTTTGACGGATATTTGAATGAAATCCATCACGTTCGGGGAGAACAATTGATAGGCTACAAGGAAATTGTCGTCCGATGAAACTCCCGTGGTCAGGAATTTTATCAGATTGAAACAAGCCACGTGACCGAAAATACTGTACTCTGATTGGCCAAGATCGCAATGGAGGAAATAATCATTCTAAATTCTTATTGGTAAGCACGACAGTCATTTCATCGACTGGGATCAATCGATTATTTCGGAAATAATCCCAAGAAAATCAATCTTTTGGTTCGAGATACCAGCGCTTTGGTTGAAAAACTAATTTTTTGGGACTAAAAAAAAAGATTTTCCCCGAGAAAATGTCCGAGTAATGTTCGAACAATTTATGAAATTAAAATTGGCACCCGTCAATATTGTCAAATTGCTTCAATGTCAATGTTTTCTGGAACCGTTCCATCATCGTTAACATTTACTTGTGAGGGATTGAAAATTGAAAATAAAAAATTATTCACGATATGCTCTGACTTTTATCACGGTACTTGACAGTTAGTTTGTTATAAAAACGATTGCAAAGCTAGATATCGAATCAGGATGTACTTTACGTCAAATAACATCAAATGCAAGAGAAATATTTTCTTGAACTGAGAAAAAAGTTTGTCTGCCTGCGAATATTTTTTTTTCAAGTAAATGTTACTTGATTTGAGTTGATTTTTATTTCTGTGTATCAATCTCGATTTTTTCAATCCCTGAACTTTGGCCAAATAAATCGCGCGGGGGGAGGCGCATGAAAACAGCTCGCACCAGGCGTCATATGGCTTAGGCACGGCGCTGCCTATTCCTTCCCACATTGACGTCACATCCTGAATGGGGCATATCCTGGGCCTCGTGTCAATGCTGTAAAATATGTCCATTATGAGGCTCTCGGAAACACTTCTGTACGCATAATGAAATCTGAACGAAAACTATCAAGTGTTATCTTGTCTGTTCAATTTCGCAAGACGCCGATGTCAGCGGTCATGATGTCATAATGAACTCATCCGCTCGTCAATGTGGGGCGATGTGATATGTTGAAATGCGTGGAAGAAACAAGACTACGCGGATATCCCCGTTCTGATATAGATCGAATGGGATCCATGATTGGCTATGTATATTCCGCAGAGAGCAGTATACATTGCAACGGTACACTTTTCAGGGATCAGGGTCAACCCGATATCCGTGCGCTTCGGCGTCAATACGCGAGAAATTAATTAATCATGAAATAAGACCAAAACTAGATTTGGGCGCCAGACGTGAAAACGTCACTTGAAATGTAACAAATACTAGATACTTGACGGCGATACTTTGCAGTTAGCTCAGAATACAATAAAATAGTTAAGGGGGGGGTATACCCGATTTGTTATCGACACCGCCTATATCTCCGAAACGGGGCTATCAATCGACTTGTCCTTTCGGCAGCCGATGTTTGACGAGTAATGAGTTGGAACTGGTACATTTGATCGAATGAAATCGGGATTTTTTTTTTTTTCCGATCGAAAAGTGTTGGCGTGCCATTTATGTCACCTTATATCAAAGCCTATGCATATAAAAAGCGAAATCGACCGAGAGAGCCCGATTCTATATGGAACTCCGAACACAACTATCCCAAAACATCTTTGTTTTCGACAACGATGAAGGGGCCAGTTGTATTCTACGTTTTTATGGTAATTTTCGCGATTGTCAACGGCTGAGAGCAGCTGAGAGCGGCCATTGCCGCTCATGTCAGTATATTAGTTCCCAGACCGCCCGTGAGATGTAGCCACGCGCAAATTTTTAGCTTATTAGTGAGAGACGATTGGACTGCAGGTCGAGTCACGTGGTTACAGGTGTATCAACGTAACAGCGTGGCGACATCTCATGGGCGGTGTGGGAACTAATATAATGACATTAGCGGCAATGGCCGCTCTCAGCCGTTGACAATCGCGAAAATTACCACAAAATCGTAGAATACAACTGGCCCCTTCATCGTTGTCGAAAACAAAGATGTTTTGGGATGGTTGTGTTCGGAATTCTCGATAGAATCGGGCTCTCTCGGTCGATTTTGCATTTTTTATGCGTAGGCTTTGATATAAGTCGACATAAATGGCACGCCAACACTTTTCGATCAAAAAAAAAATCCTGATTTCATTCGATCAAATGTACCAGTTCGAACTCATTACCCGTCAAACATCGGCTGCCGAAAGGACAAGTCGATTGATAGCCCCGTTTCGGAGATATAGGCGGTGTCGGTAACAAATCGGGTATCCCCCCCCCCCCCCCCCCCCTCAAGGCCGGGTTTCAGTCCTTTCTGACCGACCGAAATAGCATGTACCGAAAGTTTCGCTTGATCCAAAAACTATAGAATAGAATGAAAATCCCTTCTGTAAATACGTTTATTTTCACTAAATCTATAGCGGATGACTATAATATCACGAATTTGTGAAAAAATATTCGTTTTTGTAGTTCGGATCAGAACCCACGACCAGCTGTTTCGGAACAAAAAAGGTGCTCAAAATGCTTCTTTAGATTTTGTTCGTGTCTAAATCCAGTTTACCAGTCTAGAGAATTTATCGGAGAATCACATTGCCGTCGAAATTCTGCATTTAGAGCTTTCGTTTTCACGTGAAGCGGAACTTTCGCAAGGCATTCGAGGTGGCGGTGAACACATGACTTATACTATATATAGGTATATGTTTACGCGTTGCCTCATTTGTGAGACCGGTTACCATACTTATAGAACGAGACCTCAGAAATCCGGGATAAGTCAATCGACCTGTACCAGTATGACAGCGCTTCCTATAATATTCTCTCCGTGTATATGCACTATGGGGCACTTTTTTTTGCACATATATGTGCCATTACCAGTGAACCGGTTAAGAAACACAATGGGACAAGAACGTCTGAATGACTTCCTCATAATGAACACAGAAAATGATTTACTTAGAAATATTGATTTGACTAGCGTTATCTTCAAATTTGTCCAGATTAAATCACGAAAGTTTTTTTTTTTTTGTAAATGTGCTATTTTATTTTATCTGCTAAACTTTAATACCTAAAGCAAACCGAGGGCCTCTTGTTCGCATTTGCTACAGGCCCCGCGCTGTCTTAATCTGACACTGGTTTCGGCCTCTTGGTAATGATAATATCATCATGATGATCATCACTAAAATAGCTTCTGCGGGCGGGAAACGGGCCCGCGCCAGCTGAGTATTGGTTGGCAAGGCTCGAATTCGTGGCCCTGACCAGTGCTGGTTATTTTACCAGCTTCGGCAAATCAGATTGGACCAATGCTGGGTCAGCGTTGGAATGCCACTCTCATTTTTGGCCCTGGGCCAATATTGGCCCATATTGCACAGTATCGGCAAACGCTACATGGGTAGAAATAGATCGAGTCCTGTGAAGTCAGTGGCGTATTTTAAGATTTGGCGCCCTGGGCCTATAAGGTTTGCCGCCCCATAAATTGACGAAAAAAAATCTTCAAATAATGAAAAAAAGTCATACAAAAGTATAAACACCGTTTATTGAAAATTTACATTTATACCTAAAAGCCTCCTCGCGAATTTGAAAATAGCGACGGAGCGAAATGCATATTGTAGATGAACATAAAGTTGAAATTGCCGAAAAAGAGATTTCCGAACAGCCGTTACGTCGATGAAGCGAAATTCCGAAGATCAATATGTAAACCCGAAAGGATCAGATATGTCGAAATACAGAAACTGAAAGTCCCGAAAAATTAAAATCCCGACGAAGCCACCGCAGGAACGCTCGTTCATTTAATCAAGCGCTATGATTTTTATTGAATCGGAATATTTTAACAGATATTTCCTGCAAAAAAAACTAGGAAAATACAGTAGAGTCCCGCTTTTGTCAACCTCGATTCTGTCAGGCTAGACGTTCCCCTACCTCCCACTCTACTACCATTGCTCTCCTCTGCTCGTGCGTGAAGCCACATAAAGCGAGGCGAAGGTGTAGCCCAAGGTCTCCGCCAGTGGTGTGGGTATTCATGTGAACAAACCTCGCTTTGGCAGTCTCGCTCCTTCACGAAGCCGTCGCACCGCTCCACTTTCGCTACGTCACTGGCGTTCGCTAACTCGTACGCCTCCTTGGGCGGGGCTTGGACGTTCCCGCCCATGCGTGTGTTCCTAGTAGTGGTAAAAAAAACAGTCTTGGGCCTCCCTTGGGACAAGTTGACCGGTCAAGCGTTGTTAAAATACCACGGGCCTTAGATTTGTCCAGCACTGTCACAATGGCATTTGCCAACAGTTGGGTCCAATACCTCGGCCAAAGCTTGAGCCAAGCTTGGCCCAGTGCTACTTGCCAATAGTTATTTAATGCTCGGTTACTACCTAAGGTCCAACGCTTGGGAGACATATGGACCGATCATACACGCCCACGAATGGGCAAGACGCTGGTCCCGAAGTTTGTCCCACTCGCGGCCCACGCGTACTGATTTATTATAGAATCCCATACGTGTGGTCCCAGTGGTGGTAAAAAAAACAGTCTTGGGCCACGCTTGGGACAAGTTGACCGGTCAAGCGTCGTTGAAATACCACGGGCCAAAGCTTGAGCCAAGCCTGGCCCAGTGCTACTTGCCAACAGTTATTCAACGCTCGGTTACCACCTCAGGTCCAACGCTTGGGAGACATATGGCCCGGTCATACACGCCCACGAATGGGCCTGACGCTCGTCCCAAAGCTTGTCCCACTCGCAGCCCGAGTGTACGAATTTACTACAAAATCTTATAAACCAACGTCTGGGCGAGACAGTCGGCCCGTCACTGGCCCAATTCTTGGCCCAATTGTACAATCCAACGAGTGGGTCTGACGCTCGTCCCGTAGCTTGTCCGGTTCGCAGCCCATGCGTACTAATTCACATTAAAAACGTATCTACTCACGTCTGGGCTAGACAGTCGGCCCGTCACTCGCCCAATTCTCGGCCCAATCGTACAAGCCAACGGGTGGGTCTGACGTTCGTCCCGAAGCTTGTCCCACTCGTGGCCCACGCGTACGAAGTTACTATAAAATCTTATAAACCAACGTCTGGGCGAGACAGTCGGCCCGTCACTGGCCCAATTCTTGGCCCAATTGTACAATCCAACGAGTGGGTCTGACGCTCGTCCCGGAGCTTGTCCGGTTCGCAGCCCATGCGTACGAATTTACATTAAAAACGTATGCCCTCACGTCTGGGCTAGACAGTTGGCCCTTTACTCGCCCAATTCTCGGCCCAATCGTACAAGCCAACGAGTGGGTCTGACGTTCGTCCCGGAGCTTGTCCGGCTCGCAGCCCATGCGTACTAATTCACATTAAAATCGTATGAACCAACGTCTGGGCGAGACAGTCGGCCCATCACGGGCCCAATTCTTGGCCCAATCGTACAAGCCAACGAGTGGATCTGACGCTCGTCCCGGAGCTCGTTCCATTCATGGCTCACGCGTACGAGTTTACATTTATAATTTCGCCAAATGAAGTATGCGTATAAGCATCATATACCAGATATATTTCAGAAATACAGCTAATAGAAGATGAGGTAAGTAAAAACATTTATAGTCCATATTTCATCAAAAATATATACATATACCATCAGTATTCGTGGATGCGGGTCACTTCCGGGTCACTCGATTCGGCTCGACACAGATATTTGATATCGTCCAGCAAGTCGAACTAATTCTTGCCAATTTTCATTTTTTTTCTTTCAATGTCAGCTAACCTTTACGTCCGCTAGGTTACGTTAACGTCACTATGCCAAAGCGGCCAATTAATTCCGTATACGAGCGCGTACGAAAACACCGACAACTTAAAAGAAAACGTGAAAGTGTTAGTTCTTCTTCTTCTTCTGATGGCTCTGCTGCTTCAATTATTAGTGACTGCAGTAGTCAAAGTGACGTGTCTGGCCCATCTCGTGCAGATAGCCCGGTTGCTAGCACTTCATATGATTCTCAATACGAAGACAATAATTATGATCAACCACCTTTATCCTTGGAGCTAAATAACAGTACTTCATTAC
Source organism: Tenthredo livida (assembly GCA_963992785.1). NCBI lineage: Eukaryota > Metazoa > Arthropoda > Insecta > Hymenoptera > Tenthredinidae > Tenthredo > Tenthredo livida. The sequence goes on along the minus strand of OZ023069.1, from coordinate 23,450,496 downwards.
TCGATGATTCCACTCGTGGAATGAATCCAGATGAAGAAATTCGCGATGCATCTATAGTCAGCCATTCCAGCAGTAGCTCCGATGTTGGTTCAGACAACTTGGCAAGTCAAAGTGAACCTGAAAATGCAGACAATGATCGGTCGAACCTACGAGAAACGTTACGGTTATGGGCTGTTCGAAATATCAGTACCCTCAATCATAATGTAATAACAGACTTACTACAAGGTTTAAGGTCGTTGGGCCACAAACTTCCTTCTACGGCTGATGCGCTCCTACAAACAAAACGAACACCTGCCGGATTAGTCGAGAATATGGGTCTAAAAAATGGACAAACTGGCCACTATGCATATTTTGGGATAGAACGAGAATTGGCGAAACGAATTTCTCCAGAAATGTATGATGAAGAAAAGATTAAAGTAATAATAAATGTGGATGGTTTACCGCTGTACCGAAATTCCAAACAGCAATTTTGGCCAATATTAATGCAAGTGTCTCATGAAAAATATGTCAATAAGCCATTCGTCGTGGGGATATTTTCAGGACCAGGAAAACCAATTACGCCGAACGTTTTTCTAAAAGATTTTATATCAGAAGCTGCAGAATTAACGAACAACGGCCTAACTATACAAGGAAAATTATATTTATTCGAAATCATTGCGTTTGTGTGTGATACCCCAGCGCGAGCTTATTTGAAATGCGTTAAATCACACGTTGCGTTCAGTTCTTGTGAGCGTTGTACAGTACGAGGAAAAACCATCAATCATCGGCGAGTATTTGCCAATTCAGATTGTCAACGACGTACCGCCGAATCATTTCGGAATAAAAATGACCCAGGCCACCACCTAGATGATCATATTTCTCCTCTACTCGAGCTACCAGACTTTGATATTGTGAAATCAGTGACTCTTGACTATATGCATCTATTATGTGTAGGTGTAATGAAAGCTTTGCTTCAGAAATGGATGTCCGGGAATACATTATCAAGAATACCGAATCCAAAACTAGAGATATTGTGTCAATCATTGATATCCTTGAAACAAGATATCCCTGTTGAATTTCAGCGTAAGACACTAGATTTAAATGACTTAGCAAACTGGAAGGCGACACAGTATAGATTTTTTATTTTGTATTGTGGCGCTTTACTCTTGGAACGGATATTGCCACTGAAAATATATAGACATTTTATGCTCTTATTCGCTGCATGTCGTATATTGTGTGGACGAAAAACAGCAGTACCAATGGTTGATACTGCGGCAGAGTACCTCAGAAAATTCTTCATATTATTACCAACACTTTATGGAACCGAAAGTCAAGTTATGAATTTTCATAATCTCTTGCACATAGCTGATGACGTGAGGCATTTGGGTATGCCTCTGAGTGATTTTTCAACGTTTCCATTTGAGAATACTTTAGGGATGTTGAAAAAATTAATTCGGACACCACGACTACCTTTATCTCAGATATGTCGACGTCTATCGGAAATGAAAATGCTATCCGAAGATCTGGTACAACCACACGCTTTGATCATTAAGTGTCATCGAAAGATGAATTTTAATCAATGTAAATACAAGGCTGAATACAAAGAAATTACTCTGGAAGGTATGCGAATAAAGATTTCACACCCCAATAACGTTGTTCAGCTACGAAATGGGAATATTTTTGAAGTGAAGAAAATTTTTGCTTCCCGAGAGCCCGTGCAAAGTGCGTCAGATTTGTCAATAGAAGGACAATTATTCGGAATAAGTGACAGTGCATTTGATTACCCTTGTGATTCTGAAGCCTTAGGAATTTATGAAATTGAAGATCATCCTTCAGTAGGAACAGTACGGTTTTTGGGATCTGAAATTGAAAAAAAATGTTTTAAATTGTCGGTTGAACAAAGAACGTATTGCCTTTCTTTATTACATTAAACAGCTATTATTAAAAAAGAAGTAACACAGTCCTGTGAAATTAAATTTTGAATAATTCTCACTTACCCCGTTACGTAACGTAACTTGATAAAAAAAAAAAGTTTCAAAACCCTTTCGAATCTTGGCACTGAAACATGGTGTCGTCTCCATACTCACTCAAGTCACTCTGAGCTACAGACCACTGCGCAACGAAACCCACGGTTGCTAACGGTCCTTTCGTTAACAACAGATAAACAAAATATTCAAATGATGTCGAGATGATGGCCTTGCAAGAAAATACTACTCACGTTGTCGTTCAATATCGTCGGCAAATTGAAAATGAGAGATTATTGGTAGATCTAGTTGTAAGAACATGGGTATCCTATTCTACAACGATGGAAGCCTGGATCTGCAAGTATCCACATCCCAAAGACGCAAAGCACGTTATAAAATGGGTCAGAGATTGTCTGCCCCCAAAAGAAGATTTTTTCGAATATGAGGTGCGCATCATAAAAGAAGCGGGTAAGTTTAAAAAATTGTTACCCAGAGGAGGTAATAGGTGAAAAAAAATAAAAAAAAAAAGATAATCCAATTAATCGCCTTCTTAAAAAGAATTCAAATATCTACTATTTTACTCTAGCTTCTTACAAAATTGGTTTGAAGTACTTGAAAGAATCATATACAACTTCGGAGATCAGAAGTACTGATGGAGATATGGATTATGACCCAAATGATCCAGAAAATCCTGTAATATATTCACAAAAAGATGTTCTGAACCTGTTGAACCCGTCAAAAAAAATAGCTAAAGAAAAAAGCCTAAAAAAAGACGATGGTAATGATCAAAGAAAATCATTACTGCAGCAACATTTTTGAAGCCTAGTATCTCACCTAATTTCCAATATTCTCATAGGACCTAGTAACCGGAAATCTGGAAAAAAGCGTAGAGAATGTCACAAAGAAAAAAGTCCCGTCGACGATGGTAATGATCAAGAAAATCATTATTGTAGCAACATTTTTGAAGCCATGCCTCATATCTCACCTGTATTTCCAATATTCTCATAGGACCTGGTAACCGGAAAAAAAACAAATCCAGCACAGACACCGAATCAATTCAGCGTTCTGTTTCACTACGCCAGATCAATCCAGAAATATATTCCCAAAAAGATGTTATGAACATGTTGAACCCGTCAACAAAAATAGCTAAAGAAAAAATCTTCGATGACGATGGTAATGATCAAGAAAATCATTATTACTTTTATTATTATTTTGGACGTTTTACCCACGCTTCGCGTGGTTGAAACCCCCATTTTCACACCTCCTGAAGTAAAATTTTGTACAATACTCGACGGAAAAACTCGCCTTCGGCTCGTTCTGCAACCTCACACTAGTCAGAAAAAGTTTTACCGGACTCGTATTGTAATGTACTATTGTAGCCATGCCTCATATCTCACCTGTAATTCCAATATTCTCATAGGACCTAGTAACCGGAAATCTGGAAAGAAGCGTAAAGAATGTCACAAAGAAAAAAGCCACGTCGAGGATGGTAATGATCAAGAAAATCATTATTGTAGTAACATTTTTGAAGCCGTGCCTCATATCTCACCTATATTTCCAATATTCTCATAGGGCCCAGTAACCGGAAAAAAAACAAATCCAGCACAGCCACCGAATCAGTTGAAGAAATTGCTCGGTCCCCACCTAGCGACGGTGAAATTAATCCTAGTACAAGTGGTGGGTATGATGTTAAACTTGTGGAAAATTATTAAATTATTTCATTATTTTTCAGACTCGTCGGCTGAGGTGGAAACAGATACCGAAGTAATGGACTATGGTATATTTTTATTAATAACATACCTGCTTCTTGTTCAATTCCGCAAGCAATGTAATTATCTAAACTTTTTCACATACAGAGATAAGTGCAGAGTCTTCGTCAGATGAGACAACGGGTGTTCGCTCACTAGCAAGAGCTGGAATATCGTCACATGGTACGAAAAGAGGAGCAAAGAAGTCGCAAAGAGCTGAAGCTCCAACGTCGAAAGATAACCAAATTCTCCCGCAGAGGTCAAGAACGTCTTCACCAAGAAGAAGTAATAGAGATACTCCTATTGTTGCTACACTAAGTGACTTGAATAACATGGAAAAGAGAATTAACGCTAAGATCCACAGTGCCAAGCGTAGTATACTGTACAACATAGGCAAAATATATAGAGTGGTGAAAGCTCATGCAGTCGCTGGAAATGGTGGATCAAGAGACGAGGAGGCTACGCTAGAAACTGTACTGGATACTCGTTTTCCAGTAGAAAATATTGCAGACTTCGAAAGTCTTGAGGAAAAGCTGAAGGATGCTGATGCGAAAACAGTTATGGTATTTATACAGCTCATATTTGAATAACTGCATTCAATTAGTCTTGAACTAGTATTTTTAACGGATTTTTGTTTCATTTTCCTCTCCTCTGTTCTTCATCGAATATTGAGAACTTAGTCATCTCATTGACATCTAATCTTAACAAAATGTTTGGCTTTCCTGTTTCAGAAAAAATATATGTCACTATTCGGTTGTGGAACTACACCGCAAGAAGACATCGCAAACATCCTAAGCGAATTGATAAGGAAGAACATACAGATACTCTTCAGCGGATCTGGAAAAGTCCAGAAAGGAAGAGGAAAACGAAATTTCAGTGCCACGGAGATATATTCTTGCATGGAAGGTGAGCTTATCCCTACTTATTTGATCCTATCATGTGATCATATGAGGTCTTTTTTTTTTGTTCAGCCCATGCTGTGTTTTCATGAGGTAACAGTTATTTCTGTAGGATTCTTACACAGGTATCATTTTGTTGATACAAGTAACTCCTTCAGTCTCAACCTGTTATCGTTATAGGTCTATAAATATAGTTTATAATAATCAGAATGAATGTTGTTTCACTTTTAGAAATCTTGATGAACAAATATAAAGACAAATTCGGCCGAAAACACATCAGGAGTTACACTGGCACATGGTTGTCCCGGGCAGGGGACCGCGAAGGTGGTAAAAACGAGCGAGAAGCAAAAGCTGCGGCAGGAAGAGAGAACAGAACTGGCAATGATTATAGTTAGACAGTACTGTATGTAAAAATCCGTATAGAATGGTACCACTCTTCCGATGTTACAGGATAATGACATTGAAGTTTGCATCGTTGGAACGCAACGTAATTCAACGTAAATTTTTAAAAATATACATATCATAAAAATGATCCTACTAGGGTTGATAACATTTTCAAGTTATTTCTAGTCGTTTTCACTTTTTAAACATAGCAGGATCATTTTTGATAGATGAATATACTTGAATTATTTTTCTTCGGATTTCGTTGCGTTCCAACGATGCAGACTTCAACGTCATACAGGATAGGTATCAGAACATTACTGTGCACTTGTTACTTGTTACTTTTACGATGGTAATGTAAAATGTAACCATGTAGTATTCAGTTGATAATAAAGAAGTTAAAATTCACACGACATAATTTTTTGATCATACTGATTTCCAACGTCTGGGTAAGATTTGGGCCAGGCGTGGGTCAACTATTGGCCAATCAATTGGACCGCTAATGTCCCAGCTGTTAAAAACGCTGATTAAAGAAATCCATTACACCAGATCTGGGACAAGCATCGGCAAAACGTTTGACACATGGCTGTCCCATTCATTTCGCCGTAACTGATCCATTCGTTGATGAACGTTTGGAATGCGCTGAAATTGAATATTGGCCCAAGCGTTTTCTAAGTAATGGCCCAGAAATGAAAATATGGTTCAAACAAGCTTGGCCCAAGGATTGGCAGAACATGCTGCCCATTCTCGGCCTTATGTTATCATATCAAGCGTGGCCCACGCTTGGTTTCTCGGTCTATTCCAACGCTCGACGACATCTGGGCCAGGCATCGCCGAGGCCTGGGCCAATGGTACATGCACGCATGGGATCTTATAAACCAGCGTCTGGGCTAGACAGTCGGCCCGTCACTGGCCCGATTCTCGGCCCAACCGTACAAGCCGACGAGTGGGTCCGGTGCTCCTCCCGAAACTCGTCCCATTCACGGCTCACGCGTACAAATTCACATTAAAATCGTATCTACTCACGTCTGGGCTGGACAGTCGGCCCGTCACCAGCCCAATTCTCGGCCCAATCGTACAAGCCAACGAGTGGATCTGACGCTTGTCCCGACGCCTGTCCCGCTCGCGGCCCACGCGATCGAATTTACATTGAAATCGTATGAACTCACTTCTGGGCTAGAGAGTCAGCCCGTTATTTGCCCAATTCTTGGGCCAATGGTACAAGCCAACGAGTGGGTCTGACGCTCGTCCCAGAGCTCGTCCAATTCAACACTGCGCCATCTGCGGTCAAGCCCGCAATCTCCGACTAGAAAAACAATTGCAGAGCAGTGATATTTCTCTCGCGATAAAAGTAACACCCCAAATACTTGACTAGGCGTAGATTCACCATGCAATGAGCGAAAGGGATCACGACGCTGAAGCCAGTCCTCCGAAGCCGAACCTGTACCTACTCACAAACATTCGCAAATTTAATGAATTGTATCAAATTTTATTAAATAAATGAATAAATAAATAAATAAATGAAAATCTATTTTATTTCTCGTTGAATAAAGAAATTAGTATTTAAATCTCAAACCACGCACTGAGACATGGTTGTCCCATTCATTTCGCCATAACTGATCCATTCGTTGGTAAACGTTCGGAATGCGCTAAAATTGAATATTGGCCCGAGCGTTTTCTAAGTAATAGCCCAGAAGTGGAAATATGGCTTAAAACAAGCTTGGCCCAAGGATTGGCAGAACATGCTTCCCATTTAGTTATGCATAGAGGATCTTACCCAAACCTTTAATTCCGAGTCCTGTAAAAGAGCATACGAGGATTGAAGGTTTGGGTAAGATCCGAGGTGCATACGTTACTTTATTTCCAACAGTAAGCACGTTTAGAGCGAGTAACGTCGACAAACTGTACTGTGGCAGATCATTGTCTGTAGCAGATCACTGTCTATGGCAAATCACTGTCCGTGGCGGCGGGGTCCAGGGGCGAAGCCCCTGGGGGGAAGGGGGGGGGGGGGCGAAGCCCCCCCGACAAATATCAAAACCAAAAATTAAATTGAAAAAAATATATTATCAGCATGATAAAAGAATGTTACACAAACCTTCTCGAACGACCGAAAAACAGAAGTACTATCAGTAATTATTTTTATCACAGTTTTCTTTATTAGAGTGTTATTAATTTTATATGTTATTCATATATTTATAGAGGAACAATGAATCTTTGGGCTTCAATTATTGCTATTTCTTATATTTTAACTTAAATAAATGGAACTTAAATCAAAAAAGCTTTTTTTTTCTTATCTTCATCTCACAATCATTCTTCAGAAACGAAAACAAAACAAAACCGAGATTTGCAAAAATTATTGCTATTTTCAATAGCTTCACTCAATAATGATAATAATGATATTATAATAATCATTAATATATTCTTTGGAAACGAAAAAAAATATGAAGTTGGCAAAAATTATTGCTATTTCCAATACCTTAACTTAATAATGACAATAATAACATTCTTTCCATACACATACTTTTCAAGTGAAAACAAAAACGCAGTCGGCGAAACTTATCACTGTTTGCCGTTATAGTTAAATACAACAGAGCAGTTGTTGAACATCATTTCCTTCAAATCAGGTGATGCGATGGGCACCTCTGCATCTGATTTTGGAATTTTGTTGGTGTTCAACGTATCTTCAGTCATATCGAGAAGTACTTTGCGTTTTACTGGCTGCTTTTCACGATCTAGTGTTTCAGCAGATGTGACAGTCGATGAAATCAATTTCCCAATTTTGATTTTGTGTTACAGGGACTCTTCAATATACCCCTCTGCGACACTGCTCGATTTCCACCCCCCGTGTCGTTTCAAATCTGTTATTTCCACCCCGGAATCAGCGAGCAATGTCGCAGAGGTACGACGGAAGGCGTGCCCAGTATAATTTTCTGGATCCTCAAGATTTAGGTATCGTGCGATCTCGTGAGGCATTGAGGAAAATTTATGTTTGCCAATCACTTGTATAGTGCACTTGCCCTTTCTATAGTTTAAGAAGAAACGATCTGTCGTGACATTTTGTGGGCGCAGAGTTCTGTATTTTTTTACTGTCGGGGCATGGTCTTCCGCGATGACGAATCGTCGAGATTTATTGGTCTTGGTATCTGGTACATTTACGATGAGCAGTCTACCTTCTTCTTTGATGTGCTGAATTTTCATTTTCACTAACCCATCGCTGCGACAGGCTCCCCAAATTCCACAAATTGCGGCAACCTAGAAATATTGTTGTATTATAATTATTTGACATGTCAAATGGCTTTTGTATTCAAGTACGCTCACCTTTGTGGCTAAATAAACGTAGTCAGGCGCTTCTGCCAGGAATTTGTCTGTTTGCGTAGCTGTAAAGACTTTGGATTTTTTGGGCTAGTAATTTTTACAGTTCGATTTTGGAAGGTGTTGTAATCGGCCGTACTTTTGTATGTCCACATTTTCGTCGAGCATTATTGTCGACTTCAGTATCGAAAAAAAACTCCACATACTGGACGGCGCATATTTTTTGCTCAACTCGTTGTAATATGCCAATAAGATTTCTTCGTTAGAATCTTTTATGTTTTCTTTTTCTTTCCAGTCCAGAAATTTTTTATACGTTAATTCGTAACTCGGCTTCGATCTTTCCGGCAGTAGCTGAGCACACGCTTCTTCGGCGGGTTTTGTTATTTTCATCGGAATCATATCGTTTTGTTTTTTCACCATATCACTCATCAACACAGACGAAACGATTGTTGACGATTACATCAATTTTGTATAGGTTTTATTCCACTGACATGAGTTTTCTCCCGTTCCACCGTTCCTTCCCAGCGTATTCCACCGTTCCTACGCTACGAATCTGTATGAAAACATCGACTCAAACAGCTGCCAAGCGAAGCAGACGGTTTTTCTCCCCGATTCCTATTATTCTACTATTTCAGTACAATAATGGGGGCGTTTACAGCACTAGTTATCTAAACGAGACCCCCAGCGCCACCAACTCGAATCCAGTCGGTAAACGACTACATTATCCAAATTTTCAGAGGACGTTACGAGCTCTAAACGTGCATGTTGGGAATGAAATCTTATAAACCAGCGTCTGGGCTAGACAGTCGGCCCGTCACTGGCCCGATTCTCGGCCCAACCGTACAAGCCGACGAGTGGGTCCGGTGCTCCTCCCGAAACTCGTCCCATTCACGGCTCACGCGTACAAATTCACATTAAAATCGTATCTACTCACGTCTGGGCTGGACAGTCGGCCCGTCACCAGCCCAATTCTCGGCCCAATCGTACAAGCCAACGAGTGGATCTGACGCTTGTCCCGACGCCTGTCCCGCTCGCGGCCCACGCGATCGAATTTACATTGAAATCGTATGAACTCACTTCTGGGCTAGAGAGTCAGCCCGTTAATTGCCCAATTCTCGGGCCAATGGTACAAGCCAACGAGTGGGTCTGACGCTCGTCCCAGAGCTCGTCCAATTCAACACTGCGCCATCTGCGGTCAAGCCCGCAATCTCCGACTAGAAAAACAATTGCAGAGCAGTGATATTTCTCTCGCGATAAAAGTAACACCCCAAATACTTGACTAGGCGTAGATTCACCATGCAATGAGCGAAAGGGATCACGACGCTGAAGCCAGTCCTCCGAAGCCGAAGCTGTACCTACTCACAAACATTTGCAAATTTAATGAGTTGTATTGAATTTCATTAAATAAATGAATAAATGACTAAATAAATGAATAAATGAAAACCTATTTTATTTCTCGTTGAATAAAGAAATTATTATTTAAATCTCAAACCATGCACTGAGACATGGTTGTCCCATTCATTTCGCCATAACTGATCCATTCGTTGGTAAACGTTCGGAATGCGCTAAAATTGAATATTGGCCCGAGCGTTTTCTAAGTAATAGCCCAGAAGTGGAAATATGGCTTAAAACAAACTTGGCCCAAGGATTGGCAGAACATGCTTCCCATTCTCGTCCTTATGTTATCATATCAAGTGTGGCCCACGCTTTGTTTCTTGGTCTGTTCCAACGCTCGACGACATCTGGGCCAGGCATCACCGAGGCCTGACCCAATGGTACATGCACGCATGGGTAGCTATTACCCTAAGCCCGACATCCGTCGCCTTCAGTGTTGGGCCGAGGTTGGCCCAATCCTACATTTTAACACCGGTGAAAGACTTGAAAACAACAGTCCGCCGAGCGTCGGTGCAGCGTTATGCCGATGCTGGGCCGACAGCGAACAAGAGTAATCCCGCTGGCTTCCACACGGAAAGAGAAGAATAGTAATATTCACAATATAACATAGTAACCATTACTATGGTTCGTGGTAACGTAGATTTTTTAGCATTACATCTGCTCAGTTACAATGTAGCATAGTAAATATTACCAGAAAAATGGTAATGCATCCTATTTCACATAGTATCATTTACGATTTCATAAGAAAATAAGTCTGGTTACTATGTAGAATGGTAAATATTAATATTCTCTTCTCTCCGTGCAGGCAGGAAAAGTCAGTGCCCTGGACACAGGCAGAAGTCGGCACAAGTATGAGCGTTGCCGCCAAGCTTGGCCGGAGAACTGGCCAAGGCTTGAAGCCAGGGTATAAGTCTGGCGGGAAGCGTGGGTAGCCGATGCCTGGCAAGTGCACCTGGCCTGATATTGGGCCGAGCTTTGGCATGCCGAACCTCGGAAACTAAGCCTAAGCCGGTGGTCGGTCAGGCTTGGTGAACGAGCCTTAGCCGAAACCACATTTAATGGGAAGGAAAAGGCGGGATATTTGTTTAAACAAATGAATTTTCATCCAGAAAATTATACCAAAACCAAATTAAACGGGAAGTTAAACAGAACAAATTATTGAGACCAGTTCAATGGAGTTGAATGGGAGGGTCGGGGGGGGGGGGGGGGGGGGGGATTGTTTGGTAAATGGACTCATTACAAACTCAGTTATGTTTTTAAATAATCAAATTTCAGCATGAATTATTATGAACAAACCTCATGAAAATCATTGAGAACAAAAGATTGAGAAATATTGATTCAAGTAAGATGATAATTATGGTAATGATAATAATTATTATTTATAATCATTTAAATGAATGAACAATCAAACTCGGTAAATTCATGAATATACTTGGACTGTATTATGGAATAATATGAGGTTAAATACTGAGATAACATTCATTCAGACAATACGAGATCCGACTAATAGAATAGCGCGGTAGTCTAGTGGTTAGAGTGTAGGAATAGTAATCGTAGGGTCGTGAGTTCGATTCCGATCGTAGGCACAATAAAATTTAAGTTGGCGATATCGGGTTTTTCAGAAGTAGGATGCGATCGGGGCCGATATGTATAGAATAATGGGGCGCGAATATGATCGAAGAATAAAAAAATTGGTTAATTTTTGCCATTTTTGGGATGGCTGAGTTAACGAACCCCAAAACCCGGCCGCCGTGCTTGGGCCAAGCTTGGTCCGTTCCTCTTTTCCTGCTTCGGGGCGATCAGTACGAGTCGCCCGCCAAGCGTCGACGCTGCGTTGTGCCAACGTTGGGCCGTTGGATAGTTTCGGCGAGTTTTTGGTCCGGCTGGCCAGCGCGACAGCAGTGGCTGATCGTTGGCTACCAACCGTAGGACCCATGTTATCATTTCGACGTACGGCCGTTCGTTCGCCCACCGTTGGTGACGAACGCTCGCCCAACCGTAGCACCGTCATTCGCAGTACTGGCCCAGTACTAAGCCCTTGGTCAATTTCTACATGGGCGGAGGTAACTGAGCGGATCCACGTCACTTCACTCAAAAAAAAACCGTCAAGTCACGGATCTTTGCGCCATTCGACATATCTTTAGTACTATGAGAAAAAAAAATATGACTTCAGGGTTCTTGAAAATTTTTCAAAAATGGCGGAGTGAGAGCTATTTGAATTTTGGTAAGTCGCTGTTGAACCGCTATGTTTAAAAATTCATATCTCCGAAAGTGTTTACCGGAGCGGACTGATCCTGGAATCATTTTGTTCGTAAAAGAACGCGCTTTCATACAAAAAATTTTGTTCTCGAAAAAAAAAATTCTTCAAATTTTTTTTCGTCGTTTTTTTTTTTTAATTCCGCTGCCATTTTCGCCGGACTTATAGGAATCCATGCAGATAATTTTTTTTGGATAGCCGAATTCTTCCCCTTCAACCCTAGAACAGAAAATTTATGGAGAACCTACCTGGGCCGGAGAAAAAAAATAAAACGTCACCGCGGACGCCGATCCACGTCTGCGTGCGGCGTTCTCGGTTCGAAAACTGCATCAAAACAAAATCACGAACACGGTTATCGATCAGAAATTTTCTGAATTTTCCAAAAATAATGACAATTTCTTTTTCACTTGTCATTTTCAATGCGTAATTCGAAAAATGCAACTTAAAATGTCGATTTCACCACGTTTTCCATCGTTTTTTGAGAATCTTATTTTTTTTCAGAAAGTTCAGAAAATTTCCGATGAAAATCATATCCAAAAGTTTTTCACTCGTTTACCTCCAAGTTATCATTATCGCGATAATTTCGGTCTTAACCCTAGAATGGTAACCTAGGGTCAAAAACGACCCCAGGCGACTTCAAATCTCGCTAATTTAATTTAATTTTTCATGTTTCTTTACCGTTATACCTCATCTTTGATTAACTTTTCCGACTTCAAGCGAAATCGCGATATGCTCACGTGATTCTGCATTAAAAAACGAAAAGAATGAGCCCAAGTTGAACCCTTATCATGAAATATTACCGGACCTATGAATTTTTCAAAATTTGGGTCGTTTTTGACCCCAGGTTACCATAATAGGTGAAATAGTATATTGTGCAGCAAGGGAGCAAACAACGTCTTCGCTCCCCGAGTGTCTAGCTTGCTGCCCGAGCGATAGCGAGGACTCTGCGAGCCGGAGGCTCGCCGAGACGAGCGGAAGCGAGGGCGGCAAACTAGACCGAGGGGAACGAAGACGTTGCTCCCGTGGTACACACGATATTTTTTTTTACACATGAACGGAGGCCGATTTTGCTATCTGTTTGAGGAAAAATCGGTTTTACCGATCAATTTTCAATAAATCAATTGAAGTTATGATTCATTCATTTGGCTGCTGCTTCAAACAAAACAGTATAGGTATGAAGTTGGTCCCACCGTCGTATGTTCTTTTCATGAAGAAAAAAAGAGGATTGATAAATCTAGTGCAACTTCATATCGGGGAGCAAAGACAACGTCTCTAGGGAGCAAAGATTTTCAGGGAGGAAAAGCCGGGAGCAAAGACTTTCGGGGAGCAAAGACTTTTCGAGCGGCGAAACCGCTCTTTGCTCCCCGAAAACAGAGAGCAAAATCGGCCTTTGCGTTCATGTGTGAAAAAAAATAAGGTTACCATTCTAGGGTTAATATCGAAATGTACAAATAATGACACAAAACCCTCAAACCTTATTTAAACCGGAACTGTGCCTTGTAGGTAAACGAGCGGAAAACTTTTGGACATGATTGTGATCGGAAATTTTCTGAACTTTCTTTACAAAAAATGAGATTTTCAAAAAACGATGGGAAACGTGGTAAAATCGATATTTTGAGTTTTATTTTTTGAATTACGCATTGAAAATGACAAGTGGAAAAAAAAATGGTCATTATTTTTGGAAAATTCAGAAAATTTCCGATCGTCAACCGTATTTGTAATTTTGTTTTGAGGCAGTTTTCGAACCGAGAACGCCGCACGCAGACGTGGATCAGCGTGCGCGGCGACGCACGACTGGACGTTTTATTTTTATCTCCGTGGGTTCTCCATAAATTTTTTTTCAAGGGTTGAAGGGGAAGGATTCGGCTATCCAAAAAAAATTGTCTGCATGGATTCCTGTAAATCACGCGGAAATGGCAGCGACATTAAAAAAAAAAAACGACGAGAAAAAAATGAAGAAATTTTTTTTTTCAAAAACAAAATTTTTTGTATGAAAGCGCATTCTTTTACGAACAAAATGATTCCAGGCTCAGTCCGCTCCGGTAAATACTTTCGAAGATATGAATTTTTAAACATACCCATGCGTGCATGTACCATTGGGTCAGGCCTCGGTGATGCCTGGCCCAGATGTCGTCGAGCGTTGGAACAGACCAAGAAACAAAGCGTGGGCCACACTTGATATGATAACATAAGGCCGAGAATGGGAAGCATGTTCTGCCAATCCTTGGGCCAAGCTTGTTTTAAGCCATATTTCCACTTCTGGGCTATTACTTAGAAAACGCTCGGGCCAATATTCAATTTTAGCGCATTCCGAACGTTTACCAACGAATGGATCAGTTATGGCGAAATGAATGGGACAACCATGTCTCAGTGCATGGTTTGAGATTTAAATACTAATTTCTTTATTCAACGAGAAATAAAATAGATTTTCATTTATTTATTTATTTATTCATTTATTAATTAAAATTTGATACAATTCATTAAATTTGCGAATGTTTGTGAGTAGGTACAGGTTCGGCTTCGGAGGACTGGCTTCAGCGTCGTGATCCCTTTCGCTCATTGCATGGTGAATCTACGCCTAGTCAAGTATTTGGGGTGTTACTTTTATCGCGAGAGAAATATCACTGCTCTGCAATTGTTTTTCTAGTCGGAGATTGCGGGCTTGACCGCAGATGGCGCAGTGTTGAATTGGACGAGCTCTGGGACGAGCGTCAGACCCACTCGTTGGCTTGTACCATTGGCCCGAGAATTGGGCAAATAACGGGCTGACTCTCTAGCCCAGAAGTGAGTTCATACGATTTCAATGTTAATTCGATCGCGTGGGCCGCGAGCGGGACAGGCGTCGGGACAAGCGTCAGATCCACTCGTTGGCTTGTACGATTGGGCCGAGAATTGGGCTGGTGACGGGCCGACTGTCCAGCCCAGACGTGAGTAGATACGATTTTAATGTGAATTTGTACGCGTGAGCCGTGAATGGGACGAGTTCCGGGAGGAGCACCGGACCCACTCGTCGGCTTGTACGGTTGGGCCGAGAATCGGGCCAGTGACGGGCCGACTGTCTAGCCCAGACGCTGGTTTGTAAGATTCTATAGTAAATCAGTACGCGTGGGCCGCGAGTGGGACAAGCTTCGGGACCAGCGTCTTGCCCATTTGTGGGCGTGTATGATCGGTCCATATGTCTCCCAAGCGTTGGACCTTAGGTAGTAACCGAGTGTTAAATAACTATTGGCAAGTAGCACTGGGCCACGCTTGGCTTAAGCTTTGGCCGAGGTATTGGTCCCAACTGTTGGCAAATGCCATTGTGACAGTGCTGGACAAATCTAAGGCCCGTGGTATTTCAACAACGCTTGACCGGTCAACTTGTCCCAAGAGAGGCCCAAGACTGTTTTTTTTACCACCACTGAGAACACACGCATGGGTACCCATGTGGGGTTGTACAAACTGCCCAGCCTTGGACCAATACTGGAAGCCAGCGATCACAGTATTGGGCCAATGTTAGTTCCCAGTACTGCCCCACCACTGGCAATTGTCCGAAATGATAAGATCGGTCCGCTGCTCGGTTTTTGGTACTGGGCCAGCATTGACCACCGGTGCTGGGTCAATCTTGACTACCAGTATTGTTCCAGTCTTTATCAACAGTACTGCGCCATCATTGGTTACCAGTATTAGGGAATTCGGCCGTGCGAAAAAAATAAATTTGTACTGTCACAATAAATTTATTACAATGTATGAATTGTTGAGCAACACCTACTATTTGTAATCAACCGCATATCGATACAAAGTGAGGATTTACAGATTAGAAAAACATTGCATCATTTTGGCCGGGATTCGATCCGGGGACGCACGCATTTGCTCGCATTACTAGTCGTACGCTCTACCAACTACGCTCAACCATTTATTGAAATAATTCATCACTTTTTCCTATTTATTTTGAAATTCACATCTGTCTCAATGACATCGACGTTTTAATCATAGTTACATCTACGAAAAAAAAGTTATGGTTACTATAAAATTTTAGCAGTATCTAAAATGTTGATTTTACACATTGAATTGCTCCCAGTGTAGATTACCAGTATTGGGCGAGTCTTGACCACCGGTATTGAGCTAGTTATTCATTAGAGGAGATAAGGTGTGTAATGTGTGAACCTCAATTTGTATCGATATGAAAGATTTATCTGTACACCTTCAAAAATACATCTCATGCTACGGTGTGTTAGAGAGGATTGTCTTGCCTCTTCTGTAAGAATCCGAACGTAGGCGATTAGCCCTGGCCCAGCACTGAACCGGACCCGGCATTGAGACCATGGTAGCAGCCCCGGCATCCAGTTCTAGACCGAGGCTCTCATCAGTGCTGGGCCAGTATCCGATTCGAGTCAGAATCCGAACGTAGGCGATTAACCCTGGCCGAGCACTAAATCGGACCCGGCATTGAGACCATGGTAGCAGCCCCGGCACCCAGTTCTGGGCCGAGGCTCTCGTTAATGCTAGGCCAGTATCCGATTCGAGAAAGAATCCGAATGTAGGCGACTAGCCCTAGGCCCAGCACCAAACCGAACCCGACATCCAGACTATGGAAGCATCCCTGGCAGCCAGAACTGGGCCGAGAGTCTCGTCAGTGCTGGGCCAGCTTCGCAATAAGGTTGGCGGTCGAGTGTTGGTGACTAGCTCTGGCCCAAGACTGGACCGGGTTCATCGTCCAAGTCTCGGTGGCAGCCTCGGCACCCAGCTCTGGGCCGAAGCTCTAGCCAACGCTGGGCCAGGCGGGTACCAGGGTTGGCATTCGACCGTTAAGAATCAACTCTGGCCCAACACTGGGCCGTATTACCACTATTGGCAAACCCCACATGGGTAGCGGTCCAACAGCGACTTACCAAAATTCAAATAGCTCTAACTCCGCCATTTTTGAAAAATTTCCAAAATCCCTAAAGTCGTATTTTTTTTCCCCATAGTACTAAAGATATGTCGAATGGCGCAAAGATCCGTGACTTGACGGTTTTTTTTTGAGTGAAGTGACGTGGATCCGCTCAACTGCGATGTGCGTATTTGCAGTTGGGCATACCTAATCGCAACAGTAAAAATGGAGATATTTCGCGAAGACGACATGCAGTATGCCAGAAAAAGCATTGCATCACATCTTGCGCGTGCAACGACGAATCAAACGACGGAACTACGAACTATTCAGTCGAACAAATTCCTGTTAGACAGTGAACCTCTAAAAAGCAGAACGAAAAAAAAGATCTACATGATTCCATTCGAAAATCAAATTTGTGTCCATTAGGATTCAATTCGACCTACGAATTGTGCGCTTCATTGCGAATAATAACGCAAGTAAACAGGAATGTACCCGTTACAAGACAAAACCCGCGATAACTATTCAAGGAAGATTCGTAAATGGAATTGAAGATAACAATACATGTGAGAAATTATATTTTTACGTTTCAGAAAAGGTAAAGTAACAACTCGGAAACGAACAGAAGAATTATACGAGGGTAAGCGAGGAAAAAAACAGAACCTCGAAGTGTCCCCGTCGTAAGCCTTGAGTGGAGCTCATATCGGTAGGAGCTTAAGTGCGCTTATTGAAAATTTATTAATTTTTACTAATTCAGTCGTTTAATCCATGAAAAATGGTATTTCATTCACAGTAGATAGATACATAAATAGACAAATAGATATTTCCATGGGGCAAAGCCCTCCAGGATGGGATACACAATTACGTATATGGGCATATCTCACAAACAGTTAACTTTCGCAGCTCAAAAAAAAAAAAAATCTCATTTGGGGAACACAGTTCCGCCAATTTTTTTCTCGCATTACAAGACCTTCATAAATTAATATCTATTCATGTACAATTTATATTATACTGGGTGCGCGCATAAAAAATGATACTGCCATTTTATATTCGCGATTATTCATTTTCTTCAGGTTTGGTGTCAGAACTATCTGTATCTTTATTCTGCACCTAGAGTACTATTTGCAAAGAAAAAAAAAAAAAAACCAAAAAAAAACCAAACTTGAAATTGAAAAAATTAATTAATTTTCATTATTTTTATTATTATTAAAATTATTTCACTCCAATCGTATACAGAAAAGTTGAACGGTAACTGCTACAAAGGCTACTGACTTAGAAAATAATTTAGAAACGAATAGTTGCGAATTTATGTTACGAATTTCTGAATCTGACATTCCCGAATCTGACATTTCAATACGTTTTAGCCCAGAGGCAGGGCCGGAACTACACTGGGGCAGGCGGGGCAATGCCCCGGGGCCCCCAACCCGAAGGGGCCCCCTGGCCGAGGATGAAAATGATTTTTTCCTTTCGTTTAATCTAAATTCATATAATAAAAAATTCATAAATGGCGGGGGAGGGGCCCCAAATTTTGTTTTGCCCCGGGGCCTCCTCAGTCCAAGTTCCGGCCCTGCCCAGAGGAAAGTCATTTTTGATAGAACAATCGCGGACATCTTTGGAGATATAATTCGTGATATGAGCAATATACTGGTAATAAATATGAGCATTTTACTTGACCAGATTATCAGGGTAACGACGTGACATTCCTGACATTCATTCTCCACGCGTCAATATGTACCTATTGTCAAGAACACTGCCCTGGTAGAAAATTGACCAGACGATCTGGCCTTTTAACAGATTCTGGGCAGATCATCTGGGCAGAATCTGCCCAGATATTCATGGTGTATTTGGCCAGTATCTGACCAAAATCTGGTGAATGATTCCTAGCTCCTATGTTTGAGGTTATGTAAACCCAATGTTACAAGCTGGAAAAATGAATGAAAATGATTGTGCTCAACACCTCTAAACTTAAAATTTATAAATATATATTTCAAACATAGTATGCCGATGACACGTGTACCAAAAATCAGAAGCCACGGTTAATTTACCCTTATACATAGCTATAGGTGGATGCGCACGCAGGTATCTCTATCTCTTTCTCACTATTCCTCTTTCTCTCTCTTTCTCTCCAACTGTCTCTGGAAGTTTGCCGTGTGTCACACGTACACGCATACATACAAAGTTCAGGACTGTAGTTTATGTATGTGTATGAACAGCTGATGACGTGCTACTTTGCTAGATTTATTTATTTATTTATTTCTATTTGATAATAAAACATTCTTTTATACCATAGTATATCTACGCTCTACCATTATTTATTCAATCTAAAATTCTAACCTACAATTTTGTATTGAATTCCTTGACCAGATCCTTCACCAGAATCCGTCGTCAGACCGCGGGGTTTCTGGCCATATTTTCTGCCCAGAATCTGCCCACCGAGCAGAAAATTCAACGGATTCTGGCCATATTCCGTTCAATTTTCTACCAGGGTGCGAGAACGGAAATTGACTCTCCGACGTAAATTTCAGTGCGTTCGATCCGTGATAGTTCTACTTCCATGTGCATCCAGATAAATACATCCAATTAGCTTGTGTTAATGTACTTTAATGGTGAAACATTGGGTGTCAGGTGCGATATCGAAACCGAGTGACAGTACTTCGTACTGTGTCCCTGGTATTGCAGACGAATTTTGGTGACTACAATTACGTACATTATGTTCATACTACCTTACTCGTAGCCAATTATTTTTTTCCGATTTTTCTGAAGTTGCATATCAATGCAAATCCCGTACGAAGTTTTCTTGAAGTCATACCCAGATAACAATCGTGCTCGCACAGTGCGCGCATGGTGACGGCAAGCGTGCGGATTTTCTCGCATGGCGTGCCTGCAACAGAGCACACAGTTGTGTCCGCATTGGATGCGCATATGCGTCGCACGCGTGCGGGCACATGCCGTCACACAGTGCGAGTCTGATGACCAGCCTGTTCAAAACGTATCTATTATGATAATGGTGATTATGAAATAAAAATGGGTATATAGTCTTTTTCGATATGATTGATATTTTTATTTTAAATGTTTTTTTTTTTTTCATATTATGAATTTTGTAACATCATCAGCTTTAACACAAATAATATATATATATTAAATAGTAATAGATATATTATACTATAAGAACGTAACATACAGAAAAAACTATTCTTGTATCAAGTGCTAAATATTCTTGAATCAAGAATATTTTGTTTCTTGATTCAAGTAAGAATTCGGCACTTGATTCAAGAATAAAATTATTCTTCATTCAAGAATAGTTTCTTATGTGTGTATATACAGAGGGATTCTGTGGAAAGTAACGCGCCTAAAATATAGGCGAGCGCGAGACGCCTGCATTGAGCAGCTCAAACATCGACGATTGAGTTTTATTTGCCACGTAATAAATAAAACCCTATCGTTGATGTTTGAGCTGCTCAATACAGGCGTCTCGCGTTTGCCTACGTTTAAGGCACGTTACTTTCCGAAGAATCGCTCTTATAGGTACGGTAACACTTGAACATGTTTAAAATTATTGACTGAATGAGTAAATTTGTGAACTCCACATATATTGTTAAAAATACTGTCGTATCGGCAGCTTCCATATACTAAGAGGTTTCCTTGAAACATCGCAGTCAGTCAAATATATAATTATTTATTTATTCATACATTTATTCATTCATTCAGTTATCAATTCATTTATTTATTCATTTAATCATTTTACGGCCTTTGAAAGTTTGAAATTAAAAAGGGGATGACCAGCCTGCGAAAACGGACGAAAAACTTGGGTAATGCCGAGTAGGAAGTGACTGATTGCGATGTTTCAAGGAAACTTCTTAGTTGATATGCGTCTATCAGTAAAAAAATTAAAAATAGTGAAATACACGGAGGGAAAGGATTAGTCGAGTCAAGTGAAATTCATTTGATTCAACAAAATGCAGCGCTCAAATGCGGCGAATGCAATATAAGCTTGATTCAACAAAATATTTTTGTTGAATACAGCTCTTCGGACAATGTAATATACAATTGACTGAAGTCATCGAATGATCATCCCGACTATAAATTCAGTCGAGATGACAATATGTCAGTTCCTCGCACTAATCGCGATTTCGTGCAAAGAACAGGTGTAATTAAAATGACCAAATATTCGATTGAAGGCATCGCAATAGTCTTGTCTTGACTGTATGAAGTTATCGAAAAGAAAACAATTAGGCTTGACCTCATTTCAGTTTTGTTGGGGTGATTGTACCATTCTGTAAACCAGAAACGGATTTTGCTGGCGGAAAAATCTTTTACATTCACTGAACAAAACAGTTATTCAACTACACAAGTCATATTGTCCAAATAACATCATTCTTGATTCAGTTGACTTCTAATTTTCTATAATAGAGCATGGATAACGTTGCTCGTACAATATGTTTGAGTTGATATGATTAGCAATTTCATCGAATGAATTCAATATTTAGTTGTCGGGAACACTGTATATGTACCGTATAGCCTATATTCGTCACATCGATCCCTGAAACGAAAATGAACATGTTCAATATTGTTGTAGAAGACGAGCACAAATTACATTAGGCTGAAAAAATAGCACAATTCAGATGCCCCGTAAAAAATATCAAGTTTTAGATCGAGTTTGGAAACTAGCACGTTTTAGATTGACTAAAAATAGCATGCTTCCGAATCAAAAGTAGCTCAAATTTCTGGTCAATTTTAAACGTCTCAGTTTTCAATTAGTTTCCAATCCAAAACGTTATGATCATTACGGGGATTATAAATTGTACTATTTTTCAAGCGGAATGTCAAATGTGTTCGTTTTCCACAGCAATCTGAAACATGTACATTTTCGTCGCAGGTCAATATCCAGGCGGTATTTTTTAGGTTTCGACATAAAAGCGAACACATCTAAATTTATAAAAATCATCGATTTTATGCATATAGCGTACAAGGAACATTATAGTTTTATAGAATAATAATTTCAAGAGATTGACTTGAAGTTAAATCAACATTGAAGATAATTGATTAATTAATTTCTTGAAGGGTATCTAAGCATGTTTGCTTCTTACCGATATGAGGTCGGCCCCACAGTCTTCTGTTTCTTTCCTCCTTTGCGTAACCGTGAAGGATAGAAGGAGACAGGAGACCGGCATGCCAACTTTATATCGGTCAGAATCAAACACGCCAAGACATAGGATCGTTCATACAAGAACCATCGTTTTGAAATGATCAAGATCTTAAAAACTAGGGTTCATATTAAATCAGTTCGTCCCAGACGTAGCTATTAAAGTAACTTAATTGTATACATAATATCTATCAAAGTTATGATAAAATATAAATCATTCAAATGTGTTACATCTTTTACATATGCTTAAATCTAGTTACCTACTACCTATAGAAATATCAAAAAAACCTGATTCTACATTTTTTATGCAGTGACAGATAACGATAGAAAGACGTAGCTATTAAAGCAACTTAATTGTGTACATAATATCTATCAAAGTTATGATAAAATATAAATCATTCAAATGTGTTACATCTTTTACATATGCTTAAATCTAGTTACCTACTACCTATAGATATATCAAAAAAACCTGATTCTACATTTTTTATGAAGTGACAGATAACGATAGAAAGACGTAGCTATTAAAGCAACTTAATTGTATACATAATATCCATCAAAGTTATGATAAAATATAAATTATTCAAATGTGTTACATCTTTTACATATGCTTAAATCTAGTTACCTACTACCTATAGAAATATCACAGAACCTGTTTCTACATTTTTTATCAAGTGACAGATAGCGATAGAAACCTTTGAAGTAATACAGAGATATAGAATCAGAAATGTCGGTTATCAAACATGTTCTACAATGTCATACAACTGAAGTTACATCTTAGAAATGTATTAGCAATAACCAACCTCCGCGAAGGGAATAGATAATGAAAATGAAAATACAGGTCTGAAGTAATACGTGAATGAACCTTAGGGTGTTAAAAAAACAAATTTTTTTTTTGGAACGAGATAAATCAGAAATAAGTAAGCATTATCGTATAAGTACCATATTTAAAATTATGAGGTCAACTGGCGTAGTTTCAAGTACATAATAGTACTACATAATACTAAACGCCTTAATGAGAGCCTGTTTCAGACAATTTCACAATCATTTAAATAGTTCGGATATTACTTCAATCAATTTATCATGAATGATTCATAAAATTATGGAAAAATAAATCCTACAATTAGTATAAAACTTAGAATTAAACTCTGAAAGATGGTTATTTCGATAATATATCGCGTGTCTAATGGCAAAAGGTCGTAAGCGCCGAAAAAAATGGTTTTTTTGGTGGCACTTACGACCTTATGGCATTAGTCACGCGATATCATTATATTGTATGTGATGTACTGTATTAATCACACGGTACATAACATTTTCCATCTGACATGATATGAATGTCGTAGGTACGATAAGTAGTCAAATTTTTTTGCAACGTGTAGCCCCATTTATCAGTCATCGCAGTTTCAAAAGCATGAATGTGTTCCACTAAACACAAGTTATCTATACATACGAATATGAAATGTACATCACGTGCTTCGTCCACTAATATATGTCTGATTTGTCCGAATTGTAATAAGTCATTTTCCATACTCCATACCAATACATTGTCTGGTTTGTACGTAATTCCATCGACAATCACCGAGGGTACACAAAGATACTTCTGAGTAGAATCCAAATCAACAGGTAGAGCGTATTGGAACAAATTGTAGTCGTCGAGGTCAGTCAAATCTACTTCATAACCACTACCCATGGATATCCGCTTCTCGAAACCTTTTTTTGCCATGAATCTATAATTTAATTTTAATTGGTTCTTCAGCGCAAGTGTATATGATATGTTGAGTCGCGATGTCACCGCTTTGGCGTTTTGCTTAAATCCGCGATGTCTGCCTTCAAAACGGATAGTAGACATGTCACACAATGGACCACATTTCTCAATACTGGTTGGATGATGTACCATAAAATGGTGCTTAGGTTTGAGTGGCTCTTTGAATATCTGTAGATATAATGAATGATGTTGCTCGACAAGAGCGCGAAGTAAGTTAGCAGTTTCTTTACGAATTGATCTTGCCATAACTATGGATAGAATCTGTCTCATGACAACATATATTTGCCACACTCTGTTATGGGTCGGAACAAGGTCACCAATAATGAGACCAAAATAGTAAACAAAGCATAGCATTTCAGATGCTGAGAACATGATAACCTGTTTCTTCAAACCGTCTTGTGAAATTGTTGGAGGACTGTTACCAACTACTGCACTACCAAACTTGAAATATCTGATGCGGTCATTGAGCTGCTGAAGAGAAAATAACTTGTCCACATTTATCAGTACATGACAAATTTTACCCATACCGTACCGGAAGACCCCCTCTAGATAATCATGTGCAATGTCACACGTAGGACTGTCTATAAAATGGTAACTTGGGTTTTCATTAAAGATACATTTTTCTACAATTCCATATTGATATCGCAATAAGTCTTCGTCATAATTAGCTTTTGTTCGTAACATACTTGGATCTTCAGATAATTGACTTTGAAGTGTGGGCTTGTCGATTCGGCAAAACCTACATGAGTAATTGGCGTTGAAACTTTGGTTGAAACCCAATAGAGAATGAAGCCCAAGATTATCACCTAAAATTTTGGTCAATACAAAATAGATTCGCTTTTCTTCAATACCTGCTTGAATACTTATGCCATGGATTTCAAGAAAACCGATTTCTTGTATTAATCTTCTAAAAACGCTTCGATTGCCAAATGTTTTTTGGTCCTCTGAGTTGTGAAGTTGGGCAAGAAATATGTTTTCAAGTAATGAGCTGTACTGCGGAGGTATACAACCAAGTGTGAAGTAAACAGCACCGAGTTTATTGATGCCTTTGTGTGATCCTAGCGGGTTGTTGACCTCAAAGTCATCAAAATATATTGTCAATGGTAAGACGACGTTATTGTTCATTCGAAATTTCTCTTCGGTTTCTATCCACAGTTTCGTGTGCACAAAAGAATGACTTTCATCTAGTTTTAATTCATTGATATAAGAAACGATTTCGCTGAGAACATGTGGCAATTCCAAAAACTTTTTTAGAACCTCACCCATTGGTATAAATTGGGCAGTCAAATCAACGACGTCAAGTTTCGATGTGTTAATTGTCTTTGGAGCTAGTGAGGTGCCAACCACAAAGCTAACCGGCTTTATAAAGGTACTGCAACTAGTGAAGAACTTCAATCTGTGGTGCTCAGTTTTTAGTTTGTCGAAGCCATTAATTAAGATATCGAGCATTTCATTGAATTCATTGTCTATGACATTACAGTTATTTGAGTTATATTTGTCCTTGATCAATTTAATGCAAGTAGAATATAATTCATCAACAGATTCAATAATGTCCTGCACCACACTTCTATTAATTGAATTGTTGGCGTACAGTTTAGCTGCAAGGGAAGCACAACCATCGCTAATCAATTCTCGAAATTCTTTCACGGTTACATGACGTGTAAAATCATCCGAGTTACAAATTTCTGCTTCTACAACGGCACTATTAGGTGATGCATCTGAGTCGGCATTATATAAAACAGATTGAGCTATACTTTCTGGTCTTCCTGGATTAGATAATGTCATGGACTTTATTGGTACTGGATGTTTCAACATCAAGTGCTTCAAGTAAGAAGATGAATTACTGAAGCTCCGCCAACACTTTGGTTGCTGGCATTGAAAATTTTTATATCGTTCCACGCTATGCTTCAAGCTTAAATGTGCCTTCATGTGATTTGAGGTTGGGTAAGTGTGTTGACAAAATGGACAATAATACATTTTTGGTAATAATTCTGAAATTGTCTATGAAACAAGTTAGCGTCTCTGAACTTTTAGTTTCCAAAATCAGGCATCGAAGCCAGTATGTCAGCAATATAAGATATTTGTTTGTCCCATTTTGTAGTTATTTTGTACACAGCGAACTGGATGAGGTACCACAAGTGTTCGCTCTCAGGTGGGTATAGTGCATTTACAGCGTGGAAAGATTTGAAGCACAAATCCAAAGCTTTTAGTGCGGTGGGTACCTTGTACAGTGTGGAGTCGAGTGACACATAAAAAGCTTCAATTGAATCCAGTGCAGGTCCTACCACAATGATATAAGGTTGCACCGTCAGCCCCAGTACTGCAACTTCATTGATTCGTTGTTGTTGCACAGTCAATAAATCCCCTGCTATCTAGAAGTTACCAAATTTCAAAACAGTAATCGTCATAAGCTGATCGCATGGTATACATCGACGTATGCCGTTGAGTATTTTGGTTCAGATGTTTACCTTAACGTGTAAGATGAAACTTTTTTGGCATTCTACAATGGAAAATTTCCACTGTTGTTTTTTACGATTGTCCTGAACTTCGTTGTTTGGAGTATCGGTTGGTTTCTTACAGATTCGGAGCCTACCTCGTGGTGCAACCAAATAAGGAAGAAGCATTATCTGAATGACGACCTTGCAATCTAAAATTTATTATATTATTAAATTTACACAGGCCACTGCAAATTACAAAGATGGTTGAAGTGAAGTTTCTCTTACCAACTGACAACGTTTGAACTTCTAACAAACTTAACAAAGACTTCGCATTGCTTTCTTTGCTTGTTGGTCGAGAGTTTTTGATATGCAAAAAGAATTTCTCCCAATGTAAGAATACGCCATGATTTTCTAATTTATGAAGGTACTTGAAGTCAAGTTCAAGCAGCGTATGTCCATTACTGTGCCGTAGAACGGGCCATTTCTCCAAATAATCGTGAACCGTTTGGATTTCACTCCTCGCATTGTCGAGTCGATGAGGTGCTGTAGTTTCCCAATGTTGCACAACTGAATCCCATGGTTCCCTATTGTGTTCTAGCCACAGGAGACTGCTCTGTATCTCGTCTGTTTATAATCATGACCACATATATATGAAAGGCATAGAAAATATATAGGTAGCTTATGCAAATAAATTATGGAGGAATTGACTTTTCAAAGTAAAAATTTGTAGTACTAACCAGCTACAGCATCGCTTGTAATATTTTCACTAGTAGAGGGTTCATGCCTTGGCTCACAGCCAGAAAGACTTCGATATTTTTGTAGTTTATTCCTGTATTTATCCACTAGCTTCCCTCTGGCAGTAATGGATGAGTGTAATCGCGAAGAACGTTTTTTCACTGCTGCGATGTAATAGGAATCCTTATGTTCTTTTGGGAATATAGTCGTGATTTGATCTGCAACGTTGTCGAAGTCCACTTGAATCGGGCATCTGGGAATAAGATGTGACAAAACAGGTGCGGAATATTTATCACAATAGATCTTTGATGAAAGGGTATGTCATATGTTATCGATGATATACCTCCTTCCGCTGAATGATTCAAGAGCTTCTGTAACAATTAAATCTACAAGTAACCTTCGCGTCGACTCAGGTAAAGGTAGATTGCAAGAAGATTTCAGAATACATCTACCAGATGCAGTATTCTTCAACAACTCTTTTACGTTCAAGTTAATGTTTTTTTTCTGATAGTCGTTTTGATGTGTAGGTCTGACTTCAGGACAATTTTGTTTAGTTAATCTTTGTGACGCAAGGTCAACAGAAGAGTTTGATTCATCATCCGTATTGCTGACTGTATCACTCGGTTCTGAATGCTGTTTATTCTGAAAACGAAAGAATATAGTTGTAATCATTTAAGCGCATCATCTTTATACTGCGGAGTCAACGTATTCGTCCAGCACATCCAAGCTATTTTAGCAAGTACATTTTAGCCTTCTTTCCGTAATTTTGAATGAGAAAAACAAACAAATGATATTCAAAAAATGCTAACAATGAAGAAATATGTGTTGTTGAGAATAGAGTTAGACATTACAAGAAGTCCATTTCTACTTCTCAAGTATACATACGACGAATACATTTTTTTTAGATACATACAGAGCGATTCTGAGGAAACCGGTCACGCTGATAGAGGCTCCCTCATTTATTTTCGTCAATGACAACGCTGTCAAATACCACGAACAAGCGATTTACCGATATTTCATATGCCTATAGGCGCTTTCCCGTTGGAATCAAAGTGATTCAGATCACTTTAGATTCTAACCTTACCCGAAACGCAGCGTTTTTATTGGTTGGCATTGGTTGGCATTGGCTGGCATTGTTCAATAAAAACGCTACATTTCGGGTAAGGTTAGAATCTGAAGTGATCTTGGATCACTTTGATTCCAACGGGAAAGCGCCTTATGACTGATATCTTCAGACGACGTAGCGGTAGCTGTCATGTCGTAGGTTAAAATGAACTGTCATATTACAATATTGTGTAATTAATTCTAATACTGTTCATAATACAACAGTATACGATATTATTTCATAAATGAGTAGTGATGAGGTTAAATTGATTGCAGACGTCGATTTCTGTTTATTCCAACATTATTAGGTTATAAATGATTGTCTTGGTGAAATTCACACATCTGGTAGTGATAAAGTTGATAAGTCAATAGCATACGATATTTATTCTTTATGAATTCATTCCAGGTGTGAATTTCTGTTTATTTACCACGTTAGTTATAACCGAGGATTTCTTTGGTGACTGACTGACCCGTTGCATCTCTTCGACAAGTAGGGTTACGAACAAATCGATGTGAATATCATTCATCGAGCAATATCTCATCGATCCAGTGAAAGCTTTCCATCCTACGAGGCATCTCCGCTGAATAAAACTCTACATGTCTTCTTAGCCTAATGAGTACGAAGACAGTCCTGCATAAATGATGTGTTGGTCTATCAATGCGTGTTTAAGTTTCATCGAGTGATAAATGAATTAAAAGTATCGTTCCTTTTGTGAATCTATTTAATTGAGTATTTGATTGCTGCGTAGAACAAAGCGTTGCATTTTTATACAAAATACTCAATCACAACAAATTGTACAAATTTAATAAAATTCTTCGTTTATTCAGTTGATATTGCATAATCATAATAAATAATTAATGATACATGTGCAAGGACGCTGTCCTTCTGAAGAAAAAAAAAATATACAATTTAATAATAACTCAATAGCATGGTTTTGGAACACGCGGCCGGTCATAGCTTTCGGACCATCGCAGATGATTTCGCAGCCAAGAATCCAGTACGTCCGCGTTCGGCGATGGATACCGTGCGGAATATCGTATTGAAGTACAAGGAAACTGGAGTGACTCATCCGCGTCGAAGTTCTACGAGTACTCGAAGAAGACGGGAAAAAGCCAGCGTCGAGAGTGGCACGAGGGGTCGGAGTATCTAAGGCCTCGGTACAACGCATTGTTGGGAAGGTGCGTTATCTACCGTACAAGTCCAGAAAGGTACATAAGCATGATGCATCGGATCCAGAGAAGCAAGA
Organism: Tenthredo livida; assembly: GCA_963992785.1. Lineage (NCBI taxonomy): Eukaryota > Metazoa > Arthropoda > Insecta > Hymenoptera > Tenthredinidae > Tenthredo > Tenthredo livida. The sequence goes on along the minus strand of OZ023069.1, from coordinate 23,421,283 downwards.
ATCTAGGACGTCGGCGTCCATCGTACGAAACCGCGCGGAAGATATCAGTCAAATACAACGAAGCAGAAGTATCTAAGTTCTCAGTACAACGCATTGTTAAGGACGACTGTCTTCGTACTTATTAGGCTTAGAAGACATGTAGAGTATTGTTTTTTTCAGCGGAAATGCCTCGTAGGATGAGAAACTTTAACTGGATCGATGAGATATTGCTCAATGAATGATATTCACATCATTTTGTTAGTAACCCTACTTATCGAAGAGATGCAACGGGTCAGTCAGTCACCGAAGAAATCTTCGGTTGTAACTAATGTAGGAAATTAACAGAAATTCACACCTGGAATGAATTCATAAAGAATTAATATCGTATGCTATTAACTTATTAACTTCATCACTGCCAGATGTGTGAATTTCACCAAGACAATTATTTATAACCTAGTAATGTTGGAATAAACAGAAATCGACGTCTACAATCAATTTAACCTCATCACTACTTATTAATGAAATAATATCGTATACCGTTGTATTATGAACAATATTAGAATTAATTACACAATATTGTGATAAGACAGTTCATTTCAACCTACGACGTGACAGCTACCGCTACGTCGTCTGAGGATATCAGTCATAGGCATATGAAATATCGGTCCATACTTGACAGCGTTGTCATTGACGAAAATAAATAAGGGAACCTCTATTAGCGTGACCGGTTTCCTCAGAATCGCTCTGTATATATTATTAACACAAGCATACTTGAATATTTTCTACGGCAGCATTCGTCGGTGCATCTTGACTATGTTTGAAGTGGTCCTCCCATTTCGTCATGAACTTCATACGTAATCCAATTTTTGGGATAAGTTCTTTCATCAAAGTCGGTGTCAAGTTCTGCAGTGTTGTCGAGTCTATATCATTGTCTGCATGAGCATTAAAAAATGATACTTATGAATACAGTTTCTACAACATATGCATGAAAAACTCGAGTTATTTTCCTTTTACAGCGAGATACAAGTCGCTGTTTCTGACTACCGGGTAATAAACTCGCGAGGAAAAAAAACAGACGTGAAAAAAAATGGAACAAAAACTTGCTACAGAAACGAAATCTTTCGTGACAACAAATACACACGAACAATAGAAAAATAATACAATATCGCACCTTTTTATTAGCAACAACTATAGTGGCCTGCACGGTCTGCGAACACACGTGCAATTAAGAAAATAATCCTGAAGTGTAAATGTAATATACTAATATGATTAATCTATTGTTAATATATTCGAGATCTATTTATATCGATAAAAGAAGTTTGCAGCAATAGAAACAAGTGATATTGAATTGTCCACAGCACGCGAGAATTGTATCCAGTCAATCAAGGTTTTACTGTATCAATAAGAATACTTCACCAGAAAAATCTAGAGGAATATGGCCGTTTGCTCACGTGCGTCGATTTCGATTTCGTCAACTAGATCTACTTAACTACTTTGCGATACACGAATAAGTGCATATTAAACAAAAGCCACTTACTACAAAATTTTTTCGCTCATAGAAATGGTGAAAGAACCGTCGTATCAAAACCTGTGCCTCGAGCCAAATATTCCACGTGCATAAAGTGAAGACTATAACTTACCTTTGAAATCAGTCAACAAGGTCTCTAAATTCCACGACTTGAGGAGATTTTCAGCTGCTTCGTCGGCCATACTTTCAATGCTTCACTCGTAATTTTGTCACTGTAGGTAATTTGTATGTAATTTGTGTGTAATTGAGGCACCTTTCTTGGTAGCCGGCGAACTGCGAAGAACCGTACGTGTGCTTGCTGCGCCACGTGCATGCAAGTATCAACGTGTCTACTACCGTCGTAGGCCGACTCGTGCCGCTCGAGATTCAAACAGCGCTTCGCTCACTTGTGATTGGTTGCGCTATGCTCTGAGCCTGAACAAGGAACGGAATGGTCCAAACCCAGTTCTTGGCTTATTTCGTGACCGCGATAACAAGTGTGACGTCACAGATACATAATGGATCAAAATGGAATAAAGCGCCACATATTCATCTTTATGATTATATAAATAAAAACGCGAAACGAATGTAAATCCATGAAAATTATAGTAGATAAAGTAGGGGAGACCGGGGCTGCAATTAACAGGGGGACGGTTGTAACATCGCGTTTATCTCCTTGAGTATGAAAGTTAATGAATGATTCCATCATTAGGCCGGTTCATTTTAAAGTTGTTTTTTTTTTTTTTCATCTCCTACTTGAAAACTCGGTGCCAAATTCGGAAAAAATATTCTCATTAAATCGCAGAGCATGAAAAAAAATATTTAGAGGTTGCTATCAGGGAATAAAAAAAACAACAATCGTTTTCGATTTAACATTCATGATTGACTTATGAGCGAAAAAAAAATTTTTTGTTAAAAAAAAAAAAAAAATTTAATAAAAACGAAAAAATACCATGCTAATTTGAAAAAATTCGCCGCCGGTAGCGAACTCTAAATATTTTTTTTTATGCTCTGCGATTTAGGGAGAATTTTTTTTTCAGAATTTGGCACCGAGTTATCAGGCGGGAGACGAAAATTAATGCAAGTTGAAATGAACCACCCTAACGCTCATATTGGGTCAACAAAGTACATAATTCAATGGATATATAGTTATTGTTGGTGAGATTCATGTCCTAACTTCATTCCAAGTACCTGACTATTTCAGCCAACGAAAATTTTACTTTCAGGAACAATACATATACTTAAGTTGAAACAATCTTGAGTTGACTCAATGGCAAAACCGCATCCGAATGTTACGTCGCATCAACACTTGTTTTCTTGAGACAAGAGGGGCTGTTGTTGAGTGTAGAAATTCGTTTGACTAAATAATTTCTTCAAAGTAACTAAACCGAAATTGTTGGGCCGAAGTTGCGGTATTTGGGAGAAGCAAAGTATATTTGAATGAATAAAATTGGCCCCAACAAAATATGTTTTGTTGGTTCAATTTTTTCTTTCCCTCCGTGTAGCCTCTCGTTGAGCCTATATTTGCGGCTCGAAATCTGCGTCATATGATTGTTCCTCTCCCGTAGCGTCAGAACTGTCGTCACTACTTTAATCTGCAATCCTCTCTTCCAACGCATTGATCTTTCTACGTAAATAATCCTCATCTTCCTTGTCACTAGGCTCGTTCGGCACTAGCTTCTTCTTCTGATTGCGATATCTCTGTTTTGTAGTGCGAATAACCTCCTGCATCTCAGCTTTGAATTGTGCTTTATTTTCCGGGCCGTGAAACAACGGGCAGTCTTTGGCTGCCTCTGGAAGGACAGGGAACATCATTTCTACTGTGACAGAATTTTATCGCTCTGTCTTAAATTCAAATTTGAAAACTAGTTCCATACCGTGCGTTTGAGAAAAACTGCTCACCTACCCCCGATCTAGTATGCCCAACACACACAGAACCTTGTCCGTACGGGCCAACTGGTTGAGTCTTCCACTACTGGGCCCTCACCCCGCAAAGGTCCTGTATGTGTTGAGTATGCTCGGTCAGGGGTAGGTAAGCTGTTTTTTTTCTTCAAATGCACGGTACATAAATGATACGGACACTTATGGAAAAAAAGCACTCACGGTACAGAATATTGGACACTCTAGTGTTGCCGAACTTTGCTGTCCCTTTTTGGTCTCCCCACGTAAACTGGCAAACTAGGTCATCCCGCATAGTTTCCTTCAGAGCACAATGCAGGAAATCTCGATGCTTGGTGCCGCCCAAACGAAGTAAATGGTAATACTGTAACACACAGATATGAGTTTTGAAACTGTATCTGGTGTACGTAAATGTTTATATTGCCTACAAGAAAATGTTCTGTTTCCAGCAGACCACCTCAAGTATGTGTTTTCAATATTCAATCACTAATGGAATGGCATATTTCCTCACCAGTTTCTTCCGTGTTTCTTTACTGTCAACATTGTCTAGTTCTTCAAATTCAGCAACTGTGCTCAGCGGGAAGCCCTTTGATGGTTCGTACAAACTTTCCTCTGCGTCTACTTCGCCAGAATTTTTATTTGACAATTCATCCAATATCTGTTTATTTTGTTTTATCAATTCGTTGTTCTGGGTTTCTATTGTTCTGCACATATTATTTCCGATATGAAACTAAGGTTACTTTAGAATTTGTAATACTAATGGCCGGTTGCATGAACGTGAGGTTTAAATATATTTCCCACGTGATAAATAAAACCCAATCGTCGATGTTTGATCTGCTCAATGCGGGCGTATCGCGTTTACCTACCTTTTAGGCGTGTTATTATTCAGAGAATCGCCTTGTATATATACCGGGAAGAAATCTTGATGGTATACAGTCGACTGCCGTCGATTGCGCATGCGCCAAATAATTTATTTTCATTGGTCGGTAAGATCGTCCCGTGGCAGTATTATAACGTAGTAGGAAAAGAGCTCATAGACATAAAGTAGGATACGCATAGGAGCCTACGTAAGCGGAAGTGTGGCCCGAATTAGAAGAGACACACAACCGACTGTACGTTCTATCCTTTACTAATGTTGAGTATTAAACAGAGATAGTACTGACACTAGGTTTTTTTCTCTCTTTCTACGAAGACCACAGCAATTCGGCTCTCTTTCCTACTCTATGTCTATAAGCTCTTTGGTAGTAGGCCGCGGGACGATCTTACCGACCAATGAAAATAAATTATTTGGCGCATGCGCAATCGACGGCAGTCGACTGTATACTATCAAGATTTCTTCCCGGTATGTTAAATATATATGAATTTTTTTACTTACTCCAACCTTTTTTCAATTTTATCTAAACGGCTGTTCAAAGAAATATCCACTGCTCCCTGCTGCACATCCATGTCCATACTTTTACCGTCATCTATCAGCAGCTTTCGATTCACGGCATTAGTCCTATGATTATTTTTCGTCGGCACAGAAACATCCGAACTTTTCGTTCGTTGAAATGACAGAGGAATGGAATTGCTGAACAAGGATTCTGCACCCTTACTATAAATAAGAAAGTATAATCGAATGATTTTGAGCCAAGATCAACTAAGAAATATGCAAAATATTCCAGTGTACATAAATCCTTAAATTTTTGGTCGGTATATGCTGTTCCATGTTATATGCAATAACAGTGATATAGGCGACAAAATTAATTGAATGAATTTTGAGGTGATGTGATGTTTATACTTTGCACATTCATTACTTACGAGTTGTGTTGAGAGGAATTCTCAGAGATGGACATATTTCTACATACTGATGGGTCACCGTCTGCCTCAAAGTTTATTTTCGCATTTGATGTAGCTTTGTTTTCTGTTCTTTTAGATGTATCGTTTACTTTCATTTTATTCTTTATCCGGATTTCACCGGCGAGTTTCTTCAGCCGCTCCAGTTCATTACCAATAGTTTCACTCGATGCAGATCTTTCACTTAGAAGAGTAGTATCTTCTGATGATTTCTTACTGCAACCATTATTTTGTGATTTATCACATGAATTTTTCCAGGAGGGTATGACGTACAATATGCAACGATAACAGTGCATTGGGCAATGGAGTGTGACGTTAATTGAAATTCAAGATTTATACATTCGAGAATTTCATATTTACTTACGAATTATCTTGGGAACACTTCTCAGAGATGGACACATTAGACGGGTCATCTTCTGCCTTGGAGTATGATTTCGCATTAACTGAGCTCTGTTCTCTGCGGTACTCTTCGATCTATCGTTCTCTTTTGTCTTATTCTTTTTCAGAATGACATCGGCGAGTCCCTTTAACCGCTCCAGTTCAGTGGACATAATTTTGCTGGACGTACCCCTCTTACGTTGAGGGGCATCATCGGAAGATGTAGTCATTATTTTTCTCGGACGTTTAATCACTCGACCGCTACTGGATATTCTAGTGTATTTAGTTGAGCTCGGGTTATTTGACACGCTTGATGTTTCGCGATACGCATCTTCCATGATACTGAAAATAAATTGAAAGTATAAAAGATTTTAATGTAAAATTCATATCTCAATGTGAACCAAAACTTTCTTAGTTCAAAAATTTGTGCTGGTGCATTATCTGACAAAACAATGATAACTCGTGGACCTATAACTCTTCAACTAGTAGTAGACATTATTTTTGAGGTTCATAAAAATTTATCTTCAAACCTATCCTTGCACCAAGAATTTCCAAGCCTCTTTGCGATAGCAACATAGGAGTACTATTCTCTAAACATTCGTTTCTTTTAGAAAGTTTAACGAAGCGTGGAGCCTCACCTTAAGGGGGTATAGGACTGCTGGAGCCTTTAGAACAATCATGTTCTTCTGGGTGGGATTACAATGAGCGTATTCGAGGTAGGCAAATTATATTTGAGTACATGTTCATCGGACTCAAAATGAACCTCCAAAAAAATATGAATAAACAAAATATTGATAAATATAGAAATTGAATCAGCACAGGTTTTTTTTGCAGATTCGTAGCTGGCCCGCATGATCACTCAAAAACCAAGGCACTGAGAAAGCTGAAACTTTCACGAGATCTTCATAATACCTTTGTGCACAGTGTGAACCAGTCGCATCAACGGCAAAATTCTGTGAGGGATTTTATGAACGAAAAACAGGATTTTTTTTTAATAAATTCGAAAAATTTTCGTTTTTTTCGACTATTTTTGACATTTTTTTTTGTAAATCAATGAGACTGGTTCACACCATGCACAAAGGTATCATAAAAATTCCGTGAAAATTTCAGCTCTCTAAGTGGCTTGGCTTTTGAGTTATCATGCGGGCCAGCTACGAATCCGGAAAAAACCTGTGCTAATTCAATAGCTTCGGATTTCTATATTTATCAAGATTTTGTTCATCGATATTTTCTTGAGGGTTCACTTTGAGTCCAATAAACATGTACTAAAATATAATTCGCCCATCTCAAGTACGCTCATTGTAATCACACCCAGAAAAATATAATTGCTTTCAAGGCTCCAGCAGTCCTATACCCCCTTAAGGTATAAAGAGATATAATTCAATTTCAACTTGATATTCACAATTTCTTTACAAGAAGCTGTACTTCTGTGTACATTGCAAGGCTCTCACTCGGATGGTTGGTAGAGAAAAGTAAGGAAAGTGTGATTTTTTTGCCAGTGAGCCAAAAGGGACTCAAGTGGGAAAAGTAAGTAAAAGTGAGAAAAGTGAGCAAGTAGGAGGCCTCACATTGTAAAGACACTTAATCCACACTACAAGGAACGTAATTTACCGATTACTTTAACGATACTACGATTTCCATCAAAAGACAGTAAAGAAGTGATTGTGACAAGGTTTACTACCCAAGCAGACATCACATTGCTGTAGCCAAACACGGAAACTGAGTTATCCATAGAATACGATTTCTCGAAGTTTTTCGCCAATGGAAGTTATATGCAATCCCAACACTAAGGAATATCATGTGTTCTTGCTGACAAAGTGTCATTTACTTAGACCTTAATCTTTCGAACAGACCCGCGAATCACCAGCATTTTAATATCGTTAATCTAATTCAGAGGCACGACTAATGGAGTCAGAAGAGTAACGCAGGTCCACTCATTGTTGACCATAAGTTCTTCCTCTCCTTCTACGTCACTCCAATGTGGCATTCTGTAGCTCTTACTTTTGACATCCTTTAAGTTGACTGCTTGGAAAGTGTCTGATAAGTCAGTGCAATGATACACACCCACATAGTCCGATGATACTCCGACATTATACATCTCAGTCGCCGTCTGAAATTCTTGAACCATTAAGAAGATATCGTTTTCTATTTCAACTATGTTTTTAATGATACAGACTCGTGAATCTCGAAGAATACAGCAACTGTCACGTAATGCGGTTGAAAATCTGAATTTGTCAACTTGCAACTTGTGAAACTGCTGGCAGATACGAGCCGGAATATCTTCTGGAAGAGGCCCCGCAGCATGACTTCGTGACAGACGTACAAGATTATTATTTTCTTCTGGTGCTAAAGCAACATCGTTCATTTCTTGCATCCTTTTATAGATTTGTGCAAGTTTCAGGCCTGGTTTCCGAATTAATCTTCGCAGCTCTTGCATATTATTCTCAAAGCAGAATGCGCTGTACGTTTCAAAACTGCCTAACACTTCGACATCAGCTACTACATGGAATAGACAATGCACGTTATATGAGAGAAATTGCTGTCCGTAGAGCTGCTCGCACATCATGACGTAAGTTTCCAGAGCTTCTTGACAGAAGACATATATTTCACGTGGTGATTCTTCGGAAATCAGAAGGCGCAAAACAGCGTGGAGGATCATAAAATGATTGTAATAATCAAGTTCGAAGACATTCTTCACAACAGATGGAGCGGTATACAACAGAAATTGTCTGAATTCTGTACCTTTGAAACTGTGATACATAGTCAATTCATTCGGTCGTCGATTAAACTCTGAAGGGCAGTAGTTTCTGAGCAATATCATTCTTGAATGAAGAATATTTAATTTTCTACCATTCAGTCTTTGATGTCCGTGCTTTCCTTCCACCTTTGCAGATAATACTTTTTTAACATCTCCCAGCCACGCTAAGTGCAAACCTTCGAATGGAACACGTGAGACCAATCCCAACAACTCAACCAATGGACATCTACCCTTATGGTGGTCTTCGTCAGTGAGATGACGATACTCTTCGTCAGTCCTTAGTTGGTGTCTAATACCTTCGAAGACCATCGTTCCCATAAAGCCTGGTACGGTGCAGCGATGACCTTCAACTTTGCATTTAGAACACGCATTTGACGCCATGTGCCCATAATGGTTTAAAACAAACGCTCGTGCAGGTGTGTCAGCAATGAAGCTACGTACGCTCAAAGAAAGTTGTTGATTTCCTATACGAATTCCGCCCTGGTCACGTACTTCAATAATTTCCTGAACTAATTGTTCATAGAAATCATATGGGTTAGCCGGTTTATGTTTACCTTGGAATATACCCGCAATGATAGGTCTTTGATCTGGGATATTGAAGATACGATATTGATGGGGCCAAAACTGATCCTTGCCCTTGTCGACCGCAGCACCGTCTGTACTCAAGTCGATTACTATACGGTTCGGTAGCTTATTTGCCAAAAGGCTCTTCAATTTTTTTGTGAGTGTCGATTTGAAGCCGATATGGAGATATTCTCCGCCTGCTATTTGCTGAATGAATGTTCTTGCAACAGCTGTGGGAGTCTGCAATAACGTTCTGGAATCCATGGGTAGAGAAATTAGGTTCAATGGGAATCGTCTCAATGTTTTCAGTAGCAAATTGCCCTGCTTGTGATTTATATCGGCTGCTAGGAAGACATTTTTCAGTATCCTTCTCTGCAAATTCGCAGGATCTCGTTGAACATGAATAACGGCGTCGTCATCTTCTGAGGTGCCAGATTCACTCATGTCATGGCCCTCCTCTTCTTCATCTATATTCTCATCGGGATTATACCGTCGAATACTTTTTGTTCTTGTCCATTTTCTTCTTCCTCTTCTATTTCTTCATCTCTATCTTCCCCACTGTCCTCCTCGTGAGAACTCTCAGTATCACAGTAATCATCCGAAGAGTATGCTTCTTCGGAATTTTGTGAGGTTTGTAATACTTCCCTGTCTGATCTTTCATTCGAGCCAGAACTCGTATTTTCAGAATCATATACATTATCCTCCAAGTTACGTATCACAGTACGGATTGTAGCCAGTCGTCTTCTCTTTTGTCACACACTAATATCCGAAAACGATTTATTTCTTTTGTCCATATTTTATCTCTTTGCTTTCTTCATCCACCAGTGTGTCAATTGAACATGAAAGTGAGTTAATAATACCATTAGATTTTTTTGATGGAATTTTCAGGGAGGTTGTCGTGTTTTTAGCATCTTCATAAATTTCACTAAAGTTGCTCCTTGAAAAGGTATTATGGTAAACTGTTGGAAGCTGGAGTTTGAGCTATGCTTTTCTTCATTTAGTTTGGTCATTCAGTTCACGGTCACGGTGGCCGTTATAAGAACAAACATTTAGGTTCAGCAAAGAAGCGGGCAAAAACGTCGACTCTACGCCCGTTTTTTAGTTACAAAAAAACGCGATAATCGTGCAGCATATGTTACAAAATAGTATTTTTCTTCATACCGGCTCCGAAAATGCCCCTTTGCGACCTCTTGAGCGGGCGCAAAACAGAACTTTGCGGCCCTCGGGCGGACAAGTATTTTCCGCCCGCTCAAAGCCGGCGGAAGAGACTCCTTGTCCGCCCTCGGGCGCAAAGTTCAGTTTTGCGCCCGCTCCCTCGGTCTCAACAGAGGAATTTATGCAGAGCAGGTGTTAAGAAAAATATCGTGTGCATCACGGGCGCAAGGCTATTTTGGCGAGTGTGCATGCAGCACACTCGCCTTCGGCTCGTGCCGCATATTGCACACTCGCAATATAGCTCTTTCCGCCCTTGATACACAATGTACTATTTACGCCCACTGCAACGAAAACAAATTTGTTCACATGATCGACTACTATAGTAACCCTCCTCTGTGTCATATTCGTGAAATAAAAATGCCGGATTCTAGGTTATGATTACACGTTCGCACGCTTTTCGATATTTACTTTGTTGTATAATATATACTTACCAGGAGCTGCGAATTTAATAGCGTCTTGAGAAACAAAACAAAACACACAACAACTATAATTGTTGAATAAAATAAATGTGAATTACACTATATTATAATCTTATCAGCGTGGCGTCAGGATGAAGCGAACAACGTGGGCGCGAAACAGTGCAAAACAGGGCTAGCACGAGTATAGCACGCTGCGCCGCATGGACTCGATCTATCTGTACTAACTTCGCATCGTAGAGCGCGCGCGATTTGAAATAGTTTTGTTCTGTATTAATAGTCGAGGCGCGCTAGACGATTAACGTTGAAATTTCGGAATACGCGGATCCAGCATGGATTTTAATGAAACTTCAGCAACCCCTTCAAAATTGAATTAGAATCAAAGTGTACCACCTGAGAACGCTTGCTTTTTTTTCTTTAAATTTCAAGCATAAAAATGTGCATATTTCAGAATCTAAAAATCTGAAATAATTCAGGGCTGTAGAGTCAAATAAGACGAATGAAAAATTATGATAACTTTTTCCTCCGCCGCGTTCCCTTTAAGAGATAAGCGCCGATACACAGAACACGACGTACGTTACCCTACTAAAAAAGATCATGTGATAATCGTGATAGAAAGTTACCTAATAAATCACATGATAAATTTGATGAAGTTATGACCGATATTGGTATATGATTCATCGTGTGAATTATTGTGTGCCTTTTTACGTAATTTATCACAATGTGTGAAAACACATCATTTATTATGTGAATTTTCATGTGATGAAATCTTATTGAAGAAAAAAAAAAAAGTAGATTCGATCGGGATCGAACCCTCGTCCGTCGAATTCGGAGTCAGAGACGCCACCACGTGGGCCACTACATGTGTTGGTAGGATTCCACAGTTTCACAGTCATAAAGCTCAGCTGCGCTATTTTCACAGTTTCGAAGTTACAAGGATCAAATATGATCATAATTGTTTGTGAGGTGACAAGGATCAAATATGATCTGTGACGTGGATTTCATTTAGTCCTCGAAACTAGACCTGATACTAGCCTCCGAGAACCATCCACTCGACAATTGGCCAAAAGAAAACAAAGAAATAGCAAAAGTTGGGCGCCAGGCGGATAACCGCCGATTTCAAAAATCTAAGCAAAATAATAACCGTCGGCTAGCTACAGTACCGCGGAGAGGGGTCAGGATCATGTGAAGGATTAGCGGGAAATAAAATAACGACTCGAGCGTGTAAATTTAATAACAAAAGAATAGAATTTATTCAGTAAAAATTATAGAAAAGAAATAGAAATAATAATTTGAACAATCGGGGAGAATTCCCCTCGTATAAAGGACAGCCACAGGCCGTGTATAGGCGACCTGGCCACGTTTGACGAGCTTTACAATATCTAATAAACTACTAGCTTCCACGTAGGATAGCAATAACAAGGAAAAATCATGCAAAAGTTAAATAACTCGACAAACTAGGTCCTCGTGGGACAATATCTCAACGGGAACGCTTAATAAACTCTACGAGTAGAACTTACAACTAATTAACAGGCTATTATTTACAATGGGTGAGCCTTCGGCTCGTATTAAAGAATAGAAAATAAGAAATTGATCAAAGAAGTAATATTTACAAGAGCTTACTAAAACTAACTTAACCTAACTCTGCGAATAACGCGATGAATATTTGATTAGAATTATTTATTGACTCGAACCCGAAAAACAAAGACTCGAAATCTAAACAATAACTAGCTGTGTCTCTCCCTACAGGAGGAAGAGAGAGCGACAGTGACTGACTAGGACTATCTCTGTCGCACTCGTGTACGACAGATAGCACACCCGACATTGACATAATAAATGATGTGTTTTCACACATTGTAATAAATTACGTAAAAGGCACACAATAATCCACACGATGAATCATATACCAATATCGGTCATAACTTCATCAAATTTATCATGTGATTTATTAGGTAACTTTCTATCACGATTATCACATGATATTTTTCAGTAGGGTAACTATCGTCTAGCGCGCCTGGACACTTATCTCTCGGATGGAACGCGGCAGAGAGAAAAGTTATCATAGTTTTCCATTTTTCTTCGTTTACTCTACAGTCTTGAATTATTTCAGATTTTTAGATTCTAAAAAAATTATTTCATTATTATATTCGTATTTTGAATATCGGCATTTATCTCGCAAAGGATTCGTGACAGAATGGAAAGTTATCAGAGTTTTTCATCAGTTTTAATCTATTCTACAGCTGTAAATTATTTCAGATTGTCAGATTCTGTAATATGCACATTTTTCTGCGTGAAATTTATAAAAAAAAGCAAGTGTTCTCAAGTGGTAAACTTTGATTCTCATTCGATTTCGAAGGGATTGCCAAAGTTTCATCAAAATCCATGCAGGATCCGCGTATTCCGAAGTGAATAATAGCGCACGTAGCTATAAACAACATTAAAATAATTCGTATGAACGTTATGTTTCCGTTTTTAAGTAATTTATCCACAACATACTCCATTATAAAAATCCATCGATTTGATTTTCAGTTATCATCGATTAAAATCCGAGAGGTTGTGTGAAATACTGCTCACATGAACCGTGCGTCAGATGATCGGTCTGAATGCTGGCAAAAATGCAGCGTTCCGGCACGCACGCCGTGCGGATATGTGCTCAGCACGATTTTCATCTGATGCTGGCGAAAGTGCAGCGTTTTGGCACGCACGGTGTGCGGGGCACGACGTGCGGATGACGTGCCTCGCACGATTGTTATCTGGGTAGTTACACAATGCAACGTAGCTAATTTCTGCATTTCAATTAGGGACAAGAAGTTTGTAGATACGGTAAATAATTTTTTTACATTGATTATGCTTCGTGTATCTCAAAAATACTTTGCTACATGCGTAAATACCCAATTCTTTGCCTGCAAGTGAACTTTCGCAAGCCGTAAGTCAAGTTACATGAAAGTTGAAGGTTTGTGAGACATGCCCATATGGTACAACTCATAATAATGTTCTTAACATGATATTCTTATAATAATGATAATAATAAACATTGTATTACAAACGTGCAACGTTTTTAATAATTTTATGAAAAAAAAAATTCAACTTGGACCGTGTTCTACGATCGGAAGAGAGTATTCCTGATTTTTTTTTCAGATTTTGGCAACAATGCGTGTGACTTTCAGCTCTAGCCGATAATAATTGTTAATAATGTTTTTTTGCCACATGGCCGGGAAGGCCGATTTCCTTACCCGCTGAGAGGTAGGGAACTCCAGTTTTACCGACCAGGGGAGTTTTGCCTCCCATAGGAGGGAAGGCCGTGGGTCATGAATTTTCCTCCCAGTCCGCTGCGTATGTTTTCAGTCACAGCGCCATCGGACGAAACAAAATGATAGAAAAAAAGCGCGTCGTTCATGATCGTTTCATTGTTCGTTGCGAAGAAGAAAGTGAAATAATAAAAAGCAAAATGGCATGACTTCCTTGTCCCACCTAAAATTGCGCGTTCGTGATCGTGCGTGGTCGTGCCTCTCTGCGGGTAGGAAATCGGCCTTCCGTCCATGTGTGAAAAAAAATATCGTGTGCATCACGGGAGGAAGTTTTCGCTCCCAAGCGTGTAGATAGGCGCCCGAGCTGGTCGGGGGGACTCGGCGAGCCGAAGGCGAAATCTCACTTCCTTCCCTTGTTGCACAATATACTATATAATAGTAGATTACGATACAAGTGCGCGAAGTATGTGATTCTCGCACGAGTTTAGCTTGTCGCCCGAGCGAATCGAGGGTGACAAAAAGACGAGTGCGAGGATCACGTACGCGCACGTGGGTCGTATACTATTTTTTATAACTCAGTGTGCGAATTTCGATTTCGAAAATAAATACAAATATAAATATCTGTCTATCAGTAACCGAAAACCGGCTGGGAATGTGAATACTGTATTTTGGACAATATTCTATAGATACACTATTTACAGTGTGTGGAGTAAATCATTCTATACACTCAGTGCGCGAATGTATAATATACTCCAGATACATTTGCGCACTGAGTGCGCGAATGTATCTACTCCAGATGCATTCGCATACTAAGTGTGTGAATGTATCTACTCGGATCACCGCGCGCCACAGTGTGTGAATTGGGCACTTCGCACACTACCAACAGACATGAGAAATCGAAATTCGCACACTGAGTTATAAATAGTAGATTATGCTGCTAGGGAGAGAGGTGAGCGATTTTGATGAGGGTGAACTTTGCTGCGCGAGCGAAGCGAGGGCAGCTTCACCCTCATCAAAATCGCGCCTCTCTCCCGAACGACATACGATATTTTTTCTCATACATGCATCAAACTAACCCCATTTCAAGCGTGTCTTACGAAAGAGAAGACTCACATATCTCATTCGGCGGTGATATGTAGTCGTCGCATGCGCTTTCACGCGATTTGGTTAGGTATGAAGCCTAAGAATCAAACGTGCGCGCAGGCATGATAATATGAACGCATTAGTACATGATGCTGTCAAGGTGACGTACGCGATTTTGATTCGGGTGAAGTTTGCTGCCCGAGCGAAGCGAGGGCAGCTTCACCCGAATCAAAATCGCGCCTGTCTCCCTGACAGCTTCATGTAATGCGTTCATATCATGCCTATGACGCGCACTTTTGCTCCCTAGGTTTAATAAGTAACCAAATCGTGTGTCTGCGCATGCGTCGAATAACATATCACGGCCGAGGGAGATATGTGAGTCTTCTGTCCCGTAAGACATGCTCGATATGGGGGTATTTTGACGCATGTAGGATAAAAAAAAAAATTAATTAGTAATAAAATTATTTCGATCATTGAGTGTTTATTTGTTTGTTTGTTTTTATTTCTTCTAATTAGTAACAAAATTATTTTTGTTATTTTTTTTAATTTTTTTTTCTAATTTTTTTTTAAATTTAAGAAAAAAAAAATTTTTTATTTTTTAAAAAATTTTTTTTTTTAATCACCAATAAAATTATTTCAATGACTGATTGTAATTTATTTTTGATTTTTTTTTTTTTTTTTTTAGCCTCAAAGTTGTAGCGAAATCCTTTCAGATTTTCATTTTTACAATAATATAGAGTAATAATATGAAGAAAGGTAGTCGGATACGGTCAATATCTGGTAGAATTTTCTTTATTGTGTCACATTAAAAGTGACGTGACGTTTCGGCTGGCGAACGGCCGGCCATCCTCAGACTGAAAGAACGAAGTCTCAGGTACCATACAAAAAAATTTTTTTTACATATAATCCTTACAAGAAGCAGTATAACTATGTTTACAAGATTGCTATAATTAGTTTACAAAAATATCAAGAAAAGAGAGACAACAGCAAGATGGTAACAAAAGTACGGTGCGAGCATGTGGTAGAACTAGGTTAGGATACCATGTGGTTCAGATAAGACAGAATTCTTTCAGAAAATTGCTTACAGATTTTGAGATATGTGCAAAAGCATTACAATTACATGTTAACAGTTGATAGAGCAAAATGAAAGAAAAATGGTTATTTAAATACCTTAACGGACATTCTTCAACGCATGAGATGTTAAAGGTGCGAAGTGCTGACGGGAAGTGACTCAAAACTTACAGACAGGAAGAAGGTAGAACAAGAAGAGAACTGACATGTGCAAAATAGTTAGATGATACATAGTTAGATGTGAGTGGTCTAAGTAGATTTGAGGATATCTAGGAATAAGTGACTTAGATTTTGGATGTCAGTTCTTTTGTTGCACGCAGTGCTACTGAATTTTGTAATTTGAATCATTTCCTTGATCAGTCTTTTTCTAAGATTGCTTTCAGTGTTCAGAACTATAGTGCTATCGAAATCAAATTTATGATGGTTATGGAGAGAGTGAGCAACAAGCGCAGATTTATCCGGATCTCTCGTTTTTAAGTCAGATTTGTGTCCTCGAATTCTATTTTTAAGATGTTGCGATGATTGACCAATGTAACACGCACTACAATCCGAACACGGAATCTTATAGATGGTATGGGTTGTATCCTCAAGCGGAGTCTTAGATTTAAGATTAGAAAAAAGTCTACTAATGTTGTTGACAATTCGAAAGGATGTAAGAATTCCTTCTTTACCAAGGATAGCTTTGATTTTCTCCGACACACCTTTAATGTATGGAATAGACCCTACAGTTTTTTGATCATTAGTGGAAAGTTTTACAGATTGGCTAGCGTTATATATCTTTTGAATTCTTTCTTTTTTCACCTCATCAATAAGACGTACCGGAAAGTACCAGAAAGGTTCCATCTCTAGCTCTCTCAGCAGACAACTAAAATCACATAATTCGCTTCCATCTAAACTTTACTTTTTGCCGAAAATTCATAAAAAAGACATTCCTTTGAGACCTATTGTGTCTAACATTAACTCACCACCGTACAATCTTTCCAAATTTCTTTCTTCTATTCTTACTAATGTGGTTGGAAAATCTCAATACCATGTAAAGGACTCGTGGTCTTTCGTACAGCATGTAAAAGGGGTCGTACTACCACCAGAACATGTGCTCATCTCTCTAGATGTCACTTCATTGTACACCAATGTTCCTGTTAATCTAGTTTTAGCTGCCGTTGGCAAGAGTTGGAACCTAATCGAAGAACACACCACTTTGGAAAAAAATGATCTTATTGAAGGGGTAAAACTGTGCCTTAACTCCACCTACTTTACTTATGACAACCTACATTACAGGCAAATCTTTGGCGTAGCCATGGGTTCGCCTATTAGTCCTGTTGCAGCCAACTTAGTTATGGAACTACTGGAACAAAAAGTTATTAAACATCTCCCGTTTAAACTACCTTTTTATAAAAGATATGTTGACGACATCATAACAGCTGTCCACAAGGATAACGTTAATTTACTTTTGACTAGCTTCAACAACTTCCATCCTCACATCAATTTCACTTCAGAGTTGGAAAACAACAACATGATCAGTTTTCTTGACACTTACGTTATCAGAGATTCCGATCACCTCATCACTAATTGGTACAGGAAAGCCACTTGGTCCGGGAGATATTTGAGTTTTGATTCCGATCATCCTTACCAATACAAACGAAGTGTAGCGGTAGGACTTTTTGATCGTTGCTTAAAATTAGCTCATCCGAAATTCAGAAAAGAGAACATCAAAATTGTTTCCAAAGCACTCAAAGACAATGGCTTTCCGGTACGTCTTATTGATGAGGTGAAAAAAGAAAGAATTCAAAAGATATATAACGCTAGCCAATCTGTAAAACTTTCCACTAATGATCAAAAAACTGTAGGGTCTATTCCATACATTAAAGGTGTGTCGGAGAAAATCAAAGCTATCCTTGGTAAAGAAGGAATTCTTACATCCTTTCGAATTGTCAACAACATTAGTAGACTTTTTTCTAATCTTAAATCTAAGACTCCGCTTGAGGATACAACCCATACCATCTATAAGATTCCGTGTTCGGATTGTAGTGCGTGTTACATTGGTCAATCATCGCAACATCTTAAAAATAGAATTCGAGGACACAAATCTGACTTAAAAACGAGAGATCCGGATAAATCTGCGCTTGTTGCTCACTCTCTCCATAACCATCATAAATTTGATTTCGATAGCACTATAGTTCTGAACACTGAAAGCAATCTTAGAAAAAGACTGATCAAGGAAATGATTCAAATTACAAAATTCAGTAGCACTGCGTGCAACAAAAGAACTGACATCCAAAATCTAAGTCACTTATTCCTAGATATCCTCAAATCTACTTAGACCACTCACATCTAACTATGTATCATCTAACTATTTTGCACATGTCAGTTCTCTTCTTGTTCTACCTTCTTCCTGTCTGTAAGTTTTGAGTCACTTCCCGTCAGCACTTCGCACCTTTAACATCTCATGCGTTGAGGAATGTCCGTTAAGGTATTTAAATAACCATTTTTCTTTCATTTTGCTCTATCAACTGTTAACATGTAATTGTAATGCTTTTGCACATATCTCAAAATCTGTAAGCAATTTTCTGAAAGAATTCTGTCTTATCTGAACCACATGGTATCCTAACCTAGTTCTACCACATGCTCGCACCGTACTTTTGTTACCATCTTGCTGTTGTCTCTCTTTTCTTGATATTTTTGTAAACTAATTATAGCAATCTTGTAAACATAGTTATACTGCTTCTTGTAAGGATTATATGTAAAAAAAATTTTTTTGTATGGTACCTGAGACTTCGTTCTTTCAGTCTGAGGATGGCCGGCCGTTCGCCAGCCGAAACGTCACGTCACTTTTAATGTGACACAATAAAGAAAATTCTACCAGATATTGACCGTATCCGACTACCTTTCTTCATTACAACTACGGTCACGAATTACTCCCAGTAATAATATGCATACACAAATGAAAAAAGTTGAATTTTAAAATGCAGAAATTATCAATCACAAGAGTAACAGTTAGAACAGAATCACACATATACCGGAATGATGATTTGGATATATCCGATTACATTTCAGAGAAAAAATCGGCGGTATCATTGAATTTTATAAATCTCAGAGGGAAGAAATATTCACCAGGAATTACGATTGTAGCTCGTATTAAGGATGAACCAGTATTTGGGAAAATCGAACGAATTTTTAATGGCAACAGTCATATTTATATTCTTGTTTCAGAGATGCAAGTGATGAATTTTTCATTTCATTTCCAAGCTTACGAAGTAAACGTTATTAAGAATTTTTCGAAGATTTATGAACTTAATCAATTACCTCAGGTTGACCCATGTTTATTCATAAATATTAAAGCAGCAAACTATGTAATCACTAGATACGATGTTTAGTGAGGCGTTCATTGAATTAGCTGCACTTTGAGTTTGGTAGAATGACGATTTTTCATAACATCTGCTCTGAAACGTCAGCTTTCAGTGCCTGTTTAGCGAGTCGAAACAAGCTAATTTCATGCGAATGCCGTGAAAAGCTGTGACGTACGCTGCAATCGCGACTTCTATGTTTTAGCGGTCTGAAAGCTGCGTTGCTTTCGTCCCACAGGGAAGAAAGCAACTGCTTTCATCCCTGTGGGCAGAAAGCAACTGCTTTCGTCCCTCATTTCAAACCTGAAGTTTTTTGCAGATGTTATGAAAAACATAGTGTGTGACACGGGATGAAACATGAATGCAGGCACGGGTGATGTCAGCCCTCGCCTTCGGCTTCGGGCTGATAACTTCACCCTGGCCTGCATTCACACTGTTTCATCCCTTGTTACACAATATACTATTGTTATTATTTCTATGATTATTACATCCAAAGATAATTTTTGAAAATTGACAAATGAAGAAATTATATCTTGTTCCGATACTAATAAAACTTGTTTCCGCAAAATTACCGTATTTACAAATCCTTTCTTCTGCATTCCTGTTTTAATGCCTATATCCATACACACAAGTTCATACACATAAGTGATTCTAAAATATTGATTAAAGATGACAATTGTTCCGATGGATTCGAAAAATTTGAAGAAACGTTGAAACATTTCATTTCTTTTTCTGTCATTTACCCCCCCCCCCCCCCCCCCAAATCATTTATTACTAGAACATCAATAGATATAATATGATAGTAAATACGAAAAATTATCGATATATATTCAAAATGCTTCTTAAAACGTGCTTCGTCATTCACGAGTGCATGCATTGCTCTTTTCGTCTCCTCCTTTCCCCACCACTCCACGCTCCCTCGTCTCTCGGCCGAACGGCGTGTTTTGTGCCGTTCCGGCGAGGTGATACACACCGAAGTTCAACTCGTAGCACCTCGACGCTCGGCCGGCAGGCCTGGCGCTAGTTGTGTGGATTATGTGGAGCATTCCACACGCCGAATTTTGGTGGGTGTGGAATTCCACACCCCGCATTTTGGTAATTTTTTTAGAAATCTTTAGAAGATGGGGACAGCTTAGTACTGCTTGAAAAAATGGTTCTCAATCAAGTCAAAATACAAAAGTATGTGACTATCAAAACACTGACGGACGTGGTGAATTACTTGAAAGCGAATTCCAATTTTCACGCTACCGGAATTCATGAAACTCATCGAAATCATTCTAACAATACCATCGTCATCATAAACGACCGAGCGCGTGAAAAAAAAAAATGCTTTGCGAAAAAGTGAGTCTGCAATAAAAAAATAGATCACCAAGAGAAATTTCATTGAGAGCCCCCCCCCCCTCCTGCCCCCTTCAGCCGCCAATTACTCCACACCTCACCAAAATTTGCTCCGCCGAGCCTGCCGGCCGGCATATTATACGTCGTTTATCGACTTGTTTTAAGTCAATCTTTGTTTTAATTTACCTCGCTTGATATTCGAGGTGTTACAAGCCGATATTTGTTTCAAAATATGCCAATCTCTCAACTCTTATTACCTCGACAAAGTTTCGATGTATTATAGCTCGCAGTACCCTACTTAAAATACGCCGAAATTTCTCTCCGTGAGGTGGTGTTGAAAGAAAGTTCTTGAATTTTTTACCATTTTTCATGAAAAATTACCAACACGCAATATTATTGTTAACCATGAAAAATTCAGGCTTTATTCCCAAAGTCGGAAACCTGAAAGGAGAGTGGCGTCAACTTCGTTCAAACTAATTTGTATATGCCCAGCAGGGAACGTAGTCGAATGATTTACCATTGAATCGCCACCAATATACCATTTTATGTTTTTCATCGTTCACGATGTTGAGTAGCATTCGTAATAAATGAAAAAAAAAATTCGCTAATCTCGAATAAAATCAGTTTTATTTTCGAAATGTAATTTTTCTTCGCGATTGATTGAATGAACCTCCACATGTCTGTGTTTTCATATAAAATTCGTTGTATAGTATTTTATAAACTCTTATCGTTTACACCGGCTGAGCTTAAAGCTGATCTTTCGACACTGTGCCTAAATAAAACTTGACAAGAAAGGTGCAAAGTCGAAACACTCTATTCGATTGACAATATGAATGGCACTGAAACGATGTTTCTCTGACCTAATACAGCAATTATAATTCAGTACAACACCAAACTGATCTTACACCAAAATAGACCGAAAGCCAGCAAGAAAAACGACGTATGATTAGCGAAACGATGAAACTTTTTGAGAAGTTAGCCGATGTTATAATGAACAGGGAAACGCAAGTATGGCGGCCCGTAGGTGTCGGCGTTGCGCTGCGCAATTTTTTGGATATGTCAAAAAAAACTGTGCTCGTGGGGAATGAGCTAAAAGGTCATTCTTGTTTCATATCATACATTCGATAGCCAGAGTATGAGAGAGTCGTATGCCATACCGATGCGGCGTCTCAAACTGTCCGCCATACTGAATTAAACGTGTCGTTTTTTAATGTTGTCTTAAAATACTAGCTAAAAGCTAATTTTTTGTCCAACGATACAAGAAGATGTCTCATCACCGATTATGACCATGCCATACTGTTTCGGTGTCCCTAAGTACACGCCATACTGATTCAAAGATGTCGAATTTTTCACTAGTCCATGTATTATAAGCGAAAGTATGGCGGTCCGTTTTTATGACCCCCGTGGTACATTTTGATGAATAGATCCAATGCCATACTGTTTCGGTGTCCATAAGTACACGCCATACGGATTCAAAGATGTCGAATTTTTCACTCGTCTATGTATCATAAGCGAAAGTATGGCGGTCCGTTTTTATGACCCCCGTGGTCCATTTTGATGAATAGATGCAATGCCATACTGATAGAAGGTATATAATGGCCGCCATGAGCAAAAAACTATTTATTTCCTTCAAAATATTCATAAAATCATTGATAAGTATTGGAAGATAATTGTCCAATCTTCATATTGATGAAGAAATGATATGAAATGAATGGCTGATTTGCAACGTTTTCTGAAAAATTAGGACCAATATAATTTATTAAAAGAAATGAAAGACAGTAAATTTGGGTTATATGTTTTGTCTTATTCATTCTCATCACACGTTTCATTTTCATCCTCGCTGTCTTCATCTGATGATACGTTATAACGAAGATGATCTAAGTCGCTATCTTCGTCGTGTTCCTCTTCAACCCAATCTTCGGTGTCCTCGTCAGAGCTGACAGTTTCTGTAATTGTTAGAAATCGGTGATATTCAATTATATAATTATAGAACAACTGTTAAACTATCAGTTTTGTGTGTTTGTTATCATTTGAAACTGTAATTGACACTGCAAATACTTTTTATGCATGATTGTAAAATGTAATTTTATATATTAACCTTCGTCTTCATCTGGCGTAACGTAATGCGGCCGGTGCCGGCTGCCTGGCGTCGCAGTTTCGTCCCCCTCCCTTTTGAACCATCACCATGCGTCCCCTCGACCAGTCGTCCCAACAATAAACCCCGAACTTGTGCGCATCAAAAATTTTACTTTACAGGTTTATTCCTCGGATTAGAGGCATGATATCGGTATGGCATATATTTATTCGTATTCCAGACATTAAATACATCTCAAAAACATGAGTATGGTACTTCGCCTGTTATACATCACACTTATAAAAATTTTACAACTTTACAAGCTTATTCCTCGCCTTAGAGACATCATATCGGTATGGCACATTTTTATTCATATTCCAGATATTAAATACATCTCAAAAACATGAGTATGGCACTTTCGCCTGTTATACATCACACTTGTGAAAATTTTACAGCTTTGAAGGTAAATTTCTCACGTTCGAGACATCCAATCGGTATGGCACATACAGACTTGTCTTCCAGACGTTGAAATCAATCGATACATGTCTTTTCCTAACAGCGTGCGCAAAATTCTATTTTGCGCACGGGTTTGCGTGCGCAAAGTGCCTCAGTCCCGCATTGTTGGACTGGTAACGCCATCCAGTCGTGTGGGCTACGGCCATAATTCCATTTGCTAGTTAGAGTTATCACAGAGTCGAGTTTTGCTTGAGTTCAATTGTTGATTGTTGATAATAAACGTTTAAGTTGCTTAGCGACCTTGTATTTGGTTGTTTTTCATTGCTTTTGTGATCAAACTTCGCACAATTTTTTTTTCTCCAATTATGCATTTTTAATTTATTTTTAATCGTTTAATATTACATACGAGTTTCCGATGTTGTCAAATTTTGCGCAGCTTGTTAGGAAAAATAGTATACGCAACTAGTGCGCATAGGTGTCTCCCACACTCGTCGTTTTTGTCGCCCTCGCTGCGCTCAGGCGACAAACCTGACTCGTGCGGGATTCACCTATTTTGCGCACTAGTTGCGTAATGTACTATTTCCAGGTGTTCGCCTATGATACATAGTGGTGCCGCGATACGAGACGAGGCGATATTTTCGTAAATATCATATCCTCTCGAGAAGTTGGTTGTATTTATCGTCTCGTCTCGAAAAGTCAGTTCGAATTATCGTCTCGTCTCGAATTATTCTCGACTTGAATCTCCGTTATCGTCTCATATCGTACTTTTATAGAGTTTTTTTCTCTAATTTTTCTGATGCATATCAAGCATATCAAGTGAATTCTAACATTCTTGAATGGAACGAAATAATCCATATGAACGCCGTTCCGTCATGGACGGAACAGGAATTTCAAAAAATCGCGTGCATTATGATATTCATCCACGAGAGGTGTGAAAAGTATGGATATTTTACTATTTGAATATAAACTTTCATAAAACACTATTCGATAATCTCTGTTCATTTCCGAGGAGAAGAGTAACCACAAAAGCGAAGGAAATATAGAGAAGAAAAATTCGGTCATATTCTCGATTCTCGTCTCGTTATCGTGTACCTGATCTCGTATCGTCTCGTCAACGACGATACGAGAAAATATCATTCATCGTCTCGTTTATCGACACCTTCATCTCGTCTCGTCTCGTGTTTATCGATTATCGCGGCACCACTAATGATACATGGACTAGTGAAAAATTCGACATCTTTGAATCAGTATGGCGTGTACTTAGGGATACCGAAACAGTATGGCATGGTCATAATCGGTGATGAGACATCTTCTTGTATCGTTGGACAAAAAATTAGCTTTTAGCTAGTATTTCGAGACAACATAAAAAAAACGACACGTTTAATTCAGTATGGCGGACAGTTTGAGACGCCGCATCGGTATGGCATACGACTCCCTCATACTCTGGCTATCGAATGTATGATATGAAACAAGAATTACCTTTCAGCTCATTACCCACGAGCACAGTTTTTTTGACACATCCAAAAAATTGCGCAGCGCAACGCCGACACCTACGGGCCGCCATACTTGCGTTTCCCTGTTCGTTATAATATCGGCTAACTTCTCAAAAAGTTTCATCGTTTCGCTAATTATACGTCGTTTTTCTTTCTGGCTCTCGGTCTAAAAGTACTACATGATTTTTATGTTGTCAACCCGGAATTGTGTGACGTACGCATAAGAACTAGGTCTTGGTGTTGAATAGTATTTAATTTTGATGAAATAGCATTGAACACGGAGTTATGGTGTACAGGGTGAACTTTCAAATGCAAACTGTGTCGATGATAACACCAGATCCCTTAACCACTCACACCGTACCAAACCAACACCGCTCATTTTTTACAGTGTAGTTACCTGGCGCGTCCCGGGAAAAAATAGTTGTACATGATTATAAATAATCATATATGACCTTATCATTAATGATCATGAACGAAATTTGTTTTGTATATGACCATATATAACCATGTATAATTGGCCAGGTCTGATCATGTCTGCTTATATATAATCAGATATGATCAGATTTAATCATTCGTTTTGGACAAATTAAAATAAAACAGTCAATTAAATTACAAAATCATAAAAACTATTTTGTTTTTATATCTTTTATTCGTCGTAATGGTCCGGAATTATGGTTATTTCTGATAATTGACTTTTTTTTGTCGATTAAAATTTCCTGACTGTTTCTTACTCGGATTTGAACCCAGGTCCTTCTGCGTATCAGTCGAAGCTTTTACCACTTTGCTACTTTACGTATTTGATAGTTGATACTTTCAGAATGTCTATATGTATTGTACACGAAAATGTATCAACATTAACGAATGTACTTAATATTGATTATGATGATCGAACGATTTTTGAATTGTTTTTGTATTTTAGGGAATGTGAGGCAATATGACCACTCTAAATTTTTCAGCAGAAAAAATTACTAATCTGAAAATGCTGTGTATTCTATTTATTGAAAGAGATTAAACGTTTATTTTATTGACTGGAGGAATTCTATAACTTTGTGGGGCAAAACGGCTAATTTAATAATATCATAATATTCAGGTTTTTATTGTTCAAATTGTCAAAGAATATGTATGGGTATGCAGGGTGATTCAAAATTCATGACGAATCTCTTGAGGGATTTATCCTTGTCAAAATTGGGAACGAAAGTTCCTCAGCCATTTTTCCTTGGAAATATTTTTTTCCGACAAACGATTTTTTTTGTTTTCGTTGTTTTATTTGTCAATTTTGAAGGATCCCAAAAGTTTTTTATTCGGTGGAAGATATAGAAAAAATGTGTTATGATTCCAAGGAAAAAAATCATTTTTTGAAAAAATGGCTGAAGAACTTTCGATCCCGATTTTGTCACGGATTAACCCCTCGAGAGATTCGTCACGAATTCTGAATAACCCTGTATATTGAGGTTTCATAACAATCAGGTCTGATCAGATCTGATCATATATAGACCTACATCAGACCTATATATGATTACACATGGGCTTATATCAGTCAGGTCTGATCATATCTAATTATATATAGACCATACATGATTAATAATAATAATAATATAATAATAATAATATTTCATAATTATATATAAACCTATAAATGATTAGACATTGACTTATATCAGTTATGTCTGATCAAATCGTATGAAATTAGACATGATTATGCCTGTTCATGTCTGATCAGGACTGATGCTCATGGCCGATCATGGTCTGATCACGTATCAGGCCTGATCAGAGCGACATAGTTAGAGCAGAGCGGAGGTTTTCAACCTTCCAGGCATAATCATACATGAACAGTCATGGCCATGCATGATCAGGCATGAACGTATTTATGATTAGGTCTGACGTCAGGCCTGATTATACATGAACAGGCATGATCATGTCTGACATCAGGGATAATCATACACGAACAGGCATGGCCATGCATGATCAGGCATGAACGTATTTATGATTGGGTCTGGCATCAGGCCTAATCATGCATGAACAGGCATGATCATGTCTGGCAGCAGGCGTAATCATACATGAACAGGCATGATCATGTCTGGCAGCAGGCGTAATCATACATGAACAGGCATGATCATGTCTGCCATCAGGCATAATCATACATGAACAGGTATGGTCATGCATGATCAGGCCTGAACGTATTGGGCGCTTCAGGCCTGATCATTCATGATCATGCATGATCATGTCTGGCATCAGATATGAACAGGCATGAACAGACATGATCATGTCTAATTTCAGGCCTCATCATACATGAACAGACATGATCATGTCTAATTTCAGGCCTGATCATACATGAACAGGCATGATCATGTCTGAAAATTTGTTTCCCGGGGTGGCAAAAGCAGCCTCCTCATTGGTCAATATTCATATTAAGTCAAGTTACGGCGCTGCTTAAACAGTTGAACCAGGCATAAACCAGGCATTAATCGAATAATCAATCAAATGATTGATCAAATAATTGATCAAATGATCAATTAAATAATTAATCGATTAATCATTCGATTAATTGAATAATTCATTGATTGATCATTCCAATAATTGAATAATTAATTGATTTTTCGATTAATCAATCGATTAATCATTCAATTAATCGATCTTCCGATTATTAATCGATTAATCGATTAATCAATTTTGATCGATTTAATTTAGTGATCGATAATCGATTACAAAATTCAATAATCGAACAGCAATAAATATTTATCCACAGTACTAGAAATTAGACAATATTTCAGCGTCACATACGAAAAATTAACAAGATACAGGGATTTCAGTGTTCAAAAATAAATTAAAAGTCAAATAATTGATCAGATTGAGGTCGAAATTTACTATTGTCACTCACAGACTTTCAAATGTCCCGCCTCGTATTCAGACATAACATATTGTCTCACATAGCGTTTGCGCAAAGAGTTCAATACGCTCGTTACGTTTAAAATATCTCAAAATTTGCGGCGGGGAGTCATAGAGCCAATCAAAATTACCGGAACCTACTAGTCGTACCTGCGACATCTTCGCGGAGGATAACGCACCCTCGCTGTTGGTTTCTTCTTCGCTAATCATCCGATCTGGCCGCACGTATACTTGCGAGAGCTCCAGTACTTTCGTTTAGTAATCCTCCTTTTATCGTTCAATCTTTCCCCAAATATCGGTTTACCACTTATTACCGATTTATCTGTCATCCTTACGGAATACTATTACGTATATCTCGCCGTTCCTATTTTCCTGTTGCTCTGTGCGATTGAAGAGAGTTTTATTTTAAATGTGAGTGAAACGTAATCTTCGCAGTTGCCGAATCATAGTCAAGGTAAGCCCTAAATTATTACCTAGGATTCAAAGTCACGAGGCTTCTCGTTTCTTGATATAAATTATATCGTTATTACCGTATTATATCTTTCATGTAATTTAAAATTCGTTGATCTGCCTCGTGGCCGACTAGATTTTCTATAACGCATAGGTATTACATGCTATAACTTGGTCGTACGTTTTTATTTCATAAATATCGAGTTCTGATGCATAATTTATTGTTATCAGAATTCGGTTCACCAAACTTCTCACACAGGTATACTGAATCATTAATTTATTATTCCCTCCCCCCTATCGCATACAATTAACTAATTGATTTTTGATCAATCTTTTCAGTCATTATTTTCTGTCCCATGAAACAAATTAATAACGTATTATTTCCACTGCGTGATATATCATTTCGAATATTACGTACTTTGTGATTTATATCACCTTGAGCACTGGGCTATTTGTCTGTTGCTTTTCGTTCTCTTGTGTACATGCTCGCACAACAAGTTGTCGCTTCGCGTTTGATCGAAATGTCGAATTTGTAACTAACGCTATTGTAACTTGGAACGAGTATTATATGAATCTTATATTCAAACCTAAATTCTCCGTTAGATTGCCTGAAATTATTTGTTACCAGTATTCCTTGAATTCATTTCGTTTTGTTTTTCTGTTCATATAACTGTGATATAATTATAGAGAACTTTTGAGTGATTGAGATATATCTATTATATATATTCATTATTCATGATTTATATTTATACTCTGATGATTGGAGAACAGGAAACTAGAAACTCATCCTGCGAGTTTAATTTTTTATTCAATTTACTCCATGCCTGATATTTGATTTATTTTCTGATTACAGACTATGACAAAACCGACCGCCACAGTTACCAGCATACAGTCGTACCGACATTAACGGCCTTATCGACGAAGCCAGACCTACCAGCCGAACTGGTTATCGGCCGAACAGTCTGTCATGACTGCAGGGATTAATTGATCGATTGATAATATATTTATGCCTTGGAAAACCTTGAGGTAATGATATGAGGGGGAATTGAGAAAAAAGTCATCTTCGGTAAGTAGCATTCATTTAATTTTTTATTCTTTTATTGTTTTATTTTCATTTTTTTCTATTATTTTTATTTTTTATCTTTCCAAATGTTTTGATCGGTGTATTTATTGAACTTATTCGAAATATAGGGCGTAATACGAAATGCAACCACGCTTGCGGTTCTGTCGTTCCGCGATCTCATCAACGCATTAATAATTCGGGACTCTTGACAGTCTATGAGTATTTTGCCTTTTTAATTATGACAGTTTTATTTTATAATTTCCCATATGATCGCAACTTCAGAGATTTTGCACCCGCATCAGTGTTAATTATACTTATTCGGAATGATTCTGTTATTAGGATAATCCACAACTTTGGAGTATTTCAACTCGGGAAAGTAATAAATTTAGATTAGAGAAAGGAATTGTAACCGCGAAGTTATTCAAATCGTTGGTTCTTTATTTGGAATCAATAGTAAATGACTTCGACTAAATATTATTTGATTAATAAGTCCGGAAAAATTCGTCCTGTCATTGATCTATTGATTTTACTTTTAATTTGACTGATCTATATCACTACACTGAAAGAAATTACTATGGTTGGACAGCAATATGTTTCTGGTTGCGATCTCTTGCTAAAGTAGAAAAAAATATTTCTAAAACGACTGATCGTATAGTATAGATATCGAACAGTATGGGTATTGCAATCAAATATATTTTTGAAACGGCAACCGTATAGCTATCGCAGCTATAATTTTTCTGGTGGTCCCCATTCTAGCGGTTAGCCAGATATTCTAGCTCATATGACCAGAATTATTGTTGAGTTCCATGTAAATTTCTTTGAGTGTACTTTTTGGAAATGTGTCAGCGATCGCTTACTGCTGAGCGCTACCCCCACGCTTTTTGATATTTCGTTCTAGTGAAACTACTAGTCTTTCCTGCTCAACTCTATTTTGAGTAACTTTCAGCCAAATAGTTTCATACTTTATTCCTGCTAATTTTGTCGATGTTTTTTTTTATCGAAATTTTCTTCTTCTTCGTTCTTTTTATGTTCATATTCACATCTTGAATATGAACATTGTTACAATACCTTCACATGATTTCGAGGATTTCCGTGTTTCGATATGTACATTCAAAATTACCATCACTCTTATTATTTCTCATTGAAAGTTAGCTTTTTTTTTTATAAAATCAGATTTATGAATTTATATGAAAATCAACTTTCGTGATTCTATGAATGAACTCGCTTTGACTTGCGAATTTTTGTTCCCATGTCACTTCCCACTTTACAACTCTTTGTTTTTTTTAAACACTGTACGCATTTTATATAGGATTCGTATATGTTATATTCTTTTGCAGTATTATACGACGAATAATTTACTGATAGAAGAATTTGTTAATATTTAATAACATTTATTCATATTTAACAAATGATTTATTAACTCATATACTTGATAAATATTTGTTAACTGTTGATAAATATTTGTTGTGCACAAAGGTGATTTGTTGAATGTTATAAAATATTTATTTATATTCAGAAAGTCAAAAAGTATTTCCAAATAAATGTATTTATTAACAGTTAAGAAAATCTTCTATCTGTGTACTTATACCCTATAACTAACTATAAGTTCAACTTCGATGGTATCGACTATCGTTTATTAAATATGTATTTCCTTTTACATAATATTCTTAATATATTGTTTAACTTGAAATAATTCTTCCATAAATATGTATATATCTACATATAATATGCACGTTTTCAATAATTCTTGTGTTTCGATATCCGTTCAATATATTATCGTAGAAAAAGATTACTTTCACATTGAAAACGATTCGTTGGATTTCATTGAAATTAATGGTAACTATTTTTGTATTGACTTTATACTTTTATATTCAAGTGTTTCAAATTTTTTATATTTCTGGATAATACATCGGATTCATATAATATACAGGGTGAGTTCGTTCAGACTCCGAGAATGGGAGGAGCTTAGGTAATAAATTAGGCCACACTCCTTAGCCTGAATTCTCGGAGTTTGAACGGACTCACCCTGTATAAATATTTTTCAATATATTAAATGCTCATTCAATACTCTAATCATTACTTAATTTGAAGCTTAGATTGTCATGATCTACCCTGAAAAATGGATCAAGATTCATCAATCGATCATTCAATATTATCATCACTTTTATTGTGATCGTTTTATTTATTATATTCACAATGCGATTACCTATAACTGCAGCCACAAGTGCTGCACGCGCGAATCCCGGCTTCACTCTCTACTATATAGAAACTTCACTCACGTGCTGCTACTAGGCGCATGATCGTTAGCCAAACGCATTCAGCATGAAAAACTGAAAAAAATATCGTTAACGTAACAAGAAATATTTAACATAATCATTTGTTTCTGATGATAAACGAAAATTAGCGAATTTGGTTAGCTCAACAAACATTTTCAGAGTTATCCATAATCCGTTAAATTTTTGATTAACAAAAAATTGATGCGATCCCAGGACGACCAAATAAAATGAGTTCATCAATTGAATGTCCCGGACTATTTTTTGCAAAGGGAAAATAACTCGAGATTTGAATGAAACATCAATTCGTTGGGTTGAATTAACTTGAATGAATGCCATCAATTCAAAGTAATCTTTTTAATGCAATTAATTTTTTCAATCCACGTTAATTTTTTCAATTCAATTCAATTGTTTTCAATTCATTTATTTCAAATTACTTTTCACAGTAATTCATTCTGATTCTAGTTCATATTCAATTATTTCAATACAATTTTCATCTTTCCTGTTATTTCGAATAAATTCAACCAATTCGCATTATTTTTTTTTAATCCGACTCAATTTTAACATTTCAAAATAATTTTTTCAATCCAATTCAATTTTTTTGATTCATTCCATTCGAACTATTTTTCATTGTGATTCACGCTAATTTAAGTGTTTATTTGATCATTTCAATTCATTTCTCATATTTCCTGTTATTTTAAATTAATTCGCGACGGGTTTAATCACTTGTGTAATCTGGTGTATACCCCTTCGAGCGTCGTGTGGAATCTTTTGTAATCATTGAAATCGTTTGTAACCTCTTGAAATCTTCTGTAATTCCCTGAAATTCTTTGTAATCTTCTGTAATGTCTCGAAATTTTTTGTGATCTTGTGTAATTTTTTCGTAATTTTTCTCAATTTTTTGAAATCCTTGTAATTTGTTGGAATCTTTTGTAATCTCTCGCTTCCGTAATCTCATGAAAGCTTTTGTAATGTTTTGAAATCTTCTGTAATCTCTTGAAATCTTTTGTAATGTTTGTAATATTTTGTAATTTTTCGAAATCCCTGTAATCTTCTGTAATGTTCTGTAATCTCTTGAAGTCTTCTGTAATCTCTCGAAATCTTTTGTAATATTTTGAAATCTATTATGTAGTCTTTTGTATTCTTTGTAATCCTTGTAATCTCTGTAATTTTTGAAATCATGTAAAATCTGGTGTACCCACACTAAATCGACGAGTGATTTACCCCTTGCTTGAACCCAATAAAATTTAATAAAATTCACTACGGTGGATCAAAAAAGAAATATTTTTCTTTGTTGTAGATGTAGTACAATAAAATTTCCCATAAGTCGAAGTCCGTATACGGACGATGCATGAAATATTAAGTAGTACTTCTCGATACTAGTGCAAAGGTGTTGATCCTCGAAAATCATCTTTCGCACGTGTATCAGACTTTGGTTTTCAACACAACGCGCGTTAAGTTGAATTGTGAGCGCGCGAAGCGTGCGCATAATCGAACTTTACGCACAGCGTGTTGAAAACTAAATGTTCAAATTTCTAAATTGGTCTATCTTCTCTAGGGCGATGTCAAAAGATCTTAATAACATACCAGCATGCAGACGTAACGACGTTGTCGGCTTCATCGACATCATCGACTTTATTGAAGAAGCCAGACGTACCGGCCGGACAGTTTGTCATCACTGCAGGAACTGATTGATTGATAATATATTTATGCCTTGGAGAACCTTGAGGTAATGATGAAGATGAGGATGCTGTGGGGGAATCGAGAAAGAAGTCATCTCCGGCAAGTTGCATGCATTTGATTTTTTATTATAGTATTTTCATTTTTATTGTTTTCTATTATTTTTTGTCTTTATTTTTCCAAATGTTTTGATCGGTGTACTTATACAAAATAGGGTAAAACGTCCGGTGAATTACCGATTTGTTTCAACAATAGATGTATTGATTTGAAAAAAAAATTAACGAATTAATAAATCCAAAACAACTGTTATTACATTGGGTTGAGAAATTAATTTTGTTTAAATATATTCATCAGAATATTATCGGAATTCGATGATGAGCCTTTCAAAATTAACTATGAAGAGTATAAAAACCAAAAATCCAGTGAATGACCACTCGCGTCTGATGAATGACCGATTAATTTATCCACCTATCGAATATAAATATTTAATAAATTGTTGATAAATTTATTCTAGTTTATTTTCAACACGAGTAAATAATAATATAGTATGTAGGTATAAGAAAGAACTTTAAACTTGAGAGTTTTATTTGAATTTTCACGTTTTTTAACAAATTTTAGACGACTTGAGTATCACAATGTTCATATCTAGGTACATTATTATCACTGAAAATTATTGAATTTTTTTTTGCAATTATAATATTGCTCGTTACTTAGAATTTAAATATTTTCATCTCACTAAAATAACATCTTATTCTGAATATATTAATTACTAATGACATAAACTTTGAAGCTTTAAAAATCTTTTTCAACTTTGTGAATTAACAAAAACTTATCCTACTTTTCAATACTTTTTTCTTCTAATTCCTTTTTTTTAGCATCTTTTGTTAGGACGTAGACTAGCATCGTAATTCTTCAGATTTAAAGATTCTGCTGTTTTTTTTCTAAATGCATCCCCATCTCAATTTCCCTTTTTTCGGCTTCTAATTGAAGTTTTCCATTCAATTTCTACTTTTTTTTTAGCTTCTCTTTCCTTTTTCATCCGATTCTTCTTGCTTTATTTATTTTTTACAATTTCTCTTTTCATGTTCTTGTCTTAGTTTGTCATTTACTGGCTGAGTATTATAATAAAGCATACCAGTAAATGACCGACATGAAATTGATCAAAACTTACTATTTAAAAACGTTGAAACTATTTAAAGACAATGTAAATAATCATTTACTTAATTAAATCATTATAAATCAAGTGACTGATGGAAAAAAATAAAAAAATTAATAGGATCGTCAAGATACATATAGTTTATAAAATGTTGATATTTCATTATTTTAGTTAAAATTCAACAAAAATTGTGTAACAAGCAAACTGTCAATATTCACTTTTTTAATTCGTTTATTTGTTCGTGTATTTGTTGCATTTTAATGAGAAAAGAGGCATATAAGATTGCAGAAATAAATGTGTCATGAATATATAGATGAATTTTCTGAATTGTTATAAACATTTTTTATCGTGCCGGCCATTCACTGGTAGGTGGTCACGGACTGGACGGTTTACCCTTTAGTTATTGTCATTGGTTACAAAACATTTTACTTTACTTCGAGTAGTGTGATAATGGACGCTTTACCCTGCACGCTTCGCGTGGGTAAAATCCCCATTCACAGCCCTTATGAAGTGAAATTTTGTACCATAATATATTGTTCAACTTCAAATAACGCTTTAATATACCTATACATGTTTTTAAGAATTTTTGTGTTCCGACATCTATGTTTAATACTATTATGACTTGTATTGTGATTACTTTCATTATTATATCCACACTAAACTTGGCGAACTGCAGCCACATGTGCTGCACGCACGAATCCTGGCTTCACTTTCTACTATATAGAAACGTGACTCACGTGCTGCTACTATGCGCATGATCCTTAGCCAAACGCATTCAGCATAAAAAAAATTGAAAAAAAATATCGTTAACGTAACGAAAAATATTCAACAAAATTATTTGTTTTTGACGATAAACGAAAAAAGTAGTTTCGAGATAAACGAGGTTGAAGTCAACAGTGTAGAGAGTAACGAACAGAAAACACAGACTTTGGAGCCGTTTGGCAATTATAGGTACTAATATTTATTTTTGAATGAAATTAGGCTCAAAATGTTCAGAAAGGATAGGACTTTCAAATTTCATAAAAAAATCGATTTTTCGAACATTTCAAGGCTTACAGATCCCCTCAAACTAAATACTGCATTTAACGATATACAGAACCTCGATTATCCGAACCTCTGTCATCCGAACCCTCTGTTACCCGAACCACGATCGCTTTAACCGAACCCTCTATTATGCGAACCCAAACTCGGTGTTTTTTTCTGTATTTCATCTTCATGCGCGCGTTTTTCGCGTTTTATTACATATTATTTATCTATTTGAACGACGGCGCGAAATTTTGAAATTTATATGCACATCGAAGGCTGCGCGCAATTACAATGTTGAAAACAAAGCGTTTGGTCAAATGTGTTCAAGCTTGATTCGCCTGTCAGGGCATTAGTGAGCTCGCCTATTCATTCTCATCGGTAGTCTTTGTTTAACTCCAGGCAAACTCACATTGTGCAACATTACTGTTCCATTATCCGAATTTTCGATTATTCGAACTAGGCCCGGTCACAATTGATTCGGATAATCGAGATTCTACTGTATATTATAGAGCCCACTACACATGTATTGTAACTAATTGCATATGTTTCATCAGCGGAAGGCTGGTGAAATTATGCTAGTTCGCGTGAGTTGTTTGTCACGGGTTATGAGATTTGGAGCTCCTCTGGGAAAAGTTGAAAAAACCCTCAATTTACTCTAATACAGACTATGATAGATTTTTCACTATCAGAGCTGCTTCCCTACGGATCTGGGATATGTCAAATTCCCCAGACTAAGATGAGTGCTATAGAACTATCTAGCTGTTGAATTTGACGCACCAATACCGCTTAAATCCGATCTGGGATATGTCTAGCTCACCATACTAAGGTAGGTACTATAGAGCTACCTTAGCTGTGTGAGGTCAACGCACCGATGCTGATATCTAGCTAAAGAATGATTTTAAGTTGACTGAAAAATAAAGAAATTAATAAGAAACAAGGTTATAAGAAAATAGAAAAGAAGGATCAGATTCCTGATATCTTAAATAATTGAATAATCATTTTCTACTTTATTTTAACAAAAGAGTTTTGTTGTTCAGAAGGAACTATTCTATTTACAAAAATAATCCAGAAAAAATGTGAAACATAAAAGAATAATGCGTGGAATTTGCCCTTTTGAGTGAACAAATTTCTAATACTTAACCTAACTTAATCTTAACGCGCGCTGGCACTATGTGCCGGACTTTGTATTTGTTTTGGCTTTCTTTGAAATTGCTTTGATTTCTATTTGATTTTATTTTCTATCTGAAATGCTGCTTTTGCTATAACGATATTGAATATTCAATTTTTATTGAAATGCTGTTTTAGCTATGACAATATTTTCTTGATTCTAACGGTCTAGTCGCTGCTTTAGCAGACTATCCAACAATGATTGAATTTAATGTGAATAAACGTGGCCGCTCTGGCTCTTGTTAAGCTCAATATGAGAATTTACGAATTTTGAAGCTAAATGATACTAATAGGTAATGAGTCGGTTGGCCGCTTTGGCACAAGTCCGCTGACTAGCCA
Organism: Tenthredo livida; assembly: GCA_963992785.1. Classification (NCBI taxonomy): domain Eukaryota; kingdom Metazoa; phylum Arthropoda; class Insecta; order Hymenoptera; family Tenthredinidae; genus Tenthredo; species Tenthredo livida. Next base: position 23,384,584 of record OZ023069.1, on the reverse strand, counting down.
CATGGAGAGAAATTCGGTTCACCTGCTGTGCCACGTGTGGTGGCGCTGCTGTTCCTTACTTTTGGTAGCTGATACGCACTTGTTTGGGAGAGCTGCTGCACCAAAAGTTAGAACAAGGGAGAGCAGTTATACCAAAATATGGAACAGCTGCTCGCCCGGCCGATTAGTATACAATGTGTGCCTCTTAGTACAGTAGCGCTCCCAGCTTGGACTGTACATTATACCCATGCGAGTGACGCTGCTGTACTTTAAAACGGATAGCACCTATCGGTCGCAGTATAGGTGGCGTACCAAATTTCTCTCCGTGCATGGATCGGCCGTCTTTTATATTAGTTGTGACGTCATAACTGGTGTTCGGCTATGCGTGAACTACCTTGCGCGCTACGACGCTACTCTATATCATGATGTTACTGATTTTACTATATTATGAACGGTTCGGCTATTTGGCTATAGGTCGAACACGTTACAGTATATTACACATAAGACATGTATATTATTTGTAGAAAGGTCGTGGAATGCACTTTTTGCATGAAAAATGACGTGTTTCATTTTTCCAAATGTTTTGATTCGTGTACTTATTCGAAATATAGTTATTGTCATTGGTATTACTAAACATTTTGTTACGGAGACCATGGAAAAACTTGAGGGATAAAACGAGAATATATTTCGCGAAGTTCTCTCGAATTTTGATTTCAATCTTCACATTTCCCTATAATTCATAACAATAAATATAAATGTATACATTTGTTGTCCCTAAATATCTACATGGTTATATTGAGAACGAGACGCAATATAATTGAACGATCAAACGAACTTACCTGTACGTGAAGTTCGATCGTAATTATATGAAGTCTCGTTCGAAGATATTACCAATTCCCGCTCTAATAATTATGCAATTATTCCCACCCCCATGGCTTTACAATTTTACACCATCTCTGAAGACTAGGACTTCGCACAAGACGAGACAAGACGAGACTTTGACAAGTCTTGTCTTGGTCTCGTAATTTTTTCGAAATCATAGTCTTGTCTTGGTCTTAAAGGAGTTTTGGTGAACCAGTCTTGGTCTTGGTCTTGGTCTTGGTGAAGTTTTTACATAAAAAATCAAAATGACTGTTCAACGAATTTTATTTATTTATTTATTTTATATGTGACTATTATTGTGAAATAAACATATTGAATAATAAAGCGAAAATAAAATTAACACAAATGCAGTACTTAGTACTACAGTAACAAGTTACCAACTTTATATCAAACTATGGTGTTGAGAACCGTATTGTTGAATGAACATTTAACATATTCATTAGACTCGTTCAAAAAATCAACTATTTTTTTAAAATATTAAGTAGTGAAGTATTTCAGAGAGGATTGAAAAAAAAAAAATAGTTGATTTTTTGAACCAGTCTAATATTTATAAAGTATATTATATTATATTATATTTATATTTAGACAGAGTATTATCTCAAATACACTTCAAGGATTTTTATATTGCCTTCGACTTAAAATAAACTTAATTCATAAATAAATTCTATAAACTGTAACGAGCAGTTTTCCTTCCCGGAGGAAAAATGAGTAGCAAAATAAATCCCGCTGAAAAAGGTCCCAACGTATTCTCACGAAACATACTGAACGATACGATATTAAAAGGGAAAATAATAATAGGAATAAACAAAAGCTAAGGTTGGGCGCCAGGCACACGAGTGTGCCAGATAAAGTTAACCAAAAAAAAAAGAGAAAACGAAATGCACTAAGTGAACAGTAAAATTCAAAATAGAAAAGTTAGTCAGGAAGAGAAACTCTAATAAACTACTAAATTCAAAATGCAAAATATTAACCAGAAAAAGGAACGCTAAGAAATAGATAAGTTCAAAATATACTCGACTAGTAGACGGAGAGGGGAACGTGGGGGCGTAGAAATAACACACTCAACACGGTACAGGTAAACGGTGAAAGAAATATAATTTAAAGTCGAACGCAACGGTACAAAAAAAATAATAAATATTACAGGACGGCAGGGCCGGTTAGGCCAAATACAATCAAATATAAAGTAAAGATAGGCAAGCAAAAAAAATTAGCAACATATGCACTAGGTAAGCTAGGCCAAAAGAAAACTAATGAAATAGAACCAAAGTAAGCAGAAGAAATTAGCGGCGGAATCCAATTCCGGCGTCGCAGAGTAATAAGGCGGTTAGGCCGCAGAAAGAAATGAATAACAAAAAAAAAGATATAGGCAAGATAGCGCTGTTTGAATTAACCTAACGCAGGTCAAATCGAAGGAATTATAGATAACCTAGGCGATACGGTACGGCACGGGGATTCTTCCCCGAGCAGCGCAAGTCCAGGAAAAGAAAATAAATAGATAATAGACGTAATTATGGCTAAATTAGCCTAGGTAAAGATAAAGACCACGACAGCCCGTCAATCGCGAATTTGAAGTAAACCGTTAATCGGCAGTAAGGGAGGAACGGCGGACGGACGGTCGAGGTTTGAAGCGAAAGAGCCTACCCGTAGACGGGTCACAGCCCAGGCGGCTCCAAAGGCACACACTCACAAAAGAGAGTAAAACAAAGATAGAACTAAATTACAAAAAAAAACTAAAGAAAACCCCAAAAAGAAATATAAGAGAAAAACCCAAAAAGAAATAAAAGAGAAAGACCCCTAAAGAAAAAGATAGAGATAACGGTAACTTAAACGGTACGTAGGAGATATCTCGACGTTGTTTCGTTGTGCTGGTCAGCAACGGAGTGACACGCAAATTCGATGATAGGCGATCGAAAAAGTGGTGGGGGAAGCCTTTCCACACACGGCATGTTCGCCGCACCGTTAACGGCGATTATGTTCAAAATTCTGGCCGCGAGGTAGTCGTTAGCGGCGATACCAGGCTGGGAGGTACAGCCCTCTCCCGGCCGGCAGGTGACGAGGCTGCGTTGACGATCGCTGATGACGTAGGTGCGGGTACTAATGCCGAGGCTTCCAGGACGTCCCCCAGACGATCCAGCGACGATCCCCGGATCCCACGAGGTCCTGGCGATGTCTTCCTGTGGCTCACAATAAAAAAAACTTACGGCAGACAAAAATCAAGTTGGACTTGCGCTTCGGTGAAGAACTCGCGGTACGGCAGCGGCATGGTCGCTCACGTTTGCGAGTGGAGGCGCGGTCAGTGACAGATGTAAAATCTGCCACGTTACAAAACATAAGAACAACAAAACGTAGGACAATTCACAATACCTACTACCTTTAACTATTAGGTATTATGATAGTACTTATATTGCCATACATCCAAAGGTCCATAATAATTAACGATCTCAACGAGTATAATAGATTCATTCTATGTATGAGTAGGGATTTTTTTAGCTGAAGTACGTTTTATTTTTTCATTCAAACTACACATGGCCCATGAATTGAAGCATAGCAAAGCACGGGCTGATTCGTCGTTCATCGAACTACGAGTTTTCGTCATGATCGAGGCAGCTTTTGAAAACAATCTTTCGCATGGGACCGAAGTTGCCATGATTGAAAATAAGTCTCTCGCCATTTTGGACATGGTGGGAAAATTGCTTTCCCGCAGTTTCCACTATTCTAATAACTTGGTATCTTTAACCGCACCCTTGAGACTTGAATATTCCTCCAGTTCACTCCTCGAATTTTTTTTTCGGTATCTTCGCTGTGTATTGAAAAAATGTCAATATTATCATTCTCGTTTTCTTTTTGCTCACCAGCCACATTTTCCGTCAAATTTTCAATATGATATTTATTTCGGTACATCTTTTCGAATTCCTTCACAGATCTTGTTTTCATTTCCTTACCCCAAACTGTAAGGTTGAAGGTTTCCATTTCGTGTCGAGGATCAAGAATCAATACTGGACAGTAAACCCAGTTGCATTTATAATAATGTTTCAATATTTTGTCCCGGCCAGTTTAAAGAGCTAATAAAAAAACCTGATCCACCTCAGTTTTGACAACCTTTTTACCTAAATCCAATATAATGGATTCAACTTTGTCTAGGAGCATATTGAAGCCAACTATGACTAGAGGTAAGGTGACATACTGATCTCCTTCAAGAATAGTAGGAATAGCCTTGAAATGCTTCAAGTATTCACTAATTTGTTGTAATAAATTCCACTCACTATCATTCAGTTTCAGGTTCGATAACTCGTTGCTGCAACTGAGCCAAAGTAATGTTAAAGCCGCTTTCAATCTTAGTCCTTTGGTGCTTGCCCCCTATCACATTCAGGGGGATATATCCATATAAGGAAAAAAAAAAAAAAAAAATCTTAGTCCTACTGCGATCATATCGTAAGTACTATTCCATCTTGTTCGGATATGCAAAATTGGCTTCAAATATACTACGTTACTAGCAACACAACAATTTCTTAGTTGTAAGGTTTTGAAAGAAATCTTACGTTTATAAACTAATTATGAGAATTAGGTAACAAGAAATAAATTATGAAACAGATCGTTTAATATTCATATTAACTCAGTGAGTATTTTATTTGCTTATTAAAAATTTCGATAATCTCAAGTTTTGAACCATTGACATGAACATGATGTAATTAATTAGTAGACACACGTCTTGAAGACAGAAGAAAAATGTCAATGATTCTAGAGCAGGCTTTATAATTATAAATTCTTCGTATTATGTTTAATACGATGTAAGCATAAAAAAAACATAAGATAAATCAATTTTCTATTTTTTGTTCACTCGAGACTACCTTAGAACTAAAGCGACTAAGACCTGGACGGAAACAGACAGCACAATACCCTATAAGGATGTAATAATCCGTATAATAAACAAAATAATGATATCGCTCATTTCGGGTATGGACAGCACATGCGATATCATGAAATTACATAGAACAGAAAAGATGACTTTTAATTATCGTATGTATGAAATATTTCAATTAATAGAATAGCGGAGCGACCTCATGGTCTCAAAGGTTAGAATAGGTTAGGGCACTAGTATTACACTTCCAAAGGTTACAATAGGTTAGGACACTGGTATCGCATCCTCGCAGGTTAGAATAGGTTAGGACTCCATTGATCTGTCGCTTATCCGAAACCACAACACCATACCCAGTACGGAACGCGCAGTCGGTGGTTACCGCATCCAAAAAGTTAGGATGGGTTAGGACACTAGTATTGCACCCTTGGAGGTTAAAATAGGTTAGGACACTAGTATTGCACTTCCAAAGGTTAGAATAACTCCCGGGTCTCTTTTTTCAAAACAAAAATAAACCTGAACAATGTTATCTATAAGAATCCCATCATGAATGTAAATACAGTTAGCTCGGGATTATATTGTATAATGTGATACCCCATGTATAGTAACATTCATCGATGGTGTCCCCGTGGCTCACTATTTTTTCCAGAATCGAGTTTTACTTCTATCCATATTTTATTTGCCCGTGACCAGTGGAACCTTCAGGTTGTTAGGAATATGACAGCTGCGGGTTGGGGCAGAGACACGAAGTAAGCCACTGATCATTGGCAAATAAAATATTTGTAGAAAGGAAATTTGATTTGAAAAAAAGCTAGGAAAAATAGTGAGTCACAGCGACACCATCGATGAACATTGCTGTACTACAACGATTAAAATCCATGGCAAGTTAGCGATAATTGTCGAAAATAATGAAAAATGAAATTTAACAATAATTTTTATATTTTGAGTCTTTCAGTTCCGGGTCTTTTTTTTCCGAGTCTTTTTTTTTCGGGTCTCTTTTTTCCAAGTCTTTTTTTTCCTAGATTCGTTTTATTTTGAAGGGTCCTTGGTAAAGATGAAAAAAAATTTGTGTTACTTTGCTAATGCACTAGATTGTATCGGCACTCGTATTAAGACTAAATCATTAATATCGAGCTTAATTTTTGATTTTGACTTTTGTTGTTTTCGACGCCTACGAAAATTTAATAAAATCCTGTCATTTGCTAATCCAATTTTTACTTGATGTGGGGTTATCATGGATTGAGGAAATTTAACTAGTTGTTGAATTTTATCTGATGGATTCTCTCCAAATTGTAATTTATGTGGGGTGAAACCAGTACTATGATGAACTGTTACATTTAAGATTTTATCGATATTGGGTATATATTTACCCCATTTGGTGTGATGTTCATTACAAAATAATCTAAATAATTTACCAAGTTCTCTCATCACTCGCTCCGTAGGGTTAGATTGTGGATGACGTACTGATGAAAAACATACTTTGATATCTAAAGCTTCTAATTCACGTCTCCAATTAAGCGAAGTGAACTGAGTTCCATTGTCAGATAAAATTCTTTCAGGTTTACCAAATCTTGGTATGTGACATTCTATAATTTTCTTTAGGCTGGTTCTTGTTGTTGCTCGCTTCATAGGAAAATACGACGTATTAGAATGGCAGTATCGAGTTATTAATTCGTTAGGTTTAGTTGCTTTCACTAATTGATATTTTCCCTCCATACTATATGTTAAATGTTTTATACGTTGGCACAAATCGCAACGCAAAACGAGCTTTTTTACGTCTCGTGACATGTTTTTCCAATAATAATAAGTTTTTAAATATTGTAAAGTTTTGTATACACCTACATGTCCTATACTGTCATGAACGTGCTTTGTTAATTTATTTATTAAGCTTTGTGGTATAGCAATCTTGCATTTTAAGTCATTTTTGTTATTAACGAATAACACGTCATTATATACTAAGTAGTGTCGATTAATAACTCCAGCCCTAAACTTATCTATCGTCGATTTTAAAATAGGATCGTCATTTTGCCATTTTCTTATTTGTTTAAATTCAATAGGAAATTGTGTGTCAACTATGATTTTTTCGATATGATTTTTTCTCATGCCATCTTCAGGTGATAAATTTGGTGACAAATTAGAATTTATTGCTGCTATAATTAACTGATTATCTTGTTGTTCATAAAATTTGCCATTGGGATTACGACTAAAAAAATCTGCTACTATATTATCACGTCCTTTACAGTAAGTGACCTTAAACGTATATTGTTGTAATAATAAACTCCACCGAATAAGTCTTGAATTTTGGTATGGAGTGCTGTTTAGAAAAATGAGTCCCTTATGATCAGTAATTATCTCAAATTCGTTTCCTATTAAATATGTTCGAAACTTGGTGATAGAGTAGATTATTGCTAAAAGTTCCTTTTCTGTTGTTGTGTAATTTAATTCAGTACTCGATAGACATCGACTAACTAACGCAATTAAATGATGATTTCCTTCATTATCGGTTTGATATAAAATCCCAGATATACCTTTATTGCTGGCATCAGTTTGTAATTTTTACATAGCGTGTGGAATAATATGATGTGAAGTGACTATGCTTAAAAATTTGTTCTTTAGTTCCTCAAATGCTTTAGTATGATTTGGTGTCCAATTCCATTCTAAATTTTTTCTCAATAAGTCTCTAAATGGTTCGATATGATTTGAATAGCTAATACAAAATTGCCTATAATAATTGCACACACCGATAAATTGTTGAAGCTGCTGTTTATTTTTTGGTAGAGCAAAATTTCTAATTATGGCTAACTTTTCAGGATTAGGAATAACTCCTTTTTCTGAAATTATAAACCCTAAAAATGGTATAGATTGTTTAATGAAAAGGGACTTGTTAAGTTTTAAAGTAAATTTATTTTGTTCTAATCGAGTAAATATCAAATCAAGATGTTGTAAGTGTTGTTCAAAATTTTTTGAGGTGATCAATAGGTCGTCAATATAAGTTGTTAAAAAGTCTGTAAAATCATTCTTGAATGCTAAGTTCAGAGCTCTAATAAACCCACTTCCAGCTGTTTTAAGGGGTCTACCCTCATTAGAATTTTAAAGAAATTGATTTTTTTTTATTGCATTTTTCGACAGTATACATATTAAAAAGTATCATACTGAAATTTCATGATGATCCTAGCAGTCTATGTGTCTACGTAAGTAAGATTTTTTCACGATTTTTCGTTAAAGAAAACTTTAAACGCGTTTTTCGCAAAATGACGTTTTGGAAGGCTTGTTGATAAAATCTCCGAAACTATTCAACTGACCCACACCAAAATTTTATCACATGTTCTTTATGACTCTAGGTATAGCGCATATCATACGAATTTTGAAATTTTTAGTGTAACTATTTTTTTTTTCAAAAAACGATGAAAACAAAAACGTGATTTTTCGTAGTTTTTGAAAAAATGGCCGCGGTTTTGTCATTTTTGAAAAAATCAAAAATCGTATGATATGCACTATAGCTAGAGTCATAAAGAACGTGTGGTAAAATTTTGGTGAGGGTCAGTTGAATAGTTTCGGAGATTTTATCAACAAGCCTTCCAAAACGTCATTTTGCGAAAAACGCGTTTAAAGTTTTCTTTAACGAAAAATCGTGAAAAAATCTTACTTACGTAGACACATAGACTGCTAGGATCATCATGAAATTTCAGTATGATACTTTTTAATATGTATACTGTCGAAAAATGCAATAAAAAAAAAATCAATTTCTTTAAAATTCTAATGAGGGTAGACCCCTTAAGGCCAAAAGGTATTCGACAGAAATGATAGAGTGATGAATTGTGCAAAAATGCGGTATAAGGTCGAGATTGCATAGCTAACGGCACTTGCCAATAACCATGGGTTAAATCGACAGACGAAAAATGTGTGACTCCGTTGTATTTTTGCAAAATTTCACTGATTAATGGGGGTGATTCATTATCAGATTCTATTAATTCATTCAAATATCTGGCATCAAGACATACGGGAACTCGTCCATCTTTTTTCTGTACGATTCGTGAAGGATTACAGTATGGGCTTATTGATCTTTCTATAATTCCATTTTTAAGCATTTCCTGAATTTCAAAATCTACAGCATTTCTCAATGATAATGGTACCGGATAAGATCGACGAACGAATGGCTTATTGCTCGGAACCCGAATATCATGCTCATATACATCAGTGCACGTTGGTTTGTCAGAAAATAACGTTTTGTGTTTTATAATCAAATCAAGTAATGGTTCCGTATATCTCACATCCTGCATCATAAGTTGAGACGCGATCATTCGAAAATCTTCAAACAAATTGTGATCTTCAGAATTGTTAAATAAATGATCATCGTACATGATTTCATCAAATTGCTCATTGTTTGAATTACTGTTGATCATAGGTTCTGTCTCTCTTATGTTTATGTCATCAGAAATATCATTCCGATTGATGTTTTCATCATTAGGGCTTTGTTTGTTCTTCACTCCTATATTAAATATTCTATGTATTGTAACTTACTGCACCAATATCTCAGCTGAAGGCTGGAGATATGGTGCTGGTCCGCGTGAGTGTCTTTGTCACGGGTGATGTTTTTGGAGCCCCTCCTGAGGAAAAAGTGATAAACCTCTAAATACCCAAATGATAGACTCGGATTAGGTTTCCCTAAACAGAGCTGTGAATTGCAGAGCTGGATATATCACGCTAGCCAAGCCTGGAAAGTAGTTCGAAAACACTCTCAGATCAAGCATGCGGATTCGGGTTTGTTAGACCAGTACCGCCAGCCTCAGAGCAAACTCAGAACTACGAGTCGACACAGCTGGGCAAGCCACACACACCAAGCCTACCTCGAATCGAATGATGATGATTTATGAAGGCTGAAATGTCGTAACAAAATAATAGAAAGAAAAGAAAAATGAAAGAAAAGGATGCAGTTTAACAATAATAGATTTAATGTTAATCATTTAGGATTTCATAGCATGAAAAGGAAAGAACATAAAGTAGCATGTTTTAACATAGCGTTGCTATAAAAGAAATTCATAAAGAAATAAAGTAAAGCATCAAACTAAAGAATCAATAAGCAGTAATTAAAGGTAACTAAATATTATTCTCTAAACTAAATCAATCTTTCCGATCAGGTTTTAAATGATAAATGAGATTATCCGCGAGTTCGCGGTGTTTCAAACCGCGAATTTATTAAATTGCGCCGTTAAATTAATTAAGGCGACTTTTATGCTTGCCATCTAATTTTTAAGTTTATATAAAATTACCAAAACTATCGTGCAAAATGTGAGATTTATTAGACTTATTTTTTCAATATCAAAAATCGTGATTCTAATCCTTCAATTTTAGTAAGTCCGAATACGATTTAAGAGCAAGAGCGGTCACGCACTACTTTAGCTACGTGCCTAATTGATTTAATTAAACGATGTGACTCGACGGGCGTTTTGCCACTCAATCGGTAGCGATTGTTCCGGTACCCCGTATTCATAGCGAAATCCGCGACACCCACGGATCTGCGGTGCGGTTGCACGGAACTCGCGGTATGCACGGAATTGCGGCTCACTCACGGTCGCTCCTGCGCGTTGCGGTTGCGCGGTGGTCATTGTCCGACTGCACTGGCTAGGAGGCGGCCGTACCAGCACAGCCGGAACGTTACATCTGCCCCCTTTTCGTCAGCGGAACGCCGCACGGCCGCTTCTTCTGACGAAACCTTTGATGTTCCGGTTTTTTTTTTTTTTTCGTTCACCAGGTGTTCGGGCTTCTTCCAGGCATGGTTCCCTTTTCTCACTCCTTCTCGGGTGTTTTTAGGAGGATCTCCTCATCGAACTCCCACTGACCTCCCGGCTCGAAGTACACCATGTACTCCGGCGTTGCCAATGCCGGGTACAGATCTTCATTTGGAATGGTTCCCAGGTCTCCGACGTCTTCTTCTTCCTCGTCGCTCGGGAGGTCAAGGGAGCCGAAGATCTGCTGCAGCATTCGCTTCTTCTTCTGCTCAGCCCTTTCTCCTTCCGATATCTCAGGCACCTCTATCGGTACCAACCGCCACTGCCGATACTCGACGTGGTATCCAGGTCGGGGTACCCGTTTGGCCGGTGGTTCAGAGTCGTCCTCTGCTGGCCGTTTGTAGCTGGTGCTCGGCTGTGGTTCCCTACTGGTTGATGGCCCAGGCTCTGTGCTGGTGGACGGCGCAGGTTCTGGGTCCGGGCTGGCAGGCGAGAGCGTTGCTGGTGGACCTTCAGGCTTTTTCGTCTGGGTCCCTTTCCCAGGCTTGTACCGGCCGCGGCTTCTTCGGAACCGCCCCGGAATGAGCCAGTGCTCTGGCACAGCTCCTGGTTCTTCATCCGTCTGAGTCCCCACGTCCGTCACCAATAAACTTTTTATGACATACCGCGGCATGCTCATCTCACTCACTTATTTAGGTTCGTTCGATATGAATTGTCGATACGCACTAGCTCGTATGCTAATGAGATGTCCTTATATAGTCCTTTGTATCCTTGTGGTGGTAGTACAGTCCTCATCGACAGGTATCATCGTCTAAGTTTTTTGGGGGTACCCCGCTAATCCGTGTTTTGGCTATAAGTTCATACAGCGTCTTCTTTACAGGTGTTGCGGTGTTTACGCGTCCGCCCCTCCGTCGCTTTCAATGTATTCTTTGAACATGTTGACGTGGAACTTCCCCCGTTCGATGCCTGTGTGAGGGTTCTCCAAGACATAGGTAGCCTCACCTACTTGTCGGCTGATTTTATATGGTCCCTCGTACAAATCGAAGAATTTAGCCATCTTTTTCTCCTTAGAATCGAAAACATTGAGTGCCTTAACTAATACTAAATCTCCTACCTTAAACTTAGCCATTTCGTGCGTAGAATTAAATCTATCGGCTCTACGTTTGCCGTTTCTGATAATGTTTTTTTTTACTAATGTTAATTTTGTATCGTATGGTATATCAGTTTTATTTTTTATTAACCAGCTTTCCCAGAATATAGACGGCCTTTGCTTTAAATGAATTTCGCAGGGTGTGAATCCAGTGGAATCATGGCACACTTCGTTCACACAGCTCTCTATTATTCTAAACCAATTTATACACGATGTGTGTTTATCTGTTAAGAAGGTTCTGAAAAACCGGCCTAATTCGCGGTTTACGCGTTCTACGATATTCCCTTGCGGGTGTCTGATAGACGAATAGATTAATTTGATATCTTCTTCGTTTGATTTATTTTGCCATGCTGCTGAAGTGAATTGCGTGCCATGATCGCACTGGATCCGTTTCGGCTTGCCTAACTCGGGAATGTATTGCTCAAATATGCATTTTATTGTCGACGGTGCATTTGCTGCTTTTAACGGGTATAATTTTACATATTTGCTGAAAGCATCTATAGTGACTAATAGCCACTTGTAATTCCCCTTACTCGCTGGTAGCGGGCCTAGGTAGTCGATCGACAACAGTTCCCCCGGTCCGTCAGGCATAATATTCTGCATATTGGCGTAGCTATACCGATTTGGCACTTTACACCGCTGGCATCTATCGCAGCTTGCTAATGTTTGTCTTATACGTTTTGCGAGTTTGTGATAATAGAATCCCTCTTTAAGTATTTTGTAACACTTGCTTGCGCCTATGTGACCGTATAGCTCGTGACATTCGATGACCAGCTTCTTCACTAACACTCCAGGGACGTAGGCTCGTAGCCTACCCCCTGGCTCACGGTGATATAACACGTCGTTTACGATTTCTAAGCTGTTATTTAGCTGTAGTTTTTCAGATTCAAGTAATTCGCTAATTCTTTTATCGGTTTTTTGCAGTACTGGATGATTCCCTAAGTCCCTGCTTAGCTGCTTATCAATTTCTTTAGCCAGCGGTGCAGAGATGCCTAGTTGCGCTACTGAATCTATATTCTGTTTTCGTTCTGGTGGATATCGGCTCAACCCGTCCGCGACTATATTATTCGTACCTCTGATGTATTCTATATCGAAGTCATACGTTTGGATGAATAAAACCCAGCGTGCTAAACGAGAGCTAACAAGTTTGCATGAAAAAATGAACGTTAGTGCTTTATGATCGGTTCGGATCGTAAGTTTCGCACCAACAACGAAAGTCCTGAATTTTCCCAGAGCAAATACGATCGCTAATAACTCTTTTTCTGATGTAAAATAATTCAGTTCGGCTTCTTTCATTGTTCTACTAGCGAACCCCAACGATCCGTTCCTCGTTGTTATCAGATAACTGATAAAGCACGGCCCCGACTGCATAATTGCTAGCGTCACACTGCAAGTAGTATCTTTTCTTGGGATCCGGATGATTTATAACCATCGTATCGCAAAATAATTGTTTTACTGTTGTGAAATGTGTTTTCATTTCCTCCGTCCAATCCCACTTGGCACCCTTCCTTACTGAAGAGAGTGATGGAAACGTTGCATTCGCGTATGCGCTGGTGAATTTACTATAATAGTTTGTTAATATCAAAAATCCTTTAAGTTGTTTAGCGTTTCTCGGTTCGGGAAATCGATTTATTGCCTCGATTTTTTCTGGCTGTGGATGTATCCCATCTTTTGTTATCCGATGCCCAAGAAAATCAATTTCTTTTCTAAAGAATTTTGACCTCTTGAAATTAAGTGTCATATTATGTTTCCGGAAAACCTCAAACAATAATTTCAGGTGAGCCAAATGGGACGGAACGGGGTCAGAAATACACAGGACGTCGTCAACAAAGTTGACTGTAAACTGCTCTGTTTCTTTTAAAATTAAATCCAATGCTCTAATGAGACTGGCCAAACTCGTATTAAGCCCATAAGGGGTAACTGTAAAATGATACGTTTTTCCTTCGTGCATGAATGCAGTATATTTTCTCGAATTAGGGTGCAAAGGAACTTGCCAAAAACTCGCCGTAAGATCTAGACTCGACGTGTACGATGCGTTTCCACACTTTTGGAAAAGGACCTCAGTCGATTGAGCGCAGTCATGGTCAGGTACTATCAATTTATTGATGTATCTTGCATCTAAGACTAATCTGATATTTACCTGTTTTCTTTGCAACAACTACTATAGGATTGATGTATTCGCTATGTCATCGTTCAATTACTCCTAAATCGAGCATTTTTTGTATTTCAAGTTTGACTTTTTCTCTATGGATCATTGGTATCGGTTAAGATCTTCTTACAAATGGTCTATCTTCGTATATTTCAATCTGATGTTCATATATTGAGGCTCCACCAGGTAATTTATAGAAAACGTCTTGATACTCTATCAGCAGATTGGAAAATGACTCTAGTTCTCTTTGAGTGAGTACCTGACACTCAGACAATTTCTCATTAATTTCATCACTGGTCAGTGCATACTCATTAGTCTCGTCTTCAATCCCATCGGCGGTTATTTTTTCGCGATTGATTCTACTGATTGATAATGACTCTCTTTGGTAGTCTTCAATATGATTAGCTTTAAACAGCTCGACATTTGTATTGGTGAAAGCTGTTTTAAAATACAGTTTGTTTGTCCTTAAGTCTATATCCGCTTTCCATCGGTGCAAGGTGTCGATCCCGAGTATGACCTCGTGATCGAGCCGTGGAATTACTAAAAAGCATATTTGATCTGTTTTTCTCCCGATGGTTACCTCTGCGAAAAATTGTTCTTTTACTTTAACTGGCTTGCCCCCTGTCGCACCCACTACCTGGAAATTGACAATTGGCAGCCTTTCGCAAATTTTGAGTTATTCTATATTTCGTTCGAACCAGTCTTGAGAAACACAAGTGACTTGACTTCCGGTATCGATAAGCCCTCTGACTTCAATCCCTTGAATACTAAAATAGGCTTCTGGGCATTGCTTGCATTGCGACTCGCAATTATCGCTTTCCTTGATCAAGTACTCGGATGGATCTTCGAAAATATCATTTTTTGTTACTAGTGAAGCTACTTTTGCCGCGTTGATAACGATTTCGCGCTGTGTCACCGAATTTCGCGGCTCGCATATCACAGCGCGCTCTAGTTTTCCGCATGCTGGCTTTCACGCCCATCCTCGACTTCTGTTATGATTGGCTCGACTTCGGTAATTGAGCTAATTCTAGGATTTGTCCAGTTTGTCGGTTTTCGATTGGCGTACGCTGGCTGGCCAGCATCTCGCTTGTTTTCATGCAAATCCGACCTATTGAGTGTGTCTCGTGTTGGGGACGGTCGCGACATGTTTACCTCATCGCTGCCGGAACGCCATGACACCTGTCTGTCTTTATTTTCAGTGAATCTACTACCGAACTGATTTTGTCGGCTTGTACTGGCCGTATTGCGGAAATTCTTCGGTGCATTCGATCTTCCCTGGGATTGCATCTCGTCTAAGAAACTAAGCAAGGTATCGATGTCGGTAATATTTCGGCAAGTAGCAGCTACGACCACCTGTTCATCAAAGTGCTTAATTAGGCTTGTAGCTAATATGAATGAGTTGAAGTTGAATCGAAATTGAAGTTAAGTTTTAGAAATGAAGTTAAATTGATTTTAATCTAATGAATTTAATTTTATTTAAGAGGAGCCCCACGTTGGGCGCCAATGTAACTTACTGCACCAATATCTCAGCTGAAGGCTGGAGATATGGTGCTAGTCCGCGTGAGTGTCTTTGTCACGGGTGATGTTTTTGGAGCCCCTCCTGAGGAAAAAGTGAAAAACCTCCAAATACCCAAATGATAGACTCGGATTAGGTTTCCCTAAACAGAACTGTGAATTGCAGAGCTGGATATATTACGCTAGCCAAGCCTGGAAAGTAGTTCGAAAACACTCTCAGATCAAGCATGCGGATTCGGGTTTGTTAGACCAGTACCGCCAGCCTGAGAGCAAACTCAGAACTACGAGTCGACAGAGCTGGGCGAGCCACACACACCAAGCCTACCTCGAAGCGAATGATGATGATTTATGAAGGCTGAAATGTCGTAACAAACACATTTGATTCTCATCCCTTACGGAAAAAAAACCCCGAATTTGAGGGGTATACCCCGAAATTTGGGTGTTGAACCCCAAAATTCCGAGGTTAACCCTCAACTTTGAGTGTTAACCCTCAACTTTGAGTGTTGACCCTCAACTTTGAGGGTTAACACTCAACGGTGGGGGTATACCCCCAACACTACGGGGTATACCCTTAACATTTCGGGGTTGATCCTCAGATTTGAGGGTAAATCCTGAATTCGAGGGTTACACATAATAGTCTTTGAGGGTATACTCTCAGACTTGAAGGTGACCCCTCAATTTGAGGGTTACACCCAACGATTTTTGGGGGTATACCCTCAGACTTGAAGGTAACCCCCAAATTTGAGGGTTACACCCAACGGTCTCCCTCAGGCTCGAAGGTAATCCCTAAATTTGAGGGTTACACCCACTGATCTCTATAATACACTAGATAGGGTATTCAAATGGGCAGACTTGTGCCTATTTGGACGCCATGTTGTTTGTAGTACATTTGTCAATTTCAATATGGCGGTGCCGATAATCGACTTGTCGCGCGTGATTCAATCAGATTGTTAGGTTATGTAGACTGTAGTATGTTTACATGCTGGATTGAGAAGAAACAAAAGTGTCAGTGGTGTTATTGCAGACATGTGAAATAAAAAAAACTGCCGGTGCTGGTGTGCAAATATTGTGGCAAAAAAGGTGGGGTGTAAGGAAGAACATTACACAAATCAGCACATATATATACAATCGCGAGGTTATGTTCACTTGTTTAGATCTAATTTTGAATAAATGCCGTATTCATTATTTTATAGATTTCCTCTGAAAGATCCAGATACCCTCCAAGTGTGGTTGGAGGAGATTAATTTAGGACCCACTTTTTCCTAGCCTATGCATACTTTATTATATCATTCCTAGTGACTGTAACACGAATTTACCTATCCCATATGATATTTGCAATATTTCTGCATTGGTCAGAAATATATTTTATGAGTACATTTGGAAAGACTTTTGTTCTTTAGTGACGCTATTTTTGTTGCTTCAACGAATTCTCAATGTGAATAATTTTGGTCGTAAATTACTAGTATCCACTCGTTGTATTTCATATATTCTGAATAAATCTGTGATGAAAATGCAATGTCAACTCCATTTCAATCTCCAGGTGAAAATATTTTTATGATAATATCTAATTTTCAATAAATTTGCACCGTTTTCTGCACATCTGTTTGCGGCATCATTCGAAATTCCCGGTAAATTTGACAACTGTACTACAAGCAACATGGCCGCCGCACCGCTTCAACTCGGCACAAAAGTTTCACACGGGATACCCTATCCAGTGTATTATAGAAACCCCGAAATTCAGGGTTTAACCTCAATTCGGGGGTAAATTTGCACCCCGAACGAGGGGTCTGAGGGTGAATCCTCAATCCAAAGAAACCCCGAAATTCAGGGTTCAACCTCAATTTGGGGGTAAATTCGCACCCCGAACGACGGGTCTGAGGGTGAACCCTCAATTCGAAGAAACGCCGAAATTCAGGGTTTACCGCGAAGTTGGGAGTGGACCCTCAATTGGGGGTGCGAAATTACCCCCGACATTGAGGGTATACTTCGGGGTTATTTTGAAGGTAAATTCAGGGGTTAATTGAGGGGTAAATTTAGGGGTTTTTTTCCGTAAGGGATTAGCACTAATAATTGTGAAATATTTATCTAATTCTTTCAAAAATTCGATTGGATCTTGACTATTCTCATCAGAAAATTTCGGTGCTTTTATATCTAATTGTAAACATTGAAAATGATTCATCAACCCACCCAACAAACGGTTTGTTGCCTCAGTAGTTTGGTTGATCGCGCTCACATTGATCTGACCTGTAGCTTGACTAGTTGCTTGTTTTTCTGCTTGTAATATTCGGACCTGGGTTGCGATTCTGTAACTCTCCGTTTACTCCGCTAACTTCGCTAACTCCGCTAACTCCGCTAACTCAGCGGAGACCGTTGGTTGGCTGAGGAGCGTCCAATCAGAGATTGTTTCGGATCGGTCTGTTTATTATTTTTATCGGTCTATTATTTTAATTCTCGTCTATTATGACTTCAACTCGCTTTAGCTTACTCAATTTTCAGAATTTTTGAACGAAATTTGCAGGAATCATGTATTATAGTGTTTCAGGATTGGTTAAAAAATAAAAAGGTTTATATTATTATTATCAAGAAAGTTATTAATTTTTTTCCGCGACATTGCAAAAATCAGTTATGAATATCTTAAAGGGCTTCGGAGGTCGAACGAATTTCGAGCAACCGAAAACTTCCAGTGAGAAAGTTGTTCATCAAGATTCAAATAAGTTTTCCGGAAAGTTTCACTTCAATCGAATAAATGGTTAGAAAATTGTTAATACTTTAAAGCATTACCGCCTAGTTCTCTCGCGCGTAAAAATAAATACTGAAATAAACTTAGTAAATCTATATCAATATTGAATTTGATTAATAAAATATTATATTCAATATCAAATAATATCTTTCTCATTAAAATAAATAGTACAATCTATATTATAATATATTTATGAATTATTATTAAAAATAAAAAATTAGGGCCTCGCGTCTGTTGCGGCTAGCGGCCGGGCAAAGCCCACGGCGCCGTACGACTACCGATCCGAAAAGGTCTCCGATTGGACGCTCC
Organism: Tenthredo livida; assembly: GCA_963992785.1. Classification (NCBI taxonomy): domain Eukaryota; kingdom Metazoa; phylum Arthropoda; class Insecta; order Hymenoptera; family Tenthredinidae; genus Tenthredo; species Tenthredo livida. The sequence goes on along the minus strand of OZ023069.1, from coordinate 23,366,275 downwards.
TCAGCCAACCAACGGTTTCCGCTGAGTTAGCGGAGTTAGCGGAGTTAGCGGAGAGTTACAGAATCGCAGCCTTGTTCAGCTAATTCCTGTTGTGATTGAAGCTTATCCATTTGCTTTTGCAACTCTTTCTTCTGTTAAGCCACTTTCCCTGTTCGATTCTCAATTTTTTCATTTGTTCCTCCATCTTCGTCAATTTAAGAATTTTTTTCTTATCCGGTTTACAAATAGGTGATGGCGTAGATGCCGAATGTAATAGTTGACTGCTTGCTCTAGCCCTAGTGACAATTGGACTATGGTTAACTTTACCCATCAACGATTCATAAAAATACAAATAATCCGCACACAAAACAAATACAAACATAATTTAAAACGAGTTTTTGAACATGAAATAAGAGCTTGACAATGAACTCGTGTTCCGCGTTGAGCGCCAAATGTAAGGTTTTTAAAAAAAATCTTACGTTTATAAACTAATTATGAGAATTAGGTAACAAGAAATAAATTATGAAACAGATCGTTGAATATTCATATTAACTGAGTGAGTATTTTATTCACTTATTAAAAATTTCGATAATCTCAAGTTTTGAACCATTGACATGAATATGATGTAATTAATTAGTAGACACACGTATTGAAGATAGAAGAAAAATGTCAATGATTCTAGAGCAGGCTTTATAATTATAAATTCTTCGTATTATGTTTAATACGATGTAAGCATAAAAAAAACATGATATAAATCAATTTTCTATTATTTGTTCACTCGAGACCACCTTAGAACTAAAGCGACTAAGACCTGGACGGAAACAGACAGCACAATACCCTATAAGGATGTAATAATCCGTGTAATAAACAAAATAATGATATCGCTCATTTCGGGTATGGACAGCACATGCGATATCATGAAATTACATAGAACAGAAAAGATGACTTTTAATTAGCGTATGTATGAAATATTTCAATTAATAGAATAGCGGAGCGACCTCATGGTCTGATACTCAAGTTTTTATTTGTCGTTGTATTCATTTATTCGTTTCGATGAGATGACGGATAACATAAGGTGTTATAGTTCATTATAAGAATTGGAACGATATATGGTTTAATTTATGTTAAGATTTTGAAGATACTGCGTTATCCGGTTTTAATTTATGATTTGACAACGACGTAGATACGTCAACTCTGTACGATGGTTCTCGGCCGAGAGAGAGAGATTGACGACAGGTGTCCGGTCAACCGGTGATTACTAGTATAGTCAAATATCTAATTTAGTTACGTAACCACGTAGGTCAAGAATTGCGCGCTATATTTTGAATCACGCAGACACTGAGTTCGTTACACAGTTTAAGTTGTAAATGCTCAGAATGTCTAATTTTTGCAAACGTCTGTCTCAACTTAATTACAGCAGATGTATCCATTGTAATTGCATTATTGTCTTCATTATCGACCTCCTCTGTTTGATCATCATATTCTTCCTCACTATTGCCCGTATCGAAAAATGTGCAATCCTCATTGACATCCACTTTTAATAGTTTCAATATATCCTGTACACCCAAGTTTCGAATATGTGCAAAACAGCGAAAATGCTGGTCAATGTTATTGAAATCAATCTGGTTCTCGTTCATTATTTTTTTTAGTTCCGCCATAAAAACTGTATTAGACGAAACGTTATCCATAGTAAAGAAATTTGTCAAATTATATTGATTTATTAGCTTTTATCCCAGGTATATCGGATCCATAGTTATACCCTGAATTTTATTTTGAATACCATGTTCTTTTATGCAATTGAAAAAAGTTATTGCGATTGCTTTGCCTGTATGTGAACCACTAGAAGGAACGAAATCTAATACCAATGACTGTAATTCCCAGTTACTGTCAATAAAATATGCAGTAATGCCATAATAAGATTTGCAGTTTAATCATGACCAGCCGTCTATAGTAAAAGAAATCTTCGACGGATTCTCCTTCAAAATTTCGGTCACTATCGATTTCAGTTTCGTACATTCTGCCATCACCATCCGACGAGTCGTATCCCGTTTGGGCATAGAAATCGTAGGATTAAGGAAATGAAAGAATCTTTCAGTATACTGATCTTCGAAAAAATTGAACGGTAGTCGTTTCACTGCAATCCAATTAATCAGTAAACTCTTCCAGTCAGTATTCTCTGATAGTTCCTAAAATGAAAGACAAAGAGAATAATGATAATCAAAATGATGTGCTCAATATGTAACGTATTAAATAATATACACTATTCCACTGAAATTATATCTACCTGAGAGCGAAATTGTGTTATTGTTCGTTGTCCAGTTGCAATCGAATTTCGCAGAGTTTCTGTTCCAAAAACGGCAGAATATGCTGATAGATGCGATGCCTGCAAGTGTCTTTTCAATCCTGATGTATTCGCATTTTTCCGTTTCATAATTTTATGGATGCCTTTCTTTGCACATTCCAAACATATAGCTACTGGCATATTATCGTGAACTTCATACTTGAAAAATTTTGCGAACTTGCTACTTAAGTTGTTGCTTGTGTCTTCTTTAGATCCCCCAGTACATGAATGCGAGACTTCCACTGAAATCGCAGGTTCCTTTTCGGAATTGCTGCACGTTGAGGAAGTGTCACTATCTTCGTCAGTCGCTGTTTTCTTTCGTTTGTTCTTTAAAGATGTCGTTTTGCAGTTTGTCGACATTATTTATTGCTTCTATGCACGTTGGCAATTTGGTACCGCGTTGTTAAATGGAGGCTTTTAGGTTATCTGAACTGCCTACGACCGAGAGTTGAACGTTTAGACTATACAGTGTATACGCTAGTTGCGTACCGCTTTTTTCGATCGTCGCGCCACCTGACGGGCGCAAACGGTGAAACAATACATCAGTAGTCTGTGACTGTTTGTAGCTCACCATGGCCCTCTTGCCAGCGCTATCTGTTATGTCAACTTTGAAAATTAAAAATGATGACTTTCGGTCGGTATGAAAATGCAGCGAACAACACACTTATTTTCACCACACCCAAGAGTCCCAAGACTCTTCTCGAGACTAATATATGAGTCTTGGTCTTGGTCGAGATTTATTTCCGTAAGTCTTGTCTTGGTCTTGTCTCGAAAAACCAAGACGAGACGAGACGAGACCAAGACAAGTCTTGGTATTGTGCGAAGCCCTACTGAAGACTATGAAGTTGGAGGTTCTGCTGGTGCTAGCAGTTTCCTTCCGGTTTTTAGTTTCGCTAAAGGTTGTGACATCTAGCGGCACGAAGGTATACCTATACAAAAAATTTTGAAATGCAAATAGAAATTTAAGTATCTACACTTGTGCAGGAAAGATTTCTGATGTACAAGAATTCTTAAAAACATGTGCAAAGTAAATATAGAAACGTGACTCACGTGCTGCTACTATATTTTGATAATTCAAATTGACGAGTTTATCCCTGGTGAAAATAAAAACAGGAATCTGATAGAGACCCATAGAATACTTGATTTGAAGTTATCTGAATCTAATGGAATCCTATACGTTTTATCTGCGTGAGATTAAACCTTGATCGGGTCTTTATCTGTTTCAATGAGTGATCTGTCCGCATAACCATGATTTTTATCGGAATCTTTCCGAAGTCTAACCGTATATCTGTATTGTAACTTACTGCATATGTTTCACCAGCTGAAGACTGGTGAAATTATGCTAGTCCGCGTGAGTTGTTTGTAACGGGTGTGATTTTGGAGCTCCTCCTGGGAAAAGTTGAAAAAACCCTTAAAACCCTGAAAACATACTATTGTAGATTTTACTCTACCCTAGCTGCATCCCTACAGACCTTGGCTATGTTTAACCTCACAGACTATAATAGCTATCAAAGCTCTATTATAGCTGTTTCGATTAAACGCACCCCGGCTGCATTTCAGACATAAGATTTGAAAGTTCCCAGACAACAATAGCTATGAATGTTGTTGACTGAAAGTTAATAGCAATGGTGATGAAATGTTATTATTGGAGGTAGGAAAGGGGCTGGAGGGAGGCGGGGCCACCCTCTCTCTCTCTATCCTTTTTTCGACTCATCACCCTTTCGGGCATGTAGTCTAAGGGGGGGCCACCCGCCCACCCACTTCCCTCCCTTCCGCCAAGGGGTTACTTGGACTAAGTCCACTGCTCATTCGAAACTTCTCCATCTCGACGTTTCGGGCGCTAAAATCTGCTCGTCCTCAGGAAGGAAGTCTTGCGACTTCCCATGAAAGAGTACCTAGAATAGAAACGTATAGAAGGCCGAGTTCAGTGCTTTTGTTACGTCCTGAATAATTATTATTTAGGAGATGCGAATCACTAGTTAGATTCTATGAGGTTCTGATCTGAAGAAGGTAGAGTTCTATGTTTCTTACCGAGTCTTGGATAACTAGTTCTTCGAGACGTCGTTTAGCTCATACCTGTTAAGGTAAATAGGTTTTATCAGCCACCACTATGCGTGGGTGAAATAAATGTTTGACGATTTCACTTTTCAATTATATAACAATATTTATTGAACAATCAGTTTATAACAATCTGCACAAGTTAGCCCAGATAACAATATGCGCCGCATATGCGCCGCAGTATGCACGCACGCATGCGGATTAATCAGCACGGCGTGCAAGCAAACCACCACGCAACTGAGTCATCAATTGAGGTACATATGGCTCGCACGTCGTGCTTGTCGCACGCGTGCGGGCACAATGCGACCACGTTGTGCGTGTGCATTGACAGATCCAAAGTTTTTTTTTTTCACATTTTTCATTATTATTCGCTATGTATTAAATTTATTACTATTTCATTCACAAAACCCGGTCTAGATTTGCCAACTATTTTCAAATGTTCAATTAATTTATTGTTGCATTAACTTTATATAGTACGGCTATTTTATGTATTCAATTTATCGAATATATCATAATCAATTATATAATTTCATAGAGTTCACCTGTGAAGTGATATAATATTCTTCTGATATTTATCCTACCTTTGTCAAATTTTTATAAGGATGCGGTGATTTTCGATTTCAATTTCCGAAATTGTGAAAGATTTAGAAAATTACACAATGCTCTGAAAATTTGATATTTTATTCATCTCCCAATCCTCTTCGTGTTGAGAATTGATTGTTTTTGTATTTTTTTTTTTTTTCTAAATTGAATACGAACAAAGTTGATTTGATTTGATGCGATTTTTTATTCTCATCGATTTATGTATATTATGTTCGTTAATAATTTTGACTTTACATTACCAAAGTCAACGAATAGCGCAATCGTGCTCTTTTTATGCGAGGCACATGCTCATCACCGCGTGCCTGCAATCGTGCAGTCACACGGAACGCATTGTGCTCGCACAGAGTGCTACGCACGCCATGTAGATCACATGCGATGCATTACGTTCGCACAGTGTGTCTCGCACGGCGTGCGGGTTACGTGCGGAGCACGATTGTTATCTGGGAGGTTGTTAATCTTTACATAAGTTCTGATTAACTTTAATTTGTAATTTCTATAATTTATTTAGTATTCACTTATTAATTAACTGTTTCACCAAACACTTTGAGTTGGTTATTCTGAGTTCCGTGATTCTATAAGTTTGATCTTTACTGTTTGAGATTTCGTGACTAACTGACTAATAATGGAGAAAAAGGATCTCTCCTCGCGGGTACGCGAAGGGGAGGTTCTGGAAAACTCGCGGGAAGGCGAGGTTTTTTCCATTGGTGAAAAGCTCATTAAAACAAAAGCGGGAAAAAATCTAGTTGGCTGAGAGATCATTAGCGCGAGGCGATTGGGTCAGAGGCCCAAGCGTCGAAACGCCAAGAAGGGATGCTGCGAGCATCTATGATCTCTCTTCTTTTAAACAGAGCTGTCTTTGTCTTTAGACTTTTCCGCTTTGGGTCGTAAAAATCTGAAGGATCTGCAAGATTTATGTTTCCTCAATAAGGAGATTTTCTAACGTTCAAAGTTTACTTAAAGTTTAGGCTTTTAGTTTTATGGTGTTTCAAGTGTTTCCAAACATATTCGTTTCGTGAGAAAATGAGATGAAATTGTCTATATTATAGTTAAGATTGTTCCTTTCAAAAGTATTGACTTATATCTACGAGTAAAATAATATAAAGGAATTAAAAGAAAAAATTATGAATGGAATTAAATTAATAGAGTATTATTAAAACTTTGATGGTAATTGCACGTCGGTGTTCTCATACCTATGTTAATAACTACGGCAACTGTTGTACCTATAGGTTAAATATTCGGCTTACAGCCTAGAACGTAACACTTTGATGTGGGGCAGAGTTTCATTGCAGTCAGCGCCAAATACCTTGCCGTGGTTGATGGCAGTACTAAACAGTCCTATGCGAAAATTGACGGCAGGGCGGTTGAATTTCAAATAATGTTTAGTAGATCTCAGAAGGAAATTCGCGAAATAATAATAACTCTGGAAATCTGTTTAATAGGTTTTTATTATATCGCGTGTCTGATGGCAAAAGGTCGTAAGCGCAAAAAAAAAAAATTCGTTTTTTTGGGGGCAAAATCTTTTTCATGCAATATTACATCTTTTGGGCATATCCGCAAAAAAAAAATTTTTTTGGCACTTAAGACCTTATGGCATCAGTCACGCGATATGATACGATACTTTTACATTGCGTATGCGTGATTATAATAAGTTGATGTTATAATTATATAATTAAGTAAAGTTATTATAATTGAGTAAATATACATGCTCTTATACCTAACGCTATAGTACGATCTCTAAACATTATATCATATATTTTAAGATATACACGGTAAAAATTTTTTTTCTCAATTTAACACAACAGTTTGTGTTAACCACTTTTTCACACAAAATTTGTATTATTTCATTCTTTATGTGTCTACGCTCGGAAAACTGCATTTCTAACCTCACTTCACTCGGTTTAAACGCGGTTTTTGGCCTAGATACATAAAATTGTACATGCCATACGGCCCATAAAGTATTTTCTGACGAATTTCATCGGCTCGAATTATAATTACAACTATAACACTATAACTATAACACTAATAAATATAAATACAAATATGGTATTTTTCTTTGATTGGAAATCTGTGTCGGACGGATGTTGTGTCGGTACAGTTTAACACGCAGCACTTCACTATTCTAGGCATTTTTATTTAACTTTCAGTCAACAATTTTTATATATGCTGCTTTTTCAGATTTATCTTGAAATGAATGAAACTACATCAGCCTATATGTTATTTTGCTCTCGCAATTTGCACTGAGAACTCATATAAAAAAATGAAGATGAATGTACAGAAATTAGGTTTCTTACCCATCTTATGACCATCCTCGTCTGGGGAGGCCTCCCTTAGGACCGGCTCTGTTCGAAAGCCGGCCCGCAGCTCCTCCATTTTATGAATGAAGTCTTTACCCCATGAGAGTATGAAAAAATGTTTCATTTACTTATTCTTGCCTTAATACAGTGTGGGCCAAGAACAAACTGGTCCGATTCAAAACGCGAATAAGATCCGAACGTTTTGACCGATTTTCAGGAATTTTTTTTTCTCGAAATTAGAAAAATAAACCTTTTGTTTCACGTCGGAAACCCCGAAAAATATCCATTCCTTGCCGAGATACACGGTTTTGAGAGACGGGGTTTGAAAAAGTCACTGGGAGGATTTTATTAATTAATCGAGATATTTGGGGAAATTTCAATGTCTACATTAGAAAGATATAATGCTAAGCTAATTGAGTATGATATGTATATCAGTTATTACAAAAAAAATCAGAGTTTTTTTTTCGTAAATTTTGCATTTTGCTGATTTTTCAATATCTTTTTACGTATATTGAATCATATCCGTTGATGTAGAAAACCCCGTATCCGCTACCTCGAGCCGAGACCAGTGGAGAAAAATAAACGGGTGTCATTGTTTCCTTTTTGCAGCATAACGGCTCGGGGATCAGTAAGCCTTCTGGCACACGAAATTCATAAGTTACTACAATCTCACCCGATTTAATGTGCTGTAAATTTTCACGGTAATAATGACAATTATCCTGATGATTCGATGCATTCTAATAATTTGTCGAAATTATTATGTGTGAATATGAATAATGAAATGGCAAGTACTGACGTTGTACTCTACAAATCCGAATCAGTGAAAAGTCATGCGGATGGCACTTATGAGTATACGAAAATCACTGACAATCAGTAACATATTCACCGATTGTCAGGGATTTTTGTATGTATACTTATAACTGCCTTTTCATTGATTCAGATTTAGAAAGTAATGAACAAAATACACTCGGGCCTCCGCTATTTGAACACCCGCTATTTGACGGATGCCGCTATTTGACCACATTCGTCCTCCGCTATTTGACGGGCGTTACCCCCACTATTCGGCAGCGTTCCCCTTAACATCGGGGCCGTGAATGACACGGAGTGGCGTGAACTGGCTGCGCAGAAAACCGTCCACAAGGAGTGGGGGACCCCTCCCTGTTACAAAAGTAGACAGAAAACCGTCAGAAGCCCATAGAAATCGATAGTGAAATTTGACGGAATCTAACGGAATCCTATACGTTCTGTCTGCAAAAAATGATCGATGGGTGGATTTCTGTCCGTTTTTGTCGTAGTTCTGTGGCCCAACCGTATTGTAATCGTTTCTGTGAGCAATTTCGGATTCACGTCTATCCGCATCTATACGCGTCGTCAAACGTTATCGGATCCCATCCGCAATGACATGAACTTTTCAGACTTGTTTCTGTACGCATATCATACTTACCCCAACGTAACCGTTTCTATTAGCAATTACGAGTAGCTTATCTATCCGCATCCATCCGGTATCCGACGTGTCTTGTGACAGTGCCGGATCCTATCCGCTATCACGCGAATTATTCTGACTGTTTCTGTCCGCATATCATATCCACCCCAACGTAACCGTTTCTGTTAGCAATTACGAGTAGCTTATCTAGCCGCATCTATCCGGTATCCGACGTATCTTGTGACATTGCCGGATCCTATCCGCTATCACGCGAAATATTCTGACTGTTTCTGTCCGCATATCATATCCAGCCCAACATAACCGTTTCTGTCAGCAATTACGAGTAGCTTATCTATCCGCATCTATACGTATCTCGGCAGTCGTTGAACTTTGTCGGATCGTATCTGCTATTCGGTATACTGTAACTTATTGCATATGTTTCACCAGCAGACGGCTGGTGAAATTATGCTAGATTGCGTGAGTACTTTGTCACGGGTTATGAAATTTGGATCTCCTCTGGGAAAAGTTGAAAAAACCCTTAAATTACCCTAATACAGACTCGGATAGATTTTTCACTACCAGAGCTGCTTCCCTACGGATCTGGGATATGTCAAATTCGCCAGACAGTGATAGGTGCTATAGAGCTATCGTGCTGTTGAATTTGACTCACCGATACCGTTTTGATCAGATCTGGGATATGTATCACTCACCAGACTAGGGTAGATGCTATAGAGCTACCGTGCTGGATGAGATCAACGCACCGATACTGATATCTAGCTATCAATGACTCTAAGTTAACTGAAAGATAAAGAAATTAATAAAACAAAATCAATTAATAAGAAAATAGAAACAAAGATCAGATTCCTGACAATTTGTAAATGATTATAAGATCATTTCCTATTTTATTAATACAATGTTTCGAAATGGTTTTCCATTTTACGAAAGTAATACAAAAAAAAAATGCATAATGAAAGAAAATGCTGAACATAAAATAGTAATCGTGAAAGTATGATCTACGAGCGTATATCGATTTTTCCTAACCTAACTTATTACTATGCGCGCTGGCACAATGTGCCGGACTTTGTGTGTTTTGAATGTTTTTTTCTCTTGATTGAAATTTGTGATTTTATAGAAATACCGCTTTGGCTAAAACTATAATGTTTTTCCTTTTGAATTTAATGGTATAGTTGCCGTTTTGGCAACTATCCGAAATTTTTGAATTTACTAAGACAACGTGGCCGCTTTGGCTCTTGTAAGCTTTGAAATTTGAGGTTATGAATTGAGAAACTAAGTGAATAGACGAGACGGCAGGCCGCTATGGCACGAATCCGCTCACGAGCCGTGAGACGGTCGCCTTTTATACTCGCGGTGACGTCATACCTGATGTTCTGATATGTGTGTGTTAGCTTGCGCGCTACGACGCTGCTCTATACAATGACATGTGAACGTATAGGTGTATAGCCTAATGGCCTATGCTAAGGATAGGTTACATTGCCCTCTTTTTATCAACGGATGTTCGGTTGTGAGCTTCTTCTGCGATGCACCGGCAAGTAAGTTGATAAAACCGTTTATATTAGATGTTGGTTGTGCCTTATATTTTCATTATTGTTGTCATATCCGAGGTTTAAGTTTGTCAAGTCCGAGTATTTTTCTGTTATGTCCGAGATTTTTTGGTTATGTTCGTCTGATTTTTTTTCCTTTTATTTTTTTCTAGTCCCTATCCATGGCCAAGGGATCATCTATGTCGAACTCGTCCATGAAATCGGGCAGTTCATCCTCCATCGAAAGTAAGATCGGTACAGGTATGTCGAAGAAGATATCTGTAGTTTCGGCATCATCGTCTGGACCCAGAATTGGCAGATCAAAGTCGCATGCGAATTCTATATGATCTGGTGATGGTATATGCAGCCTGGCCCCCATGTCTTCATCAGCCATCGGATCATCCTCCTTTGGCACTCCGAATTTTGCCGCAACAGGTGGAAGGCGTTTTAATTCGGCGTCCAAATCGAAGGCTGCCAGAGCTATCGGCCCAAATGTTCTGAACATTTCCATGTTATGTTTGTGTGCTGCTTTTTCCTCATCAGTTTTTTCCTTCATGTCGATCTTTGTCAGTTTCCATGTGATGTTATTCGGATTTTCCTCTTGTAACTTCCCTGTCTTCTCCTTTACCTCTTCCTTCCTTCTTTCTTCTCGTATCGGTTTCTTTTCATTTGTATTCGTCTTCGGTGTCTTTTTTGGTTTTTCCTTCTTTGTTTGTGTCCCTCTTACGTTTCTATGTATTCCATTTCCATTAATAAAATGTCCAGAAGGGATTAACGTTTTGTATAAATTATTGTTCGCATCATAGCAGTCTATGTCTCCCTCCGTCACTTGTATGCTTTTCTCAGGCATTGTAGAGTAACCGTATTTGGAGAAGTCCATTTCAAGTACTGTAGCCAATTTCTAATTTCGTCATGATTTATATATTCCTGGTAATCCTCTTTAGCGGATTATCTCAATACTTTTATCTCTATTTCTATTCTAAATTCCAGCTAATCACAAAGCAATTTCATATAGTTGATTCAAATTGATTCTAAATATAGTTTCATCATATTGACATGAAAGCGTCCCCTCTCTAATCCTGTCTTTATATTCTCTAGGATATATGTAGCTTTACCTATTTGTTGGCTTATAATATAGGGTCCTTCATACAATGGAAAAAATTTAGCCATCTTTTTATTTGTACTGTCCAACACATTAAGTGCTCTTATTATAACCTTATCACCTACCTTAAATCTAGATAACTTATGGCTAGAATTGAACCTATCGGCTCTTCGTTTACCGTTTTTCTTTATGTTTTTTTTCACTAAGTGGAGTTTGACGTTGTAAGGGATATCTTTAATTCTTGGATTAATCCAATCCGCCCAAAATCTGGTTGGTCTACTTTTTAACTGGATTTCGCATGGAGCGAACCCAGTACCATCATGGCACACTTCATTTATACAAGTTACAATAACTCTAATCCAGTTAATCCACTGTGTATGATTGTCTGTCAGGAAGGTACGAAAGAATCTACCAATTTCTCTATTTACTCGTTCGACAATATTTCCTTGTGGGTGTCTAATTGACGAGAAAATTAATATAATGTTTTCATCTTTTAGTTTATTTATCCACTGGGATGAAGTGAATTGTGTGCCATGATCGCACTGGATTCGCTTCGGCTTCCCTAATTCTGGAATATAATCCCTAAAGATGCAAGTAATCGTGGACTGCGCGTTCGCTGACCTCAAAGGATATAATTTGACGTATTTGCTAAATGCATCGATCGTTACCAGGAGCCATTTATAATTCCCTTTACTGGATGGTAGTGGTCCTAAAAAATCTATGGATACAAGATCCCCTACTCCTTTTGGAACTATGTTTTGCATTGCTGCATATGAATAACGGTTTGGCACTTTACATCGTTGACACTTGTCGCATTTCGCAATTACTTGTCGCACTCTTTTTGCTAGTTTTGGGTAATAAAAACCTTCTTTAAGCAGCTTATGACATTTTGATGCACCAACATGGCCGTATGCCTCGTGACACTCGTCTATCAGATCTTTGAGTAGTTCCTCGGGTATGTAAGCTTTAAAATCGCCCCCTGGATTTCTATGGTATAAAATGTCATTTTCTACGATGAGGTTTTTATTTCTATTTAAATTTTCTGGTTGCATTAATTCGCAAACCTTTTTGTCTTGCTTTTGAAACTTCCAAAAGACTTTTAAATTTTCTTTTAAATCATTATTTATTTCTTTGGCCAAAGCTGCCATGCTAAATTCTACAATTTCTGATGCTACTTCTTTTATTTCAGGTGGATTTCTGCTAAGGATGTCGGCAACAATGTTCTCCGTCCCTTTGATATGCTCAATCTCAAAGCTATATGCCTGGATAAACAGAGCCCATCGAGCCAGCCTGGAGCTTATAAGTTTACATGAAAACAAAAAGGTTAAAGCATGATGATCTGTGCGTACTGTTAGTTTTGCACCTATGATAAAAGATCTGAACTTGCCTAAAGCAAAGACTATAGCCATTAATTCCTTTTCGCTTGTAAAATAATTAAGCTCTGCACCTTTCATGGTTCTGCTTGCCAGTCCTACAATTTGCTTTTCGTTCTCATCAGACACCTGATACAAAACCGCGCCTACTGCAAAATTGCTAGCATCGCATTCTAAATAATAACGCTTATTTGTATCGGGATGATGCAATATCATTTTTTCACAAAAAATGTCCTTAACTAGGTTAAACTGCCTGTTCATTTCCTCGGTCCAATCCCACTTGGCGCCTTTTCTCATTAAAGCTAATAGTGGAAACGTTGCGTCTGAGTAGTCTTTTGTGAATTTATTATAATAATTTGTGAGGCCTAGAAAACCTTTTAATTGTTTAACGTTTTTCGGCGTTGGAAAATGCTTAATCGCCTCGATTTTCTCTGGTTGAGGTCTAATACCAGTTTTTGTTATTTTATGACCTAAAAAGTCTACCTCCTCTCGAAAGAATTTGGATTTTTTAAAGTTTATTGTCATGTTATATTTCCTAAAAGTTTCGAATAAGACTTTAAGGTGGGCCAAGTGAGATTGGACAGAGTCAGAACAGCACAGGATGTCGTCTACGAAATTTATCGTAAATCGCTCTGTATTTTTTGAAACTAAATCTAAAGCTCTGACTAAGCTCGCCAAACTCGTGTTCAACCCATATGGTGTGACAGTGAACTGATATGTTTTGCCCTCATGCATAAATGCAGTGTATTTTCGCGAATCGCGATGGAGTGGAATTTGCCAGAAACTAGCAGTCAGGTCGAGACTTGACATGTAGGTATTGTTGGAACACCTCTGAAATAAGACCTCAGTTGATTGAGCACAATCATGGTCAGGTATTATTAGCTTATTTATGAAACGTGCATCGAGCACCAACCGGATTTCTCCAGATTTTTTTTCCACGACCACTAAGGGATTTACGTATTCGCTATAAGATCTCTCAATTACGCCAATTTTTAGCATTTTTTCTATTTCGATATTTACCTTCTCCCTATGGATCATTGGGATCGGGTAAGATCGTCTGACAAATGGCCTATCTTCATAGATTTTTATCTTATGCTCATGATTGAGACTCGATCGGGTATTTTACTAAAAATGTCGTTATATTCCTTCAGTAGGTCGGAAAAAACGTCTATTTCAGCTTTATTTAACACCTGACATTCAGTGAGTTTCTCTTCAACTTCATCACTGGTCAAATTATATTGCATCATGTCATCTCCCTGGTTTGCTATTTCGTTTCTTTCGATGTGAATATTAGCTATCTGATTAGTTTGCGAAATATCTGTTTTGTACAATTCCACTGAGCAGTGCCCTGGAGATAATTCTAATCTTAGCCTTTCTGTTCTTAAATCTAGATCGGCTTTCCATTTATGAAGCGTGTCTACTCCGATAATAACCTCTCTCCTCAGACCACTCATAATAATGAGGAACTTAATTCTATCAAACAATTCATTTATTTTAACTTTGGCAAATATTTGTTCCTTTATTTTGGTTGGCTTGCCCCCTATTACTCCAAAAATTTGAGTATTCACAACGGGTAGCCGCTCACATTTTGAAAGAGAAAATTTGTTTCGCTCGTAAAAATCTTGAGACATACAAGTTATTTGGCTGCCTGTATCGATAAGAGCTTGCACTGTAATATTTTCAATAATTAAACGAATCTCGGGACATTGTTTGTTAATCTTTTCTACCCCTTCATCCTCAGCTAATAAATAATTTGCTGGGTCTTCAAATAAGTTATCGTCTTGAATTGATTTCTTTGAATTTACCGCGGAAATGACTAGATCACGCTGTGTCGGAACTGTGATATCCAGTTTCGGCACAGCGCCATCTAGTTTTCCGGACTTGATTCTAATACCGTATCGAATTCTGTTTCATCGATCTTATTTTCGGTGATACCTTGGATCTTAGCATTTTTCCAGTTTTCTGATTTATTGTGGACATAATCGTTTTGTCCAGGTCGACGTTGTGTATCAGGTTTGTCTACAGAGTCGCGATTCTGAAATTGTTTTGATCCCTGACTATTATTCGTCCGCCATGAAAGAGGTTTATTTTTATCTTCGTAAGCTCGGCTAGTCGATTGACTCTGTTTATTTAGCATCGATTGAATGGCTGGTCTACGTGAAGCGTTAGATCGGCCACCTGTTTGCATTTCGTCTAAAAATGTAAGTAGCGCATCTATTTCTGAGATATTACGGCATCTCGCCGCCTCAACCACGTGCTCATCAAAATGTCTAATAAGTGATCGAACTATTTCTTCCTCAGGCAAACGAGGATTTAATCCTGCGGCAGCTGCGAACTTACGGTTGGCATATTCCGACCATGTGATTTTAGAGTCTACGATATAAAAGCCAAACTCTAAGTCTTTCCTAATTTCTCTTTGGATCTCGATACCCCAGAACCTAGCTGTGAACTCGGATTTAAATGCATCCCAGTCACTTATGACGTCGCGACGCGCAGTCCACCAGTCCTTAGCATCTCCGGTGAGACTTTGACCCAACAATTGGAGTCTTAAATCCTCATCGGCTCCTAAAGATATGAAATACTCCTCGATTTCTCTAATGTAAACCATGGGTTCTTCCCAGGCTTTTCCCGAATATGTGGGTAATTTTAATTGTTTTGTGATAAATCTAAGTGAATCTTGACCATTACTTCCAGTGGACCCTGTCACTCTAGTTTTTAATTTCTTTATGTCTGCGTCTAATCCTATTTTAAGACTTTCATGTTTATGGTTCATATCCATCATCTTTTCGTTCATGATTCGATCTCTCTCTCTGATTTTACTATTTAAAACTTCGAGATCACTATTATGCTCTGTCCTAATGCTAGACTCTACTCTATTTATCTTATCGTTGCAATTAGTAAGATCACTGTCCCATTTATCTAATACTATATTGACCTTTGTTTCCATGTCATCAATTCTCTTTTTACTTTTAGCAGTAGTTTCGTCTAACTTCTTACTGATTTTATTTTCAAATACTACCTGCGCTTCGATGTTAGTCATATGAAAATTGTTAATTGTTCTTTCCATTTGAGCAAATCTATTTTCCATTTTCTTTTCCATCCGCTCATTTGTCTTTTCTAAAGAAAGCAAGGTAGCTGCTATTGCTGCTAAAGACTCATTATGATCACGGCTTGGACTCTCGACGTGACTCAATATGCTGTTATTTGTCATGGAATTATCTGACTCATGGAAACCAGTGTCTCTATTACTTGGTCCGGGCTGACGTACATTTTTATCGCCCTGATTATCAGGAACCTGACCCTTACCTTCCATTTTCCTATAATTTGATATTTTATATGGAATAAATGAAGCTGAGAAACGATTTTAAATGAATTTGACTTTGAAGTCTTTAATTTGCCCCAAAACAAGTGAATTTAAGTTTAACAATGAATTTACTGTGAATTTATAAATTAAGTGAATTTAATTTTATTTGAGGAGCCCCACGTTGGGCGCCAAATGTAACTTATTGCATATGTTTCACCAGCAGAAGGCTGGTGAAATTATGCTAGTTCGCGTGAGTACTTTGTCACGGGTTATGAAATTTGGAGCTCCTCTGGGAAAAGTTGAAAAAACCCTTAAATTACCCTAATACAGACTCGGATAGATTTTTCACTACCAGAGCTGCTTCCCTACGGATCTGGGATATGTCAAATTCGCCAGACAGTGATAGGTGCTATAGAGCTATCGTGCTGTTGAATTTGACTCACCGATACCGTTTTGATCAGATCTGGGATATGTATCACTCACCAGACTAGGGTAGATGCTATAGAGCTACCGTGCTGGATGAGATCAACGCACCGATACTGATATCTAGCTATCAATGACTCTAAGTTAACTGAAAGATAAAGAAATTAATAAAACAAAATCAATTAATAAGAAAATAGAAACAAAGATCAGATTCCTGACAATTTGTAAATGATTATAAGATCATTTCCTATTTTATTAATACAATGTTTCGAAATGGTTTTCTATTTTACAAAAGTAATACAAAAAAAAAAATGCATAATGAAAGAAAATGCTGAACATAAAATAGTAATCGTGAAAGTATGATCTACGAGCGTATATCGATTTTTCCTAACCTAACTTATTACTATGCGCGCTGGCACAATGTGCCGGACTTTGTGTGTTTTGAATGTTTTTTTTTCTTGATTGAAATTTGTGATTTTATAGAAATACCGCTTTGGCTAAAACTATAATGTTTTTCCTTTTGAATTTAATGGTATAGTTGCCGTTTTGGCAACTATCCGAAATTTTTGAATTTACTAAGACAACGTGGCCGCTTTGGCTCTTGTAAGCTTTGAAATTTGAGGTTATGAATTGAGAAACTAAGTGAATAGACGAGACGGCAGGCCGCTATGGCACGAATCCGCTCACGAGCCGTGAGACGGTCGCCTTTTATACTTGCGGTGACGTCATACCTGATGTTCTGATATGTGTGTGTTAGCTTGCGCGCTACGACGCTGCTCTATATAATGACATGTGAACGTATAGGTGTATAGTAGGGTGGCAATATTTTTCCGCTTTTTTTTGGTTTTTCGAGCTCACATGAAAATTTGTTAGTTTGATCCATTTTGAGAGCCCTCTCCAAATTTCAGCTGAATTAAAAATTTTGTAGAGGTCGCTCAAGAATTTTGAAAATGTCGAAATTCAACGAAATCGATTATTTTTTTAAAATATTCTCCACTTGCTCACTAATCCAATCTGTTCCAGGTGGATTATAGAGAAACATACTGAAATTTCAATCAAAAATATCAATATCTAAAGGTCGCTCAAGAATTAAACAAAAAAAATTCTAATAAACTTTCAATGGTTTAGGCCTTCAAATATTATTATTTTTACCTGAAATTCTGGAATGTTCCTCTACAATCCACCTAGAAAAGATTAGATTAGTTAGCAAGTGTAGAATGTAAAAAAAAAAAAAAAAAAAAACTCAAATAAAAATGGAATTTCTGAGTATTTTTTCTTTTTTATCATACTTTTTTGATTTCCATGATGCTCACTATCGGAATTTATTCATTTTACTACAAATGAGTAGTTGTGAAAGGATCAAGTCTTAATATTGAGATTTAGAGGTCGCTCAAGACCATTGAAAATTCATAAAAATTTTTTTGTTTAATTCTTGAGCGACCTTTAGATATTAATATTTTTGATTGGAATTTCAGTATGTTTCTCTACGATCCACCCAGAACAGATTGGATTAGTGAGCAAGTGAAAAATATTTTTAAAAAAAAATCGATTTCGTTGAATTTTGACATTTTCAAAATTCTTGAGCGACCTCTACAAAATTTTTAATTTAGCTAAAATTTGGAGGGGGCTCTCAAAATGGATCAAACTAACAAATTTTCATGTGACCTCGAAAAAACAAAGAAAGGCGGAAAAATATTGCCACCCTAGTGTATAGCCTAATGGCCTATGCTAAGGATACGTTACAATACATACATTGAAATATTCGTTAAGTTTTTGTTTTAACCCTGGAACGGTATCCTGCTGTTTTTTTTGTACCTATTCCGGTAACCTGAGGTGATAAAACAGCCCAATTTTCAAATATTTGTATTTCGGGTATAATTTCACGTGAAGGATCCTACGGAGGCTCATTCGTTTTTTTTTTTTTGATTCCAAAAATTTATACGTTATGTATTTCGTCGCTTAAGCACATGTATTGACTTTGAGTTAGTGAGTGAGCACACGGGCTCACTAACACTTGTAAGGTAAGACTTTACGTCTTTTTATACCTTAATTTTATTGGTTATATTTAATTAAATATAACCAATACCACCGAAGGTGGTGTAATTCGCCGAAGAAGTGATTTCAAGCTAGAAGACTTGAAATTTTTTGACGAGAAAAATTTATCCGGCGTCACGGGAATCGAACCCGCGCCTACTGGCTGCCAATCCGGGGGCTTACACCCACTAGACCACCTGGCCGCCTTCAAATTCAACTCGTCATTTTTCAAGTCTGGTTCGTGTGCACGATTTGTACGTTATGTATTTCGTCGCTTAAGCACATGTATTGACTTTGAGTTAGTGAGTTAGTGACTTGAAATCACTTCTTCGGCGAATTACACCACCTTCGGTGGTATTGGTTATATTTAATTAAATATAACCAATAAAATTAAGGTATAAAAAGACGTAAAGTCTTACCTTACAAGTGTTAGTGAGCCCGTGTGCTCACTCACTAACTCAAAGTCAATACATGTGCTTAAGCGACGAAATACATAACGTACAAATCGTGCACACGAACCAGACTTGAAAAATGACGAGTTGAATTTGAAGGCGGCCAGGTGGTCTAGTGGGTGTAAGCCCCCGGATTGGCAGCCAGTAGGCGCGGGTTCGATTCCCGTGACGCCGGATAAATTTTTCTCGTCAAAAAATTTTAAGTCTTCTAGCCAAAAATTTATACATCTGTGATGGCCAACGAAAAGGTGTAAAGTATACTCATGTAATCGACTAATCCCATATGAATCCGGTGAAGTTTGCTGTAGGATGCTTATATCGAATATAATATATAAACGGATAAAAATAAATAATTTCCCAAGAGTAACGGAAAATTTTGAGAATTTTCACTCAGGATCTCTACCGATCAGCTGGTAACGTCTACAAAATCTCTTTGAGAATGATAGATAACACACTATCGCACACAAAACATTGCCCCCCCCCCCCCCCCCCGCGCTTTGTTCGTCGCCTGCATTGCTGCTTGAATGCCTTGAATAGTAAATAATATTACAGACATATTTTCATTCCGTAAAATATCTGGTACCAGTTTTATCCGCTGTTCCGCACAGAAACAGATAGAAATATATCGTAAGTATTCAACGTACAGAAACAGATAGGGCCAGATACAGTTTTGTCGCGGTTCTCCTGCATACACAAGTGGATATATAGAAGGAAAGATCATCGTTGCGTATAGGTACGTACAGGATCCTATTTGGATCTGCTCATCATTCCAAATGAACCATGCCTGCGTATAGAACCACACAGATTTGGATTGCGGTTCTATCCGTTGTCCCACGAGAATGCTTATAGAACGATTCTTACACGTTTCTATTTGCAAATGCCGGGAAAAATACGCATAGTAAACGGACAGAATCTATTTTCTGTCCGTTCCTAACGGAATTTTTAACAGGGCTACTTTCGTCAAATAGCAGAAACGCTCGGTCCCGACTCAGTCAAATAGCGGAGGCCCGAGTGTATTTTGACTGATTCCTAATGACAATTACGATAGTAGAATTGACGAACGTGAATTCAATTACATAACTAATCATAATCAATAACGAAGGAATTTCGGACAACGCAGTTGACCAATTCAATAAATTGTTGATAAAATTTTCGAATTCGGAAAAAATTGACAATAGTAACAAATTTCAATCTCGAAGTATACTCTTGAGATATATTTTACTAATAGATCAACTCAGTGAGCGATGCCGCTGCATATCTATAATCTATAAGATTAATTAAAGCAATTTTTTCTTAAAATTATAGGAATATTTATTATACCTAACTCTACATAATATAGTTGTTTTGATTAAACATGCATACAGAAGAATCATTTATTCGAATTGACAAATACATATTTGAAGAATTCAATAACTCTTTTTTCTCAGTGTAGTTAGATTCAAAGTGCCGTGTTTACTTGCTAAGGCCATATTTTGAACGACTCATCATAAGCAAAGCGATGTATGATATCGCGATATCCTGTTTTGCCTAGCAACTAGTGGTGCCGCGATAATCGATAAACACGAGACGAGACGAGATGAAGGTGTCGATAAACGAGACGATAAATGATATTTTCTCGTATCGTTGACGAGACATCTCGTATCGTTGACGAGACAATACGAGATCAGGTACACGATAACGAGACGAGAATCGAGAATATCGCCGAATTTTTCTTCTCTATATTTCCTTCGCTCTTGTGGTGACTCTTCTCAGGGGAATGAACGGAGATTATTGACAAGTGTTTTATAAAAGTTTTTATTCAAATAGTAAAATATTCATACTTTTCACACTTCTCGTGGATGAATATCATTATGCACGTGATTTTTTTGAATTCATGTTCCGTCCATGACGGCGTTCATATGGATTATTTCGTTCCATTCGAGAATGTTAAAATTCACTTGATATGCTTGATATGCATCAGAAAAATTGGAAAAAAAACTCTATAAACGTACGATATGAGACGATAAGGGACCGTTCAAATACTACGTAACGCGTTTTGGGATAGTGTGTGCACGGCGTTTTCTATACTACACTGTAGCATTTTGCATTACGCAATATTTGAACGCTCCCTAACGGAGATTCAAGTCGAGAATAATTCGAGACGAGACGACCATTCGAACTGACTTTTCGAGACGAGACGATAATTCGAACCAACTTTTCGAGACGATACGATATTCACGAAAATATCGCCTCGTCTCGTATCGCGGCACCACTACTAGCAACATGCAGATATAAACAGACTTTGAATTCTACTGTATATCGACGCTACTTACAAAAAGTATAGCACATTTCAATTTTTTTACGAAAACTAGCACCTTTTGGATTTCGCCGTGAAAACTAGTATGTTCGTCGAACTGAAACGAATAATTTTTCTATTTTGCAATGTTGTATCAATCTTTAACCGCGTACAGTAAAATATATACTACTTGATATGAATATAATGAGGCGAATTGATATTTATGTTGATGAAAAATCTGGAATAATCTCAAAACATCTGTAACGTACCTGTACAAAAAGCATTCATTTTTCTAAGACCTGCATCGACGACACAAGTTTTGTGATATTTATAAGTTTATTTTGAAGCGAAAAAAGACGCAAAAATATTCAGAAAATCCTTGTTGCACTAATCGAAACACACGATAGTTTTCGCTGGGATGGCCGAAACGTGATCGTTTTCGTAATAATCCGAGATGTGCTAGTTTCCATGAGAAATCTGAAACGTGCTACTTTTTGTAAGCAGCGTCGATACATAATATTTTCTGAAGACATTCATGCCAAGAGCCACTTGATAAGAGGAAAAAAATCCCGAGACGACGGAACATACTAATTAGGTACGTACTTTTTTGGATTGCGGTCCATTGTAGCTGTTGTTATTGTTGTCGGCTTTTTTCTTCTTCTTCTTCGCGAGGAACCGCCGCTAGAGTTTTCGTGCGCGAGTCCAGAACTGCGCGCTGTGTCGAAGTTTTTAATTCAAAATGGTCCGAGCACAACAGTATAGGTGTACCGAATTCGTTTCAAACGATTTCGAATTTTGAGAGACGTTGAGGTTGCGAAAATAAAAATTTCGGAAAGTAATGCAGATAGCTAAAAATTCCAAGACCCGGAAAGCCTGAGAATCCGAAAGTCCTGGTAATTTTCTCAGAATTGGTAGCAGTCGGGAATGTGGTCGTTGGTAGTACAGTAGAACCTCGATTATCCGAACCTTCGTTATACAAACCCTCTGTTATATTTCATCCGATATTTCATCCGAACTCCTTTATCCGAAGTACGATTTGCTTTATCTGGACTTTTCACTTTTCAAACTTTCGAATCTTAATATCGCGCGCTACAATGTCGCGAGCAAGGTCTGTGTTCAAGCATGCGCACAAGCTTGTATCGCAGCTGTCACGGCATTAACCCTCCGTTGTCACACTTCTGTAGAATCCCGCCGTTGTCACACTGGGTCAGATAGACCCCGACGGATTTCACAACGCTCTTGCATGCAAACTATCAGTCCGATTTCAATCAAAAAAATACGGAACATACCTTGAATTCTCTAGAATGAGAATCCATCGTTGTTTTTTGGAAAATAAAATGTCATCGTGGTAAAAAAAAATCCGAAAGCCATCAGTTTGCAAAAAATACCGTTTTCCACGTAAAAAATCATAACTCTTTTGATTTTCAATATTTTTTCATAAAATTTATGGGTGACACTCCCAAAATGGGGTACTTTGAGGAAAAAAAATAGCTTAGTGGTGTACGTTTCAAAAAGTATATTCATTTCAACACATGAAATAAAGATACAGATATTACAGGTATTTAGCTATGAAGTTAGTACATGGGTCTGATAGACCCAGTAATTCGCTTGCATGCTCACACGTTATCTTTCTTAGACCTTCGTGTCCACCAGTTACGTTTGAAATATTTTTTTACTATGTAAGATCGTTTCATCCAATATCGAAATCGGTGAAGATCTTCAAAAACTTTCCACTTCAAAGTTTGTAAAATTGTATTTTTCAGCATCATGTACACACCATCGATTATTTCTCGTTAAACTATATCGTCAATTGATATAAAAAGTGAAATTTATATTATTTTTCGTACATTTTCAGTATTTTTTTACGCTATTACTATGCTTTACGACGATATTGCACCAGGCTCACCAGGTTTGATCGGAATGTGGTTTCATCCGGTTTAATGTTGAACATAAATTCATACGGCATGTTCTCCCGAGTAAAGGCAGAGTTTGGCACGTCAATACTATAAATATAACCGTTGCTCTTGTTCGTTGACACTAAAATCTGAATATCTAATGTAATTGTACATTCATATAAGGGTGAAGTTAAGGACGTTTGAATACCGAGTAAAATGTATATAATAAAAGCCAACTGTGTTTTACAGTTATTTAACCCTCCGTTGTCACACTACCAAAAAATAACCGGACCGTCACACTGGGTGGATTCCACCCAGTCCATTTTCAAATGACGATGGTGAGAAAACTATCTGTCCGATTTGGATCAAAAAATTACGGAACATTTTCTGAATATTGCAGAATATGCAATATAAGTCGTTTTGTTGGAAATTGAAAGACAACAGGTTGGAAAAATATCGTGATTTTGTCAATTTTTGAAGTGAGAACAATTTTGCTCAAAAGTCGATGGGTTGAATCCACCCAATGTGACGACGGAGGGTTAAATAGTTCCAGATTCGTTCTGGATTTCTTTCAGCTCAACTCTTCCATTTGTTATAACATTGTGTAGGTAGAATAAACAGGAATAATTGATAATACTGCAAACGTTAGAACATTTCACACAGGGCCGCCACAAGGTAAGTCGGCGCCCGGGACAGCTTGAAAACTTGCGCCCCCTCCCTGCCCACCAACAGTACTGAATCATTAATTTTGTCTGAAATGGGTGAATCATAGGAAAAAAAAACTTCGTGGAGTGAAAAAAATGTTGTACATTATAAGAGAACCTTCATTTATTACGAATAGTCCACAGCAAAAAAAGTTATAAACAAGAGTTTTTTTTTTTTTTTCATGACTCGTAGGATAAAAATTGTATATAAAAAAGTGCGATTCTATGATGCAGTACTGCGCAAAGCGTGCGGGAGGCGCCTCACGGCGCCCCCCGACACGCAGCGCCCGGGGCGATCCCCCCCCTTGTGGCGGCCCTGATTTCACACACGTCTAGGGCATAACGTCGGTACTCTGACGTAACCTCGTATCTCAGAAAACACTGGTTGACAGAAGAGACAAAAAACCTTTTATTGGAATCAACCAAATCGAAAACTTCTAATTATTTGTTGCTAATTCGGAAGTTTCATCGTTTTTCCATAGATGTAAATGATAATTATACTATAAAAAATATTTTAGGCTTAGTTTTTTAGTGAATTTCTGAGACACGAGTCAACCTCCAAGAATCGAGTTACGAGGTTACGTCAGAGTACCGACGATAAGTCTTGATAAATTATGTGGCGAGATCTGTTATTTTGTTAAACTCATAAATATAGTCCATCCTCCAATGTCACATTCCGCGACCAATGCAATCGATACGTGTAGTCACATGAGCTTACTGCGAAATATGCGGATATACAGCTGAATAGATGCACAACCTCAAGTACGAGAACAGAGCAAAGATCCACTCGCTGCCCTGCAATTTGCCGAAGAAGAGCTTTGATGCGAAGTTCATTTCGAGAGAAATTAGCTAGAAGTACGCTGCGTCAAGAGGATTTGGCGGATTCCTGCAAATTGCACCCTTGCGTGTTCAACCTTCACTACGTAATCTGAAGGCTTTCGATAAATGAGATCTTGTAAGGCGCTTGTTATGGGGCGTCGTCATGCATGAAAAGCATTGAATTATGAGTAACTGTTTCCGACAATTCGAGAAAAAACGATCAACGCATGTCATTGAATGGCTTTTTCCGTGTCGGCCGATCGCCGTCAGCTCATCGATTTCCAAGCCATGTAAGTTGGTTGAAAATATCTACTCCTGGTCGAAAGGAAACCTTCTGCTCATCTACATGAATCGATAGACGGGAGATTTCGGCTTGTGTTCTAGAACTCGTCTGGCAACTCTTCTCACCACTAGTTCCGGCATTCACCAAGGCATTCACCTCCACCTCTATTGCCTTAAGATGGACATCTCTGCAAAATTTGAGAATGCTACCTGATTCTCTGGTGGTGATATGGAACCACATCAAGTCTCTTCCGACGCTATCTTACTGCCATCTTCGATGAACATAGATTTCCTAGACCGGGAAACATTGCACAGTCCTGAAAAGGAACACCTTCGTCGATATTGTCTCATGACTTTCACCTTTCTTACCTGAAGTAACAATCATTACCTGATGCAGCTGCTGCTGTCGTCAAGTTCTGAATTAACAGTATCGGATCTTGCAAAGACGAAGACTGATCTCAGGCATCGGCCGTTGACTGCCTGAGAACGAACGGGCAATGTCATTGTCAGTCGTACACTGTTCAAGGAAATGCCTGCATTCCACGGCTTATTCTTTATTCCAAGTATATTCCGATCAACAAGACGATTCGAGTTTCCTTACTCCAGGCAGTTCAATTCTAATCGGATTCGGACTCACCATCGTCCGCTACAATTCTTATTGCTGCAAACACCGCTCGACGAAAGTACCTATGATGGATTCTTTAACAAACATCGACTTGAATATTAACCGCAATCATAGTTCGAAGATCCGCCCTCCAGAAGAATGAATATTGTTGACTCCCATGTGCTCCAATCGCCCAGGCTCATGCGCTGCACGTATCGATTCTTAAATCTCGACTTGCATAGTACCGAATGATGAATGTGATTCTTATCCAATGCCTTAGCTCGCTTAGGCTAATTGCTAATGTCAGAATGAGACAAAATTTATATTCCTTCCTTGGCTAGGAGCCAAAATATAGGAAGGACCAGGGTCAAATGGACCTCCCACGATTTTTGTAAAAAAAAAAAAAAAAACAATCTGAATATGACATCCTCGTTCAAATCGCAACATAATTAGAACATGATTTCTTCGAGTGGTCCATTTAGCCCTGGTGTCTCCTACATGTAGGTTTATCATTAGAAATAGGATTCACGTCGATTTCGCATTCGAAAAGCATAAAATTTTCATTCCTACTTGTATACTACTACATATTTTATACATGTATTCATATTAGCGAAAATTACCTATTCAGACATGAAATTATTCACCTAGGATTGTAGAATTGGATGAAACAAGAGCCCGAGTCGAATACATAGCATTTCCAAAATATTCATAGGTTTAGATGGAATTGGATTCGACTTTTTTATTAACCCTATATCTCTGTCCAACGGAATTAAATCAAAATGGGCGACTGTTTCATCCATACCTTAAATTGAAGCTTGATTCGATTTGTTAGACTCAATAAATTAGATGTAGATCTAAAAATGATATGTGAAATTGAAATGGCCAAAAAAAATCGTACGAAGGAGCGAAACAATCGCAAAAAAAAAAAAAAATGCACAACAAAAAATTATGAAATGAAAAAAACAGAGAAATAAAAAATACTGAAAATGGCTAAAAAAAATACATCTCTAATACACGTAGAAGAATATAATAGGAATAGATATAGGAAATAGATAATAAACAATTCAGGGAATATTAGCCTATAGATATCTAGAGAGATTGATCTGAAATTAGGGCAATATGTCCTTACTTATTATACTGAATTAACACTTTGGCTTCAAGTTTATATTGTCAGCGCTAGTTGGATTTTTTAGTTTGTATTTAGATTTAATGATTATCTTATAGATAATCTAGACTATCTAACATATCTAACATATTTTGAATATCGGCCATGTGAAAAAAAAGATCTATATCCAATTATCTACTAGTTCAAAATGCACAATTTTCAACCCCACCGTTATGCGATATTTGCCATCAGCAAGAATAGAGATTTGTAGACATGTGGTTGATATTGGACATAGACGATTCATATACGAAGAACAATATGCGGTATTCAAACTTAGAAATTAGAATTGAAGTGCGGAATGCAATAAAGTCGCTATAGCAAAATAGTGTTTTCGCTCAGTTAACAACGATAATTCAGCTCGCGCCTTTGTTGCACGCCTCGCTTGGGTCAGATCCTAATTTAAAGGATACGACTCGATATCACTGTGTCAGGATAATAAAAATCAGAGTATCTAGTCTCACGTGTCAATCTGTAAAGATCGATTCAGTACTACTTTGAAATGAAGATTTTGCAATCGGAATAATTTTTGTCAGCTCATTTTATGGCTTGAACTTGTGATTAGATCTAGAATGAGAATCTTGAGGAATTTATATAATATAGGAATGATTATGTTCGAAGAGAAAATTAGGATTCCAAATTTAGACCTAATGTTAAGTGCGGGCTCACGTGGCCTAGATATATGTACATTTGAATGACAATTACAATTATAACTTGATATTCATATTTTAAGGTCTACATGCCAGTGTAGTAATGGCGAAGCATCTCGCACTTGAGTTAGCAGAAATCAAAATTACCAACCCATAATTGATCAAAGATGATGAAATTTGAATGATGGGCTTAAAACTTTGCCATACCTCCATCATTTGAACGATTGCCGTTACGAGATGATAGATTGAACTTTCGAACTTTCGACTAGAAACCCACATTCTGATCATACCGGACGATACTTCCCTCCGGTTTTGTATGTTTGTTATCGGATTTTCTTTCTCGACATCTTCGTCGTCTGACTGAACTGCAACAGAATTATTGAGCTGGTGATAGCATGATTCTCTAATAGTCTGTCTCGAAGAAATGTGATAAAAAATCTGATGCAGATCCCATCAGGTTTAAAATGATCAGAAACTAGTTTACAATTCGTGTATCGAACGGTATAGCGGCGTATGTGCCAAACGGCGATTTTCGTGGTAAGAGGGTCTTAACATTTGTTTTTTTTTTCTTTTAGCGTTCGCTATAAAAATGTCGAAAAGACAATTGAAATTGAATAAAAGAAAGAACTGGTGGTTCATATACGGATGGATTGTTGATTATACCATTGGTTAACGGGATGTGATAGGCAGAGCTCGATGAGGTAGGGGGTGTTTTTACCAATTTTTTTTGTCTTACTCTGCATATCGCAACGAAGGCACAGAATGGATTTTCGCAGAGGCATTCGACGTACTATATGGTGAAGTATTGCCGTAGACGAATAAAGGTATTGAAATCGAAAAATAGTTTGTTTTCGTAAATTACGATATGTAAAATAGGGTAAAAAAATGGCCGCTCGGGGCTCGACTCTCATATGCTGACCTTATCATTCAAGTTCGCGCGGTATCCAGCATTGAAATGTATAGCTGCGTCAATTCTACGACCTCGCACAAAGCGAACGATCCGTTTATTTATGAATACCCTGGCGGAAATTTTTTGTACGACAAACTACTACGTTTTATGAAAGTGACGTTTTTGTAAAAATTCTTAAAAAAAAGTAGATTTCGCAATAGTTTGCCATAGAAATTAAGGAATTACTATGAAAATTTATTACGTTCAATGAATAATTAGGAAATCCTACCATTTTTAACAAAATCTAATGAATTATAAAAACTTTCTACACCCAATTACGAAAATGTACGACCCCAAAATATATATATATTTTTTTGTAGTTTGTAATCGATTTTCCTAAAAATTTATGAATTTCTACAACAATTTACAAATAATTGAAACTTTCTACAATCTATTACGGAAATTCACGACCCCAAAATATCTCAATCTTTGTTCGTAGTATGTAATCGATTTTCATAGAAATTTACGAATTTCTACAACAATTTACAAATAATTGAAACTTTCCACAATCTATTACGGAAATTCACGACCCCAAAATATTTCAATTTTGGTTCGTAGTATGTAATCGATATTCATAGAAATTTACGAATTTCTACAACAATTTACAAATAATTGAAACTTTCTACAATCGATTACGGAAATTCGCGACCCCAAAATATCTCAATTTTCGTTCGTAGTATGTGATCGATTTTCATGGAAATTTACGAATTTCTACAACAATTTACAAATGATTGAAACTTTCTAACAATCTATCACAGAAATTTACTAGCCCAAAATACGTCAATTTTTTTTCGTAGCATGTAATCGATTTTCATAGAAATTTACGAATTTCTACAACAATTTACAAATAATTCAAACTTTTTACAATCTATTACGGGAATTCACGACCTCAAATTATGTAAACTATTTTTTGTAGATTTTGATCGATTTTCATAGAAATTCACGAATTTCTACAGCATTTTACAAATAATAGGAATTTTCTATGACCGATTTCGAAAATTAACGACTCCAGAATAATTTGTGATTGGATGTAATGAAAAAATTATTTTTTTCCAACCCGAGAAAAAATGATTAGATATATTCGGATATAATTATATCTAATCATCCAGATATGATTATATCCGAAAATTGGCCCGATATAATTGTATATAATTATATATATTTATATATATTTGTATATATTCATATATAATTATATCCAGGTGCTTTTATAAGAAAAATAAAACAAATCCTGCACAGGGATTTGAACCCAAGTCCGCTCGAATACTTGTGACTGGTCGCACGCTCTACCGACTACGCCAATTTGCTATTATATAATACACATCATATTTTTCTGTTTGTCGAAACCTATGATCAAGCTGTCGAATTCAGAGTTAATAGACATTTAATTGAATGAATTTTTTGTTCAACAATAATGTAATAATTGCATGTAATCATGTCTTACCTGCGATATGAACTTATGTATAATCGTGTAACGACCTATATCTGATTATATATGGGCATATCCATGGAATTTTTAACTTTTGCGGTACAAAAATAAATTTCGGAAAAATTGACGGCACACCTATAAAACTGGAATGATCTGTGTTCTTGAGTCTCAGTATACACGAAAAAAATTAAAATAATTCATTTTCAAGGCTCGTTCAAGTGCTGATGGAGGAAAAATCAAAATTCAATTTTCTTTTTCAAATAATCTTTGAAAAACTATTTTTGTGGTCGAATTCGCACTCCGGTTCGACGGCGCCTAGAGTCTTACGCGTATAATAAACGAAAAAAATAGAATAAAATGAAAAAAAAAAAAAAAACTTGAAAGAAAAATAAATTGAAAAAAAATAAAACGAATAAAAATAAATAAAAATAAATAAAAAATAAATACTCGTGCTGTTTAAAACGACATTTCTGATACTGCACGTGAAAGATATGTTTGTAAACATTTTTTTAACAAATATGAAAATTGATGATTTATGAAAATATTTACTCGTTTGTATTTATCTCTTCGAAATATGCATAAAAATAGCGACCAATTTAATAATGTACTTCTTATAACGAATTTTATCGATTACTATTGCTTGAAATGGGATCGCAATCATTATACAGGTGTGCCAGCTGAAATAGTGATTTTTTTCTTCGAATTATTCTTCAGATAGTAATTTTCAAAAGCTTGCAACTTTTTTCAGGTTGTGGGCACACTTTCCGGTCGGGTACCGTTTTATAGCTTAAGATACGTAGAATAAGATACTTCAAGGTCGATCGTTCAAATGGATCGGTCAAAAAGTTGTAATGAAAAAAATAAAATCATCTTCGATTCAAAAAATTTCGTCGTCGCTATTTCATTAATTTTTATTAGAGCTCACCTGGCCGGCACATATATCTGGCTCGCATTTTTCTAATATTCACGTGCTTACAATTGATGAAAAAAAAAATCAGGTTGCTATCATCATCGGTCAACAAGTTATAGTGGTTGAAAAAAAAATAAATGCTCCATCCTCACAGTGACTTGTCATTTTCGCTAGGATTTTTGTACTCATAACATGCTGAAATGAATTTAAATATACTAGAACATCACAGTTAGCTTCAAGAAAAAGTATTTGTCAGTCGAAAACACCCTTGGGGTATCCAATTTGTACTTGGAATGGACACAACTACTATCCCTTACAAAAGTTGAAAATTCTATGGATATGCCCATATAGTTTCACACAAGCTTTACTTTATTAGATCGATCATATATAACTATATATGAACCTATATATGATTTTATATATGATATATATCATATATGTGTAGCAGCTGGCGGTGGTTCATTTTAAAGTTGTATTTTTTTCTTATCTTCCACCTAGAAACGCATTTTTTTGTAGAATTCGGCACCGAATTATCAGGTGGGAGACGAAAAAAAATACGAGTTATTAAAATGAACCACCCAGCTAATATATATATATACCCTATATGCGCTTGATATTTCTGCTATCGACTATATATACAATATGCTCTAACGAGCGTTATTAAGTCAATAAAGGACGAAGAACAAGAAGATATTTCTTCAAGCGCATATATAGGGTATATATTGTAACAGCGATTCCCGTGGGCTCGGGTGTTACCCGCAGGAACTACGATCCGTTATCAAATTAGCACCAACGCTTTACCTCCTCCGACTAGCTCTATTCAGATGTTGGGCGCCAGACTCCGGGCTCAGAGTCCTCTCTCTCTCTCTCTCGTGCTCCAGCTAGCCTATCGGTAGAGGGATATTCGTGGGGGCGAGAAATAAAAACACTTGACACTAGAGAAATAGGTTTGAATATTATTTATTAAGTAAAAAAGAAAAAAATGAAAAAGGTGATATTAATTTGTACAGCCTATCACCTGGCTTCGGCTTTTCTCACCGCTACTTTATGTTTTATGATACGACTAAATAAAGGAAACTAACTGGTATAACATGAAATAACAGAGAAGAAATAAATTAAATGACTCGACTATAATACTGATTATGACTCTACTCTACTATATAAATTCTCTCTTTAAACAATAATGACTCGACTCTCTTAAGTAATGAATTAAATCTTATATAATAAAGCGGAGACAGGTACAGTTGATGATTATCACAGGCGTAGGGGAATGTAGCCTTCCTCGCTACGACCAGCTGGAGGCTCGGCTGTCACGTTGATTTCGGGGCCGCTGCCTCTAGTCTCTAACTGACAGCTGATCACTCAACAGCTGGGAGGGGAAGGGAATCGGTACTCACTCGGAACTCGGCCGCGAGAGTGCTCTGACACGCAGCAGACTATCTGCGACGCGTGACGTCAGAGACCCGGGCAATATGGCGTCGACTCTACCTTGGCGGATTTCTGCGCAGCGGCAATGCAAGCCGGAACGCTGACGCGCAGAATCGACGGCCACTTAGCGAACAACAACAAGTTCGAACGTGCCGGTTCTCAACCGACACGTGGTATTCGGGGAATCGGGACTAAAGACGGTACTGGGGGAACGAAGAGCTTCCTGACAAATATCTCGAGACTCAAACGGGGAATTAGGGACTCTAGGGGAGAATGTAGACTATCTTTAAGGGTCTGGATTGGATAGATCCTACCTGATCTGATACGGTGGCTCGGCCTCGTGTTCGGCTCGTGTCCGTGGGCAGGCGAGGGTCGTATAATTCCAAATCGGTAGTACTCAAGTCCAAATATCCAAAAGCAAGTCCAATAACGATAGCAGGGGTCACAAATAACAAGATCACCTCACAAAACCGACTGTAAACACCTTACAAAACTCCTTAAACTCTCTCTCTCGATTCACGGAAATTATGGCACGCGGATTGCTCAACGGCTAGACAATGAATGGCTCTTCGTTTCCGGGATGCTAATTACCGCTTATTGCCGTTCATCCTGATAGCGCCAGCCGTCATCGATAGACCAATCCGAGGATCTACGGTCGATAAGGCGGCGCTAGGACGAAGGGCGGCAATATTCAAATTAGTTAACGGGACTCTAGGGCTCTCGGGGATACATACGCTCGTTTAGGCTGGTACGGAGGAGGTCCAAACGTTTGCCACGTTACAATATACCGTGAAGTTTTAAGGAAGCGGAACGATGGGCGTGCTATAGTTCGACCAACACACGCTCGCGTTGCGTACGTGGGCTTCTACTCGCAGTCACTGGCAGCTCACGTACGCAACGCGAGCGTGTGTTGGTCGAACTATAGCACGCCCATCGTTCCGCTTCCTCAAAACTTCACGGTATAAGGCCACATTCGGCAATATGGATCACATTTGCATGACTTTTACTTCACGCTAACGGAATATATATATGAAATTTGTAAATGCCTGAAAAATACGTCACCCCGAAACGCCATCTGCGTAGGTCGGGTTCGTTCCGTGTGAACTAAGAGTGTCGGTAAAAGTGTCGGTAAAGTAACGAATACTGCACTGTTTATTATACTGCAAAACCCGTTTGCACACCGTGCAATAATCTATTATGATTTATACCTGCAACGATAACTTCCGGCGGGCTGCTTCGTATATTAGATTGAGGGTCATAAAATAATATATGATATTGGCAAAGACCTCGGAAACTCCGATCAATCATTATAATATATCAACATAGATAAGTAATGAATCCTTAACTTCGGAATACCGGACAATTGCTTTGGAATGAGAAAATGTAATATGAATATAGCGTCCTTGTATTATTGTCAATTAAATAAGAAACATTCGTGAAGCATACGTTGACGAAGATATCGAGAAAAAAAAATAGTGGTTTGGGACTCGAACACGGGGCGCGAAATCTCGCAGCCGTAATGCTAGTCACTGCGCCACTGATCCGCTTGGACCTTGTTTGCGCAATCTGGTTGATGAAGCGGCGTCGCAACTTTAACCGTTATTTTCTCGAAAACGGTCGAGTGTCTGCGGATAAGCCGAAATACACGTGGTCGTTTATTTTTGTTGCTCTTTTATTCTGCGGAGTCTCATGCAAATCCATTTATTTTTTCGTACTGAAAGTACCATCTTTAATGCTATTTCTGTCGAATCATTCAGTCCTCGATTTAGTCCCTCATATATTTCAAACAAAAATTGTTTTACATTTTTTTTCTGTTTAATTTTATAATCTGTCAAATAGAGCGTGGGCAGCTAAGAACGGAACCGCAGTCTGGCATAAAAGATGTATACCGTCGCTATAATCTTATGGGCCGTTGGGCGTTATGATGGGGTCTAACAACGCATTGATATTTGCCAGATGTTGAAGGTCGTAGGAGTTTTCAAAGTCAAAAGCTAAGTTTCCGAAGAAAAGGGGGAGGCTTGGCTTTCCTTTGAATTTCAATGTGTTCCTTGGCTTTGCCTGTGGTCCTTCGATGTATATGTACTATTATGGTGTGTTAACTTTTCTACCCTCATACATGAACTTAGGCTCCACGGCTGAAGCCAGTTTTTAGATGAAATATCGGAATCTCGTTAAAATATACGTCAATGTTCTTAATATTGTGATCATAATCGTTATTATTAATATTATCGCACTATGACTATGATTATCATAATTTGTATCATTTTTATTGGGGATAGAAATGATCAAAGCACATGGTGTTGTTTTTAAAAGTAATTGCGCGTGCATAGGGTGGACACTGTACAGGTCAAATAAGTAAAAATAGCCTTCGGCAAGCGACGGATTGTTTAGGTTGAAAAAAAGGTTTCAGCAGGAAGTAAAATTATTGTTTCACGCACAAAATTCCGGCGTATAAATGTAAATAATAATAGTAATAATATTACCAACAACCACACTGCAGTTCTCGAGTTACTCGAGACTTTCCGCGGAGCTGTATGTGGGGAAATTATAAATGTCGAGACATTGAGGGAGAAGTTCATGGGGGTCGAAGTTTGTTCGGTCAAACATTGGGATTCTAGGAAAGGTAGTTTTATATGGTATACCGGGAAGAAATCTTGATAGTATACAGTCGATTGCGCATGCGCTAAATAATTTATTTTCATTGGTCGGTAAGATCGACTACGTCATAATACTGCCGCGGGACGACCTTACCGACCAATGAAAATAAATTATTTGGCGCATGCGCAATCGACTGTATACTATCAAGATTTCTTCCCGGTATAGTAGTACCAGAGAAAACAATGGAGCGGAACGCTTAAAGATATTGTAAGAAGGTTATAAACTGACTGCTAGTTTTCGCGTTTATGACGGCTGATTTGGTCGCCAAATGTTTGGTTTGAGACTGTAGAAATTGGAACAAAAGGTTCGCTTTTGTCACTGCATCGTAATTATAAGTCCGAAAGGTTTTACGAACTTCAATTGTCAGGCAAATGCAGGCCTTTTATGTTAGTGCAGGATATAGGTATATATTATGTATCGAGGCTTATATATTGTAACTTACTGCACCAATATCTCAGCTGAAGGCTGGAGATAAGGTGCTAGTCCGCGTGAGTGTCTTTGTCACGGGTGATGTCTTTGGAGCTCCTCCTGAGGGAAAAGTGAAAAACCTCTAAATACCCAAATGATAGACTCGGATTAGGTTTCTCTAAACAGAGCTGTGAATAGCAGAGCTGGATATATCACGCAAGCCAAGGCTGGTAAGTAGTTCGAAAACACTCTCAGATCAAGCACGCGGATACGGGTTTGTTAGACCAGTACCGCCAGCCTGAGAGCAAACTCAGAACTACAAATCGACAGAGCTGGACGAGCCACACACACCAAGCCTACCTTGAAGCGAATGATAATGATGATTTGTGAATGCTGAAATGTGGTAACAAAATAATAGAAAGAAAGGAAAATGAAAGAAAAGGATGCAGTTTAACAAGAAAAGATTTAATGTTATTCATCTAAAGTTGCATAGCATAAAAGAAAAGAACATAGTGTTGTTATAAAGCAAAAGCAGAAAGTAATAAAGTAAAGCATCAAATAAAGAATTAATAAGCCGAAATTAAAGTTAAACTAAATCTAAATTTCTAAGTTAAATCAATGTTCCCGATCAGGTTTCTTTATTTTATAAATGAGATAATCCGGTAAGTCGCGATGTTTCAAATCGCGAATTCATTAAATTGCGCCGTTAATTAAATTAAGGCGACTTCTACGCTCGCCGTCTAATTTTTTAAGTTTATCTAAAATTAGCAAAACTATTTGTGAGCAATGTGAGATTAATTAGACTTATATTTCATATCAAAAATTGTGATTCTAAGTACTTCAGTTTTAGCAAGTCTCGAATACAATTTAAGAGCAAGAGCGGTCACGCACTATTTTAGCTACGTGCCTAATTGATTTGATTAAACGATGTGACTCGACGGGCGCTTTGCCACACAATCGGTAGCGGTTGTTCCGGTACCCCCTTTTTATAGCGGAATCCGCGACACCCGCGGATCTGCGGTGCGGTTGCACGGAACTCGCGATATGCACGGAATTTTGGCTCACTCACGGTCGCTCCTGCGCATCGCGGCTGCGCGGTGGTCATTTGCCGACTGCACTGGCTAGGCGGCGGCCGCGCCAGCACAGCCGGAACGTTACATCTGCCCCCTTTTCGTCAGCGGAACGCCGCATCGCAAGTGCCGTTGACGAAACCTTCGATGTTCCGGTTTTTCGTCCACCAGGTGTTCGGGTTGTTGGTTCTCTTCCAGGCTCCCTCTTTTTTTTCACTCCTTTTCTGGAGTCCTCAGCAGGGTCTCCTCGTCGAATTCCCATTCACCTCCCGGCTCAAAGTACGCCATGTACTCCGGCGTTGCCAATGCCGGGTACAGGTCTTCGTTGGGAATGGTCCCTAGTTCTTCGGCGTCTTCTTCTTCTTCGTCGCTCGGGAGGTCCAGGGATCCGAAAACCTGCTGAAGAATCCGTTTCTTTCTCTGCTCCTCCCTTTCCTCTTCCGGCACCTGAGGCACCTCGACTGGAATCAGCCGCCATTGCCGATATTCGACCGGGTGTCCGGGTCGTGGCACCCTCTTGGCTGGCGGCTCGTCTTCCTCGTCGGCGGCTCGCTTGCGACTGTTGGTCGGCTGCGGCTCGCGGCTGGTTGACGGCTGAGGCTCGAAGCTGGTAGTCGGCTGAGGTTCTGGGTCCGGGCTGGCAGGCGAGAGTGTTGCGGTTGGGACCCTTGGTTTCTTTGTCTGGGTCCCTTTTCCAGGCTTGTACTGGCCGCGACTCCTCTTAAACCTCCCAGGAATGAGCCAGTGCTCTGGCACCATCCCCGGTTCCTCATCGGTTTGAGTCCCCACATCCATCACTATTGAACTCTTGATCACGTAGCGTGGCATTGTCATCTCTTACGGTTTTATACGTTTGCTCGATTTGAATTTTCGATACGCACTAGCCCGTATGCTAATGAGGTGTCCTTATATAGTCCTTTGTGTCCGTGTGGTAGTAGGACAGTCCTCATCGACAGGTATCATCGTCTAAGTTTTTGGGGGCACCCCGCTAATCCGTGTTTTGGCTATAAGTTCATACAGCGTCTTCTTTACAGGTGTTGCGGTGTTTACGCGTCCGCCCCTCCGTCGCTTTCAATGTATTCTTTGAACATGTTGACGTGGAACTTCCCCCGTTCGATGCCTGTGTGAGGGTTCTCCAAGACATAGGTAGCCTCACCTACTTGTCGGCTGATTTTATATGGTCCCTCGTACAAATCGAAGAATTTAGCCATCTTTTTCTCCTTAGAGTCGGAAACATTGAGTGCCTTAACTAGTACTAAATCTCCTACCTTAAATCTAGCCATTTTGTGCGTAGAGTTAAATCTATCGGCTCTACGTTTGCCATTTCTAATAATGTTTTTCTTTACTAATGTTAATTTCGTGTCGTATGGTATATCAGTTTTATTTTTTATTAACCAGCTTTCCCAGAATCTAGACGGCCTCTGCTTTAGATGTATTTCGCAGGGTGTGAATCCAGTGGAATCATGGCACACTTCGTTCACACAGCTCTCTATTATTCTTAACCAATTTATCCACGATGTGTGTTTATCTGTTAAGAAGGTTCTGAAAAACCGGCCTAATTCGCGGTTCACGCGTTCTACAATATTCCCTTGCGGGTGTCTGATAGACGAATAGATTAATTTAATATTTTCTTCGTTTAATTTATTTTGCCATGCTGCTGAAGTGAACTGCGTGCCATGATCGCACTGGATCCTTTTTGGCTTGCCCAGCTCGGGAATGTATTGCTCGAATATGCATTTTATTGTCGACGGTGCATTTGCTGCTTTCAACGAGTATAATTTTACATATTTGCTAAAAGCATCTATAGTGACTAATAGCCATTTGTAATTCCCCTTACTCGCTGGTAGCGGGCCTAGGTAGTCGATCGACAACAATTCCCCCGGTCCGTCAGGCACAATATTCTGCATATTGGCGTAGCTATACCGATTTGGCACCTTACACCGCTGGCATCTATCGCAGCTTGCTAACGTTTGTCTCATACGTTTTGCGAGTTTGGGATAATAGAATCCCTCTCTAAGTATTTTGTGACACTTGCTTGCGCCTATGTGACCGTATAGCTCGTGACATTCGATGACCAGTTTCTTTACTAACGCTTCAGGGACGTAGGCTCGTAGCCTGCCCCCTGGCTCACGGTGATATAACACTTCGTTTACAATTTCTAAACTGTTATTTAGCTGTAGTTTTTCAGATTCAAGCAATTCGCTAATTCTTTTATCAGTTTTTTGCAGCACTGAATAATTCCCTAAGTCCCTGCTTAGCTGCTTATCAATTTCTTTAGCCAGCGGTGCAGAGATGCCTAGTTGCGCTACTGAATCTATATTCTGTTTTCGTTCTGGCGGATATCGGCTCAACACGTCCGCGACTACATTATCCGTACCTTTGATGTATTCTATATCGAAATCATACGTTTGGATGAATAAAACCCGGCGTGCTAAACGAGAGCTAACAAGTTTGCATGAAAAAATGAACGTTAGTGCTTTATGATCGGTTCGGATCGTAAGCTTCGCACCAACAATGAAAGTTCTGAATTTTCCCAGAGCGAATACAATCGCTAATAACTCTTTTTCTGATGTAAAATAATTCAGTTCTGCTCCTTTCATTGTTCTACTAGCGAACCCCACGATCCGTTCCTCGTTGTTATCAGATAACTGATAAAGCACGGCCCCGACTGCATAATTGCTTGCGTCACATTGCAAGTAGTATCTTTTTTTCGGATCCGGATGATTGATAACCATCGTATCGCAAAATAATTGTTTGACTGTAGTGAAATGTGTTTTCATTTCCTCCGTCCAATCCCACTTGGCACCTTTCTTTACCAAAGAGAGTAACGGAAACGTTGCATTCGCGTATGCACTGGTGAATTTACTATAATAGTTTGCTAATCCCAAAAATCCTTTGAGTTGTTTAGCGTTTCTCGGCTCGGGAAATCGATTTATTGCCTCGATCTTTTCTGGCTGTGGGTGTATCCCATCTTTTGTTATCCGATGCCCGAGAAAATCAATTTCTTTTCTAAAGAATTTTGACTTCTTGAAATTAAGTGTCATATTATGTTTCCGGAAAACCTCAAATAACAATTTCAGGTGAGCCAAATGGGATGGAACGGAGTCAGAAATACACAGGATGTCGTCAACAAAGTTGACTGTAAACTGCTCTGTTTCCTTTAAAATTAAATCCAATGCTCGAATGAGACTGGCCGAACTCGTATTAAGCCCATAAGGGGTAACTGTGAAATGATACGTTTTTCCTTCGTGCATGAATGCAGTATATTTTCTCGAATTAGGGTGCAAAGGAACTTGCCAAAAACTCGCCGTAAGATCTAAACTCGACATAAAAGATGCGTTTCCACACTTCTGGAAAAGGACCTCAGTCGATTGAGCGCAGTCATGGTCAGGTACTATCAATTTATTGATGTATCTTGCATCTAAAACTAATCTGATATCACCTGTTTTCTTTGCAACAACTACTATGGGATTGATGTACTCGCTATGTGATCTTTCAATCACTCCTAAATCGAGCATTTTTTGTATTTCAAGTTTGACTTTTTCTCTATGGATCATCGGTATAGGATAAGACCTTCTGACAAACGGTCTATCTTCGTAAATTTTTATTTGATGTTCGTATACTGAAACCCTACCAGGTAATTTATAAAAAACGTCTTGATATTCTATCAGCAGATTTGCAAATGACTCTAGTTCTTTTTGAGTAAGTACCTGACACTCAGACAATTTCTCATTAATTTCATCATTGGTCAGTGCATACTCATTTGTCTCGTCTTCAATCTTATCGGCAGTTATTTTTTCGCGATTGATTCTACTGATTGATAGTGACTCTCTGTGGTAGTCTTCAATATGATTAGCTTTAAATAGCTCGACATTTGTATTGGTGGAAGCTGTTTGAAAATACAGTTTGTTTGTTCTTAAGTCTATATCCGCTTTCCATCGGTGCAAGGTGTCGATTCCGAGTATGACCTCGTGATCAAGCCGTGGAATTACTAAAAAGCATATTTGCTCTGTTTGTCTCCCGATGGTTATTTCTGCGAAAAATTGTTCTTTTACTTTAACTGGCTTGCCCCCTGTCGCACCCACTATCTGGAAATTGACAATTGGCAGCCTTTCGCAAATTTTGAGCTTTTCTATATTTCGTTCGAACCAGTCTTGAGAAACACAAGTGACTTGACTTCCGGTATCGATAAGCCCTCTGACTTCAATCCCTTGAACGCTAAAATAGGCTTCTGGGCACTGCTTGCATTGTGACTCGCAATTATCGCTTTCTTTGATCAAGTACTCGGATGGATCTTCGAAAATATCGTTCTTTTTGACTAGTGAAGCTATTTTTGCCGCGTTGATAACGATTTCGCGCTGTGTTACCGAATTTCGC
Organism: Tenthredo livida; assembly: GCA_963992785.1. Taxonomy (NCBI): domain Eukaryota; kingdom Metazoa; phylum Arthropoda; class Insecta; order Hymenoptera; family Tenthredinidae; genus Tenthredo; species Tenthredo livida. The sequence continues at coordinate 23,325,728 of OZ023069.1, read as the reverse complement.
GGCTCACAAACAACAGCGCGCTCTAGTTTTCCGCACGCTGGCTTTCACGGTCATCCTCAATTTCTGTGACGATTGGCTCGACTTCGGTAATTGAGCTAACTCTAGGATTCGTCCAGTTTGTCGGTTTTTGATTGGCGTACGCTGGTTGTCCAGCGTCACGCTTGCTTTCATGCAAATCCGACCTATTTAGTGTGTCTCGTGTTGCGGACGGTCGCGACGTGTTTACCTCGTCGCTGCCGGAACGCCATGACACCTGTCTGTCTCTATTTTCAGTGAATCTATTACCAAACTGATTTTGTCGGCTTGTACCGGCCGTATTGCGGAAATTCTTTGGTGCATTCGATCTCCCTCCCGATTGCATCTCGTCTAAGAAACTGAGCAAGGTATCGATGTCGGTAATATTTCGGCAAGTAGCAGCTACGACTACCTGTTCATCAAAGTGTTTAATTAGGCTTCTAACTATTTCTTCCTCAGCAATTCTAGGACGGAGACCGACTGCAGCTGCAAATTTCCTGTTCGCATACTCTGACCAGGTTAATTTCGAGTCAGTCGAATAGAAACCCCATTCTATATCTTTGCGGATGTCCCTCTGGACCCCTTCGCCCCAGAATCTATTCAGGAACTTGGTCTTAAACATCTCCCAGGTGTCGATGACGTCCCGGCGAGCGATCCACCAATCCTTAGCATCATTCCCGAGGCTTTGACCAACCAATCGTAAGCTAAGCTCGTCATCTGATCCCAGGAAAGTAAGGTATTCTTCTAGTTCCCTAACATAGTTTGTCGGTTTCTCCCAGCTTTTTCCGGAGAATGTCGGGAGTTTTAATTGTTTGGTTATTAGCTGCATTTGATTATGCACCTCTCCCTGAGTAACCGGGCGTTTCTTTAGATTTTGTATTTCGGCATCGAGTCCGATCTTGAACCTAGCATGACTAACTTCTAATTCTTGAATTTTCTCCGTGCTAACTCGATCCCCTTCTTTTATTCTACTCTTTAAAGCCTCGTAATTCCCAGTTGCTTCATTTCGCAAGGTTTTTTCGGATTCTGTGATTTTATTATGACATTCAGAGATATCGGTTCCCCATCTTTCTACCACCGCCTGTACGGTGTTTTCGAGGCGATCTACCCGATTCTGATTTAACGTAGCTTGTGCTCTAATTTCTTTATTAACTTTCAATTCATATGCGACCCGGGTCTCAACACCTATCTGTTGATAACCGTCAACCTTGTTTTCCAGGCTCGCGAATCTCTCATCCCATCTCTTTTCAACTCTCTCACTGTTCGTTTTGATCGCTTTCAGACAAGCAGCCATTTCGGCAAGGGGGTCTCGGTTTTCGCCTCGGTTGGGACTGGGATCTGGACTCAGTATGCTATTATCGGTTTCCACCGAGTCATTTTGCTCGTGGAAACCGGTGTCCCTGTTTGACCGACCTACTGCCTTTCCCTGATCCTTACCGGTACCTGCATCCTTTCCTTCCATTTTCCGACTCGATTTGCGCAATGTTCGGAAAAGAAAGAAAGCTGAAGCTATTTTGAATGAGTGGAAGTTTGAATAGAAATTGAAGTTAAGTTTTAGAAATGAAGTTAAATTGATTGTAATCTAATCCATTTAATTTTATTTAAGAGGAGCCCCACGTTGGGCGCCAAATGTAACTTACTGCACCAATATCTCAGCTGAAGGCTGGAGATAAGGTGCTAGTCCGCGTGAGTGACTTTGTCACGGGTGATGTCTTTGGAGCTCCTCCTGAGGGAAAAGTGAAAAACCTCTAAATACCCAAATGATAGACTCGGATTAGGTTTCTCTAAACAGAGCTGTGAATAGCAGAGCTGGATATATCACGCAAGCCAAGCCTGGTAAGTAGTTCGAAAACACTCTCAGATCAAGCACGCGGATACGGGTTTGTTAGACCAGTACCGCCAGCCTGAGAGCAAACTCAGAACTACAAATCGACAGAGCTGGACGAGCCACACACACCAAGCCTACCTTGAAGCGAATGATAATGATGATTTGTGAATGCTGAAATGTGGTAACAAAATAATAGAAAGAAAGGAAAATGAAAGAAAAGGATGCAGTTTAACAAGAAAAGATTTAATGTTATTCATCTAAAGTTGCATAGCATAAAAGAAAAGAACATAGTGTTGTTATAAAGCAAAAGCAGAAAGTAATAAAGTAAAGCATCAAATAAAGAATTAATAAGCCGAAATTAAAGTTAAACTAAATCTAAATTTCTAAGTTAAATCAATGTTCCCGATCAGGTTTCTTTATTTTATAAATGAGATAATCCGGTAAGTCGCGATGTTTCAAATCGCGAATTCATTAAATTGCGCCGTTAATTAAATTAAGGCGACTTCTACGCTCGCCGTCTAATTTTTTAAGTTCATCTAAAATTAGCAAAACTATTTGTGAGCAATGTGAGATTAATTAGACTTATATTTCATATCAAAAATTGTGATTCTAAGTACTTCAGTTTTAGCAAGTCTCGAATACAATTTAAGAGCAAGAGCGGTCACGCACTATTTTAGCTACGTGCCTAATTGATTTGATTAAACGATGTGACTCGACGGGCGCTTTGCCACACAATCGGTAGCGGTTGTTCCGGTACCCCCTTTTTATAGCGGAATCCGCGACACCCGCGGATCTGCGGTGCGGTTGCACGGAACTCGCGATATGCACGGAATTTTGGCTCACTCACGGTCGCTCCTGCGCGTCGCGGCTGCGCGGTGGTCATTTGCCGACTGCACTGGCTAGGCGGCGGCCGTGCCAGCACAGCCGGAACGTTACAATATATACGTCATAGAGAGGATATGTATATATTTATTAGAGTGGTTTTTATTTGGGTCATTCGGAATAATCATCACGTTCGGAATAATCATTGAATATTCGGTATTTTATTCTCCTTTTATACATTTCATGGAAAAATAGGGATTTGAAACTATTTTGCTTAATATTTTTAAATTACAATCATCTCAATTTTCGAACCATTGACATGAACATAATGTTATTATTTAGTAGAAACACGTCTTGAAGATAGAAGAAAAATGTCAATGATTCTCGAGTAGATTTTACAATTACAATTTTTTCATATTATGTTTAATACAATTGAAGTGGAAGAAACATAATTATAAATCAATGTTCATTTGTTAATCATTTAGAATTAGTGTGAAACTGAAGTGACTGTATAATACGTGTACATGGACAAAAACAGACGGCACAGTACTCTATAAGAGAAATAATGATATCGCTTATTTCGAGTACGGACAACACATGCGATATCATGAAATTACTACAATAAAAGTAGAGTCAAGAAATTAAAAAATATATAAAAAAAACAACACGAGAATTGTTATATCCCGTTGATGCATGTAACGAATCGTTTGATTTACGGCTTAGCGGAACGCGGAAGGAAATTTAATGAAATGAAGATATCGGCGTACGGACCTAGCTTACCGACGCCGATCTTATTTGATCGAATATTCAATCCGAATTCCGCACTAGCCATGGATCAAACGATTCGTTTAGTATCAACGGGATATAACTTCAGAATAGGCTGACGGCTAGACCTACACGAATATATAACATTTATTAAAAATATAGTCCGCTGTCGTCGCAGATCGTGCTATGGACCGGGGTACTGGCTGCTATTGGTGTACTGCAATAAATAAGTATTATATAAATTATATAGTATATAGTATTTGACGACAGATGTAAGCTTATATCAAACGAGAAGTAACGAAGATTGTGAATCCAAGACATTATTGCTATTACCTATTGGGTGTTTCATCCGGCAGCTCATCGCCGTCGTCGTCGCTCACGTAGTAGCGGATCGAATACATTGCAGCTACCTGGCGAGGTTCCTCCACCGTTGTATCGCCGGCTTCGGTTAAATGTGGCGACGGTGGGTTTGTTGCGGTTGATCTGCATCTAACTAAATAACATTATGGGACGGTCGTTATAAGGTCACAAAGAAATTATCATATTATTAAAATCAGGATTAATGCAAGAATGATATCTTCAATTAATAAACTTACACCTCGCGCAGGCAGCACAGACGACGGCGATTATTAATATTGACATCGCCAGCACGATCACTACTGCGATCATAATTATCAGCTCGCCGTCATAATTTGGCGTAGCCGCCCCATCAATGCAGGCTACGTCGTTCATTTTTATCGAGTGTGCATCTGAATTAGGATGTGCCACAAATTTAATGCCAATAATATGAATAATATCTGTTAAGGGGATTTCTCGATTGGGGGATTCCAACAAAATTCTTATGGGTGATTACACCTAATGAGAAGAGCTTCAACGATGATTTCCGTTCACGTGTTTTTTGAGGTATGAATTTAGGCTTTTTTTTCTTCGAAAATTAACGACTTCTTAGAAAATCGACCAGAATTTTTTTTTCTTTTAGTTTTCTTTTTCAATATACTGTACGAAAAAATATACAAAAAATGTGTTTATAATATCAATTGTCGTATAAGTTTTTCAGTTAAAGCTCAAACTTCACGATTTCGAGAGTTTGGACACTTTTTTTTTTGAGAAATTTATCCGAAAATCTCCTCTCATTAGGTATAATCACTCATAACAATTTCGAATTATTATTCCCGTACGTTCCCACACAGCACTGAATATTTCATGTAATATTCAAATTGAATTATTACATGGAAACATTTCGGAAATATTTCAGAAATATCCACTCAAATATTTCCTTAACATTTTGTGAATTGTTTCCGCGAAATATTTGTGAAATATTTCACGAATATAACATGAAATAATGCAATGCAATGTTCACCAATATTTCAAGAAATGTCTCATAAACATCCCAGGATTATTCCATGGAATATTTCGCAAAAAGTTTCAGAAATATTTCAAAAGGACGTTTCAAAAATATTTTACGTTTAACTCAACTTTTGGAAATATTATATATGGGCATATCCATGGAATTTTTAACTTTTGAGGTACAAAAATAAATTTCGGAAAAATTGACGGCACACCTATAAAACTAGAATGATCTGGGTTCTTGAGTCTCAGTATACACGAAAAAAATTAAAATAATTCATTTTCAAGGCTCGGTCAAGTGCTGATGGAGGAAAAATCAAAATTCAATTTTCTTTTTCAAATAATCTTTGAAAAACTATTTTTGTGGTCGAATTCGCACTCCGGTTCGACGGCGCCTAGAGTCTTACGCGTATAATAGACGAAAAAAATAGAATAAAATGAAAAGAAAAAAAAAAAAACTTGAAAGAAAAATAAATTGAAAAAAAATAAAACGAATAAAAATAAATAAAAATAAATAAAAAATAAATACTCGTGCTGTTTAAAACGACATTTCTGATACTGCACGTGAAAGATATGTTTGTAAACATTTTTTTAACAAATATGAAAATTGATGATTTATGAAAATATTTACTCGTTTGTATTTATCTCTTCGAAATATGCATAAAAATAGCGACCAATTTGATAATGTACTTCTTATAACGAATTTTATCGATTACTATTGCTTGGAATGGGATCGCAATCATTATACAGGTGTGCCAGCTGAAATAGTGATTTTTTTCTTCGAATTATTCTTCAGATAGTAATTTTCAAAAGCTTGCAACTTTTTTCAGGTTGTGGGCACACTTTCCGGTCGGGTACCGTTTTATAGCTTAAGATACGTAGAATAAGATACTTCAAGGTCGATCGTTCAAATGGATCGGTCAAAAAGTTGTAATGAAAAAAATAAAATCATCTTCGATTCAAAAAATTTCGTCGTCGCTATTTCATTAATTTTTATTAGAGCTCACCTGGCCGGCACATATATCTGGCTCGCATTTTTCTAATATTCACGTGCTTACAATTAATGAAAAAAAAAATCAGGTTGCTATCATCATCGGTAAACAAGTTATAGTGGCTGAAAAACAAATAAATGCTCCATCCTCACAGTGACTTGTCATTTTCGCTAGGATTTTTGTACTCATAACATGCGGAAATGAATTTAAATATACTAGAACATCACAGTTAGCTTCAAGAAAAAGTATTTGTCAGTCGAAAACACCCTTGGGGTATCCAATTTGTACTTGGAATGGACACAACTACTATCCCTTACAAAAGTTGAAAATTCTATGGATATGCCCATATATGTAAGATACTTGCCAGAAATATTTCAGAAATATTCCAAAGACTTTTTCGAAGATTAATTTTTTAAATTTTTCAAGGAATATTTCGGAAAATGTTTCAGAAATCTTTCAAAAATATTTCATGAAATATTATAAATACATGGGATAACGGACAGAGGAACATTTCAGAAATATTTCAATCTTTCACTGAAATATTTCTGAAATATTTCTGAAATATTCAATGCTGTGTGGGTTGTGACGGATAAATCCCCTTATGCATGATATATTCTGTGAATTTTGTGACTCACTTGTTAAATTGGCTGACTCCATATTATTAACTCCCTACGTTCGGATGTGTACTGGCTCTAATTTGAGTGCTGATAACGGATTTATCCATCGATAGATGAAAAACTGATGCCGCGATTCCCTGATCTATTATTATTGACTATGGTTCGTGGAGTTATTATCATTCGAATAATTCTAATATGTCCACACAGAAACGTTGCGTTTATAAACTTCTACCGATTGTCGTTGAAATGGGTATATTGTATATACAAGATAGTGATATTGTGGGAGTAGAAGCGAAGAGTTGCTTAGTCATCCTGGTTAATGGCAGGTTTACACAGAAGCATTACATATGTATGTGAGAGGATCTTCTGCGAACGAAGTGTGTGCGCAGGGAACCTATAGCTCGCAAGAGCGTTAGATTTGATGTGCATTCGATGTAAAAATAAAAAATACATCAAATTATGTACACCAAATTTTTTTTTTTTTTTTTTAACAAGCCGTTCACGAGATATTAATTTTTATAAATTCGTGTTTTTTTTTCTTCGAATGCTCATAACTTTGTCAGGTATGCATCAATTTGTTTTGTCTTCAAATCGTGTGTTTTTCAATAAGTTTGGTTGAAAATCTGACGGAAAAAATTAAAATTATTGATCCTTCTATTTTCAATTCCCCGATCAAAATCTGATTTTGAGAATGGTATACACTTTTCTTTTTTTCGCGCCCGTAGGACTGCTGCACAGTTTTTAAGATAGTGGAGCCAAAATGTTCAGACAAGAACCCCGGAGTCAAAACACATCGCTTTCCAAGTACCCTGCCAATTTTCCAAAATACCTATACCACATGTCCGTATTCCTAAAGAACCGTAGGGCTCTTTTCAGTTTGGCCCTGTACAAGGCAAAAAAGCGCGGTGAAACCCAGGCCGTCGGTGGCTGAGTTATTCTTCCAGTGTCTGCAACACTTACAGCTCCAACTAAAGGTGTTTGTCCGTGTATGCGTTTACGAGAAAATAAAAAAATTGATTAGTTTACGTCCCAAGGTCGAGTCCTGGCCATGATTTTTTTTTTCGCCTTACTTTTTGTTTCCTCATTGTCTAGGAATACCAATCCGTACATAAAATACACTATCCAATTTGACAAACCGAAGTTGACCTTGATACTTTGACTTTCAAGAAAAGTCAAACCACTGTCTTGTGCGCCCCTCGAAACCATTAAACTACCGTCTGAAATCTTCGTTCATATCTCGCTTCGTTTAGAAGAAAATTTCCCGTGTCATTATATAAACCCCTCACCCTGTATGTGAGTCAATTGTTCTACCGTTAGGTCTTGAATGTCAAGACATTTAAGGAGGAGATCGTGGGGGTTGGAGTTTGTTAGGTCGAACATTATGGTTCGTAGAAAGGTACGTTTTATATGGTATATACTATATATAGTAGTACGTGAGAAAACAATGGAGCGAAACGCTTAAAGATAGTGTAAAATAAGGATATAAACTGACTGCTAGTTTTCCCGTTTATGATTGCAAATTTGGTCGTCAGATGTTTGGTTTGAGACTGTAGAAATTGTAGAAGACATAGAGCTGGCTCACGGTACACAGGTTTATATAATGAATCATTGGATTCATAACAATATGAACGTTCATGAATTAATTCATATGCGTCTGGCTCGCGAAACATCGAGATTCGCCCTTTAAGGTAGTTGTCGTGATATTATATTTCACGCTTTCAAAATTTCGAACAAAATATGAGCGTGTTCCTTGGACAGTTGACTAAAAGATAGGCGCGAGTCAAAATGGAACTCGGATGGAAAGTAGGGTAAACCGACCAGTGAATGGACGAATAAGCGAATCGTTGTATTTATTCAATATTCAAAACTAAAATATCGTTAGCATACTTATTGGAATTATTCTAACTGAGATGAGATACCATATAAATGATGTAGAAAAATATTTAAAGTGATAAGAACAAGAATTATTAGAGAAATTAATTGCGAAGTGGCAAAATTACTGAAATACCAGTGAATAGCCGAATGTAGCCAATGAATGGATGCCGATTACCCAGTGAATGGGCGTGTATTTTAAATACAGGTTATACAGAATAAATATTTCATAAACATGTCAAAAACTTCAACAATTAAGTCATGCTACCCCAACGGAAATTAGTAAATAAATACAATAATAAAATACAACTTTAACAATTGAAATATCATTATACATTTATATTATTATTATTATTATCATTGTTATTATTTTGTACTTGACCGTAGGGTTCGTTTCGGTGTCTGCTGTTTTTTAATTTTCGTTTCTCCTTCCATCTCCAATTTCACTTTTTCTTTCGTCTTCATTTTAACTGCTTCTTTCATCTTCACTTTCTCTTCTCTAATCCTTTCTTTCTCAGCCTTTGCTTCCGCCCTCTCTTTTTTTAAAGCCTCGACTGATTCTTTCTTAATTTTTTTCATAAGAACCCTTTCCGCAGCTTTTTTTTCTTTTTCTTCTTGTACTCTTTTCACCGACTCGTGCAACTCTTTCCATTTAGCTGACGTGATAGCAAATGGCAATTTTTCTTTCTTATTCTTGTTTTTTAATTCTTGTTTTTCAAAATCTGGCCACGTCAGATGCTTATCCCATACTTTGTTTATTGCTACAACTTTGGTATGACTAGACGATGGAATTTGAAGATCGACGTTAGGGTCAGTCTGTTTATTGCCGTTATTATCCAGTAAGGAGTCATTTTCTCCAACTAAGTTCTCTACTTGATCTGGGTAGTTTCCTTTCGATCTTGAAGGACAAATTTCTGGCTCATTAGGGGTGCTCTGAAGAGATTTATTTGTGTCCTCCTCGTGACCCGTTGCACTCGAATGGTCCTTGTTCTCAATATTTATCTCGAGGCTTACCTCATCATTGCCATTATGATCTTCATGTGCAATTTGAAACGTAGCTTCACCATCGAAAAATGATGTTTCTAAGCTTTTAGAATTACCATTCTCATCCAAGACTCGGTGTAGACAATCATTAACGGAAGTCTGCGTTGTTTCCTCGAAAATGTTATCAATAACTATATCGAAAATTGGCAATCCCGCTGCAAATTAACCACAAAACAGCATGAGAAATAAGCGATCAGTTCAGCACATAATTATTTGTTTATTATTTATTATATTTAGCAACTAGACTAACTGTTAGTGTCGATGTGTTCGTCGACTGCAAATGAGAGACAATCTTCAATGCCTTGAAGTTGTGTGTCGACTAAAACAGGAACCTCATTTACTTTAGGCGGAACACTGATCTCCGAAACACCTTCGTGGTCATGTGGTAACTGATCGGTACAAAATTTCCATAATTCAAAAAAAGGGTCGATTGTATCTCCGTCCTGGCTGGTACACCACGTACTTGCAAAGAATTTAGCTCTCTCAAGACCGATGAAATGCTCGATTACCTTCTTGGCTGAAGCAAAGTCCTCTGTCAAGAGTGATGATTCTACTGTCTCTTGGAGAAGATTAGCTCTTCTAGTGGAAATACATTTACTGTAATTCACTGCATTTTCGTCAAACGGGTACAATCCGCAAGCTCTGAATCCATTTCGTATAGTTTCTGTACTCACTGACAGCCGGTCAAAAGCTTTTTTGAATAATGGAGCAAAATTTGCTTTCGTAATATTTTTTTCTGTTTGCTGTTTCTGATCGTTGACAACTCTTTTCCAATAGGCTTTCAGCGGTTTAAAAATTGCAACGTCACATGGCTGCATAATATGAGTTGAATTCGGTGGCAAGCAGTAAAGAATAATTTCGTGTGAGACACAGAATTCACGGAGCTCTGAACTGATGTGAGACTTATGGCCATCGAGAAAGAATAATACTGGAAACTGGGTATTATTTTTCAAGCACCATGGATAGAAGACGTTGGCTATATACTCATAGAATGTTGCGTGTACCATCCAGCCACTGTCTGACCGGCCTATTGGCCACTCATCTGGGACAGATTGGGCGATATGCACTGGAATTCTCTTAAAGGGCAATACGATCATTGGTGGTAATGCCTCGCCAGCACCAGAGAACGTGCACAGAACCGTTATACATTCTTTTTCTTTGCCATTTGCGATTGCATAAAAATTTTTCTCACTTTTTGCTCCCAATACCTTGCCAGTTTTCGGACAGGTTTGCACACCTGTCTCGTCAGCGTTGAAAATGCTTCCAGGCCTGTTTAAAACATCTAAAGCATTCATATCTTTCAAATAGCTTCTCGTTTCAGCAAACCAATTTCTTAGTCCTTCTTCAGTCACACAAGCACGAGCCTTTGAAATCATCTCTGTATTTTTATTATGGATTTCTGGATGCCTTTTTAAAAAAAGTGAAAGCCATTTTTCACCTGGTCTACTGTCTGTGAATGGATTTTGGCGAGGCACTTCCGTCAGGACCCGATGCACAGCATCTTTCACTTCATCTGAGTGCATTGGAAATCCAACCTGAGCTTTACCTAGGATCCACTGATTTAACCGATTCTCTTCAGTTTCTGTGAGTATCGACTTGGGCCCCATCTTGCGTATTGTGGGAGCCCTGCCACTGTATTTTGTGTGCAATGTTGATTTCGGAACATTGTGGGCTGCCGCTGCTTTGGCGATTGATAAACCACACTCGATAGCTGCTAGGGCATTATCCAAATCTGCTTCAGTATATTGGAATCGCTCGTATATTTTTTTTGGTCCCTTCTTCTTGGACGCTGCCATCTATCAAAATTTATATTGTTTATTAAGCATGAGTTCCGTTCACACATTTTAAAAAAGTCATATTATTTTGTTATTTTACAGGAGGGACAAGTCACCTGTATTTTTTTCTTTTTTGAAAGTTCCATTATTTTGCATAAAGTGACTCGACTACCCTGAAGAAAAGTATGAATACTCAGCAACTAATGTTAACTAATCAATTTCTAATTATGACAAACATTAAATGACAATCTAATTCTGTGAGTTCAATTATCAATGTCGCGGTTGTCATTCGTAATAATAGAACCCCACGCGCCCATTCACTGGATAGAGGTTAGAGTGCCACACCGGTGAATAATCACGCCTATTTCTGAGGTATTTTTTGAAATTCAGCGGAAAACTTTGCAGAAAACTAATCATCAGTTATATGTAGGTCTATCTGACTGAGTACTTACCCTCAAAAATGACGTAAAACCAGATTATGAAGCTGAAATCGCTGGCTCAGCGAAACCTATCACTTACTATTTTGGGAGCTGAATACATGGCATTGTATAGATAAATTTATTCTAGAATAGAAACTCCATGCTTAACCGTAGCGTCGGTCACAACGCCATCTGTGATTTTTTTCGTTAATTTTGGCATATCATATATTCATCACCAGTTTCTTGATACTCCGTATTGTGAATATATATGCGAGTTCGCCCATTCACTGGTCCCCGTCCATTCACTGGTCGGTTTACCCTATTTTTAAACAGTGATTGATTTAGCAACAGCGTAAATCTACGTAAGAGGCGCGCCAGCAGCGTCGCGCGGCGCCACTTTCTTTTAATAAATCGCTGTTTGAAAATACTTTCCATCCGAATTTCATTTTGAAAGTGACCTTTCTTTAAGGAAATTTGCAAAGGAATACGCTCAGATTGTTATTCAAAATTTCGCGGCAAATTATAGATCACATCGCATCTGATATCATATTGTCACCCCATTCGTACACGGAGAGAAATTTATAACAGCTTCTTCTACAATAATATAGTGACTCTTCTCATACGGTCTAATAAAAAAGATACATCGCGCAAATATGGTAGTCCCTCTTATATTATATCGAAGTGCATATTTTCTTGACACATGCACCCAAAGTCCTCCTTTGCGCATCGTCTACGCGCACCCAAAGCAGACTTTTAGCGTACCGGTGTGCAATAGTACATTGTTTACCGAGCGAGAAAACGGTCGATTGCGCGCCGAGTATGAATTTGAGCACCGAGGCGAAGCCGAGGTGTTCTCAAGTTCATACGAGGCGCTAATGACCGTTTTCTCCGAGGTGAACATACTATTTTTTACAACAGCGGATGGAAACCAGTGAGTTTCCATCCGCAAACGAGGACCGGCAATCGACTGGTTTCCATCCTCATTTGCGGATGGAAACTCACTGGTTTCCATCCGCTGTTGTAAAAAATATTTTCTTCAACAGCGGAGGGAAACCAGCGAGTTTCCATCCGCAAATGAGGATGGAAACCAGTCGATTGCCGGTCCTCGTTTGCGGATGGAAACTCGCTGATTCCGCTCCGCTGTTGAAGAAAATAGTATGTTCACCTCGGAGAAAACAGTCATTGGCGCCTCGTATGAAGTTGAGAACACCTCAGCTTCGCCTCGGTGCTCACCTTCATACTCGGCGCGCAATCGACTGTTTTCTCGCTCGGTAAACAATATACTATTGCGCACCGCTATGCGGTGCGCAAAGGGATTTTGCACACTGGTACGCTAAAACCGGCTTGGGTGCACGTAGACGGCACACAAACGAGAACCTTGCGTTGCATGTATCGAGAAAAATAGTGTTCGAGATACGCGAGGCCAAACTCGTTTCTTGCTCACCACTCGTCTGAAGGCAGCACGAAGCCGAGGCTTCGCCTCGGCTTCGTGCTGCCTTCAGACTCGCGGTCCGCAAAACGCTCGTTTGGCCTCTTGTATCGAAATATACTATTTCGTGCTCGCATTCATAACGGATGGTAGAGAAATTCATATACTCTGTGGTTTACACTCATATGAGTATGACTGACTTCCGACTAACCAGTATAGTTGACGCTCTCATACTTTCTACGAAGCGCTACAAACTAGTGTGGCGTAGTGAAATATTTCGATCGTTACAAACGCAGTTGTATGATATAGGAAAGAAATTCTTCTATTCTATCGGTGTGTACTAGTTAAGTATGATAACCTGCAGCACAACCAGTATGAGAGATACCGTCTATGAAAATTTATAATACTCATGTAGTGTAATAAAGTACGCCGCATGAAGGTAGTTACAATACTTATAATACAAATTTTTATATTTTTTCTAAATTATGGGTATAGGATTGTTTTGAAAATACGAATATGAGATAAAAAATGTTGCTTTTATTTGTATTTAGGAATAAATACTTTTTACACCAGCAGTTTTGAAATATAGGTAAAACCATCACTTAAAATATCGTTACACGAGATTGAGGCACTCCCCAAATTTTCATATTTTAAATACACCCATTCAATCGCTTGTACAGTAATGTTCATTAATTCTTTCCCAATGGCCAACTTTTCCTTCTGACTTTTTCGGATACAATAAAATAAAATAATATTATATTATTTTTATAGGGGTCTATAATTATTATTCTTATAATTTCGGCCATGGGCACATGAAATACGACTAGAATGAAAACTCGTTTCCGAAAAAGTCCGAGAAAAAAGTTAACCACTGGGCAAGTATTAATGAACATTACTTTACATCAATAATCCTCGAAGATTGGGTATGATCATCGAAGAAACAATCTAAAAGCTTTTTAGAAATGAATAAAATCTCATTTGTTGCATTGAGTACTAATAACTGCACATCGACGAAGGGTCCTCCGGAATCTGGAATTATTAGAATAGAATTTTTTGTTATTCCGTCACCTCTCACGAGAATCCAGCTGGTCATATGAACAAGGGCGTCTTTTTCTGGAAGAAGAAACATTTCTCATTAAAAATATGAAACCTGAAAATATATACATAGTGTATTTTCTATGGATGATTTTTATTGGCTCGATTGAATATCTCTGAAATCCTAACAACATTCTAACATTTTCTATGTAACCGTTGACTTATAATTTTCTTACTAATTGCGGAAATGTTCGATCCATTTTACCCTTCTAACAATATTATATATTCACTTCGCATGTACGTTGACCATACACAGGACATTCTTAAAACATTTTTTACATTAACACTTAAAAAAGCAGCTCGCTTGTTTGTCGGGACTGATTTACTATGATCGTAATACGATTAAAATTACATTTTTCATAATTACCAAAATGTCATGAGTTTCAAGCAACGCACTAGGTCGGAGATGACCTGAATACAGTTAGAAGGGTGAAGAAAGATCTGACATAAAAATTTGTAAACTCACTTACTTGATTTTCTCAGCTTCGAAAATTCACGTGCACTTCACTGGGGTAGTTCAATCTCAAATGGTACAGAAAACAGAGACGAGTCAGTTACTAACTCCACCGCTATGTTCATTTTGACAGCTCCTCTGCTACAGTATAGCAAACGATCTATCGCCACTATTAGCATCCGTTATACGTATCGCGGGTGATGCTTGCGCGACTGGTGGAGCTTGCTATAGACGTATAGTATCCGCTGTTATACGAGTTGCACAAGGCCTGCTCACTATATTAGACCGCATTACATAAAATATAGCATTTGAGAAAAAAAAATTGTATGAGAAGTAATATTATATTCTATCTTGTAGATATGACGATACCGCTCAGTAATATCAAATGCAATTACAGTTTCCAATGCTTTAACTGTGGATCATGAAATTTTACACGTCACATTTTGACTAGTAATATAAGCTATGGTTCGATTTGTTAACACTATGTTACTGTTTCGTATCTGGCTGCACTATTATTTGCAATACAGTTTAATTGAAATTGCTTATATTTTTATTATACGTATAATACATGATGTTTTACCAAGTAAATGAGAAATGATATTTTTGTGAGATCTTTTCTCATACTTATGACTCTGGCGCTCAGAGTGCGCGATATCACAAAATTATTATACCAAGTATGAGAGCCTATACCACAAATTTCTCTCCGTGTACGTTTCTCGGTTCTTGCAGGCCAACCATGCAGCGAAGGATCAGCGCATGCCTTGGTATACCGAAAAATTCATGCACGAGTATAACCATTCAAGTCTCAGCCGAAACTTAAAATACCACATGGCCATCCTTCAGGTCTATTTTGGGCTACAACAGGGTTCGGACAGAACTACTTATACACACTCTTATAGTCTCTTACAGTTTTTGTCTCTGCGAACGCTTATAGTTGGTAATCGGTCATTTTTACATTTTTTACATTTATTTGTAGACGCAAATAGAGTTTCAGGTCATATTCGTAATCGAATTTTTCTAACGCAAATTCGTGGTCGGAAGTGGTTCAGGTATAGTGAATGTATACAGTGAATACGGTAGAACAGGTAAGTGAAAGGTTCAATTATCGGCTTACTTTACGCAACAGTGGAGTGGTGATTTTTTCGTATATTCGCCAGAATTGTAACAATTAATTTTAAGTACATCAGTCATTTCACGTCGAAAAAATTATAGCGAAATCGGAAACATATAAGAGGTCAAAAAGCTGTCCGGTTTGACGTAGGATGACTCACGCATACCTAGAACTTAGGGCCAACCCTCGCATTGTATTGCAATTAGTCCGGGGAAGGTTAACTCCGACTCCCACTCAATTTTTGCCCCTAGCCATCTACATAACCCGGACTTCTCCTTGTCAGCTCAGTCATTCAGAACTGTGCATCTCAGTGAACGCATCGTTAGTCTCCTCGTGTAAACACAGTGCTGATTTTCAAATTATTTCATTCTCCTTACCATATTTCAATAATCAAGTTCAATTCAGTTATCTATTAATTTAAATTAGTAAGTATAGACAGTTGTGACCCGTCATTCCGAGCAATCATTCATCTAGTCATCAGGACGATCTATAGGGGCACACAACACATTACTGCAGATTACAACTCAAGGTAATAGATATGCCAACGATTCAAAGAAAATACTATAGAAGGGCCCGGGCCGATACCGACTCTTCTCTCGATATCTTTAGGAATATTCAGCATGTTGATCCTTCAGATCCAACACTCGACCAAGTTCCACCGATCGATGTGGAATCGAGTGATAACATGCCTGTTACGCCGACTGATAATATCAAACAACGTGTTAGAAATTGCGATGCGGTTTCACCGAATGATATTATGTTCAATATTGTGGAACCTCTGAGCGATACTGTTATCGATTCAGAAAGTGATATTACCGATGATTCCGAATCGCACATTATTTCGCCCGACCATTCAAACAATGATACTCCGGAGTTTGCATCACAGTTGGCACAGTGGGCTGTGGAAAATAAAATCACTCATATAGCGTTAAATAAGTTGTTGGCACTTTTGAAATCTAAGCACACAGAATTACCCAGCGATGCCCGTACTCTATTAGGAACTCCGAGGCAAACGAAAATCGTCATAGTTAGTCCTGGGCATTACAGTCATTTCGGCGTACGAAGTTGCATTGAACAATTATTGAGACAGCAAACTGTAAAAAACCTGAAGACGATAGAAGTTTATATAAATATTGATGGCCTGCCGCTTTCGAAAAGCACAAACTCTCAAGTGTACCCGATTTTGTGTGGTTTAGTTGCAAATCCTCATGTGGTTGATATTATAGGGATATATCACGGATATGAAAAACCCGCGGATGCTAATTTATTTTTGAAAGATTTCGTAGATGAAGTGATTGATTTGACAACCAATGGTCTCTCTCTGAACGAACGTATCTACGCGTTCAAAATAAAGGCTTTCATTTGCGATACACCTGCTAAAGCATTCATCAAATTCACGAAAGGGCATTCAGGGTATCATTCGTGTACCAAATGTCATATACGAGGAAAATATATTTATAATAGAGTCTGTTTCCCAAATTTTAATAACTTACGCTTAAGGACTGACACGGATTTCCGCTTAAAATTACAAGGAGACCATCACACAGGTACATCGATACTCGAGCAAATTCCAGGAATTGATATGATCGATGATTTTCCAAAAGATGCATTGCATTTGTTTTATTTGGGGGTGATGAGAAGACTAATTCTCCTCTGCTGGGTCAACGGTAAACCACCAAACAAATTATCTGCTGGCCAAATACAGACAATATCACAGCTTTTGATTGATTTGAGAACAGATATACCGTGCGAGTTCAACCGTAAACCAAGGTCATTGAATGAATGTAGAAGGTGGAAGGGAACAGAATTTCGACAATTTTTACTTTACACGGGGCCTGTAGTGTTAGCGTCTGTGTTGAATCGCGAACAATACGTTAATTTTTTATGCTTACATGTAGCTTCCACTATTTTGTCTTCCTCCAAGCACCTACAGGCACACTCACATTATGCCGATTCGCTACTCAAATATTTTGTAGAAGCATTCATCCAGTTATATGGCAGACAAAATGCATCCCAAAACGTTCATAATTTGTTACACGTTTGTCAGGATGCACAAAAGTTTGGAACTTTGGATGAATATAGTGCCTTTCCCTTCGAAGATTATATGCAAATATTGAAAAAATTTGTTCGGAAACACGAGAAACCATTGGAGCAAATCATGCGCCGTATAAGTGAACAAAATGCTTTTGCGCCTAGTCAAAATGAAACCGAACAACAACATGAACCGAAACTGTTGAACCAGCATTACAGAGGTCCTTCATTACATTCAAACAATGTTAAGCAGTTTGAGAAAATGATATTTCGCCGATGCACTTTCGCAATCCGCGAGCCGGATAACTGTTGTTGTTTAAATGATGGTAGTATCATTTCGATAAAAAACTTTGCTGCTGACAGAGAGGGTACGGTTATACTTGGACATAAATATTTATCAACGGCCGATTTTTACACCACCCCGTGCAGATCGTCAAAATATGGGATTTTCAAAGTAGATAATGTACTAGGGCCCCTGAATAATTGGAAATGGAAGGACATTTCGCACAAGTGCCTTAAGCTCAGATTGGAAGACAAATTCGTCGTTTTCCCTTTGTTGCATGTGAACTAATAATCACTCTGTTTGGGTGAGGTTCATGTAACTATACAGTTGCACATTAGACATAATATGCTCTCACAATTTTTAAATCGACAGAATATTCGGCGACTTAGATCATGGAGCGGACTTGGACAGTTGTTCATTTCACGGAAGAAAATTCCGTTGCAGCTGTTCCATCATCATGGATTAACGGGAATGAATGTTATTGGCTCAACATGACCCAATCAAAAATTTAATCAGCGATTACATCGCACGCACCGCCAGACGCTACGTGGGCTAGACACCGAATCACGACTTTCAGAAATAGCACCTATGGTAATTGGAAAAAATAACATTTCATGTATTACATATATTATCGTAGGTAATTGCAAACGTCTCATTTTGAATCGATTACATACATTTTGGAGCTTCCATCTCATATAGATATAGCTGTATATTTGCTCACTTGGTTGTAATATGTGCATCATATTTTGTAGACGATTTCGCGATTGCGAAATCAAAGACCAAAAAAGCTAAGTATACATCGGATTTGAACTCAGACGTAGAATCTGTGCGGAAAACAAGACCTGCAACGGTTAGTCGGGGTCGACCGCAGACGCCTGATTCTGACAGCTCGGACGACGGCGGGAATGTAACACGTGGCCGGCTGCCTTCACCCCCGCTTTCGACCCCGCCTCCGACACCGTCATGTAGCATTGCAAATCCGCAAACCTTAAGTGGACATCAATCCGCGATGATGACTCCGACTACGCATCAATCCGCGATGAGGACTCCGAACACGCATCAATCCGCGATGATGACTCCGACTTCAAGTAGAGGAGCGGCGAACCAGAACCAGCCAGAATGCTCGTGTATAAAATGTCCTATACACCAGCAGAATGAAATGTTTGGTATGCTGACTTCTACACCAAAAATTGATTATAATGGAGATGAACTTCTCAGAAGCGTAATAGATAATTCGAAAACATCGTTGCTTCATTCGACGTGATATTCAACCAACAATTTTGTTTCAGCTGTGGCTTATGAGAAAATGATGAAAGGGCAGGGCTACATCAAATCTCACATCTGGCAATTGTCAACTGATTTGGCTAAATTGACAAAATCGTTGGAGGGTGTGGACCTGGCGCAAAACCGAGCGGTCGTTGTAAATCCAACGTCATCAATATTTAAGAAATTTGATTTTCCCCTGCGCGAAAAACAGGAGTTGCAGGTTATAGAAGAATACCTGGCAATCGACCAGCATTTTACAGCAACGGTAATGTTAAGAATCATACCTCTTACGTCTACGTACTTGTTTGTACTTTGACGGTGTCGATAATGTACTTGTTTAGCATATAGATTTGTAATCATAATGAATAATACATTATTTGTGTTTCTTCACCGCAGGTAGAAGAAGTATCAAAAGTCGGTGGTAACAGCCCGTATGACTTCATAAAAAGAGCTCTACATCTTTTTATCGATAATGAACTGGCGTCCCAGTATAGCTGGCATGGTGCCAAAAAGAAGGAAGTGTTTGGAAAGCTAAAAATTGCTGATCTGTTGATACGTGAGTTTCGAATACATGCATCTGTACCTCACATAAATCGGAGAATTCGTTTCATGCTGTGTTCGTGCGATTTGTCAATGATAGGTGATATTGGGATATGCTGAAAAAGATCAATTTTGATTACAGGAGCAGGTCGTCAGTGCGACCCCAAATACACTAATAAAGAGTGTGAGGAATCTATCAAAAAATGGCTGAGAAGAGCTAAGGAGAGGAGTGATGTGGACAAGAAGAAGCAGAATGCCGCCGGCAATTTACTACCGCCAACCGATCCACAACACTGATTGCCTTATATTGTATCTCAAGCGTGTCTTACGAGAGAGAAGACTCACGTATCTCATTCGTAGTGTGATACGTAGTCGCGTCGCATGCGCGTTCACGCGATTTAGTTATGTATGAAGCCTCAGAAGCAAACGTGCGCGTTTTTTTTTTATCGACTGTTATCGATTGTTCCACAGAATTACTTTCCGGTCTTCGAAAACACTAAGTATGTATTTTTGTCAAAATTTTAGACAATTCTGATAATCAATTAATATATATGAGACCAATCACTAACCCAGGTAGCACGCGCATCCGCTTATTTTGGCCTTCTGGTCGACTGAAACATGACTAACAGTCGACAAATGTCCGCTTTGCAGTCAATCTGAAGACATTGACAAAAATACGACTAACAGACTTTGATTGGTCGTCTTTTTGTCAATGTCTTCAGATTGACTGCAAAGCGGACATTTGTCGACTATTAGTCATCTTTCAGTCGACCAGAAGGCCAAAATAAGCCGAGGCGCGTGTATGCTACCTGGGTAATGATTGAGTATAGTACCGGTCGGTATAATAGGACCAGTGCATCGCCTTAAGTGAGCTGTTATTAAATGTATTCATATCTTCGTATATTATTCAACTAATAATATTCTTTGCCTATTGTATTTAAAAAATTCTGTATGTTGGTAGATGTTTAGGGCTCAATTAGCTGTGATAAACTGATGATGATATCAATTATTATTCAGTATATCAGTAATTATTCTCATTTTGTGCATATTATAATCGTAAGAACCTAGACATTGAACGAGAAGATTTTGTTTGTGAGATGACAGATTTTGTGTATTTTTCAATTTCAAATTTTATTATTATTTTTTTTGATTTTTTTTTTAAATATTATTATCATTAATTTTTTCTTAATTATTTTTGTTCGATATGGTATATTATCATCATTATTATATTATATTATATTATATTATGCAATTGCTTTTTTTGTGAATGTTACAATAGCAGGTATACAGTGCGATTCTGTGGAAAATCACGCACCTAAGGATAGGCTACCGGGAAAAGCCTGAATCGAGCAGATTAAACATCGACGATTGGTTTTTATTTCCCACGAAATGAATTAAACCCAATCGTCGGCTCCGCTCAATTCGGGCGTTTCCCGTAAGCCTACCTTTTAGGCGCGTGATTTTCCACGGAATCGCACTGCATATATATAGAAACCTAGACACTAAACGACAAGATATTGTTTTCAATACGACTGATTTTATGTACTATTGTAAATATTTTGGGTATCGTCTATATTATATGTATATATATATGAGCAAGTCCACCAATTCTGGACGTCGGATCCGGCCTCACCCTCTCAGATCTTTTTGAATTTTTGTGTGCTGAAAGTCCTCATCGAAAAACGACTACTCTATGTTTTTCAGATTTTTATCCCTTTTATTTCAGAAGTTATTATATGGGGTATTTCATATGGTTTTACACTTCTTGTCTTATTCATTTTTTTTTTAGTTGTTTCGCCACTATAGCACTTTTTTGAGAGACCAGGTTTTTTGTGTGAAAAAGTCTCAGCTTTCCGAAAAAAATATTTTTTTTTCATTCACGCTTGTAAAAAGCTCTTGAAATTCAGTTTAAAATAAAAAAAGCTGTTTTTTGGCCGTTGCCCATATTTTGAAAAAAATTTCGATATTTTCTTTGCAAAGCTGAGAAAATTTTACATCGACCACGTAATTTTCAGAGTGGGATCTCCATAAACACACGAGAAATGAATTAATGAACAAAATTTGGAGAAAATTTTCATTTCATTTTACGCATTCATTAATTATTCTTTTTCCTCCTTATTCCTTTCTCACTCTCTCTCTCTTTCTTCTTACTTCTTTCCCTCTCTCTCTCTCTCTCTCTCTCTCTATCTCTCTCTCTGCCCTTCTCTCATTCTACTTTGTAGCGCTTGCATTTTGTTTACACGAGCGTTAGTTGTCCAGACCTTTTTAAGATAACTGTTGATTAAAATAAAAATAAAATAACATGAAATTTGAGCGTTCGATACATTTCTGTACAGAAAGTTAATACACCTTATAAAGCTTTAATTTTTCCATCGAAATGAATAAGCGTAAGCGACGAGCGCGATCGTCTTTCAACCCTTTCGGAGACACTGTGCCATGCCGTAATTTTTTTTATTCATAATTAATTTTAGGCCGCCGGGCAAAACATAACCTATTATATTCTTGGAATTTCATTTCTAGAAAATAAATCTATCACTGATTTACGAATATTGACTCAGGCAGAACTGGAAAAATTACCTATAGCCGACGAAACATGTGTTTTATGTAGCGCTTGTCGAAAACTTGTATCAAAATATAACTCACCCGACGAAAGCAAGGATAATTTGTCCCAAGTGAGTATCGAAAGCGAGGATATTTTGTCCCAAGTGAGTGTCGGAAGCTTGAGCTCATCACAAAAAACAACTAGCTCAGCATTTCGTTTTATAGGAACTGTCAGTAATTTCAGTAACTCGTCAGAAATTCAGATTGATCATTCATTGGAAACGTTCTTGAATATTAGCCCTGTCCAAAACAAAAGGTATAGTTATGTTTTTTTTAAATTTCCACCACTATCAAGTACATATAGTTGTTTGATTTTGTACTTCACGTTTTTTCATTATTTATCCCAGAATCACGACTGCGTCATACGTATCTCAAAAGTTTGAAGAAATTCATCGTCGTGTCAACGAGAAATTTTTATCTCAGTGTGGATTGTTACCAAAAACCAAGTCTGACGAATTGGTTGAAAATCATGCTTCAATGTTGAATAATTTGAAACAGATGTATAAAGATGAAAAAAACAAGTAATTTTTTCCCCTCAATTCTTCATTTTATTCTCCTGCGATTTCGTTCTGATGAATTTTTATTAATTTATATTTTTGTCAATGCATAGATCAATTCGATTAAAAATACTGTCCATATTGCCAGACAATTGGGACGTTAATAGAATACAATCTGAATTCAACTGCTCAAGATTAGCTGCTATGACTGCAAAGAAAAAGCACGACGATTTAATTGATGACGATACAATTCAGCAATCTACCTCCAAGAAGCCAGGAAATCAACCACTGAGCTTAGAAATTCAAAAGTTAGTCATAGACTTTTATGAAGATGACATTAACTCTCGGCAATTATCTGGCATGAGAGATGTAAAGTCTGTGAAAAAAAGTGACGGCACGCGTGAGAAAGTTCAAAAAAAGTTAATCTTGAGCAACATTCGCGAGTTGTATTATGGTTTTAAATCAGAATATCCATTACTAGAGATAAAATTCTCTAAATTCGCGAGCTTGAGGCCACAGCATTGTGTCATTGCTGGTAGTAGCGGCACACATACAGTGTGCGTGTGTACTGTTCACCAAAATGTTAAATTAATGCTTGAAGGTAATTGGTCATTAATCTTTTTCATCACAAGTTCATAACAAATTTGAAATTGGTTGTTTGATTCTATTTCTGCAGGTTGTAAATTTTGATCACTTATCGAAAATAGCGATTGCATCGATGATTCAAGTCCGACGTACGATTGTTTACTCCGGAAACTTGTGTGTGATAATCCAAAAGAAGCTTGTTATTATCGAACTTGTAGTGATTGCCCTAATGATGATGGGCTGATTCAATTCTTTGAAAAAGTATTTGATGAGCGTGACATCCATGAGGTTGAATATAAACGATGGACAGCAACCGATCGCTGCACTATCGTGAATGTTACATGCGAAGCAGAAGAGTTTATTCACTCACTTATGAAACAACTTGAACTTCTTTTGAAACATGATTTTGTCGCAAAAACTCAAAGTCGATATTTTGCAGATAAAAAAAAACATTTAGAAAACGGTGAATTTGCTGTCACTCTGGACTTTGCAGAGAACTTTGCGTTTTTAGTGCAGGAAGCTGCTCAGGCTTTCCATTACAACAACGATCAGCCTACCTTGTTACCAATCGTGATATATTATCGTGAAGATGACGAAACTAAACATTTTAGCTTTGTCGGTGTAACAGACTGTTTGAAGCACGATTTCGCGTTGGTTTATTTATTTCAAGAAAAATTGATGCAATTTTTGAAAATAAGATTTCCTAAAGTAGAAAAAATTTATTACTTTTCGGACGGAGTGCCACAGCAGTTCAAGAACAAACATGCCTTTACAAACCTTTGCTACCATCTAGATGATTTCAAAGTCAATGCAGAATGGAATTTTTTTGCAACGGCTCACGGTAAAGGACCTTGCGATGGTTTAGCAGGTTCAGTTAAAAGATTAGCTAGAAAAGCCTCACTACAAATGGGCACCAGAGCTCAAATTCTCACCCCAAATGATTTATTCCAGTGGGCGAAAAAATCGTTGCTGAATATTCACTTCGAATTTGTCGAAAACACTGAGTATCTAAAATTAAAATCAAAACTAGATCCTCGAGCTTCTAAATCAAAAACGGTCAAAGGGACTCAATCACTACACTTTTTTTCACCTATTCCCAATAATGCAGGTTCAATCGCGATTAAAACAGTGTCTACTTCCCCATTATCTTCGATAGCCAAAGTTTTTTAATATAATTCGCATACTTACATTATAACATAAAATATATGGAATAAATCTTGAATTTTCTTGAATTTCTGTTGTTTCATTCATTTTTCGAGCGCTCGAGAGAGTGAGAAAGGAATAAAAAGGAAAAAGAATAATTAATGAATGCGTAAAATGAAATGAAAATTTTCTCCAAATTTTGTTCATTAATTCATTTCTCGTGTGTTTATGGAGATCCCACTCTGAAAATTACGCGGTCGATGTAAAATTTTCTCAGCTTTTCAAAGAAAATATCGAAAATTTTTTCAAAATTTGGGCAATGGCCAAAAAACAGCTTTTTTTTATTTTAAACTGAATTTTAAGAGCTTTTTACAAGCGTGAATGAAAAAAAAATTTTTTTCGGAAAGCTGAGACTTTTTCACACAAAAAACCTAGTCTCTCAAAAAAGTGCTATAGTGGCGAAACAACTGAAAAAAAAATGAATAAGACAAGAAGTATAAAACCATATGAAATACCCCATATAATAACTTCTGAAATAAAAGGGATAAAAATCTGAAAAAAATAGGGTAGTCGTTTTTCGATGAGGACTTTCAGCACACAAAAATTCAAAAAGATCTGAGAGGGTGAGGCCGGATCCGACGTCCAGAATTGGTGGACTTGCTCATATATATGGGGAATTCCACGTGAACTTGGTAAATGTTTGACCCTGACACCTTCCGATTCGGGCCATGATTTTTTATGTTATTATACTTGACCGAAGAGACGCATCGAATTTTTTTCAGATTTTTTCGAAACGCCGCCATTTTTGTAAAAATGCACAAAACTCCAACATAAGAGCCCCAATTTGAAAATCCGAAAAAATTCTCAAAAATCCTCTGTCAGATATCAAAATTTTCCAGCCTTGAGTCAGAGTGGGCAAACGTTTGCTTCCATTCTATTCCGTGATTTTTTCGAAAAAAATTATGAAAAAGAATAGCAGCAGATGCCAGTCCACTGTGAACTATTGCTTGAACGTTTTTATACGTCACGCACGATTTTTGGGAATTTTTGCTGATTTTTCCGAAGCGATTATATTTCTTCTCATATTTCTGGATTCAGATCGGATGAAAAAAAATCGCATGGGAAAAATCTGATCAAATTTCCAAAAATCGTGCGTGACGTATAAAAACGTTTAAGCAACAGTTCACAGTGGACTGGCAACTGCTGCTGTTCTTTTTCATAATTTTTTTTCGAAAACGTACGAAAAAGAATGGAAGCAAACGTTTGCCCACTTTGGCTCAAGGCTGAAAAATTTTGATATCTGGCGAAGGATTTTTGAGAATTTTTTCAGATTTTCGAATTGGGGCTCTCATGTTGGCGTTTTGTGAATTTTTAAAAAAATGGCGGCTCTTCGAAAAAATCTGAAAAAAATTCGGAGCGTCTCTTCGATCAGGTACGATAACATAAAAAATCATGGCCCCAATCGGAAGGTGTCAGGGTCAAACATTTACCGAGATCACGTGGAATTCCCCATATATATATATAAAGACCTGATAATAAAAATTCAGTAATTATACAATTAAGATTCTTTGCGTTATTCGATTATAAAGAAAATCCTTCACGTCCTCGATAATATATATAATATATTAACAATTACGATCGATAAATAACTGAGCCGAGTTATTTTTTCATGGACATTCCATGGACATTCAATGGATATCCATTGAGGACATCCACTGGACGTCCGATTCAATTCCGACCGAACGTCCCATGGATATAGTGTACATGTGTCCTTTGGACATCCCAAGGACGTCGAAAGTATGTTCGAGGGGTGGTCCCATGGATATCCAACGGATATCCACTGGACATCCGGTAAGGACGTTTCAGGGATGTCCATTGGACATCCAACTTTGTGTCAAACGGACATCCGATGGACGTCCGACGGATATCCGATGGACTTCGGCGGACATCCATCGGACATCCGCAATGTCTGGCGTAGATATCCACTGGATGTCCATAGGACGTCCGTGTGCTGTATGGGTTATGACGTCATAAGCGACGCTTCTGGACAGACCGAGTTTGTCCAGTTCTCGTCACCAATCACAGCAGGCCTAGGGTACGCCTGCTGGATACGTTACAGAACACTATTACTTATTTCTGTACATAACTTTACGTCTTATTTGAGACTACCACAAGTGGTGCAATCGACTTTGTCGCCTTTCTATTCCTTTTTATAAGTCTTTGGTTTGTCACATGACTTGTACTGATTCTTGGTTTTTATAATTTTTTTTTGGATAGTTAATAAACACTTTGTCTGAAGAGGGCCCTCATTCGGGTCGAAACGTTATGAAATAATTGGTTTCTTCTGACCTTCATTTCCAATAATCTTTTCCTACACATAACTTCGAGGTCAATAATAAGAGGTTCTACAATGCGCTTCAGACATAAGGTTGGAAATTCCCAGACTACGATAGCTATGAAAGCTCTATCGTAACTGTGTGAATCCCCGCACCAATGCTGTAACTAGCTGAAACGAGTTTATGAAAAAGATAAACGATTTAAATGATGCAAAGCAAGGAAAATGGAAGATAACAATCAGAATCCTGGCTTTTTATATCAGGTTTGACCATCTGGTCGTAAACTAGATTATATTTTATAATTTAAAGAACTTATCAAATAACAAGAAATTTTACATGTCTATCAAATTGACAAGGAATTTATTATTGTTGAATCTATTGGATTCTAATCAAATTTTATATCAAACGAGGAAATGTAATACTTACAAATACCCTTAATTCTAACCTTAAATTATGAGCGTTCCGATTTGTTTTGTTTTGATTTGGATTCGAGCTTGATTTTATTATAGTGAGGAATAAGAAGAAAGTTTGAATTAAATTCAATTGAATTTTGTCTACGTTATAATAGTACTTTACTGATTATACGAGCTTTATCTATTATATTGAAAGTTATTCTAATACCGCTTTGACTAAATAGAATTTATTTGTTATAAGAAGCTAATTGCTTAGCCGCCGCTTTGGCTGACTGGCGAAACAAAGATAATAGTGAGACGTGAAGGCCGCTTTGGCTCGACTAACGCTGATGATATGCCGAAGCGTCGCCCTTTATATACCGTATATTCGGTGTCACGTGGTGTCTGATGATCCCATGATGATGTGTTGCGTGTCGTCTATGTGATCCAGCTCTGCGTTGGTGCTGGATACGTTACAATATATATTGCAACGTTTGGGGTCTTTTTAATAATTGAATTAATTGAGTGGCTAGACAGAAGGTCGTGGTTGTTGCATTGAATTTATTTGTTCGGGCGTTGACGCTAAAATCTCTCGGAAACCAATAAGCTAGCTGACCAGAATTGTGAGTAAATTAACAGTAGATGCAGATCATACTGAGTATGTCGGCACTAATGCAATGTACCAAAACCTGGACTGCAGGGAATTCCTAAGATAGAATGAATCAACAGCGAATACGGATTACGACGATGATAATCAGTATCGATGCGATGCACCTAAATCAGGATTTTGCTGAGGGAAAATCATGAAATAATAAATCATCAGATGAATATCCAGTAATGTTTAATATTCAAATCAATTAAAATAAAGAAAAGTACAAAAATTAGGCTACAAAATTAATCTTAAAATGCTATTCTTTCGAACGCTAACCGTTCTTCTGTTTACAAAAGTGTTTTCTATGCTAGGTTTGTTTCTGTTTGCTATCCCGACAGGCGATAGGTTATTGACTCGATATTGAAATTTGACGTTATTTTAAGCCGCGTTTGGCGTGTGCTAAATGGTATAGTTTTATAGATAAAGTAACCCGACAGGCGTTACATTAAAAATGAAGCTAATTTAAAATGACTCGACTTAATCATTCGGAGAAGACCTCCGATATGATTTTACAAAAAGAGAATTTACTAGAGCAATGAGCTACAATTACTCCGACAGGCAGTAAGTGCTCTATTATAAGATTTGTTGTAGAAATAATATGGTAGTGAGCGAATATACCCCGACAGGCGGCAAATGCTGGCGAGCGGCCTGACAGTGCCGAATTTATACCTGCGATGACGTCATCGTAGTCGTTCGTTCGGTCTAGCTGCCGTTGCGCATGCCGTGCGCACGCCGGTCTGACTTGGAGACAGCTGATATGTTACATTGCCCCCTAATTATTTGCAGCTGATAGATTTTAATCAATGCAAATAATTCTAAGTGCAGATCTTGGTGCGACGAGTCTTCTTCTTCGGTTCGTATACAGTCTATCTTCTTCTTCTCTCTTCTGTGATCTACTTGGCTCTAGTTCTTCCTCAGTCCAAGTGGATCAGAAAAATCGAAGTTCTTAATCCATTCAGGCGTACCGGGTGATGGCGGCCTGAATGTTGGTGTTGTTGTCGACGTTGACGGTATCGGCGTTGACGTCGACGGCATCTGAGATGTTGATAGTGCTGGTGATGACGGAAACGGCGATACCAAAGCCGGTGGAGGCGATGTTAGTAGTGGCGGCAGATCCACGGTACCAAAAAGGCGGAACCTATCCATCTTTTTTTCGTAAGCCACCTTCTCTTCCTCCGTCCGCACATGCACGTCAATCGGAATTAATTTCCATGGCATGAATGACTTCGGCTCGACCTTCTTGGCGACTTCCACCCTTGGCTTTTTTATGGTTTTAGCCTTAGGTATGATCACCTTCCGTTTTGCCGGCTCAGGCCTTCTCACCTCCGACTTGAAAATCTTGGTCTGGAAACCTCTGCCTTTCCGACGCTGACCTTTCCCAGGGATGAATCGCCCTGATGCCTTGATAACGACATCGTTATTATTCGGATCGAACAAATGCTCGTCGTGTTCCAGGATTTGAGTACCTTCATCTTGTACACTAATGTAACCGGCCATGATGACTGTGTAATTAGTAAGTGACAAGCCATCAACCTGTGCGCGGATTTATACCCCCCTGTCAGATGACCTCCTGTACCCTTTGGTACGAACTAAAACGACTGTTAGCCTAGGTAAGTTCAAACTTTGTAACTGCTGTTTTTAAACTTAGCTTGTTACCTATTCTAACGACCTGTTTGTATTCTTAGTTTCAAATTTAGACACTGTCAGGCAAATACAATTTAAACATGTTAACATGAAACTTTCCTCTTTCTATGCATGTTTCAGGGTGCTCGAGGATATAGGTTGCATCGCCTACCTGCCTTTTAAGTCGGTATGGCCCTTCATAAAGCGTAAAAAACTTAGCCATACGTTTATTCTGTGTGTCAGAAACATTTAACGCTTTTACTAATACAAGATCATTTAACTTAAACTGAGCCATCTTGTGTGTCGCATTAAAACGATCTGCACGCCGTTTTCCTTTTTTTCGGATTCGTTCTTTTGTTAAGGTTAATTTTTTTTCATAATTCATATCGAATTTTTGATCTGTGAAATAGTGATGCCAAAATCGCGTCGGTTTTTCTCCTAATTGTATTTCACAAGGAGCGAATTCAATTGTTTCGTGGTACACCTCATTCATACAACTTTCAATGATACTAACCCAGTTAATCCAGGCTGTATGTTTTTCTTTTAATAACGTTCTGAAAAACCTACCGATTTCCCGATTAATTCTTTCGACTATATTCCCTTGCGGGTGTCTTATTGACGAGAATATGGGGATAATACCCTCTTTTTTCACTTTTTCGATCCAAACTTTTGAAGTGAATTGGGTGCCATGATCGAATTGCATTCGCTTTGGTTTACCTAACTCTGGGATATATTGATTAAATATGCAATTTATAGTGGATTGCGCATTTGCGAGTTTCAGTGGGTAAAGTCGCACGTATTTGCTAAACGCATCTATGGTTACCAGAAGCCATTTATAGTTTCCCTTACTCGAAGGCAGCGGGCCGAAGAAATCAATCGAAACTAAATCGCCAACCCCCTCAGGTACTATATTCTGCATGTTTGCATAGCTGTAAAGGTTCGGTACCTTACACCTTTGGCATCGGTCACACCTTGACAACACACCCCGAATTACTTTCGCAAATTTTGGATAGTAAAATCTTTCTCCCAAAGTTTTATAACACTTGTACGCCCCCACATGCCCATAGATTTCGTGACATTCTTTAACTAAGCTCTTCACTAATCCTTCTGGCAGATACACACGTAATCTGCCCCCTGGCTCACGGTGGTACAGAATATCATCGATCAAGGTAAGATATTTATTTTTTTCTAAGTCTTGTTTTAATAACTCTTTAATTTCGGGATCTTCCCGTTGATGCTTTGACATCGACTTTGAATTTTTTAATAACTCTACAGTTGGTTCTCTGACCAACGGTGCTAAGACTCTAAGTTGATTGATTGATTCTACTTTTTCTACTTTTTCAGGCGGATAGCGACTGAGGATATCGGCGACTACATTCTCCTTCCCTTTCACGTACTCAATGTCGAAATCATAGGTCTGGATGAACAGTACCCACCTCGCCAACCGGGAACTCATAAGCCTGCATGTCAGCACGAATGTTAACGCTTTGTGATCGGTTTTAATCGTGAGCTTAGCTCCTAGGATAAAACTTCTAAATTTTTCTAATGCACTAACAATAGCTAACAGCTCTTTCTCGGTTGTGAAATAATTTAATTCCGCACCTTTTAACGTTCTGCTAGTAAATCCAACAATCAATTCTTCATTTTTATCGGACAATTGGTAAAGAACTGCTCCTACCGCATAATTGCTCGCATCGCACTGTAGGTAATACCTTTTTCGCGGATCTGGGTGATGCAAGATCATCGTATCGCAAAACAATTTCTTTACCTGATTGAAACTATCATTTATCTCATCAGTCCAATTCCATTTGACATCTTTTCTGAGTAAAGCTAATAAAGGATAAGTTGCATCTGAATATGCACTTGTAAATTTGTTATAGTAATTTGTAAGTCCAAGAAATCCTCGCAACTGTTTCACATTTCGCGGCGCTGGAAAGCTACTTATCGCTTCTATTTTTTCCGGCTGCGGTCTTATTCCGTCTTTAGTAATTTTATGCCCTAAAAACTGAATTTCTTTTCTGAAGAAACACGATTTCTTGAAATTTACTGTTAGGTTATATTCCTGGAACAATTTAAACAATGATTCTAAGTTATTCAAGTGTGACTCTACTGAATCTGAAATGCATAGAATGTCATCTACAAAGTTGATCGTATACGGTTCTGCTTCTTCTAATACCAAATCTAAAGCTCTAATTAAGCTAGCCAAGCTTGTGTTCAAACCATACGGTGTAACCGTGTATTGGTAAGTCTTGCCGTCATACATGAAAGCCGTATACTTCCGTGAGTCTACGTGCAGCGGCACCTGCCAAAAACTTGCAGTGAGGTCCAAACTCGACATAACTTTCGCGTTTCCGCATTTTTGAAACAAAACCTCCGTTGATTGGGCGCAATCACGATCAGGCACAATTAATTTGTTTATAAAGCGTGCATCGAGCACCAATCTAATGTCTCCCGATTTCTTAGCCACAACAACTATCGGATTTACGTACTCACTGTACGATCTCTCTATAATTCCATATTTCAGCATTTTATCAATTTCTAATCTGACTTTGTCACGATGCATAATTGGGATCGGATATGACCGTTTTACAAATGGTCTATCCTCGTATATTTTTATTCTGTGTTCGTACACAGTGATTCGACCTGGTAATTTATAAAAGATGTTACGATATTTGTTAATTAGATTTGCAAAGTTGTCTAGTTGTTGGACACTAAGTGCTTGACACTCTGATATTTTGTCCTTGATTTCATCATCGGTCAGTTCAAAACTAATGTCTCTGTCTGGAACCTCACTACCCGTTTCGTTAGTCGGCCCTAAACTCGATATTTCAGCCTTGACTTGATCTATGACCATTCCAGCCTCCTCTAATGCAAGGCAATCGCTAATTTGATTTATCGTTACGTTTATTAAGTTTGTGTTAAGGTCTAAATCAGCCCTCCAGCGCTGTAAAGTGTCAATTCCGAGGATTATCTCATGACCTAACTTTGGCACTATCAAAAAACTAATCTGATCTGATAGATTCCCTAGTTTTACGCCAAGATAGAGCTGTTCTTTAATCCGAGTAGGTTTCCCTCCCGTGACTCCTACAACCTGAAAGTTTACCACTGGTAGCCGTTCGCAATTTTTGAAGCTATCTTGATTTTGTTTAAACCACTCGCCTGACATGCAAGTTACTTGACTCCCTGTGTCAACTAACGCGGCTACTTTTACGTTTTCCAAATAAATAATCATTTTAGGACATTGTACGTTTTCTTTACTACCTCCGTCCTCATCCCTAACTAAAAATTCTGCCGGATCTTCAAACAATTTTTCTTCTATCATGCTTGATTTAAGTTTTACCGCGGAGATTTCATAATTTCGCTGTGTCATATCCACAAGCGGTGTGACAGACACAGCGCCATGCTAATGCAATGTACCAAACTAATGCAATGTACCAAAACCTGGACTGCAGGGAATTCCTAAGATAGAATGAATCAACAGCGAATACGGATTACGACGATGATAATCAGTATCGATGCGATGCACCTAAATCAGGATTTTGCTGAGGGAAAATCATGAAATAATAAATCATCAGATGAATATCCAGTAATGTTTAATATTCAAATCAATTAAAATAAAGAAAAGTACAAAAATTAGGCTACAAAATTAATCTTAAAATGCTATTCTTTCGAACGCTAACCGTTCTTCTATTTACAAAAGTGTTTTCTATGCTAGGTTTGTTTCTGTTTGCTATCCCGACAGGCGATAGGTTATTGACTCGATATTGAAATTTGACGTTATTTTAAGCCGCGTTTGGCGTGTGCTAAATGGTATAGTTTTATAGATAAAGTAACCCGACAGGCGTTACATTAAAAATGAAGCTAATTTAAAATGACTCGACTTAATCATTCGGAGAAGACCTCCGATATGATTTTACAAAAAGAGAATTTACTAGAGCTATGAGCTACAATTACTCCGACAGGCAGTAAGTGCTCTATTATAAGATTTGTTGTAGAAATAATATGGTAGTGAGCGAATATACCCCGACAGGCGGCAAATGCTGGCGAGCGGCCTGACAGTGCCGAATTTATACCTGCGATGACGTCATCGTAGTCGTTCGTTCGGTCTAGCTGCCGTTGCGCATGCCGTGCGCACGCCGGTCTGACTTGGAGACAGCTGATATGTTACAATATATAGCCTTAACGAATAATGTTTATGGTCAGGAGATTGTTAATCGTGATTTCGCCGGCCGCAACCTTCACGGCTATCACGAATATCATGAGTATAGTCATTAAGAGTATTGTTATCGTGACGATATATACTCAAGTGCAGGCACCTGCGCTCGGTCCGGCTGCACATATGAATTGGTGTTATGCTTACAATGTTCACGCCGTCTAGGACGATGATAATGATCGTAACGAACCCTGTTGACGGCGATCTCATTTCATTAAGTTCATTCCCAATTCCGTACGAACCATGGATCAAACGACTCGTTCTGCACCGGCGGGATAACTTTAAAATAGGTTATACATGTGTTATATATGTGTACGTGTTATGTGCGTTATATATTGTAACTTACTGCACCAATATCTCAGCTGAAGGCTGGAGATATGGTGCTAGTCCGCGTAAGTGTCTTTGTCACGGGTGATAATTTGCAGCTCCTCCTGTGGAAAAAGTTGAAAAACCACGAAATACCCGAATAATAGACTCTGAGTAGGTTTCCCTATTTCGAGAGGTTCCCTGATAGAGCTGGATGTGCCACACCAG
Organism: Tenthredo livida; assembly: GCA_963992785.1. Lineage (NCBI taxonomy): Eukaryota > Metazoa > Arthropoda > Insecta > Hymenoptera > Tenthredinidae > Tenthredo > Tenthredo livida. Next base: position 23,291,447 of record OZ023069.1, on the reverse strand, counting down.
CCAAGCCTGCGCCGCAGTCCAAAACCGCTCTCAGACCAAGCCGCGGATCGTGGTTCGTTAGACCGTTACCGCAAGTCCGATAGCATACTCAAAGGCCACAATTATACAGAGCTGGACCAGTCACGCACACCAAGCCTACCAGCAGACTCGGATGCTGAAAAGCTAACGACGTTGTTTTATGAATGCTGAAATGTCTTAACAAAATAATAGAGGGAAAAGGAAGATGAAAGAAAAGGATGCAGTTTAACAATAATAGATTTAATGTTAATCATTTAGGATGGAGTAGCATACAGTAAAGCAAGAAACAAAAAATAGCATATCTAGCATAGCGTTGTTATGAAAGAAAAGCATAAAGAAATAAAGTAAAGCATCAAACTAAACAATTAATAAGCAGAAATTAAAGTTAAACTAAATGTAATTCTCTAAATTGAATCAATGTTTCCGATCTTATTTAATATTGCTCGATTTTAATACTTAATCCGGTGGTTCGCGACTTTCCAAGCCGCGAATTTATTAAATTGCGCCGTTAATTTAATTAAGGCGACTTCTATGCTTGTCGTCTAATTTTTAAGTTTATATAAAATTAGCAAAACTATCGTGTGAAATGTGAAATCAATTAGACTTATTTTTTCAATATCAAAAAATCGTGATTCTAATCCTTTAATTTTAGTAAGTCCGAATACGATTTATGAGCAAGAGCGGTCACGCACTATTTTAGCTACGTGCCTAATTGATTTGATTAAACGATGTGACTCGACGGGCGCTTTGCCACACAATCGGTATCGGGTGCTCCGATACCCCCTTTTTATAGCGAAATCCGCGACATCCGCGTATCCGCGGTGCGGTTGCACGGAACTCGCGGTAGTCCAAGAGCCAGAGCAAAAAAAGGAGGTTCATAATGCAATATTTTACTACAGCGATTTTTTTGTTGGAAGATGTTCGGGGGTGCCCCCTGAGTGTAAACCTAAGTTGGCGGGGGGGGGGGGGGGGTTCAGCTTGTGACATAGCAAGTCACAAGTCTCCCCAAGCCACGCGGGGAAACCAAAGTAAATTCAAAAACAACGAAAATATGCGAAGCTAGCCGAGGACGATCGGACGCGAGGTCCGATCGTCACTCTAGTCACGGAAGTCTTAGCGACAAGTGCGAATTAAAAGAAACCATATATCTTGTGATATACCCCACCTCGTTTGATTTAAGGTCAGTACGTTGATAAAACCTGATCTAACCTAAATAGAAAACCCCCTCACACCCTCACACAACTCACACTCCACTGTAGTAGATTAAGCATTTTTGAATAAACTAGAATTACAATTGTTAAGCACATTTCACTAGACTCGACCACGTTACTCTCCTTCACACCCTGTCCTATCATTCCATTTAATTGTAGTGGATTATCAAACCCGTTACAAATTGGCGCCCAACGTAAAAATCCACACTTCCCCACACACTAATAGGACGCTAAACAAATTAAAACAGTAAAAGATATCACGGAGAATAGATAAATTCAAAGACAAACGGTTAAACACACATACACACATACATAGAAATGGCGGAAAGACGACAGAGCGAACCTCTGTTACCATGCGGCACACAACCGCAAGGTCCTGTACGTGCGCACTTTATAAACAACACGATCGACATAGAAGGACAAAATAGACAACGCACACTTAGATACGCGCAGATAGAGCACTCGCAACCACGCTTACAAGTACACGAACCATTTAGAGACGATAGACAAGTAGTTAGAAATGACATACGAAACGAAGACAACGACATGAGCGTAATCAGAGATATCAGACAGATGCAGTCAAGATATGCACAAAACGATCAGTCATACTCAAATAGAGCGACGCAGCACACGCTGCACAGTACACACATACACGACACGACACCCATACAATTTGAACTAGACGAGAACATATACAACATATCACCAAACCCCACACACGCGAACATAAGTAGAAACGAAACAGGCGCAGACACATTTATAGGCACGAACAGGCGAAACATACAAACAATGCGCAACCTGATAGACTTAGACCCACCACAGACATACCCGACACACTACGACACAGAGACGGTACTACCACAAAGCACGCAACGCTTCGACAACAGTCAAACACCAAAACAGATAATACCGATCAAAGCAAAAATACAATCATGGAACATAAAATACACCGGAGAACCTAGCGAAGACTTATACGAATTTTTACAAAATTTAAGAGATTTACAAATAGGATATGACATACAAGACAAACAACTAATGGACAATCTCACTACAAGATTTCGCAGAACACATACGACACACATTCACAGACACACGGCGTAGAGATAGAATTGAAGAAGAAATAAGAAATAGCGTACAGGAAGAAAACGAGCTGATTTCAGAATTCGTGATTAGAATTAGAACACTATTTACGCAATTAGACCCGCCGTATACACTGACACAAGAAATAGAAATGACATATAGATAACTCAAGTTAGAATACAAACAACACATAGGAAGATACGAAATAAGAACATTTGAACAGTTAGAAAACGCAGGTAAACAATGGGAAACAGATAGATCATGGGAAGAAACGAGACAGAGCATGATTAAGAAACAGAATATACCGCAAATAGAGTACACACACACACACACAACGCAACAGATTTAAACTCAGCAACGTAGAGTCTTATTACCGACGCCGAACATACAGTCGACATACACATACACAACACAGACGAGACCGCAGATACAACCACCAACACGCCCAGCGATTACATACCCGGCACCGCTATACACACGACAGACAAACACACAGACAGACACAACAGAGAGACGCTGCTACAAGTGCAACGCACCAGGCCACATGAGATGGCAATGCACAAGACCGCAGCAGTCGGGAAACGAGTAAGGGAACAGCCAACACGGGTGGAGGCAGTTCCCAAAACACAAAACACATACACACCCGAACATGCGACGTACACTATCACACACAATCCACGAGATCCGAGATTCCACATAAAAGCAGACATGGACGGACTAGAATTCAATGCATTAGTAGACACGGGAGCGACACACTCATACTTAGGACAAAAGATCGGAGAAATACTAAAAGAAAGACACACAGACATACAAGATACACCTAACACTACCGTGTTAGTAGCGAACGGCACAAGCGCAGGAATAATAGGAATAACAACAAGACGGATTAGAAAAGGACACACAAGCAGATGGATAGAATTAGGAATAATCCCAACACTTGCATGGACATGCATCCTCGGGATAGATGCAATGAGACACTTCGGGATGAGAGTAGACTTCGTAGACAATACATGGTCGATGAAAGAAGAGCCAGCATTAACATACATAATGGAGCGATGGCCTCAGACAACTCCAGTCCCAATTCAATACCCGATCAAACAAAAAGATAACGTAGAACAAGAAAACGAAAAACGCGAAGAAGGAGAAACAGAAATAGAAACAGAAAAACCTAAAGAAACCAGGGAACAGGAAACACAGACACACACAAAACAAGCAAAAGCAGCAGCATTACAAGAAAAATTAGAAAAATTAGCGTTAGAAAAGTCGCGAAATACAGATACACAGGAACAAACACACACAACCACACCTGAACCAAAAAGAAAAGTCCTACTACCGACTCCAAATTTCCCACCGAATCCAAACTTATACAAAAATACACAAGACCAAAATATAGATAGAATAGAATACACACACACAAACGCACCCACAAAACGAAAAGTCCTACTACCGACTCCGAACTTTCCACCGAATCCAAACCTGTATCCGAACTATCAAACACCGCGAATCTGCAGCGGAATTCAACAACTCACAGACACACAACACACAGAACTACAGATATTACTAAGAAATAAAATCACATCACTACCAGGCCAACTAGGCTTAACACACTTAACATCACACAAAATGGATACACAAGGTCACGCCCCTATAAAACAAAGATACTACATGGTATCACCCAAAATAAAAGACGCGATTTACACGGAAGTAGATAAAATGATAGCAGAGGGTGTAATAGAACCATTAGAAAGCGAATGGTCAAGCCCAATTGTTATGATTAAAAAACCGAAGAACACTTACAGATTTTGTCTCGATTTTAGAAAAGTAAATTCAGTATCACGCAAAGACGCATATCCACTACCATACATGACAGCAATACTAGACAAATTACGCGCCGCTCAATACATACCAAAACTCGATCTCAGTCAAGCATACTTCCAAATACCACTACACACAGACAGCAGACACATAACCGCATTTACAGTACCGGGAAAAGGATTATACCAATTTAAAAGGATGCCATATGGTCTCACGGGAGCACCAGCTACCTTCCAAAGATTACTAGATAAAATAATTGGACCGAAATCAGAACCGTACGCATTTGCATACTTAGACGACATTATGCTAGTGACACAGACATTCGAAGAACACATACACTGGCTAGGAAAAATATTAGATAAAATCTCACACGCAGGACTCACTATTAATCCAGATAAATGTGAATTTGGTTGCTCACAAGTTAAATACCTAGGTTACATAGTAGACAAACACGGATTACACGTAGACTCAGACAAAGTACAACCACTGACAGACTACCCAGAACCGAAAACGATTAAACAATTAAGAAGATTAATAAGAATGGCCTCTTGGTACAGAAGATTCATCCCAAATTTCGCACACATAACAGAACCACTCACACGACTATTAAAAAAGGATCAGAAATGGACCTGGGGTGAAGAACAACAACACGCGACGAATACAATCAAACAGTTACCCACAACACCACCCACACTAACATGTCCCGATCACACACTACCATTCCAAGTACAAACAGACGCAAGCGGCATAGGGATAGGCGCAGTACTCACACAAACAAAACAAGATACAGAACAAGTAATTGCATACGCCAGCCGTGCATTGAGCGATGCGGAAAGAAAATACACAACGACAGAAAGGGAGTGCCTAGCAGTAATCTGGTCAATACAGAAATTTAGACCATACTTAGAGGGATACCATTTTACAGTCATCACAGATCATAGCGCACTGAAATGGCTGCATAATCTAAAAAACCCGACAGGCAGACTAGCGAGATGGGCACTCGAACTACTCGAATACGACTTCGAAATAGTACACAGAAAAGGCTCAGCACATCACGTACCTGACGCACTATCACGATTACACGAAGACGAAGAACAACCACACTTAGGCGCGATAGAAAACACAACAGATAAATGGTACACATACAAAAAGACACAAGTATAGACACGACCAGAGAAAAACGACTCATGGAGAATACGCGACACACACCTATACTTCCACAGACCCGATCCTCTACATTCAAACCTATTACCCGACACAAACCCATGGAAATTAGTAATCCCTAAAGAGAAAATCACACAAGTACTACACGAAAATCACGACACAACACAATCAGGACATTTAGGCATAGAAAAAACATACCAGAGAATAGCTAAAGAGTATTACTGGCCCGGGATGTACAGAGATACCGTGAATTACGTGAGAAAATGCGAGATTTGCCAAAAAACAAGAGTAGAACAAAGACAGCCAGCAGGTCTCATGGGACACAGAATAATAGAAGAGCCATGGACAGTAGTAGCTTCAGATATTATGGGTCCGCTACCCATATCTAAAACACGACACCAATACATAATAGTTTTCCAAGATTTATACACAAAATGGAGCGAAATAATACCACTAAAAAAAGCAACAGCTCAGACAGTCGAACACGCACTCCACACACACGTCATATCACGATGGGGAACAGCACGCGTAATTCTGACAGACAACGGCACACCATACATAAACAAACTAATACGCGAATTAACACAAAAATTCGGCATTAGACACACGACGATACCTCCATACCACGCACAAGCAAACCCGGTAGAACGAGTCAATAGAACCATAAAAACGATGATACAAGCATACGTCGAAAAAGATCACAGGGAATGGGATATACACTTACAAGATTTACAATTTGCATTAAACACAAGTACACACACATCGACAAAACACACACCGGCATTCCTGAACCTGGGAAGAGAACTAAAGCCGACACAATGCCTACGAGATCAACTAGAGAACGAGGGAGACATCGAGATACAGGACACAGACAAATGGACAGATCACTCACGCAGACTACAGATTATCAGAGAAGAAGTACAAAGACATCTAACGGAAGCAAACGAAAGACAGTTACACTATTACAATCTAAGACACAGAAACACGGAATTCAAAGTAGGAGATAGGGTTCTCAAAAAGACCCACACACTCTCATCAAAGGTAGACCACATAGCAGCTAAATTAACACATAAGTATTCTGGACCATATATAATAACTAAGAAAATCTCACCGACTATTTATGACCTAACCTCAGAAAACGGAAAAAACATGGGAAAATGGCACATTGACAATCTGAAACTATACATTTAGAAATACAGGTGATTAATTCTATATTCGATATATTACAGAAACAAGGACAATGGACGGAACACGAAAGACGCCACTATTACAGACGCCTGGACAGCTGACGTACACGCACCAACACACAATGACAGACGCCACACAGACAAATATAGTAACGACAAGACGCACACTACTACCGACACGAATGACACCGCTGTTACAAACACCAGGACTACCAAGCCCGGCGACTATGGTATGGTGGGTATGGAGCGTACCACACCCGAATTATTCCCGGTGTGGAATTCCATACCCGAAAATCTTCCATATTTACTCGAAAATAATTTAAATGTACTTTCATCAATACGGGCCTTACGCAAATTCTTGAGAGATGTGATCGCTCAATCGATATGCGCTCTACGTGACGTCTTCCTGTGTTCTCTCGAACTGCACAACTTCGTGTGGATCCCTACAGAGGCATCGAGTATAGATAGACAGAGGGTGATGGCATATGTACACCAGGGTGGTCCCTTTATGAGTTTTTTCTCGGAATTTCAATGTTGGATGGCCGTAAATCGGCTCTAAATGTCGAAAAAACCATTCTCCAATTTTTACAGATTTTCATTTTGAGTCCTGATTAGGACTATTTTCACATGGATTTTCCTTCATTTGTAAATATACTTATTTGAGTTGGGTCTAATTCAAGTTAGCAAGATTGCATCTGATACTCGAGTGACAAAATTAAAATTATTATTTTACGAAGTGGTTATTCTATTGATAGTTCTATTGATTTTTCATTCGTTGAAGATATAATTTTTCATTTCATTATTTCTTCAATACAGCTCATTTTCTTGTATTGGTGAACTTGATATTCCATGGGGCCTCCGTTTCAGGTATTTCACACGAGTGCTTAATATTTTAACGTCAGAGTTCTGCAGCTGATTCTTTCATTAATTTTTCGTCATAAATAGTTTGAAATTCTCGCGAAAAAAATTAACACCGTCAGGCTTGAAAAGCACAAGAAAATAAAGTACGACGTTATATTACTAACAGAATGGATAAAAAATATTTAACCGAATTAAAACCCCCACGACTCGTATGAAATAACCCATATACGATTTTTGAATATGTCTTATAGAAACATGAATACCTATTATCGTTCATTTTTCGAATCAGGTTTGTTGATTCAATTTTTAATCTAAAAATCACTGAAATTAGTATTTTCACGTACAAAAAAAATTCCATGTGAAAATAGCACCAATTAGGGCTCAAAATAAAGATCTGAAAAAATTAGAAAATTGTTTTTTCTAAATTTGGAGATCTACCTTTGTTGCGTATACGTACACGAATGTACAGTAGAGTCCCGCTTTTGTCAGCCTCACGGGAGGATTGCTGACAGAACCGGGAACGTCTGAGCCCCGCCTAAGGAGGCGTACGATTCAGCGAACGCCAGTGGCGTAGCGAAAGTGAAGCGGTGCGCTGGCTTCGTGAATAAGTGAGTCTGCCAAAGCGAGGTTTGTTTACATACCTACATTCCTACACCACTGCCGGAGACTTCGGGCTACGCCTTCGCATCTCTCTACGTGGCTCGACGCACGAGCGGAGGAGAGCAGCGGTAGTAGAGTGGGAGGTAGGGTAACGTCTAGCTTGACAGAATCGGGGCTGACAAAAGCGGGACTCTACTGTACTCATAATAGACAATTTTTTTAGTAGAATAGAGGAATTTTATTAGTGGGATTGAAGGTCTACCAAGCCGATATAAACCCAATAGTCTCCTTATCACACCCCCCCCCCCCCCCCTTGCCTTCTGAAAATATTTATCCATACCCGGCAATTTCGTAAGTCGCCGGGCTTGAGGACTACCACCACACGCACACAGGTACCCAAACACACGACGCACACTAAGACAGACAACCCCATACACACGAACCTCAAGACAAGCTACAGACTTACGAGACAAATTGATAAAATTAATGGACAAAATGAAAACAGGACTTCAATTAACTGAAGAGACAAACAGAAATAACAAAGACAAAAGCAATAACGAGAAAAAACAAGACGACACACACACACACGTATCACAGATTGACTTGACAGACTCAGACACAGAAAACGACATATACGAAACAGCAGACGAGATGGAGACAGACACAGACACACTAATCATTGAGATAGACGACACAGACACCATATTTGACACCACACTATAAAGAAGAGGAGTAACGAAACAGGGAGAGAGACGACACGGAGACAACAGCAGGATAGACAGAAAAAGAGAAAAACATAAATGCAACAGGACACCATAACGCCACGACGACGAAACTACACGACAAGGAAACGACACGATACCAGAAAAAGACAACGAAACGACACGACACCAGGAAAAGACAACGAAAACGACACACATTAGTAAATAAGGTAGAAACAACAGTACAAAATAGGAAACAAGTCATAAACAGAATAAATCAAACAGAGAATTAACACAAAGTAGAGGATAGATAAAAAGTACAAAGTAAAGTTGAAAAGCCAATTAAAATATTAGGATAGGATAAAATCTAGAGACAAAAGAGGTGAAAAGATATAGAGAATAAGCTAGTTATAAGAAACACATGAAGTATGAGATAATATAATATAGAAAATAGAATATAAGTACACATAACACTACACATATAAAACGGTTCACCCTATAGGCTTCACCCCGTGTGGGGAGGGGGGAGTTGTGACATAGCAAGTCACAAGTCTCCCCAAGCCACGCGGGGAAACCAAAGTAAATTCAAAAACAACGAAAATATGCGAAGCTAGCCGAGGACGATCGGACGCGAGGTCCGATCGTCACTCTAGTCACGGAAGTCTTAGCGACAAGTGCGAATTAAAAGAAACCATATATCTTGTGATATACCCCACCTCGTTTGATTTAAGGTCAGTACGTTGATAAAACCTGATCTAACCTAAATAGAAAACCCCCTCACACCCTCACACAACTCACACTCCACTGTAGTAGATTAAGCATTTTTGATTAAACTAGAATTACAATTGTTAAGCATATTTCACTAGACTCGACCACGTTACTCTCCCTCACACCCTGTCCTATCATTCCATTTATTTATAGCAGACTATCAACCCCGTTACAAGCTTCAGCCGCCATCTTGGAAAACACGTTTTATTGAATATCTCGTGAACTGTGCATAGCACGATGAAAACAAAGGGGACCTTTTTTGTAGACTATAAAATTTTCTTCAACTTTCATACGAAATTTTTTCCTGTATAGTGTATGGTTTTCGATTTATAGTCTGCCAAACTTTTCCAGACATGGTTATTGCCAAATATATGGTAAACGGTCGATCAAACAGTGAAAATGGTGGTGAGCAAATTTGTAGAATATACAATTTCCAATAAACTTTGTTCGAAACTTTTTTCCGTCAGACTCATATTTTGAAAGCTTCAGCGCGGTAAACGTTGCGTCGCGTGAATGATCAGTGGAAATGTTGCTCGTAGTATACGCAGAAAATTGTACAACACGTAAAACGGCAACAAGTGTTCAGAAAAATAATGATAGTGAATCTGAAAATAGTGTAAAAAACTGGTTATAATTTATAGATCTTTCTTACCTGCATGAGTAGAACGTGTTATCCAGCCTCAAAAATTGTCAATGCAGCATAATAAAATTGTTTGCACATCATGTTACATCATAATGATTAATAATAATGATAATAACAATAATAATGGGAAGCAAAAGGTCGAGAATGAAACAACTGAGTATAATGGATGCAATTTGATTTATTGAAATAAAAAATGGAGCTAAAAATTCGTTATCTTGGAAAAAGTTCTGTCTCGTCAAGTCAAGTTTTAAGTCAGTCTCGTCTGTTTCGATGATGAAGGGAATTCGTCGTCTCGTATATTTTCGTCTTCCGTCTCCGTTGCACACATCGAAGGTAAATCAAAAATTTCCTCTTCATTGACTTCATCTTCGATGGCACCCGATACATCCGGCACGTTGTCGCATGTTTGGCCACTACAATTCGTGCAAATGATCGAACATTTCAGGCCAGTTCTTCGGCATCCACAGGCAGCCCCACAATTTTTGGTGCATTTGCACGAGATAATTTGCAGCAAACTTGACGGTGCGGGAGCTATCGCAGTTCGAACCGGTTGAAGCCCGTTTGCAGCCCGCTTCCAGCCCCATTTTTCAGGGTCGTGGTGAAATCCAAGCCAGGTTTGCACCTGGTGATACGTCCTGTATGAATGATAACGTGCTGCATCTTGGGTTGGAGGTAGAAGCGAAAGATTCAGCTTGGTTTTACTCGCCAATTTTCCAAAGAAAAAAAAAAAAAAAAAATTCCTAACATACCATAGTCGGATGATTTTGTTTGCAGCGTTATAATCAATAACTGTGGCGATTTTGCGTCAACTCGGCATTTAGCGCGCTATAGCTTACAAAGTATGAGTCTGACGGAAAAAAGTTTCGAGCAAAGTTTATTGGAAATTGTATATTCTACAAATTTGATCACCACCATTTTCACTGTTTGATCGACCGTTTACCATATATTTGGCAATAACCATGGCTGGAAAAGTTTGGCAGATTATAAATCAAAAACCATACACTATACAGAAAAAAGTTTCGTGTGAAAGTTGGAGAAAATTTTATAGTCTACAAAAAAGGTTTCTTTTGTTTTCATCGTGCGATGCTCGGTTCACGAGATATTCAATAAAACGTGTTTTCCAAGATGGCGGCTGAAGCTGACCCCCCCCCCCCCCCCGTCCCGCCAACTTAGGTTTACACTCAGGGGGCACCCCCGAAAATCTTCCAACAAAAAAATCGCTGTAGTAAAATATTGTAGAAAAAAAGTACCCGGCCCTTGGCCTACGGTATGCACGGAATCGCGGCTCACTCACGGTCGCTCCTGCACGTCGCGGATGCGCGGTGGTCACTTACCGACTGTACTGGCTAGGCGGCGGCCGTGCCAACACAGCCGAAACGTTACATCTGCCCCCTTTTCGTTAGCGGAACGCCGCACGGCCGTTTCCACTCACGAAACTCGATGTTTTCTCCGTTCACCAGGTCTTCGGGTTTTCTTCCTTTCATGTGGTGATCTGCTGCTACCGCTCACTCTGCCTCGGGTGTTCCGAGCAGGGCCTCCTCGTCAAACTCCCATTATTCCCCCGGCTCGAAGTATCCCATATACTCCGGCGTTGCCAAGGCCGGGTATAGATCTTGGTTCGGGATACTTGCCGGGTCGGCGTCGAGCTCGGGCGATGGGGGGACAATGGGGTCGTCAGGTTCTGCCTCATCGTCGTCTGGATGCCCCACTTCGATGTACACGTGCTGGAGGATGCGGTGTGGGACCATTTCCTCCCTTTCCGCTTCCGCTAACCGCGGGATCTCTATCGGCACCAGCACCCACGGCAGGTATTGCACCGGGTGGCCGGGTCTCGGCACACGTTTCGCCTGATGTTCGGGCTCCTGCTCCGCAGCTCTTTTTCTTGATGTAGACGGCTCTGGGTCCGCACTTGTCGATGGTACCGGTTGGTCACTCGCGGATGTACCAGGTTCGGGATCCGGACTCGCTGGTGACGCGAGCACCGGATCCGCACTGTTGTTCGGTGCGCTGTGGAGGTCCCTGGCTCTGGATCCGGGCTTACCGGTGACTCCAGCACCGGACCCGTGTTGTTGCTCGGGTCCCGAGCCTTCTCCGCGCACCTCTTTGTCGGCGAGGATTTTCCCCGACTATACACTCCGCGGGTTTTCTTAAACTTCCTCGGTGTCACGAGGTGTTCCGGAGTACCCTCTGCATTGCGTTCTCCTGTCTGCGTACCTGCATCTTGCATTAATTTGCCTTCACGTCGGTATTGCGGACTACTCATCTTCACTAACTTGCGTAATGTCACTGGTTCGAATAATCGATACTCAATAGACCGTATGCTAATGAGACGTCCTTATATAGTCCTTTGTACGCCTGTTGTAGTAGCCTGGACCTCACATATGGGTGACATCGACTAGTTTGTCGGTGGTACCCCGCTAGTCCGTGTTTTGGCCATAAGATCTTCTTTGCAGGTGTTGCGGTGTTTACGCGTCCGCCCCTCCGTCGCTTTCGATGTATTCTTTGAACATGTTGACGTGGAACTTCCCCCGTTCGATGCCTGTGTGAGGGTTCTCCAAGACATAGGTAGCCTCACCTACTTGTCGGCTGATTTTATATGGTCCCTCGTACAAATCGAAGAATTTAGCCATCTTTTTCTCTTCAGAATCGGAAACATTGAGAGCCTTAACTAAAACTAAATCACCTACTTTAAACTTAGCCATTTTGTGCGTAGAGTTAAACCTATCGGCTCTACATTTGCCGTTTCTAATAATATTCTTTTTAACTAATGTTAATTTCGTATCATATGGTATATCAGTTTTATTTTTTATTAACCAGCTTTCCCAGAATCTAGACGGCTTTTGCTTTAGATGAATTTCGCACGGTGTGAACCCAGTGGAATCATGGCACACTTCGTTCACACAGCTCTCTATTATTCTCAACCAATTTATTCACGAGGTGTGATTATCTGTTAAGAACGTTCTGAAGAACCGGCCTAACTCGCGGTCTACGCGTTCTACGATATTCCCTTGCGGGTGTCTGATAGACGAATAGATTGATTTAATATCTTCTTCGTTTAATTTATTTTGCCATGCTGCTGAAGTGAATTGTGTGCCATGGTCGCACTGGATCCTTTTTGGCTTGCCCAGCTCGGGAATGTATTGCTCAAATATGCATTTTATTGTCGACGGTGCATTCCCGAGTCGAAATTTAGCGCCTGCTCGAGACCCTACCAAGGTTCAAATGAACCTATTGCTCCTACATTGAACCTCCAGCTACTACAAATATAAAACTGAACCCTACTTTGATGCTACTGAACCTACAGGCCCTCCTTTGGCACTGTAACTCCTCCTCCTATATAATTGATTGCAGTTGTACATGTACAGATATTATGTAATCATCTGCCAAACTGTGATTTGCAATTAGATCATTTCAAATTTTGATTCAGAACTTACAATTTAAGCGGTTTCACGTAATCATTATGTTAATTCATATGTTCACATAGTAATCCTTGAAAATTAATTATAATATTGACTCCATAGACTTTTTGTTTTTCGAATGACCAAAAACATTACAATTAAAAATTCCTTACCGCAATTTTCAAATTATATATGGTCGTATGAAAACATAATTTGACGTGCGATAAAAGTGTATACAGTGCAGGAAATCTTTCGCGTTCTCTTCGCTATGACAAGTTCTTTATCGGATTCATATCTATACTTGCATCACCGGTCGACTTTTCGTTTCAAGACCATAATCTGGAAATTGTGAAGGAATTCTCGATTGGATTTTTTTTCAACATCATGAATATATGGATTTATATCTATACATATACAATAGGTATACGACAGTCCAATGATTAAATTCTTGGGAACATATGGAAACAGAAAAAGTAACAGTTTTCGAAAACGTTTATTATTCGAGTTCTGTCGTATTAACAGGGCAAGAAATGTATGCTTGATTAAGAAACTTCATATATACACAAGGCGATACAAGAGTGTTAACAGGTATAACATTGGCAATATCAGTTTCATGACATTTGTGCAAAAACAAACCGCTGTCATAAGTGAATCGGTTGCCTTCTGTTTCAAAAACACCATCGCTCACTGATTCACGAATAACAGCATAATGTTGGCTACGACAGTTACATACTTGAACACAAGCACAGCGTGCAGAAACTTTGATGAAATAATCAATTTTCCCAAATTTCGATTGACCATTCTGCATGATATATTGTACAAATGATGAATCTGTTTGTACATTTTCTTTGTACATACTGGATACATAAAGCTTATGATTCTTCAACAGCCTGAAATACTGCCGTATTAAGATATTATCAACTAACAAGTTATTTCGTCGCATTGCATCGATGACGATACCAGGTATATGAATTAAATCTTTATACACGCTGACACTATAGCAATGTTCGTACAATTGTTCTGTAATTTTTACTTGTTTTTTTTTTCCTGAAACAAAATTCCCGAACAGCTCCATCAGGCAAGGATTCTGCAAATCGAATCATTTTAATAAATTGGCACTGTGAATGAGCTATTTGTGTGTCGATATGACACGTACCATGTATTAATTTTAATAACTGGCCATTTAAATCTTCATACTCATAACATGTGTGAGCCCATAGCGGCCCCAAATTTTGCACGCAATCAGACAAATGCAATAGTTGATGAATATTAATGGAACAAAACTGAGCTCCGTACAAAATTTCAAATTCCCGGACGAATCTGTCTAACAAATCACGAGCTCTTTCGATCATGTCCTGTGTAATCAATTCCGAACTGAGAATAGTCAATGCTGTTATTAACCGTAAGAAAAAAAGACAACCATAATTTCCATTAAATTGAATAAAATTCAAACATTCACTTTTTGCCGGAAGATCACAAGTTCCCATCAGAAGGACTCCCCTGACGATAGTATTATTCCCGCCAGGAAGATTGATTTCTATTCCTTGGGCAATTTCCTCTAATGATTGTCTAAACTTGTAAATAAATGTGTTCATGTGAGGTTTATTATCGCCAAACCAGTAACCCAGAAGTAAAGTGTTCTGCCTCTTTTTTCTGTCTCTAAACGGTAACTCATTAATAGTCAAATATAGAGGCCATATGCTTGTCTTAGATGATTTGTAAACAGGTATTCCATCCGTGTACCAGCTAAAAGAAATGTTTTGCGGACTACTGAGGAAGCCGTTGTTCATCCATGTTTGGTACAATTGCCCATCATAAATATCTGTGATGTCACCTGGCAAAGGCATTGGTCTTTGAAATCGCCATTGAAGACTGTCATAAAATCCATCTCTCATGTACATTTCTCTTAGTTGATTTACAAAAGGTCATTCGACAAAATAGGCGTTTTTTTTTCTAGGACACGATGGGCACTCATCATGTACAGATGTTAATTCTCTATTGCAGAATTTGCAATAATAATGTTTAATGACATTATCCTGGCCAAGACGAAAGTATTTGCGGAATTTAAACAGACTGTTCCTTTTCAAACCGTCATGCAGGCAGTGTAATTGTAAAGCAATGATAATGTCTTCGATGCATGTCATAGTTAAATTATGATTCAAGAGCAGAGTTAAAATCACTAACATGCTTCCACCAACAGTAATGCCAGAGCCCCGTTACAACGGACGATTATGATCAATGTTATCATTATCAGCCTCTCTATCATTGAGCGGTTCTTCGGGTTCGTCTGCGTCGCCTAAATCTTCATCACCCTGCTCTTGATGGTCGAAGAACTCCTCGTTCAACTCTTCATCATCCTCTTCGTTGTCTTCTTCATCACGTAGTGATTCGTGGTCTTCAATACTGGAATTTTGGTCTTCGTCATTTCTGCCGGGATCATATTCCTCGTCGGTATCTTCATGTATAGCTATTTCTGCTCCCCGACCTTGATGTTGATCGCACAGTTCATAAACGTTGCTGCAATGCAAATGATTATAATTAATATAGTATTTTTGCCTTTTTCTTTTATTCAACTTTTATGATGAGGATCAGTAATACAAAGCTTGGATTTACGAAGTTTGAATTTTTTATATTATATTCTCAGGCAAAGGTTAAGAGGGCAAAAGGGAGAGCTCTGGGTATGTTGTGAGCGACGATAATCTTTGAAAATATTCTGATTTCTTTCACGTAACCGAGGAAATAGTTTTCCACCAGAGATGTGACTAAAACGCAAAAAAAAAAAAAAAAACGGAAGCAAAAATCTTTTATATATTACTCAACTTCTCTAGGAGACAAGTTTTTTTCAATGGTAAATACGAATAAAATATATATACTTACACCGCATAATCTGGTGATACCGGTCTGACATCTTCCACAATGTTTGGCGGATTCGATGCATTTTCAGCATCTTCGTTCAAATTTGGGCGAATATCACGCAACCGCGCGTACCTGTTTTTTCCCCACCTCGTTTAACGATTTATAAGACATAGTCCAGAGATGTATTTCACGTGCACCACAAAATTAACTAAGTGTTCACTGTCAAAACTTCCAAAAGAGGTTATTATTACTCTTTCGATATGTGATAGAATGTGGGGATTCCCGAAGATTCTCACGTAGCAGAAATTCTGCAGTACGTATACGTACACGCCACGTCAATGCGGTGTTAATATTGATATCACTTGAAATATAAAGTACAGCTACCGTGATTATTATGATGATGAAAATATGTTAAATTGATTTTATATGCCAGTGCCGATAATTATTTGAATTATTATCGTATATATAGAGTGAAGAATAAATTTAATACAGAGTTGAATATGAGTTGCGTTGTATTCGAATCACCGCATGCCGTACAGATGTAACCACATTTCCGGTAGGAACCTACTTGTTTGCGTTCTACAGCTTCGAAAATTTTTGTAAAAGCGGTTTGATCTCGTAGCACAAGTGCGACTAATTATTAAAAAAGTGCAATGCCACCAGGAAAAAATCAATTTGCCCTTATTTGGTGGGTTGAAAGCTGCGAAACAGATGTGATACCTTTAAGGTAGTTGTCGTGCGAATCGACTTTTCTTAGGATATTGATGAAACTCATATGAGCCATATGTTGACGCATTATACGTCTCCTGTTAAAATATTTCGGCCTTTGACCGTTTCATTTCTGAGAAAAAAGCATATAAAGTTCGTTCTTATACGCAGGCTGATATAGAAAGTGTGCAAGAATATGTTAAAAAATTACCCCTTGACGAAAACAATTCTTAGGATTTTAACAAAAAAACCATCATATGGTAAATTGTAATCTTCTGAATCGTTTCATTCATCATTCAGTGTTTTCGACCGTCTCGTTTAGATTTTATAGTTGAAACTGAAACATAAAGCGGCGCGTATCTCTCTTGCTCTCGAGTGGATATCTCGTGGCTCTCACTCTCACAGAGCCATACATTGTCGCTGACTAGGGGTTTTAGGTTTTGGGTCGGACTGTAGCACGACAACTACCTTAACATCGATTCCAAAAAAAAACCGAGACGTCGATGCTGTATCCACGTTGACGTGGAAAGACTTCCGAACGAAAATTGAGACAAAGAAACAAGCAAAAGTCATTGCAATAAGTGGTAAGTAATTATATCGAGCATTAGTTTGAGTATTTAATTGAGAAGTGGTGAATACGTGATTTTTGTTGAACCTCAATTTTTGGACGAGATGCCCATTACACGAAATTTGATATCATACACTCAATACTTGGATACAAGGACACACCTCTACCAATTAAAGCATAATATTAATGGAACTATAAAATGGAAATACTAGTGATAGTCTCATTACATGTATGACTTTGTTTATTTCACTTGTAGGCGACGAAATCGAACTACACAGGATGATTGTTACAAACGAGGGGACACTACATGACTTGGGAAAAAATTTTTTTTCAGCAGATCTACTGCAAAATCAAAAGCGCATGACTGAAAACAATAATGTCGCCAAAAACATTACAAGATCAAGCAAAAAAAAAGTGGAACAACAGATAGGGAAAGATGCCCCAATATCCTATGGATCAGTGCCAAAGACCTGCACTATCACCCGCGCTACTGCATCCACTATTCATAACACTACTATTCCCATAACACAGTCGGATCTACCATCGAATCTGCCTTCGCAGTACATTCCTTCCACGGCGCAGTCTAATCTATCATCGAATCTGCCTCCGCAGTACATTTATCCCACAGCGCAGTCTAGTCCATCTTGTAATCTGCCTCCGCAGTTGATTTAATCCCAAACACAGTCTGGTCCGCCATCGAATCTGCCTCCGCAGTACATTTATTCCACAGCGCAGTCTAGTCCATCTTCGAATCTGCCTCTGCAGTACATTCCTCCCCAAATGCAGACTTCTGCACCATCGAATTCTTCGCAGCTAGATTATTCTTTGACAAAACCGCTTGATACTCTGCACACTACTTCGCCAGCGATATTGCTGCGTCCTGCCTCAAAATCTATTAGTCCCTACATCGATGTCATGAATGATTCGGTTCAAGATGAATATATTTCTCCGCCGAAAACGTATTCTGTAGCAGGATACAATCCTCAACCACTCATTACAGCTGTGCCTGATTTGTCACAACAATACAACACTGGTTTGACATCAACGTCAAATTACCCTACTTGCACATCCTCTTCACCAGGATCTTCCAGTTACAAGGCAAAATTGTCTTCGCTGTACGACGAAGAGTCTATACAGTCATTCCACAGACACCAACAAGGTTTGAAAAGTCAGAGCATGGTAGTATCTACTCAGCAAAATACAGATAATCGTGTCAACGTGACAGAAGCTTGTGGTGTTGAAAAAAATGTTGACGGCAATGAAACATCTGGGTCGTCACACTCTGAGACCGACGACAAAAGCTATGACGGTGGTTATGGAGTCTGTTCTAGAATCGCATTTGGGGAAGGTAATAGTAGCTTAATATCTACAATCAGGGCGAGGTTCAGGGAAAAATGATCTTCTTCCTTTGTATCTAGATAAGCTCGAAGTTATTCGTTCCCTGTTACAGCTACAATAAATAATTTCATTCTCCCACTTCACTGGATACCTTGAATGTGAAAAATCATCAGATTAACCTCCTTCCTCCTCATGAGAGTCACATTTGCTTTAATTTACTGAAAATTTTCAAACAATATTTACACACATTTCATGAATCATTTGAGGAGCTCTAAATTTTCTGTACTTAGTGACCGAAAGGAACACCCACTTTCAAACGCAACTATTAGAGGCAATGAAACAAGATCTGGAAAATCGAACAAAAATGAACGTCAATTCCAAAAAAACATTCTTGGTAGCGTATCCTGTGTTTCGACTGAACGCAAAACAAATTTCACTATAATTTATTTTGTATTTATATGTCATACGTGTGCTCATTTTTCAGGTACCAGCTCATTACTTTGAGCAGGGAGAGGACAAGGTAAAAATCCGTGGACAACCTGAAGGACTGCAAATTAATCATGTTTCCATGATGAGTCATCTAATGATATTTATATAATTTGTTACAGGTAGAAATATCGCCGAACTGTGGTTTCTATTTAAGCAAAACTAAAGTACTGTATTTGGAGTTGAAAACAAATATCAATTACGATTGGAGAATAATAGTGCGTGAGACTCTTCTTCATGTTTACGGCGCAAGTATAGCCAACTATTCAGCGACTGGAAAAAGAGGCAACCGTCCGGGCATAGACCCTCAATTGTTTCGGGGATTGTATGGTAAATACGAGAAGATAATTGCGTAAATATATAAATATTGTGGTTAAAGTATAAACAAATTGAATGAACAATATGTTCTTCATTTTTTTCAAAGAATGGATTAATCGAAAATCACCAGAACTCATCCATAAGAAGGCCTACATTGACTTTGTGAATAAGTTGGCATCAAATGAACGAAAGTACAGAAATACCTCTAAGCAACCACCAAAGAAACGCGAAAAAACTCAATCAATGACTGGTCAAAAAGGACAAATCCAAGGTGAGAAGACCATACGACGTTCTAGCGGAATATTGAAAACTCTACATTCACCTATCAACATTATCAATAACACGCAGTGTAGCGGAGGGGCCCTGTCTGGCAGATCTGGTAATGGTGAAAGTTGTGATTGAAAATATAAGAACTTTATATAAAAGTGCTTCGAGCTCGCGATTTTATAAGTAATCTACATCATAGTATACGTTAGGCTCCTGAAGCCATTTTCATTGGAGTTATCAAATGATACGCTTTAACCCAAAATCTAGTCTTCCCTGTGAAATGAAATTATTTCGAACGAATGATGTTTTCAGCACTCCGTAGGCTCGCGCTCGGCTCGTGCTGAAAACATCATACTTGCCTGAAAACACTTAGTTTATACGTGATATGCCACATAAATATCTATTATGGATGAATGTTAAATATTAGTAATTAGTGAATCTTTTCCAGTTTTCGCTGATTCACCCAATAAGGAACTTCATGCTGAGGAAAAAGGTCAAAACGATAGATATACATTAACGCTGTTGTGAATAAAAAATACAATATGGGTACAATACTATAAGTTTTGCTTTAAATCAATAAAAAATATTTCATTCATTTGACTCTTGATTGCCACTGTTTATTATTAGAAGTATTTTGACAGTTGGCTGTAAAGAACAGCTCTGAAATAATTGAGAATATTGTATATTGTAAATGTTAACAAATGTTGACAATTTATATCAATGCAGTATTGATAATTATTTTCTTATTTGGACGTTATATAGTTGACTTTATATAATTCCTAATTCCTACTATATATATACATATATTAGGGTGGTCGTTAAAAAAAAAGTTATCTTGGATGGCCTTCAATCGGTTCTAAATGTGAAAAAAATAATTCTCTAATTTTTTCAGATTTTTATTTTGACTCCCTATGGACCCTATTTTCACATGAAGTTTTTTAATTCGAAAAAATCCTAATTTGAGTTGGGTCTAATTTAAATCAGCGAGATTGCATCGGATACGTTTTATTAGTGTACATTACACACAGCCCAAGTGAAAAAATTAAAATTATTACTTTACCTATTTTAATATATCGATTAATTGATTATTTTTTTAATTATTCTATTTATTTAAAAAAAAATTTTTTTTAATTCTCGCGTAAAAAAATTAAAACCATCACCAGAGATCCAATGAACATAATACATGTTGATTGAATCTCTGGCGATGGTTTTAATTATTTTTCGCGAGAATTAAAAAAAAATAAAAAAAAAAAAAATCAAATAAAATAATTAAAGAAATAATTAATTAATCGATGTATCAAAATAGGTAAAATAATAATTACAATTTTTTCACTCGAGCTGTGTGTAATATACAATAATAAAACGTATCCGATGCAATCTCGCTGATTTGAATTAGACCCAACTCAAATTAGGATCTTTCGAATTTAAAAAGGTTCATGTGAAAATAGGGTCCATAGGGAGTCAAAATAAAAATCTGAAAAAATTAGGGAATTATTTTTTTCACATTTAGAACCGATTGAAGGCCTTCCAAGATAACTTTTTTTTTAACGACCACCCTAATATATATATATTGTAACGTTTCCTTTTTTCCCAGGCCGAAAGCTGTGGGGAAATCCGGTTGTTATTGTGAGTTCTTTGTCTCGGATGTGTGTTTATTAGATTTTATCAAGAAGTTCGGGACTCTTCGACGCATTTAGGTGGGGAAAAGTTGGTTTTGCCACAAAAAGCCACCTGATTCTTTTATTACTATTATTATGTTTTTTATCTACGAACTCGGAGTTAACCAAGTCGTTATTGGTACTCAGAACCAGCGCCTTCGCACAAGCCTGTTGTCCTATCTGTTCTTTATTCTGGCTAGATCTAATCCCTAGGCTGTTCACCAGACTCAGCGCTTTCGCACAAAGCTGTTCCTATGCTAACCTGTCATTGGCTGATGTGGCATGGGATGTGAAGTGCATGATCTGAAATGTCGAACAAAGAACATTTGATTCTATTTCGAATTTATTCAAAAATAAACAAACATAATATGATTTATCTATGAAAGATTGTAATAATGAATAAATAACTCATTCAAAATTTAACAAAAAAAATTCTTAAGTCTAATTCCTAAAGCTAACGGCTCTTTCCTGTCAACCTGTTTATATCATATTTTATATTCTTTTCAATTTTAATACTGAATTTATGAGTGCTAGCACTGCTTCAGCTACTGCCTCGAATACTGTACGCATTTGCTATCCTTCAATAAGTAATAGACTTTTAAAATAGATTTGCTGAGGTTTTTCTGAAATTTGAAATGACGCTAAATTATTAGTCTGAGAAGACCTCAGATCTAATATACAAAATGAGTCGATTAAGCTCTATGCTGTGAATCGCTGCTGAGCGAACTGCTCAGCCGCTTTTATACGCGTCTCATGCCTATTGCTGACGTCATGAGACTCGAATGTTCGATGCGCGACGTCGAATCTTCGCTGCCCAACGGTTGGTCGGTTTGAATCTTATCGTCTGTCCTTGTCTCTCCCACAGCTGACTAGCCGATACCGTCTTAATATATTAGGCCTGGCCAAAACAAAAAATTGTTTCTTGATTCCGTCTCTGGCAACTTTAAACATTAGTCTTGTGTCCAATAATGACTTTGTCAAAATTTGGGCTTCATCGGATAATTCTAAGAGGTTGCGCATCGAGTCCCAATATTTGCATTTGATTAACACGTGAAAAATAACTTTTCACCGTTCAAAGCTGTTCTAGAAAAATCTAGGCGATCGCGGGGGGTGTACATTGGTGTGCGGCTTCCTTCATTGTTTTTAAATTTTTTGGCATTTTTTTTTTTTTAATTATTTAGTATTGTTTTTTCAAATTTTTTATTCAACAAATTTTTGAAATAAATAATTTGAAGAAAAAAAGCCAAAAAATTAAAAAAAAATGAAGGAAGCCGCACACCAATGTACACCCCCCTCGATCGCCTAGATTTTTCTAGAACAGCTTTGAGCGGTGAAAAGTTATTTTCCACGTGTTAATCAAATGCAAATATTGAGACTCGATGCGCAACCTCTTAGAATTATCCGACGAAGCCCAAATTTTAACAGAGTCATCATTGGACCCAAGACTAATGTTTAGAGTTGCCAGAGACGAAATCAAAAAACAATTTTTTGTTTTGGCCAGGCCTAATATATATATATGGGCATTTCCAATTAAGCGTTCCCACCTAATGATGTGAGGGGTATGTCAGATGACGGTGAATTTTCTGGCACCAATATTTGCAGGGGTGTTCAGTTTTGTAAAACAATGACGGCACAACACTTCGAAACACTTTTTAAAAGTGTGCCCATCACCAAAAATCCACCAGAGGCCGTCCAAGTGCCGAAAATCGCAGTTTTCCGGAGCAAATCACCAACAACCTTTTCGTCAAAACTGTATAGCAAACATAATTGTGCTCCGAAAAAGTCGTGTAAAAGGTTCAAAATCTTCCTCATTTCACGAACAACAAGCGTGAGAAAGCTGCGAGGGTGCGCTCTTTTTAGTTTTTCCAAAATGCAAGCTCGATTTTACCAAACAGAATTTAAACTTTTCCGACTGTTTTCAGAAAAGTGGCTGTGAAAAAAAAAATATCTCTCAGAACAGGTCCAACCGGGGCTCAAAATCTTCATCATTTCATGGGTAATCAAGTGACCCAAACTGCTAAGGTGTGCCTCTTCATAGAGCGGGCAAACATCGACTCGAAAGTTCATAAATGAAGCGTACGAAAGTGACTTTTCTTACTCATCGAGTTTATATGGTAGAGTTTGCATCGAATTAATGTGTATTTTGATGTACATCGTTATTTCCAACAAACTTGAATAAACTGGGAGAGAAAAGGAAGGTAGTTTTTGAATTTTGAAATTTTTGAATTTTTGAACCGAAAGTTTTGAGCATAATGAATACAATCTTGTTTAAGGTGCCACAGAACTGACATGTCCTATATATATTTTGTGACGTCAGAATCGTGAAATACGAGGAATTTCGTCGCGATATTGAGCCTAAACGAGGAAACGAATTCCACGGGTATTATTTTTCTATTGAAGTTTAAATTAATCTGTACTGCGCTTGCTTAGTGATTTTCGGCGTAGATTACCCAGTGATATCCATGGTGAATAAATAAAAGTGACGGGTCGTTTAATACATATCCAACATGGCGGCATCAGAATCCGGCCATCACCGTCTTGTCGTATTTACGCTGCATCCAGGAGATTAATACGTCTATCACTAAATACAGGGAGCAAGCGCAGGGTAGAAATACACACTTGTTTCGGGAAAACTTATTTCGACCATCTGCATCCCGTAAATCAGGCTCGATTTGACGACGAAATTCCTCGTATTTCACGATTTTGACGTCACAAATATATATAGGACATGTCAGTACTGTGGCACCTTAAGTCCTTTCATATTCCTTTCGTATTCGAATATAATAAATAAATTATAAATACAATGTAAATTCCGACTATTCAATATTTCCGACTTACACGATATCAAAAGTGTAGAGAATCTTTTCGTCTGCAAAAGTACATCTTTGATCGTACCCTGGAAAGAGCGAGACAGAAGCACACTTGGGCGACTAGGACCATCTGATTCTTGATTGAAAAACGAAGATTTTGAGCCCAAACTGGACCCTTTTAGAGAAGTGTTATTTTTGTTATAGCGGTTTTTCGGAAGTGATTAGTATACTCCGAGTCGAGTCTGCAAAAGTACATCTTTGATCGGACCCTGGGAAGAGCGAGAGAGGAGCACACTCATGCGACTCGGACCATCTGATTCTTAATTGAAAAACGAAGATTTTGGACCCAAGCAGGACCCTTTTGGAAAAATGTTATTTTTTTTATAGCGGTTTTTCGGAAGTGATCAGTATACTCCGAGTCAAGTCTGCAAAAGTACATCTTTGATCGGACCCTGGAAAGTGCGAGAGAGGAGCACACTCATGCGACTTGGACCATCTGATTCTTGATTGGAAAACAAAGATTTTGGACCCAAGCAGGACCCTTTTGGAGAAATGTTATTTTTTTTATAGCGGTTTTTCGGAAGTGATCAGTATACTCTGAGTCAAGTCTGCAAAAGTACATCTTTGATCGGACCCTGGAAAAAGCAAGAGAGAAGCACACCCATGCGATTTGGACCATCTGATTCTTGATTGAAAAACGAAGATTTTGGACCCAAGCAGGACCCTTTTGGAGAAATGTTATTTTTTTTATAGCGGTTTTTCGAAAGTGATCAATATACTCCGAGTCAAGTCTGCAGAAGTACATCTTTGATCGGACCCTGGAAAGAGCGAGAGAGAAGCACACTCATGCGACTTGGACCATCTGATTCTTGATTGAAAAACGAAGATTTTAAGCCCAATCAAGCCCTTTTTTGACTGCAATTCTCTTTCCTACGGCGTTTTTTTCGGAAGGTCTTGAAATGACGTAACTTGATTTTGGAAGATGGCTGTTTGAAAAAATAGCTCAGGCCAAATTTCGGGTACACTGGTTAAAATACATTCTTCTAACCCCAATCAATCAATTGGCATCGGGATCACCCATGTGCTTCGACTAAACTTGAAAAAAAAAATTTGCAGCGCCGGAAACGCTTATTTGGAAATGCCCATATATATATATGTAGGCATCAAATTGTATAAGGCGTAGGGTTAGGAGCGCTAGAAGAGGTTTTCAAACAAACCCTACTTTGACGCTAAACTTGGTAAATCGGGAAATTTCGGACACTTTTAGCATCAAAGTAGGTTCTAATATTGTATTGGAATAGAACCTACTTTGCTATCGTTAGACCCTGCGTAGTAGCACTACTGAAGGTTCAGAATAGGCGCTGAATTTCGCATCGGGTTTGCTGCTTTTAACGGGTATAATTTTGCATATTTGCTGAAAGCATCTATAGTGACTAATAGACACTTGTAATTCCCCTTACTCGCTGGTAGCGGGCCTAGGTAGTCGATCGACAACAGTTACCCCGGTCCGTCAGGCACAATATTCTGCATATTGGCGTAGCTATACCGATTTGGCACTTTACACCGCTGGCATCTATCGCAGCTAGCTAGTGTTTGTCTTATACGTTTTGCGGACTTAGGATAATGGACTCCTTCTTTCAGTATTTTGGTGCACTTGCTTGCGCCTATGTGACCATACATCTCGTGACATTCGATGACCAGCTTCTTAACTAACGCTTCAGGCACGTAGGCTCGTAACCTGCCCCCTGGCTCACGGTGATATAATACATCGTTTACAATCTCTAAGCTATTATTCAGCTTCAATTTTTCTGAATCTAGTAATTCGCTGATTCTTTTATCGTTTTTCTGAAGTACTGAATAATTTTCTGAGTCCCTACTTAGCTGCTTATCAATTCCTTTAGCCAGCGGTGCACTGATCCCTAGTTGCACTACTGAGTCTATATTTTGTTTGCGTTCTGGTGCATATCGGCTCAACACGTCCGCGACTATATTATCCGTTCCCTTGATATATTCTATATCGAAGTCATACGTTTGGATGAATAAAACCCAGCGTGCTAAACGAGAACTAACAAGTTTACATGAAAAAATGAAAGTTAGTGCTTTATGATCGGTTCGGATCGTAAGTTTCGCACCAACAATGAAAGTCCTGAATTTTCCCAGAGCGAATACGATCGCTAATAACTCTTTTTCTGATGTAAAATAATTCAGTTGGGCTCCTTTCATTGTTCTACTAGCGAACCCCACGATCCGTTCCTCGTTGTTATCAGATAACTGATAAAGCACGGCACCGACTGCATAATTGCTAGCGTCACATTGCAAGTAGTATCTTTTTTTAGGATCCGGATGATTTATAACCATCGTATCGCAAAATAATTGTTTTACTGTTGTGAAATGTGTTTTCATTTCCTCCGTCCAATACCACTTGGCACCTTTCCTTACTAAAGAGAGTAATGAAAACGTTGCATTCGCGTATGCACTGGTGAATTTACCATAATAGTTTGTTAATCCCAAAAATCCTTCAAGTTGTTTAGCGTTTCTCGGCTCGGGAAATCGATTTATTGCCTCGATTTTTTCTGGCTGTGGGTGTATCCCAGCTTTTGTTATTCGATGCCCAAGAAAATCAATTTCTTCTCTAAAGAATTTTGACTTCTTGAAATTAAGTGTCATATTATGTTTCCGGAAAACCTCAAATAATAATTTCAGGTGAGCCAAATGGGACGGAACGGTGTCAGAAATACACAGGATGTCGTCAACAAAGTTGACTGTAAACTGCTCTGTTTCTTTTAAAATTAAATCCAATGCTCTAATGAGACTGGCCAAACTCGTATTAAGCCCATAAGGGGTAACTGTGAAATGATACGTTTTTCCTTCGTGCATGAATGCAGTATATTTTCTTGAATTAGGGTGCAAAGGAACCTGCCAAAAACTCGCCGTAAGATCTAGACTCGACATGTACGATGCGTTTCCACACTTCTGGAAAAGGATCTCAGTCGATTGAGCGCAGTCATGGTCAGGTACTATCAATTTATTAATGTATCTTGCATCTAAAACTAATCTGATATCACCTGTGTTCTTTGCAACCACTACTATAGGATTGATGTATTCGCTATGTGATCTTTCAATTACTCCTAAATCAAGCATTTTTCGTATTTCAAGTTTGACTTTTTCTCTATGGATTATTGGTATAGGATACGATCTTCTTACAAATGGTCTATCTTCGTAAATTTTAATTTGATGTTCGTATATTGAAACTCTACCAGGTAATTTATAGAAAACGTCTTGATATTCTATCAGCAGATTTGAAAATGACTCTAGTTCTTTTTGAGTAAGTACCTGACCCTCAGACAATTTCTCATTAATTTCATCACTGGTCAGTGCATACTCATTAGTCTCGTCTTCAATTCTATCAGCGGTTATTTTTTCGCGATTGATTCTACTGATTGATAATTACTCTCTCTGGTAGTCTTCAAGATGATTAGCTTTAAATAGCTCGACATTTGTGTTCGCGGAAGCTGTTTGAAAATACAGTTTGTTTGTTCTTAAGTCTATATCCGCTTTTCATCGGTGCAAGGTGTCGATTCCGAGTATGACCTCGAGATCGAGCCGTGGAATTACTAAAAAGCATATTTGATCTGTTTGTCTCTCGATGGTTACCTCTGCGACAAATTGTTCTTTTACTTTAACTGGCTTGCCCCCTGTCGCCCCCACTACCTGGAAATTGACGACTGACAGCCTTTCGCAAATTTTGAGTTTTGCTATATTCCGTTCAAACTAGTCTCGAGAAACACATGTTACTTGACTTCCGGTATCGATGAGCCCTCTGACTTCAATCCCTTGAATACTAAAATAGGCTTCTGGGCACTGCTTGCATTGTGACTCGCAATTATCGCTTTCTTTGATCAAGTACTCGGATGAATCTTCGAAAATATCATCCTTTTTTACTAGTGAAGCTACTTTTACCGCGTTGATAACGATTTCGCGCTGTGTCACCGAATTTCGCGGCTCGCATATCACAGCGCGCTCTAGTTTTCCGCATGCTGGCTTTCACGGTCATCCTCAACTTCTGTTATGATTGGCTCGACTTCGGTAATTGAGCTAACTCTAGGATTTGTCCAGTTTGTCGGCTTTTGATTTGCGTATGCTGGTTGTCCAGCGTCTCGCTTGTTTTCATGCAGATCCGACCTATTGAGTGTGTCTCGTGTTGCGGACGGTCGCGACGTGTTTACCTCATCGCTGCCGGAACGCCATGACACCTGTCTGTCTTTATTTTCAGTGAATCTACTACTGGAATGATTTTGTCGGCTTGTACTGGCCGTATTGCGGAAATTCGTTGGTGCATTCGATCTCCCCCCCGATTGCATCTCGTCTAAGAAACTAAGCAAGGTATCGATGTCGGTAATATTTCGGCTAGTAGCAGCTACGACCACCTGTTCATCAAAGTGCTTAATCAGGCTTTTCACTATTTCTTTCTCAGCAATTCTAGGACGGAGACCGACTGCAGCTGCAAATTTCCTGTTAGCATACTCTGACCAGGTGAATTTCGAGTCAGTCGAATAGAAACCCCATTCGATATCTTTGCGGATGTCCTTCTGGACCCCTTCGCCCCAGAATCTATTCAGGAACTTGGTCTTAAACATATCCCAGGTGTCAATGACGTCCCGGCGAGCGATCCACCAGTCCTTAGCATCATTCCCGAGGCTTTGACCGACCAACCGTAAGCTACGCTCGTCATCTGATCCTAGGAAAGTAAGGTATTCTTCTAATTCCCTAACATAGTTTGTTGGTTTCTCCCAGCTTTTTCCGGAGAATGTCGGGAGCTTTAATTGTCTGGTTATTAATTGCATTTGATTATGCACCTCTCCCTGAGTAACCGGGCGTTTCTTTAGCTTTTGTATTTCGGCATCGAGTCCGATCTTAAATCTAGCATGGCTAACTTCCAACTCTTGAATTTTCTCCGTGCTAACGCGATCCCCTTCCTTGATCCTACTCTTTAAAGCCTCATAATTTCCAGTTGCTTCATCTCGCAAGGTTTTTTCGGACTCTGTGATTGTATTATGACATTCAGATAAATCGGTTCCCCATCTTTCTACCACTGCCTGTACGGTGTTTTCAAGGCGATCAACCCGATTCTGACTTAATGCAGCTTGTGGTCTAATCTCTTCATGAACTTTCAATTCGTATGCGACCCGGGTCTCAACACCTATCTGTTGATAACCGTCAACCTTGCTTTCTAGGCTCTCAAATCTCTCATCCCATTTCTTTTCAATCCTCTCACTGTTAGTTTTGATCGCTTTCAGACAAGCAGCCATTTCGGCAAGGGAATCTCGGTTTTCGCCTCGGTTGGGACTGGGATCTGGACTTAGTTTGCTATTATCAGTTTCCACCGAGTCATTTTGCTCGTGGAAACCGGTGTCCCTGTTTGACCGACTTACAGCCTTACCCTGATCCTTACCGGTACCTGCATCCGTTCCTTCCATTGTCCGACTCGATTTACGCAATGCTCGAAAAAGAAAGAAAGCTGAAGCTATTTTGAATTAGTTGAAGTTGAATAGAAATTGAAGTTAAGTTTTAAAAATGAAGTTAAATTGATTTTAATCTAATGAATTTAATTTTATTTGAGAGGAGCCCCACGTTTGGCGCCAAACGTAACTTACTGCACCAATATCTCAGCTGAAGGCTGTAGATATGGTGCTAGTCCGCTTGAGTGTCTTTGTCACGGGTGATGTCTTTGGAGCTCCTCCTGAGGGAAAAGTGAAAAACCTCTGAATACCCAAATGATAGACTCGGATTAGGTTTCCCTAAACAGAGCTGTGAATTGCACAGCTGGATATATCACGCTAGCCAAGCCTGGAAAGTAGTTCGAAAACACTCTCAGATCAAGCATGCGGATTCGGGTTTGTTAGACCAGTACCGCCAGCCTGAGAGTAAACTCAGAACTACAAATCGACAGAGCTGGGCGAGCCACACACACCAAGCCTACCTCGAAGCGAATGATGATGATTTATGAGGCTGAAATGTCTTAACAAAATAATAGAAAGAAAAGGAAGATGAAAGAAAAGGATGCAGTTTAACAATAATAGATTTAATGTTAATCATTCAGGATTGCATAGCATTAAAAAAAGGAACATAAAATAGCCTGTTTCAACATAGCATTGTCATAAAGGAAAGCATAAAGAAAATAATTTAGTGAATTTAAGCAGAGCTAACAAAGCTGAATTAAAGTATAAATTAAATCTAAATTTTAATGTTAATTCAATGTTTCCGATCGAGTCTTTTTCGCGATAATTAAATTTGATAATCCGGTAATTCGCGGAGTTTCAATCCGCGAATCGAATAAATTGCGCAGTTAATCTGGTTAATGCGACTTCTAAGCTTGCCGTTCAATTTTTTAAAGTGCATACAAAAATTAGTAAAACTATTATGTGAAATGTGAGATTTATTAGACTTATTTTTTCAATATCAAAAATCGTGATTCTGATCCTTCAATTTTAGTAAGTCCGAATACGATTTAAGAGCAAGAGCGGTCACGCACTACTTTAGCTACGTGCCTAATTGATTTAATTAAACGATGTGACTCGACGGGCGCTTTGCCACACAATCGGTAGCGGTTGTTCCGGTACCCCGTATTCATAGCGAAATCCGCGACACCCGCGGATCTGCGGTGCGGTTGCACGGAACTCGCGGTATGCACGGAATTGCGGCTCACTCACGGTCGCTTCTGCGCGTCGCGGTTGCGCGGTGGTCATCGTCCGACTGCACTGGCTAGGCGGCGGCCGTGCCACCACAGCCGGAACGTTACAGGCTATATATATATATAACACATATAACACGTACACATATGTAACACATATATAACCTATTTTAAAGTTATCCCGTTGGTGCACAACGGGGCGTTTTATCCATGGTTCGTACGGAATTGGGAATAAATTTAATGAAATGAGATCGCCGTCAACAGGGTTCGTTACGATCACTATCATCGTCCTGGACGGCGTATCTCACTTTCATTAAGGGGTTACATACAGTCAGGAGGTTCAAAAAAAGAAATTTTTCAAGAATTTTTCCTGAGAAGACTTTTAAATTTATGAATGTAAAAATTTGTACACATATTATGGTAACTTTCAACTGTATTTTAACATTTTTCATTTGTAAAAATGATAATTTTGAAAGCTGCTTTAGCTGATCTCCAGGAGCTCTCAAAAAAAGGCGTCTTGCGGTGACCACGATATCTCTGGACTGGATCATCTAAAATGAAAAAACCAAACAGATTTCGTTAATGTAATGTATAATCTTGTACTTAATCGAAGGAATAAGCAAAATCAATTTGTTTGACAAAATGGCGGCTTCTCAAAAAAAAAATCAATTTCTTACCAACATTTTTGCTTTTAGAAGCCGCCATTTCGTCAAAAAAAATTATTTTGCTTATTCCTTCGATTAAGTACAAGAATATACATTATTCTAACGAAATCCGTTTGGATTGTTCATTTTAGATGATCCAGTCCAGAGATATCGTGGTCACCGCAAGATGCCTTTTTTTGAGAGGAGCTCCTGGAGATCAGCTATAGCAGCTTTTGAAATTATCTTTTTTACAAATGAAAAATGTTAAAATACAGTTGAAAGTTACCATAATATGTGTACGAATTTTTACATTCATAAATTTAAAAGTCTTCTCAGGAAAAATTCTTGAAAAATTACTTTTTTTTGAGCCTCCTGACTGTATGTAACCCGTTAAATGTAATCCCCCATTTCGCTGAGCCGTGGATCAAACGATTCGTTACGTACACCGGCCAGATAACAACATTTTCTGTGATTTACATTTGTATCTATTAGGGTATGCCAAAAAATGACGATATTTTTTTTTTCACTCTCACCCGAAAATATCAGAGAATATGCCAAACAAAAATTCTGTCAGAGGCGGAGCTCTTAATTTCAATTTTAAGAAGTCTCCCAGGCAACTTGTAGTTTTGCCATTTAAATATCACGGGAACCAGGGTTTTTAACAGTATTTTATCCTGCAAACTACGAAGAAATTTTTTTCGATAGAATGAATGAATGGATCATATTCAGCACTAAATTCTGAACAAAAAAATTTATGGATCCAAATTTTCATCGTCGATATTGAAGTTTCTACAGATCTTTGAAACTGAAAATATTTAAATTCCACGTTTTTTGCATTCTTGAACTAAACTATTGCGAATAGAAAAAAAAGTTGAAAAGCAATTTTTTAGTTTGTCTGACGGCTGACACAAAAGTCTGATAAGAATTTAGTCTTATAGAATGCAAAAAACGTGAAATTTAAAAATTTTCAGTCTCACAGATCTGTAGAAACTTCAATATCGACGATGAAAATTTGGCTCCATGAATTTTTTTGTCCAGAATTTAGTGCTGAATATGATCCATTCATTCATTTTATCAAAAAAAAAATTCTTCATACTTTGCAGGACAAAATACTGTTAAAAATGCTGGTTCCCGTGTTATTTAAATGGAAAAACTTCAAGTTCCGTGGAAGACTTCTTAAAATTGAAATTAAGAGCTCCGCCTCTGACAGAATTTTTGTTTGAGCATGATCTCTGATATTTCGGGTGAGAGTGAAAAAACAAATATCGTCATTTTTTGGCACACCCTAATATCTATATATTGACACCACGTGATAGTATATACGGAGATGATTGTAATGTATGTACGTTGGCATCACTGCCTATGCTAAATAGGTAGACGAAGCACGCCAAGATGGCGTCGGTCGAGAAAGGCGTCCCTGCCTGAAAACATGCTGTAATAAGCTAAGCATAAGAATAAATAAAGATGGCCCATATTAATATACGTAGTGTTTCATTGATTAACACCTTAAGTTAATAATAACTTAACAATGATATGGCTTAAGTTAACACTTAGTCGCAGCGAACTTGACACACTCCGGTTCTTCGTCTGCTTATTGCATTGGCAATCCGCTTTTTTTCTGTAGCCCAGTCATTCTAGACATTGAAAATAAAGAGTTTAACAATAATTCCAAAACTTTTCAAACTTTGGTAAAATGTATGGTACACTAAACGTGTTGGATGTTGACCGGTTCAAGGCCACGCATATTTTCGACAAATGCGAATTTAGGTGAGAACCGCTTGATTTGTAGCGCCCCTAGTGGCCTCGGAGGGTATCTCGCCCCAATAAAGATTTCGACTCGCTGTTATAACGATATTGTTTTAAAGGGCTTGACACCGATAAATTCAGCTAAACAGAAGAAAAACAGCTATCGATATCTTTATCAGCACGAGATTCCCTCAGAGGCCACTAGGGGCGCTACCGACGAATCAAGCGGTTCTCATCTAAATTCGCATTTGTCGAAAATATCCGTGGCCTTGAACCGGTCAACATCCAACACGTTTAGTGTACACCTAGAGAGCACGAAATCTCATTTTGCAACCTTTTTCAAACCACGGAACATTGTCAAAATTACAAAAAAAGTTCTGCAAACTTGACGTGGTGTTAAACACATTATTTTACATCACATATCAGATTTGCAACCAATTTCTGGGTACGAAACATCTTTTTTTATTTAAAATTAATGTTTTTCGTTCATAGAATGACGAAAAAAGTTCCAAAAGTCCTGCAAACTTGACGGATTCATCGGAATGATGTCCCGAACAGTTGCATAAATTTGCAACCTTTTGCGCTGGAGTGTGCCGATTCGGCTGTAACTGAGTATTAACTTTCACCACATCCTGTCGGTATATATTATCACGTCACGACTTTTACTTCTTTATTAAGTACTTTACACTTACTTCACTTACCACACTCTACTTTACTTGATAAAGTAAAATTTTTCACAATACTCGACGGAAAAACTTATTCTGATCTCGTCTGAGCTCACACTCGGCAAAAAAAAGTTTTACCGCCGTCGTATCGTAATTAATGTACTACAATTCAATATCCTGTATTAGATACATTTTCGTTTGTTTTCTGGTCGTGCTGCAAATCTCGTGTCTGTACTTTTCGCTGAGAAAACTGTTTGGTTGAATTTGATATCTTGAATCAACATTGTCAATTTATATCATCACTGTTGAGCAATCCAACAATACAATGTTCATAAAAAAGAGATCATATATCTCTCAGACATAAGAATAACCGGTTGCTGCATTGATGACGCGCCGATATATGACTATATATAGTGTGGCGACAAATGTCATATTACAACTTGATTAGACGATAACTGGTCAAACGAAGGTAGTGGTGGTCAACTCGGTCAATTGGCAATCGATGACATTTTCTCTCTATAATACTGTTACATTCGGGAAGAAAGGGGAAAAGAATAACCACGTATACAATTAGCTCTGTGTTTATTTGATATGCTCACTCTTGTGGTCAACACGTGACTGACCAACAGATACAATGTACTCGGCGTAGTAGTGGGCCTCTACTTGTTTACATATACATACGCGGTCTTAGTTACCGCATCCTCCCCTTCTATATTTTGAGGCACCCTATCTATTTCCGCTGTCTTTTATACAGTGTAGGTGTACATTGTTATACTTATTATTTAATATTATTATTGTAAGCACATCCTTTCTTGATCTTGCTAACATACATCATACATTGTTGCTTATTATCTAATATTATTATATAGTAATGGTAAGTCTTATGCTACTGTTCTTTTTTTAATACGCTCCGATCTACGCGGTGGTGGCTTTCCACCCTCCGCCTCCGGTAAATTAACTTCCTCTACCTCCTGCCTAAATTCTCGCGAATGTGTATCGCCTTGTTGTGTCATCTGGTTGGCATGTCTCTTCCACACTTGTCCGTCTATGGTTTTTACCTCGAACGTGACTCCAGGTATGATTTCTTTTACTACTGTAGCCCTAACCCAACGTTCTTTCCCCTCTCTGTAATCTTTCACCGCTATTGCATCGACTTCCGCAAACGTCACAGCTCGGGCACCTTTATGATTTTTTACCTCCCGCTCCTGTTGTCGCTCTACTCGACACTCCGTTATCGGTGGCCTCAGAGTAGAGAACCTATTCCTCAACTCTCTCTTAAACATTAAACTCGCTGGAGTTCTTTGAGTCGTCGCGTGCGGTGACGTGCGGTAGTCGAACAAAAATTGTCGGATTGCGCTAGGAAGAGACATGCCTCCATTAACCATCGCTTTTATTTTACGTTTAACCGTATCTACCAGATTCTCTGCCGCGCCATTCGTAGCTGGGCAGTGCGGCGGCGAAGTGCTGTGCCTAATACTTGCTTTCTTAATCATAGCTTTAAATTTCTCGCCAGTGAACGATGCGAAATTATCCGTTACGATATGAGCCGGATAGCCAAACCGTGCGAATAATTCTTCGAAGATTGCCACCACGGTGTCTTCTCCCATATTCTGCACACAAAATATTTCAGGCCATTTCGAGTGGCTATCTATAACGACTAAAATCATTTTTCCGAATAATGGGCCTAAGAAATCCGCATGTAACCTGTGCCATGGGACTAATGGCCAGGGCCAAGGCGTGAGGGGAACTTTTGGTGGATTCTTTCGTGTTTGTAAACATTGTGAACAATCTTTCGCTGTTTTCTCGATTTGTTTGTCCATATGGGGCCACCATATATATGCTCTAGCCAACGCTTTCATGCGCGATACCCCAAAATGGCTGAAATGCAATTCTTTCAACACTAGTCCGCGCCACGCTTCAGGAATTATGATTCGGTGCCCCCATAATAAACAATTATTTTCAACAGAAATTGCATCCCTTTTTTCCCAATAAGGTACCAGATCTTCCACCTCCGGCCTGGACCCTGACCATCCATCCAAGCAACAACGTATTACCTGGCACAATACTCGATCTTCACGTGTTTTCTTTTGGATGCTTTTCCAATCTAAGGTCGCAAAGTCTGCTTCCTGTATGTTGTGTATGAACGATCTATCAGTATCTTCTAATATCTTAAACTTATTACCGGCTTTTCCTTCATCTTTTACTGGTAGTCTACTGAGCCAATCTGCATAATTCTGCTTTCCACTAATGTGCTTTACTTTATATCTGAATGCTGACAGAAAAATAGCCCAACGCTGAAGTCTGGCCGTACTGATTTCTGGTACTGATTTTTCGGGGTGAAAAATTCGCGACAACGAGCTGTTGTCTGTCTGAATCAAAAATTCGTTCCCAAACAAATATTGATAAAATTTTAATACTCCGAATACTACGGCCAGCCCTTCTTTATCGTGATGTGCATAATTCTTTTCGGCATCCGTCAGCGTTCGGCTTGCGTAACAGACCGGTCGATCATCTCCTTCTTCATTTCGGTGAGCGAGCACCGCACTCACACCATACGGTGAAGCATCGCACGTTAATACTATCGGTTTCCCGGGGTCAAAGTGTGCCAGTACTAGAGGTGATGACAACTGTTTTTTTATTTTTACAAACGCATCGTCGCATTCTGAGGACCAGCCGAACTTCTCTTTTTTTAAACGTTCGTAGAGTGGATACAATGTCCCTGTGATATTTTTAATGAACCTCGCGTAATAGTTCACTGACCCCAGAAAACTTTTTAGCTCTGTCACATTACTTGGTGCCGGTGCTTTAAGCACCGCTTCTATTTTTTCTCCCGTCGGCTGTATACCCTTGGCATTTATTTTGAACCCGAGATATTTGATTTCCTCTTGTAAGAAACTACATTTTTCGAACCGAAGTCTCAATCCTGCTCCGTCTAATCGCGAGAGTACCGTGCGCAACCTCTCTACATGTATAGGTATATCAGGACTAGCTATTAATATATCATCAATGAATACTATCACGCCTTGAATTCCGAGTAATAGTGTCGTCATTATCCGCTGGAACGACCCTGGCCCTGTGGCCACTCCATATGGGAGTCTATTGTACTGGAACAAACCCTTATGCGTGGTTATCACTACTAGTTTCTTTGACTCATCGTCCAGCGGTATTTGCTGATACGCTTCCGCAAGGTCGAGCTGCGTGAACAGCACTCCCCCACGCAACGTGTCTAACATATTTTCCAGTCGCGGTAACGGAAAATGATCTACTTGTAAATATTTATTCAATGTGGTTTTGAAATCACCACATATTCGTACTGTGCCATTGTTTTTAATAATCGGAACTATCGGCGTGCCCCATTCTGAAAATTCAACCTGCGATATTATCTCGCATTTTTGCAATCTCGCGATTTCCTGTTCCACGAGAGTTATGATTGCTAACGGTACTCGACGCGGGTTCGCAAATTTCGGCTGTGCATCCGGTTTGACTATTAACTGAAGTTTGCTTTTATTGAACGTACCCAGTCCTGGCGCAAATACTTGAGGAAACTCCGCACGTAACTCTTTTACTATTTTGCGATCTATTTCTCCGTATACTTGGCTAATTTTTACGCTTTCTTGCCACTTCAACGGCCACATTTTGAGTACGTGTAGCCAACTTCTTCCTAACAGTGGGTGTCCCCCACCTCGCACAACGTACGCGATCCGATTAGCGTGAATCCCGTTCGCCGCAATCTGTACTTCCACATAGCCCATAGTATTTATGGGCTTCTTATCGTACGCATGCAGCTCCCTGTTCGACTTTTGTATCGGTATTTTCGAAAACAGTTTACGGTACAATTTTTCGGAAATAACTGAGTACGTTGCCCCTGAGTCTACTTCCATTTTGAGAGGAATCTTATTCACTTTTATTGTCATGAACTGCGGTTCGATAGCTTCCTCGGACAATTCCAGACTATTTATTCCCGCTTTAATTTTTAGCTTCGCTTCTTTTGCCCCAATAGAAAAACAACTCATATCACCGGGCGATGTCGAATAACAGTCGTTCTGAAATCTCGCGTCGTCTTCATCCGACCCACTCTCACAATCCCTCTCATTCCCTACAAAATTCTGCGCACGAGTGGCTACATTTGCGTTTCCTTTTAGTTTATTACAAGCGCGATAAATATGCCCTTTCTGACCACACTCGCTACAATACTTATCTTTAAGGAAACACTGCGCTTTTTGATGATTCGGTTTTCCGCAGCAGAAACAGCCCCCTTGGCCTACAGTGAGTGTTGTCCGTCCCTGTTGTCCACTCCTGGTCGTTCCTCTCGAGTTTCGCTGGTGTTGATTACGCTTCTCCGCGTTCGGATGTCGCCGATTCTCTGTTCGCAGCGCATGTACCCCGGCACCCCCTTCTTGGGTTGCCGCGCCGAGCTGTCTTTCTCCCGATCGGTTCCCCCCTGGCTCCTCACCGCTGACTGTGACTGCCATCTCTATTGTTTTCGCCAACGCTTCTAGATCTCGAAGCGTGCTGACTGATGCCTTGAGTAATTCGTACTTGACTTGGCTGCTACTCACGCCTGATATCAACTGATCTTTGATTCGGCTGTCTACTTCGTTGGCTCCAAATTTGCATTGTTTTGCTTGCGTTTTCAATGCAAGTACGAAGTCTTGAATGCTTTCCCCCGGCTTCTGCTTCCGTTCTCTAAACGCGTAGCGGTGTAGATGCTCGCCTCGCTGTGGCTCATATAATTCTTGCAATTTTTGCTTAAGCTCTGCGTATGGTAATTCGATCGGCTTCCGCGGTTCGCATTGTGCTCGAAGTTCTTGAAATATTTCTGGAGCGATCCTTGTCAACAAGAGCGCGGCTTGTTTACCTTCGGGCACATCATTCAACGCTATCGTCGCATCGAGCTGTTGCTCGAATGTCTCCCAATCCCCACCTTTCTTGAACGTCTCAATTATTCCAAATGCCGAATTCATCATCTGGGACGGTTGCGTCGCCTGCTGCAATACCAATTTATCCTTATTTTCTTTTCCGAGCTTCTTTTCTTTCACGAACTCCGCCAAGCTTTTGCGAATCTCGTCAATATTCTGGCTCTCATCCACTGGCACTCTCAATGTTTCGCACACCAGAATCAATCGCGGCTTGGTACACTTGTAAATCCAACTTGTCTGTCCTCCTTGCACTAGTTTTCTTGTTTCTTCCCACTCCTCATCGTTCATGACACTTTATTTAATTTCTGCACGCGCGACAATTAATTAATGTCCGCTTTTATCCTCGTCGCCAATGTTACATTCGGGAAGAAAGGGGAAAAGAATAACCACGTATACAATTAGCTCTGTGTTTATTTGATATGCTCACTCTTGTGGTCAACACCTGACTGACCAACAGATACAATGTACTCGGCGTAGTAGTGGGCCTCTACTTGTTTACATATACATACGCGGTCTTAGTTACCGCAAATACAATGTTCACAAAAGAGATTGTAGTGATAATACAATGTTCATAGTGCGGGCTCCAAATCATTGCGATGCCATGATTTCTCATTTTTCACGCATATTGTTATATCTTTATAGAGTAAGCTGTGCCGTCTCTTTTGTCCTTATCTTATTGAAATCACTTTTAAACTTAGATGTATAATTTAAGCTACATTTTTATAACCTATGAATACATAGTGTAAATTAGACATTAAGAGATAATCATTGACATTTTTTTAAAGTCTCCGAGAAATGTTTCTACAAATTATAACCCATTGTTCATGTCAATGATTGATTAAGATTTTTCGAGATTTATGAATAATCTTCTGAACGTATTATCGGAAATTTTTCAAAAATAATAGTTTCTTTGAATACACTTATCGGTCAATATACATTACCACTCAATATTGTTTACATTTGATTTGCAATAACCTAGTTCCCATAATTACTCATAGCTTCGCATGTAATTTGAAACGATAGTGTTCTGAAGTCAGACAAGAAAAAAATGGATTGGAACACGGGTGGTACGCAGCGCCGGATTTACAGAGGTGGGGGCCCTGGGGCAACAAAAAAGTGGAGGCCCCCCCTGGTAAAAATTCCCACATAGGAACCTACCCACACGGAAGAAGTGCATCTAATAGATGTCTATTAGACAGCGCCAGATTTACAGAGGTGGGGGCCCCGGGGCGGGTGGGGGTAAAAATTTCGAAAGTCCAAAACGTAAACTGACCAAAGTCTCGAATTTTGAAATGATCGAATACCAAAATAACAAGAATTGTGATTTCAAATTTTTTCATTTCCGACAGACCACTGAGTCGGATAAGTGTTTCGTCGAAAGGTTATTTATACGACAGTTCGCTAATTCGACAATGTGTTTTCAGATCATTCGTACTTCGAATGAGCAGAATATAGATTATATTGAGGGCTTAGAACCAAAAGGGTGTAACCCACGAAAAACGGAGTATACTGCCATAAGGGCGTATCCCCAACTTCAAACCGGAAGATCCATGAGAGAAAAATTACGCAGCCTACGGCCAGAAGGACGTAAGCCCACTGCAAT
This sequence comes from Tenthredo livida, assembly GCA_963992785.1. Taxonomy (NCBI): domain Eukaryota; kingdom Metazoa; phylum Arthropoda; class Insecta; order Hymenoptera; family Tenthredinidae; genus Tenthredo; species Tenthredo livida. Next base: position 23,250,724 of record OZ023069.1, on the reverse strand, counting down.
ACTGCCAGAAAGACGCATCCCGCAAAAATGAAAAATAAAAAGTGGGTTACGCTCTTCTGGCAGATTACTGATTATTTTTTTTCGGATTCAAATCGCCTTCTTACAGCCAGAAGGTCGTAACCCACTTTTTTTTATTTTTCGTGGATTATGCACTTTTGGCTGTGAGGAGGCGATTGGAATTCCAAAAAATATGACCGGTTACCTACCAAAAAGACGTGAGCCACGAAAAATGAAAGAAAGAGGGTTACGACCTTCTGGCTGTGAGAAGGCGATTTGAAGCCGAAAAAAACTAATCAGTGATCTGCCAGAAGAGCGTAACCCACTTTTTTTTCATTTTTCATGGATTACGTGTTTCTGGCAGTAAGGAAGCGATAGAAATTTGAAAAAAATTGACCGGTTATCTACCAGAAAGGCGTGAGCCATGAAAAATGAAAAACAGAGGGTTACGACCTTCTGGCTGTAAGAAGGCGATTTAAATCCGGAGAAAAATCATCAGTGATCTGCCAGAAGAGCGTAACCCACTTTTTATTTTTTATTTTTGCGGGCTGCGTCTTCCTGGCAGTATTGCAGTGGGCTTACGTCCTTCTGGCCGTAGGCTACGTAATTTTTCTCTTATGGAACTTCCGTGTTAAAGTTGGGGATACGTGCTTATGGCAGTAAGGTGATCAAAAGCCGAAAAACAGTGGGTTACGACCTTTTGGTCCTAAGCCCTCGATATTAACATGAAAAGTTTATATTGGATTGGAATTGATCACTCGACATTATGATACCCATTGACTCGATTCGATCGATATCTACATCTCCCATTATGAAAAGTTTATATTTCCAAAACTAGAAATCGAAAATGGCTAATATTTCAAACAGCTAATAAACCAAACATAAATATAGAGAGAACCAAAATTCAGAAGGAGCAGAACTCATAAACGCAAAATGTAGAAAGGTCAAAATCTCGAATGATAGAATTTTCATGAGCTCCTAAGTATTAGCCTTATCCGGTAGCGTGGGAAACAGGAAATACTTGCAATAAGTGTTGCAGTACTTTCGCTATTTTGGCCCGTCTATGTTTAAGCGATTCGAGATACTGACCATTCGAGTTTTTGACCTTTCGTTTGAATGAATTCAAATTTTCAAACGGTTCTTAGATTGGCTATTCTAAAATAAAGAACAGTCCAAATTTCGTATATTTGATATTTTCACTAATTCGACATTTTGCCCTTCGTGATCTTGTCCATTCTTAAATTGGTTTTTCGATGAAATTTGTTTCTGATATTTCCGTATTCATAATGATCTTTTGTATACTTTATAGAGTATCGTAATATTGCCTGTTCTGAATTTCGCGTTTCGCTCATTTTGAAATTCGAGATCTCAGCCAGTTTACGTTTTGGACTTTCAAAATTTTGACCGGATAGGAGTTTCACCAGTATCGGTCATCATATTTATTTCAATAAAGCAATGAGGATTGAAGATGCGAAGAAGAAATAAAAATAATATTATCTTCAACGATCTTATACATTTTTGTATTCATAAATAGAGAAAAAAAATCCATGTCGGAGTTTGTGGAGGCCCCTGTGATGTGGAGGCCCCGGGGCGGCCGCCCCGTCCGCCCCTGCCTAAATCCGGCGCTGAGTGGTACGCATTCTCCAACGCTGAAATGGATGAAAGAAATTGATATTGAAGAATGTTCAACCTAATTTCCATCTCGAATCATGATTCAAAGACTCATCCATTTTGGTTCAATTATTGACAAAACATTTATAACAATTTATCAGATCACTAACGAATCGATTCTGAAATAGAGTCCCTATGTTCGGCTAACTGTCTCCTGTAACAGGAGCGAGAATAAGTCTCTCCAGCGGAGAGCCACTCAACTGATTGTCGATAGAATCCAAACGGATTTAGAATAATGATCTAGAGAATATCAAACTAGTCATAGAAATGGCATACAGAAATGTTTTGCTTTCAGTCTCTCCAGCGGAGAGCCACTCGACTGATTGTCGATAGAATCCAAACGGATTAAATACATTATAGTGAACTAATTTCACTCATATCAACCGCTCTGCACAAGAGCGAGGGGAACAACTTAGGTTGCTTATCACATCGATGGGGATTGTGAACAGGGCTTTTCTCTGTATTTATTGATCATGTCTGACTTTATGTTTTAGAAATATCATTGTGAACTAGTTTCACTCTTATGAACCGCTCTGCACAAGAGTGAGAATAAGTCTCTCCAGCGGAGAGCCACTCGACTGATGGTCGATAGAATCCAAACGGATTTAGATTATTGATTTATAGAACATATATCTAGTCATAGAACCTGCATGAATTAGTGTTTTTCTTTCAGTTTCTCCAATGTAGAGCGAATCGACTAATTGTCGATAGAATCCCAACGGATTAAGTATATTATAGTGAATTCGTCTCACTCGTATCAACCGCTCTGCACAAGCGCGAGGGGAACAAAGGTTGCTTGTAAAACCAATAGGGATTCTGAACAGGGATTTTCTATGTATTTATTATTCATTCTTGACTTTATGTTTTAGAAATATCATTGTGAACTCATTTCATTTATATCAACCGCTGTGCATAAGAGCGAGGGGAAGTCTCTCCAGCGGAGAGCCACTCGACTGATGGTCGATAGAATCCAAACGGATTTAGATTATTGATTTATAGAACATATATCTAGTCATAGAACCTGCATAAATTGATATTTGTCTATCAGTTTCTCCAATGGAGAGCGACTCGACTAATTGTCGATAGAATCCTAACGGATTAAGTACATTATAGTGAATTAGTCTCACTCATATCAACCGCTCTGCACAAGAGCGAGGGATACAAAGGTTGGTTGTAAAACCAATGGGGATTCTGAACAGGGATTTTCTCTGTGTTTATTAATCATGTCTAATTATAAGTTAGAAATATCATTGTGAAATAATTTCACTTATATCAACCGCTCTGCACAAGAGCGAGAGGAACAACCAAGGTTTGCTTGTCATACCGATGGGGTTTCCAAACAGGGATTTTCTTTGTGTTTATTAATCATGTCTAATTATAAGTTAGAAATATCATTGTGAACTAGTTTCACTCTTATGAACCGCTCTGCACAAGAGCGAGAATAAGTCTCTCCAACGGAGAGCCACTCGACTGATTGTCGAAGGAATCCTAACGGATTAGATACATTATAGTGAATTAGTTTTCACGCATATCTATCGCTCTGCACAAGAGCGAGGGAGAAAACCAAGGTTTGCTCGTCATACCGATGTGGTTTTCAAACATGGATTTTCTCTGAATTTATCATGTCTAACCTCTAAGTTGGAAATATCATAGTTGATTAGTTTCAACTTTTATCAATCGCTCTGCACCAGAGCGAGAATATAAGCCACTTTTGTTGCTTGACACTGCGACGTTTGTCCAACACAGTGTTGGTACACGTGATGTACCTAAATAATTCTCGATTTGTTCGGGTTGTTATTCAGTGCAATCATTTGCAATATGCCTTGCTGTGTTTATAGACACTGCCGCGAAATAATCGCGATCATTAGTGTACGTATATATATACTGACGTAGCGCGCATCGGAAGATGCGCGCTGCGCCATCTAGCGGTAGGCAGAGGTACCAAACGTTCCGGTGTCTGCACCATCTAGCGGTGGTCAAAGATACTAACGTTTGGTAATCTGCCTTACCGCGGTGAAAGGCACCCGGCCGTGGCCTTGAAACGTTTTACTTCACCTTAAGGATAAGTGTAAACTTGATATTCATTTTTCCTCCAATTTTCTGTTAAATAGCAGAAAAAAATGTGATACTTTGCTCTGATAAAGATTTAAAAATCATTATTTGAGAATTCCGCATCATTGAATCCCTTCTAATAAACTAGCGAAATATTTTTTTATAATAGTAATAAGCTTGTATCTCCTCAAAAGTTAACTGGATATATGAAACGGACACTCGTATCTACTAAAAATCATAGTTACTAATTAATTACTAAAGTCAATGATAAAATTTATGTTCTACTCTTCGAGTTATGAAATATAAATGAAAATAGGGATTTAATAATCTGAAGAATAAATGAGGTCTTACAAATAACCTTAGTTACGCACGTAACATACCCATATTTGTCGATTAAGACTGATATAATTCCCTTTACGTTCTGATATTCTTCAAATATAAGAGATATGCTATCAAGATCAAAACTAGGTTCTACAATTTTTTTGGAAACTTCTTCATAAAGATCGAGCTTTCTGCTCCTGATTTTCAATAACTCACTCAGGGATTTAATGTACAAGCTTCCCTTCTTCGTTATTAAAATCTTTACAAGATTGACTAGAACTTCCTCTTCGATCTTCTTATCGCTCTGTACACTTCTCATCAACCTAACAATATACGGCGCTGTATAATCGGCTTTATCCAGTAGTTTATTGATTATCACATAGTTAGACGCTTCAAGTTTAACAATGGACTCTCCCACAAACGCTTCCAGTATGTCACAAGTAACTTTTTTAATATTAGCACTCCATTGATCACGACTAAGTTGGATGCTCACTGTACTTTTATCTTTTTTACTTTCATCAGATAGGGCATTAAGTTTTTTTGCAATATTTTTAATTGGTTTTTTATAGCCTTGTTCAACTTGAACTTCTCCCTTCTTAGCCTCCTTGATTAATGAGATAATCGTTTCGTGTGGAACTATTGTACTTTTCAAGAAGTTCATCATTACTTCAACCTGCGTGAAAACCTCTCCGTTGCCGGTGAGCTTACAATCCTCTTCGTTGTTATTCTCTGGATTGTGTTTCATACAGCAGTTGTACAACTTCTCAAAATGTCCTTTTTTTATTCCATAGCGATACACTAGATCACGGAATTCTAGCTTCCTTTTCTCACAATATCGATCACTGTTATTTTTTAAATGTCCATAAAGTTTTTTCAAACTATCGAACTCGTCAAATATCTTTGTTCTAGCCTCGCCAGCGCCGGATTTAACTTGGAGCCGCCTGTAGTCCCGAACGTATTTGCCGCCCCCCTACCTAGTCATCTGTTCACTAATCAGATTTTGTCAATCAGGATAGATCAATATTCAATAATTTGTATTACACATGCTTATAAACAGTCGCTTCATTCAAGATCTTCCGATATAGCTGCATATTAGAGTGTCCGTTATTTCCCGAATTGACTTTTTCTACTTGGGTATGGGCCAAATTATTAGTTCATAGCCTAAAAACAATTATGCTATTTTTTTTTCAAAGTGCTATTAACCCCTGCCTGTAGGACGATACTTCGACCGCTCCTAAGAGCAAAACCCTAACTCGCGAGGCTCGCTAGTATCGCCGTAGTTTAGGAACCTTGCTAGTAACAACGCAGCTCGCGCTACGGCTCATATCGCCGTAACTCGGCGCTCCGCTCATCAGAACGTAGCTCGCGGAGTCGCTTGTAGAAATGCAACTCACCGGTCCGCTTATATGAACGTTATTATTTATCAAAATTATGAATTTGCGGGTCCTGTATATTTCTACATGCAACGCTCTCAAAGTCTGGCACGAAGATTTGTTCTGTGTATCAAACATTTTGTATTTCATATAAGCGGACCGGCGAGTTGCGTTTCTACAAGCGACTCCGCGAGCTACGTTTTTATAAGCGGAGCGCCGAGTTACGGCGATATGAGCCGTAGCGCGAGCTGCGTTGTTACTAGCAGGGTTCCCAAACTACGGCGATACTAGCGAGCCTCGCGAGTTAGGGTTTGCTCTTAGGAGCGGTCGACTTGTCCCATTTGATTAACATGGGATTTTTGCCCTTTTTAGATTTTAATTTGTTTTTCGCTTACTACTTTCATTACCTCATGAAATATTGTTAATCCTACAGCTGTTCTGACCTTTTTGAATGGACACATTCTTACATTAGTGAAAAAAAAAAAATTCCATAAGTTTTGAAGTTTTTTTCAAAATTTATTTTTACCGTATTTTTCAGCAATTTTCGAATATTTTTGAATTTATTTACTTTTCAATGCTTTTGGTTTAAATTGAAAAGTATTCGAAACATATTGAACAATATGGTAAAAAAAAATTTTACCGCTTCAAAACTTAAAATTTTTTTTTCATCAATGCAAAAATATGTCCATCCAAAGTGGTCAGAACAGTAGTAGAATCAACAATATTTAGTGAGGTAATGAAAGTAGTAGGCGAAAAAAAAATTAAAGACTAAAAAGGGCCAAAATCCCATGTTAATCAAATGGGACAAGTATCATCCTACAGGCAGGGGTTAATGGCACTTAAGAAAAAAAAAGAAAATAGCATAGTTGTTTTTAAGCTATAAACTAATAATTTGGCCTATACCCAAGTAGAAAGCGTCAATTCGGGAAGTAACGGACACCCTACTGCATATATATGATAATAATAATAATAATTCTGTTACATATTTCATAGATGAGAATTTATATCTTTTCATAGGCAGATTTTTCTAACCTTAGGACTTCTTCATTTGTACAAAACAAAAAATAATAATTTCATCATACAAGTTGCATATAATTTGGATTGTCAAACCCAATTTTCGCCGCCCCTAGATAATGCAGCTCTAGGCCCGGGCCTCTCGGGCCTATAGGTAAATCCGGCGCTGAGCCTCGCTATTTATTTCTAAGTCCCTATACATAAAAGTCAGTTTTAAGTATGTGTCTACCAAATGTTTGACCTCATATTCAACTTTGATTTGGCTCACAACTAAATGATCTAAAAAAGTTTCATCATTGAATATGTCTTGTAAATTGTACTGACACACAAAACTTTCAGAATGATCCGCCTGCTTTAAAACATTTTCACATTTGTCGAATTGTTTTTTTAAGGTTTTACGAATATCTCGGGATCTGCGCCTGGGTCTATAGGCGGCTTTTTAGCCCATAATTCTTTGTTCACTTGTTGGGCAAAATAATATTTGAATAATGGGTATTTCAGTCCACAGATCTCTTTTCCGAATTCTACAACTCCATATTTATGAAATTCGTGTATTAACTTGTTTCTCAGATATTTCAATTCCCTCAAATCTGTTTGTACTTTGTCCTTGCGTATTATGCTCTTGAATGCCGGATAAAAATTCACTACAAAATTGAATAATGATTTGTGTGTCATTTTTTCTGGTATGTGGGATTTCACCATTAAGATTTCAAATTCCATATCCACGTAAGATTTCACATCTAGTATTTTCTCTCCTACGTTTCTTATTTTAGACTTAGCACACTTTGCGTTGAATATTACAGAAAGAAAATCTTTTCGTGCTTCATTCTGTTCACATTTTTGCAATTGATTGATGAACGATTCTATATCTTCGTCGCTCATTTTATCAAATGGAGGATAAAACTTTGCTTTGTTCACCTCGTCTTGCGTTAGCTTTCCTTTGATTGATATCTTTTTTATGAAATCGTCAAACTTTGTTCTATAAAGTCGAACATCAATTTCTTTAGTTCGTTGGCTTCTCAGTTCGAGTGCCGTTTCTTTTAGAAGATCCTTCAACTATATTACATATTGTACATATTGCACATATTCTGTTAATTTCGTGAAAAAAGACTTTATTTCACCATCAATGAATGTGCTAGTATCTTTACGACGAAGTCTGTTTCCTGGATTGAGCATGGACATACGTACTTTATTGCATACCAACCTGTCTGATTCAGTATAATACTGAGAGAAATATTTTTTCAACTTATCTTTTATGTCTCGGTCACCGGCTAACGCAAACGTTTCGACAAAGTAAAGCAGAATGTTGGCCTGCTCGTGAGAAATATCTTTCTCATCATGGTTGAGATCTGATTTCTTGAGACAATCCGACCATGATTTGATCTTATTTTCGTTTTGCTTTATTTTTTTATCTACCCTTTCCAATCCTGTATCCATCCTGTTGATGGATGACCTGCTGCTTCATAGATATTTGATGACTCGTCCAGCACTTCAAAAAACGAAAATGTATGTATAAAATTGTTCTTCTAGAATTTAATTTTTTAATAAACTTCGATTTTCGCTCAAATTTTTAGTGTACACTTTTTTTGTTGTTTACAAGTGATCTCGAGTATCTCAGTTGATAATTGATTTTCTAATTTTTAATCCCGAGTATCTGAATTGGAGTTTTATTCGCTACTTTTTAATCCGGATTCTTTCATTATCGATTGAAAATTCAACTTTTAATTGTAAATATTTTTATTGGAGAATTTGCAACCCTGGTCGTAACATACAAGGAATATAGATTTTCGCTAAGCAATGTAATTTACTTAATCACGAACTCCTATATGGTCGCAGTTCAAGTTTCAACTGTTTATACCAAACTAAGGCAGGATTGCGACCGGCAGGCAATTAAAATGGGGAAAGAAGGAGTTAGATTGATAAGTCTATAATCACTTTGCATCCGGCGAATACATAACTGCCGAGTAAGGATCATTTTCCGAGGCGGATGTGGAAATTGATAAAACACCGCGATAATTTGCAAGATAGAGAAACACATTTTACGAGATGTGTTACTTTTGAACGAGTTAAAGCTTGTATTATTCAACGAATACTTATTATTATTATTAGCTGCGTCTTTCTCAAATATCTCGTGGGCGGTGTATTGAATATGATAGAAATAGTCATGACCCTTGTTATATAGAAGATGTAAATTCCTACAATATTTATCCTTATTTTTTTTATGGATAAACTAATATTTTTTTCAGTCACAATACACCTCTAATTTCTAGATAATAATTAAATATCTACTGCACAATATTTAGATATTGAATTTTTTTCTTGAAAATTGAAAATTTAATTCCGTATACATATTTTCTTCTCAGTGCGAGCGAAGTTATTCCCATCTCATTTGCTTCGTATAATATTTGGTGGCAGAAATTGGAAGTTTCATTCTATATTGTTACATGCAATATGTGGTAGAGTATATTCGTGGCAATAACGCGTCAATTGAGTGTCGTAACTCCTAAGCCATTAGTTCTACAAGAAAAAATTTGATGCAAAATTTGTAGAAAATCTTATTCGCCACAAGTTGGATACGAACCTTTTCACGGTTCGATCAACCGTTAACGAGATATCGGGTCTTTGATGCCAAAAAGGCATAGTCCGTACGTAGATCTACCTAATTATAAGGTTGTTAGCTTGTAAAAGCGGTTCTTGGCAGATTTGTGTTAAATTTTACTAGTGGATGGCTCGAAACAAGTTCTACAAAAGGAGACCAAATTCATTCAGTTTGACCGTATATTAGAGATAAAAAAAAATTATTGAAGTTTACGTTATTCCCGGGGAAAAAGATTATATATAATTATATACAATTATATACAATTATATAGAATTTATAGAGAATTAAATAGAATTTATATAAAATCGTATAGAATTGTATATAATTGTATAAGATTGTATAAAATTATATAAAATTATATATAAAACAATTATCGAATTATATAGAATTGTATAGAATTATATACAATTTTATATGATTATCTACAATTATGTATGAGTCTCTTGTGAGGCTCTATATGATTCTATAAAATTCTCCATAATTATATAGAATTGTATAAAATTCTATATAATTATATATCAAATATCTAAAAACAATGATGGATTTATATAAAATTGTATAGAATTGTATAAAATTGTATACAATTCCAACAATTATATCGGCAAATCCAAATAGAACTTAAAAATTGAGGAAATCGACAATATAAAAAAAAATTTCTGGGCACACCCACCGCGATTTTTTTTTAAACGCCTGGAACGGTTATCTACTAAGAAAAAAGTGTGCCGTTGTAAGAAAATGCCGGCACAGTATTGGAAAAAATTGTTCTTACAGAAATTTTCACGAAAAATGTCCTTACCGTCCGCGTTATGCGAAAATTCTATTCCAGCCATGTATCTCAAGTTTTACCTCTCAATTTTGCCCAGGAAATAAATGTACCAACCTCCGCATGAATTCTGTAGAGTGTACGAGTAGACAGAATACGCTCAGATACTTTTATATGCGGTTACTCTTCCAAATAAAATAAAAATTACAATTTCTCCCAGTTACTAGTTTTTGAAAAATGTTTTCCGATTGATAATGAGATATAATGTCTTACTTTTCAATAGGTAGTTGTTCCTTTAATGTATTAGAAGTGAAATAACCCGCTTCATGAAGATTTTGATGTCGCTGGTATACAGTTTGAAGTTGGGGATGGTAAGGACTTTAGTGGCTGATTTACAAAATCTTAGCGTAGAATTGTTCTTGAATTCATTGAAATCCACTCAACCCATTCAAATTTGAAATATAATTGTATGTCATAACTATAAAATGCAAATAGTCGATTTACTGTTATAATCAAAATGCACCCTTTTGAAGATAGAACGATCTTTTTTATGTGAACTCTTAAATTACACATTAATGACATCTCTTTACAGTATTCATAGAAAAATAGTAGCAAGTACTCAATTGCATTATCACATCGTTTTCGGAACGTATAGTTCATTTAAATTTAACACACTTATTTATAACATAGAAACAAAAACATTTAAGGTGTGATATCATCACACTTCTATTACTCAAATTAACGATTTTTTATCGGAGGTTTTTCTTGTCGGTTTTTTCAGCTGCCTTTCATTTGGAAAGGTCCAGCTTCTAGGATTAAGTTCAAAATGGTCACAGCTTGGCGATTCTTTGCACGTTAAACATGACAATGAGCGAAGGTACAAGGTGAAAGGATTTGAAGTTTTCCAAACGAGTTGATGAATTTTCATTGTGTTTGGGACTGGTTTGAGACCAATCGGAACAGCGTCATCAAATTCTTTCATAGCTTCTTCGTTGATTGTGAAAATTTTGGTTTTGCTACCACTATCATTGATTGCCTCTACCACATCATCGGCACTGTAAATGTCCTTCTTTTTAATCAGTACTGCTCGATCGCATAGTCCCTTTACGGTTCCACCAACTCCGTCCGCTGGCCCTTTACCATGACCAGCCTCTGAGAAATTCCAAGTTGCCGCTTCCAATCCGTAAGAACGGCAAAATGATGAAAATAAGTAAAAATTTGTTTTGTTCCGGTACTGCGTTGAAGGGCCGTCACTTTGGAAATGAATTACTTTCACGTTCTCTAGTTCCAACTTGAGCATTTCCAAAACAGGTTTCAAGTACGCCCAGACAGCAGGAGCATCATGACGAAGGCTCTCTGATACGGTAGCAAAGGAAATGCATGTCGGGGATTCAGAATGGGGTGTCCTAAAATATACAACTCCAGTGTGAAGCGTCAGCTGCTTCTTTGAAGCCCCAAAATGTACAGCTTGAATGTCTTCATGGTATTTGCACAAATAGTTTTCGCTGAAATCGATGATAATCATCGCCTCACTCGGTTTTAACTGTGACTTGGTTGACGAATAAGCGAAGTATTGGTGCGCTGCATTGTACATGTGCTCAAAAAACTTTGGCACGCCTTTCATACATTCCTCTGCGAGTGATTTAGTCGTTGCTGGGATTCTGTTCTTTGAACATATTTTGACATTGAAATTTTGTCCTTTTTTGCCAACTCTGTCAACTGGCGCAGTCTCCCACTTGTAAAACCACGTTCGTGTATCGTTTTCTGGGATTTTTATCGAGTTCCTGCTACATTTAGAGCAGACTCTATACATACAGTTCTTATTATAGACGTCACAGCACAGTTTTGCGGCAAAAGATTAAATGCCTTTCTCTATTATGATTTTTTCCTTGTGGAGCTTTTGCACCATAAACTCAAAATTAGCATGTTTCACACACCTACAAGTGTCTCGAGCAGCGTCCGGTGGCTTGATAACCCAGAATGGCTTCATGCTATAAAAAGAAGATCGAGGCAGTTTCAATTTGGTCTCCTTTAAAAATTTCTTATAGAGACTTTCGACCGTATCCACTAAGTATCTTTTCCGTTTTTTTACTTTCTGACGCGTTATGGTGTCACGTGTACCCGGAGCAGTAGCACACACGTCATCTCGATCATAAAACATTCCAATCGCTCTACGTGTTTTGGCGGCCATACGATGGTTGCCTAGAGTTTTTTTGGAAGAATTCGTTGAATATTTCGACGAACATCGGTAGGACGAAATGACGTGCTTCAGAGCATTGGGGCAGCGATACTTCTGAAGAATTCGCCCAGAAAAATTACCAGCAAATATCCTTTTTTCCTTTTGAGTGCTCAAATTAGATTTACAATTTTGAAGTTTCGTCACGAGAGCCTCATAGAATACAAGCCGTTTCTTCACCGCCTCATCACCGGAATTGATGATTTTTAAAGCTCTAGTAGTAGGATCAGTAGTCAAAGGAACTTCGCCATCGTTCCTTTTCTTCAGCCTAAATAGTATATTATGCAACAAGTGCGTAAAAATTTTACGCACGAGTTTCATACGATATTTTTCGACACAGTGTGCGTAAAATGAAATTTTACGCATACTATATCGAAAATACCTTTTTTTCCACGCTTCAGTCCGACGTTTCGAATTACTCAGTAAGATTTTTTGTTTTGTAATTTCCGAATCTTTATAACGACGCCTTGTTCTCTCACTTATAGGCGTTGACTCCGATGAAGATTTCGTAGAAGAGTTGGTATCTTTATTCACTGAGTCTTGTACTTTCGACGCTCGTAATTTCCGTTTGCTCTCTTTCCACTGTTTTCGCTTTGCATTTCTCTCTCTAATCGTCATGTCAGCAACATTCTTCAGTTTTCTCTCGGTTTTTCTTCTTTGATTTCGAGCGATTTCATTTTCCTTATATTTCTGATGTAGAATAGGATCATTTCTAATTTCTTCTCTATGCTTTCGTTTCCGTTCACGATCTCTTGCTTTTCTTATTTCTTTAGAATTTTCCTCAGTCACCTTCTTATTCTTTGGAGCAGAAACATCGCAATTTGTTATTTTCTTCTTGCCAGCCTTTACAGTAATCTTTATTTTCGGAGTTCGCTTATCACCAATTTTGAGTGAAAGTAGTTCGATCTTAGTTTTCCGATTATCTTCAAGTTTTTCACGTTTTTTCTTTTTCTTTTCAATATCTAAGTTTCGTTTTCGTCTTATCTGCTCTCTTTTTTCCTCATTTCTCCTCGACAGGACCTCATTTTTGTCTTTCGTAAGACGTTTCTGTAAGTCTTTGTAACGGTCCATTGCGAATGCTGAGGGGAGAATAAAAAATATATAAAATGAGAGCAATCTGAAAAAGTAAAAAATAGGTCAAAAGTGCGTGTAACTTTTGATGCACATATTATAGAATTTCGAGTTATCATGCTATCATTCCATATTTTAGATATGAGGAAAAAAAAATTCGCGATTTTGAGATTTTGCTGAATACGACGCTGGGTACGAATTTATCATGAAAAAATCTATATAATTATATGTTTTCAAAACCATGAATTAGTATCACTTTTGTGGTACTGATTTGCGGCCTGACAATATTAATTCGCTCTTTGCGGTAAATATTCCGGAACAAAATCAAGCGGTGGACGGTAAGGACACCGACGATTAACGAGAAACACTTATTTCTCAGATTTTCAAAGAGGTTAAAATACCCGCGCGATAATGTAACTTCGTAGAAAACAGTATCTCATATTGGAGAACCTGAAAAAAATTGAGAATTTAATCAATACATGTGCCAAGGGAGCTTTTTCCCCTTGGACGGTAAGGACACAATTTACAAACTTACCGAAATTTTGATAGTTTCTCCGTATACACCATTACACATCACGCATCGCAGTTAATTAACGATTGTTTTGAGAAACAAAGGTGATCGTTGTAAACAACTGTAATCAAGGGCGATCTTGATCTCATCGCATGTTCGCCCAAGAGCGACATGAAAACTGCAGACGGTAAGGACACAAAGGCCGCGGGACAGTTTTTAATAATTTTTGGTGGCGATATTGTTCTGAGCACAGTAAACTTACTGTTCCATATGTGTAACTAAGTCATGCCAAATTCTATATTTTTTTTTGTTTCATTATAACCGAACGGCACAGGACTTTATTCTGTCATTAAACTTTGAAAAGCTGTGCCAGGGACAAGGACGGTAAGGACATTTCAGTGACTTTTGGTGAAATAACTTGTATAATTTCTTGATTGCGGGCCATTAGTTATATGCCTCTAGTGCAGGACATTATAAAGAGTCTGTTGATAGCAACAGTTTGTCATATTCTATAATTTGAGTGTCTCTAAAGGCCAAGGGACACGCTTTTTTAAGTTCTATTTGGATTTGCCGATATATGAGTCTCGTGTAAAACTTTATATATAATTCTTTAAAATTCTCCATAATTATATAGAATTATATAGAATTTATATAAATTGTATAAAATTATATAATATAATTACATAAAATTATCCACGGCCTTGAAAAACTTTTGAATTGGTTCAGGATTTTGATTCGCAAAAAGTCAAGAATGTTTATCATCTTATGTGGGTGATGAGGTTTTATTTTTGATGATGAGTCGGGAGTAGAAATTTGAATTTGTTTCGTGGAGTTTTATTATTCTCATTAATTTATGAAAATGATTATAATAAATCATCATTGTACTGAGTCAATATTACTATATTATTGCTAAACAAAAAATTCATTCAATCAAATGTCCATTAACTTTGAATTCCACAGCTTGATCATAGGTTTCGCCCATGGAGTAGAAGGAGCCATATCTCCCTATACACGCTGTACTGGAAAAGTGGCACGATTTTTTCACGTAATAGATGGCGCTGTAAGCAATAAACCAACGCATACTTCCTGTGAGCGGGGAATTTTAAACATTAAAAAACTTGAATTTCGACAGCGCCATGATAAATCACGAATCACAAAACATGTTATACGCAGACGCAGGCGGAAGTACGATATGTATATCAACGACGGCGCCATCTATAGCGTAAACCACATTTTACTTTGAAGATAGGTCTCCTTCTACTCCATGGTCGCCAAATGAGAAAATTTGGTTTCAAAGCCATAAGGTAATTTGGCGTAGTCGGTAGAGCGTGCGACTACCAATAATATGTGGGCGAGCGGATATGGGTTAACCAAACTTCCACAGGCCTCGACAACATCCCACCGATTATACTCAAACACCTCCCGCTCAAAATCATAGAAGCATATACTGTTCTCTTTAATCAAGCAATCAACCACTATTACTTCCCCACTCAATGGAAATGCGCAAAGGTGCTACCCATAATCAAAAAAGGCAAAGACCCAACAGCGCCAGCTAGCTACCGACCAATTAGCTTAAGGGATTAGTCTACTTTACACGCTTGAAAAAAAGGCTATTTTTAAGAATTTTTTTCGAAGTCTCTATCAAAGTTATAAACAAGAGAATGGTTGGGCTCAATAAATACACTCTCGACGAACAGAAAAATATTTTTGTTTTTTATTTTTGACATTTCTTATGGATAATAATTACGGATAACCGTAACGCCTCCAAAAGTATACAGGTCAGTTACGTTATCCATATCTCTGAAACTAATCGTCTGAAATCAAAAAATTTAGTGGCGTTAGATTCAGTATAATAGTGGGTTCACTCCGAACTACAATTATCAATTTTGGAACATAATTAATAAAATGGCGAACTTTGTAAAAACAACAAAAAAAAACAGGCTATTTTTCAGTGGTTTTTGCTATAAAAAGAATAGTAAAAATCAAAAATTTGAAATGATTGTAGTTCGGAGTGAACCCACACATTCGAGAAACATGTGGTTAAAATTTCATGAGGATCGGTTCAGTAGGTTCTGAGAAACAGATAACGTAAGGTCGGACAACGTAGTTTTGAGAAAAGCGCGTTTGAAGTTCTTCGGTGAAAAGATGCAAATAAATCTTACTTACGTTTAATCGGCGATGCCTGCACCATACGTAATGCCTTCTGCTGGGGTAAAGTAATCTATACTTCTAGCTAGAGAGGTATAAACTATAACATACAATAGAAACAGATGTTCGAGCAAACAAAGACCGAGCAGCGGCTGCAGTCAGCGGGCGGGTTAAGTTTCTTGCTCAGGTAGAAGGCCAGATAAATACATTCAGAATGCTCGGATCATTCTGAAATTTTCAGAGAATATTTTTAAATATATAAACTTTCGAAAAAAGCGACAAAAAAAATCGATTTTCTGAAGGTTATAAAGTAGACTAATCCCTTAACTCCAGCCATCAGTAAAATATTCAAAGCACACATAAATACTCACATAACAGAAATATGCAACAAAAACCAAATCATACCCGAAAACCAATACGTCTTCCGCATCGAACACTCCACCACACACGCAATACATAAACTCCTCTCAGACGTCAACCACTATTTACACAACCTAGAGAAAGCCTTCGACTCTGTCTGGCTAAATGGCTTGTTATACAAACTACAAAAAAAAACAATTCCCCAATCGATCGTACACACAATATGGGACATGGCCTCTAATAAGTCATTCGTCATTTGGGACGGAATTAACATTTCTTCAGAAAAATACCTCATGAAAGAATGCTTACAACAAGGCACGGTTAATTCCCCCATCCTCTTTAACATCCTCACATGTGATATCCTAAAAGCATTCTCACTCAATGAAGAGGGCAACCAAACGCACGCGATAGCATATGCAGATGACCTAATCGTCTATACGGCGGGCAAATACTTTGCACACACGCAAGAAAAGCTAACAACACTCATAAACAAAATAAATAATTATTACACGACCTGGAACCTAAAGATAAACCCAGACAAATGTGAATCAATTATATTTAGAGGACACACAACAAACTACTCCAGAAAAAACAGACAAGACCTAAAGAACTCCAGCATATCCACGCACAAACCTGGCACAAATGAACAAATAACAATCCCTCACAAAAAAACAGTAAAATATCTAGGATATCACATAGATCATCTTGTCTGAGGAAACCAGCATCACACAATACAACTCGAAAAGGCAAAAAAAGCACTAAAAGCAAACAGCAGACTCTTCCATTGCAACCAACCAGAAGCAAAAGCAAAAACCATATGCTACCAATCATTAATGAGACCTATCCTAACATACGCGATGCCAGTACTATGGAACATGGGTGCAACCCTAATGGAACAATTCAGAATGTTCGAAAGAGCATGACTCAGAAAATGCCTTAAAAACTACCGATCCGAACATTCAAACTACCACCACCTAATCAGCAACAGAGTCATCTACCAACAAGCTTATAAACCCCGAATAGACAATTTCATCCTTAACCCTGACCAGAGATTACTTCAGCAAAATACCGACATCAACAAACAATACCATCAAGGCCTTAGCAAACACAGAACCCCAGGCAACAAACAGCATGAAGGCCACCGGATACCTACAACCCCAATCGTTCCTGAACCTAGACCATCAAGGAATAATACAAAATGCTGACAACATTCCTCTAATATATCATTGGAGAAGAAACAGAGCAGACAAAAGAATAGCATGGACCGGAAACGCTAACCGAACTACCGACCACAACTTTGCATACTCAACGGACCTCCCGGATAAAGACATTAACAATTTTACCCGACTGAACTATAAAAAGTACTGGTGGACGAACAAATACTCGATCCACCATCAAAAGCTGCTAACCAGATATAATCGGTAGACTGTAACGCGGCCAAGCCACGACCTATATAAATAGTAATACAACAAGGCGTATAGCGCGCGCCATCTGTCGTTAGCGCGCTCAACCATATCAAAATGCCATCTGTTGTTAGCGCGGTCAACCATCTCAAAGAGCCATCTACCGTAGGCATGAGTTAACTAACGGCAAATCGCCATTTTGCCTAAAAATCTCTCTCGCTTACAAAGTAA
Source organism: Tenthredo livida (assembly GCA_963992785.1). Lineage (NCBI taxonomy): Eukaryota > Metazoa > Arthropoda > Insecta > Hymenoptera > Tenthredinidae > Tenthredo > Tenthredo livida. Next base: position 23,232,974 of record OZ023069.1, on the reverse strand, counting down.
CTATATGAATTAGATAAGTTCGGTAATTAAATAGCATTTAATTAGAGAAATATCTCTCTGGATATAGCAGAGTGAGATACTAGTGGGGGATCGCTTCGGCACACCACCTGTCTTCTCGTTTTGGCATGTCTATTGCTTTTGCAAGTACACGATCTCGTTTGAGGAGTGGGGAATAGCTAGTGGGGGATCGCTTCGGCACACCACCTGTCCTTTCTTTTGCTTCTTGGACACCATCGTGGGAGTCAAATCAGTAAAGTCTTTATATTTTTGAGGTAGAAGATAGCTAGTGGGGGATCGCTTCGGCACACCACCTGTCTCTTCTTTTACTTCTTGGGGGGGTCAAATCAGTAAAATCCTTTCTTGTAATTAAATTCCTCTTTTAAAATATTCAATCAGCTCAGTAATATAAAATCAAACATGAAGTAAAATCACTTGCAGTAAAATCACTTGAAATCAAATCACTTAGCATAGGCATTATAGAGTCCCAATAAATAGTCAGAGAACTGATAATACAAAGCATAATATAGAAGTCCTAATTACTTTTAGGCAAAGCGATTCAAAGAGAGTCATTTTAATTAGCATTAATAGATCACTACTTAGATAAATTCAGGTAGAGCAAATAATATAAACGTCCTAACTAGTTATAGGCAACGAACTCACTTAGAGTTCATACATTATATACAGGCACTAGTTTTTAAGATAACTTTCAACTCTAAGGAGTCATTTCATTTAGTATGAAATATGTTTCGATTCAACTCACTTAAAAGTGATTTCGACTAGTATAGGTAATAGTTATTAAGATAAAAACGCGATTAGATATAGGAGTCCTAAAACAAGCTATAGGACAAGTATAACTCAGTCAGAGTTATGACATTTAGCATTAGGTATTAGATATTAAGATCACGGTTGACCGCCGGTAAATACTTCCAAATAAGAAGTCAATTAATATAGAAGCCCTCAGAAGAGGCACGTGAGGTTTCCACCAACCAATGTTCAAACTTTAATCTTAAAAAACTGTTATAACCATATTACATTTTTATTCCAAATAAAAACGCATTATTTACATGTACCAATATAATCTGAATTGAGTCACCTTCCATAATTCTTGATTTTATATAAGAGTAGGCCCGTGGATTAATTCCTAAACACCCTGAGATTAGAGTTTACATCGGCATTTCGCCGATATAAGTTAAGTAAAATTTTAGAGCACCACAAATGGCGCCCAACGTGGGGCCGTTTCTACTTAAATATAAAATCATTATACTGTAAGATCACTTTATTTATAATATAAATATAAAATCATTCTACAATAAGCGCACTTTAATTATAATATCAATATAAAAGCATTTTAAAATAAAAACTTTCAAAGATAATAGATTTATAGATTGGGGATGGTTCTCACTAGAAGCGCGAAAAAACCAAGCAGAAATATGGCTAACCACAACGGAATGATGGAAGATGATACGGTTCAAATAGATGAGGTTGTCGAGGAAATAAATAGGAATGGACCAGGTAGTAGCGGAGTAGTAACGCAAGACATACCTAATGACGGTTCTATAAATGGGTTGCAGGCTATGCTGATTAAATTTCAATTAGAGATAAGAGCTGCATTTAACAAATCTCATGAAATGAGAAATACAGACAAAGTAGAAATGACCGGAATTCTTGAGGAAGCGATCGGGAAAGTACGGTCCGAAACCGTTGCACAAATTGATAGAATTAATCAGAGAGTTCAACAAGTTGAACAACAGATACCGGTACAACGGCCAGTAGTCACTGGTTTAGGCAGACTAGAGTCAGAAATGGCACATATTCGCATCGCTACGGATAGTCAGTTACCCATATTAACCCGATTAGCTAAGGAAAAACCGCCAATGTTCTTTAATAACCATACGGTCTTTCCACTTGAATTTCTAGACGATTTGGAAAATTGGTTCCGTAAATGGAACATAGGTAACGCGGAAAAATTAACTGAATTAAAAACCAGTAATAACATATTTCAAGGCAATGCCAAATTTTGGTTCGGAGCTATAAAAAATAATTTCGAGACGTACGCTGAATTTAGAGAGGAGTTCATACGAGCATTTTGGAGCGAGCCGACACGATTGCGTAAGCGAAGCGAATGGGCGAATAGACGATACGATTTCAGAAGCGGTATGTCACTTACCGAGTACTTTTACGACCAATTGCACCGTGCAACGCGTATTGACGACCGGATGTCCAAATTTGAGATCGCGTACCATACAATTAGACAATACCCACCGAATTACGTGTATTCGCTGATCGGAACGGTCGATTGCAATAACATCACCTCAGTCATCGAAAGATTGAGTCTCCTCGAAATCCCAATGTTACTTGATAACCCCGAACCGCAATATTTTCAATATGATCAGCCAGAGTACAACGATCAGCCTATGTATAACGATCATCCGATGTATGATCAGCAACCGACGTACACGTACAACGATCATTCTACGTACGACCAGCGACCTACCTATAATCCACGTCCAATGTATAATCGACAATTTAGTCCGAACCAGCAAACTATGTATAACCCGCAACGCGTACGGAATCAGCCACCCGCGTCAAACCAATCGCCGAGATATAACCAAAATCGGCCGAGTTCTAATAACAATAATGACCGGGCTAGTTATGATAATGCTACGAGTCGACCTAATTATAGGAGCGATAATTGGAGTCGAGAGAACCGAGCATCTCAAGATTCGGGGATAGCCTCAACGACGCCTCACTCTACGCGTAATGAAGTTAATCCCGCGTCCACGTCAAAAGCAAACCAAAACCAGGTACTATCTTTAAACCACCAACGGACTTAGGCAGCGGTCGATGCCTGAGTTCGGCTATTGTAGGGAACATGTCAAAGGACCTGATGGAAGAAGTAGGGGATTGTCTAACGCAAGACGGTAACACGTCAAATCAGGAGCCAGAATTTATAGATTGTCCGCGATTAGAGATAATAATTAACGAAGTTCCAACCGCGGCACTTTTAGATACCGGGAGCCAAATCACGGCAATATCGGAACCGTATTACCAACGTTTAATAAAAAAGGGGGATCTTCCGACCCTGCCGGTACAAAACCTAACAGTACACGGGCCGTTTATGCAAAAGGCACCGATAATTAAAAAACAGGTTTTAGTACAACTTCAAATCGAGTCGCAATTGATAGAGACGCATTGCTACGTGTTACCCCTCGCGTTAGAGGACATGATTTTGGGGATTGACTGGATTCACGAAAACCGAGTTGCGATAGATTTAGGAACCCAAACAATTAGAATCAAAGATATTACCTTTTTTAAACCTACCGTTAAATTCAAAAGAAATAATCAAGGGACGAAGAGTCAAAAGTTACAGCTTGTAGCGACCGACAAGCGGCCTGAAACCGCAGTAACGGGATTAGCCCGCATAATAGAAAAACAACCGCCCGACTTTCCGGAAACTTCGTTTCTAAACGCGGTAACATGGGACGTGGGTCAGGACCATAACTTCAGAATGAAAGACCAGGCTAAGCCAAGGCTGGAATTCCGACGTGAGGTGCGTGAAGTCGTGGATCAAATTAGTAATCTAGAAAAATCTCAAAAAACCGCTTTGGAAAATGTAGTATTAAATAATGAGCGAGCCTTCAGCGAACAACCGGGATGTACGAACGTGTATGAACACGAAATAATATTAACTAGCGACGATCCCTTCACTTCGCATCCTTATCCAGTTCCTTACACACAACGAGCCGCGGTCGGAGAGGCTATAAGAAAAATGCTTGATCAGGGGATAATTGAACGAAGCGCGTCACCATATCTGAACCCAATCACGATAGTAAAAAAGAAAGATAATTCAGTACGTATCTGCTTAGACGCCCGGAAATTAAATAGTTATATGATCGCCGACCATGAACGGCCGAAACCCGTTGACGAGGTCATCCAAAAATTCGATGGAACTAAGTATATAACCTCAACTGATTTCGTCCAAGGATATTGGCAGGTACCCTTAAAGGAAAATTCGCGTAAATACACCGCCTTTTTGCACGATGGTTCGCTTTACCAATTTCGCCGAATTCCATTCGGAATAAAAACCGCCGGAAGTGGATTTATACGCGCCGTTAGCATTGCATTCGATCATGAATTCGATAAATTCGCCACTCTCTACGTGGATGACTTACTCATTACGTCAAAAACTTTTTCCGAGCACTTATTGCATTTAGATTTGATGTTAAAAAGAATAATAACGTACGGATTCACTTTAAAACTATCGAAAACCCTTTTCTGCTGTCCGGAAGTCAAATTCGTGGGATATATCCTTTCAACCACCGGCGTTCGACCTAATCCAGAGAAGATAGCGTCAATTCATGAATTTCCCAAGCCAAGAAATCTAAAGCAATTACGGCAATTTTTAGGGCTATGCAACTACTATCGGAGGTTCCTAAGCAGATACGCGAACTATCTCGATCCTTTTCGCGAATTATTAAGCATAAAGAAGAAATATTTATGGACGGAGAAGCATGACTTCGCGTTCCAAGATTTAAAAAACAAATTTATTAAAACAGTAACCTTAGGGCATTTCATACCGGAAAAGAAGTTGTTCGTACAAACAGACGCCAGCGATCGCGGCATAAGCGGGGTTCTCTGCCAACTTGACGATGAAGACAATCATCGGATTATTTCTTTAGTCAGCCGTTGCTTAAACAGTGCGGAGAAAAATTATACAGTTACCGAATTAGAACTTCTCGCAGTGGTATACTCAATTGCAAAATTTCATACGTACTTATCTGGAACTCACTTCCAAGTCATTTCTGATCACAAGGCGCTGTCCTTTTTAATGCAAACTAGGTTTAATAATAGTCGTTTAACTCGCTGGATACTTTTTTTACAAGAATATGATTTTAATATAACTCATTGCAAAGGTCGTGACAATTACGTCGCCGATTTATTTAGCCGAAACCCGAGGGGTTCAGGGGATATTACCGATATCAGGAATGATCGCCAGAAGACACTTGCATTGTCAGCGTTTAGATTCAAGATCGACGGCGAACTTTCCCGCGACTTGAAACGGATTAGGGAACTGCAGAGACAAGATCCGCGTATCTTAGAAGTATTGGGTCGATTCGAAAAAGACGCCAATTATTCGTCTCCGCGCTTTGCGACGCTCAACGGCGTATTATTTAAAAATTGCGTCGGCAACTCCGCTTGGAGAATATGGATTCCTAAAAACCTAATTAGCCAGGTCATTAAATATCTTCATGAGTCGACCGGACATGCCGGTGCCAAAAGGTGCATTAACGCCGCAGACCAATTGTTCACCTGGCCTAATTATCAACGCAGTATCCGTCAATATTCGGCAGCGTGCGATCTGTGCCAACGTACTAAATCCTTGAACATTTCCATGGAGGCGCAAGGCTCTAGCTTCATTACAAAAAATACCAACGAGTTAATAGCCATAGATTTTTATGGGCCCTTGCCTACGTCTGTTGGTGGCGTCAAATATATCTTCGTCGTGGTAGACACTTTTTCTAAACTAGTAACGTTATACACTATGAGATCGGCAACGACGGTCAATTGCGTAAAGAAATTACAGAATCATTATTTTACTAATATCGGGAAACCAAAACAGATCTTGTCAGATCACGGTAGTCAGTTCACGGCTCAGAGATGGAAAAATTTCGCGGTTGAAAACCAAATCAAAGTCATCTATTCTCCCATTCGCCACCCGCAAAGCAACCCGTCGGAAAGAATAATGCGCGAGTTAGGAAGATACTTCCGGAGCTACTGTAGCGAAAAGCATACTGGATGGGCGAGCATGGTGCCGCAGATCCAAGATTGGATTAATCTCACGTATCATAGTAGCACCGGCTTTACGCCGTATGAACTTCACTTTAATGAAAGTCCGAAAAGCGAAATTGAAAAATTAGTTAATTATCCAAAACACGTTCGATTACCTCGCGAAATTCAAATCCGATTGGCGTATGACCAACTTACAAAGAGCGCAGCTCCACGAAATCCTGGTGGTAATAAGGAAAGTAGGGTTACTTTGAACGTTGGTGATTTAGTACTGCTTAGAGTCCCTCAGATTTCCGCGTTAATAGAGAAACGAGTAGGTAAATTTTTTCATTTGTATCAAGGGCCGTATAAGATAGCCGACTGTCCGTTCAACAACGCTTATCAGTTAGTAAATCCCGACAACCAATCTAAGATTATCGGTGTATATCACCGTACTAGTTTAAGGAGGTATATGAAGTCCTCAGAGTAAATGACTCATACTTGTAAGTAGCTTTAGTTTAATTATTAGGAATAAATATACAAAGAAACAGAAAAACAATAAATATATATATGTGTATAACCGACGAAATTCGCTAAACGACGTAAATACGGCAAGGTTGAGCCAAGGAGAAAACCCTCTCTTCTTTTTTTTTGCCCTTTCTTCCCTGAATTCCCTTCCTTCGTGAACGAGGACGAAGAAGAAATTCAGCAATGCAGTCACAACTCCACTAACCATGGACTTAAACGCATTCAGAATGCATTGCGAATCTCAGGCCGATTTTCCTGGCACGCGACACGTTGGTCAGCAAACTGACCGGGATGAGGTGACTCAGGATTGTACTGTCGACGACTGGACCGGTCGTTGGCTGATCCCAAGGCCATGGGTCAAGCAGGAGGGGTATTTCGCCTCTGGAAAGGCTAGCCAGCCAACGCGAAGGGTACAGGTGCACCGAATGACGATGACGGATGGAGAGGTACACGAAGTTCGTATGGAGTGGAAGCTCGTGGCATGCGATCTCCCCCCTTTTGTACCGAGAAAACGAATCCGTATCCGGTGAATCAAAAAGTACAGTCATGACGATTGGACCATTGCTGGGTTGGACGCGGAAAACATAAAACAATTCGTACCAGGGCAGGGGTGGAACTCTAAGGTTTTTAAAACCATAAGGCTTGGCGGATCCACGACTAAATTATTCCGGGGCCCATCCGAATCCTTGGAACTTCCGATCGAAGAGCCACCCGGTATCACCCTAGCCTCCAAAGATCCCTCATCCTCCGCCTCCTCTACATCCTCGAATCCGTCGACCATCGACCTCACCTCCGACGACTCCAGCTCCAGTACGTCATCTTCATCATCCTCGTCTCCGTCATCTGCCCCTTCCCCAAGTGCCGAACCTCAATCCGTCGAACCCCCTTTCCCATCATCAGACCCTCCACGTGGCGAACCACCATCACCAGTCCCAACAAGTGAACCCCTTTCCCCAGTGTCCATCACCTTCCGTGAGCCCATAATTTGCGCAATCCCGCTCAACCGCCTAAGTGAAATAAAAGGTCAATTTACCGCAAACACCTAATAACTGCCTCGAATTATACACGCACACATATATATGTCGGAGTGTATTATTTGGACACTCGATGAGAAAGACGGAGCACGATCTCTGACGTCATGAGATCTGCTCGCACAGAGCCGTCAAAGCATCGATAGCCGCTTCGTTATAAAAAGGACTATCGGTTGCTGGGCTTTTATTTAGAAGATCTGACATTCTAGGATTATGGCAGAATTGATCGGAAGCCCGCGGAACTGTGATACGTCTCTCTCGAAATCATACATTTATAAATTATGTAGATTCGTTTATAATCTTGTTCAATTACGATTATCCTTTGATTTGATATTAAAATGCCTCCTGAATCATATCGGAGAACTCCTTATTCTTCTTCGTCTGATACAAGACGGGAAGATCCGACTTATATATATATATACAATACACACAGTACCTGCTATGTAGATCCTGTTTCGCTTAATGTGTTCTCCTTTTTTTTTCTTTTTTATATACATTTTTTATTGTCGTTAGTTATAGGATCTATACAGATAGACAATCTCTCTTATTTTTTCTTTATGGTACACATGTTATTATTTTAGTCGATGAGGATATGTCCTACTTTAACCAATCACCATGTGTGTGATTCTAACCTTAGTCAGCAAACATTTTTTTTTTATTTCATTGTAATTTTGTTAGATTATTTCACTGTATTAACACTATAAAAGCCTGTCACCAATGCGGACAGCAAAGTTCCTCGGAACATCATTAAATAGGTTTCACTTATAATTAAGATATGTTCAGAATCACTTTACTGTGGGGATGATTGTAACGCGGCCAAGCCACGACCTATATAAATAGTAATACAACAAGGCGTATAGCGCGCGCCATCTGTCGTTAGCGCGGTCAACCATATCAAAATGCCATCTGTTGTTAGCGCGGTCAACCATCTCAAAGAGCCATCTACCGTAGGCATGAGTTAACTAACGGCAAATCGATATATTGCCTAAAAATCTCTCTCGCTTACAAAGTAACTATATGAATTAGATAAGTTCGGCAATTAAATAGCATTTAATTAGAGAAATATCTCTCTGGATATAGCAGAGTGAGATACTAGTGGGGGATCGCTTCGGCACACCACCTGTCTTCTCGTTTTGGCATGTCTATTGCTTTTGCAAGTACACGATCTCGTTTGAGGAGTGGGGAATAGCTAGTGGGGGATCGCTTCGGCACACCACCTGTCCTTTCTTTTGCTTCTTGGACACCATCGTGGGAGTCAAATCAGTAAAGTCTTTATATTTTTGAGGTAGAAGATAGCTAGTGGGGGATCGCTTCGGCACACCACCTGTCTCTTCTTTTACTTCTTGGGGGGGTCAAATCAGTAAAATCCTTTCTTGTAATTAAATTCCTCTTTTAAAATATTCAATCAGCTCAGTAATATAAAATCAAACATGAAGTAAAATCACTTGCAGTAAAATCACTTGAAATCAAATCACTTAGCATAGGCATTATAGAGTCCCAATAAATAGTCAGAGAACTGATAATACAAAGCATAATATAGAAGTCCTAATTACTTTTAGGCAAAGCGATTCAAAGAGAGTCATTTTAATTAGCATTAATAGATCACTACTTAGATAAATTCAGGTAGAGCAAATAATATAAACGTCCTAACTAGTTATAGGCAACGAACTCACTTAGAGTTCATACATTATATACAGGCACTAGTTTTTAAGATAACTTTCAACTCTAAGGAGTCATTTCATTTAGTATAAAATATGTTTCGATTCAACTCACTTAAAAGTGATTTCGACTAGTATAGGTAATAGTTATTAAGATAAAAACGCGATTAGATATAGGAGTCCTAAAACAAGCTATAGGACAAGTATAACTCAGTCAGAGTTATGACATTTAGCATTAGGTATTAGATATTAAGATCACGGTTGACCGCCGGTAAATACTTCCAAATAAGAAGTCAATTAATATAGAAGCCCTCAGAAGAGGCACGTGAGGTTTCCACCAACCAATGTTCAAACTTTAATCTTAAAAAACTGTTATAACCATATTACATTTTTATTCCAAATAAAAACGCATTATTTACATGTACCAATATAATCTGAATTGAGTCACCTTCCATAATTCTTGATTTTATATAAGAGTAGGCCCGTGGATTAATTCCTAAACACCCTGAGATTAGAGTTTACATCGGCATTTCGCCGATATAAGTTAAGTAAAATTTTAGAGCACCACAAGACAAACGCCACCCACACCAACTAACACCATCAAACACCCATACTTACACACACACACTCGCAACTACACCCCACAAATGTAAATATTGTATACGTTGTAAATAATGTATATAGTGGATAAGAACACCTATTTAAGGGGACCAGTACAGCTTGGTTTAAGATATTTCAAGTACTCCAGAATGACTTTATTTGTTAACCAAAGTTTATTTTACATCAAAAAAAATGTTTCTTAAAAAAACTGTGTCGTAAGGTTTTAGTCACACCGTTGATCTAATTCATCGTCTCGACGTCTCACTTTCTTCAGACAGCGGTCCTACATCTTATGAATGCGGGGATCTGAAAAGAAAAAAACATGTGAAAACTTACAGTCAATTATCCAAAATTTCAAAAATTTGAGCCACTAATTTGCAAATAACTTGGCCAAAAAAAAAACATTCAAAAATTCCCTCATTCATATCATGAGGATTCATTTTCTGAAGAAAATGAGCCAATAAAGACCCAGATCGGACCATCGGTGCTCCCAAAACCTTACGACACAGCGCCAAAAACATAGTTATGAGATAAACGAGTTTGAAGTTTTTGCAGAAAAATTGGTATATACTCCTCCGGAGGCTCATACATCAAAAAGTTTGTTGTACCAAAGTTGAATGAAATTTTTTTTTTTTTAATTTTCAATTTTCAAAAAGAATTTTTTTTTTTATTGGAAATTTAATTTTTCCTTTTTCTTTTCTGCAAACTATTTTCTCAGAACTTTTTTTTCCCATGTATTTTTTTGTTCCATACATGCTTCTTTCTCTTACTCACTTCTTTAAAAAGCTCCAGCAGCATATGAGGGCCCTGCTGCATCCTCCGCAGACTCATTCCATTGCCCAATACAACGCATCGCTAGTATGGATCGCCTATTGATTTCATACGCGCTTCGTGTATCATCAATCATAGGGCTACTTTTGAAGGTTTTTAGCTAGACACAATTTTCACAAGAGATACCGTATGTTCCACCCAGTCCTCTCAAGCTAACTTCAGTCTCAACTATCGACCCACCACATGTCTTGCAAGATAAATGCTCCCGCAGAGCACGGAATAGTGTTTCAACGTGAAACAGCCTATAGCCAGCAGAATCGCTAGCCTCGTAGTCGCCACTGATTTTTCTATCCGAAGCTGTTGAAACATGAGTGCTCTGTCCATCAGCCGCTGTTTGCTTCTGCGGAAATGTTTTCACCCTCTTCTTTGACCGGCCAATGCATCCTTTTGTGCCAACACCAGAACTCCTCTCTCTTGTTTTCATATTGAATATATTGGATATATTTTATATATTTCCTGTCTGTTCTATCAAAAAATCTGTGAACAAAAAGCAAAAAAACTTCGACCGCACACACAGTTCGGCAGAAGCTTAGTGTAGATATTACTATTTTGATTGAATACTTACTTTTAGGTTATAGTTTTCGAAGCACCAAGTCACAACACCCGTACAACGATTACGCGCTATAGATATTAGGTAAATTTATAATTATTTAGTACTGAAAAGTACTATTTTTATTTATTTATTTCAATTCTGAAACACTGGAAATCGAGCAGACGCTCACGTAACCTCGAAAAGTATTGCACAAGTAATGGCGATCATACACCATGTGATCAATATCGAAATCAAGCACCAGCGCCACTTGCGCCAAATCGCGATAGCCAAATAACGAACTTTTGACCGTAACTTCTAAACCGTGACGATTTCGTCAAACTCGATTTTTTCACAGACGTAGAAGATCTTTAGGTAACATAAACTGCAAAAAACGAAAAACCAATTTTTTCGAAAATTCAAGCTGTACTGGTCCCCTTAAACCCCCAACCCCACAAAAATAACAGAGTAGTGGTTTACCTCAAGAAAAGCTTGAGGGTTTCCCACAAAACACAAACCCCCCCACCCACACATGCAAATCTCACAAGAAATGGTTTTTCAAAATGTTTAACACATAGATACACACTAAGAGGATACGGGTGGATTTCAAGAAGTGGGCCAAAATAGCCTGACAATTCAGAAGAAAACAACATTGACATTTCATTAGAGTAGTATACATTTTCTAATCGTGTGGAGCCCCTACTTCAAATATCTGACACATGCAACGCTCTTTTTGAATGAAATTTCGTAATATTTCACAATATTTATTAGAAAACGGCAGTTTATTCATGAACGCAATATTCTTCATAGAATGTGATGTTTGTATTTCTCATGTCAAGTAAACCTACGAGATTGAAATTAATACCTCTTCAGCTTCTCATGAGCACTTCAAGAATACTAAAAATTCAAAAGAAGGAGTGTCGCCGAAATTACAAATGCGCCGCCGAAATTGCATACGCAGCACAGAAATTACTTTTTACGGCATGTTGTGGCAGAATAATAAGCTTTTTATGAAACAAAAAGAAATATTTATTGAAATAGATGCATAAAAAGGAACCTGACATCAAGAAAAGAAAAATGTAATTTCGTAACGTCGCCGGAATTACCGTCGCCGAATGTACATTTTGACGTTAAAATATTTCCCGCTAATTTCTACGTACAGTAAGAATATCAACATTGAAGATAGCTTACACAAACAAGCAAAGTATCACATGAAAAATAGAATATTGGAATTCCCATGATGAATAATCGTTTTAGTCCAGTCGCCGAAATTACAGCGAATAAGTGTGACAAGCAAATTATTGCCTGATAAACTCTGTTCTGTCTGTAAAGGATAAAATAATGGAGAACTTATGGTACGGAGCCGATATCACATACACATCCAGAAACCATTGACAGCTAAAACGTACCACCAGCACTTCCTGCCGAGTGTGTGTAATAGTAAACTTGAGCCGTCGCCGAGATTACTAATAAAGTAGGTTCACGGGTTTTCTCTCACTTTTCTCACGTTTGGTTAAATACTTTCCAAAACTGCTTGTCTTTTATCTGAACTTAGGTCTTAGAGATTTGAAATGAATGAGTGCAAAGTGCTCGGGCATAGCATGCCATTTTTACAAAGGTGTAAAGTTGAGAAACGGACTTTACGTCACGTCACCGAAATGACATTTTGACTGTTTGAAAGTTAAAAAAGGAATGTTTATCTTCTTCGAAATACTTCACGATTTTTTTTCTAAGTGAAGTAAACCAGTCTACACCGAAAAAAAATATGATCAGGCATATTTAGATGAACATATTGAAAATAGAAAGTGGTTTCACGTTTTGGCCCACTTCTTGAAATCCACCCATACACATCTCAAATATGAGAAATAAGGAGAGAGCCTGTAAAACCAAGCAACCCTAGTTCAAATTATTCAATAAGATACAATTAAGGATATTTTTACAAGATTGTTTGTACCTGATTACTATAAGGAGCACTTGACAATGAACAAATCTTCTGGAAAAAAAAAAAATAAAGCGGATATGGGTTCAAACCTCAGTGAGGGACTGTTTTTTTTTGTTGTTGAGAACGGCACTTGAATATAATTATATATCGACAGCTTAATAACATAGTCACGTAAGCGCCAGGATTTTGGTACTTTTTGATATTTATGTGACAAAAACATATCTCCATTTCTTCTTCATTGTTGCACTCGTGAATGTACACTTGGGGTCATTAATTATGAGACGGCTAGTTTTCTGGACAAAACATTTATGTTGGCAACACAAAATAAACCCACAGCGCTCCATAGTGGGCCGATCGTGAAGCTTAGTCAATCTCACTAAATATCACATAACTCGTGACAGTCCCGATAGCCAAAAAAGGAGAGGTAGAAATTATGACAGTCGAATCTAACCTAATACCTACTAACCTAATAACCTATAGATTGACGTGTGAATCAGTTGGAAAATAATTGTAATTCATAACTTCTCCCTCGAAGAATACAAACGGGAGAAAGTTTATGTTTTCAATCTTTTCAAGTGATGACAGAAGAAATTGTAACCTGAAAATTTACGGTAAGTTGATTTGATAAAAATACAATTAAATTAGGAAATGCAAGTTACGCTGTGCCTGACAAACAAGATTCTTTGTTGATTTTGCGTGTGAAACCATGTCCAGGACTAGATTCTAGATCATTGAGACTATCGTGTAACTCATTAGCTACTTATTGACTGATACTAGACATTTATCAAACACAGACTGAACTCCTGAAGAACCTGAACCTGCACACCCGTTGAAACAGTCAAAGAAAGGAAACAGAAGTGGATATACGCTTGAAGGCTGCAAGGAATTTGGTCAGTTTCTAGAAAGAGCCTTTTAAACAGCTCTAAAAATTGACTTGTGATTGGCCAGGGGGAGACCGCCGGAAGAAAGACATGAAAGAAGGCAGCCATTGGAACAAAGACCTGAAATAGCCATTTGGATGACTAAAATAATACTAAATAGCAATATAATAGCGTAATATTAGCAGCATAATATTAGCAGCGAGATTAGCAAAGCCACGAACCTAGTCGAGGTCATATTTCGTCATTGTTATTTATGACCAGCGTGTTGTCACGTGCACCAAAATTTTTTAACTTTTATTTTTATTAATAAGACATTAAAATAATAAATGTTTAGAATACTTATAATAATAATTCATGAATGTATGGTAATATAGATATATTATTTTAATTTACGAGAAAGATATGATTTGATATTGAATACAATATTCAATTAATTAAATAAAAAATTCAGATGACTAACTAATTTATTTTTATAATATTATCCAGATTATAATTTTCAAAGTTTTAATCTTTGAATAATATTTGAAGAACATGGACTGATAGTAGGTATCCATTTCTATTGAAACGAATTGCAATAAGAAGAATCATCCATGTAAATATTTCAAATTTTCTAAATTAATGACTGTGAATAGTATATGTGATAATGAAGTGATAGTATTGAAATGTGATCGTAAACTTTGGAAAGTGAATAAATAATCAGCTGGAACATAAGATTTTCTTGCACGCATTTTTATTTATTCAGCTTATAGCTGAGGATTTTACATTATAAGAAGCAAGCAGTCGTCTCCGATAGTATTTTAAGTCTCAGTCTAAGAATGGCCAAAGTTTAGAATGTGAAAGACGAGTAGTCGCCGCAGAACGCATTCAAATTCCCCACTACAAGTCGACCAAAACCAGCTCCTTTCATCTCTGGACTAGTACAAGCTGACTCCTTCCGTTTTTCTGAAGCTGAATGTTTCCTCTATTTGCCTGTTTCGACAGGTGGTTCTTGCAGGGTTTAGTCTGTGTTTGATAAATGTCTTGCATCAGTCAAGAAGTATTAATGAGTTACACGATAGTCTCAATGATCTAGAATCTAGTCCTGGACATGGTTTCACACGCAAAATCAACAAAGAATCTTGTTTGTCAGGCACAGCGTAACTTGCATTTCCTAATTTAATTGTATTTTTTATCAAATCAACTTACCGTAAATTTTCAGGTTACAATTTCTTCTGTAATCACTTCAAAAGATTGAAAACATAAACTTTCGCCCGTTTGTATTCTTCGAGGGGGAAGTTATGAATTACAATTATTTTCCAACTGATTCACACGTCAATCTATAGGTTATTAGGTTAGTAGGTATCAGGTTAGATTCGACTGTCGAAATTTCTTCCTCTCCTTTTTTGGCCATCGGGACTGTCACGAGTTATGTGATATTTAGTGAGATTGACTAAGCTTCACGATCGGCCCACTATGTAGCGCTGTGGGTTTATTTTGTGTTGCCAACATAAATGTTTTGTCCAGAAAACTAGCCGTCTCATAATTAATGACCCCAAGTGTACTTGAAACATTTTCGCGGTATAAATAAAAATTTGAAACACAGAAGCGCAAGTGCAGCCATTAATTCGTATGAAACAGACGTGTGTACAGTCCGGTTCGGAAACAGGAGAACGTATCTCCACAATTAGGTATGGAGATACGTTTCTATGTTACAAATTATTTGACACTCGGAAAAGTTCAAAAATAAATGCGTATCTCTAAAATGAGTAGATGCCTACCAATTCATGGAATTACATAGTTTAGAAATTATTTATAACAAAACCACGTAAGTGTGGAGTTACGACTGTGTCACATAAAATGCGTGGAGATACGTCACTATCATACCGAATTATGGATAATGGCTCTTTTCATTCATCAAAGATTTTCCAATACGAAAAACAATTTTTTCGGAGAAACGTCTGTCTGACCTCGAAAAAGGCCATTTTTGGCGCTTACGTGACTATGTTATTAAGCTGTCAATATGATCGCCGAATATTTAGGTTGGATCGGGGGCCAGCGACCCCCGCGTACTTTTGTCTGGGTACAGTAGAGTATGCGTGTATCATACATTAATGTTCGGCATTGATTTTATGTTATTTGTCACATAAAATGGAAGTATAAAAAATACATGCCGAACAAATTAATTGGGTATTGACTCTCGTAGACTTAAAATCCAATTTTAGTTAACAATATCATTTGTTACCGTTCGGCAATGGTGTTTCATGATTGATAATAGTATAATAGACGTAATAATGTAACCCGCGAACAAAATGATTGGAACTGTTTTATGTAACTAACGAAAAAAAACCATAAATTATATAATAGCACGATTTTTGCGTTTTAAGCGATTTCAAAGAAGCGGGCAAAAAAGTCAGTAGCGGGCAAAAAAAAAATCGGCGCGTGAACGTCTACGACTCATACTGCAAATATCACGCTCGGCGTATGAGGACCAACTTTCCCTCCCTAGATACGTAATATACTAATGTAACGCGGCGCGATTTACAAGCGAAGATGTTCGCCTCGTTCTGAAAACATCGCGTTCATTGAACTAATGCCAACCACCTTCAAATTAGTATGCTTAGAAGATAATGCAGAATAAGTTTCGACAGTCGTGTTCATTAGTTACCTGCAGAGAGGCATCTAATGACTCTTTCATGTTCCTAGGACAATAAAATAAGCGAAAACGACTCGCAATCTCCTCCCACCACTATCTTTTTTTTCACTGATCAATAAGCGCCTACTTTATGTTCGCCGAACAAACCTCATAAAGCGCGTAAATCACGCCTCTGTTGCATAATAGTATATTACGTAGGGAGGGAAAGCAGGCTATGCCAAACTGCGTGTGAGATTGACACCCGAGCCGAAGGCGAGGGTGCCAAAAACGCAGTTTGGAATGGCCTTTTTCACTCCCGTGTGACGTATACTATTCTTCACCACCCCCTGGCATCGGGAAGTACGACTTCCGGCTCACGTGAGGGGCGGAAAGTCGTACTTTCCGTGCAGGTGTGGTGAAAAAGTTCATTATCGCCCGCTCAAAGTCGGTAGCGGGCAAAAAAGTTCATTATTGCCCGCCATCGACTTTTTTTGCCCACCGGTACAAAAACGTTGATTTTACGCCCCATTTTTAGGTGAAAAAAACGCACAATTCGTGCATGTGTGACGAAAAAAGGTGTAAAGGTTGACGCCGACTAAACCGCGGTGGACCGCGGCGGACGGCGACGACCGGCAGCGAAGTTTTCGCTTATACGGTTATCCATAAGGATGTTCACACTATACGGCGGGGAAACGCGGCGCACCGCGACGAATAGGCGTGAATTCCAGGTTCAGAATATTTCGGCGGTGCGCCGCGCATCGCCGCGCATCGCCGCGTATCGCCGCCGTCTAGTGTGAACACACGACCGATGCAGAAATTTACCCAAAGTCTGAAAATAGGGCAACCTACCCTTACGGAAAAAAGCCTCAAATTTAAGGGGTAAATTCGCACCCTCGAAGTTTTGGGGGTTTTTACCATGAAAACTCAGGGTTGACCCTCAAATTTTACCCCAAAATACAGGGTAAACCCTGAGTTTTCATGGCAAACCCCCAACACTTCGGGGGTGCAGATTTACCCCTTAAATTTGAGACTTTTTTGCGTAAGGGTACCTCACTTTAGTGTACAGCGGTTATAGTTCATAAGGTTGAACGGGTGTCAACGGCGAACTTTGACAGCGAAATATTAAATATATGTTGAATTAAAAATTACTGCTTGCGCGTACGAATGTTATTTCGTCAGTAGACCTATGACTTACGTCATGGACCGGCACACTCATTAGGCCAAATAGCCAAAGCCGTAAATCCACTTAACCCACTCACCGGCACTAATCCTTTTAATGCTATTTCTTGGATTTTTACATGCATGGGTGGGGATGTGTAGGTATGAAAAGACTTGGACAGTCAGACGCAGTTCTTGCCGTCCCAAATAGACCGCACACCCCTTAGTTCCTTTTATTTCTCCTGAACGCTGCCCCTACCATCGAACTTTCAGGTAAGGACAACTGACCATTCTCAGGTAGACCGAGGGGACTTACGGCCGTAGTGATTGACACTTAGAGCCAGGTTGGCTCCGAGAGCCTGGCCGTGCCGATCCCTGACTTACGTCCACGTATCCCGATCGTATATGAGGAAGTATCTGATACACGGAGAAAACGAGTCTTCGACATTTAGCAATAAAATCTCCTAGTAAAATTCACTAACTGAAATGAATAAATACATTTTTTGATGCAGTGTGCGTAAAATTCGATTTTACGCCTTGTTTTGCAGGCTTCAAATGCGATTTCACGCATACGTGTACGTAAAATGAATAACATTCAAAAGAATAAAAGATATACGCAATATACGTCTATATTTGTTCCAAATAGAATAAATTCATGGAAGTATGATTAGAATAATTGTTTTGCATTCATTTTATATCAGCAACATAAACAATTCACATAATAAATAATCAATATTCACTTTTTTATTATTAATATTCCTTTTTTGAGGTACATGAATGAATCATAATTTTTTTTTATCGTTCTCTGTGCATAAAAAATTTACCTATTCGTATACTTGAATGACTTATTCGCATAAACACAAGAACAAAACAAAGAATATACGCAAAACGAGTAAATCAATGACGTTATTGTTTCACTTCACAATTACTTGTTGACGCTTGATTTACATTATTGAATTGGAACGTAAATTGAAAAGAATTTTGGTTGACTGTCGATTTACTTGGTCCTGGTTCATCGTTCTTGGTTTCTTGTACCAATTTCTTATTGGGGACAGAGTCATCAGAATTGTCCCGCTCCGTATCATTGTTGATTGAATTTACGATTTGATTTGAAATTTTACGCTTATTCTGAATAGATTCTTCTATGTAGCCTTCCGCAACGTTCGACGATTTCCATCCTTCATGCCGTTTTATCATAGTAATGTCCGCTCCCGAATCAGCTAGTAACGTTGCAGATGTTCTGCGAAAACTATGTCCGGTATAGAGTTTGACATCCGGCAATGTCAAAAAAGTCGCAATTTCTTGAGGCATGCTGCCAATTTTATTCAATCCGATCACTTGATTGATACATTTCCCATTTCGGTAGCATAGGAAGAACTTATTGATTTTTGTATTTGGAGGTCTTGAATTTATATATTTGTTAATTAATTTGGAATATTTTCCTTCGACTGTGAAACATTTCGGGATATGAGTCTTTGTGTCTGGTATTCTGACAATAATAACGGAATTCTCGATTTCAATATTCTCCATCGTTAACCTATATAATTCATCCCGTCGACACGCACCGGTGATACCTAGAATCAAGGCAAGAGGTGAACAAAGCAAAATATTTTCATTACCATCCAACTATGAAAAATCGTGTATCGGAACGTATATACAGAATATTTAGAAATACTTACTTTAGTAGCGAGAAATGTATTGTCCGGTGCTTTGTCAAGAAATTCATCAATATTAGCTGGCGATAGAACTTTCGCCTTTTTAGGCTTATAATGCGTATGCATACTTTTCAAAAAATTACGTAATCTGGTATAGTTCTTGATATCGATGTTATTTTCTACATCAATCATGGTTTTGAGCATAGAATACTTAGACCATAATGTCGCGGAATTGGACGCTTTAGACAGTTCAAGAAAATAAGCTAATAGCACTTTCTCGTCAAACGATTCGGTTTTTTTTTCTCATTTTCCAGCTCAGAAATTCCTCATAACACTTCACGTAGATTTGTCTCGATTTTTCAGGCAGCGACTTTTTTGTCGCAATTTCCGCAGCTTCCAACAGTTCTGGTGGTATATAATTTTCATCTTCTGAACTCATGTCGGACACTGTCACATAAACACGCTTCTGCTCACCAATTATTATTTACTTCGTAATAATTTTTTTTCACTAGCATTTTTTTATAACAAACCGTACACTTTCTTTTTCTTTATAACAAAAGTCTATCAACCGACTATTATATTTTCGTACCACTAGATGTAGTTAGTAGCCCTGTTGCTTCTGCGCTATGCCAAAACGATCACATATGACTCAAAGAACTATTTGAAAAAAAAATTAATTCAATAAAAATGTGCTTGTTTGTTCCGTGGGGGGGCTTCGCCCCCCGACACCCCCCCTCCGGGGCTGCGCCTCTGGACCCCCGTCGGGGGGGAGGGGGGCAATCTGCGAAATGTCACGCTCGATCGCAAAGTTATGTCTGATTATTATTTCTGTGATTCGTTCATATTCTCACGTAGCAAACGCTAATAGGACGAACGGCGAAGATAGGAAGATAAGGTCCCGAGATATCTAGCTCATTCCGGTTTCAGCGCTAACGTGAGCACGTGTAGCCCTCAGCTGTTGAATCAAAGAGAGAGAGTTTTCCCAAGAGTTTTCCCTAGAGTTTACGAGTGGAGTTTGACCAGTGATTTGTTCATTTGTGACCCCCTGCTGTTTTACTGGACTTGGATTTTGGGATATTCGGACTGGACTATTATTGATTTCAATATTACACGACTCTTGCCTATCCCCGGACTACGAGCCGACACGAGGCCGAGAAAGCGTGGAAGATCAGGTAGGATCTATCCAATATCCATCCCTTCAAGTTCAGCTGAAACCCATTCCCTCAAACCCCAGAGCTAGAGTCCCGTGAGAGTCCAGAGTCAATAGTCCGGAATCCCCGAGAACAGTCTCCGCGCCCTGGTACCGAGTACAGAGTGTGTCGAGGCAACGGCTGAGAACCGGCAGGTTTGAAGCTGTTTTTGTTCTCTGTGGCTGTCGACTCTGCGCGCCTGCGAGCCGGCTAGCACCGCCGCTGCGCAGAATTCGCTAAACTAGAGTCGACGCCATATTGCCCGGAGTTCTCTGACGTTACGCGTCGCAGTCGTCTGCAGCGTGTCAGAGAGCTCTAGTGGCCGAGGGCAGAGTTCCGATTCCCTTCCCCTCCCCGCTGTTGAGAGATCAGCTGTCAGTCAGAGACTAGAAGCGTCTGCTTCGAAATCGACTAGACAGCCGTACCTCCAGCCGGTTGAGCGAGGAAGGATAGAGAGAGAGTCAACTGCCTGTGATAATCGTCAACAGACATTTTCATTCCAGAGTTATTATAATTGTTATATTTAATTAAGAGTAGAGTCACTTTTGAATTATTGAATTTAGAGTCATTTAATTTATTGTATTTGATATAATTGAGTCTTTCATTTATTTCGTATTTAAAACATAAAGTAGCGGTGAGACAAGCCGAAGCCAGATAACAGGCTGCACAAAATTCGAAAAAATGCATATGAGGAATATTTAAAAATCTTAATGTGCATTTTTTAAATAATTTTTTTTAATAAGATGTAAGCTCTTTCTATGAACACTAAAATTGTTGTATATGTCTCCACTATTTTGACTATCATTTCGATTTGTCATCTGAATTATACGGTAGCATTAGCAACAATTTCAATTCTATTATATTCTTTCACATAATCAAAGTTTTTTTCATTCAACTTTATTGTTTTCTTGGTTTATTTTAAAATGTAGCATCATGGGTGACACCCTGCTAAAAATCTCTCATAGGAATTTATAGTAACGTGAATAATTTCTACAATATTCGATATGTCCAATCTGTACCCGACAACTGCTCACATAAAATATGTATAACATTTCATGTGTTTCTATTATACATTTTTTATATACGACTTTAGTGATAATGAAGCAATGGGTTTTTATAAAGTATGATACGCAATTTCTCAAGTACACTGAGAGAAAAGTTTAGTAGAGGCTACTGCAGATTGACGAGTATGTAGCTCTGACTATCGCTTAGTAGGGCTATTCGATGACGCAAGTTGTGGCTAACGAAGTTTTGGTAGAGACAACTGAGGTCTGCTACGTATAGCGCCACCTGATGATTATGCAAAGTAGCAGCTACTTTGGTCTCCAAGTACGCGCAACTTAACCTATGCCTACCGGGGTTCTCAAGTAGACGGTACTTGAGTCTTAGGTTGTGGCTACTAAACTTTTCTCTCAGTGTATATTATTCTATAACGTACGTAATGCTGGAACCCCCACCACCAGGAAATGAAATGTGACATATATCAAAATTACGGGCTCGTTACGGGCTATTTAAGGGCCATCCACTTAATTTTTGGGCCGAAGCCCTTGCAATCAGAAAGCCAATTTGAAAGTGGGCGTGCTTGAAAGGAGTTTATTCAGCACCCCCACCCTTAAAATGTATTGAAGAAAATTCGAATCACATATCAAATTTGTGGGCTTTTAATGGGCTCTCAGCGTAGACTATTTATAATCCTCGGGCATCATTCCTTGTTCGTGAAAACCACCCCCACTTCCGAAAATAAACTTGCATAGCATCGAATGTCATGTCATATTAATAGGCTATTTACGGGCTCTCATCGGAGACTGTATCCAATTTTCGGGCATCTATCTCCGTACGTGAAAACCACGCCCGCTCCTTGAAATATATTTAAGGTAGGAGTCTCGCTATCATCAGCGGAAAATTTGGAGGGCGCGTAATAATATAGTTGTTCGGACATTCGCCGGGTTGTCCTCGAAAACTTTTGATAGTTATTATTATTTTATTATTAGTGGTTTTGATATCATTATCATTATGATTATTATTAGTATTTTATGAATTATTCCCATTATTTTTTAGCTTCTATTTCTTGTTTGGAAGGGTGAAAACAGATCATTTTTTTTTCTCCATATGTGGAAAGGATATTTAACCATTTGGCTGAGTTGCTTCGAAATATATCTCGTCGTTTTTTTTTTTTTTCATAGCACAAAGTCTGACTTCGGCCATGAGAGCGTGTGTGAAACAGCGATTTTTTAATGATTGATATCTTGACTTCTGAACGGTACGGCCCCTCTAAATTAAGGCAATGTTTTCAAGCACTCAAACATCATCCATAAAAATTCGCATAAAAATCTATCATAAAAAGCGTTCACGAGACTACTACCTTCACGCCTGTCAAACGTCATGCCAAACTTATGGGCTATTTATGGGCTCTCAACGGTGACTGTACCTAATTTTAGGGCATCATCCTCTGTACGTGAAGACCACCCCCACTCTTCGAAATATATTCAGAGCCTGTCAAACGTCATGCCAAACTTATGGGCTATTTATGGGCTCCCAACGGTAACTGTACCTAATTTTTGAGCATCATCCTCCGTACGTGAAAATTACGCCCGCTCATCGGAATATATTTAGAGCCTCTTGAGCGTTTTTCCAAACTTATGGGCTATTCATGGGCTCTCAACGGTGACTGTACCTAATTTTTGGGCATCATCCTCTGTACGTGAAAACCACCCCCACTCTTCGAAATATATTCAGAGCCTGTCAAAAGTCATGCACAACTTATGGGCTATTCATGGGATCTCAACGGAGACTGTACTCAATTTTTGGGCATCATCCTCCGTACGTGAAAACCACCCGCACTCTTCGAAATATATCCAGAGCCTGTCAAACGTCATGCCAAACTTATGGGCTATTTATGGGCTCCCAACGGAGACTGTACCCAATTTTTGGGCATCATCCATCGTACGTGAAAACCACCCCCACTCTTCGAAATATATTTAAAGCCTGTCAAACGTCTTCCCAAACTTATGGGCTATTTATGGGCTCTCAACGGTCACTGTACCTAATTTTTGGGCATCATCCTCCGTACGTGAAAACTACGCCCGCTCATCGGAATATATTTAGAGCCTCTCAAGCGTCTTTCCAAACTTATGGGCTATTTATGGGCTCTCGATGGAGACTGTACCCTATTTTTGGGCATCTCCTTCGTACGTGTAAACCACCCCTGCTCCTTGAAATATATTTAAAGCCTGCCAAACGTCTTCCCAAACTTATGTGCTATTTATGGGCTCTCAACGGTGACTGTACCTAATTTTTGGGCATCATCCTCCGTACGTGAAAACCACCCCCACTCTTCGAAATATATTCAGAGCCTGTCAAACGTCATGCACAACTTATGGGCTATTCATAGGCTCTCAACGGCGACTGTATACCCAATTTTAGGGCATCATCCTCCGGACGTGAAAACCACCCCCGCCATCCGAAATAAAGTGAGTCACAATTCACATCAAATATTTTCATTATCAAGGTATATATCATAATAACAATGGGCCATCGAAATGTGCGATAATAATTTTCCGATCTGACTTTAGGCCGAATAAATCAGCATGCTTGGCAATGCCATATAATCGTTCGCTAGCGGCTGCTCCCTATCTTTTCCATCATTGTATTCTACCCACGTGTTGTTTTTTCTCAACGATATGGCCGTGTAATGACCAATCTCGTCAGTATCGGAGCGCCTCGTCATCACTTGCCGGATTGGAGGTACAAAATTGGCAACGTCAATCAATTGATGTTCGTTTTCCATAATTGACGGCTTCAGAAATTGCGGTATATCACACAACCGTACTTTTTCTGAATTAGAAGGATCGGTTTCCAGGATGATGAAGCTTGCTGAAAGGATAACGATGTTTTTTGTGAATATGCATGGAATTACGGGGATAGCACTTTCATAGATATCGAATTATCACATATTGAGGGTTTACTAACGTAATCTCGTAACTCAAAAATCAATGGTTTACAGGAGAGCCGAAAAACATTTCATTGGGACAAACCAAATCAAAAAATTCTAATTATTTGTTGCCAATTCGAAAGTTTTATCGTTCTTTTTTATAGATGTAAAAGATAATTATACTATATAAAATATTTCAAGCTTAGTTTTTCAGTGAACTTCTGAGATACGAGTTAACTTTCAAAAATCGAGTTACGAGGTTGCGTTAGTAATCCCTCGATATAATACCACAAAAGCTTCAAAATTATCGGGGATTTCCCGATAGGTTCATTGCAAACAAATGAAGGAGTCAAGTTTTTCAGATTACAATATCTCGAGCGCGAAGCGCGAGTGATTTTTCTGAAAAACTTGACGAGTACAGTTCGTTTGATTGCAGCGAACCTCGAGGGAAATACCCGATTAATTTTTAAGCTTGAGTGGTATTCGGGGGATTATTGTTTCCTCCAAATTTCGGCCCATAGAATTGCATCATGAGACAAAATCCACAGTTGAAAATCAAAATTTTAAAGTCACAGAATTATAATTATAATTTAATCTGTCAGATTCGATGGAGGGTTATAGGCCAACACCCACTACACCGCACCGAACCGAACCGATCGGCATCGAACCGATTGGCACCGAAGCGATCCGATATGGATACCGTGTATGGAAATTAGACGTTGACAGAACTAATCTGTAGGATAAAGTGATGGAATATGGACCACCAAGTTTTGAAGATTTTCTTCTAATATTTTTGTGACTACGTCGTACCGAATGCCCATAAACTCACGAAGTATCAAATTTCGTCATCAAGTTATACGATAGAAGCAATTCAACGGTTGATCAATCTGTGCCGATCCATGCTCACTTACCTAACCTTAACCCTACATCAATTTGAGTGAGGTGCTCTTGCTCTTCCGAGACACTTTTTTGGGCATGGGTCACTGATTTTGTTGCTACTCTTATAGATCTTGGTTTTTGGCCAACCCCTAACAATGATTTCAGAGTTATATGCCTTGATCTTAATCGGTTTGGAAGATATCTGACTTGCAGAATATGAAAATAGTAGATTAAGATTCTCGCACGAGTGCAGCTTGTCGCCCGAGCGAAGTGAGGATCACGTACGCGCACGCGTGTCGTATACTATTTTGTCGTATAGTTTTACGACACGAAATTTTTGATGACGAAAATTTTACTGGAGGTCATTCCCCAAATGCTAAAGAAGCCTTAAAATTTTTGGGAGAGTGTTTTGCCTAGTTTTTTCTAAATCAATATTGGAAAAATGGGACCAACACAGTTCCGAAAATTTTCGATAATCTCGAATATTTTGAGAGCGCAATTAACAATGAAGAATCATTACCCGAAAAATTCATAAACAAAAAACGAAACACACCTTCAAAAATGTCAGCGCTTTTTCATTGCCTCGAGAGCTAACTTCAGTAAAATTCTTATATAATAAAAAAAATCTTTCTCATTGAATATCAAAAACGTGTGCGCATCAAGCAAAAGCGAAAATAGGATCATGCAATGAATTTTTATAAAATTGTCTCATCAACAACGTGTGTGTGCACTTTGAATTTTGAACATTTTCCGTTGGACCGCTTGAAAGGCGTCCCGCCATTCCGAATCATTCCCAAAAGATAGTTTTCTGATTATCAGAACCCAAGAAACATGCGTTTAATTATCGTTTTATTACTGCGGGATTGGATACAGTTGGATTCGTTGTTGGGGTTGGTCAAAAACCAAATTTTTGCGAGGTGTCAAAATCGGTAACCCATGTACTCTCAAGTGCCCTGCTCAAGCGAGAATACCCCAGGTACATTCATTTTCATTTATTATGTCCGAAATCTATCGATCACTTCATTTTCATGTTAGATTGATACTTGCGCGGAATAACCGGCTATCTCAGAGTCCGCTTAACGAACCAGCTATCTCAGATTCTGTCGGAAAAAGCGCCTCTTCCCAATATCATTAAAATAGGCACAGGGCGCTTTTTCGAACGGAATCTGAGATAGCTGATTCTTCAAGCGGACTCTGAGGTAGCCGGTTATTCCGCGCAGGTATCGAGATAATCTGTGTTATATTTATTAGTCTGAATTACCTATTCTTGTAATAACTGTAGTTTCAACACCTGAGCAGCCTGCAGCCGCCCTATAACAACCTCTTGGTCCTGATAATATGACATCATTTTCAACTTCTCTGTTAAATTGAAGACTCCGTAGGCATGACTGGTCAATTTGAATGCGAGATAGTGGTTTTGTTCGGGGTGGACAACCTTGATTGCAGGTGGACACCTCTTCAAAACTAGGTGTGCTATGAAATAGCAGACGACATAAATCACCAATGGTGGTCGCACAATCAACTATATTGCAATCATGTGATCTCTCTATGGAGGGGAACAGATTCATCAATATTTCCGTTCGTCGGCGATATGAGGTGACGCTTAGTCCACGAGATGTAACGTCTTGTATAAGTTGGAAGAATAAGTTATCTTCCGAAGCATCAAATAAAGCGTTCTTAAAAACTGGCCGTTCGTACGTTGCGGCTAAGAAAATTTGAAAAACGGTATCAAAAGCACAAGTATTCGCCAGTGATACTGACTTTTCACCGATTTTGATAGCCTTTAAGGTTAATGAATGGCCATTCTTGATGATTGGGATTCTCACGAGTTTTTCGTGCAGGATAAATTCATTGGCCAAGTAGTTAGCCCGGAGATAACGCGACGTTTTTTTCTTCATCGCGCGCTCAGGAGGCTTGTTTCGTAGCTTGTTCAGTGCCAGTCCTCGCCAATTTTCAACTTCGCGCGAAGCAAGAATATTGGTGATACTTTTTGCCTGCATGCGCTTGCAAGATATGCAGATGCGTCTTTCCCCATAACCCTCGTCTTCTCCTTCTATCGGCTCTGAGCATCCATTTATAATATGAACGGCTTTCGAACAAATAATACATTTATGAGCTCCGGTTGGCAAGTTGCCATCCTGGCCGACTGGACAATGTATCTCGTCGTCAATGGGTAATGTTGATAAATTAATGACGTCAGAAGTATCACTTGATTGTGTCAGCTGCTCTTGATTATTTGACTCAATATTCTCAGTAGTATCTTGCAAAACTACGTCGTTCTCGACCTGTTTGGTTGCTGCATCAACAATTTTTGTGCGTCCGTTTATATAATTGATATGTTTCGTTACGAAGCAATCTGCTCTCATCGGTAAAGAAACTTTTCTCAGGAGCCGGTTTTTGATGTCATTGAAGTCTCCTTCTACTGATGCACTGGACGCTGGAATTCGACCATATCCAAATTGATCCCTATATATACATGAGCACAACGGCAACCACTTCAGATCACTTATGATGCGGGTTGCCAATTCTGGCCAGAAATGTGCGTTCAAGCGATCACCTTTTTCCTGGGATATAGTTAATTTAACTTTTTCATTAATGTGCTTACCCCATATATGCCACGTATTCATATGTGTCTCCACTCCCGGGTCTCCTCACGAAAATCGTCTACAAAAAACAAACCAAAATGTAACCGCGTAGGAGTCAGTCCACGTCAAGCGGCACACCTTTTTGACCGCATGTGCTTGAAAATGTCGTAATAAATCCAATAAAAGATAGACACTAGGGTAGTCCTTATTTGGGGTGTTTTTCAAATTTTCTGCGGACAAGGCGGAAAAAGTTTGCAAGTAAATTTAAAGAAAAGTATGCAAAAGTTGAAGTATGTAGGTCAACTCAAAGTACTGCCCACAGGGCAGTGAATTTTCACATTTAATTTACATAGGAACTCGGACTTACTGCATTATTTTTTTTTTCGCTGCCTCAATAGTGCTTCGAAAAATCTGAAATTTGTACGTCCTCCCTATAATCATGGGTATTCCACAAAAAATTGGCGATTTACAGCGATAAAAGTTTCGAAGTTCCAGAACGTAAAAATGGTGATTTCCGACTTCGAAACACGAATTTGACGTTCTGGAACTTCAAAACATTTAGCGCTGAAAATCGCCCATTTTTTTGTGGAATACCTATGATTATAGGGTACACTCAGAAAAAAAATTGCAGTCGTGCTGACTAAATCGTTTTGTTGGCCATCTTTTGGTAGGTGCAACGACAAATATTGTTGGCATTACGCATCATATTGTTGGCACAACATAGGTAGGTGAATTCTATCTGTTGATTTATTGTGCCAACAATATGATGCGTAATGCCAACAATATTTTTCGTTATATCTACCCAAAGATGGCCAACGAAACGATTTGGTTAGCACGACTCCAATTTTTTTTCTGAGTGTAGACTTATGCCAAATTTCAAATTTTTCGAAGCACTATTAAGGCAGAGAAAAAAAAAATAATGCATTGAGCCCGAATTCCTGTGTAAATCAAATGGGAAAATTCACTGCCTTATGGGCAGCATTTTGAGTTGACCTACAGACTCCAAGTTGAGGGTACTTTTTTTTTCAATTTATTTGCAAACTTTTTCCGCTGTGTCTGCAGGAAATTTCGAGAACACCCTAAATAAGGACCACCCTAGTGTCTATCTTTTATTGGATTTGAAAGTTTACTGTCACCAGGGACTCGATTTTTGAGATCATGCGATAAATTTTCGTATGCGAAATTCGCCTTTTGACCAATCATGTGATAGTTCCAAAGAAAGAGAACATCGCAATTGGCCGGAAAACGAATCTTGCATACGAAAATTGATCGCATGATCTCAAGAATCGAGCCCCAGGCTTTTGAAGCTCACAAGTCGTAAAAAAAAACGATCGCAGAACTATTTTTCCTGAGAGTATTCAAGAATATTCCAATGGTTGGGAGATTTATCTTCGTTTTCATAGAAATTCAATTTTCTTCTACATATGTTTTTTATTTACAAACGATTTAATTGAAAACAAAGTAATATTTCTTGAAAAGTTTGATAAAAAATACGCGTGTGTGTCTGGACAGAGCAGAAATGAGCTACGGAAAGATAGAGATCAGGGACTAGTCATTTTTATACAGAGAATTAAGCTTTTTTACCATTTATGGTTCCATCAGTAACGTCTTCATCAAATTCATGAGGATTTTCCTCTGTTAGTAGCTTGTGCAATTTGTTTTTGTGTCGTTCGCAATGTGTTTCACGTCCAGTATTCGTAAGACCTTCCTTCCATCTCACTCTGAGACATTGTAAAAATTGATTCAAGGAGACCTTGAGCATCATCGATGTTTGTTGCAAGGATGAGCTGCCCAATAGCCGCCAGATAAAATTTTTTAACGCTAAATCTCGCTACTTTCAAAAATCTTCCATACATCTTGATAAAGTGTGCCACATCTATTCTTATGTAGCAATTTGGCATTGGGTTTTCCCTGCACGCATCGGCGTATTCGTCTATTGTGGCATAATATGTAAAAGCTCGCACGGCGGCCGTTAGCAAAGCTTTCGACGAGTCGCATACGACTTCTTTTGGGCAAGGAGCACCTGTTTTAATCCATTCCATTAGCCAAAATTGTATGGAATTTGTTGTATGCAATTCCGTCAACATTTGAGCCACGGGAAATTGCCCAGCATCCGAATTGATGACGCATTCGTACAAGAAAATATTTTTCGATTTTGACTTATCACATCTCTCGATTTTCCTGATAATGCTCCCAGTCGCGTCTATAAATACACAGGCAGGTTGACTATCGGAATATGCTCTATAAACATGGATTTGATGGTTGGTCCAATAATGGACATAAAATGGATTCAAGCCCAGATTGTGGATAGCATTCTGTGAGGAGTCAAGTTGACTAATTGCTAAAGCTTTGACAGGATCGGGATCTAAGTACAGCTATTTCATAAATTCATGTTTGCTCGCTTTAATTACTGATGTTTTATAGAGACGGGGCGGCTCTGGATCCCCCACCGACATCAGCTCATTGGCCCTTTCTGCCCGATAAACTGCAGCGGATTTATTAGTTGCACAAAGATTTTCGGCGATAATCTGTCTTTCAGGAGCTCTGAAGTATCTCTTTCCACAAGTCCCGTCACCCTCCGTAATTTTACAAGTGATGATTATTATTTCGGCATTCAATTTCTCTATGTCACCTCGGATCGTTGCACCGCAGTTGCAACTTCCATTTGCATAGCAACTTTTCTTGTCCATATTAATTTTATGGTTTTTGAAGTTGAAAGCGCATTCTATATGCCCCTTCTCCCATAGCTTCTCGCAGCGGCTTGCCACTCAATGTTATTAGATAGGACCCTTATTCGACTCACTTATACCACAACATTACCAACTGAATTGAGCAATATTTCAATATTTCTTCTCATTGTTATGCTTGTTGTTGTAGTATGCGTTGGGTATAAGTTGTCAATTAAGAAAGTGGAGGGGGTAAAGAGTGGCAAGCCGCTGGCTTCTCGGTTATACTGCACTGCCACTTACCCGGCTCCAAAACAGTGTACTGTCGTTGGGTAATATGGCGTCGTTGTTTCTCGGACCTTTTGTAGAGCTTCTGCGGAATCAGTTTTTCAAATTCCTGTTTTTCGAATGAAATCACAATTTTTTT
The DNA here is from genome assembly GCA_963992785.1 of Tenthredo livida. Classification (NCBI taxonomy): domain Eukaryota; kingdom Metazoa; phylum Arthropoda; class Insecta; order Hymenoptera; family Tenthredinidae; genus Tenthredo; species Tenthredo livida. The sequence continues at coordinate 23,202,106 of OZ023069.1, read as the reverse complement.
CTCGACCTGATTGAATGAATCTTTAGGTCCACTGGACGTTCGAGGAAACGTCGAGTTCGATATATTTGGTTCAGAATTCTCATTCTTATCGAGATCATGATTGTCGGATACATCACCATTCTCAGTACTTGCAGTCAGTTCAGTCCTGATATTAGACCGATTGCACGACACGAAACTATATAATCCTGAAGGGAGCATAGCACCGTTTATTTCCTTAGCAATCGTAACCCAAACAGGATGGCTTTTGGAAGCAAGCTGGTTTTTTGCACACAACACTTCATTCTTACGCTTATAAATTGCACTTTTGATCATATCATGGTCAACTTTGCGAGGTCTTCCTCGTATTGGAGACATCATAACGTTCTTGTAAAAAATGTCGTGCGGTTGAATTCTATCGTAAGGTCTTTCGCGGAAAAATACTGGATTGAAAATATAAAATCACGTATGTATTGTAATAATAAGCCACAGCTAGATAAATGCGACTGAACAGTAGAGCAAAACCGTTGAAATGAATTCCACATACGAACATACAACAATGTTTCAACGGCCGTTGCAAACACTTACGGATGCTAGTGAGACTAATATAAGCGGATCCACATCACCTCATAGTCTAGTCGAGAAGTGAGTTTCCTGAGAAAAATAGTTCTAAGTCTCTCAAAAATATGAGCGATAGCTCATTCGATTCGGAATGCGATCCTGAAGAAGACGTATTTTTTTTCCCCCGGAATTAAAAATTGTAATTGTTGTTAACAAAAAACAAAGAAGACAAACGACGTCTCCGGTTTTTGACTATAACTAAAAAACTTTAGGAGATAACGAAAATTGGAAAAAAGCATCTTAAAAAGGACGAAATTATTCAAACTTTTATGTCGCCATTTATGGAAACAGAACTCCGAAAAAAATGAGTTAATTAACAATTGTATAGCTTCTAGAAAAATGAATTCTTAAATTTTTTCTCTGCGGGGCTAGATTCTTTGGAGTGTTCTGATAATGGCATAATTTTTTTAAATTTTTAAATTAATATTTAATAGTGAAAAAAAAATAATTTCTATCACACTCTCTGTTCAGCGGCGACGCGTCAGTGCTGAAACGGCCGCGCGGAACCCTATTTTCAGCGTCAAATTAAAATTATAAATAATGGAGATAGAGTTCCGGGAGTCGAGACTTTTTTATCGGAAATTTCGTCCTCTTCAAGATGCTTTTTTCCAATTTTCGTTATCTCTCAAAGTTTTTTTAGTTATAGTCAAAAACCGGAGACGTCTTTTTTTTCTTTGTTTTTTGGTAATAACAATGACAATTTTTGTTTCCGGGAAAAAAACAATACGTCTTTTTCAGGATCGCATTCCGAATCGAATGAACTATCGCTCATATTTTTAAAAGACTTAGAACTATTTATCTCAGGAAACTCACTTCTCGACTAGACTACACGGAGAGAAATATTGAGTAAGAACCACTTGAAACCTAAGCAATATTCACTTAAAAGACTAAGTAAGTCAGGCTGAGTGAAATTTACTTGAGTCGGCTTGGTTGATATCATTCACGACCAAGTAAAATTCACTCAGTCATTTGAGTAGCGGTGTATGAGTGATATTCACTCAACTGCACGAGTGAAACCTACGCAAAGAAAAATACATGCGGAATCAGATATTCACGTTAAGATTTTGAATGGGAATAGCGATTGCATCAAAATGAAGCAAACATGAAATTTGAAAAATCTTGATATTAGTATATTATGCAACGGGTACATTCGATACTTTATGCCATAAGAGTGGCATAAAATACTATTTGATGCTAAGTGAACCCCCACTGGATAAGATAATCTTATTACTTCAATAACTAAAAAAACACCGATGAATGTATAACACATGATAAATGCGGATAATATAGAAATAAAAAAGGAAGTTTCAGAAATAATCATTCATTGAGATTCAATATTTTATTCTCTTCCATTGATTAAATGATTAATGAATGTCCTATAAAATATGTCGTGACGCTACAAAGTACTCACTTTTCCTTCGAACTAAAATAACGGGATGGAAATTCGGCAAAGTGCTGAATTTCCGCATTATTCTTCTATCTTCATCTGTATCTACAGTGTACGCATGATAATGTCTGTTGAATCCAGTAGAAACTAGTAATTCTAAATTGGAATGAACTTCTCCTTCTGCATAGTAAATATCATCAATTTTTCCGAATACCGACAATTCTCCCCCGATTTCTATTACCACAACAGTTTCTTTTTTGTATTCTGTTCAACAGATTATTGCACTTCTTAATACTTTTATTTCATCTTGATTTGTGACCTGTTTGAAGTGTCCAGATATTATTCTTTTAGGGCATGGTCCATAAATATTTATTTCTATTTCATTACTTTCAAATTTTAAATTGGTGTACGCTGTTTGTAATTGGTTACGTATTGCTAAGGTGTGCAATAAATTCACCTGGGAATTGTTACTATTGGCAGCTAGAGTAAAACTTCTATGTCTGGCTTCATATTTCATACACCAAAAGTGGACTAAAGGTCCATTTTTTTTCATTACTCTTGCATAATGAGTCATGTTATGCATTTTAGGAATAAGACTCCCATAACGCTCAACATACAGTTTCAAGAAGCTGTGTATGTCATATTCCAATTCAGAAATATATGAAGCGTTAATTGTCGGTGAAGTAATAATATCGATCATTCTTCTGAGTAGTATATATAATTCCCAAATTTCATTTCCTTCTGGAACAAGGTCACCTATCATGAGCCCTAAATACCTGAAAAAACAGGCTGACTCTGAGGCAGATAAACTCAATTTTTTCTGCCTCTAAGATTCTCCATCCCTATAACTGGAGGCTTATTGGATGATTCTAAATTCCCGTATTTGAATAATTCAATTCGAGTGTTTAAAATTGGTAAAGAGAATAATTTGGTTTCTTTATCGTAGATGAAGCTATTAAGCATGTTTATCAATAGAGACATGATACAACCTTCGAATACGTCGTGCATAATATCTACGTTTAAATTTTCCGTGACATGAAATCCTGAAATGGAATGGCAAATACATAACTCTTTTATTCCTGTTTGGGATGTATCATTATTTCTTAGAATGTTTGGATACGTTTTTCTTGTGCGCAACTTATCATGTTTTTCGGTAAACAATGTTTTGGAGTCCTTTGAATTAACTGTGCATAGCCGACAAAAAAAAATTGGCCGAGAAACTTTCAACAAATCCAAAAATTCCGTTTAGGCCAAGATTATCACCTAGAATTAAGCCGCATTCAAAGTATACTTTGTATTTTTTTTTATTCACTGTGATTGTAATTCCGTCGCTTCTTGAACTATCTAACTCTTGAATCAAGAATTGGGATATACTCTCATTTCTAACTATTTTTAGATCATTTCCATACGATAAAGTTGACAGAAAAATATACTTAATCTTGGAACATAAATGAGGTGGTAAGCACGGAAGTGAAACGTACGTTTCACCTACTTCATTATTCCCTGCATGGGTACCTAACGGATTCCCAGTTTGGAAATCATCATGAAAAATGAAGAGTGGCATAAAAATACGATCACCATGAGATAATCGCTTCATCTTCCAAAATTCTCCTTGAATAAAGTTGGAAATTATGTCTTTTTCTGCATACAATGAATTCATATAATTGCAAATCTCCAGAAATATACCATTTAATTCTGAGAAATTACGTAATGTTGACCGTAGAGAGACATACTCAAGAGTTACGTTTGCGGGCATTGGAATAATTTGATCTCCCACTTTATTTTCTACAGTTGTTTCGCCGATTACAAGTGTTTTTGGTGGCACATACAATCCTCTCTTTCAAATGATTTTAATCTTTTGTACTCAGAATCGAATTCTCCGAAACTTGTTTCATTTTTTCCGGAAACATTTCCAATCTCTCTAATTATTTTAATATCACATACACCTCTAAGTTTAGTGAGTATACAGTTTTTTAAAGTGTTATTTTTCTTCTCATGAAAATTATTCCATTGCCTAATTATTGTATCGATAGCATTTCTAGGTACAACTGGATTATAACACAAACTTAATATTATGTCGAACGCACTATCTTCATTAACACTATCTTTAAAATTAAGATCCGCCATATTGAATACGGGTGTGTTTGATAAGAAGCAGTCTCAATTTTTAACCCTACGTAGAATTAGTATGTGTAGATTTTTTAACTCTTTCTATATCTTTAACAAGATCATTCACACTCAAGTAATTATCTGTGGCCACTTCGATTTCGTAAATATACTGTTGGAAGAATACCCAAACGTGCTTAGCTTCTGGAGGGTAAGACGCGTTCAAGACAAAATAGATTTTAAGGGGGTATTCTAGTGTAAAGGCATGAATTTCGCCCGGTTTTTGAAGCGCTGTACAAAGGAAACGAAAAATATTTTTACCATACATTTTTTTATCATTTGTTTATTGACGTTTCATTATTACATACAAAAAATAACAAAAAAAAAAAAAATTAAAATAGACAAAGTTATGAGCAGTCAAAGTGGGGGGTCCAAAAAAAAGAGGGTGTCCTGGCGTGCACTATTCCAACCCTCCTGGTGATCTGAAAAATAAAAGACAGACGGATTCTTAATTATTATAGATGCCGCTATCGTATGACCCTTGGACAAATAAAAAAAAAAAAAATTCACAAAATGGCGGCTGTTTGAAAAAAAATAATTTTTTTGCATATTTTTTTAACAAGTCCGAATTTTTTAAAAATACTAAATGAAAAGTTATAGTTTTGGGCAAGGTCCACACGATAAAGGGATGTATAAAGAACATCCTCTCCAAATTTGAAGTGAATCGGTCCATTAGAACTCGAGATATCCTTACCGCCAGCTCGAAAAAAGTAGTTTCGAGAAAAACGCGTTCAAAGTTCTTAGACAAGCTTTCGGCAATTTTACTTATAGAATGGTACAGAATACTTACATATTTCTAATCGGCGATTCCTGCTCCATATAAGAAACCTTCCTCCACTTCAGAATGCTCATTCTCCGATGTTCTCTGATGAAGACGAGCAGTTCTACCCTCCTTTGACGCCTCTGAAGTCCGAAGTTCCGAGCGCTCGATACGCGCTTCGTCCCGTCTCACTGCAAAAGCATTAGCTTCTGGGCCAATCGTGATTCCCATAACATCTAAGATTTTCAATATGGGTATAAAACCTTCATTAAAAATACTAACTGCGAAGAAAGAGGCAATTTCAATGGTCTTCGGTCCAGCGTGAATGTGTTTCGGAGCAAAAGTCCATATTAACGAATTCAAAGATTCGTTATTATTTTGGGTTTCAGAACCCAAACATAGTTCCAATAAAGTATCAGCTGATAAATTTTCATAAATTGGTTTTATTACTTGTAAAACGTTGTAATTTAGAGGAGGATTTTTGTGGTCAAATTCGTCAACAGTGCCGTCTTCCATTGCCTTCTTATACTTGCACCAACTAGATGAGCAATTCATGTGTCGAGGATTTTCGTTAGTTGAAATTTTATGAAAGTAGGTTGCCCACACATCTCTCTTCATGTCTTCAACAGAATTTGGATTCCGACGAATTGCCAAACCATAATATAAAGACAATTCATTGATCAGCTTATCAGTCAGTTTACCAGCGCCTTTGCCACCAATACCTTTATTCTCTTTTTTTGCTTTACGTAACCGTGAACCCATGCGTTTCTGAACATGCCCAACACACTCCCTTTTTTCTACTACCGGGTTATCATTGTAGGGGTTAATATCAAGAATGCCTTTGAAAGTTTTTGAGTCACCATCTCCGATATATCGGATATATTTGGCATCATGCTTGGTTTCCGACCTCCCAAACATTTCAACAACCGCGTCAACCTCCATTTTTCCGGCGCTTCCTTTATGATTTATAGTACAGACTTCTTCGTGCTCTTCATACCAATCTCGATAAGCTTGGATGTCATCATTTTTTTTGTGTTTCCATAGATTACACCCTTGACAGAAACTTGATTTTACTATCGTATCAACAACTTTTTTACTGTACTTGCCGATGAGCGTAGTAACACCAAAGAGAGAATTGAAGCCTCGTTTTTTCCACGTGCCATCGCCGGAAACAGTCAAATGATTAGGATTAGCTTGAGGATCAGACTCTAATATCAATTCCTTTTCTTCTCTTACGGCTTTTGAGATGATTTGATCGTAAACCGCTGAAGCGGCCGTGTACAAATTGTCAAGGCAACTGTAATATGTACCAATGGTCAAGCCTTGACAAATGTCCATTATACTACAAAATATGTTTATGCCTTCTCTTCCAACTCCTAGCAATCTCATAGCTGCTACAATTCTGCGATTCACTTCGAATGCTTTATTTATAAAGGGCGATGATTGAAGATATCGTACTTGCTCACACTTACATTGTAAAGCAATTTTAAACCCTAACCCACGAGCAGCTGCACGACTAAATTTTATATCTTTCTTACATGTAGAACACAGGATCAATGTTGAAAGCGTGGTAAAAACAGAAACAAATTCTAAAATACAATAACCGTAATTATTATTAATAATAACTTCCTTATCCTGCGAATGTTTTAATTTTGCTGCAGATGCGCTAGTGAAACTGGTTTCTTCTTCTACAGTAAATTGATTACCGGAAAATTTTCTCTTTTTTGATCTGCATGGCCGTGCAGAACTAAATTTTGAAGATTTTCTATCCATTACACTGTAAATAAGTTTACCACTCACAATTACCAAATAATTTTCACTTGACAAATTTTAAACGCGTTGTCAGAGTTCGCACGTCCACTCAGTTTCTATGTCTTTCAATTAAATGTAGCGGTCGGCTACTAAAGGTCTGCGTACACTATGCCGCGGCTCGGCTCGGCGCGGCGCGCTGAATCGTCACAAAATGCTCAGAAGTTTTTGATTTTCTCATTTTTTGAGCCGAATCGTTGCGGCTTGTCACAAAATGCTAGACATTGAGCAAAAATTTAGAATCAAAAAATTAAAAACTTCTGAGCATTTCGTGACGATTCGGCGCGCCGCGCCGCGGCATAGTGTACGCAGACCTTAAAACGGCTATAACTCATGAAATAATAGGAATTTTGAAAAATCCCTTTAATGGCAAATTCTTAAATGTCTAAACTTTGGAAATATGAAAAAAAATTTTTTTCGATTTTTCAAAAATTCTACACTAGAATACCCCCTTAAAACAACTATCGACCGCTTCGGTTGGGCTGCTCGATACATAAACCACGTCATCTACCAAAATTCTTGAGCACTCTATTTTGTCCAAGTCACCACAGATAAACGGGTAGCGTTGAATATTTTCTTTGTATTTCAAATAAGTTTGCACTTGCTTCTCTTGAAAAACACACAGATCGTCGTACATCTGAAAAAATATTAAAAAATCTAAGTCAGCTAGTGTTAATCGAGAAATTGATTAATTCATATTTTGCATATTTTACGAATTTCAGTCATACCTCCAGATGGAGTAAGAATGCTTGCGAAACTTCCTTTACGGAAGGGTTCCATACGACTTTTCCATTGCATTTACATTTCATAGATCCTAATAAACGCGGGATGAGAAGCAGAGCGAGTAATTCGTCGTGTTCTGTGAATATAAAAGTCGTTAATTATAAAAACCTATAAGCTTCGTTATTCAATTTCTTATCAAATGAATGCTTGTTTTACCTGTGCCTATTAAATCATTGTTCACAGTTAGAAAATTCTCGATTTCCTTGTTTTCATTTTGTTTTTCTACGGCTAATTTCATGATTATTTTACTGAGCGATGGCCATTTATCGAAGAACTTATTTTTAGCTTCGGGATACGTGCGATCGAAATCTGATTGTAACTGAAAGAATATTTATTGTAACTATATTTCATTCGAATTCGCGTATGAGTCAAACTACGTACCAACGGATGTCCAAAATTTTTCTTGAGACATTTGTACTTATTAAGTTGTGCTCTTATAGTACTTTTCTGTGGAAGTAAGCAACGGGTCTCATACGAAGCGCCCCATTTCAGCTTTATAGTTTCAACAATACCAGTGCCTTTCAACAAATACTTTATGTCTTCGCTTGTCTTATTAGTCTGGTCAACGATAGATTCAACTGTAGCATGAATTGAAAAAATCAAATATATATATTTTTACAAATAATACTAGGTATTGTTTATAGTTGAAAAGTTTTTTTATTACCTGACTCATTTGAATTGTTATTTTTCGGAATAATACCCACTTTCCTTAATCGTTTACGCAAATGGAGATAACAATTATACAGAGCACCAGTCGGTTGGTCTTTCGGGTCACGAAATAATAAGGAGATGCGTCTTCCCCTGGAAACACTAGAAGTATCTTCCTCACGAACTCTTGGAACTCTTTACCGGTTATCCTAACATGAAATAATTAAATTGTACTCAATAAATCTTGCATGGTGGAATTTTTCAGACTGCATATTGACAAAGTCAATTCGTATTTTTTAAGAAAGCATTCAAAACGTGTGGATGAGAAAAAATCTGTGAGCTGAACAAATAAAAAAGCTACATATACAGCAACTTACTTATAGCCTTGTTTTGTAATCATATATGTTTGAACTACTGCATTAGATAATAAGGACCGATAAACTCTCTCTGTATTTTCATACTCAGCTGAAGCGCATATACCATCGAAGGAATTTCTCAAGAAAGCCTTGAAGTTTGCCTTCTCTATGTCTACGAAATGATAGAAACGATAAAATCATGCACAATAGAGTTTATTTCAAGATCACTGAATATATCTATTGGAAACTCAACTATTTTCATCTGTAACAGAATTCTCTACAAGGATCTGGGCGGTAATGGATTCAGTGCTTTGTTGATAAGTAGACGATAAATTTAATTCCGAAACTATATTATAATCAGTATTAGTCAAGGTTACGTGCGAAATATCTATTGATTCGACTATTTCCATTCCTTGTAAGTCATACAGATCGGAATTCCTATTATCGTCTCTGTCTGTAACTGTTGTCTCGTCTGCTATTTTTTAAATTTTCGCAGGACGAGAATTTTTCAACTCATCGAATTTTTCTAAAAACTCTATCTGATCTCCTAATTTTGGTACTAGCTTTTCGATAAACGACTGATTGAGTTTCATGAAACTTTTTTCTGTGATAGCATTATCTGTAAATAAATTAAACTTAAGTTCTTAATAACCATTAGGGTGTCCGTTATTTCCCAAGTTGTTTTTTTTTTGTTTTGCAACTGCCCCCTAAATTTTTAGTTTATAGCCTAAAAACAATTATGCTATTTTTTTTATTTTTTTAAGTGCCATTAAACCCTGCCTGTAGGACGATACTTGTCCCATTTGATCAATGTAAAAATATCGCTGCCCCCTAGCAATAAGATCCTTATTCAGAAACGCTGGGAATCAGATCCTTATTCAGAAAAGCTGGGAATTAGATCCTTATTCGCGACGAAAACCAATAAGATCCTTATTCAGATTAAATTTCAACAAGATCCTTATTCGAGCGTGGCTGAAAAAGTCAGGTTTGCACCAATGCTTCGAATTGGAAAAACGTGGGTTTCGAACCGGGATAAAACCCTGCACCTTCTCTATTATCTAAAAACTTGCATTTCTATACCGCGACAGGTATCTATGAGGACATAATAAAGAAGGTGCAGGGCTTTATCCCGGTTCGGAACCCGCGTTTTTCCAATTCGAAGCAGTGGTGCAAACCTGACTTTTTCAGCCGCGCCCGAATAAGGATCTTGTTGAATTTTAATCTGATTAATGATCTTATTGGTTTTCGTCGCGAATAAGGATCTAATTCCCAGATTTTCTGAATAAGCATCTAATTCCCAGCGTTTCTGAATAAGGATCTTCTTGCTAGGGGGCAGCGAAATGTCCATCGAAAGAGGTCAGAACAGTAGTAGAATCAACAATATTTGATGAGGTAATGAAAGTAGTGAGCGAAAAAAAAAATTAAAGTCTAAAAAGGGCAAAAATCCCATGTTAATCAAATGGGACAAGTATCGTCCTACAGGCAGGGTTTAATGGCACTTTGAAAAAAAAAAAAATAGCATATTTGTTTTTAGGCTATAAATTAAAAATTTAAGGGGCGGTTGCAACGAAAAACCAACTTGGGAAATAACGGACACCCTAATAACCATACACCATACAAAATAAAATTAATGTTTGAAAATGGGCCGAGCATATCACAATACATATGATAAAAGAGAGCATGCACAAATAAAGATGAACATGCTGTTAGTCTAATACCCATATTGAAGTTATGTCACGCACTTGGATTGAAAACACTCTACTTACCAAAGAAATGTTCCGTCAAATAACCCATATCCCACTCCATCAGCTTGGCTTTTACAAAATCATCCGCCATCTCACTGATTTTCAATACATTAAGGGGGCATGTACACCTTTAAATGGGTTGAATTTCTGAAAAACAATTTTCCTTTTTTTTTCAACTTGAAGACTCTGATGAAATTTTGAAAAATCATCATGTTTGGGGAGGGTTTGACCTTCATTATCCATATCTTACATCATGTATTACTTCCAGTCGAATAGTGGCTGCGCTGAAGACAGGAAAATACAAAATCACTCGGTTGCCGCAAAGAATCAGACCCAGCGTTGGACCGATCTTGGAATTTTTGGTTCTCAATTGTTCACAAGACAAGCCTCTATCAGATGAACATAGAACTTTTTGATATTGTAAGAATTACTTGAGTTATTGAATTTTTTCGATTTTTTTTCTGAATCCGAAAAAAAAATTTGCCTATCTTTCTATTATTTCAACTAAAAATGGGTTTATCAAAAAGTTCTATGTTCATCTGATAGAGGCATGTCTTATGAACAATTGAGAACCAAAAATTCCAAGATCGGTCCAACGCTGGGTCTGATTCTTTGCGGCAACCGAGTGATTTTGTATTTTCCTGTCTTCAGCGCAGCCACTATTAGACCGGAAGTAGTACATGATATAAGATATGGATGATGAAGGTCAAACCCTCCCCAAACATGGTGATTTTTTTGAATTTTATCAGAGTCTTCGAGTTGAAAAAAAAAGGAAAATTGTTTTTCAGAAATTCAACCTATTTAAAGGTGTATATACCCCCTTACTACACGGAGAGAAATGTGAAGTAAATATTCCTATGCAGCATAGTAACGGTTACCATGCTCTATAGTTTGTGTCGCGCCGCTCTTATGTTACCGCATATACAAACTATAGAGCATCACTGAGCATGGTAACCGTTACTATGCTGCATTGGAATATTTACTTGACATTTCTCTCCGTGTAAATTAAAAAAGTCTAATGAAATTGTTGCGCCGACTCGCTGTTCCATACCCGAGCAGAAAATTATTCCGGCATAATTCCGGCCCGGGTCGAACAGCCTGATAAGCTGATCAGGCCCTGATCAGGCAAAGATATCCGGCGCGGATCAGAAATGTAACGCTTCGAGCGCCCCGCCCCTGATCAGGCATTCAAATTGGGCCCTGATAAAGTATTTGAATCAGGCCCTGATCGAGTATTTCAGTCGGACCCTGATTTGGTGCCTCACACTGAGAAAAAAAGTTTGATATTTTAATTATCTTGGTTTCCATGTTTCAGTAGACCGACAGTAAATTACTCTTACAACATATTTTATATTATTGATGACGCTGATTCGTAGGTTAACAAGTTCGGACGCATTGCAGTGACATATATACAAATTATATATAAGCCTTATATACAAACGTTGATCCAGTTTAAGCGCTAGTGAGAAATAATTTCTCGTCGGTCGCCACCTATCGGCGAAGTGAAACCCGGAAAATTCAAATCTCTGAAATAAGCTGAACATATGGCTTGAGCTTCCTCCGTCAGGCATGCCTTGACCTCAACTGATCAGGCCCCGATCCGAAATCAGTCAGGCAAGATGCGTCGGGCATGCCTGGACTTCGACTGATCGGGGCCCGATCCGAAGTCAATCAGGCGAAACGCGTCAGGCATGCCTTGACCTCAACTGATTAGGCCCCGATCCGAAATCAATCAGGCAGAATGCATCCGGCATGCCTGAACCTCACCTGACTAGTCCCTGACGGTGCCTGAGCGGGCCCGGATCAGGACCCGATCCGGCTGGTCTGATCAGGCAGCCCTGAGGGATACCTGACTCGGGCCGGATCAGACTTCAGGCAGCCTGATCAAATTTCTGCTCGGGTAGCAGTTCAGCTTACTCCACGTGGTGTATCTGACATACCGACTGCGTGATTCTCGCTTAGTTCACGTAGTAATTCTCACTCGATGCGGTTCTGAGTAAAGCTGACTCGACGGACTAAGTGAAATTCACTGAGTTAGTCGAGTCAATCTCACTTGATGCTCAGTCGAGTAAATGTTACTCGAGAAAATGAGTCGTTTCGACTCATATTTTCTCTCCGTGTATCACTCGAAAAACACCGTCAAGTCACGGATATTTGTGCCATTCAAAATATCCCTAGTACTATGGAAAAAAAATACAACTTCAAGGATTTTGAAAATTTTTTTACAAATGGCGGAGTTAGAGCTATGTGAGTTTTGGTGAACCGCTGTTGCACCGCTATGTTTGAAAATTCATATCTCCGAAAGTATTCATCGGAGTTGACTGATCCTGGAATCATTTTTCACGTAAAAGAATGCGCTTCCATATGGAAAATCTTATTTAAAAAAAAAAAAAAAATCAATTTTTTTTTCGTCGGTTTTTTTTTAAATTCGCTGCCATTTCTGCGGGACTCACAAAAATTTATGGAGATAATTTTTTTTCAGATACCTGGATCCTTCCTCTTAGATCCTACAAAATAAAATGCATGGAAAAAATACCTGGGCTGAAGGAAAAGAATATAAAGCGTCTAGTCGCGCGTCGCCGCGCACGCCGATCCACGTCTGCGCGTGGCGTTTACGGTTCGGAAAATGCCTCAAAACAAAATCAAACACACGGTTGTCGATCGGAAATTTTCTGAATTTTCCAGAAATCATCACCATTTTTTTTTCACTAGTCATTTTTAATGCGTAATTCAAAAAATGAAACTTAAAATGTCAATTCCACCACGTTTCCTATCGTTTATTGAAAATCTTATTTTTTTTCAGAATATGATAACTTGCAGGTAAACGAGCGTAAAACTTTTGGACATGATTCTTGTCGGAAATTTCCTGAAGTTTCTGGAAGAAAATAAGATTCTCAAAAAACGATGGGAAACGTGGTGGAATTGACGTTTTAAGTTTCATTTTTTGAATTACGCTTTAAAAATGACAAGTGAAAAAAAAATCGTGATCATTTCCAGAAAATTCAGAAAATTTACGATCGACAACTGTGTTTTCAATTTTGTTTTGAGGCATTTTTCAAACCGCAAACGCCGCGCGCAGACGTGGATTAACCGCGCGACAAGATGTTCTATTTTGTTCCTCCGTCTCAGGTATTTTATCCACGAATTTTTCTTGTAGGATTAAAGGGGAAGGATCCAGGTATCTGAGAAAAATTATCTCCATACATTTCTGTGAGTCACGCGGAAATGGCAGCGAAATTAAACAGAAAAAACCGACGGAAAAACTGGGAAGAATTTTTTTTGTCGAAAATAAAATTTTTCCTACGACAGCGCATTCTTTCACCAATAAAATGATTGCAGGATCGGTTAGCTCCGATAAATATTTTCGGAGATATGAATTTTCAAACATAGCGGTGCAACAGCGGTTTACCAAAATTCACATATAGGTCTAACTCCGCCATTTTTCAAAAGATTTGAAAATTCGTAAAGTTGTATTTTTTTTTTCATAGTACTCAAGATATTTCGAATGGCGCAAAGATCCGTGACTTGACGGATTTTTGTTTGAGTGAGGTGACGTGGATCCGCTCATATACCTATACATTTGCCGAAGGCACGGTAAGTATACATGGGCCAAACGTTTTTTCTATCGAGGTTGGATAAAAATTACCCTCTCATGAATAAATTGTCTAATAGGCTTTTATTTAAAAATAAATCTTTTTTTTTTATTCTTGAAGGAAAAAACCCTTGCCAACAATAAGATTGCAGGAAATGAAGCCGAAAAATTTGAGAAATTCTGCGTTCACATACGGAGAAAAATTTATGGTAAATTTTCTCATACTCATATAGTACTTGTGTCATATACTTTCGATATGACGATCGTTCCGATACTTTATACCCAATGTCACCATGAATATAGGAATGTCTTTCTTACATTCATGGAACAGTGTGTATAATGTATGGGAACGAACGTCATATTGAGAGTATATGACACAAGTACTATATGAGTATTGGAAAATTTACCATTAATTTCTCTCCGTGCACACGTTATTAATTACTTGACTTCTGATCGAATGTTCTGCATCAAAGACGATTGGGGAGGGGGGGTCCACCAGATTTTTACCGACCGCACCGATTTTCTCGAATTTCTCCGAAACGGGGCCATACATCGAATTGTCCCTTTGGCAGCCGAAGTTTGACGAGTAATGAGTTAGAACTAGTACGTTTCATTGGATGAAATCGGATTTTTTTTTCATCGCAAAGTATGGGTGTGCCATTTATTTCGACTTATATCCAAGCCTTCGCATAAAAAACGTAGAATCGGCTTTCTCATCCCGATTATATAATATATTTCAAGGAGCGGGGGTGGTTTTCACGTACGAAGGAGATGCCCAAAAATAGGGTACAGTCTCCGTCGAGAGCCCATAAATAGCCCATAAGTTTGGAAAGACGTTTAACAGGCTTTGAATATATTTCGAAAAGTGGGGGTGGATTTCACGTACGGAGAATGATCCCCAAAAATTAGGTACAGTCACCGTTGAGAGCCCATAAATAGCACATAAGTTTGGGAAGACGTTTGACAGGCTATAAATATATTTCAAGGAGCAGGGGTGGTTTTCACGTACGAAGAAGATGCCCAAAAATAGGGTACAGTCTCCGTCGAGAGCCCATAAATAGCCCGTAAGTTTGGAAAGACGCTTAAGAGGCTCTAAATATATTCCGATGAGCGGGCGTAGTTTTCACGTACGGAGGATGATGCCAAAAAATTAGGTACAGTGACCGTTGAGAGCCCATAAATAGCTCATAAGTTTGGGAAGACGTTTGACAGGCTTTAAATATATTTCAAAGAGTGGGAGTGGTTTTCACGTCCGGTGGATGATGCCCAAAAATTGGGTAGAGTCTCCGTTGGGAGCCCATAAATAGCCCATAAGTTTGGCATGACGTTTGACAGGCTCTGAATATATTTCGAAGAGTGGGGGTGGTTTTCACGTACCGAGGATGATGCCCAAAAATTGAGTACAGTCTCCGTTGAGAGCCCATGAATAGCCCATGAGTTGTGCATGACTTTTGACAGGCTCTGAATATATTTCGAAGAGTCGGGGTGGTTTTCACGTACAGAGGATGATGCCCAAAAATTAGGTACAGTCACCGTTGAGAGCCCATAAATAGCCCATAAGTTTGGCATGACGATCGACAGGCTTTAAGGTAGTAGTCTCGTGAACGCTTTTTGAGATAGATTTTCATGCGAATTTTTATGGATGATGTTTGAGTGCTATAAAAACATCGACTTAATTTAGAGGGGCTGTACCGTTCAGAAGTCAAGATATCAATTATTAAAAAATCGCTGTTTCACACACGCTCTCATGGCCGAAATCAGACTTTGTGCTATAAAAAAAAAAAAAAAAAAACGACGAGATATATTTCGACGGAACTCAGCCAAATGGTTAAATAATCCTTTCCACATATGGAGAAAAAAAAATGATCTGTTCTCATCGTTCCAAACAAGAAATAGAAGCTAAAAATTAATGGGAATAATTTATAAAATACTAATAATAATTATAATGATAATGATATCAAAAATACTAATAATAAAATAATAATAACTATTAAAAGTTTTCGAGGACAACCCGGCGAATGTCCGAACAACTATATCATTACGCGCCCTCCAAATTTTCGGCTGATGATTTCGAGAAACTACTACCTTAAATATATTTCAAGGAGCGGTCGTGGTTTTCACGTACGGAGGATGATGCCCGAAAATTGGATTCAGTCTCCGATGAGAGCCCGTAAATAGCCCATTAATATGACATGACATTCGATGCTATGCAAGTTTATTTTCGGAAGTCGGGGTGGTTTTCACGAACAAGAGATGATGCCCGAGGATTATAAATAGTCTATGCTGAAAGCCCATTAAAAGCCCACAAATTTGATATGTGATTCGAATTTTTTTCAATACATTTTAAGGGTGGGAGTGCTGAATAAACTCCTTTCAAGCACGCCCACTTTCAAATTGGCTTTCTGATTGCAAGGGCTTTGGCCCAAAAATTAAGTTGTTGGCCCTTAAATAGCCCGTAACGAGCCTGTAATTTTGATATATGTCACATTTCATTTCCTGGTGGTGGGGGTTCCAGCATTACGTACGTTATCCCATAAGATATTTTTTACAATAGAAAATCTTTAGTTTTTCAGATATTCAAAGTCGATTTTATGATTATCAGGTCAGTATTGCAAATCCGCGTACTAAAATTCTCTGCAACTATTGTATTCTATACGGCGAATCCGATACAAGCTTCTATTCCACACTCGTATACGCAAAATGTATCCGTTCTTCTAAAATGCTTATTATTCCACAGCGAATCGTTTTCTTACCGAATCGCCAGAAAGCATATGTATTTAACTCTATCCGTGAGATAGTGATATAAGTTTCAAGTCGTTATTCACTAATAACAATTCTATCTGTGACTATAAAATTCTATCAGCTGTGAGTTCTATCCGCTTCCATCCGTATTTGCGAATGCAGAATCAAAGAGCTGGATGACGCTATCAGTTCTTATCCGTATTTACAATATGATGATTCTATTTGTTAATCGAAGTTCCTATGAGCTGTGAATTCTATTCGCTTCCACCCGCATTTGCGACTGTAGAATCGGAGAGCTAGATGACGCTATCAGTTTTTATCCGTATTTATACGAACATTATTCTATTTGTTAATGTGAGTTTCTATGAGATGTGAATTCTATCCGCTTCCACACTGAGAGAAAAGTATGGTTCATACAACCATAATTCTACCATAAAATAGGGTGTGTGGAGATGACATCAATAAATTATAGTCAAAAATTCCTACGGAATTATGATCCCACGAACTATAAATTATTGTAAAAGAATGACTCAATCAATATGGTTGTTCCAACTATGCGTAGAGTTCAACGAATTATAGTCGATATAACTATATCTATTAGATAAATTCATCAATCGAAATAATCAAGTACACTCTGCAGAGCATTTAGAGCTACTGAATTAGCGGTTCACGAGTACTTCCCATACTATGTCATGCATTTTCGTGTTACCATTATACCAAGCTACAATAAATTTATGGGAAGTTTATTCCAACTATACAATCGGGTTAAATGTGATATCATTTGCGGGTGCTTAAAAACAGAAAACTATATTTGATATGACTACTCAAATAGTTATCACAGCTATATTTTATGGTGCTGGGTACGTATGGAAAAATCAATTTAAAGTGAAAAACAAAAATATATTTTAATAATAAATGTCAAAGAGGGAAGAGGGGGGTAATCATGATATCGTGAATTAGCGAATGAGTGAAAAATCGATCAGGCCTGGTGAAGTCGCGGTCTCTGTTGGATTGAACATATCATCATTTAGTACCTGGAATTTGAAATTTACATCACAGTTGAAATACATTTACATATACAGGGGGAGAAACATATATCATTGTTACATATACCTTCATATCACATCATTAATACAAGAGTGAGGCGGCGCTTGAAAGTGAGATCTTTGATCTATATATACTAACGAACTCTGATAAGTGGCACTCGCGAGAATATTAAAAGCGGTGGTCGCCGCCTTACGACAAAATATTGAAGTAATGTACACGACCATACACATATCGTTGCTGTTTTTGGCAGCATAGTTCAATATACGATATAAGAATGGTAAGAATTGTAATGGTCATACACAATATGCGAATTAGTGTTGTAATATTTTTTCAGGTTTTTATTGTATATAGCAGTGGTACAAATACATATGAGTATTACACAATAGATCATTTTATTATTAAAAATAAAAACACGTAGACAAGGAGATCAAAACGCACCTGCTGGCAGGATATAGATACTATATAAAAGATTCCTCATGCAGGAACTTTGGAACTTATTAGAATAAACAAATGTAATATAGAATAGAGCATGGTGTAACATGAAATAATTATGGAGTAAACGTATAATAGTTATGGTTAAGACCTCATCTATTCGAATTCAAATAAGATAAGAATATACAGAAAGTAAATCTGAAACATGATACTATGTTTTGGAGTACACTTGATATTTCAGGTTGTTCACGCGACTTATAAGATGAGTATAGAAATCAAATCTGTATAAAGTGATTATAAATAAACAGGTAACGGAATAAATTGAAAAATCGGAAGATTACACGGAGAGAAATTTGGTACGGCACCTATACTGCGACCGATAGGTGCTATCCTTTTTAAAGTACAGCAGCGTCACTCGCATGGGTATAATGTACAGTCCAAGCTGGGAGCGCTACTGTACCAAGAGGCACACATTGTATACTAATCGGCCGGGCTAGCAGCTATTCCATATTTTGGTATAACTGCTCTCCCTTGTTCTAACTTTTGGAGTAGCAGCTCTCCCAAACAAGTGCGTATCAGCTACCAAAAGTAAGGAACAGCAGCGCCACCACGCGTGGCACAGCAGGCGAACCGAATTTCTCTCCGTGTACCAATTCAACACCTGAAATCTGTAGTGTCAAAAACTAAGAACTATATGTAGGATATATATGAATTGCCATCAGACATTCTGATAATGTTGAACTCTTCATGGGGAGAACACAATTCAAGACTTATGAATTCAAGTTGTGATGTATCCTCCACTTTGTAAGCCTGCAAGTGATCATCACAATATGCCACTTCAAAAACATTCACAATGAAAGCAAAATTTTTTTCTTCTGGACTCGTACACCTATCTTCAAAATATATTTGTTTTATTTCACCGAATACAGGAAATTCGTCGACGCGCAGAAGAATTTTTACTCCAGGCTTATATTTGAAATTATTGACTACAACAAGTTTAATCCGAACGAAATTCGCATGATTCGCTAGTAAATTCTGCTCATCAATATTTGGTAATATCGTTGCAACGGTGTGTCTTTTGTATTTAATGTTGTCGCTCAATTGTTTTTGTTGTAGCAAGCTATCGCTCATATTTAATTGATGTTTTATTGCAAGTGTTCGATAAATGTTAATTCGATCACATGTAACTTTAGCTGTTCGTTGGAATCCTTGATGTTTGGCTTCAAGACGCATAGACCATATGTGTCGCACGGGTCCAATCTGTTTCATTATGCGCCCATAATGCAACATATGATGGTGTTTCGGGTTTAAACAATTACCATACAGAAATACAAATAAGGAATGATGTTCGGTAATCAAACTTTCCAATAGATTTGCGGTATATGGTGTAATACACGATTGCAAGCATATTGACAAAATTTGCCTTAACAACTGAAAGAGTTCCCAATGGCGATCATTTCCAACTGGAATGAGATCTCCGAATATTAAACCCGCATGTAGCATGAAGCATTTCATTTCTGCGGCTGACATTTTGAGATGACCTGATTTTGAAATATTGACATTGATAAGTGTAGGCTGGTTTACCTTGCGGGTACGTTACTTTTCGGCGCCGCCGTTTCGGCGCCGGACATTTCGGCGCCACCGTTTCGGCGCCTGGACGTTTCGGCGCTGGGACCTTTCGGCGCTAGGACGTTTCGGCGCCAGGACGTTTTGGCGCCAGGCCTTTCGGCGCTGGGACGTTTCGGCGCGAGGCGTAATTCAAGTTCTCGGATGTTTTTCTCGAGCTGGCAATTTACCCCAGAGGTTACAAGAAGATTGTATCTTGGTTCTGGAATACTATAATGTCCTTAATATACCCAGCAAACACAGAACTGCCGAAATCATAATGGCCCAGCACTGGCAGTGCTGGCAATGTGCTGGTCCAGGCAAGCCTTTGCGGCGCCACTACATGTAAGATAGCGGTATTTCGGTGAAGTTTTACCAGTATCCAACCATTGATGGAACGGTGCTGGTTACCAACTACCCTTTTCCTGCAGGGCATTTTGCATCTTGCCACAACCGAGTTGCCATCACTTGGCCGTTTTCAAACACACTTGCATCTGTATCTTGATGGCCCGGCATTGGCAATTCCGGCACTTTTCTACCGGCATCCGATCGTTGATTCGCCGGCGTACATAGTATGGTAGAGGGTGGCAAAGAGGGCAGCAGGGATCCGGGGCCACCTTGGCTAAATTTTCGGAATTAAATTTGAAAAAAAAAAAATTCTTCAGGAAATAATTTTTATTGAAAGAAAAATCGAAAATAATCCAAGAATCTCTTGTTTTTTGGCCGAGGTGCCCTCTTCGCCCCGCTCTCCCCTATGAGCTATTCTGCTGACTGCAGTATTCCTAACACTTTCACCGAATTTACCGGAAAAAGAATGTTTCTATGCAATCGAATAAAAATATATACTATTTAATTATCAGAAATCTTCGAAGTGATCGTGAAATTCTTCTATAATTTATTTTTCTTAAGTACATATTGATGTAAATCCTCATAAATCAAAGTTTACCTATCGAGTCAAAAAGTGTTAAGTATTGTGACGGGTGATCATTAGGTCTAGATGAACATCGGACACCAGACGATCAACAAAGTTAAGCAATTTCAACCGCGGCCAGAATTTGGATGGGTGACCCACATAAGAACAAAAAAAAAAGTTAGTCTTTGAAGAGATGATTTCTAACATCCAGAAAATATTAACTGCGTGCTTTACCGCTCGAAAAAGAATTAACTAGTGAAAAAAATATATTTTATCCGAATAATATCGAAAATGAACAAAAATAGAATGATCGTGTCATCGGCTGATCAATATTGGGCTCTTGTTGGGCCATTGACGACTGCCCGACAGCCAATTTGGGCCATTGCTGGACTTGCGCTGGCCAAACGTTGGGCCGTTATAACACTGCCGGCACTGCCGGCACTGCAGTGGCGTAGCCAGGATGGGGCAGGGGTGGGCACGGCCCCCCCCCAGAAGTCCCGGTGCCCACCCCAGAAGAAAACCGATAGTACTTAAATTTAAATAATCGATTAAGATTATCGATAATATAATCATTTATGTGACGAATTGTTTTTTTTTTTGTCAAGGCAGGCCCTCCTAGGACGCCCCCAGCAAAAAAAGCTGGCTACGCCACTGCGGCACTGGCCCAGCTGTCGGCCACTGTGACACCAGGGTACAGGGCCATCACCAGTCTTCCGACAGCGGTTCGGCAACTCAAGTATCGGCATTCCTCCACCTATCCAGCAATGGCCCTGCAATCCGTGTTTGCTGGGTATATACTGTAACGGAGTTTCAGAGTGCAACTCCGCACCCTACGGCGTTCCTTCGATAAATTACTAATTAATAAAAACTAAGAGAGTGTTGTGCGCCAGACACGTAAGTGTCGTTTTCACAGAAATCAACTATAGCGATATTCAACAAACTAATAAATTGCCGGAACGACGGCCTTGAAGCTAGGCTAGCTCAGATTTGCCAAGGTAGTGGTAGAGTGGGTGGATCCACCTTCTTAACTAATTAAATAAAATATAAAATACCAAATATAAATTCCTTCAGTGAAATCTGCGATTTCGTATATTGTTCCTTATTTAAATGTTGTACAGATTTAGCGATAACAAATTGATTAGCGATAACTAAAGATTCGACTATAATCGGAAATATAGAATTGCTCAGAGTTAGTTATCAAATAATAGCTACGAATAATGCGAGAAAATAACGATTGGAATAATGCTTAGAAAAATACTGAATTTAACAAAAGAAAGAATATTATATTATTGAGCCTTACCGCGACACAGCGGTACAAAAGAACGTAAACACGCCGGTTAGCTAGCTGTGCCGTAGAAGCGATATAATGCAAGCTACACTACTTTCCAGGCTACGTATCACCGAGCGATACGATACTCAATATCAACTTTTCTAATGTGGCACACTAGCGTTATTAATTAATTATTAGATGATGTAATGACTCAATAAATAACTTTAGAAAAGCTAAGAGATGCGACAAGCTAAATTAATAACAGATTTATACTAGAATAATCAAGATATCAGATCGAAGATACTACTTAGCGGTAGTAATCTTATTATAATGTAATATAGCGAAAGTCGGAATATTATAGCACAAATCAATCGCATAAATCAGAAATATCACATAGAATCAAAGAAATCAGATAGAATAACAGAATAATAGAAATCAAACAGAATAATAGATATCAAACAGAATGAGAAAATAATAAAGCAGATTAATAAATGAACAACTTAAAACTATGACTAACTACGTTCAGCCAACCCCGGGGAGTTGGAATTACAAGCGACACACCATGCGATATTATACTAATTAATTACTACTAAATTATTAAATCAGAGATAGCAAATAAATCAAAGCGTTAGATATTCTCGAAGCGAGAATTTAAGCAAGGACAAGCTCTCAAATAATCTTAACAAATCAAAAGCAAAGATAGCAAAGAAATCAGACTAATAAGCGGAAAATTATCAAGCCAAAAGATACTCTTAATTACTACAGCCAATTTATCAAGTGCTTTCACTGAATTTCTGTAAATACAATAATAGGCGACTACGTGGCCCGTAGGCGGCCCGCGGTACAAGAAAATCTACGATAAATGAACAAGTAGAAATTCAGATCTAGTTTTTCGTGGCTTTACTAGCATTTACAGATCATAAAGACCTTACCTTTAGCTGAGCTGCTTGAAGCACACACTTAACTTTACAACTTTAACTAAATTATATATTACTCATGGAGCGAAACTATGGCGTAAGACTAGGCGAGAGAGGAGCTTTGGCAAGTCTAATTTAGACCGAGCGAAACGTAGAAGTGATGAGGCTAGGCGATACCTCGGTACGCCTC
Source organism: Tenthredo livida (assembly GCA_963992785.1). NCBI lineage: Eukaryota > Metazoa > Arthropoda > Insecta > Hymenoptera > Tenthredinidae > Tenthredo > Tenthredo livida. The sequence continues at coordinate 23,179,147 of OZ023069.1, read as the reverse complement.
GACGATCCTTCCTGATTTTGAAAATCAAGAGCCTATTAGGACCAGCTAATGAGCTGATTGGCCCTGCGAAAACGTTCCATGAACGAGCAGCTCGTCAGCTGCTCGACCCAAGGCGTCAACTTGTTGCCTGACGTTAGGCGTTAGGTTTCAGAACTTCGTTGCGTTAGATCAGCCGTTCTGCTGAACTTCGGTGGCGAGAGGATCTTCGGGAAGCTGCGACCTTGGTTCTTACGAAGCGATACCGTAACAGCGATACCAACCGCATGGAATGCACTTTACAGGTGCGATCTCTTCTGTAGATGACGCTGCAAACTTCTGGCAGACCTAGGTGTTCCAACTGGATCTCCACCTCTTCCGGTCTAGCCAGAGAACGTGGGACACTATACTTGTCCACTCTCACGTTTTACATGAGGTAGCGATAACGTTACGTCACTGGTCCTTATGCCGGACTCTGCGTGACGTCGGTGATGGCAGCTGGAGCGGGTGATGAAGCTGGTTGTGCAAGGCAACAACCAGATGCTGGGTGGTAAGATTCATCTGCCGGCAGGAGACTGCATCACAGCCCTATTCACCGCCTAGCGATATTGGACCAAGGTCCACAGTCTTCCCTCCGGTTGATTCGGTACTGTCCTAGTACGATTACTGGATTACATACTGCGTGGCCGTCTCTTTAACACCAGTTCTCGTGGCGGAAGTTCTAGTAGCGGAGGTTCAGGACCGTCGTCTTCTTTATCTTCTTTCTCTCTCTCTCTCTCGCGGTACATTAACAGAAAAACACTTCAAATTAGTCTAGCTCTATTGCTTATTCTAGGTGTGTCACTTGTATCCCGAGGGTCTAGACGGCGGTAAAAACTCTCTCTCGCGATATAGCTAATAAAATATGTGATTTTTGGAACCTTAGTGACGGCAGCTAATCTGCAACGTCACAACTCCTCCCTCCTAAAAGGAGGCCTAGACGAAGGCAAGGACTCTATGACATAGCTAGACCACAAGCGATACAAGCAACTTCATAATTGACTGAGCACAATAGAAAATACAAAGATCAGAAAAGATAGATTACTTACGTATTTGGAAGCTAGTTCTGGCGATATTTTACGGAATTATCCATGGTGTGGCTACTGAACGAGAAGCTGTATTAAGTTGTTCTTTACTACTATCAAAATACTAACCATACTTAGATGGCGATATGCAAAGATGTTATCTGCGGCAAGTGGCTCGAAGACTAAACTTATTAGGCATGCTAAAAAGACACTCCTTAGGAACTTGCAAAATCAAATAGATAAGATAGCGATAGAAAGCAGCAAGAAAGCAGAAAAATTAATACTAGATGGTTCTGACTTACTGACGACGAATCTGCGGATGAAAGATTATATTTTATCTAAGATAGTTGTTTTTTGACTTAAAACTAAGGTTAAAATTTTTGGTAAGCGAGACAAAAGCGAATGATGCAAGACAGTTAGTGGTTAAGTGATATTTATTTTTCGAGGCAGCGAAACAGCCTCGTGAGTACAACGGTGAGGTAGCGAAACATCCTCGTAAGTATAAGGGTGAGGTAGCGAAACATCCTCGTAAGTATAATGGTGAGGTAGCGAAATCGTATGGCCTAATCTACAGCTCATCCCAATCTCCGCGACAATACGGACAGTCAGAACATTTGTATCCCGAGAGGCCGCAGCGATAGCAGAACAGGTGGTCAGGCTCTCCAGCTCTAGGACACGCACGATGTTGGTGGCCGTAACGGTGGCAGCACCAACAAGCGCCGAAGGGTGCGTGCCAGTTCGGGATCGGTGGCGAGGTGTCGTCGAGGAATCGAGCCGGTGCATGGCGTCTCGGAGTTGAGTTAGGTCGGTCGGAGGGGGTGTTTCGCGGTATTTTCGGGCTGGGAATTCCGAGAGGCTCGCGAGTCGCGAACCTTACGCCCGAGGTAGAGCTCTTAGGACGTGTACCGGTCGCCGAGACGGTTCTTCTGGACTCGTAGTCACCTGACTCGGGTTCGGGAGATGGTGTTAGGACGGGAGGCGGGTTGGGAACAGCAGGAAAGGGCTGGAAGACGAGTTCGTCGCCGACGACGAGGTAGTTTCCCTCCGGCGGTGGGCTTGGTGAGCGAGCGGTAGATCGCGGTATCGGGCCGCTGGGTGGCGGAGACGCAAACCTGACTCGTCGGGTTTGGGTCGAGACGTCCCTGGTTGTTACCAGGCTAACGGTCGTCTGCGTGGCGGTGTGCCACAAGGGTGGTCGACTGGTTTGGGTGGCGGTCTCGGCCGTCGTATTGACTTCCCGTGAGGTCTGGGTGGCATTGTCAGTGACGTCGGGTGCGTATCTAGCACGGCCAGTTGCGATTGGGTCCGGTTCGAGTCGGACGGCCCTAACGGCCTCGGTGATGGCCACCCCTATGCCCGGGTACTGAGCCTCGATATCATCCATTTCATGGATGAAGGGGACCAGATACCTCAGGGCCCTCGGGTCCATCCACCAATCTTCCATACCAGCGGTAGTAATTTAGCGTCAGTGGCGGTAGGTGGCTATGGAACCGTATGAACGACAGGTTGATATAATTTCAGATCTTTAACGTGAATTTTCCCAACTACTTTCCCACTACGTATGTCGCTTACTTCATGCACTACCGGTGATAGGAGACGGGAAATGCGGAAAGGACCATGGAATTTAGGAGCTAGCTTGGCTGCGATATGTTGGGTAGCGGAAGATAACACATGATGTCGATTTAACACTAGATCTCCGACTGCGAAAGTTGGAGGACGGTGATGGAAATTATATTGTTTCGATTGGCGGCGGTATGCTTTATCAAGGTTATCGGTAACCCATTCTTGCAGCAGCTGCAGTTTTTCCATACGTTCAGCCCAGAGTTTTGGCGGTAACGGAGCAACAGCGAGATCTTCGTTTGTTTTACGTCTTAGCGAATTAATCGGTTGCGGTACGCGGCCGAAGTTTAGAAAAGCGGGACTAGTCTCGATCGAGGAATGATAGGCGGTATTATAAGCGAAGCGGAAATCACTGAGATGTTGATCCCACTCGCGATGATCTTTCTCTAAGAACGAGATAATCATGGTTTTTAAGACACGATTAACCCTTTCCACAGGGTTTGCGTGAGGATGATACGGAGGCGTAGTACAGTGTATTAAATTATAGGTGATAGCTAATTCCTTCAATGTTTTATTATTAAATTCCGTGCCATTATCTGTCAGCAAAACTTGCGGTACACCCCAGCGAGAAATTATCAACTCCTTGAACGCATCACTAATCGCTTTACCGGTAGCCTTTCGAAGCGCGCAACACTCTACCCATTTAGTATAGAGATCCTGAAAGACGAGAATATAAGCGAAAGCAGCGCGACTTGGCGGAAACGGGCCCATGATGTCAGTGGCGACAATAGTCCATGGTTGTTCGATAACACGATGACCCATAAGGCCTGCGGGAGCTAATTGACTAACCTTACAGCGTTGACAAGTCTCACATCGCTTAACATACTGGGTGACATCGCGAAACATACCAGGCCAGTAATAAGAAGTGGCTACGCGACGGTATGTTTTGTCAACACCGAGATGTCCGGCCTGTGGTTCGTCATGAGCTTCGCGTAAGACTTGATTCTGTCGATCAGCTGGTAGGACTAATTTCCACGCTTCTAAGTCGGTAATTAATTTGCCAAGCATCGGATCTTCGCGATAAAAATATAGTTCGTCGTTCTCGATCTTCCAAGCGGGATATTTCTTAGGCGACGTGACTACTTCGTGTTTTCGACGTTCGTACCAGGTGATCGGAGGCGGTATAACGGCGGCAGCGACTTTCGGAATGCGAGATAATGCAATAATTCCAAAGCCCAACGCGCTAATCGACCAGTAGGATTTTTACGATTATGCAGCCACTGCAGACTGCTATGGTCGGTGACTACTGTAAAGCGGTAACCTTCGATATACGCGCGGAATTTTTGGATTGACCAGATGACAGCGAGACATTCTAATTCGGTAACGGAGTACTTTCGTTCGGCGTCTGAAAGTGATCGACTTGCATAAGCGATAACATATTCTATATCATCGCGAGTCTGAGTCAGTACTGCACCTAAGCCTACAATACTAGCATCCGTCTGTAATGTAAATGGTAAATCGAAATCTGGACAAGTCAAGGTCGGTGCACTCGTTAAATTATCTCGGAGAGTTTCAAAAGCAAGTTGTTGTTTGGCTTCCCATATCCAAGGCTGTGCCTTTTTAAGCAAGCGCGTAAGTGGTTCGGAAGTAGCAGCGAAATTCGGAATGAAACGGCGATACCAGGAAGCCATGCCTAAAAATCTACGCACGAGCTTGACGTAAGTTGGCATCGGGTAGTTAATAACCGGTGCAGTTTTATCCGGATCTACTTGCAGTCCGTTTTCATTTACAACAAAACCGAGATATTTTACTTCAGAGCGGCAGAATTTACTTTTTTCAGGATTAATTGTCAAGCCAGCGGCATGAATAACCTTCAATACTTTTCTAAGCCAAGCGAGATGATCTTCAAAAGTTTTAGTTGTAATTATGATATCATCAAGATACGCGAAAGCATGAGGATCCATGTCAGGTCCGATCAGCTGATCAAGTAACCTTTGAAAGGTGGCTGGAGCGCCAGTTAAACCGAAAGGCATTCGCGTAAAGTGAAAAAGTCCTTTTCCAGGAACAATAAAGGCGGTAATTTCTTTACTATCCGGTGTAAGCGGTATTTGAAAATAAGCCTGACTCAGATCGATGGTAGAAATGTATCGAGCGGAACGTAACTTATCAAGAATCGCATCCATGCGCGGTAGCGGATATGCATCGCGTTTCGAGACGTTGTTTACTTGGCGGAAGTCAATACAGAAGCGATATTTGCCGTTAGGCTTTTTAACCATAACTATCGGGCTCGCCCACTCACTATGTGAGGGTTCAATTATACCAGCTTCTAACATTTTATCGACTTCGGCGTCTATTGCCTCTTGAATTTTTGGTGATACGCGGTAACAACGTTGACGAATAGCGGAATGACCTCCGACGTCTATACGGTGAGACGTTAAATTGGTAGCTCCGAGATTTTCTGGCATAGGCGGTACTTCGGATTTTAAAAATTGAGCGAGTTCGAGAGTCTGTTTCTCGGATAGCGTTACGATACCGTTGCATGTAGGATGCACTAAATTCTCGGTAATGTCATCGAATTTAAAGATCTGAGCGGGATCGTCTTTGTAATATCAGGTAGCTGCGGAAAAATCGACTACCATTTCTAGCTGGCGAATAAAATCTAATCCGATAATGCAAGGAAAACCTAAATTCTGTATCGTGCGAGCGATAATCTCAAAGTGACGGCCGCGGAGTTCAATCGGTAGTCGCACTTCGCTCATAAGCTCGGTTGTTTGACCGACTGCTAAATATACGGTACGATTCTGGGTATTATAGAGCGGTAAGCCTAATAATTTTATCAGTTCTATGCCTCTGATGCCTACAAAGGTACGAGAGGAACCAGAATCGAATAACGCATCTAATGAATATCCCTGAATCTTAAACGTAATGAACAGCATAGCATGCTGAGCGGAAGCGTTGTTTGAACTACTGTATAGAATTTCTAGTTTTTCAAAGCGACACAGATGATCTTGTAATTCGGTATTCGGCAAATCATCGGGTGGGGAGGTATTTTCCGTAGTTACCCGATCCAACGGCTCCATATCTAGTTTTCCGCGCATTTACGCGGGCAAGAAGCTTTTGTGACGTTAGGATAGCCACAGCGGTAACAAAATAGAGTACGCGGCTCTTTACAATCTGGAAAACGATGACCTGCTTGATGGCAGTTATAACAAAGCTGTGGTCTCGGTTTGCGTTTTTCGCGTGATACTGGTGGCGCACTAGGTGGTGCGGTAGCTATGTTCGCGATATTTGTTATTGGAACAGAGTCCGAAATTTCGAGATCTGGCGATTGACTCGTAGCGGTACGCGCGGGTGGCTTTTTCTTAACGTTTTGCGTGACCTTGGGCCTCTGAGTTGGCGTTTGTAGGGCATTTACGATCTCGTCAACTTCCTCTAGCATATCTATCGCGGCAATATTGTGTTTTGGCTTGGAGCTGACATTTTTCGAAGCGCGATAGGCTAAACACGGGACTAGAGATTTGTCAGGTGTTGCCGGTGCTCTATAGTGACTTGCGCAGCGGAAGCTTACTTCCAGCTCTAATGCTAGCTGTTCTAAGTGAGCGATACTGCGTAATTCTGCACGTCTGATTAGGACTTGATATCGCGGTAACATATTATGGTACGCGTAATCTAGCTTCTCTTCTGCTGGCCATGGGGGGTGTAGTCTACCGAATAGTGCTTTTAAGCAGGTGAGGTATTCTGAGGCGAGTTCATGTTCGCCTTGCGTTCGGTTTCGGATTTCCTCCCGGAGGTCAAACCTAAGATCGGCATTCGCGAATCTTCGTCGCCATGCGGCTTCAAATTTAGCAAACGACCGCCAATTCGGTCGTTCTTCGCGGTACCAGTAAAGAGCGGAATCAGACAAAAAGAATGGAAGGCTATTGATAACATCTTTGTCTCGAATGTTTACTAGCGTCCTACCTTCCTTGATTTTTGCTGGGAAAGCTTCGCCGTCTTCTTCACGCGTGCCTGAGAATTTTAAATTAAATTTTCGCAGTGCTTCAAATGCAGCTAGAGTCGAAGGAGAGCGGGAATCGTTATTAGCGGTACTTTGACGTGGACGCGTATCCTGATTGCGCATTTCCGGTGACCAATAGTAGCTAACTTGATTTACTGTACCCTGGCGATATTCGAACTCCCCATAGTTAGCCCCTCATCTACCCCGATGGGATTGATTATATTTTCAATCGTTTGTCGGTCGTTTGTTGATGAATGATGGACTAATCCGGACGTCCGTCGGTGATTTGTTAATGGATAAATTAATTAATAAAATTTCCTGGGGACTTTTTTTTGTCCTTGGCCCCCCGATGGAAATGTATTCGATTAGTTTCAACGCGAACCGACGTAAAATCGTTTGTCGGTAATTGATGGGCCATTCGTAGGACGACAATTTTCATATTTTCCTTGTAATCCTGAAAAAACAAACCGTAGAAAATTCGCTGTCGGAACAGGAAGTATGGATTTATGGAAACACACATGTTTCCGCTCCACCCTGCATGCCGGCTACCTGTGATACAATATGGCGGGCCTCGGTAATTAATGTTTGTTTCGGAGCACTTCGGAGTTTTGGAGCTACGTGGTACATAGCTGGAAATTGTCGCAATAATTCCCAGCCACATCATTTTCAGTTGTGATTTTTTTCACAACTTTTATTCAACTCTTCAGGTACTGATCATACTGTGGAATTGACATTATACGCGTACCGAAATTTTCATATAATGTACCATGGATGATCAAGTGAAACCTTGTGTGAGTGATGAAAATTAATTTTTGATAAGAGATGCAGCCACAACACTGCGTTTTCCAACTCGTGACTGCCGATTAACGGATCATGAGTTGCCACCACGTCAGCGGTGATAAAAGATGTTACTCGAGCCTGAAAGAGAACAGCGTCACGCTTTGAGGTTTGGGACAAGGCACTATGTGGATACCGCAACACTCCACTTTCAACCTGGAGCCTGAGAATCGTCTTCCGTAAGTATTTCAGATTTTGGTATTACTCTCATGCAAACGATCATTTCACTTTTGCATTTCCTCATAGTCCAGAGTATTGCAGATGATTCAAGCTAAATGTATTGTTGATCCCTTTTCAGATAATCTCCGAGATACAGACATTGAGCATACCGTATCGGCCGGTAGACACACGCGGCTCGAAATGAATGATCCAGTGAACTTCTACCTCAACAGCAAATAACAATACGACAGGATTCAGAAGGCATGAAGAGCCAAAAAAGCCAATAATTTGAGATCTATTATAGCATGAAAGTACATAGAGGTGACGGAGGATATGATATAGCTTCATGGAGATACCCGTTATAAATACTTTTGCATCATAATGTACTGAACATTGACAGTCCATATGATACGGAGCAAGCGCTTGCAGAATCCAGTTTTTGTTCATTGTCGAGTATGTACGAAATTAATCCCAAAATGTCATAGTAGTAGTCTTTATTCTTTTCCAGACAAGTTCTATACAAATTGAAATAAAATCCTGAAATGTAAATTTCGCTTACGCTGTTCAAAATGATTGAGTACATTTTTACTATAACTATAATCGTGGTATTTCACTGATCTCTATACTAACTGGATCGCTTGTTCTTATGGGCCCAGCGAGCCGAAAGTATGTCGAGTTGAAGGCCCTTTCAGCGCCCCTAACACCGGAAATGATACTGATCACCATCCCAATGCGCATGTGCCCTGGAACACGGCCAATAGTAGAGATGGTAAATCAGTGCTTCGCATGCGCATTGATGTCAACCTCAGTACCGCTCCCGGTACTAGGGGCGCTGGGTGAGACTTCAATTTGCTTCAGCCTTGCTTTAGCAGACAGCCATCCAGTTAGTATAGAGATCAGTGTGGCATTTATTCAAATACATGTGAAAATTCTAAACAGTTATTTTGAAATATCATTTCCTTGTTAATCTGATCAATGAATCTTTGTTTCAGGTTAGGCAGAAAATCTTCGAACCGCGCAGCTTAGATGAAGTCAAATTTGTAAAATATGTTGTGGAAATTCTGTCAATACCGGCAGTTCTCTGATGAAGCCTCATCACTTTGGATAAAATTGATGACATCTACTCTACAATATCAAGCGAATCATTGTATTGACTCAACTGTGCAGAACTGACATTGTTCAAACATTAAAATCAAACGTATAATATATTTCAAGCATGAAGAAGTGCTCACACCACGAAGCATTCGAAATGATTCTCATCATGTCATTATGGCCAGTCATTATCTGGTGAAAAATTCTTCACAGTTCTACATCCGCTCAGTTATATATCCGACTGTTACCCTGGAATTTTGGTATGGATTCGTTTTCAGGAATAATAACTTGGAGCAGCGAATCAAATGTGAGTACAATTTTGTTATTGCTGTTTGCCTGAGCTGTCCTTCGGTTATACAGTGGATGTGGCAGCAATCATAGTTTGCTATTCATTCCAAGTCTAGCTGACTGCAGCACAGTTATCTATCCGTTCATGTATGACTACATCAGATGCACAGTCAATTCCTACAAGTGGCGAAGCATGCCCTGCTGCATTCCTGCGTTCTCGAACAACAAGCTCCTTGATTTAAAACGGTAGACCTGAATAAAACCAATGAAACTAAAATATTATAATCCTTTCAGAACGATCTCATTGGACGAGAGTCTACCAGACGATTCAATTGAAGGAAATATATTTAAAAAACCTATCATATACGTATCCGAAACCCATAACTTAACAGGAATATGGATGGTAAAATATATGTACTGGAAGGTCCGTCGATCGCGACAGTCAACAGGCTTTAGATATCTTCAAGGTAAAATGTTTGAAACATCCTAATAGTTTATAATACCTTAAATACCTTTGCAGTAGGAAATTACGTTGTAATTACAAATGTTATGTTATGTGAAAGATGAAATTACTAGTTTCAAGAAAATATTATCTTTCAACTGTATACATTCTTTTACTTCAAGGGTACCATCATCCTGAGCCTGGATACCACCTAATTTAGATGGATGTGGCGAAGAGCATAAACGAAATGTAAGTACATTCTTGGTTGATGAATTTTATGATGTATGTGTGCTCTGCATTTATAAACTGGGTCTTCCATGTCAACTCCAACAACGTTTGGCCCTCAGAGTGTTATTTTATCTCTATCTTTTTATAGTTATTAGCACACAAGGAAAGCGTAATTTTAATACATTATATAATTTCGTAAATGTATACTTGACACGAGACTCTACCGACTCTCTTGATGTTTGAAATCGAAGAGCTTGTAAGTCCAAAAAACAGCATTTTTGTTACATTTTTTCGCCTTAACACTACCTCCTGTAAAAAAATGGTATCAAAACAATGACACAATCTATCAGACAGATTGTTGCGAATTAACCGTTTCTTTAAAATAACACTTTTGAACATTTTTACTTTTGATACTGGCACCATTAGTACAAGATCGTGTGTGATAAAGTTAGGTCCGTTATAAAATAGCAACATTTTCTTCTTCAATTTTTTGGCCCCTCGAACCATCATAAAATAGATACATCATGGCTGGAGCTCACTCTCGGGTCCCACAGCTATAGGCATTATGTGAAAGATGATGAATAAAAAAGTTACCGATGTTCTGATAGTAATTGCACTTTAGTATAGCTCGGTGGTATAACGGAATCTGCAATTTCTCCATATTATCGACAAAGCATACCGACCGGAAAAAAGCACGTGCGACAATGTTCAAAAATTTTAATAATCGTCCGCACTGGAAGCTATTCAGTATAAACAATTGAATATCGTTTGGAAGCGTCTCCATTTTTGTGATGGATCCAAACACCGTTCATTCTTCTGATTAATAAATTATTAATTTCGAGGGTTTGATAAAACTATAAAACGTCTATATTGTTCAATTACTACGAATCTCTTTGTAAGTCTAATTAATTGGGATGTCCAATTAGTTAATACCTATCCATACCCGCCATATTTGTTTGCCAACATTTTATCGGCATCATAATTTTCGTACTTTTCGTAGAATTCCTAGTAAGGTAAACGGCCCAGTTAGTGACCCTTTAAGAGCGGCGGTGTCGGATTTTTGCTATATAGTCACCCGTGATACAGTTAAACCGAAAACTAAAAGTTTTAATACGTGCATTGAAGCCTTCTGAATGAAAGTCACCTATTGCAAAAGTGAAACAATGAAGATTTATTGATGGAATCCTCGTTTTAATAGCGCTTCTCTGCTGCCGGGGTTCCTGACACAGAAGAAACACTATTGCTGTAGTTTGTGACCCCTGCGTGGACCCGATTCATGACCCCCGTGCCGCAGTTTGTGACCCATGGGTGTACTCACTTTCTGACACTTCCGAATATCCCCATACGAACGGGTCAAATCGCAATATATCTAGTACCACGGACACACATTAGGTATAAACAACGAAAAATGTTAATATTTTAATCATACTTATTGAAAAAGCCATCCGTAATAGCTAATATCCTTTTCCTTGATTATTTCGCGGAAAATTAGAATAAATAAACGAATCAAATTGTTTGACGCAACGGGTGACAAATCGAGGGTCTACAACAGGGACATAACCTCAATTGTGTGACGCATTTATTGACCCGGCGAATTTAAACAAATACGTGACGAAAAGTTAAATCATTTCTGATCTCATCGATAGTCTAGTTCCTGCTGAAGATGTTGACACCGTTTGTAGGTAGATTTATGCTCACATGGTGAACAAGATCCACAATTCAGTGCCCCTCGTCACTAGTCAGTACCGTCTAGCACTATCGCTGCGGACCCGCTGAGACGCGTGTCGCACTATTTACTAGTTAATTTCTATTCTAAATATTTCATGTACAAAAGGGAATTTCTTCAATAATTGAAAGTAAGAAACGCTCTTCAATTAGCCGGTAATTGGATTATTATTCGACAAAAATTGTATTTATGGCAGTGAGAATTGTGCCGTCGGGGTCACAATCTGGGACAGGGTCACTAACTGGGCCATTTACCTTATAGATCAAAGTATTTGGTGTCTAATATTATCCCTGGACATCGTCTTTGATTTATACTAATCAACAACCAACAAGACGCTCTAGCAGATAGTCTTTTTGATAAAAATTTACCAAGAAAAAATCCGGAATTCAAATAGAGCGAATCAGACCCTCCGCAGAGCCAAACAAAGGTCAATTATTATTTTGTAAAAAGTGTTTTCTAAAAACATTCATTTTGTGGTACAGGTGGTGGACCTGAACTTTATGGTGAGAAATTGACCAAATTTCAAATTTAGACGTACGATCTTCAGCGTTCAATCTCTCATACTCGCTCTTAAAAAGTTCGCACGACAATATTCTATAGCTTTCACTTTTGTATAATTTATCAAATTTGCACAATTTGTTGATGTATCGATTATTTACAACTTTTTTTCACTTCTTGCAGATATTACAAGATCTACCCAGTTACTTCAATTCCACAAAGCAGCAGCCCATTTCACTCGAAAACATCAACAAAGACGTTAAATGCGTGAGTTGAATATCAACGTTGATCATCATTTTTTCTAGAATCAGTGAATTTATTCATCGAAATGATAATAGACGATTCGTAAATTTAAAAAGAAGGTATTGGAAAGACCTCATGCTTTATCTAGTATTTATGAAGTAAATAGGGTTACCAAGTTGTTGAATCTTATTTTTATAATTTCAGTGCAATGCCACGGAAGGCTCTTGTATCGGTAGAAGACGCCCTTGCTGTAATTGAAAAATTCTTCAATCATTTTCAAGAAGGACGGTATCCAGAATGGTCTTCAGATATCTGGAAGCAGACCAGTGAAGCATTGGATCAAATATGGTCCGGAGAAAATGTGTACAATAACGTTACCAAAAACAGACGAAACATAACGGCAACTGCCTGTTCAAATAAGCATGTAGCGTTTATCCCATTTAAATCCATATGTGATGAGAGTACCTTTGGTGAATCAATGTTGGACACTTCAACAAGACTGGATGACAATGACAGTCCCTACAGTTATGAAGAAGAAACGGTCGGTCTACATTATTTTGAGGTCCGGATAACACCTGCCGAATGGACAGAAATGCGAGAACCAGACACAACGTATGGTGACAACAGAACGTATCCAATACTACATAGAAATGTCTGGACCGATACGTTAGCGATAGCGATTGATCGTCAACTTGAACTTCCGTGCGCATTTATTTTTGATAAATCAAAAGTATACGAAACTCCAGAGAGTCTGCATTATATGCGAATCACAGGATTCATCACAGTAAGTCAATCACAGTAAGAGATGCAGGAATCCTCTTTATTGCTACCTGAATGAAGAACCTGCTGGGGATCGTAACTTCAATATTATTGTCAGAACACGTGATACTCTTCACGATAGGCATGACAAGGTAGAACGTCCGCTCCGAGGAATTAGGCGACAACGGATTGGCGAAGAAGTTTTCAATGAAGGAGCTACCAATTGGCACAAGCGTCAAGTCGTTGAAAATACCAGATTTGGAGGTCGCATCCCCTCTCACATTCCCAAGCCTAACATTCTTGATCAGGCTAAGAAACAATATGTTGATCGTAAGCTAGGGATCAAACCTTCGGATGGGAGGGATTTGATTAGGACGATCAAGGAAATGAAGAATTCCGAACCTTATCTTGGATTTATACATGAAGTCAAGAGGGACGAGTTCTACGTTTCATTCAGTACACCAGCCCAATTACATGCCTATGAACAATATTGCAGGACAATGAAAACCTTGTCATCAGTTTGCATCGACGGTACAGGTAGCATTGTACTTCCACTGATTCGTGAGGATGGCAGTCCATCTGGTCACATTTTCTTGTACTCCATTACAATCAATTTCAATGGTATCGGTTTTTGACTGGCTTACTGAGAGCCAGGATACTGACATTGTATTTTGGGCGTGTAAACAGTGGCAAAAGTTGGGCGCTCCTAAACCTAGAGAAGTTGTGTGACTCGTCAAGAGCATTATTGAATGGATTGTCACTGGCATTGAATTATCAAACAATCAAAGTTTACATCGAAACGTGTTTCTTGTATACTTCCGGAAATTCTGAATATCGATATCGATCGCCAATTTACACCTACCTTAGACTTGATGTGGCACACTTAATGATTATGGTGCGAAGGTGGAAGTGCGTTGATCACATGCGGCATTCAGTGGTACGTCAGTTTTACCAGTACTGTATCGGGTTCATGATTGATTGTCAAACGTTAGGGCAATTCAAGGAGATTTTCCAGCTCACATGTATTGTCGGTGTGAATGAATTTCAAGACTCAGATATGAAAAGCTCCAGTCAGACTGTTTTGAACTCTCGGAGAAAACTGGAGGAACACATAGCCAAACGTAATTTTGATCTTAATTTCAAAAGCAGCACACATGATGATGAAATTATCTCTGAAAAAAATGAAGAAGAAGACAGCACCGATAACAGCCGTACAAAAAAATTCATCACAAATTTACGAAAAATAGCTGAAGTCATCACGCATACAGGATCTGAATCGAACTTGTTTTTCTTCCCGGATTTCCTAGATCGGTTCATGTCGCTTGCCTATGAATTCCCCTTATGGACGGCTGTCGCCATTCCGCATGTTGCCGAGCATGCTTCTTCTGCTATCGTGGAAGGACACTTCAACATCATAAAGAATAGAATGTTGAAGAATTATTCTGGACGTTTGCGTGTAGACAAATTTCTAAAACTGATCTTCAATGATTATTCTGGGAGTGCTGCTATTGCAACATCAAAATTGAAGGTCTTCAATCAAAATGATGGTCCATGTCCTAGCCCGTCGATGAAACCAAACATTTTCCTGCCTAGACAAACAAAGAAAACTACTCAAACATCAGAGAGCACGTTATTACCGTCAAAAGTACAGAACCTGGAGTTTTGTGTAAAGGAAAGCAACACAAATAGCAGTATGCACCCAAAGTCAAGTCCGGATTGGCTAGATACAGGCATCGCCGATGTCAATGACTGTACCGTAGAAATAGATGATCGCTTTATGGAAAACATCAACATCGAGGTTTTTCAAGATCGCTTCGAAGAACTGAATACTGACATTGGTTCTGCAGATACTCCGGTGAAAATTGAGGCCATTGTTCAGAACCAGCCAAAACCAGAAGCAAAAGCAGTGAAAGGCAAATATTTTAAACCTAATCCTGGTATTCAGCGTCGCAACGCCTTTGCTACTAACGTTCAACAATCGGCAGTTCTGCGAAACGGTAATCTTGTAACGAATCCTGCTCGTATAGATGGTGCATGTTATTTCGTTTACAACACCTGTGGCTTCGACTCCCTGATACAAATATTGTCAGCAAATGCGATGGATGACCCGGAGTACATGAGTTTTGTTCAGAAATCAACAAATGAGACTTCGCAGTTTCTTCTTAACTTCATCGAAAAAGGACCTTCTGCCGATATATACTGTAACATTGCATTTTGCAACGCGTGTTACAAGTGACTCCCGAACCCTTAGACGACCATAGTTACGAAGGGTGGATGCATGACAGAAGCATGAATGCGTTTTGGTTAGCCCCGAGGCTATAAACTCTCCGAGAGGCGACCGTGACCGATCTAAGACTGTAGAATTTAGTTCTTATTCTTTTTGTTTTTTTTTTTACCTTTTCTCTATTATGTGGGGGACGAGGCCCCGACGACGGCTAAAAATTGCAACGGAGACCCGATCAGACGAACGTACGACGCCAAATATCGACTGTTGGGATCTTTTTCGACAAACGCCACCTAAAAGCTCCGGAGGATAGTACTGGCCAGACTACCTCCAACGATTAAACGAGAGGACATGGGGGAGTGCCAAGGGCATTTTGCAACGTGAGATATCGGTGGTGGAAGAGATTCCCGCCACCAAGAAGAATCTGCAGCCCGTGATCCTCCGATTTAGCGAGCTACAAACACCGTGGTGAACTTCGAATTTTGCGCGCCGCGACGATAGGTCGCCATATTTAAGGATCTCGCAGTAGATTTGCAAAATCCATAATCGATCGCCTATTGAGGGCGCTAAGTACCGGCACCATGCCGTCTGATCACTCTGCCGTAGGCCTGCCTCGCAGGTAGAGCCTCGAGCTCTAGGGCTCGCTCAAATTGTAGAAATTATATCTTGTCGTAGCCACGCGGCTGAATTTGGTGTGAATTTCCTGCGGGAAAACGTTTGAGTCTGTTGAGTTCGAGTTTAGTGAATCCGAGGGCTCGTCGTCGAGACGCTACGAGGCCTTGCATTTTGGCTGGAAAACGGTAAGCGTTAGCCAATTTGACTCATACGAATTTGAATTCGGCAAACGGCCATCAGCCATCTTGCCTCATTTCCTGAGCCACGAGGCTTTTAGAGATTTTTGGGAAATCAAATTAAGACGACCTCCGAGTCGGTAGGCCGTCACCAGTGTCTCACGCCATAATAGAGTTTTGAGTTTTGAGTCTTGATTTTTGAGTAAGATTTTTGAGTTTTGTGTCACGTAATAGTGCTTTTTGTAGAGCCGTAGGTTTTCGCACGTGAATGCGAGAAAGATAGTCTGACTACGTCACTGTCGCGCTCTCTTCCTCTCACGGAGAGATTCAGATCGTTATCATATTTTGAATTTGGTTTACTTTTTTTTTGTTTCGCCTACGAAGGCAGAGTTAGTTTAAGTTAATTTTAAGTAATAATTCTGTGGATTAGTTATTGTGCCTTACGGGCATATTCCAGTCTCTCATTTGTAATTTTTGTTCCACGAGGACCGAGGTTGTCGAGTTACTTATTTTTGCATTATTTTGTTTTGTTATTGCTCTCCTACGTGGAAGCTAGTAGTTTATTAATTATTGTAAAACTCGTCAGGCGTGGCCACGTCGCCTGAACACGACCTGTGGCCGTTCTTTATCCTAGGGGAAATATCCCCGATTGTTTTATTTATTATTTCTATTATTATTTTTTTTTATACTATTTTTATTGAATAAATGCTATTTTTCTTTGTTAAATTCAAAGTTACGAGTCGTTAGTCAACGCCCTGCTAATCCTTCACTTAATCCCAACCCCTCTCCGCGGTACTGTAGCTAGCCGACGGTTATTATTTTGTTTAGATTTTTGAAATCGGCGGTTATCCGCCTGGCGTCCAACTTTTGCTATTTCTTTGTTTTCTTTTGGCCAATTGTCGAGTGGATTGATCTCGGAGACTGGCTATCCGGTCCAGATCCGAGGATCAAATAAAATCCACGTCACAATACAAACAGAGGGTTGTACTCTTAAAACGCCTTTTCCAATCTAAAATTAAAGCCAATCACGACCGCTGTGGTGAATTAAAATCATATTCAATTGACGTATTCGGCAGCCTCCATACAATATGGACTACATGCTTCGAATCAGAACCAAGTGTACATTACATTTACCAATGTCCCAGATGTGATATCTATTCTTTACCGGTTTCAACATCATCTGTGAATCACAAGATGATTGCAGACCAGGGATTCGGCGCATTGCAAGAAGCCCTTGTATTCCACAGTTATCTTTCGTGCATCAATGCCAATTGTACGGGGTTGTGTCAAGTTGAACTCGCCTTTAACGCTCAGATCTTTATCGAACTGGATATGAGACCCAACCTGGAAAGCTTGACAGGGATGACTTGCAGATTGCGTGACTTTCCTTCACAACTCAGTTTGAATGGTGTTCAATATCGACTGGCTGGTGTTGTAGCAAGATTGCCTGGACATTATATTGCGTATTGTAGGCGAGTAAATAATCGTTGGGAGTTGTGCAATGATACAAAGTCAGGGATTATACATTCCGGGCCGAATACCTCAATCGAACCTCACGGTGTGATATACATTATATCAATAGATCGTGAAAGAGTGGTTGCTGATTCGTTCCAATCGTTTGATACTCCAGAACCAACATTGTCGAGGAGCGCGGCAATGGTCAGCGTGGGAGATAACAATACTAATAACAATATAGAAATACCTGTCTCACCTGAAAAGTTTAGGTTCCCCACAATAGTTCCACTAGATGACTCAGATACAACAACAAGAGACAACTGGCGCAATAAGGAAGAGATACAATATGTTTGTTTCGGACCCTCATTTGATGAAACTGCTGAAGACAATATTTCATCTCAAGAGCCCACTCTAGAAAGCACTCGCAGTGATTACGAATGCGAACCGATACTAATGTTGCAATCGGGAAATATCATGCCTGGAATTATTATGGATGGAGATATTTTTCACCTCCGTGACACGAATAATTTCGATTCTATAGTGCACATACTTCGTTGCAGCGCTTTGGATGAAACTCTATACATGGATTTAATGAAAAAATCGGCCAACGAAACTTTTCGATTCACAGTCAATTTAATTGAAAATTATTCACGTCAGGATATTTATCTGAGAAGAGCTGCATTGTTAGAGTCTCTGTACTCTGAAAAAATATTGCATGAAGTAGAAAACAATATTGTTCTGTACACAATCGATTTGAGTGAAACGCCAGCACGTACGTGGGAAACGTGTTTGGAGAACGAACCCAGTATATTGAGGGATTCCCAGTGTAAATCTTGTAAAACCTATGTTTTGCCGATGCCTGTTATGACGGTTGATCCTAACATAATCGCTAGAAAAGGATTCATAGCGTTAGAGGAAGCCTTTTACTTTTACAAAACATTGAAGAAAGTCAAATGTCGGCA
Source organism: Tenthredo livida (assembly GCA_963992785.1). Taxonomy (NCBI): domain Eukaryota; kingdom Metazoa; phylum Arthropoda; class Insecta; order Hymenoptera; family Tenthredinidae; genus Tenthredo; species Tenthredo livida. The sequence continues at coordinate 23,160,846 of OZ023069.1, read as the reverse complement.
AGAACATTGCCCAGAACTGTGTACAGTAACTGGATATCCAAACTTTCACTTCTACATCAAGTGCAACGTTACGAGCAGCGATCGTTCCCGCACCAGGTTGAAATGCCGACTACAAGATTTTCCAACCACATTGTGTTTAAAAGGTCAACCAGGTCAATACAGGTACGCCTTTTTTTTGTTTGCTCTTCAATAGTTGAGTGATTCAATCATTTTTCATTATTATTGATTATCTAGGTGAAAAAGTAATACAAGAGTATGATACATTTAGGGGGGACAGTACTGAAAATTAAAAAAAAAAAACATATTTTATTTTTCCACTACTCAAAATGCTTCAATCAAAAATCGCCTCCAGCAGTTTTTAGATATTAGTAATATGTATATTGAAAAAAAATATAAACCTTCTGCGATGAAAGTGTATGCGCAAGGAACCTTTCGCGGAAGATTTCCTTCGAACCACTGCGAAAGGTTCCTTGCGCATACACTTTCATCGCAGAAGGTTTATATTTTTTTCAAATACACATACTACTAATATCTAAAAACTGCTGAAGGCGATTTATGATTGAACCATTTTGAGTAGTGGAAAAAATAAAAAAATGTTTTTTTACAAATTTTCAGTACCGTCCCCCCTTAATTGCCCCTATCAATATGCTGAGCTTGATATAACAGAAATCATCTGTGCTTTGCTTATGGCCGGTTTTACCAACGTCGAATAACTTCTTATTCATATAATAAACGCTATTCATCGAATGAAAGTCGCAAATACAATGTAAAATAGTCTTTTGTTTTCAGTTTAATCTATGAATAAAGTTATTCGACGTTGGTGAAACCGGCCATTATGGAAATAGTAATTGGTAACCATACCAACTTGAACTTATTTATCAACTAAAAACTTTATATTATCTTATTCGAAATTCAACTACTGTTATTCATTTCAGATTGAGGGGCATTGTCGCTCAAACTTCTGACCATATATCTGCATACTGCTTAAGAGCCGACAATCACTGGGAACTGTATGATAGTTGTGCTGCGATGATTCCAAATATCTGTCCGTCAGAAGCAATCGAACCTTATGGTGCAATATACATCTCTATTGCCTGAAAAAATTAGCACTTCTGTTTGAGCTGATGAAACCGACTCTCGGTTTGTCATGGTTATGCACCCTCCATATATTTATCGTTTTACATACTTCTCTCAAAGTTAGAGTATGAGATTACCGTATCAGAGTATTTATTAGTTTATATTGTTGGCTGTTGAAACTCCAGTTTGATTAGATTATTGCATGAGAGTATCTGGAAATTATTATTTTTTGCTGTTGAGGCTCCAGATTTGTGATATTACCGCATTAGAGTATTTGAAAATTATTATTGTTTGCTGTCGAGGCTCCGGGTTTGTGATATTACCGAATAAGAGTATCTGAAAATTATTATTTTGTTGTTGTTGAGGCTCCAGATTTGTGATATTACTGCATTAGAGTATTTGACGTTTAATATTGTCGACTGTTGCTGAAGCTTAAGGCTCATCCCTAGTCGCCCACCTCCTTTTGGTTGAAATGTGTCACATATCGATTATTATCCGCAAGAAACTGCAAGAAAGAGATGCTGAGCGCAACTTCTATTTCAATTCCGAACACATACGTCCAAAAAAATGTTCGTTTCGTGCGAAAATAGAGTCTACAGATGGTTTTTACATCGTCCACCGAAGAAATCGAATTCGGATAATTTCGGAACAATGTAAAATCGATCTGTAGACTCTATTTTAGTCTTTAGTTTAAAATAAAGAAGTCAAGATTTCAGTGAAGAAACTTGCAAATAGATATAAGTGACCGAGAGGTCACAATTAGATTAAAATTAGGATAAAGAACAATGTATAATTAGGAAAAGGGAAATCTCAGTAATTAAAGTACATTTCTATTCTCATGCAAATAATTCTTTATCTGCCATTGGTGTCACAATCCTAACCATACTCATCAACCAGGTTAGAGACAGCTTGAAGACACGAATCAAAGAGCGTACGGCACTGAGCTAATGCTTATTGTCCGAGGGCCAAGGATTTCGATCGCAAGTCTGGTGGACGGTCTGGGGTAATACCAAGATCCGTAGAATAGGACTAAGATCTTTAGAAATCTATTAGGCACGACAGGCAAGGGTAAAACTTTGCGCTGTGGAGGGAATAGACGGCTCTGACAGCAACCCTGTCACAGTCCGTGAAATCATCAGCATACGTAATAAGACAGGTTGTTTTATTAACAGACATAAATGTTTTTTTTTAGCCTAAATCAAGGGGTTTCAAAACAAAGAACTACACGCGTAGCTCGGATACACGAGACCTTAGGTTTCTCAATTATCCGATAAGTTACAATATACCTGAAACTGATTACGAGGCAGAAATCGCTAATTAATAAAATGTAAGTATAGGTATGACACAACATTAAATGACTCAGACGGCCCGAAACGAGACTGCAAACTTTAAACTCGTTTTTCTCGGAACTACATTTTCTGACACGGTTGACATGATATCTCAAGTTCTGGAGGACCGATTGCGTTGAAATTTTTTCCAGAGCTTCTTAACATATTCAAAATTCGTTCGACGAGAGGGTTTTTGAAGAAAAAAATTTGATCATTTTTAAATAATTCCCAAACTCAAAAAAATGATGGGAAAAGCAACCTTTTTTTTTGGCAAATCGCTCTCGTCGACCGAAAATGACATTCTTACTCTTCGAAAATCCACGAAGAATCTGTGTTTCAGATCACCGAGGGCGTCGGAATCGTGTCAAACACGGGGCACCTTTTTTTTGAGGCCCCACTTTGCCGGCCTGTCCTGTTTTCAATTTTGACTTTTTTTTACTTCTTTTTTCTTCCTTGTATTGTTGAAATAGTAATAAGAAACTCATAAAACAACCGATGGTAAAAATGTTTAAGGTTATTTATTTATTGCGCGTGGAAAAACACCTGAAATTTGGCCGTATAGACCAGAATACCCCCTTAAGCTGATTATAAGATTACCATATAAGGGTATATATAACAATTGTTCTTTGTTTTTCCTACAATTTATTTGTGCAATACTACCTATTGTCAAGACACGAATTCAGAATACAGAATACAAAAATGAAGATGTGAGTGTTATGTTTCATCTACGTAAACGTACTGTGGTGTTTTCACAATTTCTGCACAGAATCATGTGAGCTTACGGAAATTTTGCGTCAAGCGTGAGGAGCCGGTCAAAAATTATGTAAGGTAACAAAGGTCAGAAAAATCGTAAAAATGCCTGTTTTTATCAATATAAGTTTTACATTATATGAAAATTTCGGTACGCGTATAATGTTGATTCCGCAGTATGATTAGTACCTGAAGAGTTGGATAAAAATCGCAGAAGACAATTGAAAATTATGAGACTTCATCAGAAAACTGCCGGTATTGACAGGATTTCCACAACATATTTTACAAATTTGACTTCATCTAAGCTGCGCGGTTCGAAGATTTTCCGCCTAACCTGAAACAAAGATTCATTGATCAGATTAACAAGGAAATGATATTTCAAAATAACTGTTTAGAATTTTCACATGTATTTGAATAAATGCCACACTGATCTCTATACTAACTGGATGGCTGTCTCCTAAAGCAAGGCTGAAGCAAATTGAAGTCTCACCCAGCGCCCCTAGTACCGGGAGCGGTACTGAGGTTGACATCAATGCGCATGCGAAGCACTGATTTACCATCTCTACTATTGGCCGTGTTCCAGGGCACATGCGCATTGAGATGGTGATCAGTACCATTTCCGGTGTTAGGGGCGCTGAAAGGGCCTTCAACTCGACATACTTTCGGCTCGCTGGGCCCATAAGAACAAGCGATCCAGTTAGTATAGAGATCAGTGAAATACCACGATTATAGTTATAGTAAAAATGTACTCAATCATTTTGAACAGCGTAAGCGAAATTTACATTTCAGGATTTTATTTCAATTTGTATAGAACTTGTCTGGAAAAGAATAAAGACTACTACTATGACATTTTGGGATTAATTTCGTACATACTCGACAATGAACAAAAACTGGATTCTGCAAGCGCTTGCTCCGTATCATATGGACTGTCAATGTTCAGTACATTATGATGCAAAAGTATTTATAACGGGTATCTCCATGAAGCTATATCATATCCTCCGTCACCTCTATGTACTTTCATGCTATAATAGATCTCAAATTATTGGCTTTTTTGGCTCTTCATGCCTTCTGAATCCTGTCGTATTGTTATTTGCTGTTGAGGTAGAAGTTCACTGGATCATTCATTTCGAGCCGCGTGTGTCTACCGGCCGATACGGTATGCTCAATGTCTGTATCTCGGAGATTATCTGAAAAGGGATCAACAATACATTTAGCTTGAATCATCTGCAATACTCTGGACTATGAGGAAATGCAAAAGTGAAATGATCGTTTGCATGAGAGTAATACCAAAATCTGAAATACTTACGGAAGACGATTCTCAGGCTCCAGGTTGAAAGTGGAGTGTTGCGGTATCCACATAGTGCCTTGTCCCAAACCTCAAAGCGTGACGCTGTTCTCTTTCAGGCTCGAGTAACATCTTTCATCACCGCTGACGTGGTGGCAACTCATGATCCGTTAATCGGCAGTCACGAGTTGGAAAACGCAGTGTTGTGGCTGCATCTCTTATCAACAATTAATTTTCATCACTCACACAAGGTTTCACTTGATCATCCATGGTACATTATATGAAAATTTCGGTACGCGTATAATGTCAATTCCACAGTATGATCAGTACCTGAAGAGTTGAATAAAAGTTGTGAAAAAAATCACAACTGAAAATGATGTGGCTGGGAATTATTGCGACAATTTCCAGCTATGTACCACGTAGCTCCAAAACTCCGAAGTGCTCCGAAACAAACATTAATTACCGAGGCCCGCCATATTGTATCACAGGTAGCCGGCATGCAGGGTGGAGCGGAAACATGTGTGTTTCCATGAATCCATACTTCCTGTTTCGACAGCGAATTTTCTACGGTTTGTTTTTTCAGGATTACAAGGAAAATATGAAAATTGTCGTCCTACGCATGGCCCATCGATTACCGACAAACGATTTTACGTCGGTTCGCGTTGAAACTAATCGAATACATTTCCATCGGGGGGCCAAGGACAAAAAAAAGTCCCCAGGAAATTCTATTAATTAATTTATCCATTAACAAATCACCGACGGACGTCCGGATTAGTCCATCAATCACCGACAAACGATTCCACATCGATTGACATTAAAACTGATTGAATATATTTTTATCGGGGGGCCAAGAAAAAAAAAAGTCCCTAGGAAATGTGATTAATTCATTTATTAATTAACAAATCACCGACAAACGTCCAGATTAGTCCATCATTCATCAACAAACGACCGACAAACGATTGAAAATATAATTAATCCCATCGGGGTAGATGAGGGGCTAACTATGGGGGGTTGGTAAAAGGAGAAGCTCAAAAATCAGCGCGCGGTGACATCTCACGGGCGTTCTGGGAACCACCGCATCATATCAACAGCTGTGAGCGGCCATTTCCGCTCACAGCCGTTGACAATCACGAAAATCACAACAAAATCGTAGAATACAACTGGCCCCTTCATCGTTGTCGAAAACAAAGATGTTTTGGGATGGTTGTGTTCGGAATTCCTCACAGAATCGGGCTCTCTCGTTCGATTTTGTATTTTTCATGCGTAGGCTTTGATATAAGTCGACATAAATTGCACGCCAACCCTTTTCGATTAACAAAAAAAAATCCCAATTTCATTCGATCAAATGTACCAGTTCGAACTCATTACTCGTCAAACATCGGCTGCCGAAAGGACAAGTCGATTGATAGCCCCGTTTCGGAGATATAGGCGGTGTCGGTAACACATCCGGTTAACCCCCCCCCCCCCCGTTAATTAACAAATAAATGAACAACGGAGCTTTTTACGCAAAAGTTGAAACGGGGTCGTGTTTCACGATCGAAAAACAGTCTCCGTGAATTTTTTCATATTTTTTCGGACACGCGTTTAAGAATTTATGTCCCGGGGCCCCGACGACCCCGATCTTCCCTGCATTTTCGCTTGTGGCTGCCAACTCTGGCTGCTAGCTTTAGCGTGATTATAATCCAGACCACCCGTACAGATTAGGGTTAAGAAAAAAAAAAGGAAGACTGATTTCAATCTCACATAGTATTATTTAATTATAATGAAATTAGTATACAAGAATTGAGAGCACAAGTTGATTGAATATACATATTGTAACGAATTCTAATCTTCCGAAGCAGCCAAATTGAAATAAATATGAGCTGAGAGCTTTTTAAGTAAAATACTGTGGGTTCTGAGTTGAAATAAAGATTCAAGTCGAAGTCAAATTAAAACCTGGCACAAACATTGTAAATGTCCAAAGTTACCGCCAAGTACGAAAATGGTTTCACTAGCCAAAAACTCAGAAACATCATACTCTTTACCAGCGACAGATTACAAACGTCATTTTTTTACACGAAATAATACAAAAACCTTGTACGTGAAATCAGGCAACAAAGCCAAGCACTCTCGCAGTTATATTCATTTTCCAAATTGTTGCAACCGGAGTATCAAGGTGTTGCAATCTAGATGTTTGAGCCACACTTTGGCAATACTATGGAATGTGCGAATACAAAGCCTTAGCGCAACCAACAACAAGTGCAGACGCAGCACGACCTCCTTAATGTAATAAATAAGCGATCACCGTAATACTCATGGTCAGAACATCGCGACCAGAAGCAAGACACGTTATATAGAGATTAGTACGATATTAGCAAAGCCTTTGTAAAAACTTCATATATTAAATAAACTTGAATTACTTTGTACGACTGAGTTCCAACTCTTAATTCGACAACGAACCTTCAAATAAATTAAAGTTGTATGAAAGATCTCAGGATCCCGATTACAACAACTGGTGGCAGCGGCGAAGATCGTCGAATCGTGCAAATAAATCAAGTGTCAAGTTTCGAGCAAGTGAATTAAAAGAATAGTGATAGTGGCACCGGAAGTCACCGTGAAATCACATGTCAAAGAAAAGAATAGAACGTTCAGCATCCGTAGACTCTCCGACTAAACCTGAGTTACAAGGAGAAGTAAGCTTTGGGGATAATTCACCTTTGTTTGGCGTACTACCTCCCAGCCAGAGGCACGCCTTGCATTTATCACTGGCTGCAGCAGCACAAGAATCTTCGGAAAAGGAGCGAATGCCATTGAACAAAGACTTGGTGGAAAGACGCATTGCAGAAGGTAAAACCGCGTGGATTCAAGAATTACGAAGAGATCATCTTCTCCAAACCTGTGAGCATCTTGGCATAAACGTAAGCGAAGCAAATACAGTTGACGAACTTCGTGCGGCATTACGCGAATTTGTTAAAAGTAAGACTCGGGAGCAAGTACCACCACAACAGAATCAGAACACAGCAGCGAATCAACCTCCAATCGTTATGACCGAAGACACCCCCACCGTGAGACAAGTGCTGAAGGACATCGAGATCTTCGATAGCAGTGACCGAGGAAAGGTTTGTGATTTTATTCGCTCTTGCAAGTATGCACGTGAGATAATACGACCTGTAGATACGGGAAATCTATTGAAAGCTGTTCTGAGCACCCGAATCAAAGGTGCTCCGGCACGAGCTTTAGAATACAAATCAATTGACACCTGGAATGCACTGGAGGAAGAGCTGAAGTCGATGAGCATCGATACACGGACATTAGCTTCGTTACAAGTGGAATTCAGTAGCTGTAGACAACGTCAGAACGAGGACGCGAGGTCATATGGAACACGAGTCGAGAAACTAACTGCACAGGTAATCGAAGTAACGATGAAGGAAGCCGCGGAAGAGGATTCGAAATCGACGCTGGAACGCCAGGTCAGAAAACAAGCTGTCAATATCTTCATCAGAGGGTTGAACGACAAGCTGAAGATATTGGTCAAGAGCCGACAGTGTGAAAATCTTAGAGAAGCCATATCACTCGCGATAGAAGAGGAACGAGATTTAGGCCCTATTCGTGGATCGGATCGGGAACACAATCAACCGCGCAACAGCAGAGAAGGTAATAGAGGAAATAGTTGCTATAACTGTGGAAAGCCAGGACACCTTGCACGAGAGTGTCGCTCAGCGAAGACAGGATCCAGTTATCCGCAGAGATTGCCGACACCAAGCAGATACGTGAGAAGAGTTGAGGTAATTTGTCATTTTTGTAGAAAACCAGGACATTTTATTCGAGATTGTAGAGCCAGATTAGCCGAAGAAAATAGGCGAGGCTACGAGAGGAATCGGGGACCTCCTAGAAGAGAGGAACGGGTCCAGCCAGGTCCTTCTAGAGACGCCAGCAGGCGAGACGAAGAGACTCCGGGAAACGAGGAACAGGCGCGGCGGACAGGCAACCGTATCGCGTCGTACCAGTAAATTGCCTAATAAACGGATCTAAACAGAAAAACCACGCAACGATCAAGGCAGATGAATTCAAGACGAGACACGGAACTATGCTATTAGATTCAGGAGCTGAGGTAAGCTTAGTAAAAGTTGGAAAAATTGACGGCGAAGTTATGGCTGAAGACGGTGTGATCACGCTCAGAGGAATAGGCGGAACACCGGTTACGACCTTGTGTAAGGTCACGTTGAATATAAGGGTTGGTGATAGGCACATATCGCACCTTTTTCACGCAGTTAAAGATGATTTTCCACTAGAAGCAGACGGTCTCTTAGGAGGCGACTTCCTCGAGAAGCATGACGTCGAGCTTAGATCTGGGAAATACGCAAGATTGTACGGAACTACATGGAATTTAGGAGCCACAGGAGCTCACATATCGCTTGAACGAAGAAGCGAGAAGATAATCCGTGCAAAGACACGCGATGACGCGGAAGGCATCGTCGAAGGAATCGAGTTACAGCCAGGAGTATACCTAGGGAGTTGCATCACCAACGCAGTCGACGGTGAGTGCAAAGTCAGCATTTTGAATACGAACGATTATAATGTAGAATTGGAACAGCCGTGTGTACAAATAGTAGCACTAGGCCAAGAGCACACAGATATGACGCAAGTGTATGCATGCCGGACGATGACACCGAGTAACGCGAGCCGAATGCAACAGCTGAGAGACAACCTACGTACGAGTCATCTGAATCGAGAAGAAAAAGAGAGCTTGTTAGATATTTGTGAAAGATTTCATGATGTATTTCATTTAGAAGGAGACTATCTGGGTTACACGAACGCAGCTAGTCACAGAATTACAACGAATCCAGATATCGCACCTATAAATTTAAGACCTTATAGACTTCCAGAGAAGCATAAGCAGGAGATGAACGAGCAGGTAGATAAAATGCTTGCCGACGGAATAGTCAGACAAAGCAAAAGTCAATGGAACGCACCACTGCTAGTGGTACCAAAGAAGGCGGACGCATCAGGAAAAACAAAGATGAGAGTCGTAGTTGACTTCCGTAAGGTGAACGAGGTTACTGTAGGAGACTCCTTTCCACTGCCTAATATCACGGAAATATTGGACCAGTTGGGTAAGGCAAAATATTTCTCTACATTAGATCTAGCATCAGGATTTCACCAAATTCCAATGGAAGAAGAGGATAAGTGCAAGACGGCATTTTCCACTTCACACGGTCATTACGAATACAATCGCATGCCTTTTGGACTGAAGAACGCACCCGCTACGTTTCAACGATTAATGAATACTGTACTTTCAGGAATACAAGGCCTTAGATGTTATGTCTATCTCGACGATATTGTCATACATGCTCCTAGTTGCAGGAACATAACAAACGACTGGAAGAGGTACTGGAACGCTTACGACAGAATTCATTGAAGCTACAACCTGACAAGTGTGAGTTTCTGAGGAAAGAGGTTAACTTCTTGGGACACGTCATCACTAGAGACGGGATAAAAGCAGATCCAGAGAAGATCCGAGCAGTAGAGGAATTTCCAATTGCAAAGACTGTAAAAGATGTTCAAGGATTTCTGGGTTTGGCCGGATACTACAGACGATTCATACAGAATTTCTCAAGTTTAGCAAAACCGCTAACACATTTGCTGAAGAAAGAGGTAAAATTTAGATGGACTTCGAGGGAACAAGAGGCTTTTGAAAATTTGAAGAAGACGTTGACGACAGCACCAATTCTACAATATCCAGATTTCGAACAACCGTTCATCGTGACGACAGACGCATCCGACAAAGCCATCGGAGCAGTCCTGTCGCAAGGCATAATAGGAAGTGACTTGCCAGTAGCATACGCAAGTAGAACTCTAAATTCAGCAGAAGGAAATTACAGCACCACGGAAAAAGAATTATTGGCCATAGTCTGGGCAGTTAATCATTTCAGACCGTATGTATATGGTACCAGATTTAAGATTGTTACAGATCACAAACCACTCACATGGTTATTCGGAGTCAAAGATCCAGGATCACGACTCATGAGATGGCGACTGAAGCTGGAAGAATATGACTACGAGATCGAGTACAAAGCAGGCAAGGCTAACACCAACGCAGATGCCTTGAGTCGCATGTACGCAGTGACCAGAAGTCAACAGAAAGAAGAAGATGAATCGAACAACCGAGAACAAGAATATTCGGAGGAAGATCGGAACAGGATCATCTATGAGTATCACGACACACCATTAGGAGCACATCAAGGAGTTAATCGAACGATCGAAAGAATTCGGTTAAAACACGATTGGCCAGGATTACGGAAGGACGTCGAAGAACACATCTCGAGATGCGAGAATTGCCAGAAGAACAAACTTAGCAAGAAGACGAAGGCACCAATGGTCATCACCGACACTCCAAATCAACCGTTTGAGAAATGTGCATTGGATATCGTAGGACCACTGACAGAAACGGAACAAGGAAATAAATATATCCTCACGTTTCAAGATTGTCTAACCAAATTCAGTAAGGCAATACCCATTCCCAACCAAGAAGCTAACACTGTAGCCAAGGAATTTGCGACCAGGATCGTATGCGAACACGGAATACCACAGAGAATACTCACCGATCAAGGTACGAACTTTTTGAGTAACGTTTTTAAAAATACCTGTAAACTGTTAAAGATCGACAAGATTCAAACGACGGCCTATCATCCTGAATCCAATGGAGCCTTGGAACGTTCACATAGGACGTTAGCTGAATATCTGAGACACTACATCAACGAGGAACAGAGCAACTGGGACGAATGGTTACCATATGCTATGTTTGCATATAACACGACGCCCCACACTGCAACGAGATTTACGCCATTCGAGCTGGTGTATGGGCACCCAGCTGAACTACCAACATCGCTGAAGAAGGATCCAGAAACGACGTACACCTATGACGACTACGCACGAGAACTACGAGAGAGATTGCGAGCCAGCAATCTCATAGCCAAAGAAAATCTGCAACAAGCCAAAGAGAGGTCAAAAATCGAGTACGACCGACGAACCAAAGAAAAAGGGTTCAAGGTTGGCGATAAGGTACTCCTGTACGACGAAACTATACGCAGAGGACGATCGAAGAAGCTATTATCTCAATGGATCGGTCCTTACACAATTTTAGAGGTAAATTCAGAAGTAAACTGTACCATAAAGGTAAAGAAGAAAACTCTTAGAGTACATGTAAATCGATTGAAACCTTTTATTGAATAATATAACTTGAGTATGAAATTTGAAACAACTCAGCTGATAGAAAAATGATATAGTAAATTAATTATACTAACCTAGCCTAAGAAACGATTATATAAAAAATATGTTAACGGGATACACTATGTAAACTACTAACCTAGATATAGCATAATAGGCAAGCGTACGCACAACGACGCAAGCCAGCAGATTTGTCTGATTTCAGAAGAAAATCCTAAGGGCTTTTCTCTCTAAGGGGGGAGGGATGTTGCAACCGGAGTATCAAGGTGTTGCAATCTAGATGTTTGAGCCACACTTTGGCAATACTATGGAATGTGCGAATACAAAGCCTTAGCGCAACCAACAACAAGTGCAGACGCAGCACGACCTCCTTAATGTAATAAATAAGCGATCACCGTAATACTCATGGTCAGAACATCGCGACCAGAAGCAAGACACGTTATATAGAGATTAGTACGATATTAGCAAAGCCTTTGTAAAAACTTCATATATTAAATAAACTTGAATTACTTTGTACGACTGAGTTCCAACTCTTAATTCGACAACGAACCTTCAAATAAATTAAAGTTGTATGAAAGATCTCAGGATCCCGATTACAACAAAATTATGTTTCCCGAATGCTAGTATGATGGAAATCAATGGAAAACCAATAGAAAATCATCGTTCACCTTTGACAAAATAGCATATTGGCAATGGAAAATATTGCCTAAGGAAGTTATCTCGTATGATGATATAAACTTGGCGGGCATAGATTGTTCTGAAAATTATCAATCGCACTCTTTTTTTAATTCATTCGTTCCAGTCACTCTGCGACGATCACACCCACAAAACTGTTGAGAGCATGTTCAAAGACTCTTTCAACATCGTTTGAATTGATAATATTCATCATTGTAGAATGAAATTAAGAAATAATAGTCGTTTGTTTGACAAGGACGCAAAAGGACCTCGTCTTCGGATCATACAACACTTTCAAACTCATCATAAAGTACCTCTATGTGCCTGTGTACTCCATGCGATTGTTTTTTTGTTTTTTCCAGATTTAGAAATGAGTGAACTCCTCCAACGCACTAGTGCTCGAAAAGCTGAATAAGAAGCGTGTTTTTGACAGAAGGTAGTGCAGAAATGAATGTTAGAAACGGGTGAATAAGTCGTTGAAATTAATGGTCAGTCAAACATACCTATAGCGTGTTCATAGCGAGAACCAATAAGTCCGTGATAGTATTTTTCGATACTAGTGCGAAAGTCTTGATTCTCGGACGAGTCTGAAGTTTTTCGCCCGAGTGAGGCAAGGTTGACAATCACACGAGTCGAGAATCATCTTTCGCACGTGTATCGAACTTTATTTTCCAACACAACGCGCGTTAAGTTGAATTTCATGCACGCGAAGCGTGCGGAAAATCGAACTTTGCGCACGCAGTGTGGAAAACGGTAGTTTTGAAAATTTAAATTTGAATTCGAGTCTCGAGAAGGGTTCGTTTTCATTGTGCATCTATCATTCACCAACGTTCGCCTACGGTTATAACGCCATGATACAAACATGCCATAGCCGTAAAACATCCTGAGCATACCCATTATCGGTACACTAATGTACGTCTTCCTTTTTGTTCTACTCATCGTGAATATACATCGATACGCATCAGTTTTTTCGTAAGACAGTAACGAATATATCGACGGCTGCGTGGAATAACCGGCTATCTCAGAGTCCGGTTGAAAAAGCGGCTATCTCAGAATCCGGTTGAAAAAGCGGCTATCTCAGAATCCATTCGAAAAAGCGGCCTGTGCTTATATGAATAATATAGGCAACAGTCGCTTTTTCGAATGGATTCCGAGATAGCCGCTTTTTCAACCGGATTCTGAGATAGCCGCTTTTTCAACCGGACTCTGAGATAGCCGGTTATCCACGCAGCCGTCGATATACTGTATGTATATTTTACATTTGAAGACACTCTCATTGTTGATCGTACTTCAGATTTTCCTAATTGATAATTTTCAGAACAATCTATGCCCGCCAAGTTTATATCATCATACAAGATAACTTCCTTAGGCAATATTCTCCATCGCCAATATGCTATTTTAACAAAGGTTAACAATAAGTTTTTATTGGTTTTCCATTGATTTCCATCATACTAGCATTCGGGAAACATAATTTGAAAAATGAAAATAACTGCGAGAGTGCTTGGCTTTGTTGCCTGATTTCACGTATAAGGTTTTTGTGTTATTTTGTGTAAAGAAATGACGTTCGTAATCTGTCGCTGGTAAAGAGTATGATGTTTCTGAGTTTTTGGCTAGTGGAACCATTTTTGTACTTGGCGGTAACTTTCGACATTTACAATGTTTTTTCCAGGTATTTCATTACTTTTTGTATATACTACAAACGGGTCAGCGCTAAAATGACTTCAATGTATTATATATATGGAGATCAACTCTCAGTCATTTGTCATAAAATAAAATTATGTATTTTCGGGTTCGCGTAACACGCACGAGATATTTTATAAGATCAAGAAATCTCCTTCTGAGAATCATACGATAGCTTGTACGAATCATAGTTTATGCTACCCGTGAACTCATTTTATCCAAACGCCGCCATATATTAAGATGTAGTCCAAACATAGAATACGGAAAATGTTCTTCGATTGTCTGGTTATGAAACTACTACGTGAAATAACCAGGCCCAATATAAAAACAGACCATAACTGCAATAGTCATGTTATTTTGAACTACTTGAACCACCTGGACCACTTGAAGTTATGCTGAATTTGACCATTTGCGAGGATTTTTCTTTCCCTAAAAGCTAACGTTTGAGGAGGTAGTATCGATACGATAAAGAAAAAATAATATATTGTGTACCTAGGAGGCAAAGAAGGTCTTTTAACGCCGAGCATAAATTTGCAATACGAGTCGTAGACGAGACGAATAAAAAAATACTAATAACAATGCTGATTAATGTCTTGATGTCAATGACTTCGTATATTGATCAGGGTCAATTTTATTGTTCCGTGATCTAATTTGTTGAACAACCAATAGGGAGCAAGATATCGATACAGTCAATTTCCGTTCCAAATTTGAAATCGATCCGTGCATCGGATCGGGAAATAAAGGTGTTGTAAGAAAGTGTCTGAACCAGAGAATCTGGACAGTGAAAACTACGCAGCGGAGGACTTGGACACCGGAAAGTACGGTACGGAGGACCTGGACACCGAGAAACTATAGAGCGGAATACCTGGATATCGAAAACTAGGAGCGGAGGACTTAGACACCGAAAACTATGTAGCGGATGACCCAATCATCAGGATGTTCATACATCAATAATGTTGACATGATGATAATGTAATAGTTATGACTATAATAGCTATAGCAGTACATTCGACCATGCACGAAATCTATCTCGAACGACAGCTGTTTGGCAATATGATAGATTCTGAAAACACTAGTAAGATCTGTAATACTGTGTTAATATGTACTTCATGATGAATTTAAGAGGAGAAATTTTTTTTTCCAACTCAAGTGATAATAATAATGATAATGATAATAATGATGAAAATGATAAAAATGATAATAATGATAATAATGATAATAATAATAGTAATAATAGTAATAATAGTAATAATAGTAATAAAAGTAATAATGATAATAATAATAATAATAATAATAATTTTCGGTAGATATCGTGGTTCCGAGACACATATTATTATATGTATCTATGTGCATATATAAAATAAATAATATTTGTTGATAACTTCAGTATGCGTGATCGATTGTTGCTCAAAAACAATAGGGGTTGAGATTTTAGTGTCAAGAACACCTCCTCCACATTGCAAGTTCATAAATGCAACGATTCGACAGATATTGTGGTCCCAAGAAGAACGTTCTGCGACGAAGAAGAAGCAGAAATAAAAAATAAGGAGAAGAAGATTGTGTTTTTCGATCAACTTCGACGGTCAATATCTCAGGAACCACTAGGTCGATTTCGTTCAACTTTTGGAAGCGATGTTAGGTGAAGTGGGTCTTACGCCTTTCCAAATTTTGTTAGAAAATATTTAACGGTTCAAAAGATATGACAGTTTTTCTTCACAAGAACAAGAGCTTGCTCGGGTAAACGATTCGGGGCTGGCGCGCCGGCCTACGGGTACTTGGCGGCGATTCGCTGCCGCGAATCTTGATGATATGGATCAAATTGCTTATATTTGAAAATGCGACCGTTCGCGTTTATGTCTAGAACAAGACTGTTTTTACAATAATATCGGTTGACGCAGCAACCGATATTTCAACTATTTTCATGGCATTTATTTATAATCATCCGTTTCCTAAGTTCTTTTGAAATATATTGTAACGTATTTAGACAATTACATTTGATCCGCGCTCTCGCGATCTACGACTCCTGTTGGGCGCCAAATCGATTGAATCTCGAATGAATAGTAAAATTTTTTATCAGTGCTACTGAGTTGAAATAATGAGTCTCTGTCTCAAAGCTACTTAGGCATAATTTCCATAATTTTTCTCAGTGAACTCGATTGAATCTATTAATTCCCCTCTTCAGGCCTTTTTCGAAAAATCAGTCATCGCGTACAGGTTTGGTGTTCGGGACTGTATTCGAAAATACTGCGGTCACGTCATGCAAAATTTCCTATCTACTATCCTCAGGCAATTCTTTCCAAGAAGCAGCTGTCGTTTTAGAATCCGGTGACGTTTCCGACGAAACGCCACTCTGAATCCGCAGAGTGTACCCGAAGGATAACTCGTTAGATTGTACCACAAGATACGTGCAAAGGATAGTGATAAGGTGTGACATGCAATCAGTTAGGGTCGGAAGCAAATAAAGTAAGAAAGCAATGTTCATTTTGATAGTGAGTCCAGATTACTTACAGTATCTGAGAAACCAATGAAATAATAGAAAAATACGGTGCAGTTAAGCAAAGAAAAATGGATGTCAAAATCACCAAAAGAAAATAAAATAATAATTGATTTGATGAGAACAAAAGAAAAGATCATCGTGACGATCGATTAGTCAGATTGAAATATTTCCTAAAGTCCTGTACAGTGGGATCGCGACATATTGCCGCTCTCGGGGCTGTAGGGAGGGAAAAAGGCAATATATCGCGATCCCTTTCCATGCGGCAGCGCTCCACTGAAACTCCGTCTATTGCTGTTTCGCGCAGACGCAGAGGCTGCGCGGCGCATGCGCGCATGGCGGGTGGGGGAAGCTCATGTAGTCCGCACGCAGGGGAAGTGCTCTCAGCGGCAATATATCAAGAGGCAATATATCGCGATCCCACTGTACTTTGATTGAAAATATTTGAAATTCAGACAGCACTATTTGAAGTTATTACTGGTTGAAGACCCAGAGTCTGAAATTGCGTTAGCAAGTTATAATAAGTGACTTAATACTCAAGTGACAAGTGAAGTCCGTGAACCTAGGCTCATCCTTTTATATGCTTCTAAACGTCGAACGACTTTAGCGTGTTGAACGCCTTTGCTCTGTTTCTGTGATTTTATAGACTCTCTTAAACCCGTTTATTGGATTCAATAATGTGTGCGTGCACACAGTGACATGATACAATCGATAATACTGATATTTTGAATCTCATTGGATAGCGTTGGCTATAACTGCTGTCAGCTACGGTTTGCTTTTAAATTCTTATTCCTGTCGAATTTATGCGTGCCTTAGTGACCTACGGCACCGCTACGACTAACGAATGAGACTAATAATATGACATTCAGAAAGCAATTAAAATCATCTTGAAACAAGAAAGCATAGTGTTTTAATAGATTTGCATACATGCATATGAAAAGAAAATAGTAATATGAACAAGGTATAATAGAAAAGAAAGCAAGCATCGAAAATTATTTGAGGGGTAACACCACTGTGAAAGCTTTAAAAAAAGCGCATTTTTTATCATTTCTTATTGGATGGAAAAAAAGGTGATAAGAAAATAATATCCAAGGAAGTCATTAGGCATACTATATTCAACCATACTACAAAAAAATTTGATCAAAAAATATTCAAATATGGCGACACTGGAGCCATTCTCGCGAGACGTGTTGAATCTGAGGCGCTCTGCGGCACGCCGTGTAACTGGTGCAAATTTGAATCTGCACAAAAAGAAAAAAAAACCTCATAATCTACATGTCTATAGCTAGAGAACTGCGTAGGGAATTTTCAAAATATTAATTTTTGTGTGATTGACGAGTAACTATATAAAAAAACGTTGAATTTTCTGCAAATAAAGGGCAATCATTTGTTGATAAAAACTGTTTCAATTAACTTATCGAAAATCCCCTACGCAGTTCTCTAGCTATAGACATGTAGATTATGAAGTTTTTTTTGTTGTTGTCCAGATTCAAATGTGCACCAGTTACACTGCGTGCCGCAGAGCGCCTCAGATCCAACACGTCTCGCGAGAATGGCTCCAGTGTCGCCATATTTGAATATTTTTTGATCAAATTTTTTTGTGGTATGGTTGAATATAGTATGCCAAATAACTTCCGTGAATATCATTTTCTTATCACCTTTTCTTCCATCTAAAGAAACAATGAAAAATGCGCTTTTTTTAAAGCTTTTACAGTGGTGTTACCCCTTAAAAGCCATTGAAAATGTGCATTTCAAGCATGAGCGGTAGTATTGGCAGAAAAGCAAAAGAAAAATATAAGAAAGATAGTAAATTCAAACCAAAAAATAGTATATTTCGATACAAGAGGCCAAACGAGCGTTTTGCGGACCGCGAGTCTGAAGGCAGCACGAAGCCGAGGTGAAGCCTCGGCTTCGTGCTGCCTTCAGACGAGTGGTGAGCAAGAAACGAGTTTGGCCTCGCGTATCTCGAACACTATTTTTCTCGATACATGCAACGCAAGGTTCTCGTTTGTGTGCCGTCTGCGTGCACCCAAGCCGGTTTTAGCGTACCAGTGTGCAAAATCCCTTTGCGCGACGCATAGCGGTGCGCAAAATATTTTGCACACCGGTACGCTAAAAGTCTGCTTTGGGTGCGCGTAGACGATGCGCAAAGGAGGACTTTGGGTGCATGTGTCACGAAAAAACATATTCAATTCAAAAGAACATAACTTGCAATTTCAAAAATGAACGGATAATAAAAAAATCATTCTTCGCCAGTTCATAGGTTCGGCATACTATGGCCCTGTTGAACTTTTGGCTCTTCTTCGTTGCTCCTGTCGTTACTGCTGCTGCTCCACTCCTTCTGCTCGTCCATATACGGCTTCGTTGGTCCATGATCTAATAAACTATACAAGTAGTAGATGCCAGCCATGGGGCGTCACAACAAATGACGTCACCAGGTCATTCACCCGGCTGGAGTGGGAAGTTGGCGTCAAAACAATGAGACAGTCCGTTCCAAGATGGCGCCGCCCATGCATATTAAAACAAAACAATATGGCGCTCGTTTTTCAGAATTCAATATGGCGACCGTTTTTCTATAATCCAATATGGCGACTGCTTTAAAATTAAAGAAGACTGTTTTAAAATCAAATATGGCGACTGTTATATACAGTACTCGTCAATTGAAGTGGGACAAGGTATTTCTTTCAGATTTTTGCAAAAATTGAACCGATTTCGGAAAATCACAAAATCACATTCTAGGAAATTTCATAATCTTTCGAAAAAGACTAGTTTCATCCCGATCGATTGAGAATTGGCCGATTGCCAGGGGACTTCGTAAATTGGTGATAATCGGGGTTTTGCGAACCCCCCGTGAAATGATAGTCGATGGTATCGTACCCGTTGGTACCTCATACCAATTGAAAGGGCAGCTCTTGACGTGCAAAAGACACCCCCATATGTCGCAATCGGATAACTCGTGGAGAAGTTATACGTCCAGGAAGTGAGAATCGCTCATCGGTGATAACTCCGAAACGCTTCGCTCGATTCCACTGAAATTTGTTGTGGAGTCGTTTTTTATTACGCCCTCAAATCTCACTTTAGTGTTATTGCGCTAATTGTCCTCGCAGAGGAGACCCAGGTTCTTGCTGAGCGCAAGGTTTCGTTTATCGACATTTTTCGCATTGAAAGACTTTGAATTCAGGGCTAGAAGTTAGTGATTGATAAAGGGGAAGTTTCACCGATTAAAATGCGTGGTCATTCGATATCGCGAATGACCCCCATAAGCAGCGGGAAGTTGATGAAAAACGAGAACGAAATCGTGTACCCGCGAGATTTCGATGCAGAGTTGCACGCCGATGTTCACTTGTCTCGCTAAAAGGGCGCACGCAACCATCCCTACTAATCTCTCTGATGATTGCGTAGGCTTCATTGGAGCTTTTGTGAGAGTTTTCAATGATGAATGATTAATAATTCATAATTAGATGAACGAATATCATACGGGTGTAAGGGCAAAAAAAAAAATCGTTTCTTTCAATATTAAAGGGACAAAGAAAAAAAATTCTTCTTCTACTTACTCTATTTCCATTTCTACTTATTTTATTGTATTTTTTAATATCAAAAAATTGAAAAATATAGAAAAAAGATCGCTAATTTGTAAATGATTAATCACAATTCATATTCGATTCATAGTTAAGAATTATTCAGTTAATTCAACCAGAAACGCCATTGGTAAAAATTATTCATTTCTCCGCTTACGTGCAGATGATGAAAATTACGAGTATGATGAATCGATCGCCCAGTCGGTTTAGCGAGGTTCATTGACCATCGGAAAAATGATTTTTTTTTGTACTGGGCAGGGTGTTTTAATCACGCATGCAGGCAATCGCTTGGTCAGTTAATCGTGATTAATTATTTACAAATTAGCGATCTTTATTCTATATTTTTCAATTTTTTAATATTAAAAAATACAATAAAATAAGTAGAAATGGAAATAGAGTAAGTGGAAGAAGAATTTTTTTTCTTTGTCCCTTTAATATTTAAAGAGACGTTTTTTTTTTAGCTCTTACGCCCGTATGATATTCGTTCATCTAATTATGAATTATTAATTATTCATCATTGAAAACTCTCACAAAAGCTTCAATGAAGCCTACGCAATCATCAGAGAGATTAGTAGGGATGGTTGCGTGCGCCCCTTTAGCGAGACAAGTGAACATTGGCGTGCAACTCTGCATCGAAATCTCGCGGGTACACGATTTCGTTCTCGTTTTTCATCAACTTCCCGCTGCTTATGGGGGTCATTGGCGATATTGAATGACCACGCATTTTAATCGTTGAAACTTCCTCTTTATCAATCACTAAACTTCAAGCCCTGAATTCAAAGTCTTCCAATGCGAAAAATGTCGATAAACGAAACTTTGCGCTCAGCAAGAACCTGGGTCTCCTCTGCGAGGACAATTAGCGCAATAACACTAAAGTGAGATTTGAGGGCGTAATAAAAAACGACTCCACAACAAATTTCATTGGAATCGAGCGAAGCGTTCCGGAGTTATCACCGATGAGCGATTCTCACTTGCTGGACGTATAACTTCTCCACGAGTTATCCGATTGCGACATATGGGGGTGTCTTTTGCACGTCAAGAGCTGCCCTTTCAATTGGTATGAGGTACCAACGGGTGCGATAAGATCCACTATCATTTCACGGGGAGTTCGCAAAACCCCGATTATCACAAATTTACGAAGTCCCCTGGCAATCGGCCAATTCTCGATCGATCAAAATGAAACTAGTCTTATTCGAAAGATTATGAAATTTCCTAGAATGTGATTTTGTGACTTTCCGAAATCGGTTCAATTTTTGCAAAAATCTGAAAAAAATACCTTGTTCCACTTCAATTGACGAGTACTGTATATACTAGCTATGACTATATACAGGGTGATTCAGAATTCGTGACGAATCTCTTGTGAGGTTAATCCTGGTCGAAATTGTGATCGAAAGTTGGTCAGCCATTTTTCCGAAAAACGATTTTTTTCCCTGGAAATTTTTTTTTCCGACAAACGATTTTTTTCAACAATTTTTTTTTTTTTTTCGTTTTGCATCATATGTCACTTTCTAAGAATCCCAAATAATGCCAATGAGTTCTTTTTTTTCAATATTAGAGAGATTTTTCGGTGAAAGTTGGTTGAAAGGTTGAAAAAACAAAAATACAAAAAAATTGTTGAAAAAAATCGTTCGTTGGAAAAAAAATTTCCAAGGAAAAAAATCGTTTTTCGGAAAAACGGCTGAGGAACTTTCGATCCCAATTTCTACCAGGATTAACCCCACGAGAGATTCGTGACGAATTCTGAATCACCCTGTATATACTAGCTATGACTTTATACCCGCTTCTCCGATGGCAGATCTTAACCCATTGAACAGGCAAAGTCTTTCCCCACTCCGCGACCGAGCAAGCGGTATCGGGAGTGGGGATGGCACGCCCAGGAGCGTATATGATCGCACAGTTTGAACTGAGGAATGAAACAGATGAATATTATCTACTTTCTTACGATACGTCCCTGACGCTCCGCGCGGTGTGGGTTTCACCGATACACTAATACATATAGAATTCACTACTACACTACATGACAGCACTCTCATTGGCTGTCCCCCCACCAGCCCCACACCGATACTCGAGGTGCGTTTGCCTGTTCAATGGGTTAAATAATGAATTCTTATCCTATATATATATACTAGCTGAAATTGACAGAAAATGACAGGGTATATGCAGGGATTGACACACAAATTATTTTCAAAATTACCTTTATTATTACTATTATTATTTTATTAAAGCTATTTCTTAGACTAACTTATAACTGCTCCTCTTCCACCCTCTCCTTCACCCTCTCCTCGGCCTGCACCTCGTCTGAAACATACGAGTTTTACTATTATCATTATTATTATTACAATAACCGAACGAAATTCAATGAAAATCATATATCAACTTACCGGTGACGTAGCCGTCCTCGTCCGATGGGAGCCACCACTCCTCGTCGTCGGCGTCGGAGCCTTCCTCCCGCTCCCGCTCTTCCGCCTCGAGATCCCTATCCTCATCAACCATCTCCTTCACCTCCATCCACACAGCTATATTTGCATTCGGGCACTCTACTACTCCATTGTCTGTGATAATTCCACCGTGACCCCCGTGGACGATATGCTCGTGGTCTCGCTCAGGGGTGCTCGAGCTCGCGGAGCTCAGCCCCGAGACACTGCCGGCGAAATCGTTGTCTTCCTCCACCTCCTCTCTGTAAGTCTGTAAGTCTGTAAGTCCTATTTTCATCCTGGATGCGCGGGCTTTGTGAAAGTCTCAGATGAAGATGACACTATTCTGAGGTGTAAATATTGCGTTTCTGCAGCTGCTTCGGCTTCTGTTGGCTCTTCAGACACGAGTGAGCAATCGCGGTCACTGACCCTTGATAAGATCTTTGCTGCTATTGAAGCAAATTCCAAGACTCTGTCTGAAGTTGTGGGTGCGCAAAGAAAGCAGAAAGTGCAGGCCGCTGAAATGAACAATAAGCTGGATGAACCGGTCAAACTCCCACACAAGGTGAATGAAATTGCTGCGAAGCTTGAGACTGTAGCTCAGACAACAAATGAACTTGCTGTAGAAGTTCGCATTCAAATTGAGGGCCTTGTATCTGGAAACGCCGTCTTAAAAACTCGGGTCAGCAGCCTTGAAGACGTTTTGGCGAGGGTACGGGTCGACCAAGAAGCCGTGTTAGCTCACATTTCCAGCCAGAATGTTTCGTTAACTAACCGGCTAAATGCTGTTGAGTGCAGTCTACTAAATCGAGATTTGGTCATCTCGGGTGTGCCGGAGTTGGAAGGCGAGGATCTTGGGACTATCTTTGGCTCGATTGCGGCCCTTCTCAGGGTCCCTCTGGAGCACGGGACTGTGAGTGAAGCTCTGCGTATGAAAAGTACGCGAGAAACTAACCAGCCACGCATGATTTTAATTCGACTCGTCTCTGGGGAACTCCGTGATCGCCTTCTTGCGGGCAAGCGGGTGCGAGGATCTGTATATGCTGATGAGCTTGGCCTGGTTGGTGATCTTTCCCATAGACCGGTCTTCGTGAACGAGCGTCTTCCCCCGGCTTTAGCGAATCTCTTACGCAAGACCAGGGATACTGCAAAAAAACTTGGTTTCAGTTTTGTCTGGGCCAGGAATGGGGCTATCCACGTTAAGCGTGATGCAGCCTCACAGCCGATATTAGTGCGCTCCGAGGTGGATCTTGATCAGCTTCATCCCCTGCAAGTTGCCGGGATTCCTACCCGAGTGAATCACAATGCAGGAAGTAGTAGCACCTCAGGTCGCGGAACGGAGGATGGGGATCGCAGCGATGTTTGACTGACAGTTCCGTCGGTGCCTGCTGCTTCCAATGTTGCCTGGGCCGCTGATGGCTTGGGTCCTGGACTGGAAGTAGCGTCAACCAGTGGGGGATCTCCACCTGTTTCCTATCTCAAGATAGCGCACTTCAATGCGACTTCCTTACTTGGGCATATGGATGAAGTCGAAGCTTTTTTCTGCAGATCACTCTATCATGTGATCTCAATTTCTGAAACTTGGCTGCATCCCGGGATTTGTGATGAACTAGTCGCTCTAGATAACTATCATCTCTATCGCAATGATAGGATTGGAAAAAACGCTGGTGGAGTTGGGTGCTTTATCCATAATTCTTCAACCTCTAAATCTCTAGCATCCTCCCCCTCCATGTTCACAAATTCGCCGGAATTCCTCCTGCTCGAACTAAAACTGGCTCGGGATAGGATTCTCTTTGCTTCGGTTCATCGTAGGCCGAAGGGCCTTCTGCTTGAAAAACTTATAGATAAGCTCGCAGGTTTTTCTCATAGTTATACGAATATAATCATAACTGGTGACTTAAACTGTAACTGAAGTAATAGTAGTGATGACTTTGAGGCCGAATACCTGCGTGATTTTATTTTCAGTCACTCTCTGTTCCTCATCCCTCATGGTAATACGCACCACACTGCTCATTCCGATACTTGGCTGGATGTGGCGATCATCGATTCGGCTGCAAAACTACTCTCATTTACGAAGTCCTCTGTACCTTTTATTGCAGGTCATGACCTTATTGAGTTTGAGTATAAACTCCCGGTGCGAGTCATGCCGACGCCTGTTGTTAGTTACCGCGACTTTGAAAAGTGTGATTATTTGGCATATACAAATACCTTAACTTCTTGTGTTTCTAAGTTATCCTGCAGCCTAGTTGATGATGATAATGTTAATTCCGCTGCTGAATGTTTTTGTAACTCTGTCCTGCTTGCTCTGGACAGTCATGCTCCTGTCGTATCGAGAAAGCAGAGCAAGCCTTGTGCTCCGTGGTTTGTTCCCGGGATTAAACTAGATATTAATCAGTGCAATAAATTGTATAAGGCGGCTAAGCGTCTGGGGTCATCTTATATTTACGACCAGTATCGCACCGTCCGTCGGGCTATTAAATCTAAAGTCAAGTTAGCAAAAAGTGAATACGTTAAAAAACCCCTTGGTGGCCTCCGGGACATGTCGGGTGTCTGGGCAGAGCTTAGACGTCTAGGCATTGTTAGTGTCTCGGAGTCATCGCCGCTGCATCACTTTTCACCGAACGAGCTTAATGCCTACTACGTGTCCATCACTGCTGTCCATCAACCATGCTCTAATGAGGAGCTTGCACAAATCCTCACTGATCAGCTCCCGATTGTGCAGTCAAATTTCACGTTCTCTCCTGTTGAGTCCCATCAAGTCCTGTCTATCCTAGCATCTTATCTGTCTAAGTCGCGGGGACGTAGTCCGGATGGCCTACAGCTGATGCACCTCAAGCCTGTCCTACCGGTGCTAGCGTCGCATATAACCACCCTTTTTAACTTATCCCTGCGTCAGTGTGTTTTCCCGGATATTTGGAAACAAGCGTACATTGTTCCGCTAGATAAATGCAGTCCACCTTCCTCTGTCTCTGACACCAGACCGGTAGCTAACCTCTCACACCTATCCAAGGCTCTTGAAAAAATTGTCGCCACTCAAATATATTCATACCTAGAGTCAAATGATATCTTAGACCCGGCTCAGGCGGGTTTCCGTAAAGGACACAGCACTCAGACCGCCTTATTAAGAGTGCTTGACGACGTCAAGAAAGCGGTTGATGATAGATGCATCACTATTTTGGTCCTTTTTGATTTTAGTAAGGCGTTCGACAGTATCAATCATCGATTGCTTTTGTCCAAACTTGAACGTTACGGTTTTGCCTCTGCAGTTATATCGTGGTATCACTCTTATTTGACGGGTAGAACTCAAGCTGTGCAGGATTCTACCGGTGGGCACTCTAGCTTTCTGGGCAATCGGTCTGGTGTTCCTCAGGGCTCAGTCCTCGGGCCGCTCCTTTTCCTAATCTTTATCAACGATGTTGGTCTAGTGCTGAGAAATTCCAGACATGTGGTTTTTGCGGACGATCTTCAAGTTTACTTGCATGCGCCCCCTGATAACATATCTCAGGCGCTAGATTTGATTAGTATAGATGCGGGTACCATTTCCGACTGCAGGGCGGTAAATGGTCTTAAGCTCAATGTTGGCAAAACTGAAGCCATGATCTTGGGTAGTGCGGTCTTTGTTAAGGAGCTTCGTGAGCGGAAGCTGCCCAACATCACTATTGATGGTCAATCCGTACCATATGTTGATACTGCTCGTAATTTGGGGGTTTATTTGTCTGCCGACCTTTCCTGGAATAAGCATGTGGCTCAAATCTCGCGGAAGGTTTATGCTACCTTACATAGGCTGAAGCACCAAGGTGGCGCTCTCTCCTCTGAGGTGAGAAAGCTTCTTGTTGCGGCTCTTGTTACGCCTCACATCGATTATTGCTGTTTGGTGTATCATGATCCTTGTTCAGTCGAACAAGTTTATAGGGGTCCAGATACCTCGGTTGGTATCAGCTACCAACGATCGTTCGCGCATGTATACCAATACATGCGCCACGCGGTCGACTATCTCTTTACAGCACAATTCCAGACCGAGCCGAGAGAGTCGAGCGGTCGTGGGACTCAAGTCATTCGTCCTTCTGTGCGCACTCCCGGAGAGACGAACCTTTGAGGTTAGGATTGCGAATTCGATCACTAATCGGATCTCGTGAGGTCTCAGGTGTTAACATTTTCCAATTGTCTGCATGCTCGTGAGGTGAACATTTAGCCCGTAAGTACACTGATAATTGCGGTACGTTCCGCCAGATACATCGGCACGGCCCCGTTGTACCAGCAAGCAAGCGCAACGCTTGATAATAGGTCGTCTGCCGACTTATTTACGCACTCACATGTTCACATGAACAGAAATATCAAGTGCACCTAACCAGATGGTGATACTCAACCATAAGCGCAATGCTTACGAAGTCGCCAGCGACTTACACACATAACAATCATATTGCATGAAAGAATTAAACATATAATATGCATACTTTCATCCTTATAAGTTTAGATTACCTAGATTTCATCCCTACAATATTTATCACTCGAAATGTATTTGATAAAACAAAGAACTGTGTCTATTGTAAAATTATAATTTGCGAGGGGTTTTTTCTCAGAGATTCACATCTCTGAGATTTTCCTCTCTGAGCCATAATAAACCTAGAATTGTATGGCTCAAAGGATGTGTTGATTTAATTTTCCCTACCCCTTTAATCCTTGATTATAGAGTCAGAAATCGTATCAAGTTCAATATCTATTGAGAAAAAAAAAATACGCGGAATCTTTTTTGTTAAAGAATCCGCGCCCCACAAAACATGGTGCCTCCTGTGAGGTTGAAATCTACACCATCTTTTTTTTTTTTTTTTCTATATTCTCTCTCTATCTTGCATGATATCAAGTGAAATCTGCATTGGATTTCTCTTATTTTTTTCATCTAATTTGTATTTCGTTCGGCTTATGATGCATGCAATCAGTCATAAGAATCGTTGAAATGGTAGGTGTTACGGGGAAGACCCAACACGTAGAGATAAGGAAGCTCGAGAACGTTCGAACCGGGGCCGCACACCATTGGTCCTCGAATACTTCCCCTCATTCTTCACTTACGGCGCCACTGACGCCGCGTCGGCCTAGCAGTTGCTTCGTGTCCGTTGTACTAGACAGTGCTCAGTTCGAGTTTGTTCCATCGTTCTTTGACGAAGAAATTTTTCTCGTACGTGAAATATATGAAAGTTCGCGTGAACAATCCCAGAGTTAATCCCAGAACAAAGCTAGAATAAAACATTTCGTGTTTCGCGGCATCGTCGCGAGTTTGCGTAGTTCCTCTAAGATACTGACGAGTGAGGACATAACCTCTATACGGTCAGCGAGTTTGAAAAACCGTTCATAAAAAAAACAAGTAGAGTCGATACGTTAAATACGAGAATCATTTTAACGTTTTCGCAATATGGCAACGCGTATCACGCACATCTCGCAAAAGCGAACGACGCTGAAAATGCAAATAACGACCCTGCGCAATGCCGTGGCTCGAAGAAAAATCGACAAGATGAACATGAAATTACGTCTGACGCGAGTGACCTGTTTGTTTCACGCGTACGAGGAGTTGCACGACGAGCTTGCCGTTTTGGATGCGACGAATGAAGGGTTACAACAATTGATCGAGATCCAAAACGATTATTACGAGCTCGCTGCAGCAGTGGAAAATATTTTGGGCTCGACTCAGCTGGCTGGATCAGCCGGTGATACCACCACGGTAGAAAGACAGCGTTTGCTTAAGCTGCCGGTCGCAGAATTACCAAAATTTGACGGAGACCACAGCAAATGGCTGACGTTTAAAAATACCTTCATGAGCATGGTCGATGGAAGATCAGATATGGATGATTTGACCAAGTTTCTATATCTGCGGAACTCACTGGAGGGGGAAGCGGCGAACAAGCTTTCTTTATTCGACGCTAGTGCAGAGAGTTACAGGACCGTTTGGGTCCTACTTACCGACGCATACGAGAGAAGATGCGTCCTCGTCTCTCGGCACTTAGACGCGATTCTCGACATCGAGCCGTTAAAAAGAGGAACGTCGAAGGGGCTGGCAAAAATAATCGACGAGGTTCGCCAACACCTTAGCATGCTAAAATTTTTAAACGTGACGTCCGACGAGCGAGTTCTCGTAAGAATCCTCGAAAGAGCTCTTCCAAGGGACATAAGAGAGAGATGGGAAGAATCTCTGAACCTGGACTCACTGCCGAGTTTCGATCAGTTCTGCAAATTCATTAGTGAAACGTCCCACCGGTTCTCGGCTCTGGAACAAGACAACGCACGTACGAAGGGGGAGAAGCGGCCGAACGAAAGAGAATCGCAAACGGCAAAAACGCGAAAAGGCGACAACGGTACGCGAACGTTCGTAACGACTTCACCCGCGAACTGTGTGCAGTGCAACGGCAAACACATAATCTAGAAGTGTCCAACATTCGAGAAAATGACGACACAGCAGCGTTGGGACTTCGTCAAGGCCAAACGTCTGTGTCGTAACTGCTTGCGATCTCACGTCGGTGATTGTCCTACCGCCCAACGATGTAAACAATGCCGAAATTACCATCACACCCTCCTCCACTCAGGGATATCTAAATCATCGACATCACAGGTCGCGCCAAAGGGTTCGGGCAACAACAAATCGAAGGAGGCAGGGGGGTCGTTGGCATGACTAGGCGTAGACGTGTTCAGCTCGGTCTCGCGCGCACCCAGCTCACAATTGATGATGAGTGCCATTATAAACATTCGTGACGTCGACAACAAAGTATTCGAGGCCCAAGCCTTGTTGGACACTTGTTCAACCGCGCATTTTATTACAGAGGATTTTGTGCGAAAATTGCGACTTCCCGCTTATTCATACGCGACGCCGGTCAACGCGATCAACGGGACACAGACGCAAACGAAGGGTTGTGTCAAGACACAATTTCAATCAAGAAACAACAGATTCACAAAATCTGTGAATTGTCTAACAATAGACGAAATCGCGAGTTCAGTGCCGGACACGGTATTTCCACGCGAGTTGATTAAGATCCCGACAAATTTGCGATTGGCAGACCCGCAATTCCACTTACCTCGACCAGTGGACATACTAATAGGTTCCAGTGCTACGTTTCCATGTTGTCCGTCGGACAAATAAATTTGTCAAAAAACGGAGTTGATTCGATTCTACAGAAAACACGCCTTTAATGGGTAATCGCTGGAGGGGTGAAAAGAGAAGGCGAGAATAAGGCGATCTCCTGCAACCTGACCAACTTGTCGAAATTGATCAACAAGTTTTGGGAGATCGAAGAGGTCAACGCCAAGGCATCCTTCTCGTCCGAGGACTCATTGTGCGAAGAGCATTACGTAAAAAACACGACGCGTGACAGCACGGGGCGGTATATCGTCCGTTTACCGTTTCGACACGCAAACACGGACTTCGGCGATTCACGGTCCCAAGCGCTGCGAAGATTTTACTCTCTCCAGAAAAGACTAAACTCGGATCCGGTCCTAAAGGAAGAGTACGCTAAGGTCATGAAGGAATACGCGGATCTCGGACACATGTCTGTATGTCACGACGATTCAACCAATGGATACTTTATGCCACATTACGCGGTGATAAAGGTCTCCAGTAGCACGACCAAGGTTCGCGTGGTATTCGACGCCTCCGCGAAGGCTAGCAAGGGTTTTTCGTTAAACGACGCATTGATGGTCGGTCCAGTCATACAAAATAAATTATTCGGGCATCTGTTACGATTCCGAATCCATACGTACGTCGTCACAGCCGACATCGGAAAAATGTACCGACAAGTGTTTACGCATCCCAGCGACCGGAGATTTCAGCGAATTTTTTGGTATAGCGGCAATGAGATTACGACATACGAACTGAATACGGTGACCTTCGGAGTGTCCGCGGCACCTTATCTCGCGATACGCACGATTCACCGGCTCGCAGACGATGAAAGCAGCAACTTCCCTCGCGCGTCAGAAGTTTTAAGGCGCGATATGTGTGTCGATGATCTTTTAACGGGCGCAGACTCAATCGAGGAAATTGTACGAATACGCGACGAGATAATCGAACTGTTGAGGCGTGGAGGGTTTAATATCCGACAATGGGCATCAAATCATCGACACGCACTCGATAACTTGGAGGAACGATTTCATGACCTCGACCGGGCAATCGAGCCAAACCCAGTCATAAAAACACTCGGCGTCGTCTGGGATTCTCAACGCGACGAATACGGGTTTACAGTCAAACCGATCGAGTGTTCGGGAACAGTAACGATGCTTAATGTGTTATCCGAGATCGCAAAAATTTTCGATCCGTTAGGTTTACTAGGTCCGACGGTCATGTTCGCAAAGATCATCCTTCAAAAATGTTGGCGAGCGGAGGTCAATTGGGATGAATCCTTACCGCAAAATTTGCACGCAGACTGGATTGCGTTTTCGGAGCAACTCGGGCTCTTGCGCGACGTGTCGGTAAGACGTCACCTGTTGTTGAAAAATCCGAAAATCATCGAGTTACACGGATTCTGCGATGCTAGCAAGGAGGGATATGGAGCTTGCATTTATGTACGATCGGTCGATCCGAACGGCCGAGTTTCTACGGCTTTAGCGTGCGCCAAATCTCGCGTCGCTCCGTTGCAATCGAAACGTATATCGCGAAAGGGAGCTCCGACGGAGGAAAAGGAAAGGGCAACACATACCATCCCTCGCCTCGAATTGTGCGGTGCATTGATTTTAGCTCGGTTATACAAGGAAATGCGATCGGTCTTCGATTTTAAGGTAAATCGCGTCGTTTTGTGGTCAGACTCGAGCATCGTGCTTAATTGGCTCAAAAAACCCCCGGAGGTTCTCAGGGTCTTCGAATCGAAGCGCATTGCCGAAATCCAGATTCTCGACAACGACGTGAATTGGCGTCATGTGAAGGGTGAAGAAAATCCCGCGGACGCAATATCACGCGGCCAACTTCCCAAGGATTTTTTGCGGAACAACTCGTGGTTCGCAGGGCCGATTTGGTTAAACCAATCTGAGAAAAAATGGCCAACGAACACCGAGATCACAGTCACCGAACCTATCGGTTTTAAAAAGAATCTATGCTTCGTCTCGCAACCAGAGAGCTGTGACTTGTTCACCCGATTTCCTTCTTATTCGAAATTAACGAGGGTAGTTGCATATTGTTTACGTATGCGAACACCCAAGAAGTATACAGGACGAGAAATCGAGACGACAGAAAAGATTGACGCGGAAAACAAAATTTTGCAATTGATCCAGAGAGACCAATTCTCGAAGGACATCGACAGGATCATGAATAAGGAAACCGTCAAGGACTACAAACTTGCCTCATTGAATCCGTTCGTCGACGAGCATGGGCTTCTTCGCGTCGGAGGACGTCTGAAAATGGCGGAGATTCCCTACGAGCAGAAACATCCGATCTTCTTGCCAACACATCATCCCGTCACTGACTTGATTATCAAGGAAACGCACGAACGCGCATACCATGCCGGCGTTCAGAGCACGCTGTGCACCATAAGACAGAGAGGACTGTGGTCGCTCGATGGAAAGAACCAGGTACGAAAGATCATCCGGAAATGCGTCCGATGTTTCAGACACCGGCCGGTTCCGTTGGAAAGCGAAATGGCTGATCTACCCCAGGCACGTGTGAACGGAACGGCGGCGTTCTTGCATGTGGGCGTAGATTATTTTGGGCCAGTGCTCGTAAAGGAAAAGAAGTTCCGGAACCGAAGAATTATCGAATCGTACGGTTGCGTGTTCGTTTGCATGGCCACAAAGGCCGTCCACCTTGAGATTGCAAGCGATCTCAGCACTGAAGCGTTTCTCGCAGCATTTCGCCGTTTTATCGTTCGTCGTGGAGTTCCCAGCCACGTGTTCTCGGACAACGGGACAAATTTTGTCGGGGCAAACAAACAACTGCGCGAGCTCTATGCATTACTCGAGACCGAAGAGCTACAAAAAACCGTCGCCGCATACGCGACTCAACGCAACATCACGTGGCAGTTCAACCCTCCGTTGTCGCCGCATTTTGGAGGTTTGTGGGAGGCCGCAGTGAAATCTTTCAAACACCATTTCGTACGGGTCATACGAGAACAAGCTTTTACCATCGAGGAATTTAACACGCTGGCAATAGAGATCGAAGCAATTTTAAATTCACGATCTCTCTGTTCTCTCTCCTCCGATCCGAACGATCCAGTGGCCCTCACGCCGGCTCATATCCTCATAGGACGCCCCCTAACAGGGTTACCGGAGGCCGATCTGTCCGATGTTCCAAACAATCGGTTAACGGATTGGAATTTTATTTCCAAGGCTCGTCAGGATTTTTGGCAACGATGGTACCTTGAATATTTGAGTGAGTTCCAGAAGCGGCAAAAATGGCAAAAAACAACAGGCCAACTCCATCCAGGAACCGTGGTAATTCTGATCGAGAAGAATCAACCATGTATGCGGTGGCCGTTGG
This sequence comes from Tenthredo livida, assembly GCA_963992785.1. Taxonomy (NCBI): domain Eukaryota; kingdom Metazoa; phylum Arthropoda; class Insecta; order Hymenoptera; family Tenthredinidae; genus Tenthredo; species Tenthredo livida. The sequence continues at coordinate 23,127,918 of OZ023069.1, read as the reverse complement.
GGATAATCCGCGAAGTTCATCCCGGGGAGGACGGTATCGTTAGGGTCGCTACCGTCAAGACAATGCAAGGAGAATACAAACGAGACTGCACTCAACTGTGCCCCTTACCAGACAAACTTTAAACAATATTAATGTATCAGTACATAACGCATTTACCTATTGCAGAATAAACAATAAATGAAAAAATAACATGTTTGCTTGTTTTCCTCGCAACGGGGGGAGTCTGTTCAGTCGAACAAGTTTATAGGGGTCCAGATACCTCGGTTGGTATCAGCTACCAACGATCGTTCGCGCATGTATACGAATACATGCGCCACGCGGTCGACTATCTCTTTACAGCACAATCCCAGACCGAGCCGAGAGAGTCGAGCGGTCGTGGGACTCAAGTCAGTCGTCCTTCTGTGCGCACTCCCGGAGAGACGAACCTTTGAGGTTAGGATTGCGAATTCGATCACTAATCGGATCTCGTGAGGTCTCAGGTGTTAACATTTTCCAATTGTCTGCATGCTGGTGAGGTGAACATTTAGCCCGTAAGTACACTGATAATTGCGGTATGTTCCGCCAGATACATCGGCACGGCCCGGTTGTACCAGCAAGCAAGCGCAACGCTTGATAATAGGTCGTCTGCCGACTTATTTACGAACTCACATGTTCACATGAACAAAAATATCAAGTGCACCGAACCAGATGGTGATACTCAACCATAAGCGCAATGCTTACGAAGTTGCCAGCGACTTACACACATAACAATCATATTGCATGGAAGAATTAAACATATAAACAATATGCATACTTTGTCACCCTTGTTCCGGCTGTAGATTTCATCCTTACAATATTTATCACTCGAAATGTATTTGATAAAACACAGAACTGTGTCTATTGTAAAATTATAATTTGCGAGGGGTTTTTTCTCAGGGATTCACATCTCTCAGATTTTCCTCTCTGAGCCATAATAAACCTAGAATTGTATGGCTCAAAGGATGTGTTGATTTAATTTTCCCTACCCCTTTAATCCTTAATTATAGAGTCAGAAATCGTATCAAGTTCAATATCTATTGAGAAAAAAAAAATACGCGGAATCTTTTTTGTTAAAGAATCCGCGCCCCACAAAACAATCCTACTGACTACTTAAATCAGAAACTGCAGCGCCTCATAAATTGTGGTATTCGCTTTATTTTTGGTCTTAGACGAGATGTACACATCTCTCCTTATCAGCTTAAGCTGCGTTGGTTGTCAGTCGCAAACCGCCGTCTGTACTTTCTTGGCACATTACTCTATCGTATTCTCCTGTCATCCTCCCCTCCTTATTTGCGTGAGTCGTTCGTTGAACTTGATGCGGACATTCGCCGTTCCTTTCGCTTGGCGAACCCTGGGGAGCAGGGTATGTCCTTCCATATCGCGAATTACAGGACAGCTACCTATCGCAACTCTTCTGCATTGTCTGCAATTTATTTTTGGCATGGTCTACCGGTGGCTTTAAAAGCTTCGTCTTCAGTGAATGTGTTTAAGGCTAGGCTGTTAGAGCACCTGCTCGTCAGGGAAGTAAATGGCGTTGTGTCAGAACGATAGGCTTTGCGGTAGTGGCTCTGACGCAGTTTCATTCTCTTTAGGTTGATGCGATCTTTTTATCCTCATTCTAGTACTTAATATACTTCCTAAATATTTTTGTCTCCTAAGTTAGGTTAAGCGCTCGACCCTAAGTTATTCTTTTTGCTTTTCTCTTAGGTTAGGTCAAGTTCTTACCTCTAAGCTGTTCTGGCTGTTGGTTGTGCACTTTTTACCTCTATCTTTATCTGTCATTTTACCAGAATGTGTTATATATATTTATTCATCTTACTGTTTTAGCTCTATCTTTAGCTGCCATTTTATCTAACTGTGTTATATATATATATGTATTCTGCTAACTGTATTCTTGCCTTTCGGCTCTATTCGAGTTTTGGCATTATAAACGATATTCTATTCTATTCTATTCCTCCTCCAGAGAAGCGAATTCCGCCCGCCGCAACTCGATCTGGGCATTGATCACCGCGAGCCTCGCGATCAACACCTCGCTGACCAACCACATGTCACGGGGGTCGGCGTGCAACAAAATCACTACGAGGTCATCCATTTCTGTATCGTAAAAACTTTTAATCACAAAACTTTCAACCACAAAACTACCAAAGAACAATCATACTTACTTCTTATGCAATGTCGCAAACTCAACTGGCGCGTCCTGCACAGAAATATACCTCGCTGCATCGCGTACCTAGAACAAGGGGGTTAATAGAGGCACATGCTTATCAAGAGCCGTCTCGATGTCCCGACGAGCGTCAACTTACCATCGTCACGTGCAAAACCGCTGAGTTTGCTGAAATACTGATGGGATGTAGATGCAATAAACGACACACGCTGTTTCGTTACAAAATTTTCGCTTTATTCAATATTGCTTAAAACTAACTTATGATGAACAACGTTTCCTGAAACATATCTGTACACAGAATAGACAAGAGGCGCCGAGTTTCTCGCAATTCTTCAATTTCTTGGCCACGCAATTGTAAAACGACGCGGCGATCGAATCATTTTTTACATAATCTGCCGTGAAATTATCGACAAAATTATGCAGCGTGTAACCAAAATGCATATAATATAGAAACATAACACAAAACTGACCAGACACGTCAAAAAAGATACTCTGGAGCTGGCGCGTGTTGTACCGGTAGCGCGGACAGTTTTTCCGCAGATGACGCACGTGGTGCGGGATGAAGGGTGCGACTCCGTAACTGTCAGAGTAGACCCCGTTGCCGGACTCATCGTTGTAGAAAGCGACCCAGTGACTTCCGGGCTGTGTGTGGTCATCGGTGTTTGCGATAAGGGCCGCGGGGCTGGACCACCGCAAAGGAATACGATCAGCCGGGTAGACTCCACACGTAGCCGTCGGTATCAACGCCAAAACTCTCCTCAGTTCCAGACTGTTCATTTAACTCTTCGGATTCGGCTGTAGAAAACCCGTTATCGTCCACCTCGTCAACCGTTTTTCTCCCCAACAGCCAAGATTTCAGCACAGCCGCGCGATTCAACGAGCAGACAAATTCCCCGGGATTGCACAGAGCGTGATGCATGCAGCACGTATCCGATGGCGGCAGCTTTCCAAATGCGGGGCAGTCCTCAAACTCCAGATTCGTCACCTGACGCGACATAACGCGCCGCAACAATTTCGCCTTCCCCTCACCGCGCGTATCAATCATGCGGGCCGAACGTGCCACGGCGCGCAGTTTTCTGTAGATTTGTTTGTCTTGAATATCACCGTCGAACCACTCTATACCGTGATGGCTGCGCGGAAGATAGTTGTTCTGAGCACAAATAGTCGCCGGGAGATCGGTGAAGGCGCAGGGTGGTGTGGCTACCCAGTGCCCGATGTGGTCGCGATCAGGGCCGACAATCTCCAACGTTATTTCATGAGCCTTTGCGATGGTGGAGCCTCTGTTAATCATGACGCTGAACTAGATGAATAATCATAATAATCTGTACCGCTATGCACACGCTGTGTTTTCTCGAACATAACCTCTTATGTGTACAAAAATATTGTTCATCGTAGGTATCACTCGAACTAGGTAATTATTTAGGAAGGGGCTGAATCAATCGAGTCGAGTCAAATTTGTGAAATTGCTTCTACTTGATTGATTCAGCCCCTTCTCAAATAATTACCTAGTTCGAGTGATACCTTCACGATGAATAATATTTATAAAAGGTTATGTTCGAGAAAACACCGCGCGAGATATGTATGGGATTGCGTATGTGTCGAAGTCACTGACACGAAGTTTTATAGTGTGAGTGTCGCTTTTAGCGCCATCTACTAGTCATGACGCGAAAAACTCTGCCTCAGCTTGCTCCATTTGCGCTTGGTGGCCCTGGTCGCGATTCAAAGCTAACACGGAAACCTCGTTGAGAGCGAAACCGTTTTAAGCGTCTCGAAAACCCTGCACATCGACCACGTAGTCCACCATATTGCTATAGACGTGTTAGCGGGTAGACGGAAAACTGGATACTGCGCGTTTCGTTGGACCGCAGCGACCTTTTCTCGCTACGCAACGTCAGCTATTCTTCTTTCGAAGGTAGGGGAGGTGGTTCAGGTTTCACCTCGCCGTCTATCCGCCAAAGTCCACTATAACCTGACGCGCCGCGTCGATTTCCAAGACATTGTCAAATTCCGCGTACACGATGCAATTTATCATCGTTGCCAGGGCAGCCTCGAAGCGCACTTCGATGCTAACGCTGCCGTGTCTGACCAAGTTCCAGTGGGTGCCGCTGTTTGCCGACAGATCGGGGGTGAGGTCGAAAGCCGTCAGGCAATACCCGTGGGGGAAATCTTCACGACCTATACCATTCCCATCGTTTGGAAAATGTATACCGGTTCCGGAGAAAAGGGTGTGGTAGGTATCCACGTAGAGCTTGCCTTGCTTAAAGTTGGGTTGTAGCGGCTTCGAGGGGATCTGCGAGCCGTCCACGTACAGCGACAGAAAGTTGATATTGAGATGTTCAAAGTTGAAGGGGTTGTAGGCTTCATCGCCGTTGAAGGCCTTGTTATCGACAAAACCCACTATCATTTTTTTCGACAGCTGACCCAGAAATACATTGTCCAACGATCACCCTGCACACCGCTGTGAATAGTCATAGCCTTCTGCTCCACTCTGGTAAGAGGATACTTTGCCGTACCTTTAGCCAGAGCTCTGGCGTGAGCCAGCAGAACGCCGGGGTTTATCGTTACGCGTCGCATGAGCAGCAAGGCCTCTAGTATGTGTACGCCGTGTGTGTTGGTGCTCTCCATGAGGCAGAAGGCGTCCCGCAAGCGCACGAGCCGTGGCCGTAACTCGACACCGTTCAGCAGAAACTTCTCTTCATTAATAACGTCGCAGTGAAGATGCCCGATCAAATCCACACTGGTTTCACCGTTCGGAAATTTTTGACGCTGGGCAAACGCCTTTGTTGGCACACCCCTGGTTTGGCCGGTCCGATTTCATCCATCCTCCCCGCTGTATCCCCGTACCACAGGGTGGTGGTGAGGTGTGATTTTTTCGCAGACGAATTGTAATTCAGCAACGACTCTATGTAGGCTCGGTAAGCGTACGCGTTCTTGGCCGGTGAAACCAGCTTCTGATTGAAGAACACGTCGGCCTGGCTGAACAGAGAGTGCAGCAGGTTGTTTACAGGGGCCACGACGGCCTTTGCCGCCCCCTTTGCCGCCGGCTCCCTGCTGAGCGGCTGTAGACTCACACGCAGGCTAAGCATAGTGTGGGAGAGGTCGAGATACTCGTCGCTGAGGCCGGGCACCATAAACTCTATGAGCGAGTCATCCGTGAGCGACGACACAGGCTTGTAGTGGACCCACTGCCTGCTCTCGATCGTGGTTTGCGTCGGTGGTAGAGAGAACAAATCCAGCTCCGATTTAAGACACCCGCAGGAGTGCGTGTGCAAGTACGCCATGCTCGATGTTTATTATTTTCGTTTTCAGCGACCTTCGAAGATATTAGCCACACTTCTTTTTTTACTTCCGCAACAGCTTTTCTTCTTTTTCTCATTCTTCGGATTCTTGAGAGTTGTTTTTTTCTTTTTTTTTGATTCCGGCAAGCCCCGGTTTCTTCTTTCTCGGTTTGCTCTTCTTGACACCTTTTCCACGAGACCCGATCGATTCTGCACCGTGACCCCGCAGCAACTATCCCCTCGGTCTTCCGCGCAGTGCTTTATATCCGGACCTCTTCATCAGATTCCCCAATTTATCTGTAGCTTTTCGCCTCAGATTGTAACCCGACTCGATAACGCGTTTCTTGAGAGCCTCTTCGAAGGGTGTGTTGACGTCCATATCCTCCATGAGGCCCACACCGGTCCGCAGAACCTCCTTGCCCAACACGCGCGCACCGCTCTTCAGAACGGGTATCACGCGGCGAAACAATCCCCCCAGGAAGCTACTGATTCCGTTACCACGCTGTAGCGGCGCACCGGAATAAACTCTGCTTACACCACCACCACCCACCTGATCGTTGTAATGTTCAAGGTAGTGAGCCATCAGTGCGACCTCTTGAAGTGCAACGTAGCCATCAACGTCCCGCGCGTGAATGGCATGGGTCTACCCTGAGAATCCCTCATATCGATTTCAATGGTTCGAAAATTGGTGAGAAGCAGAGGTGGTAGTGCGGAGGTGCCAGGGATTTGCTTTCCGAGACACCGTTGTGAAAATGTTTTTGCCAACCGTTCCCACTATATGTGGCAGCGGAGCGTAGACATCGCCCACTATTCTGGGCTACGCGAGATCCGTGTAGACAAACATCTGCGAGGGTATCCCGCCGGGTAGGTTCAAAGGATGGTCGGCCACCAGCCTGTTGCGTATGTTGGTCGTGAGCTTTGGAAATCCGAGCTGTTGACGCAGACCGTCGCGAAACGAGAGGTAGTGTCCATCTTTGCAGCTGCATTTTCTGACCACGTCCAAGCGATCGTCCGCGCTGTCGGCTCGTCCAAACTCCAAATGCTCCTTGATAGTCGGAAAGCTGTTCAATGCTTGGATAATTTACAAAATATCCGTGTAAATACCAGGCTCGATGAGGAATTTACCATACACTACTCGTTTTTTCCCCGTCAACGATGGAATATCGTGAAAATTTTCCGCGGCTGTGTCCGACCGACGCACGTGGAATCCCACCGCGTTGTAGGGTTCGTTTATGTTTTGAAGCGTCAGCGGGTACTGGATCTCCACCAGGGCGACTTGCCACTCTCCGACAGGCTTGATCCGTCGCGGTAGCTGGGTGGTGTAGCGAGCCGTCGTGTTGTTGAGGAAAAATTTTATCGAGCTGTTGCTGGGCCGCGTGATGTAAAACTGAACCTTCATGCCTGTTTTCGCACGCTGCTCGCAGCGATCCAAGAGTTGAACTTTTCCGGATAACTGCGCCAGCTGACAAACAGCTTCTTACTGGCCCCCTTTCCCCGCGTCCGTATTATTTTATCCACAGTCATATCATCGTCCTTGATCACACGCTGCAACTCAGCCTCGTGAAAAATTCCGTTTATCTCCCCCCCCCCCCCCCCCCCCCTCCAAATCCTCCAGCAGGTAGACGATCGGCGCGGGGTGCAGAACGCGTCGCATCTCAAACACCTTCTCGGTCCAGTTGGCCTTGTAGCCGTTCTTGAAGGCACCCTTAGCCTTACTGATGCACACCCGCTCCCCCACTCGGAACCGTGGCTTCGCACTGGATCGTGGCGGGCCGCCGTGTGCCCTTTCCATGTTGAAGCGGCTGCCGCATTTTCCAGAGTCACCTTCGACGGAGCCGTTTTGATGGTCGAGTGTGTGGTGGCGTTGTACCCCTCCACCAGCTGTCGCAGCACATCCAGGTAGCGATGGGTATTTTTGTGGGTGAAGTAACGCCACATTCTCTCCTTGAGAGTGCGATTAAAGCGTTTCACAACGGCCGCCATTATGTCGGGGTTTCGCGTGACTCTGTACTGCACCCCTCTGTCGGCGAGCAGCTTCTGGAATTGAGCTCCGACAAACTCCTTGCCTTTGTCGGTCTGCAATTGGACAGGGCAACGTTCCGCGGACGAGAGCACGCGCTCGAAAGCCTCGGCAACGGTGGCCGCACTCTTGTCGGCGATCGGCTCGACCCAGGCAAACTTGCTGAGCACGTCTATGATCACCAGCAGGTAGCCGCATCCGTCGTTGTACTGTTTGATCGATCTGAGATCCACCAGATCCACCTCTCACAGGTCGTCTATATTCTGCACGTTTCATCTGGCTCGGGGAAATTTTCTACGTATGGACTTGTGCAGCTTGTACGCGTCCTGCGACGCCAGCCATTCGACCACCGTGTCACTAGGTATTTTTTCCCCCTTTTTTCTCCCCACGGATCGAGTCAAGTTCCTGGCACCCGCGTAACCCGCCTTGTTGGCCGGATCGTAGGACAGTCGTTCGAGGATCTTCATTTCAACCTGAGTCTCAACCAAGCACCGTTTCCGGTTCGCCCCGGTCGTTGTCTGTTCTTGGGTGTGGCAAATATCAAGTCCGAATCCGTATCCTTCTCCTCCTCACCCGCCTCGTTCGTATCAACGTCACCGTCCACAGACCGGTCCTCGTCGTTGATACGTCTCTGATGAGATGGGCCGGCTGTCGATCGTGACGAGGCGTGACGCGTAGGTTTTTGAAAAACGGTATTACCTATGTACTCTTGCGGCGTGTTGATCGCGTGAGGAAGCCGCGCGAACTGTTCCCTCCCCGTGGCCTGCATAGATTTTCTCTCGCGTACCGCGTCGTTTATCAGATCGACGATGTTCGTCCCGGCTATCCGAGCCCCCCTTATAGCTATCGTCTCCTTGTCATCCCACGAGATCTCGGAGCGACCGCTGGTGGTCAAATAGTTCAGCAACAGCTCCGCTTGCCGCCGAAACTTATCCGGCACGCTCAGTACGATATCCTTTTCAGCTACACCGCTGTTACCAGCTGCATTCCCCTCAGCCACCCCATACATCTCTTCTTCTTCTTATTCTTTCCCGTCAGCAGTCTCGCCACCCACCCCTCGTATAGAGAATTGCAAAGGTTTTCGCGACTCGGAAGCAAAATACAAGAAACGTCTCAGCACCTGTCTGTACAGCTTCTATTTTTCCCGATCATTTTTCCCCGGGTCGTTGAGAATAGTGTGCATCTCGCTATCCAGACGGCTCGCGGGATCCGTATCGGGTCGCCGCTGCTGGATACGTTCGGCTGTCTCCTACGGTATCAGGACCATTTTCTTGGCCCGCTCCATTGCCTCAATTCTTTCTTCACCCGCCGATAATCGGGGCCAGCAGAAAGGGTAGAAATCCACCCCGTTGAAGCAGCAAACGTTTCCTACTCTTCCAGCTGCCCGTGTCGCAGGCCAGGCGACGTAAAGTTCTTCTGTGCTTGCTCAAACGTCTCTTCCGATCGGCGCTCAGGCTCACGTCACCCCTGAGAGTGTTCAGAGCGCATTAGCAAATGTTTTTCACCAGAGCGTCGTCGGCTGCGCACAGCAGAGCCTGTCTCCGAGCGAGGTCCGATTTACAGATAGCCTGCAAGACCGCGACGTTGGAAGAGCTAAACCTGTTTGCCGAACCTCTTCTTCTTCCTCCTCCTCGTCTAGCTCCGGGCTTCATCACAGACGAAGGACTGGCGTCGCGTGTGATCCTTTACCCTTTATATCGCTGCGAGGCACGCAAACGTAGTGACGCGAATACGACGGAAATATATCGGTGCGGAAGCGGCAGTTCTTCGGGGTGGATTGTTCCAGATCGAGGAGCAGATAGCCGTGGGGGCGCGCTGTGGCGTCGCTGTACGCCTCCTGCAAGAAGCGAGGGTCCTCGGGGTGCACCTGACGAGCCAGGTGATGTATCTGCGCGCGATCGCGCGGATTCTTGAAGAAAACTATATAATTGGCGTTCAACGACATATCCCTCTGCCCGCGTCCCTGGTGAAACAGATTTTGCGTGATCAGGAACACGCTTATGTTCTTGTGGTGGCAACCCTTGGTGAAGAGATCGATGACAACGCCATTGAACGACTCGCGCATCAGATCGTCGATGACGAGCAGTTTGGGCTGGGCGTCCGCGTCGTAGTCAGCCGGTTGCGGCAAACCCTCTCCATATTCTATGGAGCTCGATTCCCCGTACAACGGTTGCCACTCGGCGTAGTGCCAGACCACCCTCGCGAACTCCGTGTCGCACATACCGCTCGCGTGTTGCAGAAAGTTTTTCACAAAGTTGGATTTACCGCAACCGAAAGGCCCGGCTACGATAGCGGAAAAGGGATGTTTCCAGCGCGTGTCCATCCTCGCGACTCACAGCTCCGTCGGATCTGCAATTAAATATATAAAAATCATCGACCCGTGCTCGGTTTTGCTTCCAAGTCCCTGTCGTGATGGCTTGACCGCGGTGGGGGGTCTCGTAGGGTGCGCGCGTTACGTGAAAGCTTCTGGAAACGCGCGCGCGCGCGTTCGGCCCGTCTCTCTCTTAACAGCTAACAGAGAGAGAGAGAGACGGGACGCCGGCGGGAAGCAGCTTGTAAAGCGGCAAAGGCAACCCGCATTAGCTTACTCAGGGGTTGCCTCGCGGCGTGCGGCGACCTCAGCTTCTCAGACCGCCGCACACACGTCCCGCACTAGGCGTTTCACGCTCGGATTAATAAGCAAATACTACAGCTACTACTGACCTACTGAGCCGATGAGTCACCGCTGCACACCTCTGTTTCCCGGTAGTCTGGCGAGTCAGGATTTATCTCTGTTTATGCGCGTGTCGAATAACGGAGTATAATCGTAGAGAGAGAGAGAGAGAATATCATTTATTTGATCCTAGAGCTACTGCTCCCTAAGGACCACAAGCAGGTATACAAGCATAAGTGTAATAATATAAAAAAGAGAAAAAAAAAAAAAACAGGCAAGTTAACAAAAAGAGGAAAATAAAGCGGAAGTGAACTATAATATAATAAAGTGAGATAACAAAATAAATAAGAATAAGGCGAATAAGATAACATAAAGTAAGAGACATTAAAATAACGTAAAGTAAAACAAAAAGCATAAGATAAGAGAAACTAAAGTAAAGTGAAGTAAAGCAGTAACATGAGATAAGACAAAGTAAAAAGTAAAGTAAACAAGTAACATAAAGTAAGAAAAACTACAATCCAGTAAAGAGAAGCTCAAGTAAAGTAAAGTAAAGCAGTAACATAACATTAGAAAAGTAAAGCAAGTAACAGAAAGTAAGAGAAACTGCTTTAAAGTAAAGTGAAACAAAATAGTACCAATTACCAATTAACCTATAATCAAAGTAAGAAGAGACCTATCAGCAAAATCATGTATACAAATACGCATCATCCAGGCAAGTGAGGTAAGGCAATCAGAAGACCAGCGACAGGGACAGCCAATGACCTCGCAGATGGTCAGGCGTTGGGTGTCAGAAGGGCAAGATCCGACTCCGACTGAATGGCGATAGGCTCAGTCTCCGCATCACGCTTCGCCATAACTGTCCCGTTCTTCACCCAGATGTAACTAAAGCCATATTGCCTGCCACGCTCCCGTGCTTTGCCCAGAAGCGCGCTCACCGCGGAGGGGAGATGTTCGTTTATGAACACCGGGCTATGCGGATGCTCACCTGCCAATCCGAGTTGACCTGCATAAAGCTGACCATAGGTTCGTTTGGCTGCGAGTACGCGATTTCGGCAGTCAACCGACTGCAGCCTGACTAACATTAAGGGCGGTTTATTCGTGACCCTGTTGCTCCTAAGACGGACAGCCTCAACAACCTCTGAATCCGCAACAGCAACCGAAAGCCTCGTCATAGTTGAGCGGAAAATAGCAGTAAGGTCCTCGCCTGCCAGTTGCGGAACGCCTGCAATCATTAGATTGCGACTCAGCGCGTTTTGCTCCAAAGTCTTCACACGATTTACCAATTGAGCAATCTGAGCAGCGTCTGCAGCTCGAGCTGCCTCCAGGTCATCGGTTTTCGCCGTGAGCACAAGAATTTGGGCACTAAGAATGTCCACTTTGCCACTAAGCTCCGCCACAAGGTCCGAAGTAGATTTAGAGAGCTCGTCAACCTTGGAAGAGAGAGCTTCGACCCTGGCTGGGAGAGTTAGAAGTCCATCGATCTTCGCAGAGCTAGCTTGGATTGCCGCAAGGATTGTATCAAGAGTAGGAAGCTGCGTGGATAACGAGTTGGCATCACAAGGCAGCGATCTACCCGTGGCGCCTGCACCGGGTAGTATATCTACAACAGTAGGGTCGTCGGTAGCAGGAGTGAGTGCATATGAAGCAGTAGGTGCCGCAGCCGTGGCGACGCAGTGTTTGCATATCATAGCTGTCCTGCCATTTGGCTTCTTCGCCTTCGCAAATTGACCGCAGCTGGGGTGGTAATAGCCACTGCATTTGTAGCAGTGAACCGGAGATCTTACTTCTTTTTTACACCCTTTGCAAATTCTGATAGTATGTTGCGCCTGAAGATCTGCAGCCGGGTCCGTCATAGTTGAGTCAATATACAGATAGAGGCTAAATAGGCTTGGTAGTAGGCGAGCGAGGTGCGGAGAGAAGAGCCGGATTAAACTGTGATCACCAAGCGGAACAGGCAAAGTCCAAATCGAATATTACATACGAATAATATATACGGATAATATCTACGAATATTAGTCCAGGGCCGTGTCACACCCACACACTACACGCACGCAAAGTTATAAACACCAGAAACAGAGAACAGAAAGACTAAACGGAAAGATTCAAGAAACCGCGATAAATGCACTCTGGTCGTAGAAAAAGGCGATGAGCAATACGTCAGGCTATGAGAGATCACTAGGCGCGTCCAATGGCACAAAACGCGAGACGAGTAGAGAGAGAGAGAGAAAGAGAAAGTCCAAGCCTCGCTGCGGAGCTCTAGCCAATGAGCAAGATGCACGGTGATTCAGCTGTGCGATTTGTAGCCGAAAGGAAGAGTGTCGTAGCCCGTGTCGCAGAGGCGTCTTTTCGTTTGAACGAGACGGCATATCTTGTTCACGCTGCGGGTGACTACCCGATGCAACGCCGGACTCTGAATAGCTCTTCGCTCGACGCGAATAGGTTCGTCAGCCTCGACCACCATGCCCCGGATCGAATTAAAATTTATCCTCATTCGAGTCTGATAATTTAGAGTGACGCCCTTCACTTTGCAAACCTCGGCCACCTCCCCGTCCCCCTTTTGTACCAGGTACGCTTAAAATTTCGGACCACCGGAAACGAAGGCTTTTATGTAACTCCCCTCGCCGTATTTCGCCAGCTCGTCCGTCAGATCGCCTAATAAGTTGCCCGTAGTCGGCTCCCACTCCCCGCTTCTCCTCACGTAAATAACAGAGTCCGTATCGTAATAGAACACCCGGCGCCCGGGCCTCTCGAGATAGCTGTACAGCTTGAGGCGAGCCTGGGCAGTGGTGTAGGCGGCCAGCACAACGTTGGCCAGGGGGGACGGTACGATGCTCTCCTTCGTATTAATCTACCGCGCGTAGAGTATTTGTTCCGTCACAGGCAAGATATCGACTACCTCGTTCTCGGGATCCGTCAACAGTTCCAGCAGACGTTGACGGTCTCTGATCACCTCGGTACGCGGGAGGTTTTCGCGCTGGCCAATTTACCCCAGAACGAGTTCAGGCAGAGCTTGGATACGGAGCGCAGGCCGGCGTTCTATTTTATTTTCTCCCGCTGCCACCTGATACCCTCCACCTGCTCGTACTCCGCGAGATAACGGTCGCCGAAAGTCTCGTCGGTGCACTCGCCGGACCCGCTGGATTCTTGCTTTATTTTCAGAAATGTGTCTATGTAGGGAGCAACGAGCCCACCCTGACCGCTGGCCGGACCGTACACCGTGCTCTCGTATTGCCAGATCGCTGATACGTCGATCACGCTGTAGCCCACAGCCACGGCTTTCTGCAGCTCGGCCGACACCCAGGTACTCGTGAGCCACCGATCGGCTTCCGAATCGTGCGGACAATCGATCTGCAGAGAAGCCTCGCAGCAGGAGCGACACAGAGGAAGCATGAGTTTCCCGCGCATACCGGACCGGCAACACCAGATGATATAGATTCTTGGGTGGCAGGATCACGCATTTCACGAGACCCTTGAGCCCGAAGATGTCTGTGTTGTAGGGACCGGTCAAAGCTTTGCACTCCTCACCTACGTAGACTCGCGGGTGGCCCACAGGGTAGCGACCGGTTTTGTACACCCAAGGGTACAGAGAGCATACGTCTACGTATCGGATCTCCTCTCCCGGGGCAGCCTCGTGATAACGCTTCGTGTTCCCCGTACGCCCTCCGAAAAACGCCTCCCGAGGATTCACAGCGCAGTATGAATTGAGAATCGAAACCGCTGGCGTTATGCGCTATATGGAAGATCTTTCTGAACCGGTAAACGTCCCGCGTGAAAAACTCCACCAGCTGTTTAACGGAGTCGTCTCGGAATACGAACTCGCGCACGAGACCGCAACTAGGACAGGGTGTAGTTATGTCGGGCTCGTGTATGCAGTTGGTGCACGTCTGTCTCCGCAGACATTTCTCCCCAAAGAAGCACCGGCCGCAGGCAACGCACGGCATCCGTACCCCCGCTCTGTCGCACTGCGGAACGGTGTTGCAGCCGGGACATCTGTTGGAACACCTGTGATCGCCTGTATAACGATAGGTGACGTTGCAGGGCTCGCAGAAGCGTCTGTTGGCTGCTGCGAGGCTAAGATTTGATATACGCTTGTAATGACCGCAGCGAGGAAAGTACAGTATGTTCAATGTGCCGTTGGAGTATTCACCCCGCTCGGCTAGTACGCGCGTCCCGTTGTAAACGACGTCACCCCCGCGGCCAAAGGTATTGAAATCGTATATCACGATGGCTAGACCCAGAGGAGCCAGATATTCTTGAAATCTGACGATCTCTCGCATACCGCAGCCCTCTGGGGGAACTTCTACGCGCGCCTCTCTGCACAAAGCCAGGGCAGCTTCCCTCTGAAGTCTAGATTTCACGTGACGTACGTCGGACCATCGAAGCGCGGGGTCAGCGTCATTACCCCCGATACCCTATCTGTTTAGGTAGGCGCGAGCAGAAATTATAGCGCGCGGTAGACAAAGATTGTCGCGTTCGACCTCGAGAAGCGACCGTTTGCTCACCTCCTCGTGAGTGAGAGGTTTGCTCTTTCGCCCGCGACCCACCGGTACGCTGACCCGGTTAACGGTGATTCTGAACGCGTCATCTATACGAAATTCGGAGGCGCTTTGACTGAGACTGAACACGAGCCCGCCAGAGATCCTCCTAGTGAGAGTCCCGAACCGGTCGAAACGACAAACCGGCCGTACCCAGAGCAAACGCGGGAGTGTCTAGTCCGAATCCGATATAATCGTTAGCGGCCTCATCGACAGAGTCCGGGGCAGTGGTTGTGGCGTAATTGTGAATATCCCTGACGGCTTCTTCGAGCCAGGTAACAGGGTCGACCGTTTCCGGCGGGGTAATGATTTTCAACGTCCAGACGCTCCCCGTTACGGCAAATCTACGATAATATTCCCGACTCTCGTCTACAATCAGAAATCTGACACCCGGAGGACGCGCAATGTGGTCGTCCACGGCTGTGCTAGCGACTCTCTCTCTCTTCCCTCCGCCCTGCTGTATACAGACGTCTTCGTTGATACCTCCGGATCGTTACGACGCAGCGTAGACAGCGCGGCGCCGCTCTGACGGCCAAGTGTAATGTCCCGGTTACACGAATCGTCTCGAGAATTGGAAACAGGAGAATGCGGACTCGGGCGTACTCACCGGAAGATTCGTCGGAAAACACCACCTCCATCTCATTGTCTGTCGAAGAATTTTCGGGAGACGGTGGCGGTGCTCTCTGTCTCTTACCCCCACCATACTGTATGCCCGATGTACCGGCACCTTCGTTGATACCACCGCCGTAGGCGGGGCGGCGTCGCTCTGATAACCAAGAATTAAAGACCGGGTTACACGAGACATCTCAGAAAAAAAAATGCATACTCGCTCGTACTCACCGGAAGAATCGGGACACGGTGGCGGTTGTACCGCGACGGTAGTCGTTTTTTCGATCCCAACAGAAGGGTCATCTTCGAGCAGAGGTGTATCAGCGACAGCCTCGACTTGCTCCGTCACCCTTATCAATTCGAGCTCTTCTTCCTTTTCCTCCCGTGCGGCAAGCTCGTAACGAGCTGCAGCATCGTACATGAGTTGATCTTCATCGTCGAACTCATCCTCCTTTCCGTTTAACCACTCCGTCTCGGGTTCGCTGGTCGAGTTGTCTGGTGCGAAAAAAACCAGGCAATACTATGAAGTTAGCGGTTGATAAAGCGTCTGAGGAACAGAGTTGTTACTTACCCTCGTGATCCGTGTACGCCCGTACCATCCCGGTGACTTCGGGGTATGACTGACCACAGCGTTCGCGCACCACGTCGACAGCAATTTTCATACTTTCCCAAGACTCGTCAAACACATGCGGATCGTACATACGGCCGATATCCGGCAGGGCGCAACTCCATAAAAGACTTCTCAAGCGAAATAGCAGCGCGGGTGCCGGAAGGTCCACCAGCTCGAGAAACCAATTTTCGTCAAACTCGCGCACGAATCGAGGGGCGGACCTCTTGGCGCAATATAGCACATCGCGTATTACGGTTCGAATCGGGCTGCTCCAGTAAATCGCCCTGTTAGCGCCTGTTAATTCGCGTTGAAATTTATTGTCTGTCATTTTTTTAGCCTGTTTATGCTCAAAGTGAGCAAATTGCACAGGTGCAGTTGAATTTATAGATCTCGCTGATATTACACACATACGTCGGATCCGTCTCGTGTGCGAATAAGAATCCCTTCCACGCGCGTGTGTGTGAGACAGTGTGAATATATATATGCTCTGATAGACGGTGTAGTTTTTATAAAATTTTATGATGACATATTTTCTACATCCGTGGTATCACACACACACACACACACACATATACCTATACCGGATCCTACAGTATAGTGCAATGATTTCAACTCCCCCCTCGTCAAGTCGTACGAGTGTCTGTGTATGAATGAGAGAGAAAGAGAGACTAGTGTATATATTGTAGCGCAGTTTTTAACTTGGAGAGGAAAAACCACAGATCTGGTTACGATTCGGCACTTTTCCGTGTTACTTACTAAATTACCAAAATGTTGGGCGCCAGACGCTACTGCGTCGTTTCGATACGATAATCCACAATCAAATTACATAAAGCCAAAAACTTACGGAAGTGCGTCGAGCGACAACTTGACTAGCTCAGCTAACAAGGCCTTAGATAAAGGGGCAGGGTACACCACGTAAAACAAGATTATTTCTTCGAAATAGTTGAGATCACATCAATCAATTATTTATTAATGAAATTAGATAATTCAGACAAATCGTACAGAATTGGCGATATTATTAATTATTTGTTACGATAGTTTTCCTAACTGTTCAGGACAGAATTTTCTCGTTTATGATGCAGTTAAATCAAGGAATGTGTCAGAGTTGACTCGATATAAAACGAATAGACTAAACCCCAGACTTGGTATCACAGAGCGATACTTCGTGCCCAAGTGCAAATTATGTCATAACACATCCCGAGATTAACGTACTAGAGTTTTGAGATATTATGAAAGAAAAATCGAGAACAAACGATACAGTTTCCCTACTAATTAATTAGCCACGCTTGGCCATACAATTTACGATACTCCGAAATCTACTGCTAAATAGAGACCACGAGGTCACTCGAGAGACGCGGATTTCAGGTTCAACGTTGACAAATTAAATTAGAACGATAGAGGTTGTTCGTTAACCAAATTCTGACAATGTTATATTGATCGATAAGATACTAAATTATCCAAAATTAACTATAACTTACTAGATTTCACACACGGTAATAAATTATCCTAAATTAACTAAACCTTACTAAATTATAACAAATTAACGATAGCGACCTAAACTATACGCGAGGTCCAAGCCTTCGGGGCTATCTTCGCTCAGGGTACTCCAGGAAAAGGTTTTACTACAGTATTTCATGCACAATATAATTCTAACAGACTAAATCGAAAATAGAAGCCATACGAGAAGCGATAAGCAATAAATTATAGCCAAAAAGCAATGAAGGATCTATCGACGGCCCCTAACGACAACAGCTTATCTTAGCACTTGCATTATAAACAGCGTATTTGCGCGTTACGAATCCGAAACAGCTTATTCGTACGTTGTCTACAGACACAGCTTATCTCAGTGATGTCGGCCGAAACAGCTTATTTCGGCAGCTTCCGCAGAAACAGCTTATCTCACTGTTGTCGGCAGAAATAGCCTAATGGCAATTTTGAGCTTCTTGAGATAAGCTGCCCAATATGTTTATCACACCTACCGGCATAATTTATTAAATTATGAGCTTCCGGAAATGAATATTTAGTGAATGAAAGTAAAGAAACCAAACAGCGTATCTCAAAGTTGTGAGTTTGTTCCGTGCTGAAGAATCCTATCTCAGTGTTCCGGACGAATCACACTGACTGTAAGCAGCGCCGCACTTTCAACTCTCAACGCGATGTCACGCGGGAATACAAGAAGTGCTCGGATTATGGAACTTATCAAAGCCAATCCAGTAGATGTAGACCAAAACAATAATACACGGACACCCAGTGAATCTAGCTCACCGGCACGTTCTGTACCCTCACTGTCATCAAGCGGTGAGTATTAATTTACGGCAGGATTTCTAACTGCGTGACATAACCTACTTATTAGTGTGTTTATTATATGGTAACCTCTGAAGTATCTTTCAGTATAGCATGAATGTTAGCCTTCTGACTGTATTAGCCGTAATAAATTCCCTTAGGCCGTGAGTGGTGGGATGATGTCTTTCGGCCAGACTCTAATGATTCCAAATACCCGGATGACTCCGATGCTTCGACTGACAAGCCTTTGCCTCCCAAACGTGCAAAGAAGCACTTATCGTTTTCACCAAGTGAATTAATCATATCACTGTAACTTGGGGTATACTCGGGGCAAATTATGTCAACTTTTTAACGCCTAATCCTTGATGCTTCGAGATATTGTTGGTTGTTTTGCATATTCTTTCTGACAAAACGAATCTCGGTATTTTTTTTCTGATTTTCGTCTGATTTATTTATTAACAATACCGATTTCTGGTCAGCCTGTTTTCAACGAACTATTACTTATGACCGCTAAATTGCATCCTTATTATGGAAGAAGATACGTCAGAAATTAATTATAATTAATTGATAAATAAAGCATGAGCAAAATGCATAGTAATAAATTAATGCTCTCGCCTCTCTGCTCTTGGACTTGAAAAATTTGTTCCTGATCTAAGAATTTCAAAGAATTTTTTCATGCCGCACGAAAAAATGACTCTTAGCTCAAGGTCATTTTTTTCTAGTTGAGAGCACATAATTATGTTGGACCTTTTTCCGAAATTTTGTGCGAGAAGAACATTTTGAGGTGAAGAATTTAGTGTGCTTACCTTTCACGATTCGATTTAGCAATTAGAAATCAGATTTACTTGAAAATATATTGCAGAAAATAAGTGTGATAGAAATCTAAAAACAAAATATCGAGGGTTCATATCATTTCGAGAAATATGAAAACCATTGATATGGTAATCGAAGAGGTCAAACGTCAAACGTGGAATACATGAAATTCATATTTCAAGTTATTCTAGTATAGCTTTATTAATAATTATGCCTGCCTGTAGTTATCATAGTATGTAGTCTACGTTCTTAGCACTAGTCTGTCTCTCACTAGTTTCTGTGATCGTCTGCTTTGTTAAAATATGTTAACCAGGGCCGACAATCTCCAACGTTATTACAGGGGTCCGTACGACAGTGTCGCCATCTGTTAGTCATGACGCAGAAATACTCAATAATGATAATAATCCCCCTTACTACTAATTCAAATTCCTAATTCGAATTGATTTCTGCGTAAATAAAAGTATCCTACATTTTTTTCAAACAATTCAACACCTGTTTTCCATAAATGGTTTTATTATATATGAAACCCAAGTCATAACATATTTATGTACATATAGGAAAATGAATACTACGATTTATAATGAAAGTAGTATCGTCAAATATTAAAATTATATATCCAACCAAAAAAGAAGAAGAAGAAATATTAAAATTCGACATTTTTAGAGCAATAAAGTAGTATACTTTAGTAATAAAATACATGCGTTTTCATTTATTCTAATTGCAATTTTCTTGAATAGAGTCATGAACATATTTTTTAGCTTTGTATTGTGCGTTTGTGTTGTCTTAATGATTTCAATTTAGGAAATAATTACAACTAAGCAAACTCATGCACTATCGTTCTCTCAGAAGAAAAAACAACTCGATCTGGAAATCATAATGGTACTTATCTTGTAATCTAGCTAAACGCTTCAATTGTCTTTACGTTTTTTAAATATCTTGGTCACTAGCTCGTCCGGGTAACTAGGGAGCTCCGTACCCTTCATAGTCTTATTAATAAAAGTACAATATTTGTCACAGAAGTAGTGGACATAATTCTGAGTTATCACTGTTTTCAGTGATTCAGTATGATCACATTCTTCAAACTGAAAGTCAATGTGGCCTAGTATATACGACGATATTTTTGATGTGAACTGTCGAAGGTGCGCGACTTTTGGAACGAGGTAGGAGCAGATATTTGTAATTTTAACTAAGATGTTATGCAAATTACTAAAATTATCATTGGCTTCTCCTTGCAATACATTCATGTAGCACACTGGACAGTCTTCACATTTTTTGAGTACTGATTTTGTTAGAAAATCATCTACACTCGAATTTCCAGCTTCTGTTAAGGGTGTTTGTAGATCGAGATCGTTTGGTAGGGCAGGCAGGTGAAATACTGGAATTACGGAAGTTTCGGTGACTGATTGATCAAGGAAACTGGCCAGATCCATTAGGAAGCCTGAAGATTCATCATCTTCGCAATTAAAATTATTCGAATAATATGTTATGCTATTCAAGAGCAAAGTTTTATAATATGCCCTGAATGCAGTACAAGTTGGACGAACATTTCATCCCCCGTGTTGACGAATTTGCTCAAAGAAATTTTCTAAAGGGTCCTGATTAAAGCTTCTTGGCGAAAATTGTTTGAAGCCTGCTTCTCGTAGCGTTTTTCGTAACAGTTTAAAATTTTGCAGCGTTACTATCCAATTTTTCAGAACTTCAGGTACGCGACGATCGCCAGGCTTTCTTTTCTCGAACGACATGGTTTTTATGACTTGAATTGCATCATTCCACACGTCTTCCTGAGGACATTGATCAAGCTCTGTCGATACCATTGTTCTTAGAGAATTATCTTTGGAGCTCGGACTACCACATCCACCATTGAGACTGTCAAATAGGTCATTGAATAAAAGTAACAAGTGAGCTGTGTCATTTCCTTCACTGGGCATTTGTTTTTTACCATCGATACTATTGGCTCGCGTTCGGCTCATCAGGGAGATGACTGATCCTACCGTTCGACTAAATATCTGGGCACATTTGGAAACTTTCATCTTTTTTATTTTTGCAGGTAGGACGTGGTAGTCCGTAAGCTTTAGCATTGTTTTGAATATCCCTGAAGCCTGATCAATGTAGTATGCATTCTCGATATGTGACCATTTTGCCACACGCTGTTAGCCATCCTTGAGGATGAATTTCAAATTTTTTGTTACAAGATTATTTCGAACGCATTTGAGCAGATGAGGAACATCGTAAAGTGGAATTATTACAATACCATCAATGACAATGACGTCGTGTCTGATTTCCTCATTTTTCTGAAATGCGTTGCGTTTCGAATTATGAATTAATTGACGCATGGCCTTTGCATTCGTGCCACCCTGGTCACACACCGAGGCTACAACTTTCAGCCCAACTGAATGTACTCGACGCACTATGTTCGTGTACATGCTTTGAATGCTTTCAGCTGGTGTTGAACTTTGGCAGTAGGTATAAACAATTGGTTGTTTCCAAGGCCTACTACCATGTATGCCTCGAAGCATCCAAACCGCAACGTGGTCAGCAACTTCGGCCTTACGCTCAAGACCGTCGTCACAAAAACCATCTACAGAACCACTCAATTTGTTCATACAGAGCGAAGGATATAGTGACATCTCATCCATGATGAGAATGCAATACAGCTTATCCTCTAGATCAAATTTTGCGGTTCGATCTTTCAAGTTTTCAAAGATAAAATCGCATATTCCAGGACTCACATTGATTTTCTGAATGAGTTTTCTTAATGTTTCTGTACTTGGCAACCAAAAAATTTTGACCAGGTAACGATACGCTGCTGGACTGCGTTTATATAAAGCTAGTGCCGATAATTTATCATTCTGTGAAAAGTGCCGCTTATATTTATTCCGCCCTGCGTTGTTCAAATGACTTATGATGAAGTTTCTAATCGTAGAAGGCAGTTCATTCAAAATCTCCCAAGACCCATTCTTCATCATCTTTTCTGCTTGCTGCAGTCGCATCTTCAGGGTTGCTTTTTCTTTTCTTGAGCGTTGTAAGGATTTCGTTAAACGAACAACGAAATTATACAATTTTTTATCACGCTCAGACAGATTCTGATGAGTTCTGTTAAAATGCTGTAGTATGGAAACTGAGGACAAAAAGTAAAAAAAAAATTGGATAAAAAAAATCGGATAAAAAAAAATGGATAAAAAAAATAGATAATCAACATAAACAATTGTTAACAACTAAAATGACAATCAAATATCAAAGCATATCTTGAAAATTTATCGTTAAGGTCACATTCATTGCGATCTATTTTATTCAATGCCGTCTCCATACTCAATGTAAAATATGTACAGAAAATTGATCATAAAGGAGCACACGGATCAGATCTATTCTGATCTATTCTGGTCTGCCCTTTCCATGCTCCACGTGCCTAATAAAATGTAAAATATGTAAATAATTGGAAATTCATAGTTATGATTCAGGGTGGATTTGATCGATCCCTGGTGACTCGTAGAAAGTCGTTACATCGGAACATGCTAGGTCCGATTTAGCCTGGTGTGGGTCCTCATATATCCTTGCTTCCAGCATATTTCTTCATAAGTTCATGTAACACAAACAGTGTTTCAATTATTGTTGCTTAGTCAGCATACTAAATATTTACCTTTTTGTTTCTTGGATTTGTGTATAACCTGTGGTATACCAGCATCGTCCTCCTTCAGTCTTTTCCGCACCATCTCTACGTCAACACCTGTGGGCGTACAACTTTTATAACATATGCAAAGCCTGTTAATTTTGTCAAGGGATATTTTACTGTACCAGAAGTTTTATCGCCGCTAAGATTTTCAATGTCTTGCTGTTCTGCAATAAAAGTTCTGCTACCACCTTCTGTAGGGATATTCTCATATCGCTCTGGATTTATGCAAATTACTGAAATAGTTGAAAATTTTAGTCATCGAAAGCAAAATCACAACAGCTAAACAGAATTAGGAATTAGGGAATGAACATCTTCCTGGGTATGAATGAGTATGCTTACAGGCAGCTCTCGAAGGTGAGTTGTTCACTGATCTCGACTGGGCCCATCAGATTTGATTCCTCATGAGTGAGTTGTGGCTTGGCTGTGAAATCTGAGTGTGACGATGAACTATGATGTGGCTGTGTCAAATTAATTTTATCCACCACCTCGTGTTGAACAGGCAGGTCAGTTTCAGTCGGAGTGTCAATCTTGTATTGTCGCCCAACAATTGGGTCTGATTCGGAAAGCAATCCATCATGTTTCGTACCAAAGGAATTTTCATACAATCATATGTAATAATCATTCACCAATGACCGATTTTACCAACAACGAATAACGCTTTATTCAATGAATAACTTCATTTGTCGAATAAAATCTCGCTCTACAAAGTAAAACTGCTATGCTTATTCTATGAATAGAAGTTATTCTATGAATAAAGGTTATTCGTCGTCGATGAAATCGGCCGTAAGTATAGCTTCTCCTGGGTAATCTATTTATTGTGGCATTCTCGATTAAGTTACCTGGTAGATGTAAAGTCGGTATCGCTGATTTACTCAGACGTTTTGCAAGAAAGTACTTTTCTTTGAAGTGATCTTTACACACCGTCCTCAGTATTATTTTTTCTTTTGGAACATCGAACAGATTCACATTCCCACTAGCTGCTAGCCACTTTTGAAAGCGATCGCTTTCATCAGTAGGATTCGGAAATGTAAACATGCGACCAGTTGTTTTTCCGCATGACTTGACAGCACATTTTCTTGCACTCATTTTATTTCTGAAAAAAATACAGGTACACGTCAAATAAATTGGCAACAATAAGCTCTGGATAACTGTATCGAAAATTCGACATTGGTTCATTTCCCATTATCGACATACATACGAATGAATGCATAAATTGTCTATAACTATTTCTGATCTCAGTGAATGAAGAATCTCCAGCTTGGAGCTCTCGTGATAACGTATCTCAATTTTTAGGAAGCGATTCATAAACTTAGCTGTACATGTTATAAATCATTTCATTTTCGGAAGGTCACCGTAAATGGGTAATCAGAATCCAAGGCACACCACAATTTCTATGCTTAACCAATTATAGAATTTGTTATACTTACTTGCGATTTTCGGTGGCTACAGTAATTCCGTTTGAATCAGTTTGAATTCGAATGGATTAAATGATAAGGTTATGTTCGAAAAAACACCGCGCGAAATATGTATAGCATTGCGTATGTGTTCGAAGTCACTGACACAAAGTTTCATAGTGTAAGTGTCGCTTTCAGCGCCATCTACTAGTCATGACGCGAAAAACTTCGCCTCGGATCGCTCCATTTGTGCTTGTAGGCCCTGATGTTAACTCCTTTTTCTCACTGAAGCAATGAAGTACTGAAATTTATTTATAATTAATTTTACTTGCTATTGAATAGAACTCTTGAATATTTGATTCGAAAAACTTTTCTCTCACAGATCAAAGCCCAGCAGCAAAAAGTTCAAAGCATGAATTTGTAAATTCTGTAACTCAGATTCTTATTAAGGAACCAGTGCAACATAATGACATCTTGCCAGGTAAGATTGACTGCCCATAATTTATCGAGAACTACACGTGATGACTTCCACATGTTATTCCATTCTGAGTTTAACAAATTTCGTTACTCACGTTGCTTTTAAAAAAGGTCTGCATTCATGAATTCATGGAATATAGTATACCATCAATTTAGTCAGTGTCTGAACATTTGAAGTTATTTGGCAAGAATTCGTCAAATTTCAACAATGATAAAACCAAGCTTCTTCCAGTAGATTCAGATTGTATGAATCAAAGACAAGCCATAGAATAAAACCCTGGCACGAATCATTATCCATGCTAATTCCAGCATTGATGGTATTCTGTTTTCCAGGAAGCAACCTTCATTCTTACACTACACCTCATGGAAATGCCACCCGCCATCGATTACAACCACTTGTATTATTTGGTATGACAAATTACCTATTGAAAACTTCCATTGATGTTTCTTCAAATAAATTTGTTTGCACTAGCACTTGAACTTTCCTCAATTTTTCAGATAATTCTGATGTTTCTGTTACTGTGGGTGAACTGCAATATAGTGACGAAGTTATTGTGCTGCCTCTGTCACCTACAGTACCAATTGAAAATGTAGTAGAAGTTGTAATGGAAACAGAACTGCCCACCCAAGTTGCAGCTCCGTCTTCACCTGCAGCTGATCTATTAGCGACGCCGGGTACGAGCAGTAGTGGTCGTCGAAGGCGAACACCGAGGACTCTATCTGATTTGTCAGCACGCAAGCGATCCCGAAACCCTTCCAAATGGAAAGCAAAGATTGCTAAAGCAGCAAGGGATTCTGGACAGAAATATATTAATATAAAGGGGAAAGAAGTAAAGGCCAGAGCACTCGGTGAGCCTTGTTCCAACTGCAAGTTCAGATGTAGCTCTAGAGTGAATGAAGATCACCGTAAAGCAATTTTCACTCAGTTTTGGGATATCCAAAATCATAGTCGTCAATGGGACTCCATTACGAGACATACTGAAATCACGGATACAGCAAGTTCCACAACTAACTGGGAATCAAGGCGAAAATTTTTTCGCTACTATTTTTTCAGAATTGATGCCAGGGATGAAAAAGTATGCAAACGCATGTTTGTTCAAACTCTTGGTATTTGTGGCTTCTGGATTAGGACTGAAACTTGGTCCAGGCGGTTCAGTCTCGTCCGATAAACGTGGTACGAATTCCAATCGAGTCAATGTCCATACATGCTACTACGAAGCAGAGTGTGCGAAATCATATTAATAGCCTAGAAAAGATTCCCAGTCATTATTGTAGAGCAAGTAGCAACACAGAATATTTGCCTGCTAGTTTGAAGGTTCGTAAGTCATATGAATTATACAAAGAATGGTTCGGTGAGCAAACCTATGACGTTACTGTGAAGACAGCAACAGGGAGGCAATACAGGGACATTTTCAACAAAGAATTCAATATTTTTTTCTATGTCCCTAAGAAGGACCAATGTGATCAGTGCACTAAATTCAAAAATTCGAACAGCGATGAGCAAACGTTACTGCAAGCAGACAATGATATTCATATGAGTAACAAACAAGCAGCAAGGGATCTGAAGGATCAGGATAAGAAAGATGCAAAACTTAACAAGGAACTCTGTGTAGCCTGCTTTGATCTGCAAAAAGTGCTCAACGCACCACAAGGAGAAACATCTGGATTTTATTACAAGTCAAAACTCAGTGTCTTTAATTTTACAGTCTTTGACCTTGGCATCTGTGAAGGCCATGCCTATGTTTGGCATGAAGCTATAGTCAAGAGAGGCAGCAATGAAATTGGTAGCTTTTTATATAATTACATTATTACTAAAGTTGCAAGGGGTGTGAAGGAATTTAGATTTTATTGCGACAACTGCTCTGGTCAAAACAAGAATCGATTCATCTATTCTCTGTTTCTTCACTTGGCTGCAAAATACAATATAACTATAACACTCCGTTTTCTCGAGGTTGGGCATACTCAGACAGAAGGCGACTCTATGCATGCTCTAATTGAGAGGCGAGCGAGGAGAAAAGAAATTTACACGCCAGATGAATGGATAACACTTATCAAGCTAGCCAAGGATACTACCCCACCTTACATTGTTCACGAGGTTAGTCAGACTGACATCTTTGATCTGAAGATTTTGCTTGAAGGCCAAAACTGGGAAAAAAATGTAGACGGCAGAGTGATCCTTTGGTCACTACTGAGAGGTCCATGTCACTAGTTCGACACCCACCACCCTGTACTTCAAATACAATTACAGAGACGAATACTCCTCTATATCCACAAAGGCTCGAGTAGGCCGCCCTGTAAATATTGCAAATATTGCACTGAAACCGGCTTACCATGGTAAGATTCCTCTGGGAGAACGCTTGTTGAAAGGTTTAGCAGACCTTTGTGTCAGGCAGCTAATTCCTTCAAATCGGCATGATTTCTTCAAGGGTTCGTGTGCCGACAATGGAGTGCCTTGGCCAAATCCACCTAAGTCTAGGTCTCAATCTAAGGTAACGTGAAATTTCCAGATTGAGAACTGGAGCTCACGGCAATGTTTTGGATGCAATTTTATCACTGCTTGATGTGTGTTATTTTTATACCCCCTATTATTTCAATATTATTATAGCGTACATACTATATTATTTCGTAGCAACACAATAATAATAAAAAAATGATAATAATAATAATTGAAATTATACCCATCATTCTCCGCTTTCGGTCTGTTTTTTTGAGGTTCACACAAGGCCCACTTCATATCGTTACAAAAATTCTACCTGGTATACGGAAGCAAGTTTTGTTCAATGAAAAGTTCTTTCATATCGTCCGAAAAATCATCTGTAAATCATTCAAACGAACAACAGGACTGGCTTGAAGGAGTCTTATTGCCTCTTGAAGATTGCACCACTTCACTTTGAGCCTAAATATTATGTCTCTTCATGAAAAAAAAGGTCAGCTCATATGCAGCACACGTAATCAAGGTGATAAGAAATACTTGTATTGCATTTGGTCCATGTAAATGACGTGCCTGATTTATGTTCTATGATCAAACTTTATTTTCGATCCTATGCAAATTAACAGAAACGCTGATGAGCTGTTTCTGCCGACAACAATAAGATAAGTTGTTTCTGCGGAAGCTGCCGAAATAAGCTGTTTCGGCCGACATCACTAAGATAAGCTGTTCCTGTAGACAACGTACAAATAAGCTGTTTCGGATTCGTAACGTGCAAATACGCTGTTTATAATGCAAGCGCTAAGATAAGCTGGTGTCGTTAGGGGCCGTCGCTATGTAACCCAGCCAGACTCGAGGTTGTTCGATAATTTAAGAGATAGACTACAACAGACGAGCTGCTTAGCTCAAAAGACAAAGACGAGCCTCGTGGCTCAATAACCAAATTAATAAATCAGAACTTTATACGAACGACTTCGTGTCTTCACGAAAGAATCAAGACCTCACCTTAATGACGTTGTTCAATCAAAGACACAATACACTATTTCAGTAATACTCGATATTACGATAGATTATAGAACTCGATACGATAAACGGTGCGATGAATGCTGAAGATGCGTAGCGCAGACTGGAGCGAAGAAGTAGACCGTGTAACAGGTGTACCGGCCTTACATAGTCGGTGCTTTCTTCCACTAGTTCATCCTTCAGGCTTAGCGTACTCACGTGACATATCGGTGATCTAATTGGTCGGTGAGCGATAGATTTTGACGAACGTAATTTAGGAGAAGTCTACCTCACCCCTGCCGCTGCTAATACCGCTTCCTATCACCGCCTTCCTTTTGAATCTCTGGGCACTGGACTCACATGGAGCCTCGCTCGCCCGGCCACCCGATATTTCTTCTAGGGCCTTACACCATTGGTCGATCCACCAGAAAGTTAGTGGTAGCTTCGTGTCTCGGCATACTAGGGCTTCACCCACGAAAAGATTCGTTAGGTAGGAACGCTGATCCGGGAGTTGTCATGACCAACCACGGCCGCGATAACAGATTCGGAGACAGTTTGACGATAGTAACTGCGTTGACTGATACTCATTAGGTGGGAGGCTGTGAGGATGCACCTGCACATGACCCTGTACACCACCCTCGTACCGGAAATGCATTTTCTTGTAGGCGGTAGCTCTTCGGATGACGGGAGGATTTCGTTGTGCTTCTCGCACATCCCTGTACGCCGTCAATCCGATAGTTGGAGGTGGTAGATCTTTCCACTTGAGAGAAGGCGCTGACCTTGGGGTTTTCTGGACCAACCACGGTTTGCACGCCGACAGAATCGTCCTTCACGGTATTGGAGGCTTCTTACGCTCGGTAGAGTCGCTTTTCCTTCGGTAGTTCCCACGACGACAGACGTCTCGTGGAGTATCGAGCTCGAGATTACATAGTTTACAAAAAATAAAATAGTGTTAATTAGACCTAATTATTTTCCCTAAATTTTCTCTCTTCCTGGAGACCCTGTCTGCGCCACGCATCGTTGCATTCTCGAGAGAAGCGCCTTGTGGCGGGGAATTTAAAAATACCACGTCACAATATATATATATGTATGGGGAATTCCACGTGAACTCGGTAAATGTTTGACCCTGACACCTTCCGATTGGGGCCACGATTTTTTATGTTATCGTACCTGATCGAAGAGACGCTCCGAATTTTTTTCAGCTTTTTTCGAACAGCCGCCATTTTTTTGAAAATTCACAAAACGCCAACATAAGAGCCTCAATTTAAAAATCTGAAAAAATTCTCAAAAATCCTCTGTCAGATATCAAAATTTTTCAGCCTTGAGCCAAAGTGGGCAAACGTTTGCTTTCATTCTTTTTCGTGCTTTTTTCGCAAAAACATTATGAAAACGAACAGCAGCAGTTGCCAGTCCACTGTGAACTGTTGCTTGAACGTTTTTATACGTCACGCACGATTTTTGGAAATTTTATCAGATTTTTCCCATGCGATTTTTTTTCATCCGATCTGAATCCAAAAATGTGAGAAAAAATATAATCGCTTCGGAAAAATCAGCAAAAATTCCCAAAAATCGTGCGTGACGTATAAAAACGTTCAAACATTAGTTCACAGTGGACTGGCATCTGTTGCTATTCTTTTTCGTAATTTTTTTCGAAAAAATCACGAAAAAGAATGGAAGCAAACGTTTGCCCACTCTGACTTAAGGCTGGAAAATTTTGATATCTGACAAAGGATTTTTGAGAATTTTTTCAGATTTTTAAATTGGGGCTCTTATGTTGGCGTTTTGTGCATTTTTAAAAAAATGGCGGCGTTTCGAAAAAATCTGAAAAAAATTCGGTTCGTCTCTTCGGTCAAGTATAATAACATAAAAAATCATGGCCTAAATCGGAAGGTGTCAGGGTCAAACATTTACCGAGTTCACGTGGAATTCCCCATATATATATATATATATATATATATATTGTAACATTGCATTTTGCAACGCGTGTGACAAGTGACTCCCGAACCCTTAGACGACCGTAGTTACGAAGGGTGGATGCATGACAGAAGCATGAATGCGTTTTGGTTAGCCCCGAGGCTATAAACTCTCCGAGAGGCGACCGTGACCGATCTAAGACTGTAGAATTTAGTTCTTATTTTTTTTGTTTTTTTTTTATCTTTTCTCTATTATGTGGGAGACGAGGCCCAGACGACGGCTAAAAATTGCAACGGAGACTCGATCAGACGAACGTACGACGCCAAATATCGACTGTTGGGATCTTTTTCGACGAACGCCACCTAAAAGCTTCGGAGGATAGTACTGGCTAGACTACCTCGAACGATTAAACGAGAGGACACGGGGGAGTGCCAAGGGCATTCTGCAACGTGAGATATCGGTGGTGGAAGAGATTCCCGCCACCAAGAAGAATCTGCAGCCCGTGATCCTCCGATTTAGCGAGCTACGAACACCGTGGTGAACTTCGAATTTTGCGCGCCGCGACGATAGGTCGCCATATTTAAGGATCTCGCAGTAGATTTGCAAAATCCATAATCGATCGCCTATTGAGGGCGCTAAGTACCGGCACCATGCCGTCTGATCACTCTGCCGTAGGCCTGCCTCGCAGGTAGAGCCTCGAGCTCTAGGGCTCGCTCAAATTGTAGAAATTATATCTTGTCGTAGCCACGCGGCTGAATTTGGTGTGAATTTCCTGCGGGAAAACGTTTGAGTCTGTTGAGTTCGAGTTTAGTGAATCCGAGGGCTCGTCGTCGAGACGCTACGAGGCCTTGCATTTTGGCTGGAAAACGGTAAGCGTTAGCCAATTTGACTCATACGAATTTGAATTCGGCAAACGGCCATCAGCCATCTTGCCTCATTTCCTGAGCCACGAGGCTTTTAGAGATTTTTGGGAAATCAAATTAAGATGACCTCCGAGTCGGTAGGCCGTCACCAGTGTCTCACGCCATAATAGAGTTTTGAGTTTTGAGTCTTGATTTTTGAGTAAGATTTTTGAGTTTTGTGTCACGTAATAGTGCTTTTTGTAGAGCCGTAGGTTTTCGCACGTGAGTGCGAGAAAGATAGTCTGACTACGTCACTGTCGCGCTCTCTTCCTCTCACGGAGAGATTCAGATCGTTATTATATTTTGAATTTGGTTTACTTTTTTTTTTGTTTCGCCTACGAAGGCAGAGTTAGTTTAAGTTAATTTTAAGTAATAATTTTGTGGATTAGTTATTGTGCCTTGCGGGCATATTCCAGTCTTCAATTTGTAATTTATATTCCACGAGGACCGAGGTTGTCGAGTTACTTATTTTTCCATCATTTTGTTTTGTTATTGCTCTCCTACGTGGAAGCTAGTAGTTTATTAATTATTGTAAAACTCGTCAAGCGTGGCCAGGTCGCCTGTACACGACCTGTGGCCGTTCTTTATCCGAGGGGAAATATCCCCGATTGTTTAATTTATTATTTCTACTGCTTTTTTTTTTCCTATACTATTTTTCTGGAATAAATTCTAATTTTCTTTATTAAATTCAAATTTACGAGTCGTTAGTCAACGCCCTGCTAATCCTCCACTTAATCCCGACCCCTCTCCGCGGTACTGTAGCTAGCCGACGGTTATTATTTTGTTTAGATTTTTGAAATCGGCGGTTATCCGCCTGGCGCCCAACTTTTGCTATTTCTTTGTTTTCTTTTGGCCAATTGTCGAGTGGATTGATCTCGGAGGCTGACTATCCGGTCCAGATCCGAGGTCTGAATAAAATCCACGTCACAATATATATATATATATATATATGTATATATATATATATATAAATATGTATAAATATATATAAGTTCATATATAGGCGTATCGCATGGCTTTATATTACTGTATAAAACAATACATTGTTATACATCAAAATATATAATGATTATTGTCATATAATCATATAGTTTTTTGTCATTACATATAAATACTTCCAGTATATGAACGTGAATGGTGACAGATAATCGATGATTGTCAAGTCATCTTTTACTGAAGTGTATATGGGGGATTCCACGTCAAATCGAACGGTCGATTTCCCTCACCCCTTCCGATCTGTTTGCCCTTTGACACAATCAAAGTACATGTTGTAAAAATGAACTGTGAATTTATTCAGATTTTTTTGAGCTACCATTTTCTCACGACAGCTCATCGAATAAATCGATTTTTTGATTTTTTCGATTTTTCGCACCTACGTAGCTCAAAACCTGGAAGACATATGAAAAAAGTTGTTTCACGAAAATTGAAGGTTTTCTTGTGAACCTTTCGAAAGTATTTTTTTCGCATTCTTCATACCCCGTTTAAGTATAGTTTTGATGGAAAATCTTCGAAAATCTTCTGTAACAAAAAAGTGCCCTAATCGAATTGGCTGAAATTTATACACAGCGTGCGTTTTTCAATGTCTAAGATGGTCTAAAAATTTCATAGTGGGCAGAGTAGTGGTTTACAAGATATATCAACAAATATCCGCGCAATGCCAAGAATTCGCCGATTATTCGATTCAAACTTCGCGGTGCAGCAAGCTATTTGCTTACCCTGCGCGTGGCACTGCTGCAAGCTCGAGCGCGATGTTCAATTCTAACTTCTAACATTCATACCGCCATATTGTAGTATGTATGGCTGAAAAATTCCACAGTTCCATCTGAACTATTACTTGTAACTTGTTAACTACTGTTCGGCCCATCATGAAACTTACAGACAATCTTTGGTATTGAAGAAGACATGCTGTGTAAAAATTTCAGCCAAATCGATAAGGGCACTTTTTTGTTACAGAAGATTTTCGAAGATTTTTCATTAAAACTACACTTTAACGGGGCTTAAAGAATCACAAACAATTATTTTCAGAAATTTCATAGAAAGATGTGAAACATTTGTGTTACAAGTTTTTTCATATGACATCTGGATTTCAAGCTATGTTAACTTGAAAAATCGCAAGATCGTTAAAAGCTGATTATTCGACCAGCTGTGGTTAAAGAACGTTTGGTCAGAAAAATCTGAAAAAATTCAGAGTTGATGCTTTCAATACAAACTTCAATCGGGTAAAAGGGCGAAAACATCAAAAGTGGTCACGGAAATAATCTCATTTTTCCGTTCGATTTGACGTGGAATCCCCCATATTCTTTCTCTAATTTTGACGCAAAAATGTGCACTTTGTGAATGAATGCATTCAATAAATATTACAATTCGGAAATATTAAGTAAACTTGATCGATTTTAAAACTCAACTTTTATATATTTATACAAAATCTGTAGAAAAATGAAAAGTCACGCGTTGATGATTGAAGGTATACTTTATATTTATTATCATAGAAAAAGTAAATACAGTCCGATCTCTCAATAAACCCGCTTCCCCAGTTTCTCGCTCGCAGCGTTCCCCCACTCTGCCTATTAAGACATAGTTGCACGAGGAAAGAGAGAGACGGAAAACAATTGGTGCGAGTAGCGAAGTGGGCAAAGTGGGGGTACCTCATTTCTTGGAAAAACTCTTCCCCGTGGCGGCTGAGGAGGGCTTATAGAGAGATCGGACTGTATATAATTCAAAAATTCAATCATAGAAGAACGTTTCTCTATGATTGTTTTTATTACTTGATTAACCCTAGACGGGGCAACTTATTTTTTTCACCTTCTATCGGGCAACTGGGGTACCGGAGTACCCCAAACGTTTCCAAACGATCCAAGCCTTCCTAGTTGCGATAAGATGAGATTTGTATACGTCATTTGCTTCGTTTTCGAATAAGGAAGACGATGGTATGTATTAAAAGCCTTTTTCCTCAAGATAAAGTCGAGAAAAATTTGTTTATAGTAAAAAAAGTGCGGTGGAGAGCTAAAAATGACTTTTTGCAATCAAAATAGTCTCATTCTTTTTCTGATCAACCGATTTTCAAAATTCCAACGGAATTCGAAAGGGAATACATTGAGCTTCAAGATAATATGGTGTAACAATTCATTCGTTCTAAAAACTCTAATTATTTGTCTATTCGTAGACTGAAAATAATGAAAGGCCGTACATGGGTGAAGTCAATGATAAATTACATATTACACCTGTTTTTTTTCAAATTTAAATATATTTTTTCTTGACAAATAATGTTTATAAATGTAAAAGATTACCATCGAGGCTTAATAGTACCGATCAGTTTCTAGAAGCGCAGATTTCGCAGAAGATTGACCTGTGCTCTTCACAGGCAGGTCGGTTGCAGTTTTCGCAAACAGTTTTCACTTTGCGATCGTCTGCTCGTGGACAGATGGCACACCTTACTTTTTGTCCAGCCCGAGGTTTACCCGCAGGAGGTGCTGATGGCTCGATGTGCAGGATATTTGTGATAGACAAGCGCAAGTCTCGACGCAGGGTCTGAATCTTTAGTCTATCGCGAAGATGAGGCTCGATTAGCCCCATTACCAAAGATTTGAGGAAATCTCTTCTGAGGAGCCTCGGATTAGCGGAATTATAATTATAAAGAACCATGGCGTTAATTCCTCCTTGGTCCAACATACCCATCCACATCCTCATCGGCCATCTGAGGGTTTTTCTGGCGGTGCTATACTCATGACACATATGATCATAGCAGTCGGTACCACCTTTTGTCCCATTGTAGAACTCTATTATCTCAGGCTTATTGGTTTCAGAGTTGATTTCAGAAGTGCGGTGGAACGTCGAGAGTACAAGAACAATTTTGTTTTTTTTCGGAGTGTACGAGACGAGGGTTTGCGTCCCAGAAAAAGCAAACCGCGACGATTGAATCGCACCTGCGACCCTGAAAGGACTAGGGATCTGACGCTTATTTTTACGAAGTGTTCCAACCATCGTAATAGAGTGCTGTTGCAGCATTTTATCGAAAATTTCAACGGAAGAAAACCAGTTATCACAGGTGATATTTCGTGCTGTTCCGTGTATCGGTTCTGATAACCTTCGAATGTAATACGATGGCACACTTTCGCCTATTTCTGTTACGACTCTTCCTACGTAAGGTTCAGCCGTATGCATATAAAAGGTCCTTGAGTCGTTCAACATGACTATTTTTATCCCGTACTTATCTGGTTTGCTGCCATTGTAGACCTTGAATGGACATCTTCCTCGAAATGATAAAAGCTGCTCATCTATGGTGCAATAAGAAGCTGGGGTGTAATTCTTCGTGCAATTCGAAATGAAATTTTCCCAAACTTCACGGATCGGAGCAAGTTTATCAGTTGCTCTTCGAGCAACTCTTGTGGTTTTGTCGTCGAAACGGAGCATCCTCAAGAAAAACTTGAATCGCTTTAGAGACATCGTTGCACGATACAACCCTGGTCCATAGTCGTGACTCCATAGGTCCTCTAAATTTGTTTTCGATGTCTTCTGCAAACCGGAGAAGTACATCAATCCAAAGAAAGCCATGAGTTCCGGAAGGTCCACGTCATTGTATGTGGGTGATGATACGACTTCAGTCTCAGATGAATCACGGAACCGACGAATTTCTTCGTTAGTGTGGAGCTGAACATTTTTCAGTAGCTGCTCGTCAAATAAAAGTTTCCATGATTCAAGAGGTGTTTTAGTATTCCTCGCTTCACCGATTGGACCTGGCAGGAAGGTAGACGGCGGATTCCGACGATGTTGTGAACGCTCTCGTGCTGTTGTATACCACCGGTGACCGTCTTCACCACGCATGATGCTGGGCCTTCGTCCACGGCGGGATACTCCTGTATCGCGATTCCTGGTTCTTCCTCGTTTTGATGCAGTGGGAGTTGCTTCTTCCCCTACAGCATCCTCCTCAGAATCGTCTTGATGTTGAGGTTCATTCAAAGGTTCAAATATTTCATCGTCTCCATCCACCTCTGAGTCCGAATCAGACATCATCTCTACATGATCTTCCTCTTCGTCATCTTCCGACAATATATCAACAGCCAACTCTTCGTTTTTTTCAATAAACGCCTCACTGACCGATTTAGCACTACGTAATTGGTACCGTCCAGACATATTCTGCGAAGGAAAAATATTTTTTTTACAGTTAAACCTTCACACTTTATCAAAATATGACTCAGTACATTTTATTTAGCGAACGATTATTTTAAGTACACGGATTTTACTCAATATAAGATATTTATTCACTTTTCAACCATTATTTATTCGAAAAATGCTACAAAGAATGTAAACATCTCAATACCTCACCTTATATGTGATTAATAATCAAAATAATTAATTATACAAGAACAAGTAAATTTTACTTACCGCTACAAAATATTTACGTTAAGGGGAAACTGGGGTACCGTAAGACCCCACGCGCGATTGCAGTGTTTTTCTGAGCCACATACAATGAAGCACTGCTACTATTTCAGATCTCACCCGACTCTGAGAACGTCGAAATGAATTATAGATAGCGTCCCGACGCAGAACTGTGGTCTGATAGGTTACGGATGGACTTCAAAGTTGGCTTGGGGTACCGGGAGACCCCAGTTACCCCGTCTAGGGTTAATTTTCAGGTTCTAATGAAGGAAATCGAAGTTACCAAATATTGAATAATTTTGACATCGTTTCAATTGATAATTGTTACAAAAAATTTTTCTTTGAAAAAATGCACTTCCAGGATATCAAAAAAATTACTGCTGTATTTTTGTCATGTTTTTATTTTTAGTAACATAATTGATGATCAGCATTCATGTAAATTAACTCTGAATTCATCAAATTACTTAAATGCTTATTTAATAGATTTAATTTCGCTAACTCAATTTATATTTCACACAGAATATCATTTAATGATAACTGCGTGTTTGTTGCATTGAATTACCATAAAATTGATAATTAATACGTCAGATGTAAAATTTTGTGTTTGTTGCATTGAATTACCATAAAATTGATAATTAATACGTCAGATGTAAAATTTTGTTCAATCAGAATTGGAATATATGACATTTGTATATTTCATATTCGCTTAAGCTCATCATTTCAATAACAGATCTTGGGTCAGTCGGTAATCGGCAGAGTTGGCGAGTGCACGGTTCACGGATCGATCCCCGGCCAGGACCAGTTTTTTTTTTTTTTTTTCTCTGGGCCGATACCGGTATATATAATTATATGAAACTATATATAATCATATAAGACTATATAAAATTATATATGGCCAAAACTCATATATAATTTTATATAGTGATTCATATATAATTTTATATAATGATATAAAAAAATTTTCTCCCGGGGTGAAAACATGAATGAAAACTCATTTTATATAGCTATCAATTCACAGTACTACCTCTCTAAAAGAGCCCTCGGTAAGAGAGAATTTCCCCGCCGTTCCGGTTGAGCGAGTTTTATAGCTTCCCCCACTCTACCCGTACGTGCAAGGTTCTCCCAGTGGTGATGCTTACTGATACACTGACACATGTGCGATTTACCAGTAGTGGGGGAACGCTTCAGCGACAAATTTCTTGGAATCCTATTCCCTTAATCGCCCTAGACCTCTCTCTTACAGAAGTTGTACTGTATTGCCATAAAATAAGTAGTGTAGTAGTACCAGCGGTACTAGTTAGTACCAGTTTTTAATTATATAAGAACCATTTTTCAGTGTCACGATATGTGTGATTCGCGATGCATACCGGAAGCGTGACCACTCAATGCACTGCCACTCATCCTCGTTCGTATACATCATTTCGTATGCTTGGTAATGCAAATCGAAAAAAAAAATTTTCAACTTTTTACATACTGAAACAATTTGATTGACATTCTCGATCATAATAGTTTGAACTATAAAGAATGTCGAACCATTCTCAGAAGCAAACATCAACACCGCATTGCGCTTTAAAGTTTGACCCAAAAATTCAACCTACTCGGTGATGTTGACATCCCGACTGATATTCACTGGTAATGAGGTACGAAAGTCCGAATAGTTAGGAAAGCTAGTTAAGATTGAACTTCGAATCGGACCATTAAGGTGAAGTGAAACGTTTTAAGGCCACGGCCGGGTGCCTTTCACCGCGGTAAGGCAGATTACCAAACGTTAGTATCTTTGCCCACCGCTAGATGGCGCAGACACCGCAACGTTTGGTACCTCTGCCTACCGCTAGATGGCGCAGCGCGCATCTTCGATGCGCGCTACGTCAGTATATATAAGTACACTAATCATCGCGATTATTTCGCGGCAGTGTCTATAAACACAGCAAGACATATTGCAAATGATTGCACTGAATAACAACCCGAACAAATCGAGAATTATTTAGGTACATCACGTGTACCAACACTGTGTTCGACAAACGTCGCAGTGTCAAGCAGCAAAAGTCGCTTATATTCTCGCTCTGGTGCAGAGCGATTGATAACAGTTGAAACTAATCAACTATGATATTTCTAACTTACAGGTTAGACATGATAAATTCAGAGAAAATCCCTGTTTGAAAACCACATCGGTATGACGAGCAAACCTTGGTTTTTTCCCTCGCTCTTGTGCAGAGCGATAGATATGCGTGAAAACTAATTCACTATAATGTATCTAATCCGTTAGGATTCCTTCGACATCAGTCGAGTGGCTCTCCGCTGGAGAGACTCATTCTCGCTCTTGTGCAGAGCGGTTCATAAGAGTGAAACTAGTTCACAATGATATTTCTAACTTATAATTAGACACGATTAATAAACACTAAGAAAATCCCTGTTTGGAAACCCCATCGGTATGACAAGCAAACCTTGGTTGTTCCCCTCGCTCTTGTGCAGAGCGGTTGATATAATTGAAATTACTTCACTATAATATTTCTGACTTATAATTCAACATGTTTGATAAATACAGAGCAAATCCCTGTTCAGAATCCCCATTCGTTTTACAAGCAACCTTTGTTCCCCTCGCTCCTGTGCAGAGCGGTTGATATAAGTGAAAACTAATTCACTATAATGTACTTAATCCGTTAGGATTCCTTCGACAATCAGTCGAGTCGCTCTCGATTAGAGAGACAAAGAAAAACATTTCTTTATGCAGGTTCTACGACTAGATATATTTTCTATAAATCAATATTTTGAATCCGTTTGGATGCTATCGACAAATAGTCGAGTGGCTCTCCTATTGGAAAGACAGAGAAAAAACATTTCTCTTCAAAGTTCTTATGACTAGATATATTTTCTATGAATCAATATTCTAAATCCTTTTGGATTTCATCGACAATCAGTCGATTGATTGATTGATTGATTGATTGATACCGGTTCATTTAGCCTTCTCGGCTATTATATAGTGATATACGTTATTTGTTAGTTTCTCTATAAATCTATATTTTTCTTATCCTAATAATATAATATTCTATCATACAATATTTGTTAAATAAATTATCTTTTTCCTAATATATGTCGAGTCGCTCTCCTATTGGAAAGACTGAAAGAGAAATATTATTTTATGCAGTTTCTACGACTAGATATATATTCTATAAATCATTATTCTAAATCCGTTTGGATTCTATCGACAAATAGTCGAGTCGCTCTCCTATTGGAAAGACTGAAAGAGAAATATTCTTTTATGCAGTTTCTACGACTAGATATATATTCTATAAATCATTATTCTAAATCCGTTTGGATTCTATCGACGAATAGTCGAGTCGCTCTCCTATTGGAAAGACTGAAAGAGAAATATTCTTTCATGCAGTTTCTACGACTAGATATATATTCTATAAATCATTATTCTAAATCCGTTTGGATTCTATCGACGAACAGTCGAGTCGCTCTCCTATTGGAGAGACAGAGAAAAAAAGTTTCTCTTCAAAGTTCTTATGACTAGATACATATTCTATAAATCATTATTCTAAATCCGTTTGGATTCCATCGACAAATAGTCGAGTCGCTCTCCTATTGGAAAGACTGAAAGAGAAATATTCTTTCATGCAGTTTCTACGACTAGATATATATTCTATAAATCATTATTCTAAATCCGTTTGGATTCTATCGACAAATAGTCGAGTCGCTCTCCTATTGGAAAGACTGAAAGAGAAATATTCTTTCATGCAGTTTTTACGACTAGATATATATTCTATAAATCATTATTCTAAATCCGTTTGGATTCTATCGACAATCAAAGTCGAGTCACTCTCCTATTGGAAAGACAGAGAAAAAAAGTTTCTCTTCAAAGTTCTTATGACTAGATACATATTCTATAAATCAATATTCTAAATCCGTTTGGATTCTATCGACAATCAAAGTCGAGTCACTCTCCATTGAAGAGACTGAGAAAAACATTTCTGTATACAGTTCTTATGACTAGATATATAAAGTCTATAAATCAATAACCTGCATTCGTTAGGTGTCCATCGACCATCAGTTGAGCAGACAAGCAGCCAAAGTTTGGATCGAAGATGATCAATCATCATTCTAACACAAGCCACAACACAATACATAACTTCATCAGAATTATATAGAACTCTACTCCATATCTAAAAAATAAAATTCAGTTTCGTATCGGCACTCAAGTTTGAGGTTAGGACGGAGTTAACTAGAACCACGCTCGTAATAAATGTAAATGAAATCGATGGCAATAACAGCGAGGTTTACTCACGCACCTGTACTTTGTGGAAACTTGTCATCCTAAGATCTTCCGATTATTATATCGTCATCGTTGTACCAAACGCGATTTCCGACAACCAATCTTGACAGGTTATTTCGTGTTTCCATGATTCTAGCGTCGGTTGTCATGTGTTCTCACGAGGAGCGCTTCTGTCGAAAGTCGCGCGGGTTATACCGTGCCGCATGGCGGATTCATGTATTCAGGTTTTCGAACTTTCATACCCTCACATTTTTTATTTCACTGCACTTTTCTCATGTTCTTTCAGACTGAATATGATTTAGCACGTTTTTCCTGACTTTGGCGATGTAACATTTTTTTTCGATTCCAAACTACCTAGTTCAAATTCCAAGTTTCCTTCAATTATCATCTGTTCGACTATAGATGCATAAGAATCGGATAGATCATAAGATTTTTATATTACGAACGTTTTATATAGCCAAAGATTTTACGAACTGCTAGATTCGAATAAGAAATTATTGTCCAAAAAAAACCTCTTGTCATATTCCGCGGTAGATCAAAAATTTCGTAATTACCTCAAGTTTTTGAAAATAAATTTCGAAGTGCCACGATTGATCGAAATTATTTTTCGTCTTTTCGTTTTTATGAGGGCCCGTGAAAAAATATTCTGATCAGACCTGATATGACCTGATAAGGCTATATCAAAATTTTTTATATATCCATATCTGGTCTGATATGATCTGATGTGCCCATATATAAATTTTGATAGGTCCTGATATGGCCTGATATGGCCTGATATGAAAATTGGCCAGATCAGGCCAGATTCAAGCCTTATCAACTTGATATGCCCATATCAAGCTTGATATGACTTGATAAGTTCATATATAATTTTTTTATATGTCCTGATATGGCCTGATATAGTCTGATAGGATATGTATATTTTGATGTACTTGTGGAAAAATATTTCTGATCAGGCTTGATATAACTTGATAAGACCTGATATAGCCTGATAGGATATGTATATTTTGATGTACTTGTGGAAAAATATTTCTGATCAGGCTTGATATAAGTTGATAAGCCTTGATATGGGCATATGTAACAGTTATTTTTGTGCTTCCTTTGTATAAAAATTTTCGTCTCTAGCCTGATCTAGACAGATACGGCCATATCTAGTCTAACATGTTCACATATAGTTCTTTGGTACGGCTTGATCAGTTCTGGTATGAGCAACCCGAGAAAAAATGATTAGATATATTCGGATATAATTATATCTAATCATCCAGATATGATTATATCCGAAAATTGGCCCGATATAATTGTATATAATTATATATATTTATATATATTTGTATATATTCATATATAATTATATCCAGGTGCTTATGAGTCAGTCCACGTCAAGCGGGACGGATTTGGCCAAAAATATTCCTCGATGTTTCCGATTCTCTTGTAATTTTTTTTACATATTCTCTGGGTAAAATGAATGCATGAAACATTTTTTTTTTTTTTTTTAACTCGAAGGGCTTAGAAGCTACAAGGGGTTGAATTTTCGAAAAAAACACCAAAAATCGGAATCGCGCTCTTCGTTAGACGTTAATATCTCCGGTTCCCTTGGTCGTACAGACATCGGCAAAAACTCATTTTAAAGCTCTTGGATCGCACTTTCACGCTATTAATTTTAAGTTCATCGAATTAATAATTTTCTATTTGTTATAAACAATTATATTTTTCAAACGTGATTTTCGAGATGATTACACCTTTTGAAAATTCTAAAAAAAATACGAGCGTGTTCCTTGATTCATTCTCTACGAAATCTGTAAGTTTCAAAATGGAACTCCGATGGAAACTATATTTAAAAAGCGATTGATTCGAGCGTGACATCGCACGCTGGCGCGGCCACGAGCATTGGCGCGGCAAGACTCTGTTCGCGCGCCGTTACATACTTGAAATTGAACTTAGGTATGAATTCCGCGTAATGCAATAAAAATACTAATTGTCTGAACACCTGTGTGCCGACCCTTAGGTATTGAAAATCCCCTCTTTTCACCCTTCCGTGGCCTCCCTAGAATATATAAATGTATTTTAGTATTTGACTATTTCAGTACAGTCTTGACGTTTACTAAAGCCACATCAATTCTCTGTTCACGTAGTTTCAAACGACTGAAGGGTATTTTGGGTTTTTGAAGTGTATCAAAATCGAATTATTAATAATTATTATGGCACCAAAACAGAATAGGTTTGACTATTGCTCCAATCCGTTCAATTTAGAAAAGCACGGAAAGAACCACCCTAAAAATTTGAGACGTGTACTTCCGACGATGCTACGGAAGTTGAATATCAAAAATGTACAGATGTCCAGGAATATGAAAATTTGTGACTACTGTCGGTTGAAACTTGCAAGAATGCCCGAAAACGCTGAAACCAGTGACAGTTCGTCTGTGAGAAGTGAGGATCCAGGACCCAGTACCAGTGCAGTACTCGAATCGTCGAGCGAGGGGAATTCATCGCCAAGTAAAAAATCTGTGGATATTTTGAAATTGAATGAGAGTTTGATTAGACTCGGATCCTCACCCATCATACAAAAAAAGTTAAAGCAGAGGAAGTATCCTCGTGAAAAGTTGGAACAAATGCGCAGAACACTAGCTTCGACGGTCTTTCATAATGAAGGGGAAATTGAAGCAGAATCAGAAGGTACAACAAAATGTGAAATACTTGCCAAGTTAAAGGAAGAGTTTCATCATACAAATGACCGAAATAAGAAGATTCAAATCTTGACGATATTTCAAAATTGGTCGTTCCTCAAAATTCATGAAAACTTCGATGTTTCGAATCGGATGATTGCCGTAGCCAAAAAAACAGCAGAGGAACACGGAATTTTATCCACCCCTAACGCAAAGACTGGTAAAAACTTGAGCCAAGATACAGTGAACTGTGTAGTTGATTTTTATACATCTGACCTCATGAGTCGTGTGATGGCGGGTAAAAAATAGTATATTTCGATACAAGAGGCCAAACGAGCGTTTTGCGGACCGCGAGTCTGAAGGCAGCACGAAGCCGAGGCGAAGCCTCGGCTTCGTGCTGCCTTCAGACGAGTGGTGAGCAAGAAACGAGTTTGGCCTCGCGTATCTCGAACACTATTTTTCTCGATACATGCAACGCAAGGTTCTCGTTTGTGTGCCGTCTGCGTGCACCCAAGCCGGTTTTAGCGTACCAGTGTGCAAAATCCCTTTGCGCACCGCATAGCGGTGCGCAAAATATTTTGCACACCGGTACGCTAAAAGTCTGCTTTGGGTGCGCGTAGACGATGCGCAAAGGAGGACTTTGGGTGCATGTGTCAAGAAAAATTATGTTACAGTTAGAGAAAACGATCAGAAAACACAGAAACAAAAGCGACTGATACTGACTAATTTGAAAGAGACATACCGCACCTTCAAGGAAAAGTACCCTGATTTGAAGATTGGCTTTTCGAAGTTTTGTGAGCTAAGACCAAAACACTGTGTACTTCCTGGAGCCAGTGGGACTCATTCAGTTTGTGTATGCGCGATTCACGAAAATGTCAAATTATTATTAGATGGTGCAAAAATAGCACGATTGACAGCAGAAACACCGCAGCCATTGAATAATTACAAAGATTGTTTGAAACGAATGATGTGTGACCCACCCGAAGACAAATGTCATTTAAGGCAGTGTATAAGTTGTCCAGGCACCGAAAATATAGTGAACCAGTTAGAAGAATTATTCGAGGAAGAATTAATTGATGTCGTGATGTTCCGACAATGGGTATCGGTGGATAGAACAAATCTCGAAACTAACCAGGCATCCGTGGAAGATTTCTTGGGAAAACTGCGAACACAACTGGAATCGCTGGTGACCCATGCATTCATTGCTCAGCAGCAATCTGCTTATTTTTCGGAAAAAAAAGAACAATTGGAACCGGGAG
The DNA here is from genome assembly GCA_963992785.1 of Tenthredo livida. Taxonomy (NCBI): domain Eukaryota; kingdom Metazoa; phylum Arthropoda; class Insecta; order Hymenoptera; family Tenthredinidae; genus Tenthredo; species Tenthredo livida. The sequence continues at coordinate 23,083,577 of OZ023069.1, read as the reverse complement.
AATGTTTAGTAGTCTGCGATTTTGCAGAAAACTATGCGTTTGTTATTCAAGACGCGATTCAGGGTGTACACTGGAACAACGATCAAGTGACGATACATCCTTTCGTTGCCTACTATACTGAAGACGGAATACTTAAGCACAAGAATTATATTGCAGTTTCCGAATGCCTCAAGCACGATACTATCGCGGTCCATCTTTTTCAACGAAAATTTGTGGAGTTTCTAGAGCGTGAAATACGTGAAGTTAATAAAATCTACTTTTCTGATGGAGCCAGCGCACAGTATATAACTAAAAAAATTTTTTTGAACGTATGTCTTCACGAAGAAGACTTTGGAGTTAGTGCAGAATGGAACTTCTTTGCTACTTCGCACGGGAAAGGGCCTTGTGATGGCATTGGGGGTGCCCTCAAAAGATTGGCCGCGAAAAGCAGTCTGGAACCATCACAAGAACCGATAAATACTCCTCGAAAATTTTTTTTATGGGCAAAGAATAATGAGAATATCAAAAATATCCACGTGGATTTTTTCACAAATGAGGATTATAAAAAAGAAGCTGTTGCATTACAAGCTCGATTTGAGAAAGCGAAATTAGTACGTGGAACATTGACATTCCATTGTATAAAGCCTATTTCAAAAAAAAAAATTGTTGCCAAAAGATATTCGAATGCACAGAAGTCAGTAGAAGCATTGGTTTCCAAGTAAATTAACTATTAGTAGAAATTGAAATTTGCGGCTCACTTTAAGATTTTATTTATGTCTATAATATAGTTCTAAAATTTGTAATATAGTAGTTTTTAGTTGATTAAGTCAGTACGTAATTAATTGAATGATGATGTGACGTATTCCATTTGATGGAATCAAAAAGTACTTTATATTTACCATTTATTTTTCGAAGTTTCGAATTTGTGATATGTTTCAAGATTTTAGTTAAGCGTTTTATTTCTATATTTGTATTTTTGTTGTTTCAAGTCGAATATACAGTATGAAATAGAATAAATAATTCCGTGAATTAATGGATTTGATGAATTCAAACGGATAACAGCCCCTCTGTATTCCTTGCAAGTAAAGCGAACAAGCCTCGGTCACGGCGCGCCCGCGTAGGCAGCCGCGCGCGACGTCCCGCACGGATCAATCGCTTTTTAAATATAGTTTCCATCGGAGTTCCATTTTGAAACTTACAGATTTCGTAGAGAATGAATCAAGGAACACGCTCGTATTTTTTTTAGAATTTTCAAAAGGTGTGATCATCTCGAAAATCACGTTTAAAAAATATAATTGTTTATAACAAATGGAAAATTATTAATTCGATGAACTTAAAATTAATAGCGTGAAAGTGCGATTCAAGAGCTTTAAAATGAGTTTTTGCCGATGTCTGTACGACTAAGGGAACCGGAGATATTAACGTCTAACGAAGAGCGCGATTCCGATTTTTGGTGTTTTTTTCGAAAATTCAACCCCTTGTAGCTTCTAAGCCCTTCGAGTTAAAAAAAAAAAAAAAATGTTTCATCCATTCATTTTACCCAGAGAATATGTAAAAAAAATTACGACGATTTTCAAGAACATGAGGTCAAAAAGGTGTCCCGCTTGACGTGGACTGACTCTTATATGAAAAAAAAAAAAAAAAAATCCTGCACAGGGATTTGAACCCAAGTTCGCTCGAATACTTGTGACTGGTCGCACGCTCTACCGACTACGCCAATTTGCTATTATATAATGAATATCATATTTTTCTGTTTGTCGAAACCTATGCCCGAGAAAAAATGATTAGATATATTCGGATATAATTATATCTAATCATCCAGATATGATTATATCCGAAAATTGGCCCGATATAATTGTATATAATTATATATATTTATATATATTTGTATATATTCATATATAATTATATCCAGGTGCTTTTATGAAAAAAAAAAAAAAATCCTGCACAGGGATTTGAACCCAAGTCCGCTCGAATACTTGTGACTGGTCGCACGCTCTACCGACTACGCCAATTTGCTATTATATAATGAACATCATATTTTTCTGTTTGTCGAAACCTATGATCAAGCTGTCGAATTCAGAGTTAATAGACATTTAATTCAATGAATTTTTTGTTTAACAATAATGTAATAATTGCATGGAACCATGTCTTACCTGCGATATGAACTTATGTATAATCGTGTAACGACCTATATCTGATTATATATCTTTCCGTTTAAGCTTTCTATAGATTTTATTTCGTTATATATAATTGAATATAGATCTATATCTGATTATATATAGTTCCACACAAGCTCTACTTTATTAGATCGATCATATATAACTCATGTCTTACCTGCGATATGAACTTATGTATAATCGTGTAACGACCTATATCTGATTATATATGGGCATATCCATGGAATTTTTAACTTTTGAGGTATAAAAATAAATTTCGGAAAAATTGACGTCACACCTATAAAACTAGAATGATCTGTGTTCTTGAGTCTCAGTATACACGAAAAAAATTAAAATAATTCATTTTCAAGGCTCGGTCAAGTGCTGATGGAGGAAAAATCAAAATTCAATTTTCTTTTTCAAATAATCTTTGAAAAACTATTTTTGTGGTCGAATTCGCACTCCGGTTCGACGGCGCCTAGAGTCTTACGCGTATAAGAAACGAAAAAAATAGAATAAAATGAAAAAAAAAAAAAAAAAAAACTAGAAAGAAAAATAAATTGAAAAAAAATAAAACGAATAAAAATAAATAAAAATAAATAAAAAATAAATACTCGTGCTGTTTAAAACGACATTTCTGATACTGCACGTGAAAGATATGTTTGTAAACATTTTTTTAACAAATATGAAAATTTATGATTTATGAAAATATTTACTCGTTTGTATTTATCTCTTCGAAATATGCATAAAAATAGCGACCAATTTGATAATATACTTCTTATAACGAATGTTATCGATTACTATTGCTTGGAATGGGGTCGCAATCATTATACAGGTGTGCCAGCTGAAATAGTGATTTTTTTCTTCGAATTATTCTTCAGATAGTAATTTTCAAAAGCTTGCAATTTTTTTCAGGTTGTGAGCACACTTTCCGGTCGGGTACCGTTTTATAGCTTAAGATACGTAGAATAAGATACTTCAAGGTCGATCGTTCAAATGGATCGGTCAAAAAGTTGTAATGAAAAAAATAAAATAATTTTCGATTCAAAAAATTTCGTCGTCGCTATTTCATTAATTTTTATTAGAGCTCACCTGGCCGGCACATATATCTGGCTCGCATTTTTCTGATATTCACGTGCTTACAATTAATGAAAAAAAAAATCAGGTTGCTATCATCATCGGTCAACAAGTTATAGTGGTTGAAAAAAAAATAAATGCTCCATCCTCACAGTGACTTGTCATTTTCGCTAGGATTTTTGTACTCATAACATGCTGAAATGAATTTAAATATACTAGAACATCACAGTTAGCTTCAAGAAAAAGTATTTGTCAGTCGAAAACACCCTTGGGGTATCCAATTTGTACTTGGAATGGACACAACTACTATCCCTTACAAAAGTTGAAAATTCTATGGATATGCCCATATAGTTTCACACAAGCTTCACTTTATTAGATCGATCATATATAACTATATATGAACCTATATATGATTTTATCTCGATCCGTATGAGCTTCAACTGATTTATATCTGTTTATATCTAATCATATATGGGCCTAGGTCTGACTATATATGGTTCAACATGAGCTTCAACAGATCATATCCAATCATATATGGTTGTATATAGTCCTATATATATATTCTATATGGGCCTATATATGATTATATATAGTTCTGAGCAAGTTTCCATCGGTTATATCTTATCATATGTAAATATATATACATCCATATATAGTTATATATGAAAACATATATAATTTGATATGATTATATATAAACTCATATATAATTATATATATTCATATCCGAATATATCTAATCGATTTTTCTCGGGAATAATACTTTAATATAATGGTTTAGCGGATTTTACGAGAAAAAAATAGGAACAATAAATTTTATATGATCATATATAATCATATATAATTAATAATTATGTATAAGTTTATATAATTAAATATAGTTTCATATAGTTATGTATAATGTTTATATAAAATTATATATATTTATATATAAATATGTATAAATATATATAAGTTTATATAATTATATAAAACTATATTAAACTTTTTATAACAGCGTATCGCATGGCTTTATATTACGGTATAAAAAACCATACGTTGTTATACATTAAAATATATAATGATTATTGCCATATAATCATATAGTTTTTTTGTCATTACATATAAATACTTACAGTATATGAACGTGAATGGTGACAGATAATCGATGATTGTCAAGTCATCTTTTACTGAGGTGTATATTCTTTCTCTAATTTTGACGCAAAAATGTGCACTTTGTAAATAAATGCATTCAATAAATATTACAATTCGAAAATATCAAGTAAACTTGATCGATTTTGAAACTTAACTTTTATATAGTTATACAAAATTTGTAAAAAAATGAAAAGTCACGCGTTGATCATTGAAGGTATACTTTATATTTATTATCATAGAAAAAGTAAATATATAATTTAAAAATTAAATCACAGAAGAACGTTTCTTCATGATTGTTTTTATGACTTGATTAATTTTCAGGTTCTAATGAAGGAAATGGAAGTTACCAAATATTGAATAATTTTGACATCGTTTTAATTGATAATTGTTACAGAAAATTTTTCTTTGAAAAAATGCACTTCCAGGAGATTAAAAAAATTACCAGTGCATTTTTGTCATGTTTTTTTTTTTTTTATTAACATAATTGATAATCAGCATTCATGTAAATTAACTCTGAATTCATCAAATTACTTGAATGCTCATTTAATAAATTTAATTTCGCTAACTCAATTTATATTTCACACAGAATATCATTTAATGATAACTGCGTGTTTGTTGCATTTAATTACCATAAAATTGATAATTAATACGTCAGATGTAGAATTTTGTTCAATAAGAATTGGAATATATGACATTTGTATATTTCATATTCGTTCAAGCACCTAATTTCAATAACAGATCTTGGGTCAGTCGGTAGCGGGCAGTGTTGGCGAGCGCACGGTTCACGGATCGATCCCTGGCGGGGAGTTTTTTTTTTTTTTCCTTCTCTGGGCCGATATGTAAATCTAACTATATATAATCTGATATGCCCATATCAGGTCATATGTAGTCTGATATACTTATATCAAAGCATATATAGTCTGATATGGCCAATTTTTATATCAGGCCATATCAGGTCTGATATGGACAGTTTATATCAGGCCTGATATGGTCTGATCAGAATATTTTTTCACGGGGGCTTTTTGGCACCTGAGTGCTCAGAATCTCAATCTCCGAAGGTTACAAAAATTCGTCGTAGGTATATAGTCGAAAATACGCAACGATATCGACAAATCCAGCAATACGTGTCCACTCATGTTGAATATACCTACAATAATATTCTAAAACTGCATAAAAATAAAAAAACGTGAGACTTTGTGAGTGTGAAATTGACACGGAAATCACTAGCTGTAAGTCCGTTCGTGTAATTACTAATCACTTGGGATTATAATGGGAAAATAAAAATTCATTGAGCTTAGTGGAGAATTGAGATATCAAGCTGCGCTTTGGGGGGAATTTTTTTTATACCTAAAAGAAGGTTTTGGGATGATAGCCAAAAAAAAATTATTTTTTTTGGTCCACTTTTGAACTTTACTCTTGGATTTTGCGGGGCACCCCTGAATATTGTTCCAAATCACGTAGAAAAAATCTCTGTAAAACATAAATCCAATCGGAAAATATTTAGAGGTCGCTACCGAATATTATAGTATTTTTTTTCGATTTTTTAAATATTTTCATGATAACTTTACTCCCGATGCGTCGGGAGCTTCTAAACCTTAATCGGGTGACTTAGTCTCATTGCACGAGGTATTTCTTCTATTGATATTGTACTATGTTGTATTAGTACCACACTAAGAAAAAAAATATAATTGACTCGACTAAATATTTTTGTCTACATATAGTCGCAAATGAATATTTAATTGATTCATCTCAATATGGTTCGCGGTACAACTCAAAGTTGGTTGATTTTGGGTGACATTCATTTGTACCGCAAATGATATTGAGAGGAATCAATGGAATATTTATTTGCAATTATAGGCAAAAAAATTAGTCAAGCCAATTATTTTATTTATTAGTGAGATACCAATACAGGGTATTGAGAATTCGTGACGAATCTCCTGAGGGGTTAATCCTAGTCAAAATCGGAATCGAAAGCTCCCCAGCCATCTTTCCGAAAAATCCTTTTATTCTTTGGAACCATAACACATTTTTTCAAACCTCTTCCGCCGAATAAGAATTTTTCACCGAGTAGGTAATCTCTCTCGTAATCTCTCTGTTATGAAAAAAAAAAAACTCACTTGCATCATTTGGGATTCTTCAAAATTGACGACTGATCTGAAAAAAAAAATTGTTGAAAAAAAATTGTTCGCCGGAAAAATATTTATTCCAAGGAAAAAAATCATTCTTATGAAAAATGACTGAGGAACTTTCAATCACAATTTGACAAGGATTAACCCGTCGAGAGATTTGTCACGAATTCTGAATCACCCTGTATAACATACTACAATATCAGTTGAAGAAATATCTCGTGCAATGAGACTCAGTTATCCGACTAAGGTTTAGAAGCTCCCGACGCATCGGGAATAAAGCTTTACATGAAAATAATTAAACAATCGAAAAAAGTACTATAATATTCGGTAGCGACCTCTAAATATTTTCCGATTGTACTCATGTTTTACACAGATTTTTTATACGTGATTTGGAACAATATGCAGGGGTGCCTCGCAAAATTCGAAGATAAAGTTAAAAAGTGGACCACCCTAGTATATATGGGGCATTCCATGCCAAATCGACCTGGTCTTGACCCTCGACCTCTCAGATCTGGTCCGCGATTTTTTGTATCATACTTCGGACTCAAATAGCAATAAGAATTTTTTTCAGATTTTTCAAAACAAATTTGAGCGCATCATGAATTTCGGAAGTTTTTTTTTTCAACACCTCGATGGCCGTGATCGAAAAATCTGAAAAAATTCTCAAAAATGTTGTGACAGAAATGAAATTTTTTGAGCCAAAATTCATAATGTCTGGGCCACGGACGTATATGGGAGGACTGGCAACTTGTGGAAATATAGCGCCCCTTTAGTGTCCGCTAGTAAGCGCCCCTACCGTTGTGGCGCTGATAGTATTAGTGGGATAACCAATGTGAAGTGGGCAATGAAGAACACAAAATGAGTATCTTGAAAACTGTTTTAATCAGAACTAAAGAACATGACAAAGAATAACTGCTCAGAACGTAATACTCGTCCTTGACAACCATGAGCAAAAAAAAAAATTCCGAAATTACACTCAACTTTGACGGATGCCCTAGCACAAGACATTTAATACTTTGTGAATTTTGCTAATTTTTTTTTATCGCGGTTTTCTTTTTTCGCGTCAGCTATATGTTTCCTGCTGTATTGCCGCATTCGCATATTAATGTAATATCTGATTACGTACGCCATAATGTCCTCAGCATGCTTGAAACACGGAAAAGAGAGAATGTCTTGTGCTAGGACATCCGTCAAAGTTAATTCGAGGACATTCGGCGAATCGCAGTGTTTCGTAAATATATTTTCACAGCCTGATGTACAATTTGGAGCGATGCACCGGCGGCCACCCATTTTTACCTTATATGACAGCTGTCTGTTTACATTAATGTTGAATTTGTTTTTGAAAATTTGTTTCCCGCGCGAAACGACTGCCAGCGCACCACAGTTAAAACGACGGTATAACGGGGAACTAGCGGACACTAAGGGGGAACGAATTTAACGGCTGGTATGGGGCAGTTGCCAGTCCTCCCATATACGTCCGTGGTCTGGGCTTTTGCCTCAACCTGTTTTTTCAGCTTTCTAATCTGATTTCACGTTGATATTCCGAAAATAAAAAATAAAATGTTCAAAGAAAATCTGAAAAAATGTCCAGAAATCCTTGGCTGTCGTTAGAAATATTCAAGCAGCAGTCCATGGTGTAATGATCTCCGCTTCTATTTTTTTCAAATTTTTCTTTGAAAAAAAATTAAAAAAAAGAGGTTCAAGCGAAAGCCCAGAAATTATGAATTGTGGTTAAAAAATGTTCATTTCTGACACAACATTTTTGAGAATTTTTTCAGATTTTTCGATCACGGCCATCGAGGTGTTGAAAAAAAAACTTCGAATGTTCATGATGCGCTCAAATTTGTTTTGAAAAATCTGAAAGAAATTCTGATTGCCATTTAGAGTCAGAAGTATGATACAAAAAATCGCGAACCAGATCTGAAAGGTCGAGGGTCAGGACCAGGTCGATTTGGCATGGAATGCCCCATATGTATAAATATACACATACGGTCGTTTTCGATAACTTCTAAAAAAGCGGTATAAAAAGGATTCTTTTGGTACCGCCGGTCTAAAAAGGGTTCTTTTTGTACCGCCGGTCTAAAAAGGATTTTTTTTGTACCGCCGGTCTAAAAAGAATTCTGTTTGTACCGCTCTTTTCAAGTGGTCAATAAACGGCTACTTTAGGCCCTACTTTCAGGTCAAAAAAACGAAGAAAGCGTGCATGTGTTACAAAAAATTATTGTCGAATGTGTCTTCGACTACTCTCCTCAGAGTAGTGGGGCGACTAACGATAGTTCGAAGCAAATTCATACACCGAGAAAACAGTTTATTTACAATTAATGAATGAATTTAGTTGGCCGTTTTCTTGAAACTTATATTTACTGTTACTATATTTTGTTATAGTTAATGAATATTCTGTTCACTGGAATAACGAAAAAAATTATCAATTTTCAAATCAGATATCTCAATAAAAATTCAATTAAGAAATTCAAATTCCAAATTCTCTTTATCTCAACAAAGCTATCAAGAGACTCGGTAGAGTCTCGCGCCAAGTACATTAAAAAAAAAAAAATTTTCAAGCGCGAGACTCAACGAGTCTATATACCCGAGAGGCAGCTACCCTAACCTATACCGCGAACTAGTATCGTCGTTTTCTTTCACCTCACAATATACACAGATTGAAACTAATTTAATCTAGGATGTGGGCATGAAAAGCTTTCATTTGAGCCTTAGATCGATTAAATCGGTGTCCGGAGTGCTGAGATATGATTAACTACAAATTCTGATACCCCGTTTCATTGTGAAATTTTTCGTTTTCGTTTTCGTCGTCGTCAGACCAAGATTCACATTCAAACCATTCCCATGCAATCACGAGACGGGAAAATCCACACAAAAGTTGTAGAGTGACGTCAGTACGAGATAGTTCCGACGTAGATAGCGCCAGTATCGCAGACAGAAACCGTCTCCTACATAGACATAGAGCATGGACTGCGCATTCCCTATACAGCCCATGGTAACGCCGAAAGTGAGAGAGAAAAGTAACACACGCGGCCAAATCTGTCTCTTTCTATGCATTTGACGTTGTTGGTTAGAAAGAAACAGATTTGGCCGCGTGTATATGCTGTCTCTTTCTACCGACCGAGCGATTTTCGGCCCGAATGCGCAGTCCATGCTCTATGTCTATGGTCTCCTACACTAGCAGACGCGTATTGTCATTTCATGTTTTTAAATCCCAATAATAAAGGGAATAAGAGAAATACGAGCAATGCTTAATACAAAATTTGAACGTACAAAAACTAGTGAATACCCACCGCAAGCCCCTCGGGTGCCAAAACCTTACGCCAAGTACATTAATGTGATAGTCACCAATAAAAATGTTTCGATGGGTTAATCTTAAATCCGACGATCTCGAGCTTTTGAGGTTATGCGAATCGGCTGACGTGTAAAATTCATGGTGATAAATAAAATAACAATTATAAACGGACAAGACTGTCAAATGAATATTAACTGATTTATGAATGCAATTATCAGAAGAAACGGTTTTTTCGGTTCAATTGTTTAGCAAGTTATCGCCTGAGGAAGTCTGACAAGAGAAAATCAAGAGAAAATGTTGAAGTAGAAAAATATGAGGATAGCATTATTCGATATAGGGAACGGCAAGGAGCCAGACCAATAAAGCCGAGTTCAAGCGTTGGATTGCAACGAATTTTACTTCAAGTTCCATGTTAAGCTCATCTCCGAAGGCTCGTCTGCTGAGACTCAAATTGTGAGTCAACGTTATACGTAGGATTCCGACGAGTCCTATAATCTAACTCCGTATCATCTAGTCAAAATGAGATTTTCCGTCAATGTTGTTTGTTGGACTCCGATAGGCTTTATTCTACACTCCACGTCAACGTAGTGCCTTGACCTTCGGTGGAGATAATTTTTTAATCCATAATGTATATTCATAATTTAATGTCAAATTTCAATAAATTTGTTACATTTTGGTATGCAACCTGTGTCTATATGTTCGACTCTATTAAGCTTTCTCCAAATTAAGATTAGTGCTATCACGACAAATGGAATGAAATTACTTATTTATGGATTATTCAATTTTGTAGCGGGTCGCCATATAAGACGAGAGGATGATGAGAGAAAACGCTCGGGTTGCAAAGTATCAGGATAGTGTTATTTGATACGAGAAACGGCAAAAGTCAGACGAAGAGAGCAGAATGCGGGTGTTTGACTTCATAAATTTCCATTTTATGCTCTACGCTAGTCTTGCATGAATAGGCTCAATTCTAAATATTTTGATACCTTCTGTTCAGACCCGAATTGGAAGTTGACGTTATGAGTACGGGATGCGTACATGTTCTTTTTGCAGAGGACCTAGTTGCATTAAAAAAAAAACTACCTACGAATTGCAATACATATATCTGATATCCATATATATTTAGTCATGAGCAGCAACTATAACCCTGCGTGCAAGTAACTCCGTCATTGCCGGTCCCAGGCCCAGATGAGACAGGAGGAGGGCTGCACGCAGGGTTAGATGTTGTAGGTATAAAAAATTATCGTAGTGGAACAATTTGTAAACGCTATGAAAGTACATTACGCGTCACTCTACAAATTTGAGACTTGGGGAAAATTATGAGCACACGCGTGCTCGTTGCTGTTGACGTTCCTGCTTATCGAGGGACTTCGGGCGGTATGAAATAGCGCAAAACAACCGAGCGAGCGTAGCGAGCGAGCACAATTATCAGGTGGTCAAGCAAAATTTTACAAAAAGTAGTGAAATCAACCCCAAAAAGCACCTTTGGTGCAAAAACCTTCCGCCAAGTCCATTAATGTGTAGATCACTCCACCAAAAAATAATCAAAGGTTGTGCTCGCTCACTCGATTGGTTGATGATTATCAACATACAAAAGCATTGAAATCAGATACAACTGCCAAGTACCTGTAGAATGATAAAAGTTTGGAATTGAAAAATTTGTTTAAACTAAATAACGTTGTACTCGTTCGCTCGCTGCGCTCGCTCACTCTATTGGCTTATGATTATGGGTTGAAAAAACAATTCGGATGAAGAGATTGAAGATGTCAACATTTATCTAAAAATATTCATAACGAAAAAAAAATTTATAAAAATTAAAAAAAAAAATTTGGAGGTAGTGGTACTTGGGGGGCCTTTTGTAGAAAAAGAAATATAAAATATCGATCACGAACCATGTCAATGTCATCTGATAGATATTCAAACATTGGCCCGCCAACGTACCACGGACTCCAAATTTTTTTTTTTAATTTTCATAAATTTTTTTTTCGTTATGAATATTTTTAGATAAATGTTGACATCTTCAATCTCTTCATCCGAATTGTTTTTTCAACCCATAATCATAAGCCAATAGAGTGAGCGAGCGCAGCGAGCGAACGAGTACAACGTTATTTAGTTTGAACAAATTTTTCAATTCCAAACTTTTATCATTCTACAGGTACTTGGCAGTTGTATCTGATTTCAATGCTTTTGTATGTTGATAATCATCAACCAATCGGGTGAGCGAGCACAACCTTTGATTATTTTTTGGTGGCGTGATCTACACATTAATGGACTTGGCGGAAGGTTTTTGCACCAAATATTTTATACTATAATGTGATCGTTTTCTTCCAAATTTATGACCACTGGCGATAAGTACATCGGGTATTGTTCCAACACAAGATTTGTTAACTATTAATAAATGTTTCTTTGAATGAAGTGCGACCAAGTTTGCCTCAAATTCTACTATGATTCTATTCAACAAAGCCGACTTGAGTTGAATAGTTAGTTAGTATAATATAAATATAATAAAACAATCGCAAAGCAGGGATAGTTCTCTCGCGATAAAAGTAACATTCCAAACTCTTGACTAGGCGTAGATTTACCATGTAAAATCAGCGGAAAAGGACCATTACATTGAAGCCAGTCTTCCAAGCCGAAACCTGTACCTACTCGCAACCATTCGCACATATCAACCTATTATAGTTAATCTGACATAGAAAATGATAATAGAAAATTTAGCAACTAAAATTTAGTTTCAAAAATGGAAAATTATTTATTCAATAAATTTTTTTTTAATCAGTAACGTCAACTATTCACATAGTTGATTTAACTAATATATGGAAATATTTGTGTCAAGTACGCTTTGTTTGACTCGAATAACCATGTATTTGCTCCCCGTAAATGTCAATTAACTGTTACGATAGCACCTTTTCATCAAACTTATCGCGAATTCTAATTCAAAATTGGTTTATTAACTATTAACAAACATCAAATTGTTGGTAGTAAATATATGTTAGTTGCGTGAGAATTTTTCAAATACACGGTTTGTTAACTAGAAAGAAATATTTATTTCGCCAAATACAACTATGCCATTTGTTAACATTAAATGAATTTTATTAACTATATATAAACTGTTTTCTCGGTGTACCGAGCGCTTGCGTCCAAATAGAACGACTCTGTCCTGTGGCAACACCAACACAGACGCGTACGCGTACGTGCCTGTGTTGGTGTTGCCGCGGAGAGGGGGTTGTTCTGTTCTCCTGAAAACGCTCTACATCATAAACGGATGTGTAATATCGTCTAAGCTCATTCGTTATTGCACTGCCACGATGGGACGCGGAAGACGAGAAGGTAAGTGTCTGCCAATCTGTATATAATTATGTCCGACATATTGTCGAACGCATAAAATATAATTCACAAAATAATCATTTCTATAATAAATCGTGCAACAAATAACTCGTTACTTATGGTGAAACCAATACACATTTTTAACTATTTATCGGTTTCATACAGCTAACAGAAGAGGTCGAAGAGGGGCGGCAGACGACGGCGGTGGCAGAAGAGAAGTACGTATATTTATTTCTGTTATTTTTTTTTTAACTAAAAAATCCGATTTACGATTGGGTCAGAAATTATTTGAAGGGTGTACAATCAAACATTATATTGAAACTTATTTTATTCACTCAAAAATTCAGAAATATTTTCACTGCGGCTAGATAAAAAAATAAATTTCTGCAACTGTCTAGCGTGTTAGTATGCCGAGACATACAACACGACGGCCGTTGCGTGAAAGCAAGCGAGATAGCACCACTTATGTTTTCTTTCTGTCTTTGTCTTTTTCTTCACTTTACCGCCTTCGGGGTCTCGCCCACGCCGCACAGTAGAATTAAATCTAGAGAAATCCGGCCACCGTCAAAATGTTTATTTTGTGCAATTTTAGTAAACTGCTGTTACTAATTAGTAAAATCATGACCTCTCCGGAAGCGGAATAAAAACATTATTTCGTTTGTCTATACTGAGCAAAAAAATTCCTTTTCTGCCTGTATATATTATGAGTGTTTTCTGCATAAAGATTGCGATATAACTTTGTCGTCTTTTTGATCATGTCTACAGGATTCCATACCCTCGTTATATTCACATTTTTTTTCTATAGTGACTGACATATTCCCTAATTATTATTTTTCCATTGCCGCAGTCGATTCAATATATATTTTTATTCGTATTTTGATTGATAAATTATTAATAATAACTGTATCGACGTCTGGTCAGCCCGTAGAAAAATGATCACAATTCTGAAGTATGGTAGTAATTGAATGACTTTCCTTCTCTGACAAATGACGTTACCGACGGCACTGATACAAAGTAGGGCTATAATTAATTTTATGCACACAGGAAATGAAGTGCGTACTTTATTCCCGGCTGCGCACATAAACAACGCGCTTTCTGCCCTTGGATGCATAAAATATCGTATGCACCATGGTATAAAGTGTTCTTCTACCGTGATGTTATGAGGAAGCCGAACGATGTCCGCGCTATAGTTAGATCAACACACGCTCACGTTGCGTCCGTGAGCTTCTACTCGCTGCCAGTGACTGCCCACTCGATTCGCCCGGCGCCTCAAGGATTCTAGACTATATTTGAGTATCCTTGAGGTGCCGGGCGAATCGAGTTGGCAGTCACTGGCAGCGAGTAGAAGCTCACGTACGCAACGTGAGCGTGTGTTGATCGAACTATAGCGCGGCCATCGTTCGGCTTCCTCATAACATCGCGGTATTCGCTCCGTGCATACCTATACCCTCTCACCAAAGTAAGAATGTGTAGTCGTGTACATGCATATTAGTGGCGACGCCTATGTTGGTATCGGCAAGCTTGGTGCGGCAAAAACAATGAAAAAACAATTTACGGGGATAAGCCAAAAGATCAAAAAAAATATATACTATACCTTGTTGAAAGAAATCCCCTAGAGCTTGTTATAAGATTCGACGAAAATTTATACATCGAATCCGATTAATTTTTTCGACTTTTAAAAAGGTATATGCCCATAGAGTCGAAAGCATTTTTCGTTAACATAAAAATTCAACCAAAAATGACCGTGGCCTGCATTTCATCTTCTGACTCACCGTTCGTCGCATATTGCTTTCTGTTGTTTATTTTCCATAGTTGTATATTTTCATCGATATAATAACTAGACGCAATTGTTGCAAAACACGGCCACAAAGCAAGATCTATCATTCAAAGTTCACACATAGGTTAGACTGAATTATCTTTCACCTCGTTATACTTATTTCGATATCGCATACTAGTCTCTGCTACAGTCACAGTTTGCAGCAATCATAGATACCATTTTATCATAGATTGTGGCTGAAAATATATGAAAATATCTGATAATCAATTTATAATGCAGATGGTCGAAACAAGATCTCGATCGCGCTCGCGTTCGGAGCCACGGTTGCGGCCGCAACCCGAGCCGCAGCCTGATCCTGAGCGGCAGCCGCAGCCGCAGCCGCAGCCGCAGCCACAGCCAGAGCAGCAAGTACAACTACGGCTGCCGCAGCAGCAGCCACAGCTGCAGCCACGACAGCCACGGCCACAGCTGCAGCCATGACAGCCATGGCCACAGCTGCAGCCACGACAGCCCTGGCCGCTGCGGCAACAGCAGCAACAGCAACTGCTGCAACAGCAGCAACAGCAACTGCTGCAACAGCAGCAACAGCCACTGCTGCAACAGCAGCAACAGCCACTGCTGCAACAGTTGGAGTTGTGGCAGCCACTGCAGCAGCAGCAGCAACAACAACAACAACAGCAGCAGCAGCAGCAGGGGCCGCTGTGGCAGCCCCACCAGCTGGAGCTGCTAAAGCAGCAATGCTACTTCCTGCAGAGCAGCCTTCTCGTGAGTAAGCTCAGTAATAAGCTTACTCAGGAGAAGGCTCGCTCAAAAAAGCAGCGCGAAGAGGCGGC
This sequence comes from Tenthredo livida, assembly GCA_963992785.1. Classification (NCBI taxonomy): domain Eukaryota; kingdom Metazoa; phylum Arthropoda; class Insecta; order Hymenoptera; family Tenthredinidae; genus Tenthredo; species Tenthredo livida. The sequence goes on along the minus strand of OZ023069.1, from coordinate 23,067,867 downwards.
TCAGAAGAGCCTCTCAATCGCGAAGCGGCGGATTCAGGCGAAGCTCGCGCGATTTGAGAGGCCAAAGAAGCCGCCTCAACAAGAGCAACAACAGCAACCACCACCAAATCAATAAAAGTAATACTTATACAAACACTACTCTCTAAATCTGAATCGCCGAAAACTACTGACAATCAGCGAATAGTCGCTGGTTTACAGCTAGAAGTATGCAGCTGATTCCATCATCATGGAATCATGATGGAATCATGATGGAATCAGCTGCATACTTCTAGCTATAAACCAGCGACTATTCGACGATTGGCAGTAGTTTTCGCTGATTCAGATTTAGAGAGTAGGATGTCCCTTATTTTCATCATTTTTAGCAAATTTAGAGTACGCCCACTAGATCGATTTTTTATTTTAAAAAACGAATTTTCCCGCAGCTAATTTTTTATTTCAATACTAACACGTGCGGGCAAGCGATTTTCATATGCAAATTACACGGGATATCAATGAATTTTCAATGATAATTTTTTTCGAACATCACTAGTTGAATATTTCTGAGTGAAAAGTACAGGATGTTGTTGAAGGGCGATGTATTGACATGAAAAAATCGTTTCATCTGACGTAGGATGGGCTAATGGTGGTGGTATGAAGTACCAAAGTACCCCACCCCACGTCAGATATAAATATTTTTTTTGTGTAAATACATCGTCCTTCAACAACATCATGTACTTTTTACTCAGGAATATCGTTACTCGTAATGTTGAAAAAAAAATTATCATTGAAAATTCGGCGATATCCCGTGTAATTTGCATGTAAAAATTTCGTGCTTGCACCCACGTGATTAAGTTTAAAAATTATTTTCTAGGTGAAAAATTCATTTTTCAAAATAAAAAATCGATCTAGGGGGCGTGTCTGAAATTGGTAAGAATTAGGAAAATAAGGGACACCCTAACAAACACATACCGAGAAGATTCGGTGAGAGTAGACAGCCCCCTTTCTACGCCTAAACTAACACAGGCTCGCACCGCGTGCGTGAGGTTCGTTCGGAAGGGAATGAGGTGCCAGTAGCATTGCATCTCCTCCCGAACGAGCCTCACGCACGCGGTGCGCGCCTGTGTTAGTTTTGGCGTAGGAAGGGGGCTGTCTACTCTCACCGAATCTTCTCGGTATAGTTTATTTAAAATCTTATCTACATGTACTATTATATTATTATTATTATGCATATATTTTTTGTTATATTTAATCTATAACATTATTCTTATTATATTTCTTATATTTTATCCATATTATTATCTAACAAACATATATTTTTTTTTTTTTTGGTATAACACAATTTTTTTTTTATTTTATATGACAGTGAATCTAGCAGGTGATAGCTAGTAGGTAAAACCGACTCATAAGCCCTAGCTTTTGATTCAGGGGTTGAGCAAACGACCAAATGTCACAGAATGTATCTCAGAGAGATTTTTCGAATAATCCTACCAAGTTTTATCGTCTGCTCACCTCCAGAGAAAAATGTATACGTTGTTTCATCGAGAAATTTTCGTCTAGATATTACCTACAACTCCCCTAACCATCTAACTTTTTTTTTTGAAAGCTGAGCAAACGATAAGACTTGGCGGGATTATTTGAGAAATCTCTCGAATACATTCTGTGACATTTAGTCGTTCGCTCAACCCCTGAATCAAAAGCTAGGGCTTATGAGTCGGTTTTATCTACTAGCTATCACCTGCTAGATTCACCGTCATACTTGTACATATTATATCACTCATTTTATTTTATATTAAAAATATCTGATTTGCTCTTATTTATATTTTGTACTTCTATTTCAAATTCCCGTAATTCCTCTATTCCTTCCGTCTGATCGTGATGCGAGATGGGTGTTGATAGTAGAATGAGGACAGGAAATGGAAACAATGAATAAAATAGAAGAGGAAGAACAGTTGAAAATGTGATAAATGCGATAAATAGGGAATAAGATGAAGGTGGATGACGTATAGGCGCTCCAAAATAGATATAGGAAAGGTATAGGAAATGGTATATGATATGTTATGTGATATAGGAGTATAAGCAATATGTGATGATATGAAACACTTCGAAGCTCAAAGGCAAGTGCTATGGGAATTAATAAATGTAAACATTTATTCACCTCTCAACTGTAATCGCCACTTTATTGACCTGAAAAGCGGGCATAAAGTAGCATATTATTCCCTCTTATACTTTTGCGGGAAATAATGTTACATTATTCCCGCAAAATTTATAAAGATTGATAAAGTGGTTACTCTCTAAATTTGGAAATAGTGGAATAAGTGAATAGTCACTGGTTTGCAGTGAATAGTATGCCACTTATTCAATCAGTGGCATACTATTCACTGCAGACCAGTGACTATTCACTAATTGTTAGTGATTTTCACTAATTCAAATTTAGAGAGTACAGTTGAGGAGTGAATAAAACATTGTATGCAACATGGGAATAAAGTGCATCATTCCCTCGGGCTTGCTGCCCTTGCGAAAATTCCCTTGGGTGATTACTGCCTGAGCGAAGCGAGGCCTCGCTCGCTTCGCTCAGGCAGTAAACACCCTCGGGAATTTCGTTCGGGCAGTAAACTCGCCCTCGGGAATAATCTTTCACTTTATTCCCACGTTGTATAATGTACTATTATTCCGTCCATCCGAAAGTCGTGACTCGATTGAAGACGGCACTTTACAAGTGCCATGGAAACACCCACCCACTCTTACCCACTCACACCATCGTGTGAGTTCGTTTCCTTAGGTTGCAGCGCTCAATCTGCGCAACTATTATATATACATATCGATAGACGATATGGACTGCATCTGCGCGTATTGTCACAGAATTTTGAATCATTCACAAGGAAATGATATTATCTTATGATATCTTATTATTATATCATTAAGAATTTTGATTCATTCACAGGGGAATGGCGTCAAGATTCGAGATTTTAATATCACTATTAAATGATTTCCCATTTTTTTCGCATCTCGCGAATAGGCTTGCAGCGCAGGGTCACCACCCAGTGCGATTGTCGTTGCGTAAGCCGCAGCGTATACACCACAACTGTAGGAGTCGGATTGCCTTGTAACAGGGTGGAAAACTATACTTCCGGTATCGATATGCGGATATCGCTTAGAAATGTATCGCTTCTCTTCCCTGCTCAAGAACTCGTATTCGCTGCGCACAAGACCGTCGTAAACGTTAACATTACAAGTGTCGTAATAAACGCAACACCAGTGTCGGCAGAGGTTACCGCCAATTATGTGTATATCCCTTCGAAGAGGTCTGCATGGCTTGATGCAGTTATAATATGCTGTATAAGAAGCAGGATTGCAACAAAAATCGGTATTTTCCTGTAATATATTCTGGAACAAGTCGATGCTTGAGTCAGTCAATAAATCTCTGGGAGATAATACGTTCGCCTCGACTTGTTCGGCCGTAACATCTCGGCGTACGATTTCAAGCAACTCGATAGTTTCGTCAGAAGCCTCATTGTCACTGTCAATTTCGATTGCTACCCAATCGGCAATGGCAGTGTCCCATTGAGTCTTCGAACTTGGACCGGCTCTATCCATGACATTAACCGATGCACTTTCATCTCTGCAGAAGGTTGCGAGGAGATATCTGTAGACCTCGTACAGTTTCGTACATTGTCAAGCTCGTCAATGGAACGAGCACGTTTTTTTCGAAGATTTGCAGCTTCTTGGGCTTGAAGAATATATGCAGGATCGCGGATCCGCCTATTTCTATTCTTACGACTGTCTATAATTTCTGGAAGCAAACATTCCATGTAAAATCGACAGAGAAAGGGTTTCATTTTCGATTCCCAGAAATCATCGTCTCTAGCGACTCTGACGAGTTTTATATACTGTGACGTGGTATTTGTAAATTCCCCGCCACAAGGCGATTCTCTCGAAAATGCGACGTTGCGTGGCGTAGACAGGGTCTCCAGGAAAAGAGAAAACTTAGGGAAGAATGATTAGGTCTAATTAACACTATTTTATTTTTTGTAAACTATGTAATCTCGAGCTCGATACTCCACGAGACGTCTGTCGTCGTGGGAACTACCGAAGGAAAAGCGATTCTACCGAACGTAAGAAGCCTCCAATATCGTCAAGGACGATTCTGTCGGCGTGCAAACCATGGTTGGTCCAGAAAACCCCAAGGTCAGCGCCTCCTCTCAAGTGGAAAGATCTACCACCTCCAACTATCGGATTGGCGGCGTACAGGGATGTGCGAGAAGCACAACGAAATCCTCCCGTCATCCGGAGAGCTACCGCCTACAAGAAAATGCACTGCTGATGTGAGGGTGGTGAACAGGGCATGTGAAGGTGCATCTTTACCGCCTTCCACCTAAGTAGCAATCAGTCAGTGCAGCTATCATCGACAAACTGTCTCCGAATCTGTTATCGCGGCCGTGGTTGGTCATGACAACCCCCGGATCAGCGTTCCGACCTATCGAATCTTTTCGTGGGTGAAGCCCTAGTATGCCGAGACACGAAGCTACCACTAACTTTCTGGTGGATCGACCAATGGTGTAAGGCCCTAGAAGAAATATCGGGTGGCCGCGCGAGCGAGGCTTCATGTGAGTCTAGCGCCCGGGGATTCAAAAGGAAGGCGGTAATAGGACCGGTATTAGCAGCGGCAGGGGTGAGGTAGACTTCTCCTAAATTACGTTCGTCAAAATCTGTCGCTCACCGACCAATTAGACTACCGATATGTCACGTGACTGCGCAAATCTGAAGGATGAGCTGACGGCTGGAAATAAAGACTATATAAGGAAGGTACACCTGTTAATCGGTCTACTCTTCGCTCTGGTCTACGCCACTCATCAAGCATCATTCATCGAGTGTCGCCTATCGTATCATCTATCGCATTATCGAGTATTAATAAAATAGTGTGTTTTGTGCTACATTGAGCAACTTAATTAAGGTAAGGTCTTAATTCTTTTGTGAGGACACGAGGTCGTTCGTATAAGGTTCTGGTTATCAATTTGGTTATTGAGCTAAGAGGCTCGTTTTTGGTCATTGAGCTAAGAGGCTCGTCTTCAATTCCTGAGCTAAGAAGCTCGTCTTTAATTTTTGTTTAATTGATTTATCGAACAACCTCGAGTCTGGCTGAGTTACATAGATCTTTCATTGCTTTTTGGCTATAATTTATTGCTTATCGCTTCTCGTATGGCTTCTATTTTTGATTTAGTATGTTAGAATAATATTGTGCATGCAATACTGTAGAAAAATACCTTTTCCTGGAGTACCCCGAGCGAAGATAGCCGCGAGGGCTTAGGCCTCGCGTATAGTTTAGGTTATTATTGCCGATTTGTTATAGTTTAGTAAGGTTCAGTCAATTCTGGATAATTCATTATCGTTATTTTGTTAGGTTAGTAAGATATAGTCAATTTTGGATAGTTCGTTATCGTATGTAAGATTTAGTATTGTTTTTGGATAATTTAGTATCGTAACTATCGATCTCGTATCGTCGGAATTTGGTTAAAGATCAATCTATCGTTCGGAATTGATTAGTAGGGAACCTGTATCGTTTGTTACCGATTATATTGCTGAAAATCTTAGCCAATAGAGTATGAGACTCTTAATCTCAGGGTGTGTTATGAAATATAAACTTTTGCCTTTATTGGGTACGATGTATCGCTCTGTGATACCAAGTCTGGAGTCTAGTTTAATCGTTTTATATCGAGTCAGCTCTGACACATTCCTCTGATTTAATTGTATCATAACCGAGTAAATTCTGTCCTGAACAGTTAGGAAAACTATCTTAACAAATAATTAATAATATCGCCAATTCTGTATGATTCGTCTAAGTTATCTAATTTCATTAATAAATAATTGATTGATGTGATCTCAACTATCTCAAAGAATTAATATTGTTTTACGTGGTGTACCCTGACCCTCTATCTAAGGCTTTGTTATCTGAGCTAGTCGAGTTGTCGCTCGACGCATTTCCGTAAGTTTTTTGGTTTTAGTAAGTTGTGTTATCGTATCGAAACGACGCAGTAGCGTCTGGCGCCCAACACTTTGGTAATTAAGTAATTAACACGGAGAAGTGCCGAATTGTAACCAGATCTGTGGTTTTTCCTCTCCAAGTTAGAAAACTGCGTTACAATACGTAGTCGTCTCAGTCGACGACCAAAGCGCGAATTGGCAATAATCACGCTTAATTACGTGTAACTGACCCTGTACTTGGTAATAATACTTGTGATTCTTATTCAGAAGGTTTTTGTCCTTCTTGTCGAAAATAGTCCGAAGATTCGGCTTTTCGGCTATGACCTTTTCCAACTCAGCGTTCCGGGCTGAAAATGGACATTTTATTTCGACGATTTCATCGTCGTCTATCAGACCGTCTGGAGACGCTCCTAGATAGGGGATCTGTTGATCAATGAAAAGACCACAAGGAACGATTTTTTTCTTCAGTTCTGCTTCAACCGCTTGTAAGGCGGGTTTCTCATTTGCAAGCCCATACTGAGTAGCACTAACGTCGATTACCTTCGGGTATCGAATGCTCGCAACCATGTTCGCGCACGACGAGTGCGGCAACATACGGCATATTGGTCCGAATCTCGATGCTGTGATGATCTCAGTACGCAGCTGATGCCACAGCTCAGAATCGCTCTGCGATATCGTATCTCGCTCGATCTGTCTAGCGTTTCTTTGGTACGACTTCAATTTTTCCATGTGTCGTTCAGCAAACACATCGAATGCCTCTTTGTCCATATCCGCCTTTTTGGCAGATGGACCATAGTCCTTGTCAACACCGCGATGACTTCGCACCCTGCGACTGCGTTCTTGCAACCTGCATAGGCGAGTACCGTAATTATTACGATGCCTATCCCGTTCCATTTTCGCTACTGCGACAGGAGTATAGTTTGTCACATGGCGATGTAACTGAGATAAAACTGAGTGGGTGTTGTATTGGACAACCGCTCCGTAACATCTCATTTGGTGCGAGTTTTTCATACAATGGTTAATTCTTTTTCCCGAATTCAATTTGTTCACTATGGAATTGCACGCTTCTGCCGCATTGTTGGTAACATTCCTCAATAAGCTCTTGGCGTGACAACTCAAATAGCGCACTGCATCGTAAACGCAGGGATAAACTCCGGTTCGGTGAAGTTCCGCCAACACATTCTTACCATTGGCCTCAGATACACAGTCAAACGGCAGTGTGTGACAATTGGAGTGGTCACCGTACACATGAGCAAATATATTTAATATATCTATGCAGAGTTTCGTTGTTTTTTCGTCCTCTGATATGTTCTCCGCATTGCGGAGATCTCTCGCTTTCTCTACGTTGAGACGAATTTTTAAACCGCTCGAAAGTACGTACTGTCGGAATTGAGTGACGTTCTGTACTTCTTTCTGCGGGAGTTTCGCAAGCTTCGTGAGGGAAGCAGCTCTCAACTTGCGGCACAAGTTTCGAAACAAGTGATTATTACACTCGATTTTATCGACGAGAACTCCGTATTCAGCGTACGGATTTAAATCTCGTATAGCTTGATATACGCTGCTGTCTCCGTCCGCAATTAGCGTTTTATATATTAGACTGTTGCACTCAACGCTATTCCGGAAACCTTCGACAATAATGTCAGTTTCCATTGCGTTGGAGCTGCGGTCAAGCCCCCAGTTTTTGAAACAGGTATGAGGGGGAGGCTCCTTATTCAACTGCTCTGCTCTTGCGTGGGTTGCACAATACTTGTTGCGTACACCAACGAATAGAGCTAACTTGGTCTCACGACCAATGATCATGGCTGCACCCGATAGCGCATCATGTTTACCTCCCGCATAGGAGCGTTTTGCCCAACAGCCATCCGCAATGACATCGATGTACGGGACACCGTTTATAACATGCCCCTTTCTTATGGCAATTTCTTTTTCCATGGCCACAGCCCTTTCCCTTTCAGCTTCGACAACTTCATGGAAGTTGTCAAACAGCGTATCCCGATAATGTCGGTAGGTGGGCGCGGACATGGACGGGATTGCCATAGCAGCAAGTTGTTCTTGCAGCGTACTATGGCCGGTACCCGAAGTAATTGTACCACACACGGCACTTTGGTTTATCCCCATAATATTTTTGAGGTCGGGATCTGTCCAAATGCTGAATTTGTACAGACATTTCTGACACAGGAAATGCAGGTGGGTCCGCAAACCTTGATCCCATGATTTGACCAATTTCAGATCGCGAAAAGAACATTCCGACGTAACGGAATGGTTATCGAATTTTTCGTGCAACTGTTTAAGTAAATAACTTATATCGACAATGCGCCGACCTTCGATTGTGATCTCACGGACGTACTCGCTATCCGTGATATCATTTTCACCGACGAGCGCATTGTCGTCACTTACCGATACCGGCAAACTATTAATTTCCGCGACAATCGCGGTCTCTGAGGTCGCAGCCGCGACACTGACTTGGCCATCATGTTCGTCAAGCGGAACGATGGTCTTCTTCTGGCGTCTGAAACAGATCGTCACTCCATAAGTATTCGCAGTGGGTTTACCGCGGCGAGGTGTGTCAAAACGCCTAATCACCGGAAAAAAAAATGGATTTGTATATTAAATTTAAATTATTCGATTTCGGATGGATAAGTAAGTAGGTTGAACCAACCCTTGTTGAATTTTATGAAAAAAAAATCTTAATTCACAATGAAGCGGATTTCTCGATTCAAAGACCGTTCACGTGATCTATTAGGATTGGTTTACTACCTTCGCAATTAAATAAATTTAACACAAATATTTATGACAGCTCATTCCGGATTTCGACCAATTGACGGTTTTTCAAACGGCGTGAATTACGAAAAATAACAATAACGTGCACGTAAAAATAGTATGGAATCGTGTTTGTATTTGTGCTCGTTTCATAAATGATATGCTACAATGTATCAGATGTGATAGGTATAGTATAGAACGCGTGATCTGACACGGTATTGATGGGGATTCTCAGTAAGTATATGAGTTGTGGAAAACCGAACCTAAATTTGTGTCTTTAGGAAAAGTAGAATTATAAACAATCGTACTTACCTAGAAACAACAAAACTTCGCTTTCGCGATTTTTTTTTTCTTTTGTTGTGACTATTCGCCATGCTTATGGCAACCACACAGGTTGACTTCTATATAATAAATAATACTAATTTTATCGTTCACACTCACACACACACACACACGAACACGCTGACACAAGTAGTAACAAAAAAGTAAAAGTCAATCACATTCACTAATCACTGTCACTATCACTGAACACTGTAAAGATCACTCAACAGTGAGAGCTTTCCATCTACAGACAAAACTCGACATAGTCAGACACACAGTATTATGATTGGCTGGATCTAACGGAAGGGACCAATCGTATTGCTGTGTGTCTGACTGTGTCGATTTTTGTCTGTAGATGAAAAGCTCCCACTGTCACATGAACGAAACGCGTTGCGCGGCTGAGGGCACGTGTGCTCTCCTAATATTTTGAAAAAAATACGAGCGTGTTCCTTCGTTCATTCTCTACAAAATCTTTAAGTTTCAAAATGGAACTCCGATGGAAACTACGTTGAAAAAGCGATTGATCCGTGAGAGACGTCGCGCGCGGCCGTGTACGCAGGAGCGCTGGACCCGCGATGCTTGTTCGCTTCACATGCAAATAATGTATAGGGGGACATGTTATAATGTACGTTTCAATTCATCGAATCTATTGATTTACGAAATTATTTTTTCCATTTCATACTGGATACTCGACTTGAAACTACGAAAATTCTCATTTATATTTATTTATTCATCGTAGACTCGGCGTATTTTCATTTATGAATGTAATTATTTGAATGAAAAAAAAATTATGGATCGTGTAATTTTGTAGCAGGTCGTCGTATCAGAAGAGAGGATGATGAGAGAAAACGCTGAAGCTGCGAAATATCGGGATGGTGTGATTTGTTACAAGAAACGCGAAAAGTCAGACGAATAGAGCAGAATGCAACTCTGGTGGAGATATTTCTCTGAAAAAAGTCAGATTTATTCTTGTGGAATTCTGAAAAAGCATTAAAAAAGTCTCACCTTCTCAGAAAATCTCAGAAAAAGTCTTATAAAGGCAGACCAATGCTTTGTAAGACAAGACAGCGAACACTAAGATGTTGATACTCTTTCAGAAGAGTTTTGCAAAAGTTGTTCAGAGAACTAATAAAACAAAATATAACAGTGTTTCAGAGTTTTTCTGAGATGCAGGTCAGTTTTGAAGAGTTTATTGGTTCATCTTGGAAATAATTATTCCAAGTTTGTCATAAATCGTAAGTCAATTTTAAAATATTACTGCATTTCATTTAAAACGATTATTCTGAGTTTTTATTGAATATTGAAATATTGAGTAGAATTGCTGCAACGGTAGAAAAATTATTATTTGAATAAATGAAAGACATAACTTACGGAGGGGCAATTATTGATTATTTAATTATTTAGTGACATAAATTATAAATATTTTTTAGTACATCCTTGGTATATGTAAACGTTATCTGTTATCAACATTTTTCTTGCATTAAACAATATCTATGAAATTTTATGACAAAGTATTCTTGACAGATATATATTAATTAAATATAATAATAATAAACAGAATATTTATAAACATGGATTATCAACATTTTCCTAAATAATTACAATATTTAGGCAGTTTTTTCAGACTTTGAGCCCGAAGATGACCTTTTTTTGTAGGTTTTCAGGGATTCTAGATAGTAATCAACGTGATGCATATAATTATAAATTTTTTTGGTTGTCAATTTCGTAGGCTGCTGAATATCTATGCATTGCACACAGTCGTTATTGTACATCAGATTGATGAAATTTTTCATCCCAGGTATTGAGAATCACTTCATTCTGCGCCTATCGACACATTGCTTCTCTTTGTTTATCGCTCGTACAACATTCATTCGGTGGATTCGAAGACTCCTTCCCACTGGCAGGATACAAGATTCTGTAATTCGCCATCAAGTATCAATTACATCGCAATATCATATTTATTATTTCAGAAGAATATGTATTTAGGGTAGTTCATTTTTTTTCTTGGGCACCCAAATGGAGTTATGAGGAATCACAGAAAAAAAAAAGTGTCAAAACTTGACATTGAATAATATTTAGAGGTTGCTACCGAGGCATAAAGGAAACAACGATGATTTTCGATTCATCGTTCATGATTGATTGAAGAGAGGGGGGGAAAAAAGCAAAGAATAATAAAAAATATATAAAAATACTAGTATACTCACTTGAAAGTACTCGTTCAATCGTCCGCATGTCAGTAGAAGACAGTGAATAATTCCAGGTCAAGTATTCATCATGGAGAGTAAACTGGATATATTTGTCAAATAGTCAAACTGTTTCAAGGTTTCCATACGACTTGTATCCTTCTTTTTCAAATTAAATTATTTCAATTACCGGTAGCGACCTCTAAATATTTTCCAAAGTCAAGTTTTTAAACAGATTTTTGTTTAGGATTCCTCCGAACTTTCTTCAAGTGCCGATGAAAAAAAAAAAATTAAGCACCCTAATGTATGTATACCTATATAATGTATATACTTATCTCATGGAATGGCATTGTGTCACAATAGGTGAGATTAAGTTGTCCGATTAATCGTTTACGAGCAACAGCCAGATTAGGCAACAAACTGCTGCGAAAAAACCTTTCCTAATAAGAATTGGCAATTACTCTTCACTCTTCTTTCTGTATGGATTGACGTATTGACGTCGATCGTCGCCCATGCTAACCATATGCGAAACGAGTCCGGGAGTCAGCTGTCAGCGGAGCCCCCGTAAGTTTGCAACGATATCGGAATAGAAAGAGAGACAAGAATAAGAGGTCCGATGGTCCTTGTTCAATGACGCATGCGTAGTGAGCGACTGTATGAACGCAACACTGAACGCAGGTTGTGTTCTTGTCAACTTGTCGACACAAACGCACAGCGCATGCGTCATTAAATAAGGACCATCCGACCTCCTAGTTCTCGCTCTCTTCCTATTCCGATATCGCCGTTTCGGCTGACTTCCGTACTCTATTCTTATATCTCTATATGCGAAACTGCTTTTGTAAAATTGTAAAAGCGTGTTCTGCTCGATCGCTTAGAGGCGCTTTCCCGTTGGAATCAAAGTGATCCGAGATCACTTCAGATTCTAACCTTACCCGAAATGCAGCGTTTTTATTGAACAATGCCAACCAATGCAAACCAATACTGCCGTGCTAAGCACAAAGGTGGTAACTGCATTTTTGGCCATCTTGAGTTATTGACAGTTTTCAATTTTTAATTTTCACAGTAATTGAGAATTATATTCAAAGTCCCACGATTTTAAAATTTGATTTGAATCGAAAAGATAAAAGCTTGTGTTATTCGTTACTGTTGTATTAATATTACTGATAAATACGGCTAATTGTTCTAGTAATTGACAACTTTAACGCAGATACGGCAACTTCGATAGAGTAGTTTTATTAAGAAAAAATGAATTAGAATGTTTAATATTATGATGAAAATATTATACCATCTTAGAGTCATAAATCGTTTTTGACGAAAAAGTCAGTTACCACCTTCGTGCTTAGCACGGCAAAATAAGAACACTGCATTTCGGGTAAGGTTATAATCTAAAGTGATCTCGCATCACTTTGATTCCAACGGGAAAGCGCTTAGACCATGTAAGAATGGACGGAGCATTGCCTATGCCGGAGTATAGGGGAATCTGTTGCCGAGTAATGAGAAAGGGACGGAAGATACTGAATTGTGTGTAAGAGAAGGAAGCAGTTATCTCGTTTGGGATAAAAAGTTGCCAAGTCGTGTTGCTGCGTTGCCACGTTTATGTGCCCCATAGCCTCTGTGGCGTAACTCTCTCGATCATAACTAAACCGACGCGATTTCAAGAGTTAGCATGAATGAGGTTTATTCGTGTGCATATATATATCGCTGAGGCTATCCTTGTCTTTTTAGTCGGCAACACCCCCACCGCTCCAATGTTTTTTTTTAATCGCCCCAGGCTGATATTTCCGAAACCAAGCAAGATACGGAAAAACACCTCAGGCAAAACTTATAGGATATCGAGGGGCAAAGGATATGGTGCGATCATATCTTTTGTAGGTGAAGGCGCTGAGCTGCGATGAAGGTCAACTTGGTTTTTTTAAATGGAATGGTATAGTTTTTTCTACAGAATCTGAAAAAGCATCAGATTCTGCATTCAACACACCTGGACAGATTTTTTCTAAAGTTGATAGTTTATGAGATAAGAGCTGGGCAAGTTGAGTCAAAAGAGATAGTTCAATTTTATTGCAAATTGAGCCCTCGGATCATAAAAGGGATCGCGCGGATAAAATCGCATAGAAGTATTGTCACTTCTGATCATATGCCGACCGGAAAAAAAAAAACAACAAGGTCATGAATTAGTAAATAGTCACTACTTTTTGATTCACTTTTTTTTTTCTTTTTTTGACGATCGGCATATTATGTTCGGAAATGACAATACTTCTATGTGATTTTTTCCGCGCGATCCCTTTTATGATCCGGGGGTTCAATTGAAATCCGGAAAAAATAACAGTAATGATGAACATTATTGATGAAGTTTATTGACCTCAACTTATTTGACCGTGATATTGTGAGCCAGGAACCTTCGAGATGTAGACGGCGAACAATGTATTACCCAATAGAAAATAAGAGTCACACGTTAGTACAAACTGATTGAACAGAGAAATGACAGTCATGTTGATAATATTATTGATAAAATTTATTGACCTCAACTTATTTGACCATTATGCCTGAACTTTACAACTCCAAGTAAAAAAGTATCTCAGACACATTCGAGAAAACTTCACAACAGTATTCAGGTAATTTGAACTTCCTCTTTTGACTCAACTTGCCCAGCTCTCATCTCATAAACTATCCACTTTAAAAAAAAAATTCGTCCAGGTGTTTTGAATGCAGAATCTGATGCTTTTTCAGATTCTGTAATAAAAAGTATAGCATTTGATTTAATAAAACCAAGTTGACCTTCACCGCAGCTCAGCGCCTCCACCTACAAAAGATATGATTGCACCATGTCCTTTCCCCCACGATATCCTATAAGTTTTGTCTGAGGTGTTTTTCCGTATCTTGCTTGATTTCCGAAATATCAGCCTGGGGCGATTCAATAAAATCACCCTGTATGGTCTAAGGGAAAGCGCCTTAGAAACACGTCTGTGCTCCTAGCAGACGACGCTTTTACAAAGGCAGTTTCGCATATGGCTAGCATGCGCGACGATCGACGTCAATACGTCAATCCATACAGAAAATAATTAAGACAGTTGTCGCGTGCAACGATTTTCCGAAGGATTTCAACGAAACTTTCCTTGATTGTTGTTTAATTGAATACAAATAATATGAGCCTATTCCGATTAAAATTGACCACCCCAATTTTGAGACCAACGATATCAAAGTTTCGTAATTTCAACATGGGCTTTCATGGAGAATAGAGATTAAAACGCGAGATTTTTCGGATAAAATCAAAACGCAACAAAGAAATTTGATAGAATTTTGATATGTTATAAAAATCGAAGTTATAAGTTACACAAAAATAAAAAAAAATTTTACCACGCCGTTACTGAAATATAACTTGTCAAAATCTGAAAATTTTCATGAATAAATACACGTACAGATACTATTTAGATGTGTGTGAGAACTGTAAGATTGTACTTTTACAAAAGTTTTATAATGGGCGGTTTTCGACTGACGCATCTATATTATACTTTTGATTTGATGATTCGAATGAATGTTGTACGAGCGATGAACGAAGAGAAGCAATGTATCAATAGGCGCAGAATAAAGTGATTCTCTATACTTGTGATGAAAAATTTCATCAATCTGATGTACAATAACGACTGTGTGCAATGCATAGATATTCAGCAGCCTACGAAATTGACTATCAAAAAAATTTATAATCATATGGATCACTATCTAGAAGCCCTGAAAACCTATAAAAAAAGGTCATCTTTGGGCTCAAAGTCTGAAAAAACTGCTTAAATATTGTAATTATTTAGGAAAATGTTATTATCAATGTATTTAATTATTATATATCTGTCAGGAATATTTTGTCATAAAATTTGATTGATATTGTTTAATGCAAGAAAAATGTTGATAACAGATAACGTTTACGTATATCAAGGATGTACTAAAAAATATTTATAATTTATGTCACTAAATAAATGAATAATCAATAATTGCCCCTCCGTAAGTTATGTCTTTCATTTATTCAAATAATAATTTTCCTACCGTTGCAGCAATTCTACTCAATATTTTAATATTCAATAAAAACACAGAATAATCATTTTAACTGAAATGCAGTAATATTTTAAAATTGACTTATAATCTATGATAAACTTAGAATAATTATTTTCAAGATGAATCAATAAACTCTTCAAAACTCACCTGCATCTCAGAAAAACTCTGAAACACTGTTATATTTTGTTTTATTAGTTCTCTGAAAAACTTTTGCAAAACTCTTCTGAAAGAGTCTCAACATTTTAGTGTTCGCTGTCTTTTAAAATCTTATAAAGCATTGGTTTGCCTTTATAAGACTTTTTCTGAGACTTTCTGATAAAGTGAGACTTTTTCAATTCTTTTTCAAAATTTCACTAGAATTAATCTGATTCTTTTCAGAGAAATATTCCCACCCAGGAAGTGTTTGACTTTAAAAACTTTCATTTTATGCTCTACGCTGGTCTTGCATCAATGGGCTCAATTCTATATATTTCGACACCTTCTGTTCAGACCTGGATGTGAAGTTGACATTACGAGTTAGACTTCGACGAGCTTTATGATATATCTTCGTACCGTCTAGTCAGAACCAGACCGTAAGCCAACGTTGTGTATTAGACTACGATCAGCTCTATTTTATTCTCCACGTCGATGCAGTGTATAGGACTTGGATAGACTTTAATCACTCTACGTTAACATTGTGCATTTTACACTTTATATCGACGGAGTGTGTTTGAGTTTGATAGGCTCCATTTTTCGGTTTGTAAATATCGAAATAAGTGTTCCAAGTTCTGAATCATCATCTCAGTGTACGTGGAAAAAAAATTTGCATGACAATTGTACTCAATTGGATGCTCGTCAAAACAAGATTACGAATGAATAATCACTAACAAATTCAGAGGGAAATCAATAAAAATCTTATGTGAAACGTAATATACTTCAGGGCTCGCAGTTGGGTAGCGAGGAATAAAAAGCTTGAGAGGTGAGTGAAATCACTAAAAAAGTGAGTAAAATATGGGCATCGGAGAGGATAACTTATTTAGAAAAAAAAGAGTAAAAATCCAAGCAAACACTGAAGCACGACTTATGACAGATATTGGACCTTGAGTTAAGATTCAACATAAAAGTTAATCAGGGAATCATCATTTTTAGATACCAATTGTCATAGTCTCAAGTGACTAGACTACAAGAGCGGATAAAAATAATTAGTAGAATATAAATCTAAATAATGAACAGAAACTATGAGGAAATGGCGACGGTATCACTCAAATATCTCGAGTCCCTTGTGTATTTCTGACTAACTGGACAACAGAGTTCTATCCCAGAACCAAACGAACAACTAATCTATTCTACTCTACTCGCTCAATTTATTACACAGTTATTGATGTGACGTTTATTACTAGGCGAGATTGTTACAAGTTTTGTGATATAATTCGCTGAATGAAATGAAAAAAATGTGGGAAACATTGAAAACAAAAATGACAATCTCTGTGACACAGGTCTCTTTATTTTTTAAATATAATATTCAATTGTTATTTTATTTGTCGCCCCCGTCGTTCCTCCTCGTTTGCAACTTCTTCTGAAAAATTGAAAATTACATCATTGTTATGAGTTTTGTAGCAAAATAGGGTGAAGCAACTACCAGGGCTCAATTAGTACGAATGAATCATAGTTTAGAACGATGATGGGTATACTAGTTCGAGTAGACTTCATTATAAAAACTACGATATTTCTTTGATTAGTAAAATTTATACGTCATACATCATCAGAGATGACGACGATTGACTTGTAGCAGTTGCTCGGATAACTGAAGTCAACTGTAGAACTCCGAGCTTGTCCCAATTTACATGAGTCTTCATATCAGAAAATTTAGTGATCTGACAATATTTGTCAAATTGATAATATTCAGCATTACTTGTTACTTTGGTAACATAACTGAGGATGAGTTATATAATCCTCGACCTCTAATGGTTGAATTTTCAAACAAAAGTCAACTTTTTTTATGCCACAAATATTACACGCATGATGATTCATTGGATCGTCGACTAATCAATCATAAGTTCAACTAAACTTGACTTGGCGTAATAAGCATCAAAAAATAGGTGGCTAAGATACGTATAGACGAGAGCTGCGAAGTTTGAGCCATAGTACGTAGATTCACAGTAATTTCAAAGTTCCAGTATTCTCTTTTATCAGTGAATATATTTTGTTCTTGATATTACCATCGTACGACTGAACATAAAAATAAAACGGTCGTAACTGTGCATAATGAAATAAGGAATATAGGTGGAAATAATAATGATTATACACCTTTTGATGAAAGAAAATAATGTTGTCGACTATACCTGCAGCCTGTTGGGCCACTCAGCCTGCCTCAGCCTCTAGGAGCTCCCACCACTGGTAATTTCCTAGAACTTCGATTCCTCGAATTTCTGCATAATTTGGAAGTTCGTCTATTGGGACCCGTTGGGCTAGTCTGACTTGGCCAGCCGCTTCGTTTGGGGCCTGTTGCGCCGCTTCCTTCGCAACAGCCATTTGGTTGTCCTCTGTGAATAAAAGCATACAACCATATTGATAAACTGTATGTACCTCGACATCGTGTAAAATTTCCAATTGTTTGTAATTCGAGGCGATGGCTCGATTCATAAGATACATAATGAAAATATGAAATTCGTTTCTCAATTTGTGGAAATCTCAAATGGTAACTATAGTTCGTTCGAATGTAAGTTGCCATCATTCAGGCATACTTTCTTGTGTCAGATATTGATGTACGTTGGGGTGGGCATTAAATATTTAATTTTCTCAGGCACCTTGTAAAAAGGTTCCTTTTCGTCAACAAACATGAGCAATTTTTTTTCTTTTTTTTTAGAAAAATAAAAATAATCACATGCCGCAAAACAATCAAATTTTTTTTTTTTTTTTTAACCTGCAGTTTTTTCGGAAATGTCCTACAAAATGTGCAGAGTTGACAAAAAAACCCATGGTAGAAAACAAAAAATTTCACTCATAAAGAAGAAGATATATGAGATGGAGCACGGGTCGAAAATCAACCCATCAACATGAAAAAAATAACGAAGTTGAAAAAAGAAGAAGATTGATCTGTGAGCTATGGACCCTTTTAGACTTTTGTTGACCTTCATGAGTAGGATGTTTTCCCAACGCGAACAATCACCTGGCAAAGCGGCAGCATAGAGACCGGTCAAAACCCGCATAGTACAATTCTTTACACTTACGGACAGGATTCACCATATCGGCCTCACGCCGGTTAACCGCTGGGAATCGTTGTTGTCGTTGTTCATATTGAAGTCGGGCCACTGTTCAACGAATTCAAAATAAATGCATGAAATTTATCTAATTTTAGCGAAATTAATAATATCCTGTACTAACAATACAAACTTGCGCTATCGTCAGGCGACGGTGCACGTTAATGATACGATTCTCTGGAATTCCCAACGTAGCCAAGACCATAGACGAACTAAAGGTTTGAAAGATAGAGCGATTTCATTGGACTTTATCAATGCCACTGACTCCAGATTCTCTAGTTTCCAACCAATCAGCGACTGGACCACGAGAAAACTGTACTCAGTGCGTACTGGTAGAGCTCCAATCTTTCAAACTTCTAGTTCGAACGAACTAGTTACCATTTGAGATTTCCACTAATTGAAAAACGAATTTCATATTTTCATTATGTATTTTATTAATCGAACCATCCAATGCCTTGAATTACAAACAATTTGAAATCTTACACAATGCCGAGGTACATACAGTTTATCAATATGGTTGTATGCTTTTATTTATAGAGGACACCCAAATAGCTGTTGCGAGGGACAACAGGCCCCAAACGAAGCGGCTGGCCAAGTCAGACTGGCCCAACGGGTCCCAATTCGACGTTTTGCAGCAATTCGACTAGTCGAAGTTGTAGGGTTTGGAGGAGTCCGACAGGCCCAATGGGTCTCGATCGAAGCGACTGAAGCACGCTGAGTGGCACAACAGGCTTGAAGTATTATAGTCGACAATATTATTTTCTTTCATCAAATCAAGTTTAGTTGAACTTATGATTGATTAGTCGACGATCCAATGAATCATCATGCGTGTAATAATTGTGGCATAAAAAAAGTTAACTCTTGTTTGAAAATTCAACCATTAGAGGTCGAGGATTATATAACTCATCCTCAATTATGTTACCAAAGTAACAAGTAATGCTGAATATTATCAATTTGACAAATATTGTCAGATCACTAAATTTTCTGATATGAAGACTCATGTAAATTGGGACAAGCTCGGAGTTCTACAGTTGACTTCAGTTATTCGAGCAACTGCTACAAGTCAATCGTCGTCATCTCTGATGATGCATAACGTATAAATTTTACTAATCAAAGAAATATCGTAGTTTTTATAATGAAGTTTACTCGAACCAGTATATCTATCATCGTTTTTAAACTATGATTCATTCGGACTAATTGAGCTCTGGTAGTTGCTTCACCCTATTTTGCTACAAAACTCTATATTGATGATGTAATTTTCAATTTTTCAGAAAAAAATTCAAATAAGGAGGAAGGACGAGGACGACGATACGAAATAATGCGGAGGAAGGATGAGGACGACGATTGTAATATTATTTTCAACAAATAAATAGACCTGTGTCACATAGATTGTCGTTTTTATTTTCACTGTTTCCCAAATTTTCATCGAATTATATCACAATATCGCTTAGTCATACTCCAGTAACTGTGAAATCTGCTGCGAAAAAACTTTTGTCAAGTACGTTGATGTGTAGATCCCTGCACCTAAAAATAATGAAAGGTTGTAGTGCTTGTTCACTCGCTCACTCGATTGGCTCATGATTATTGGTTGAAAAAACAATTTGCCTCAAGCAATTGAAGATGACGACATTTGTCAAAAAATATTCACAGCGAAAGTTATTTGAAATAAATTGAAAGAAAAGATTGCAGTTCGTGGTACTTTGGCGGGCCAATGTTTGAATGACTATCGGAGGACAATGACATGGTTCGCAATTGATATTTCACAGTTATTTTTCTATAAAAGGCCCGCCAAGTACCGCTGGCTCCGAATTTTTTTTGATAATTTTTTTGAAATAACTTCCATTATGAATATATTTTCTGATAAATGTTGTCATCTCCAATTTCTTCATACGAATTATTTTTTCAAGTAATAATCCAAAGCCCATCGAGTGACAGCGCAGCGAGCGAACGAGCACAAGTTTTCGTTATTTTTTGGTGGTGTGATTTGAATGCATTTTTATTTAGAATTTCGACAAACCAATCGATCCCTCCATAACCTCAAGTCCGAAATAAAATCTCATTTCCTATCCTTCTAGCTTCCAGGCTAGCTGCCAGAAATGTGAGATTATGACGTCTGGGATATTGTATCTGTTATTCGAATTTATTTTCATTATATGCATATATTTCCAACAAATCTAGCGGAATGAAAAATATGCATGAAATAAATCAACGATGAATACAATTTTCTCTATCCTATATTCGTGTCTCAGGTTAGCTGTGAGACGAGTAAGGTTATGACGTCTGGGATCCGATATCGATTGTTCATATACGTTACTCATTTTTAGACACATTAGTACGAAAGAAAGGAGTAGATTAAATAAACGACCAATAATCTTTTCTCGTAACGCAAATTTCGAACACGATTCTACCTGTCATTTGTTCGTATTTTAGGTTAGCTGTCAGTCAGGTGAGGTTAGCCGTATACGATCCGATATTCAATATTTGCGTTTCTTGCCAAGCGCCGCCAAGCGGGAGCAGCAGGAACCAACATCTTTTGCGTAGTGGCATAGGAAACCTTCACTAGCGATTGTTCATATACATTACTCATTTTTAGACACATTAGTACGAAAGAAAGGAGTAGATTAAATAAACGACCAATAATCTTTTCTCGTAACGCAAATTTCGAACACGATTCTACCTGTCATTTGTTCGTATTTTAGGTTAGCTGTCAGTCAGGTGAGGTTAGCCGTATACGATCCGATATTCAATATTTGCGTTTCTTGCCAAGCGCCGCCAAGCGGGAGCAGCAGGAACCAACATCTTTTGCGTAGTGGCATAGGAAACCTTCACTAGCGATTGTTCATATACATTACTCATTTTTAGACACATTAGTACGAAAGAAAGGAGTAGATTAAATAAACGACCAATAATCTTTTCTCGTAACGCAAATTTCGAACACGATTCTACCTATCATTTGTTCGTATTTTAGGTTAGCTGTCAGTCAGGTGAGGTTAGCCGTATACGATCCGATATTCAATATTTGCGTTTCTTGCCAAGCGCCGCCAAGCGGGAGCAGCAGGAACCAACATCTTTTGCGTAGTGGCATAGGAAACCTTCACTCGCGCTGCTGCTCGGCTTGCAAGTAAACTGGACACAATTTCGGTACAGCTGTTGTGATCTGAACTAAATGTCGATACGGGTAGTGATCTCAACTGAATGTCGGTTCTTTTAGTTTTGAGTAACGGAGAATCGTCAATTCTCAGCCATTTCTCCATCAAATGACACGGGATTGGGCTCAAAGTGTGTGGTTTTTCATTGCGGAGTGGCTAAATGTCAGGAAAATGCGATTATCTACGGCAACAGTGAATAATCTCGCGATTTATGTGGTTGGTACGTCAATCTGTAAAAATTTTTGTTGAATTTTGGAAAAGTGAAATGATCAGCCACTTTCTGCCGCAATTCTGTGTAATCCCTAAAAATTTCATTGCGATCGATTCAGTAGTTCCGGAGAATTCACGAGTCCCGTTTTCGAGGTTCTGACAAACGTTTCACTTCACCTTAATATACTCGGGATATGTGAAGGGTGGCACGGCAAAACGGTGTAAGTACCACCGTGATGACTTTTCAGTAGAGCAAAAATACTGTCGCAAAATTCTAAAAACTAGTTTAAAAAAAAAATGAGAAAGTACTTTGTAGAGTTTTTCGAGCTCTTTGAAATGGCGCAAACCCCGATTCAATACAGCTATCTACCTTCGAGAAAATCATTCGTGAAAGTCAATTTTTTTCGTTCCAGCGTAAGTGCCACGTTTTATGCTAACTTTTTTTTCTACTTTGGATGCTGAATACTGATTACGAACGCAAATACGATGCTAAAATTATTAAAAAAAATATAAATCGAAGGCTTGAACCGTAATGAATGAGATTCGCTTATAGATTTCTAAATTTGAACAAATTTTCAACCATTACGGGGCAAAATGGCGGACGAGGGAGGGATCGGAAACGGTGTAAGTGCCAAAATGAACATAATTTTCATATGAAATCATGAAATTTTACACCGTTTTGCCGTGCCAACTTTTTATATCTTCGCAAATAAATTTTTGTCAGCCATATCATTTGGCGAGGACATGCGTATGGATTTTCAAGAATTTTATTAAAAATCAAACGTATTTTCGATTTTTTGGCACTTACACCGTTTTGCCGTGCCACCCTTCATGTAGTAGTGTTATTCAAACGATCGTCGAGTTCTAGTTGACTTTTCAATGCCATTGTTCTACAGACATTCACTCGACTGATTGAATCGCGGGACGTAGTCTTGCCATCTTTATGTTTACTTTCATACCTCATCGAAGACAGTTTCCACAATGGACCCATTTGGGCCATTATACGAGGATAATGCACCAAGAAATGACGTTTAGGTTTAAGGCATTTCGGAAATAATTCCGAGATTAATGTCAGGTATTCAGTAATCAATGCTTATAATAAATCACACGTTTCGGATTGGTGTGCTTTACTTACAATAATTTCAATTATATTTTTCAACAGTACAATCACCTGCCGGTGTATGTTTCCCTCTGGAACCAAGTCACCGATAATGAGAGATAGATTTCGAACGAATATCAACATTTCCGAAGAACTCATAGACAATGAACCATTCTTGAGTCGTGCGAGCGTTATTTCAGGTGGTTTATTTGTTTTATCGTGACAACTGTAGTGGAAACCCCTGATTCTTGAATTAAGTTCCTACAATGAAAATAATTTGATGATAATCACGTAGTGATATAATACATTCGCTAAGTCACGTGGCAAAATGCCTTCGAGGAAGTCATGCATCGGATGTACTGATCTGTTTCGAGTTAGATGAAAATTCTGTAGGTCTTGGAAAACACATTCTTCAACGATTCCTGTGAGACTAACATCATTCAATGCTTCACCGGTCTCATAATTGGAAATATCTCGCAGTACACAAAAACGTTCTTCATGAATACTATTTATTCTATCTCTTGGAATCAAACAAAATCTGCACGGAAAGTTTGCACGAAAACACTCGGTAAAACCTAACATCCCATGCATACCCAGGTTGTCACCCAGTATTAACGTTAATTCAAAGTAAATCTGTACATCTTCATCCGGAGTAGTAATAGTTATCCCTTCTTTCTGGAGAAATTTGAGTTCATCGATAACTTTCGAGAAAATTATCCGGTTTTCGAAAACCTTTCTATCTATTGTATTGAATAGACAAAACAAGAGGATATTTTCTAGCTTTGATTGATACTCGATTGGTAAGCAAGGTATATTGAAGTAAACAGCCCCACACTTCCCAATTCGAGCATGGCTCCCAAGTGGGTTGTTGTTTTCACAGTCATCATGATATAGGAACAAAGGCAAGCCGAGTTTATTGCCGAAAAATGTAAGTCGTTCTTTCCAAAATGAGCCTTGTACAAAATTTGAAATTATTCTAGAATTCTCATGAAGAGACCGAAGATATGCCATAGTACTTTGATACATGTTAGGGATTTCGAAAAATTTCTTGAACACTTTGCGAATAGGTATAAATTCTGCAGTGACTGGAACGTGTATTGTCGTTTGTATGCCATTTTCTTCTCTAAATTCGTCTCTCCGACCCAGGACGATTTGTTCCGACAAAATGAGATTCCCAGATGTTTTGAAATATTTGAAACAAGAATACTTACTGTTGAACTGTTTAAATATATCTGTGGAATTATCAAACAAACTAGAAATTTCTGAAAGGTTGTCAGGTTTTTCATTCAACGATTTCAGACGATTAATTACCACGTCCCGCATAATGTTCATGGCATTCCCATTCAATAAGGTGGTGACTAGCTCTACTATGAATTGTACTCTTTTTCTTGGTAGGTCAGACAAATTGTACAGGTTGCTCATAAAATGATTTGCTTGTTGCGTTGAACAATCAGAAAAATGGTTTAATCATGTGTCCCTAGTGGGTATACTTGAGTCATTCAAGTTTCTGGGAGCCAAAGAATCCGGTTGTTCATTGTCAGATAAATTGAATTTAGATATACAATCTACTGCCCGCGATATATCCTCATCACTGAAAGATTCGTTCAATGCACTGTGACGTTGCAGATTAGCTGCCGTACTATCTGTTTATTAGCTATATCGCGAGAGAGAGTTTTTACCGCCGTCTAGACCCTCGGGATACAAGTGACACACCTAGAATAAGCAATAGAGCCAGACTAATTTGAAGTGTTTTTCTGTTAATGTACCGCGAGAGAGAGAGAGAAAGAAGATAAAGAAGACGACGATCCTGAACTTCCGCTACCAGAACTTCCGACGCTAGAACTGGTGTTAAAAAGACAGCCACGCAGTACGCAATTCAGTACTCGTACTAGAATAGTACCGAATCAACCAGAGGGAAGACTGTGGACCTTGGTCCAATATCGCTAGGTGGCGTATAGGGCTGTTACACAGCCTCCTGCCAGCAGATGAATCTTACCGCCCAGCATCTGGTTGTTGCCTCTTGCACAACCAGCTCCATCACCCGCTCCAGCTGCCATTACCGACGTCACGCAGAGTCCGGCATAAGGACCAGTGACGTAACGTTATCGCTACAGGATGTATGACGTGAGAATGGACAAGGATAGTGTGCCGCGCTCTCTGGCCAGGCCGGAAGAGGTGGAGATCCAGATGGAACACCTAGATCTGCCAGAAGTTTGCAGCGTGTCATCTACCGAAGAGATTGCATCTGTGAAGTACATCCCATGCGGTTGGTATCGCTGACACGGTATCGCTTCGTAAGAACCAAGGTCGCAGCCTCCCGAAGATCCTCTCGCCACCGAAGTTCAGCAGAACGGCTGTTCTATCGCTATGAAGCACGGAAGCCTACCACCTAACGTCAGGCAACAAGATGACGCCTTGGGCCGAGCAGCTGACGAGCTGCTTGTTCGCAGAACGTTTTTCGCAGGACCAATCAGCAAATTGGCCGGTCCTGATAGGCTCTCGATTTTCAAATCCAGGAAGAATCGTCGAGACGTGCCGAAGTATCGCATAGCCTCATCACTTCTACGTTTCGCTTTGAAGCAATTAGACGTGTTTCCAAACCTCTCTTTCGCCTCTAGTTAGCTAAAAATTAAGTGTAAGTGTTCGCTGAGATACCTGCGGAAAAAAAAAAAAAGTGTAAGTGTGCTACGAGCCGCTCATCTTAAAGGTGAGGTCTTTATGATCTGTAATTGCTAGAGAAAACCATAAGCTACCGCTGGATTTCAATTATCATTAGTTACCTTTGCATTTTTGATTAGAAGTCTATCTCTTCGGACCATTCAGTTAGCATTTCGATTTGTTATCTTAGCAGTTAATACGCCTCATTCGTGTAGCGTACAGCCTACGGGCTACGCGATTCGTTTGATAGTTTTAAGTATCGAAATCCAGCGAAAGCACCTTAGAATTCGCTGTAGTAATTAAGAATATCTTTTGGTTTTATTAGTTTTCCGCTTGTTAGTCTGATCTATTTGCTATATTCGCTTTGATTCACGAATATTATTTGAGAGCTTGTTCTTGCTTCAATTCTCGCTGTGAAAATATTTTGTGCTTTGCTTCATTTGCTATCTTTGATTCAGTAGCTTATTAGTAATTAATTAATATAATATTGCATGGTGTGTCGCTTGTAATTCCAACTCCCGGAGGTTGGCTGAACGTAGTTAGTCATAGTTTTAAGTTGTTCATTTATTAATTTGCTTTATTATTATTATCTTATTCTGTTTGATTCCTATTATTCTGTTCATTCTATCTGATCTTGTGTTCTATACGATATATCTGATTTATGCGATTTACTTGTGCTAAATAATATTCTGATTTTCGCTATATTACGTTATAATAAGTTGCTATGTTTAAGTAATATCTTTGATCTAATATCTCGAATATTCTAGTATAAATCCGTTGTTACTTCAGTTTATTGCGTTTCTTAGCTTCTTCCGAAATTATTTATTGAGTTCTGATATCGTCTAATAATTAATTAATAACGCTAGCGTGCCGCATTAGAAAATTTGCTATAGGGTATCGTATCGATCGGTGATACGTAGCCTGGAAAGTAGTCTAGCTTGTATTATATCGCTTCTACGGCACTAGCTAGCCAACCGGCGTGTTGACGTTTTTTATACCGCTGCGTCGCGGTAAGGCTCAATAATATAATATTCCTTAGGCTTACATCCCTAAGGCTTAATAAATAATGTAATATTCGTTGCTTTGTTGAATTCGTATTTTTCTAAGTATTATTCCAACCGTTATTTTCATTTATTATTCGCAACGATTAATCTGATAACTATCGCTCTGTAATTTGATATTCCGATTATAGTCGAATCTTTCTGTTATCGCTGTTGAATCTGTTATCGCACTAAATATAGAACAATATACGAAATCGTAGATTTCATTGAAGGAATTTATATCTGGTGTTTTATATTTTATTTAATTAGTTCAAAAGGTGAATCCACCCACTCTACCCTTATCTTCGTAAATCTGAGCTAACCGAAGCTTTAAGGCCGTCGTTCCGGCAATGTATTAGTTTGTTGAGTATCGCTGTAATTTGTTTAGATTTCTGTGAAAACGACACTCACGTGTCTGGTGCCCAACAATATCTTAGATTTTTATTAATCAGTAATTTTATCGAAGGAACGCCGTAGGGTGCGGAGTGTGCTCTGAAACTCCGTTACAGCACATGATGAAGCCGATTTTGCATGATTCTCTTGCTGCTGTTCAGTATCAATCGCAGAAGCCAAATGGTTCACCTGATCAATGGTATCTTCCAGTGATGGCTGCGTACTCTTAGGAGCATGTGACTTATGTCTATGTTTTCGAAAAGAATCAAACAAAGAAAAACTTAGGTGACAAGAATTGTCGTTGCAGCGATAAACCATTGAAGATGGATGTGAAAGACTGACGTGTCGGAGTAATGAGCGGTTATCAGGAAATATACACTGGCATGCGAAGCAGGACATAATTCACCTAGTAAATATATATAAGACTATTCAATTTTATTTATTCTTCATCGTTTACTTTCAATAAATGATCTTAGGATAAGAGGACCTCTCCAATTGAAGCGTTCATATGCGTTCCAAATTTATCACCAGTGTTAGTGATGTCGTATGCGACTTTTTGAATAAACAACCAGATGTGATAAGCTTCTGATGGATACGCACAATCTGTCGCATGAAATATTTTAAAAACGAGATCCAATGCTCTTAATGGAGATGTTGTCGTATACCTCACGTTATCTACGATGACATCACTGGCTTGAATGTCATCTAGCGGTCCTACAAGCACGATGTGCGGTTGTGTCGACAGTCCTAGCTGCAGTAGCTGTGCTTTTCTCGTAGCGATTACCGGCTCCACGGATCAGTGGCGTAGCTAGGTAGTCAAGGGCCCCGGGGAAAGAACAAAAGTGGGCCCCCCTCCCTCTATGTGGCTGAAGCCCTCATGGTCGTTTTCTCCGACGCGGTTTAGACCCATTGAATTCTTTGAATATAGTTTTTACATAGGATAAACTGAGTTTGAACGTCAATTAACGTCAGAAAAAAACGCGTTACTTGTTAGGGTAAATGTGTCGAATTCTGAAGAGTTTCGTGAGTCGTGAAAGACTGATCAAATATGTCAAAAACAGTCTCTATCCACGAGAGAATAAGGCCAGGTGCCGTAGACTGAGAGAAACTTGAAAATTTCTCAGACACTTCGAGAAATATGATGCTTTTCCGAGGCTCCTTTTCCGTATTATTTCTTCTGCCTGGGATTCCGGGGAATAGAACTACTATGTTACCTACACATTTTTAGCCACGATCGCATAGCGCAGTGCCTATTAGATTTGTCATCGCAAAAACGTGGGACCGAGAAAAAAAATTCTCTTTGACTTAGAAATCTGTTTCGTCACTCACACAATTGTTTTCTAGCATTTTCCAACATTTATGTAGGGGACGGTGGGGCAAAGCCGGCAGTGCGGGCAAAACCGGCACCAAAAAAAAAATGACCTAATGATATTTTCGAAGTAAGGCGAGTAAAACAAAACACCATACCGAGTGTCTCTGCTGGAAGCGATAAAAATTTTAGAGGGTAGGGCAAAACCGGCACCAAAAAGAAAAAAGGCTGAATCGTATTTTTTCTTGTTTAGTGGCCGGTTTTCCCCCATTTCCCGGTATTTTATCGTTCTCAGCAAAGATACGTTAGATACAGCTTCTTCTTACTCGCCTCAACGCGAAAATACAAGATTTAGCCTTTTTTTTCGGTGCCGGTTTTGCCCCACCCTCAAAAATTTGTATCGCTTTCAGTGGAAACACTCGGTATGGCGTTTTGATTCACGCGCCTTATTTCGAAAATACCATTAGCTCATTTTTTTTTTGTTGCCGGTTTTGCCCGCACTACTGGCTTTGCCCCACCGTCCCCTATGTGCGTGTGTACGCCGAAAGTTTGTTTGTATCCTGAATTGCGGGAGAGCGACTCGACCGATTCGAACGACATTTGGGGGAAAATTCAAGTGTTTGGTGGAGATGATTCAAGAAACTTTTGCAGATTTTACCACTGCCGGTTACAAAGTGGTCAGTGTTTTACCGTTAAAATTGCACGATCAAACGAGCCCGCCGAAGGCGGGCGAAGTTTAATCGTAATTATATGAGGAGTCTCGTTCGAAGATGATGATAACATGTAGTAGTGTCTGCAGCCCTAAAACTTCACAACTTTTAGATTAATTGGTTCAAATTTTTCCGCTCTGGCGCTCTGAGCGCCCCTGTTGGGTGCGCGTTCCCGCGTTCTTCATTATGTTTAGAGTTGAATTGTAGTTGTCATTCTTACTTCAATATGTTACTTGTAATGATCCTAGGGTTGGGTGCTGGTATCAGTAACTTTTTCTGGGTCGGGAAAAGGATCATCTTCGAACGAGACTCCTCATATAATTACGATCAAACTCCGCCCGCCTTCGGCGGGCTCGTTTGATCGTGCAATTATATTGTGAGTCTCGTTCTCGATGATGGTAACATGTAGATGTTCAGAGATAAGAATGACAATAGTTTCTGTTCTATTTCAATTTATTCCTTTAAAATTGCATGGGCAAACATTTCTGATGATTGAACTGGTTTATTATAGAATTTGGCAAAAGTTTGGGATTCTTTCGACCATCCCGCAGTGCGTCGTATCGTGTCTACGCTTATACCATTCTTATATGCGGCTGAAACAGCTGCATGTCTGGTACTGTATGCGGAAAACTGACTGGTTTCAACTTCGGCTTTATTTAAGGCGAATTTTATCCAATGACCTAGCGTCTGGGCACTTGTCGGTCCATAAGGTTTTACCGTAGCAATTAGTAGGTTTTTGTTGTTGCTACTTCTCATATTTCTTGTATATTCCAGATATTCGGCTATGACTGAAGCAGTGCAAATGCTAGGATCATCCTTAAAGAACGGAAGTATGAGCTCTGGTTGATCGGATCCTAGTTTGGATGTTTTGATTAGGTCCGGGATCTTTATTGGTACTCCTGTAGTTGACGTCTTGATGTTATCAATGTTTATTAAAGATAGGGTTTGAAGTCTGTGAGCGGTCGTAAGTGCTAGCAGCAGCGCCGGATTTAGCTTGGAGCCGCCTGTAGTCCCGAACTCATTTTCCGCCCCCCTACCTAGTCATCTGTTCACTAATGAGATTTTGTCAATCAGGATAGATCAATATTCAATAATTTGTATTACACATGCTTATAAACAGTCGCTTCATTCAAGATCTTCCGATATAGCTGCATATTAGAGTGTTCGTTATTTCCCGAATTGACTTTTTCTACTTGGGTATGGGCCAAATTATTAGTTCATAGCCTAAAAACAATTATGCTATTTTTCTTTTTAAGTGCTATTATCCCCTGCCTGTAGGACGATACTTGTCCCATTTGATTAACGTGCGATTTTTGTCCTTTTCAGATTTTAATTTGTTTTTCGCTTACTACTTTCATTACCTCATCAAATATTGTTGATCCTACAACTGTTCTGACCTTTTTGAATGCACACATTCTTACATTGGTGAAAAAAAAAATTTGATAAGTTTTGAAGTTTTTTTCAAAATTTATTTTTACCGTATTTTCCAGCAATTTTCGAATATTTTCGAGTATTTTTGAATTTATTAACTTTTCAATGCTTTTCGTTCGAATTAAAAAGTATTCGAAACATATTGAACAATATGGTGAAAAGAAATTTTACCACTTCAAAACTTAACATTTTTTTTCCATCAATATAAAAATTTGTCCATTCAAAGAGGTCAGAACAGTAGTAGAATCAACAATATTTGATGAGATAATGAAAGTAGTGAACGAAAAAAAAAATTAAAGTCTAAAAAGGGCCAAAATCCCATGTTAATCAAATGAGACAAGTATCGTCCTACAGGCAGGGGTTAATGGCACTTGAAAAAAAAAAAAAAATAGCATAGTTGTTTTTAAGCTATAAACTAATAATCTGGCCCATACCCAAGTAGGAAGTGTCAATTCGGGAAGTAACGGACACCCTACTGCAGGCATGTCAAACATGCGGCCCGCGGGCCGCATGCAGCCCGGCAATCTCGTGATCTATATCACCATCATCGTGCTGCATTATCATTATAGATTTCAGACTATCTCAGTTGCTTATTTTTATAATACCAATAGCATGCGGCCCCCGCCATGGTACGAGATCGGTAATTTGGCCCGGAAGTGGCAATGAGTTTGACAGGCCTGCCCTACTGCATATATATGATAATAATAATAATAATTCTGTGACATATTTCATAGATGAGAATTTATATCTTTTCATAGGCACATTTTTCTAACCTTAGGACTTCTTCATTTGTACAAAAAAAAATGATAATTTCATCATACAAATTGCATATAATTTGGATTGTCTAACCCAATTTTTGCCGCCACTGGATATAATGCCGTTCTAGGCCCGGGCCTCTCGGGCCTATAGGTAAATCCGGCGCTGGCTAGCAGAAGTGTTATTTTTTCAGCAACTTCCTTGTGTTTAAGGTAACTCAGCGGGTGTAATTTTTGTAAGTATTTTAGAAGTGGAGTGACATCTCAGGTACTAGAATAACGTGGTGTTGTAGGTTTTTTTCTATAGACCCCTTTGAGAAATCTTGATATCAGTCCGTCTGCTGACGTATCAGATTTAGAAATGAGGGCTATCGCTGATCTGGTGGTATTCAATGTGCTATAACTGGCTCCTTCTTCAAATCTTTTTGTTACGAAGGATATGATATTTGGAGTTTTGGCATTGAACATATCGATATTATTTTTTGTTGAAAATTCTGTCGATAATTTAAGTGTACTTTGAGATTGTTTCAGTGTTGAGCTTGCGATTGAGTTAACCATTATGTCTGAAGCTTTGGTGTCTGGTCCTTTATTGAAGAAAGCCACCCTGATAGTTTCTCGACCACAAATGAAAGATTGTCCACTAGTGAATGTATCTTGGTCATACAAGGAGATAAAAGTGAATTTTTTGACGGTTTAAAGATTAGTGGCGTTCCTTTCAGGAGAGAGACAAAAAGAGGGTACCAAGGTTGAGTCGGCCATTGAGGAACAACTAAGACACCCTCTGCTTTGTATCTTTTTATTTTTTGTAAGCAGCGTAAGATTAGTGCGAAGGGGGGGAATGCATAGGATCTTTCCTTTTCCCAAGAGACTGTAAATGCATCAATTGATGTAGCGAATGGGTCCGGAAATCTGGAACAAAACCTAATGCATTTTGCATTTACCCTCGAAGCGAATAAGTCGATCGAAAAAGGGCCGAATTCATTGACGATTTTTTCGAATGCTTCTTCCGCTAACTCGCATTCGGTATCCATATTATTTTGTCTTGAGGCGGCATCAGCTCCATAATTTTCTTTTAATGGAATGTATGCGGCTGTGATCCATAATTTTCTCACCTCACACCATTGCCATATTTTCCGAACTAACTCGCTGAGGTGAGGGAATTTTACTCCACCCATCTTATTGACGTATGCTAGTGCTGTTGTGTTATCTAATCTTAATAAGATTTAACAGTTAGATAGTTTATTTGCAATCGATTCTAACGCAAAGAATGCTGCTAATAGTTCAAGACAATTAATATCATGTCTTTTTTCTTCCGCGTCCCAAAACCCATAAGTACTGTGGCCTTCTGAATACGCGCCCCATCCAGTCAAGGACGAATCGGAAAAAAAATTTCAAGCGTAGCTGTGAGTCCTCAAAGGATTCATTCCTATTTTTACATGGTTTTTCCACCATATTATATCCTCGATTATATGACTCTTAAGCACAGTGGTCCTGAAGGGTCAAAAAATGCCTCGAAAATGGATCCAAAATTGGGTTGTGGGATATGATTTCAGGTCATTCGTAGGTTCGAAATTCGAAAAAATCAAAATCCTAGCTGCTCCCTTTCTCGAGGAATCGATATTCTCATGTTTCTGTCACGTGAGGGTGAAGCCCGAGCGGATGGAAAATTAGTTCACGCAACGAAGAGATAATTTATATTTTTGACTTACCTTTCAATAAGTCGGTATATGGGATCTTGCTCACCTAGCTCTATACAGAGCCGTACGTCTATTTAAATATTCTATTTATGAGGCCAATGACTAGGATTAAGATTAGGTATATTGTAGATGAAACTCAAATGAATATGATTGGTTAACTGGTAGAAGCAAAATATATTCTTTGAGTGATTTAAGGAAATTATGCGAGTGAAATATTAACAAAAATAACAAAGGAGATAAATGAGCGATTAATCGGTGATTACTAGGATTATAAATACGTAGTTTAATACTAGACTTATAGTCGGTTCTCTGGTGATGCAACTCTCTTTCTCTCTATTGTACTCATATAACGATAACGTAATCTAATATCTAAAGAAAATAATAACGCTGTGATTCTCTAGGCAAGACTGATTTGCGCACGAATGACTTATGCACAGATCAGGTTTATAATCCCTCTTGGGTGATTTTCCTAGTAAGAGAGATTTTTGGTATGAAAGACTTACACCATCAATCTGTCTTTTCATCATTATGATTTATGGTAAACAATCGGTGATTAAAATCGAAAACTTAGCGTTGCTGTCTGACTGTACTGAGGTTGGGGCCCGTCGGATAGAATCGGAGCTCTCGGGTGATAACGTACTCCAGTGGGTCTCACCTTGTTGTTAGCACGTACGCAGCACTGAACCAAGTCACTTGCTTTGAAATTGAGTTTATAAACTGAAGCTATTATTTAATAAAATGCTCGAATAGTCTAAATTCGATTAAAAATGTCAATGAGCGAATCTAAACTATTAATTTAACTTGAACGTATCAACAATTATTTAATATTGAATTTGATTTGATTCATGACAAATTATGAATGTGTCCATGCACTGCTTTTAGCTTTCGCTATTAGAGATTTATTTAACGAGATTAACTAAGTCCTTTAGCGTCGTCACTTAAAAAGATTTTCAATCACTAACTCTTGCTTAACTGTTGAACCTCGGGACACGTCCGTGCACTATGCAACTTTTTAGACGAAATACAAGTAATTCAGTTTAGATGCAGCCACGAGGCCGCTGGTGCATTGCATAGGTGTTACTCCGCCGTGGTAATTAGCCAATCAGAGACCTGCGTCTTTGCGCGGATGAGTAAACTCATCGCTCCTCGCCGCTTTACCTAATACAGCGCTCCGCGGTCCCAGCCTTAAGACAGTCTGTTTGCAATAACATTTAAAATTTCATGCATTCCAATTCTTAACAATTTTCCTCACACATCCTTCCATACGTTCTAATCACTAATTTGGTATCATCGAGAAGTTCCTTAGTTGATTGGTTAAGCCTATTTGTTCTTGTAAAAATCAATTTATTGAGAGAGTAGTCACGACGAACCGACTATTCAGTGCTGGGTCAGCAAAAAGCCCGGCACTGCATCTAACCTTAACTCACCTTATGGTATTAAATTCTTATCTCTAGGACTCGACCGGAGTTCGTGACTTTTAGGCAAAGAGGATTTTGGATTTATGAAATATTATATTTTGGATTATAGTATATCTGAATCCTTCCCACGGTTATTTATCTATGGTTTAGTGTATAATATGAAAAATGAAATTTTGAATAATGTGTAGTCGCACGTAACACCCCTCCCTACTTAAAGTCATCGGCGTCCTCGTCCATTCGCACTAAGGCTACAGTTACTAATTTCCATTTGTGTACCTATGGGATCTTCTGAAGTGTTTGCTTGTGCTCTTTCTACCTGATACTTCTCTATTCCCATATCTTTTCTTCTCTGCTGACTCGACTTCTGATAACCCCCCGTTCTGGCAAAGCAGATATGGAAGGGTTTCGCATCTTTTCCTACTGTGCTGGTTCATTTTACTTTGAACCGTGGGTTAGTACCGATTCATAGCGTGTAAGAGTCCTCTGTGATTTCCAAAGATGTCTTCCAATAAGAAAGCTGTTATTACGGGTATGTTGGCCGCCTCCCTCAACTGGGATGGGGTCCGTGAAATATCGGCCTTTCAATTTAAACTTTGGTTTTGGAGCGTATCCGATATTGTGTGTGTGAGAGCGCGAGAGATATGTGTGTGTTGGTGAGTCTCAAGTAAGCCATAGACTGTTAGGCAGTAGTCTCAGGGCCAGCGGCCTAGTATGTTCGATTAGCCATTAAATAAATGTAATACAATATTGCTAACGCCGAGTCAAGTAATTACCACCCCGTCACTCTTCCTTTAGTTCCGGACATAACAGGTTTGACCTACAATGGAGTAAATTCTTGTGTGGGAACGGAGAGGTCATTATGCTAAAGACCCAAGTGGCGGTCTACGTCCCGTGCTTCATAAAACAGTAAGTATCTTGTTTCTGCATCCATATACACCCCCCTTTTCCTATATGCATGAGGAACCGAGAGTTTACTATTTATATTCAATTGTTTTAGCGTGGATACTGACGCGGTCGCGGGGATCTTCTACATTCATCGAGTCAGCGCTCTTTCTATTGTCGGTCCCTGTACTGTTTGCGTGGTGTGCGACACGGCGTTAGTACATCCGGCGTCCCCAGAGGGTTGCTGCGAATGTGAGGCCAAAAAAACGCTACTCAAACACGTTGCGGAGGCTTATTACCGGAATCAATTCTAAGTTATTAAATTTCGAATTATAGTAGTTCCTCCATCTCCGATGGTCGCCAACATATGTAACAATACATACAGGATTGGCTTATAATTTACTCTATTTTTCCTAAACCTTCGAAAGATCCCTCATCTATTTCCCCACTATTCTACGTTACTTAATTATGCTTAATTATAAATCCACGCCGTTCGTTACTACGAAAAGTGGTAACTGGAGCTAAATAGGAATAAGTATATGTGTATATATGGGGCATTCCAGCTCAACTCAACCGGCCAACGGAAGTGACCTCTTCGATTTTGTTCTCGAAATAATATATGGTAGTTCTATATTAAACATAACATGTCTGTGAAGATCAAGCCTTAAATCAAAAATCTGCCCAAGTTATGATTTTATGAAGATTTGAGTCGCCTTACATTCAAATATTCAGTGCCACTAAACGATGAGTCAACTCAAAAAGGTGTCTAATGGATTATGTCCGGTACAAAGTGTAGTTTGGATGGAAATTCAATGAATAATTTTAAGCACTCTTTTTCTCTAATATTTCTCGAAAATCTCAATTTTCTCGGGAGTGCCCTAATCAGTTGGGATGAATTTTGCACACAAAATTTTCAGTGAAAAACTACAAATTTTGGTACCCGAAACAATATGCCCGGACGTTAACTTCCCCAGTTGTGCAGTTTTTAAATAATTATATAATTACCATTTCCGAGGGAATTTTGGTTCGCACGAATAAATAACATTGGGTATGATGCAAAGCATAGAAAGCTTGGATACAAATATTTAGGAAGTTGCTATTAGACATCAATAAATCAATTTAGTAATTGATAATCTTTTTAGTTATTACAAACATAATCTATCCGTTAATCGTGTCCAATAGCACTTTCTGTTTATATGAATGATTATATTTAACTGGATACGAGTTCACATGGAAGGCAGGGGCCAATTCTTGCACCTGAGTGTACAGTAATGTTCATGAATGGGTTTGCGGTGGCTAACTCTTTTTTTCAGACTTTTTCGAATACCATCAATAGAATAATATTATATTATTTTTACAAGGGTTCACAATTATTATTATTACAATTTCGGCTATCAGCACATCAAATACGACTAGGATGGAGTCTCGTTTCCGAAAAAGTCCGAAAAAAACAGTTAGCCACCGCCAACCCATGGACGAACATTACTGTACACTCGGGTGCAAGCATTGGCCCCTGCCTTCCATGTGAAATCGTATCCAGTTGAATATAATCAGTGATTCATAAAAACAGAAAGTGCTATTCGACACGATTGACGGATGAATGATGTTTGTAATAATTAAAAAGATTATCAATTACTAAATTGATTTATTGATGTCTAATAGCAACTTCCTAAATATTTGTATCCAAGCTTTCTATGCTTCGCATCATACCCAATGTTATTTATTCGTGCGAACCAAAATTTCCTCGGAAATGGTAATTATATTATTATTTAAAAACTGCACAACTCCGGAAGTTGATGTCCGGGCATATTGTTTCGGGTGTCAAAATTTGTAGTTTTTCACCGAAAATTCTGTGTGCAAAATTCATCCCAATCGATTAGGGCACTCCCGAGAAAATTGAGATTTACGAGAAATTCTAGAGAAAAAGAGTGCTTGTAATTTTGCATCGAATTTCCATCCAAACTAAACTTTTTACCGGGCATAATCCATGAGACACCTTTTTGAGTTGACTCATCGTTTAGTGGCAGTGAATATTTGAATGTGAGGCGACTCGAATCTTCATAAAATCATAACTTGAGAGGTCACTTCCGTTGGCCGGTTGAGTTGAGCTGGAATGCCCCATATATAGTAATGATTTAAATCAAGGTTGGCACATAAGCTAAATAATTATGGTATTAGAGGACACCCTCTCTTGCTTATGAAGAGTTATCTAAGTGACCGTAAACAAACTGTCAGAATAGCAACGTGTAACAGCTCGCCCAAGACCACTGAAATGGGAGTCCCTCAGGGAACTGTTCTAGGCCCGCTGCTTTTTATCCTCTACATAAACGATCTTGTGTGTCTTCTCCCAAAGAACTCACTGGTCGCTTATGCAGATGACACTGCCATTATAAGTACAGGTAGCACTTGGGCCAGCGCGCAAGATCGTATGAATGGTTATCTTTGTAGGGTCAGTCAATGGCTTGCTCTAAATCAGCTATCCTTAAATATCTCCAAAACAATTGCTATCACTTTTGGTGTTTACCGTGACAGTGTGCCGAATAGCTTAGACATAAGAATAAATGATAATCCCATCAATAGAGTGGAACATTGTAAGTACCTAGGAGTTATTTTTGACTGTCACATGAGGTGGGACAAACACACGGAGTACATTGTTAAAAAAACTCAATACTTAGTCTTCATATTCTCCAAGCTAATCAAAATTATGTCACCTGAATTGGTTAGGGTAATCTATTACGCTCTATTCCAAAGCATCAGTACCTATGGCATCATTGCGTGGGGTGGGGCGTACCATAATGCACTTAGCTCGCTCCAGTCGCTTCAGGACAGAATTGTAAAAATGCTCTGGAGAGAACCTTCAGGCTCCATTCGGCCTCTTACACTTAAGCAAGCTCACACTCTTGAAGCCCTTTTACGTCACTATAAGGACCTAAAATCTGATTTTGAATGCTCTGCTAGTATTACTAGAAATAAAAATCTACCCTTGCCTAAGTCTAAGAAATCGGTCGGTTGCAAAGCTAGTCTACTGACTGCTACTAAAACATTTAATTTGCTGCCAAACTCGTTGAAAACCCTAACTAATAAAAGAACTACTATCAAGCGCGCCTTATGTTCATGGATTCGAACCTACCTGACATGAACTGTTTATTCTTGTTTATACTATTTTATGTGATACATGTATATGTGTTCTTACTTATCTATCTTTTTTTTATCTTCTCTGTTACATTTATTATGTCTATATATATTAAGTATTTTTAGTTTATTGTTTTTCACTTATATGGAATCCCATGCACAGGAGATCTGGTCTCCTCTATGGGAGTCTACATTGAAGACCACTGTTTTCATTGTTTTCATTGTAAACTACTTCTTTGAATAAATAAATAAAATTTAGGGTCGTTGTTTTCTTTTAAGAGGTCAATAGTAAGATAGAAACCCAACAGGATTAGGGTAAGCCTCGAAATTCTGTGAATTATCCTGTTTGGTTCATTAATTTCATGACCATACCAACTTAAGTTATTCAACCGAATTAATACATATATCCACATATTACTGGTAACTTAATTAACTTCTTAGAGTAACATTAGATAAGATAACAAGAATATAAGCGGTCAGTGTTTGTCGGGTTTAATTAGATCTTGCCTTTTGGACTGGTAGGGAGCGACTCGAGGTTCCTTCCGTTGCTGTAGTTGTCGCTTTAATTTTCTTCAGTTCGAATTCATTGTTTTGCGTTTCACTCTCTTCACCCTTCTCCTCGATATTATATTGGGTCTTTCTTTCCGTCGCGGTTAGCTTGCTGTGAATTCTTTCCCATATCTTTTTCCAACAACAAATCCCGATTATCATGGCTACGAATCCCATCTGGGCTGCATATCCTCCATATATCAGATTTTCATGGTGTTGTTTTTCTCGGCGATGAGTTCCCAATTCTTCCAGTTCGTTCTCCACTTCATATAGAGATTTACCTTGATCGAATTCACCCTCATCTTCAGTGGTAGTTTCGGTTAGGTATTTCACCACATTATGCTGGCTTAGCTCTGGCGATATTTGACTTATGTTAAGTGTCAGTTTGGGTTGGTAAACATACTGTTCCTGTTGAGTAAAAACCTGGACTCCTGGTAGCGTGATGTAGTGTGTTTTACCTACGCATTTTTCATCCAAGTAGAGGATGCCGGTTCCCGTAAGTGTGACCAATTGATCTTTGGTGTTCTTACAAATAATTTGAACGGTTTCGGGCTCATTGAATGAATATAGCCATCCTCCCACGGAGCTCAATTTAGTCCAAAATGCTTCGTATCCAGGTTTCAGTCTGATGTCGCACTGTCGCAGCGTCTGATGATCTGGATTCAATAACATCTGAATCTCGCAGGTGATAGATGTGGCAACTTCGATTAACGGTAGTTCGAGAGCACA
Source organism: Tenthredo livida (assembly GCA_963992785.1). NCBI lineage: Eukaryota > Metazoa > Arthropoda > Insecta > Hymenoptera > Tenthredinidae > Tenthredo > Tenthredo livida. Next base: position 23,028,204 of record OZ023069.1, on the reverse strand, counting down.
TAGATGGCAATACCATGTATTTATGCACTCTCTTATGTGCCTCTCATCTGGTAAGGTATAGGTTTGGTGATCGTTGCTTAGCCCGATGTATGTTGTTCTTGGTATTACTTGGGCGGTTACCGTACCGTTTCCGTTCCTCTGTGGTGTCGGCCAGCTGTGTATTCTATAAAGGTGATAGGCTGTTCGATCTACCAACGGCAATCTCATTATTATCATTATTTTTCCTCGATGATTTCCTACTTCCATCACTGCAATCTTTGCAATTTCTTCGATCCCATGGTAATATCGTGGAAGTGGCAACTCGTACTCTCCAATGGATTCATGGATTTCCCGAATTGTTGATTTCAGTTGTTTACCCGTCAATAGTGACCCGTGGACCTTCTCTTCTCGTGCTGCTTCTATTGCTGTTATTAATTCTCCAATACTGCTTATATAATGTTTCAGAGCTATCATCAAATCGTTCCGATACATCAACACTGCCCCAATGTACTGGGTGTGGCTGATGAGTTCAGACATGTGATTCGTATTTTTGATCATTTGTTTAATCCTGCTCTTATTTATTTCTATTGCTTTTTCATTATCTCGTACTTTGTTGTGAAGTTGGTGGAGTGAACTGGATATGAAGTGAGTCTGATTTCGTAGAATCTTTGTCAATCTGGTTTGGTCCGCATGTAGCTTGTCGATTTCTTTGTTGAAGTATTCTCCATCTTCTGCTGTTAGAGTTCCGAACAAGTATCGGCTTGCGGATCCGATAATCGCCAGTGGTGCCCCCCGCTTAGATATGCTGTGGGGTAGATTATCGATGTCGGGCCATAGGATTTCGTTTGCCAGTTCCTTAACTTCTTCACGAAGCTCTACGGCGTCTGCTATCAGTCTTCTCATGGTTGTTACGAGTAAGAGATCGTCACATTGACCCGTAACGTTCTTTATTTCCTTGCATTCTCTGTATATTTCCTCGTAACCATCCACTTCTTCCGCAAATTGACGTGCCAGCTTTTCCACATCAATGAAGAGTACCAGGCGCCACTCCGCTCTTTTGAATCTGATGTTGTGTAACTTCTCGTAATAGATCCCTGGACTTGATGCGATCGTTTCTACTGCATATCCTGGCTCGCTGGTGGTTCCTCCGATGATCGCAGCCCAAATCAGCAACAGCAAACACTTCATTTTCCTGCTCGATTTATAAGTCTCGTATAACCTGAGGGGTGTTAATTTCGTGTGAGTCATCAATGGGTTGTCGTGCGTTTCGTTAGTCATCGGTCAGTAAGCCAATTCGATTTCATCTGTATGCTTTACAAACCGCTTACCATCATCTGACTATAATATTACGCTTTTATTTTCCAATATTTTTATAATTTTAAAAGGCCATATATACCTCTTACCGAATTTTTCCCTTCCTGACCTCTAATAATACCCGTGCCGTATCTCCTTCTTTACCTGGAAATGGGCGAGCTTTTTGATCATAATACCTTTTTGACCTATGCTTTGCTGGGATCAAATTTTCTACAGCCAATGTCTGCATCTCAGTCAGCCTTATTATTAAGTCGCCAAGGTAGGAATTGTAGGTCAATACTTTTTCACCGGTCGGAAACGAACTCGGACACCGCGCTATCTTACCGTACACTAGCTCGTGAGGCGTAAAATTAGTTCCCTCATGAACAGCTGTATTATAGGAGAATATGGCGAATGGGACTAATTCATCCCAGTCGTCAATTTCTGCCAAATGAAGCTTTATATATATATTGGTACGTACCTATATGGCTACGTTCTAAAGCGCCATTAGACTGAGGTCTATAGCTCGATGTCGTCACGTGCCTGATCTTAAATGCCTTGGCTAGTTCGTGAAGGACTTTGTTCACGAAGCTAGTTCCTTTATCAGTTAGTATGACTCGCGGAGCTCCGTGCTGTAAAATCAAATGCTTTACTAACGCGTGTGCTACCGTCTCGGCTCTTATATCGGTAATCGGTACCGCAATACGATACTTTGTTAGATTATCTTGCATTGTTAATATGTGTCTATTGTTATTCGGAGTTACGGGGAGAGGTCCTACGATATCTAATGACACTTTGTTGAACGGCTCGGCTGACGTGTCCGTTATAATCATCGGCTCTCGAGTTTTTACTCCAACTAGCTTTTGTTCTTGGCAGCTAATACAACTCCGGATGTAAATACTTATGTCCTCCCTCATCCTGGGCCAATAAAATCTTTCCCGTACCCTTCTAAATGTTTTTGTTACACCTTTATGCCCTCCGATTGAACTGTTATGCATTTCAGCGATAATTTCGGCACGAATTTCAGCTGGGGGTACTTGTGTTGTACCATTGCAAATCGTTATTAGAATGCTTTCATCATCAAATATTTCCGATAATAATTTTGGCCATATATCCATAGATACTCCATCGGTGTAGTCTCCCGTTTTCGAAATTCTAAATGTTGTGATTCCTAATTGGTTGAGTGCAGATTTTAAATTCTCTAGTCCGAGGGTTAAATCTTCTATTATGATATCATCGAAATATTTCTTTTTGACGACTACACTGAATATCTTGTATTTCCCGTGTTTGGTAATAATGATCTGCCCTATTTTCGGTTTCGCGTTTCGTTGGTCGTCCGCCTCAATTGCTTCTAAATCGACTAACAATTTACCTATTGATGTGTTTAATTCCGAATCTGTTGTAGTAAAGTGAACATAATTGTCCTTCATATAAGTTAGGTTGTCTCTACTCGATATTATGTTAGTAGGGGGTCGGTGATGCGCTCCCGGAAGATTCAAAGGTGACGTAGATGCTATGTCAGGCAATATTCCTTCTGTAACCTGTATGCTCGAGGGAACCGGCTCGATTTTTAACTGCGGCTCCAGTAGGGTGTGTAAGAAAAAAAATATTTTTTTTGCTACCTTCTGAACAGATAGTTCTCGTCAAGACAGAGAGATTCCCCGCTGGAAAATGTCCCATGTCAAGGCTAAGTGGTTCCGAAACTTTTTTTTAGTTTTCCGTTTTACATAGGAATTGGAATCTTCCATAGGAAAATGGAAAACTAAAAAAAAGTTTCGGGTCCACTTAGCCTTGACATAGGACATTTTCCAGCAGGGAATCTCTCTGTCTTGACGAGAACTATCCGTTCAGGAGGTAGCAAAAAAAATTTTTTGTTTCTGACACACTCTAGGCTCCAGTCGTCTCGGAGACCTTATGACTTTCGATTTCTCAGTATCGTCTTCGCGATCTACCCTGTTGTCCCTTTCCTGTATCATAGACGGATACGGGGTGGACAGTGCTAACGGCTGGGGCGCGATTATAGGTGTTGGTAATACTGATCTATGCAAAGGTCTACTAATGATTGACTCATCTAACTGCTTCTGGTTATTGTCTTTCAATTCTACTTGCGCTTTTGCCTGACTCTCTTCCGTCGCTTTCTTCAGCAATCTACTTATCCTACGATTTAACTCCTCATCTTCAGTTTCGTCATTGTACGGGTCTTGTTCTGTCAGCACCTGACGAACCGACTCATCTACTTCTTCACCTTCCGATATCGCGGCAGGCAGATCAGTTACCAAATTATCTTGTAAGATTGAGCTTCTATCTAGTAAGGATCGATCAAAACGACTAAATGATTCCTGCAATTCTTTAAGGTCTACGCCCGTACTTGAAAACACATCGTCATCTATTTCGCTATCACTATTGTGGCCCGCCGGCTCCAGTTCTATCGTGATATTTTCCGCGCCTGACTCATTCTCTGTGGTTGATTCTACTTGATCTGATTCAACTACGGGTTTTGTGATACTCGTTTGTGTCTTTGAAGCTGTAGGTTGAAATCCCAAATTTGGTAAGGCACTTCTCTGTTTTCTAAAAGCTGGTGGCTCCGAGGCTTCGTCATCCGAAAAGTCCTCGGATACATGCTCTACTATCGGCTCTAGAACTGGTGTCGGCTTGCTCACTGTAGCTTTGGCTTTCGACCGTGTTCTTAATGCAATAGCGCTTGTATCTAATTCGGATAGTGTTTTGGATCTTGTTTTAATATTCTTTTTACTAACCGTCTTTTTCGGTGCCTCCGAAACAGATCGAGCTAACGTTCTACGAGAAGTCGCGGCAGGTAATTTAGACTGACTCGGTTGTCCTTTCTTTCGACTCCTTATTGGGAACAATTTTATTTCTTCCGGGTTTTGACTTGATGGCAATTCAGATCTTGAATTAGTACAAATTGTGATTTTTATACCCGTTCCTTTGAAGATAAAACGTAACATTCTTCTCACATTATTACAACTAAGCCCGTCGAGTCCACAACCAATTTTTGGCGAAGCTACGGATTTAATTTTATCTGCTTCTCAAATTCCACGAAAGTTAATTAAACGGAGATACAAATCGTCATAGCTCGGTTTGTCCCAATAGTTTTCTTTTGTCATAATATAATAAATTATTTGATCAGGTAAATGCAATTTAACGGTTCAATGTAATTTAGCTTCAAGTTTAAGTGTTTCCGGTACACCATATTTTTCTTTGAATTCTACTGCCATACCGTCGCTCATTTCAAGATCAACAGAAACTGTGTGAGCATAATTATCGACCTGATCGAAAAGACTATCATGTAATTCTATTACGTCCGGATTTTCGATTGTGGCCGTTCTTACCAAGTTCAAATATTCCGAATATTTTGGAAATGAATTCACTGACTTTATTGGTAAGAATTCCTCCTCGTTCTCAGAAGAGCTGGTCGACTGGTCACTAGTAATCGGATTCCGTGATAACGCGTCAGCGTTGGTGTTTAGTCGGCCAGCCTTATGCTCGAACGTGTAGTCATAATCTCGTAACTTCAGTCTCCAGCGTATGAAACGCTGCCCAGGATCTTTTATGGAGTCGATCCATCTGAGCGGTTCGTGATCGCTAACTAATTTGAATTTGCGTCCATATAAATATGGCCTAAATTGTAATATACCGTATAAAACTGCTAAACACTCTTTCTCCGTGGTGAAATAATTTTGTTCTGCCTTTATCAGTGCGCGAGATAAATACGCGATAGGCAAGTCGTGCCCGTCTACTTATTGGCTTAAAACCGCTCCGATTGCGAAATCGGATGCATCGGTTGTGAGTGTAAAGGGTTTCTCAAAATTTGGATATTGAAGAATAGGTTCGCAGCATAATGATATCCGTAGGGTCCTGAAGCTTTCTTTCTGTTCTCTTCCCCACACGAATGGAGTATCTTTCTTCAACAACTCCGTTAATGGCTTTGCCTTAGCCGCTAAATCTTTTAGAAATTTCCTATAGTAACCTGCAAGTCCTAAAAATTGCCGAATGTTTTTCTGCGTTTGGGGCCGGGGAAAATATTTTACTGCTCTAATTTTATTCGGATCTGGTCTAACCCCTTTTCGACCTATTATATGCCCTAGATAGGCTACTTCTATTCTCAGGAACTCGCATTTATCTGGCTGTAAGGTTAATTTAGCTTCGTCTAACCGTTTCAATAGCCTACGAACTCTCTTACCATGTTCCTCCAAATCTTTCGCGAAAACTATTATGTCATCAAGATACACGAGAACCTCCACCCCTTGTAACCCGCGCAATGTTTGATCCATTAACCGCTGGAAGGTTGCAGGGGCGTTTTTAAGCCCTTCCGGCATTCTCCTGCATTCAAAATGACCTTCGAGTGTTGTGAAGGCGGCTTTCGCCTGATCCCTTGGATCCATCTCTATTTGCTGAAATCCGCTAGCTACGTCAAAGGTGGAAAAATATCTTGCCTCCCCAAGTCGATCTGAAATGTCGGTAATATTCGGCAATGGATATGCGTCACCAATTGTTTTTTTGTTCAACTTGCGAAAATCTATTACCATCCTCCACCTTGGATTTTCCATAAAATCTGGTTTCTTAGGAATAATCCACCATATCGGTGAGTTGTAAGGAGAGCTTGATGGTGCAATAATATCACTATTCAATTTGATTTTAACTTGCTTCGCGATCTCGGAATTGTGAATCGGGCGAAAAAGGTATTGACGCGAGTTCACAGGTACATCATCCTGTGTCGGTATTCGATGTTTAAGGGGGGAAATACATATAAATGGTTGAAAACGAGGCAACATTTCGGGATTCATTTTCAACGCAACTATTGAACTATTCACCTTCAAATTTTTGGGGGTAGTTTATTCAACATTCGAATATGTGAAAAAAAATGTAGTTAATGTGAAATGATTGTTTTCGAACAGCCTGGAGAGAATTGTTGTTGCACGAATTTTTTCTGAGCTGACGAACTGCGGTAGTTGTAGCACTATTATTTCTTGTCTGTAACCAAATAGCAAAAGATATTCCTATTCTATGTGAAATTACACTGTCGACAAACCTAAAAAAAAGAGGTGAAAAAGTTCAATTTGAATAAACGCGGGATTCAGAAATGAAAAATACGATTTTCACCAAGAATTTTCGTGTTCTTTATAAAAAAAAAAGCAATTGTTTAATTTGATTTTTTATTGAAAATTTAGGTTTATCGACGAGGGCTTGGAATTATGTATCTAAGAAACTTTGGTTTGAATAAATCGGCTAAATAGTTTTTTTTTTATCGCTGCCGCAAATTTCAAAAATGTGGTTTCGAGAAAAACGCATAATCGTTTACCAGCGCGCGCCGTTATACATGCTCTACGCGCGAAACGTTCAACTTTCACAAGCTGCGGCATCTATAGAATTCAGCATTTCACTTTACAATTTTCGGACGATATTCTGAAGATGTTGAGCTATCGATTATTGAAAGAAAAAAAAAAAAACATTCCGCAAAAATTTATATGTATTTCCCCCCTTAATGGCCGGTGTGAATTGTAATTTATCACCGGGCAGATGAAATATGTTCGGATATTCCTCAACTATGTCTAATACATGATCTCGTTCTTCCTTATTTGAATGGTCTAAATGTAGTTTAGATTCTACTTCCGAAAACCGATTTATTTCTACACCTTTTGTCGCGGTTCTTCTAAATCTGACCCGTAATCTAATTCTTCTGGAAAATTGTGAAATTCGAAAGGTATTATTTCTTGTGGCGGAATTTCTACTTCAATATCATCATCTAGGGTATTGATGGCTAATACATGACACGCGCCTTTTTCAACCGAGACAGCAGCTTCACCGATATACACACCTTCGCTAGTGAGGATCTTCGGTAAATAACCTTCTGTTAATTCTGGGCTTATCACGTCGACAGCAATGACCTGCTTAGTTCGGCCTCGAATTTGAAAAACGCGTCTACTTGATTTTTCTTCGGTACTGATCATATTAGTAGATATAATGTGGGGGTTGTGGATCAAACTTCTTTACCGGCCGAGTTGTGCTGGTAAGTTACCGACCGTGCGGGGGTAAGTTACCGACAGTCGGATGGTAACGATTTGGGGGTACCGATCGTCGATCTTTGTTACCGACAATCGGATGGCTGCAATTATCCGTCGTGCGATGGCGCCACTGCCGATTGTTACCGATATTCTGATGGTAACGATCGAGAATCCTGCATTGCCGATCTCCGCTTACCGACGATCTGATGGTTGCGATTTTTCGTCATGCGATGGCGCCACTATGGATGGTCGATCTTGAGTTATCGATAGTCTGATGGTGACGATTCTGAATCATGCATGCCGATTTCCCGATACCGGCAATCGGTCGGCTGCAATTTACCTGCAGATCGTTGATCTTCAGTTATCGATGGTCTGATGGTAACGATTCTGAATCATGGTTGTCGATTTTCTGTTACCGACAATCGGACGGCTGCAATTTCGAGTTCTTAGCTTATATACGAATTATACTAGCCGAAATGAGTGGCGGGGTGTTTAATTATGCAATCAATGACTCGAATGATCTCATAATGACATATATGTTTATTTGTTATATCTTAAGACTAACCTATTATAAAAGTGATAATTTTCTTAAAACTAACCTAAACTATATGTCTTACGTATAACCTATTCTAAAGTGACTATTATTATTTCAAAACTAGCTTAAAACTATGCTTATTTTACAATTTTCTTACAAGAATAACTTAAACTATACATGTACATTATTCTTAACCTAAACTCAAACTATATATCTACAACTATGTGGCGGTGAATGTCCGCGCCGAATTTCACACACGCGGATCTGAAACATACAGGTATTTCAATAAGCGAACGATATATAATGAAAATTACGGGTACTTACCGGGTAATATGTGAACGTGTGGTTCGAGTGGAATCACTCTTGGCGGCGGAGGTATCCCCGGAGAAGATGATCTCGACGACGATGGCGAGCTCGGACCCGATCGCATCGATGAGGCTGATCTGATCGATGGCGATCGGCCTCTTTCTATACTCACGCGCACCGTCGTCGCATCCGAATCATCCGCATCTTCTTGCACGGAAGATGTCACATCCGCACATTGGATGGGTGACTGCGTAGAATTTTCGACAGCGTCCCTACGCATCGCCCAGTAATCGTTTATCTGATACTGCCGTGTAAGGTTTTCTATCTGTTCATAATAGATGTTTTCGGATTCTCTGACGAAGCGCTCATCCACATGCTCCTCGCGCAAAATACGCAACACCATCCGAGCGTTTCGCAGAAATCGCTCCCTCGATTCGGCCCTCCGTCGCAGCTGAGCCGCTCGCTGTCCAACGCGTCCGCGAGCAGGATTCATCTGGATTAATCACACATCCTTATGTTTTAGAATCTGTTAAAATTCAAATATCCAATGCAGATAACATACCTAATTTTCAGGTTTAGTTTTGGAATCAGTCTTCTTCGTCTTCTTCTTCTTCTTCTTGATGCTTTTCCTTCGATTCTATGAACTTCCACTATTCACCGATCTTTTCAAACTGAAAACTGTTTTCTCTTCTCAAACCGATCTGGTGGGGATCGAGCTGCAATTCTATGGGTTGCACACCCCCCCCCCCCCCCCCCCAACCCAAAATAAAATCAAGCCTAACCAACTCGAGAACGGCTCTCAAAAGACTCCGCCCCGACTCATAAAAATAGGCGAGTCTCAAGGGTTTCAGCAATAAAAATCATTCAGAAGTTTTTCACCATACTTTCGTCACCCGAAAACGCTTGAATTTTGCAAACACACAAAGACTGCGATAATCAAAAGATTGCACCTGGGCCCATAAAAATCGGTAAGCCTCAAAGAATTAAGCAATAAATATCATTCAAAAGTTTATCATATTCTTCCACCACCGGAAAATGCTATAGAATTCTTGTAAACAAAAAGACTGCGATAATCAAAAGATTGCACCTGGGCCCATAAAAATTGGTAAACCTCGAAGAATCGAGCAATAAATATCATTCAGAATTTTTTTCACACGTTATTCGCGGCTCGAAAAACGCTAGAATTTTGGAAACGCAAAGATTGCAATAATCACAAGATCACACCTCGGCTCATGAAAATCGGCAAGTCTCAAAGGATAGAGCAATAAATATCATTCAGAAGTTTTTTTCACACATCGAAAATGTTAGAATTTCCTAAACACACAAATTGTTTAGAACACCTGCATTTTTCCGGCATTTTTTTTTTTTTTCACATGGCGCCATCTGCACACCTGCATGTGTACCGATCCCATGCAATAAATCGCCAGCTCAGTCAATTTCCGGCTTTGCTTGAGACCGCACATACAACCGTGAATATGGAGCTAATATTCGATATACAGTGTTTTGGGCGATTGAGTGATACATTTGTGATAAAAGAGCTGGCCGGAATAAGCATTTGCGCACATAAGCCATATCAGCTGGGTATCACACGCATCCTCTTCAAGGCACCATGCTCCCGGGTGACTCTCTCAAGTGACTATAAAAATCTTCATTCGCTGCGGACATGGTATCATCATGGAATACCCTGGAATGCTGGAGAAACGCCGTATAAAGATGTAGTGAAAATTGTGAGAAAAGTTGCACAAGATGTGTGTCGCATTTATGTGAAGTGATTGGAGAAGAAACAATGGGTCGAGAAACTTCTCAATGACGACTCGAAATCGGTGATTGATTTGGATGAGCTGGGGTGTCCGAATCTTCGAATACTGCGATTGGAATCAAGTGTATTTCGTTGTTTTTCGTATGGAGACTGTCATGGTAATGTACCTGGAGGCTACTATTGTGCCTTCGAGAACGTTCAGCGGTTCAAAAACTGATATTTGAAGGAGGGGCATAAAAAATCCTCCCCACATGTCTCGAGGGCGGGGGATGATGGCTTAAAAGCCAAGGGCTCGCAGGGAGCTGCATTCGTGCATTTCGACATCCCACCGTCAATACATCCTCCTAGTATATTCGAACCAGCAAACTCTTCAGACATCCCGCCACCAATACATCTTCCCAGTATATTCGAATCAGCAAACTCTTTCGAACAAGGTAAGAATCTTTTTACACGATAATCGTATTCAATTATAATATATATAAACTAATTCCGAATTATTCATTTTTGTGCAGATGGACTTCAGCAGCCTAAACAACACCAGCCGTATGGATAATGATATGCAGATGAAAAAGATGTCCGAGCTGGAGATTGGACAAAAGTACGACATCTCAAAACTGAGGCTAGTGAAAACGAAATTCGGTCCTAGAATCATCGCTACGATTGCCGATGAATTCATCGTATTCCTACCGGCGAGAGTCGGAAAGGCCCTGGAGAACGACTCCAACCAACTAGATCAGTTGATCAACGAGGCGGATCAGAAACGTCTACAGATACTGTATCTTGGAGGACCATACAATAAATTTGAATTCTGTGGCAAAATATAAACACACACATGTATATATGTAATGGGAATGGGTTAGGGTTGAATAAATAACAATGAAATTGCAATCACATTTATTTATTTATTTATTGTTCCTTTAGGATAAGCTTAGTCTATAGTTCTCAAACATGCAGAATCCTCAAAATGTGGCTAATTTTTTGACGGTACCGCTAATGGGTTTGTATTCGACGATGCGATCGTGTATAATCATACAGTGGGCTGAAGTATTTGCCGGAAATGCGACGCTAGTTTCGAATTCCAAACGAATATCCACCGGTCCACTCTTTAACGATTCATTCTGCTTGGAACAGTCTATAGTAATAAGTGGGGCTCTATCCAAAAAATCACTCTTTGACAAAAGAGGTTCGGACTCCTTATCGTAGTATGAAATTTGAAAGTTTGTATACATATTGTAGAGAATGGCGTATTGATTGCGAGCAATATCAAGATTCAAATTTCCATAGGGATAGCACTGCGAGTTTAGGAAAAGTTTCACATCTCTGATCATACAATGATCGAATTGACTGGCATTTTTCTTCGCATCGTTTCGTCGTGCGGTTTGGAATCCTAGTATGACGTGCCTCGGTTTCTCTGGCTGTGTAGATGTCTTCACAACCCACACATGTCTCGTTGTTGTAGGCAGCATCGGGTACTCGTACATTTCCCACGAGCGAAAACTCATAGATACAGCCGGATCTTGGGCGATATAATTGAGCATCTTGATTTTTGTTGAATCTGACAGTCTGATGTATGGTAATAACCATTCAATTTTCTCGAGTGAAATTTTGATTCCCTCCACGACGGTTTGATGTATGGCATTTAAATCATTGTTTGATCTCGTAAATATCAGCTCATGTTTCGCATTGACGATGATTCGATTATAATCCTCGGCAAATCCGAGTAGAAAATTCAGCGGTATAACAACATCAAAGTATCCCTCGGCGTTGGCTAGTTTATTTTGATTATCCACCAACCAACCAGTGTTTCCCAGGAGATGTTGTTGTCCTAGGGTGAATGATAAGTATCCCTTCACGAGTATTAACTCGTGATGCCGACATTCTTATTCTGATCAATCTCGTGACCATTCAACTCGTAATGCATATCGCCAAACATGTGACACACAGCCATATTGACCAATTCCGTGCCTGCACTAACAGCGGTGCCATCCGATTTAGTAAGCCGACCGTAGATGTGGAACAAACTTTTGCTGGGTAATACACATGCATCTTGATTCTGTACAGCTATGCGGATCTCATCGTTATTTTTGAAGGTGGACGCCGCGTACGGTTGATGCGCATGTATTTCACAGTGGGCAATCGACTCGTCGAAGGTCACGGGTGTTTGGATTTTTATCATTTTCGAGATGGGCATATGCAGAAATAGCAACGAATTCTTATTTTCCACCACAACGAAGTCGAAGTCCTAGGCTCTGGAGAAACTGAGCGTTCTGATGTGTCACTCGAATCGGAGTTGCTCGACGACTGATGATGTTTGGACATGTTATCGAGCTTATATAACTACCACCAGATTTTCTTGTCCTCTCAAACACAATGCCCATTTTATCTCAAAGATTTCACATGTAATCGTATAGTTACAGTTTCACTGCGAAAATTGATTAATTTCCCGTCCTGATCGACTATTCTCAGTTGTATATCGTGTATTGACCGTACGGTGATTGGATGATAAATGACATTTGTCGGCACTTCCACGATCTTATATCCGGGTGGTACGGTTGGGAAAAATTGATGAATCGTATGTACTCGATGCTCGTTTATATAAGCACCCGTGGTAATATTACACTCAACTCGCAAGGCGTTCACTTTGAGTATGCGAACGGGTAACTCGGATTTATGAGTAATACCACCTTCGAGAGTTTTGGAGGTGAACCCGAGCAATCGACCAATGGAATCTTTTGGTTTAAAGTCCACAGAATGATTGCATCTAATTTCACTGAGCAACTCATTGTTATTAGCTTCAAGACTAATATTTATATCCTTGGGTACTGCTCTTTTCAAATAATTTGCGATATCTTCGATTTCATAGCTCCCAGTGGGTATTGTGATCGCTGTGTCTGGTTTTATATAAAACTTATTACACCCCACATCTATATTGGGGATTGCATTGAATGTCAGGAGCTCTATGAGTCCGAGAACATACGTCTTTGTTGGTGATAACTCGATTGGAGGAAAATATTGAATCCTCAATACCGACGATTCCCCGGAGAGTGTCAACGTGAACGAATCAGCCATGACTAATGTCACATCAACGATTCGCATACATTTTATAGTTGTCCGCTGAGAAACTTGAGACACAGGTAACCGCAAATTACCGTGTTATATTCTTGATATCTCTTATGATTATATTTTACGCTACCAACACCGAGATATTTCATCAGATCTTTAGGTGGTTGTAAATCGCCAAAACTATCGAAATACACCGCATCGTTGCCATTTTTCGTGTATGCAACCCAATGCGTCCCCGGACAGTTTTTATCATCAAGATTGATGATTGCAGATTCACGCTTTCTAGGTCCTGAACTGGGTAAATCATTCCGCATGAAAACACCTCGGAAATGTGGAATTTTCATAGCTTTTGCATAGTTAAGTAAATCGACATCCGTGAGGGCTCGGTGTGGTAGCTTTGTTAGTTTTTTGCCGGCTTCAAATACAGTCCCATACCCTTCTTATATGGTTTCAGGTATAAACCCTTCCCCAGGGCAATCGCCTCCATTGTCGCATTATGACGCTTGGATTCTTGTAATTGATGTTCGTTCACTTTAGCCTCATTGACAGCCTTTGCTATACCTGCTGCACCACCAGCTAAAGCACCTGTGGCACTGAGAGCCGCAAATATGGGGATGAGAAACGGTAATAAACCGCCACTTTTCTGGGGAACAGGTAAGATGCGAGGCACACGCACTTTTCCTTTAGACGCAGCCGAACGGGCACCCGCCAAAGCCGACTCAATAGCTTTAGGACCAGGCTTCATAGATTTCTTTGCCGCCTGTATAATAAATTTCAATGTTCTTTTCTTGTTCTTGGGTGATGTTTGCGTCTTGATTCCCCTCATACCCATACCCAGTTTGGATTTTGCTTTCATGGTATTGGTGACCGCCCAGGCGACAGCTTTTTCAGCTACACTTGCGTCTTTAGCCAAAACTCGATTCCAGGCCCTCTCAGCAAGCACTTTATCAGCCTTATGACGCTCCGCAATATTATCGTGATTCTTGGAGTATGCGATATCGTGCTGCTTGCATGCAGCGTCTAGAGCGTTGATACCACGATCACCGCGAGCTAACCTCTTTGCCAATTTTGTACCAGGTCCGCAGTATTGATAGCCAGGGACATGCAATTCGACAGGGAGATTGTTGATGATTTTATTTATGAATCCAGAACCGCTTCTTTGCCTACGTGTGTATCCAACCATGACTAATCATGAACTGACACAAATTCTATAAAAACCTGTATTTTATACGTAAATATATTAGTTCTCATTGCGACGTTTGCCAAGCATCATGAAATTTCAAGATCAAACGATTAAACTACCAATCGCCAATTTCGATAATTTGGTCGAGCGAAAAAAGAAGAAGGGGAAACGGCATGGGTCTCTATTACCAAATAGTGTGAGGGCTGTCTTTTGCGGACCTTCGAATTGCGGTAAAACTAATGCCCTTCTCACGTTACTGACTCATGCGAATGGTCTACGATTTAAGAATGTGTACGTCTATTCAAAATCCCTCAATCAGCCAAAGTATGAGTTCTTGAAGAGACTATTGGAACCTGTTGAGGGGTTGGGTTATTTTCCGTTTGATGAGCACAAGGAGGTTGTAGAGCCGAAAGATGCGCATCCCAACTCGATTATGATCTTCGATGACGTGGCCTGTGAAAAGCAAGATAATATCAGAGCATATTTCTGTATGGGACGACACAAGGATGTCGATAGTTTTTATCTTTGTCAAACGTATGCCCGAATTCCGAAACATTTGGTGCGTGATAATGCAAACTTATTGGTTCTTTTTCGTCAAGATGAAATGAATTTGAAACACATCTATGCTGATCATGTGAATACCGATATGACCTATCAGAAATTCAAAGATTTGTGCTTGGCGTGTTGGAACGACGGTAGATATAGTTTCGTGACCATTGACAAAGACAGTGATATTAACGCTGAACGATATAGGAGAGGTTTCGACTGCTTTATAAGTCTGAATCACGAATAAACCGCGTACAGTTACAACACATCGATCAAACTAGCAGCATGGCGAGCTCCAAGATACGTAAGCAGAACGATGTGTTGCAAGAAATAGCCAAGGCTAGCGATATCATTCGACGTAAACACGAAATGATAAAAATGGGGAAAGACACTAGCGAGCAGGCTATCAGTGAAATCTTCAAACCTCTGGTTACACCGCTGCATCAATTGGTAGATTCATCGAAGCAGCAACAGCGGCTACTAATGAAGCGAGAAGTGAAAACGGAGCCGAGTTCAATTGAAAAAACAGAGAAGACCGCAGATTTTGTGAAAACAGAAGATTATAAGAATGCTGCTGCTGCTGCTGATGATAATGATGATGACGACGACGATAATGATGCATATAAAAGTGCTATTGAGGGAAGCTTGTCAACTAACATTGCTATTGGCAACAATACCACAACAGTCGCCGCTATGGATGATGATGCGAATGATATCCTTGATGATGATGATAACCAGGATGACGCATCTGCAATCGCCTCTACAAGCACACCGATGACCAAAAAAGAAGTCAAGACGATGCGCTATTTAAGCATGTTCAACTCGATCAAAGAGCAAAAGAACTTGGATATGAAATATGGTGTTCGAAAGTTAAAACTCGGCGGAATGAAGATTGGTGATTCGGATATCGTATTTGAAGATGATCGGATATATATAGGCGATAAGAGCTATGAGAACACACCGGGATTGCTTGAATTGTTATTCAAAAAGTTGCCCAATCCCGCGATTTTAGATAAAAACGATAGATTGAATTATGCCAGAATCGTGAAAAAAACGAATGCACATCGAAAATATTACAATGCTAACAAAAGCTTCCGTTCTGATCGAGAAAAAAATTCAAAGTACAAAGATTTTATTGCCCCGTACATCGACTCACCTGTGAAAAACCCTAGGCAAAGATCCGGTAAAGGTTTATTACCCACCCATAAAATCGAGCGAGGACAAAGCATGGATTATGTGTATTGGGATGATCCTAATGAGCTCGTTGATCGTCTTCGACTACTCATGGCATCTCAAGCGGCTGGTAATACTAGTCACAACAATGAAATATCCTCCATTATTGAGGAGCTGCGCGAGGCGAGAATCATTTATTAGGCTGAGGTTAATCATAAAATAATCATTCGGTCACAGATCGTTGAACAATGAGCATAGACATATTTGGGCGACCGCTGACAAGCAACAGCCGCGAAAAAAGTGTTATTCGAGGCCTTCAGGGTGTTGGATTCAAATTCACCGCTGATAAACAGTACGATCTGGACGACAAACGATTATGTAATATCGCGAATCCGCAGGAGCCAAACGACACTGTTTCTCTGGGTGTCCTCAATAGATGCATACAGGAGAGGCTTGACGATCTTCATAGCGTTTTCGTGAATATGATTTATCCCATCAACATCAAAATCGATAATAATGATAAGCAAATTCGTGACCTTATAACAAGCATTTCGAGGGATATTGCGCAATTGAAAAGCACAGTGGATTCGTTGGAAAAAACTTTCAGCAACACAAGATTGGTGTACGCTGATCCAAAGGTTGCTGAAGTAAAAACAAATAAAGTGTACATCAAACCCTAAACATTCGAATGGTAAGCAGCAGCAACAGCATGCAGAGAACAATAGCGGGTGAACTTCATAGACCCGCCCGGCGTAATTATCCTCGACGTTATGTCGATATACGCAGCTTGGATGAGACCTGGCAAGCCGATCTCGTCGATATGTCCGCATACTCATCAGTCAACAAGGGCTCAAAATTTTTGCTCACAGTGATTGATATATTTTCAAAATTTGCGTGGGCCGTACCGATCAAGAGTAAAAATGCCAAAGATGTGACTGCTGCCATGGAATCTGTGCTAACTCTGGGTCGCGTACCGAACCATCTACACGTTGATCAGGGCAAGGAATTTTACAACAAAGAATTCAAAACTCTCATGAGACATCACGGGATCAACATGTACTCGACATTTAGCAACTTGAAGGCGTCGATATGCGAACGCTTCAATCGTACACTGAAAAATAATATGTGGAAGCAATTCACACTTCAAGGTTCTCATAAGTGGACCAACATTCTACCAAATTTAATTGCATCGTATAATAATACCAAACATAGCACAATTAAAATGAAACCGAAAGATGTAACTACAACTGATGAAAAACAACTGTATCGTAGTGTGTATAAGCCGCGTCAAATCAAAAGAAGCAAACGAAAACGTAAATTTAAGGTCGGCGATGAAGTTCGAATTAGTAAATATAAGAATGTATTCGAAAAGGGTTATACGCCAAATTGGACAACAGAAATATTTACAATTGATGAGGTGAAGAATACCAACCCTCCAACTTACAAACTCACCGACTACCTGAATCAGTCCATTGAAGGCGGTTTTTATGAGGAGGAGCTCAGCAGGGTGCAATATCCCGATGGCTATCTTGTAGAAAAGGTCTTGCGAAGGCGTGGTGATCAACTCTATGTAAAATGGTTGGGATTCGATGGTTCACATAATAGTTGGATAAATAAATCGGATATGTAATATAATTTTCATGAATAAAATTTATTATAAACATATTTACATTTGTTTCTTCACTATCCTCAATCTTAATGCTAGATTACATGATCATCATGGAAAAGAAATGTTTTCTCACGTTTTCTTACATTTTCTCACATTTTCCAACATTTTCTAACATTTTCTAACATTTTCTAACATTTTCTAACATTTTCTAACATTTATATGTAAAGTAAATGGGAAATTATTTTATTCTATTTTAGAAAATGTTAGAAAATGTTAGAAAATGTTAGAAAATGTTAGAAATTTACGAGTTTGCAGAATCTTGGTAACCCCAAGGTAAAGTATCAGTTTTACCAGGTATCAACTTTCGCTTATCGTCACACCAGCTTAGAGCTAACTTATTCTGTATAATAGTGCTAACCGTGTGTCGACTACTTTTTATCATACACTGTTGTTCAACCAAATTTTGGTAGCCGAAAAGGCATCGTTTGTAATCATCAAACGTGATGGATTTTAATGTCGAGCCCTTTACACCCTTTGCACGTTTCTTATCAGTATCGCCACGAGTTCTGAATGTATAGAGTTTTGCTCGCAAGCCGATAAATTCAGTCATAATTTTTCCATTATTTTCATCTTTCATCAGACCGATGCGTTTTTTGTTCAACAGGGGAATGCCATAGGTATTATTCGGCGGGTAGTCTGATGTATCAAACATGGCCGCAACATCACGCTTGATGATTTCGTAGATATTTGGAACGGTAAACTGATATATCAGGCTATCTGTATCGGTATACATTAATTTCGATTCAGTACTTGAAAAATTATTTTTCACATAATCATAGTGGAAGTTGTATAGAAATATTTTGGAAAGATCGAGAAGAGCCGCACCAATGTAGATGGGTTTATTGAAATATACTTTAGTTCGACTTAGCTCAATAATTACCATATCTTCATCAAATATGGTGCAGCTATGAAATGTTGGCCTTGCAATGAGAGCTCGTGCACCACCCCTACCCTCCCATTTCGTGATAAGTTTCACGGTTCTATGGTTACGCACATTCTCCATGGTCTTGCCAAATACAGCGTTATTCATGAGCTTGTAGAAATTTTTCTCAAAATCGTTTTTTGATTGCTTTCGCTTATTTGTGTTGAGATCGATGTATGACTTTAACCATGGCGATTGTGCGAACCTTAGAATTCTATGCACTTTCGTCAGCTTCAAACCAAATTTGATACATTGCTTCAAATTACGATAGTGCAGAACATATTTTTTCTTGGGTAGAAGCGTTGTCGTAAGTTTTCTAATTTTACTACCCGGTGGTGTGAAATGCTCGGGACACAGAGGTGAGTCGGCATGTTGTTTATGGAGCTCTGTAGGATAATCTAAATCCACCTCTAGAATATAACCGATTGGTGCGTCATCCGGATGGGACATCACATCAATGGCATCATTTTCCCACTCGAACGACCCACTCGGCAAATGCTCACTCATAGCTGCACCATAAAGATTATTTACATCGAAATACATTAAATATGACTCCGCTTTGCTTGGATCAAAATCTTCACCCATGAATCGATTATTTGCTCTAGCATAGCGATTTGAGCACTGCGCCACACCACCTCTTATGCTTTTCTCGATGTATAATATCATTTCTGGATCGTCTAAAAGTTGGAGATTAATTTTCGTCTGTTTCAACATTGCATCAAAAGCAAGCCCCGGCGCGGTATAATAATGTAGAGGATCCAAGTTGTACGTTTTGAAGCAGCTATCGCGAAAATTTTGAAATATATCGGCTAATAAAAGTACATCAGTTTTCAGGTATAAATCCGAATAATCGCCTAACGTTTTCAAATCAAACTTGGCCCAAACATCTTTCGCGTGTTCGTATTCCGCATCGGTAATACCCGCGGCACTGAGTTTTGAATAGAAATCTTTTTTATCGGGTAATTTTATTTCGTCGAGTTTCTCCCAAGAATCAATATACTCGTACGGAAAAACACCTTTACGAATCATCAAACTGAATTCATCTCGATCGCTGTAAAATTTCCGCGTTATTTGCTTATCGGCATCGTCGACGTACGATGCTAATTTCTCTATACTGCTAGCCATGAATCGAAGTGAATCTATGAACCTCAAACTAATCATAGTACCGTCGACTTTCTTTGTGAATGATATGTATTTTTCCTTATTGATTGGTAGCAGTGTAATATCGCCGGGAAAAGTTGTAGCCAGAGATTTAATGATGAAGTGAGAATCGTAACCCGATAAATTGTGAAAAACCACCGGAATCGTGTGCGACTCTTGAAAATTCAGATTGCATCGATTGTGTGCGGCCCCGCGATATTTACCCGTAAAATGACAGTGATCGCGACACTTTTTCTCTTTAGGTAAAAATGGCTTCTCACAGATGTAACAATTTTTCGCGCGCATGTGACGATCGCGTTGTGCCTGATTCAACACCTTCATTGGAATCACATTTTTTATACGCGACTCTACTTTTACGGCTAATTCACGAAGCTCCTCGATCAACCACTTAATGCAATCAGATCCGCGGTGACCCTTGTATTCCGATAATGTATCATCGTACACGCAGTGTGTATAATACGCCGCACTATGCGGAATATGCTCTTGGGATTCGTTTACCCCGGGCTTCATCATGCATTCAAGATCGGCATATATGACGAAGGGTACAGTGCTCTGATTTTTAAAATTGGAAAATTCCAAAGTGTTCTCCTTGGGAAATTCCATTCGCACTTTATTCAACCGCAGACAATCTTGTCTATGATTTCCATAGGCATTCTGTACGCTGAAGTGACACAAACATCTATCGCACAAAAATTGTGCACATTTATGATTTAACAATTGCATGCTAACCAAACGTGAAAGATTCTTGATCCAAGCAAAGTGGAATCTTGGTTTGAAATTATCTAAATTACCATTATCTAGCTCGCTCCCACTTTCAATCATGAGCAGGTGGATTGTATTGTTCTCTATCACATTTTTAGTCAAATAAAGCGGGGTAATTACACTATTATTCGACTTTTTCTTGCTTTCAAAAGTTTCCGACTCGATTCCATACACGTTAATACTCAAATCATTCAACTTCTCGAATTTTTCTACACTATGCAGGGTCGCGGGGAATTTGATACCTGTACAATCAAGCTCCGATATGTACTGTCGATAGCTGCGTGTTCTGGTTGCGTTGACGTCTACGGGGTGGAGGGCTGAGGTAACAGACCACAGCAAACATCGATCATCGTTGTTTTGCACGTTGACCACCGCCTTCTTTCGTTGAATATCCTCAGGCAGCTGTGCGAATGTCGAGAGTCCACCGCGAAGAGGCTCGTATCGGTTGATGCAGACCACAGCATTTATGATTTCAATCATGCTCCAACCAGAATCACGCTGCTCGAAATCCTCCACCATGGTTAGCAGAGGATTCGTGACATTATCGGTGAATCAAGTTTCCAGATCCGTCGATGGAAGAATTGTGCCGTTGCGTGTATTGAAGTTCTTTACTTCCACACTGATCTCATCGTTTTTGACGTTTTCAAATTTACACGAAACCCCCACATTCACCTTAATACTTCCTTCTTCGCGTAGCACATTTTTCAGACGTTCGATCGTCACCACCCCAGCGTCAGTCAAAAATCTAGCCAAATCTTTATGTTGGAGATTTCTGACGGCTCCGGTGCGTATACGAAACTTGAAGGTACTCTCCATATCATCCCATCGAACACGTTTATGAATATCATCGCCGATATTGCCGCCAACGATAGTCGTACGATGTTGTTCAAATTTCACCACCCATGATTGGAGGAGTGAAATTATATGTTGCAGTCGTTGTTTTTCACTCACAGTTGGTTTAGATTGCGTTAAAATATTGTTCAAGAATTGAATATTTTTGAGAGCGATATCGCGCCAATGAATAAAAATATCTTCATTTGCTTGTTCTGGGGGTAGTGTACACAGTAACTTGTATGCATCTTCCATCATCTCAACAAGATTCATATACATGGCGCTGTCCATTTTTTTTCTTAGGTGAATTTTACAACTGGGTAGTCAAACTGACACTGAACGAATGTTCACACCCAACGTGGGCTTTGGGGTTTTAGATGCACACGCCCCCACCACACCAACATTCAAATACCACGAAAATTCAAACGTTTCCAATCATCGGTCAAAGATTTTGTACCTGAGAGGCTTACATCTTTTGCACCTTTATGCAGAAAAAATATTACCCAAGTGTGTCAATGGTTAGCCCCTCTAACATTGTAGGCGTATTTAGAGATTCTAGTTGGGTATAAAAGTTCGAGTTTGCTTGGAGTTTTACACAGTCTGCATCCAGTCAACCCGAAAAAGCAAAATTTGAGGAAATTTAAGTGAAACAAAACTGAACTTAACAAAATTCAACTGAAATTCAATGGAAGAAGTAAGTATAGTTATTCTTCGATATCATAGTTTTTTTTTTTTTTTTTCGTGATAGATATAGTTTGTAATTGATATTTTGAAATCCATGATCTTGAACCTGTGAAGGATTGGAGCTCCGATGATGATGGATATGATAGTTGTAACGAGTTGGTAGTCGATGGGGCGCGCTGGATTACGGTCCGGTATGATGACGGCACCCCCACGTGGATGAAGGTGCAACCACTGAAGTGGGCGTCGGATGATGAGGAGGAGGAGGAGGAGGAGGAGGAGGCCGAGGTGGAGGTGCCGGACGTGGTGGACAAATGTGGGGTGCGGTGGATCACGTTCAGGTACGATGACGGCACCCCCACGTGGATCGAGGTGAAACCACCGAAGCATGCGTCGGATGAGGAGGAGGCGGAGGAGGGGGAGGAGGGGGAGGAGGAGGTGCCGGACGTGGAGGAAAATTGGGATGAGGAGGAGGTGCCGGAGGCGGAGGGAAATTTGGATGAGGAGGAGGTGCCGGAAAAGAAGGATGAGGTGGGGGAGAGGAAAAAGGTGGAGGAGGAGGAGGAGGCAAATAATGCTTGGTAAGTACCCGTAATTTTCATTATATATCGTTCGCTTATTGAAATACCTGTATGTTTCAGATCCGCGTGTGTGAAATTCGGCGCGGACATTCACCGCCACATAGTTGTAAATATATAGTTTGAGTTTAGGTTAAGAATAATGTACATGTATAGTTTAAGTTATTCTTGTAAGAAAATTGTAAAATAAGCATAGTTTCAAGCTAGTTTTAAAATAATAATAGTCACTTTAGAATAGGTTATACGTAAAGACATATAGTTTAGGTTAGTTTTAAGAAAATTATCACTTTTATAATAGGTTAGTCTTAAGATATAACAAATAAACATATATGTCATTATGAGATCATTCGAGTCATTGATTGCATAATTAAACACCCCGCCACTCATTTCGGCTAGTATAATTCGTAAATAAGCTAAGAACTCGAAATCGCAGCCGTCCGATTGTCGGTAACAGAAAATCGGCAACCATGATTCAGAATCGTTACCATCAGACCATCGATAACTGAAGATCAACGATCTGCAGGTAAATTGCAGCCGACCGATTGCCGGTATCGGGAAATCGGCATGCATGATTCAGAATCGTCACCATCAGACTATCGATAACTAAAGATCGACGATCCATAGTGGCGCCATCGCATGACGAAAAATCGCAACCATCAGATCGTCGGTGAGCGGAGATCGGCAATGCAGGATTCTCGATCGTTACCATCAGAATATCGGTAACAATCGGCAGTGGCGCCATCGCACGACGGATAATTGCAGCCATCCGATTGTCGGTAACAAAGATCGACGATCGGTACCCCCAAATCGTTACCATCCGACTGTCGGTAACTTACCCCCGCACGGTCGGTAACTTACCAGCACAACTCGGCCGGTAAAGAAGTTTGATCCAGAACCCCCACATTATATCTACTCATATTATCGCGGAGAAAACGCATCGGCCTTATTGGTTCAGTTTTCGTTACCAAAGTGTTATGATGAAACGGAATTTCTGCCTTTTCTTTACGTAAATAATCTTTCCCTAAAATACCATCGCAAACTAGTGGAAATGTAGATCGAACTACCTGAAAGTTATTAGGTTTACCCTGCAAGGTTAATTCCGTAGTACCTAATGTTCTTATTTGGTCCGCGGTTATTCCCGATATCGTGACGGATTCATTTACATTTACTAGTACATCCGATCTTAACGCGCCTGCTTTTACTAGACTGATTTCCGCGCCGGTATCTATAAGGAAAATTGCCGAGTTATTTCCGAGTTCGGGTGCTGTTACTTTTATTAATGGTGATTCTCGACTTGATCCGCACGTAAAAACCCTGCTACCGGATCGGCAAATCTCACTGTTCGTTGACGCTCTGGTGTCACTTGACCCGCCGTTGCGTCTGAGCGTCGGGCTGCTTGGGAGTTTAAATAACCGGCCTGACTATTAATCATGCGGGGACGGTGTTCACGATCGCATTGTCGAACTAGTACCTTGTCTCCGCGAGTCATGCTCACCTGATCTACTCGGATCAAACAATCGGGAATTTGGAATTGGCGAGCTAGGTCTATGTCTCGTCCATGTCGATCTTTGTTCTGGAGAGATCGATCGCTGTTCTACTTTATTTGCGAAGCCTCTTTGGCATCCGCACGGTGTATGCCGCATACACGACCTAGCTGAGCAACAACATGTATGTACTGGTTGACACCCGAGACACGGTTGTTGAAATATCGCGTGTATGGGTACGTCCGCGACTCCCGCGTTTGCCTCAGGTCTTACCGACGGTTGCCTCATGGAATTAGGCGACAAACTACGTTCCCGATTTCCCGGTTCTTCCATAACGAAGAAGTTTTGGAAATTTCGCAAAGAATGTTGTTGCTGTGGGTGATTTTGGAAATGGTTATGCGAGTGGGAAGGCATTGGGCTAGGACGCGTAAACGTAGCCCTGAATGTTTCTCCCGACGGTAGAATCCCAGTTCGCATTCGTGTTTGTACATGCACTGCATACTCTAATGCTTTATCTAGGGTATTGGGCATTCGCCCGTCTACAGCCTTAGCTATCTCTTCAGGCAAACCGCGGATAAAAGCGTCCAGCGCGCACGCATACACTGGCTTCAATATTTGTTCTGGGACATCAGTGAATTCATCTTCTAAAGCAACGCGCGCCCCACTGATTAGTATATTTAATCTGTCATAAAAATCACTAACGGTTTCATCTCTCTTCATCCGAATATTGTTAATTTCGTTATGATAATAGGGGTACGTTCTTCCGGGTGCAAATCTTTTCTTTAAATGTTCAGTTAGATCATTTACAGTTCTGAACGTTTTCCCGTATGTACTATCGCGAGCCGACCCGTGGAATTTTCCTAATAGTGCTTTTACGAATGACCCTTCCGATCCCGGCGGAACATAAACTGAACCGTTGTGAACGTCCTGAAGGAAATCCTTCAACGGAACGTTCTTCCCATCAAAGAACGGAATATTTAAGGTACTATGTTGGAGAGTAAAGCATTCAGCCATAGAGGTCATCATCGCGTTACTTATATTCGGATCTATAGTAGTATTCTGCGTATCATTACCAGTATCGTTACCGCCTGGCATTATACCGGTTATAATGATTTCAACAAAATAGCTTACGATTCATCATGCACATATATGTTATAGATGTCAAGGGAGAATTCGATAATCACTGAATTGCATGCACGTATATTACCATATATATATATACTTATTTCTACGTACAATATAAGACAGAGAGGGTTGCAATCTTCAGAGGCTATAATCAGAATCTCTAAGCAGTCAGAATTTTCAATTTTCAAAAAAAAATTATTCTTTCTTTTTTCATTTATATTTAAACAAACGCACTCTGGCTAGCAGCATCCCACCGCTGCCACCAGAATCTTATGTCACGTGAGGGTGAAGCCCGAGCGGATGGAAAATTAGTTCACGCAACGAAGAGATAATTTATATTTTTGACTTACCTTTCAATAAGTCGGTATATGGGATCTTGCTCACCTAGCTCTATACAGAGCCGTACGTCTATTTGAATATTCTATTTATGAGGCCGATGACTAGGATTAAGATTAGGTATATTGTAGGTGAAACTCAAATAAATATGATTGGTTAACTGGTAAAAGCAAAATATATTCTTTAAGTGATTTGAGGAAATTATGCGAGTGAAATATTAACAAAAATAACAAAGGAGATAAATGAGCGATTAATCGGTGATTACTAGGATTATGAATGCGTAGTTTAATACTAGACTTATAGTCGGTTCTCTGGTTATGCAACTCTCTTTCTCTCTATTGTACTCATATAACGATAACGTAATCTAATATCTAAAGAAAATAATAACGCTGTGATTCTCTAGGCAAGACTGATTTGCGCACGAATGACTTATGCACAAATCAGGCCTATAATCCTTCGTGGGTGATTTTCCTAGTAAGAGAGATTTTTGGTATGAAAGACTTACACCAACAATCTGTCTTTTCATCACTATGATTTATGGTAAACAATCGGTAATTAAAATCGAGAACTTAGCGTTGCTGTCTGACTGTACTGAGGTTGGGGCCCGTCGGATAGAATTGGAGCTCTCGGGTGATAACGTACTCCAGTGGGTCTCACCTCGTTGTTAGCACGTACGCAGCACTGAACCAAGTCACTTGTTTTGAAATTGAGTTTATAAACTGAATCTATTATTTAATAAAATGCTCGAACAGTCTAAATTCAATTAAAAATGTCAATGAGCGAATCTGAACTATTAATTTAACTTGAACGTATTAACAATTATTCAATATTAAATTTGATTTGATTGATGAGAAATTATAAATGTGTCCATGCACTTCTTTTAGCTTTCGCTATTAGAGATTAATTTAACGAGATTAACTAAGCCCTTTAGCGTCGTCACTTAAAAAGATTTTCAATCACTAACTCCTGCTTAACTGTTTAACCTCGGGACACGTCCGTGCACTATGCAACTTTTTAGACAAAAGACAAGTAATTCAGTTTAGATGCAGCCACGAGGCCGCTGGTACATTGCATAGGTGTTACTCCGCCGTGGTAATTAGCCAATCAGAGACCTGCGTCTTCACGCGGATGAGTAAACTCATCGCTCCTGGCCGCTTCACCTAAGACAGCGTTCCGCGGTAACAGCCTCAAGACAGTCTGTTTGCAATAACATTTAAAATTTCATGCATTCCAATTCTTAACAATTTTCCTCACACATCCTTCCATACGTTCTAATGACTAATTTGGTATCATCGAGAAGTTCCTTAGTTGATTTGTTAAGCCTATTTGTTCTTGTAAAATTCAATTGATTGAGAGAGTAGTCACGACGAACCGACTATTTAGTGCTGGGTCAGCAAAAAGCCCGGCACTGCATCTAACCTTAACTTAACTTATGTTATTCAATTCTTATCTCTAGGACTCGACCGGAGTTCGTGACTTTTAAGCAGAGAGGGTTTTATATTTATGAAATATTATATTTTGGATTATCTAGCCGGATAAGTTTCGGCGGAAAGCAGAGCTGTTGCTGAACTATTTGACCACCAACGGTCGCTCCGAGATCTCGTGGGACGACAAGGGGACGATAGCCATAAGGGGCGCTCAGATAGCCGGGACAAACATCACCGATCTGATAAACGACGCGGTACGCGAGAGAAAATCTATGCAGGCCAGGGGGAGGGAACAGTTCGCGCGGGTCCTTCACGCGATCAACACGCCTCAAGAGTACATAGGTAATCCCGTTTTTCAAAAACCTACGCGTCACGCCTCGTTACGATCGACAGCCGGCCCATCTCATCAGAGACGTATCAACGACGAGGACCGGGCTGTGGACGGTGACGTTGATACTAACAAGGCGGGTGAGGAGGAGGAGGATACGGATTCGGACTCGATATTTGCCACACCCAAGAACAGACAACGACCGGGGCAAACCGGAAACGGTGCTTGGTTGAGACTCAGGTTGAAATGAAGATCCTCGAACGACTGTACTATGATCCGGCCAACGAGGCGGGTTACGCGGGTGCCAGGAACTTGACTCGATCCGTGGGAAGAAAAAAGGGGAAAAAAATACCTCGCGCCGCGGTGGTCGAATGGCTGGCGTCGCAGGACGCGTACACGCTGCACAAGTCCATACGTAGGAAATTTCCCCGAGCCAGATACAACGTGCAGAATATAGACGACCTGTGGGAGGCGGATCTGGTGGATCTCAGATCGATCAAACAGTACAACGACGGATACGGCTACCTGCTGGTGATCATCGACGTGCTCAGCAAGTTTGCCTGGGTCGAGCCGCTCGCCGACAAGAGCGCGGCCACCGTTGCCGGGGCTTTCGAGCGCGTGTTGTCCTCCGCGGAACGTTGCCCTGTCCAATTGCAGACCGACAAAGGCAAGGAGTTTGTAGGAGCTCAATTCCAGAAGCTGCTCGCTGCCAGAGGGGTGCGGTACAGAGTCACGCGAGACCCCGACATAAAGGCCGCCGTTGTGGAACGCTTCAATCGCACTCTCAAGGAGAGAATGTGGCGTTACTTCACCCACAAAAATACCCATCGCTACCTGGATGTGCTGCGACATCTGGTGGATGGGTACAACGCCACCACACACTCGACCATTAAAATGGCTCCGTCAATGGTGACTCTGGAAAATGCGGCAGCCGCCCGCTTCAACATGGAAGCGGCACGCGGTGGCCCGCCGCGATCCGGTGCTAAGCCACGCTTTCGGGTGGGGGAGCGGGTTCGCATCAGTAAGGCTAAGGGTGCCTTCAAGAAGGGTGACGAGGCCAACTGGACCGACAAGGTGTTCAAGATTCGACGCGTTCTGTACCGCGCGCCGATCGTCCACCTGCTCGAGGATTTGGAGGGGGAGGAGATAGACGATTTGTTTTACGAGGCTGAGTTGCAGCGTGTGATCAAGGACGATGTTATGACTGTGGATAAAATAATACGGACGCGGGGAAAGGGGGCCAGTAAGAAGCTGTTTGTCAGCTGGCGCGGTTATCCGGAAAAGTTCAACTCTTGGATCGCTGCGAGCGGCGTGCGAAAACAGGCATGAAGGATCAGTTTTACATCACGCTGCCCAGCAACAGCTCGATAAAATTTTTCCGCGACAACACGACGGCTCGCTACACCACCCAGCTACCGCGACGGATCGAGCTCGTCGGAGAGTGGGAAGTCGCCCTGGTGGAGATCCAGTACCCGCTGACGCTTCAGAACATAAACGAGCCCTACAACTGGGTGCGATTTCACGTGCATCGTTCGGAGACACCAGCCGAGAATTTTCACGATATTCCGTTGTCGGAGGACAAACGAGTGGGGCATGGTCGATTCCTCATCGAGCCTGGTATTTACACAGATATTGTGGAAATTATCCAAGCATTGAACAGCTTTCCGACCATCAAGGAACATTTGGAGTTTGGACGAGCCGACAGCGCGGACGATCGCTTGGACGTGGTCAGAAAATGCAGCTGCAAGGACGGTCACTACCTCTCGTTTTGCGACGGTCTGCGTCAATAGCTCGGATTTCCAAAGCTCACGACCGACATACGCGACAGGCTGATGGCTGACCATCCTTTGAACCTACCCGGCGGGATACCCTCGCAGATGTTTGTCTACACGGATCTCGCGGAGCCCAGAATAGTGGGCGATGTCTGCGCTCCGCTGCTGCGTATAGTGCGGACAGTTGGCAGAAATTTTCACAACGGTGTCTCGGAAAGCAAATCCCTGGCACCTCCGCACTACGTACCTCTGCTTCTCACCAATTTCCGAACCATTGAAATCGATATAAGGGACTCTCAGGGTAGACTCATGCCATTCACGCGCGGGACGTTGACGGCTACGTTGCACTTCAAGAGGTCGCACTGATGGCTCACTACCTTGAACATTACGACGATCAGGTGGGTGGTGGTGTAAGCAGAGTTTATTCCGGTCCGCCGCTACAGCGTGGTAACGGAATCGGTAGCTTCCTGGGGGGATTGTTCCGCAGCGTGATACCCATTCTGAAGAGCGGTGCGCGCGTGTTGGGCAAGGAGGCTCTGCGGACCGGTGTGGGCGTCATGGAGGATATGGACGCCAACACACCCTTCAAAGAGGCTCTCAAGAAACGCGTCATCGAGTCGGCTTACAATCTGAGGCGAAAAGCTACAGATAAATTGGGCAATCTGATAAAGGGGTCCGGATATGAAGCGCTGCGGTGCAGACCGAGGGGACAGTTGCTGCGGGGTCGCGGTGCACGATCGATCTCGTCTCGTAGGAAAGGAGTCAAGAAAAGCAAACCGAGAAAGAAGAAGAAGAAACCAGGGCTTGCCGGAATTAAAAAGAAGAAAACAATTCTTGATAAGAAGAAGAAGAAAAGCTGTTGCGGGAGTAAAAAAAGAAGTGTTGCCGATATCTTCGGAGCTCGCTGACAACGAAAATAATAAACATAGACCATGGCGTACTTGCACACGCACTCCTGCGAGTGTTGAAATCGGAGCTGGATTTGTTCTCTCTACCACCGACGCAAACCACGATCGAGAGCGGGCAGTGGGTCCACTACAAGCCTGTGTCGTCGCTCACGGATGACTCACCCATAGAGTTTATGGTGCCCGGCCTCAGCGACGAGTATCTCGACCTCTCCCACACTATGCTCAGCCTGCGTGTGAGTCTACAACCACTCAGCAGGGAACCGGCGGCAAAGGGGGCGGCAAAGGCCGTCGTGGCCCCTGTAACCAACCTGCTGCACTCTCTGTTCAGCCAGGCCGACGTGTTCTTCAAGCAGAAGCTGGTTTCACCGGCCAATAACGCGTACGCCTACCGGGCCTACATAGAGTCGTTGCTGAATTACAATTCGGCTGCGAAAGAATCACACCTAACCACCACCCTGTGGTACGGGGATACAGCGGGGAAGATGGATGAAATCGGACCGGCTAACAAAGGGTTTGCCCAGCGGCAAAAATTTCTGAACGGCGAAACCAGTGTGGATTTGATCGGGCATCTTCACTGCGACGTGTTTAATCAGGAGAAGTTTCTGGTAAACGGTGTCGAGTTACGGGTACGCCTCGTGCGGTCGCGGGACGCCTCCTGCCTTATGGAGAGCAACAACACACACGGCGTACACATACTAGAGGCCTCGCTGCTCGTGCGACGCGTAACGATAAACCCCGGCGTGCTGCTGGCTCACGCCAGAGCTCTGGGTAAAGGTACCGCAAAGTATCCTCTTACCAGAGTGGAGGTGAAGGCTATGACTATTCACAGCGGTGTGCAGGGTGATACGTTGGACAATGTATTTCTGGGTCAGCTGCCGAAAAGAATGATAGTGGGTTTTGTCGATAACAAGGCCTTCAACGGTGACAAAGCCTACAACCCCTTCGACTTTCAACATTTCAATATCAACTTTCTGTCGCTGTACGTGGACGGGTCGCAGATCCCCTCGAAACCGCTACAACCCGACTTTACGCGAAGCAAGCTCTACGTGGATACCTACCACACCCTTTTCTCCGCAACCGGTATACATTTTCTAAACGATGGCAATGGTATAGGTCGTGAAGATTTCCCCCACGGGTATTGCCTGACGGCCTTCGACCTCACCCCCGATCTGTCGGCAAACAGCGGCACCCACTGGAATTTGGTCAGACACGGCAGCGTTAGAATCGAGGTGCGCTTCGAGGCTGCCCTGGCAACGACGATAAATTGCATCGTGTACGCGGAATTTGACAACGTTTTGGAAATCGATGCGGCGCGCCAGGTTATAGTGGATTTAGGCGGCTAGACAGCGAGGTGAAACCTGAACCATCTCCCCCCACCATTGCAAAAAAAAAAGGATAGCTGACGTTGCGTAGCGAGGGAAGGTCGAACGAAACGCGCAGTATCCAGTTTTTCGTATACCCGCGAACACGTCTCTAGCGATATGGTGGACTACGTGGTCGATGTGCAGGGTTTTTGAGACGCTCAAAACGGTTTCGCTGTCAAGGAGGTTTCCGTGTTGGCTTTGAATCGCAACCACATCGGGCACTGGGTAGCCACACCACCCTGTGCCTTCACCGATCTCCCGGCGATTATTTGTGCTCAGAACAACTATCTTTCGCGCAGGTATCACGGTATAGAGTGGTTTGACGGTGATATTCAAGAGAAACAAATCTACAGAAAACTGCGCGCCGTGGCACGTTCGGCCCGCATGATTTACACGCGCGGTGAGGAAAAGGCGAAATTGTTGCGGCGCGTTATGTCGCGTCAGGTGACAAATCTGGAGTTTGAGGACTGCCCCGCATTCGGAAAGCTGCCGCCATCGGATACGTACTGCATGCATCACGCTCTGTGCAATCCCGGGGAGTTTGTCTGCTCGTTGAATCGCGCGGCTGTGCTGAAATCTTGGCTGTTGGGGAGAAGAACGGTTGACGAGGTGGACGATAGCGGGTTTTCTACAGCCGAAGAGTGTGATGAACAGTCTGGAACTGAGAAGGGGTTTTGGCGCTGATACCGACGGCTACGTGTGGAGTCTACCCGGCTGATCGTATTCCTTTGCGGTGGTCCCGCCCCGCAGCCCTTATCGCGAACACCGATGACCACACACAGCCCGGAAGTCACTGGGTCGCTTTCTACAACGATGAGTCCGGCAACGGGGTCTACTTTAACAGTTACGGAGTCGCACCCTCTATCCCACACCACGTGCAACGTCTGCGAAAAAACTGTCGCCGCTACCGGTACAACACGCGTCAGCTCCAGAGTATCTTTTCAGACGTGTGTGGTCAGTTTTGTGTTATGTTTCTTTATCATATGCATTTTGGTTACACTCTTGATGATTTTCTCGATAATTTTACGGCAGATTATGTAAAAAATGATGCGATCGCCGCATCGTTTTACAATTGCGTGGTCAAGAAATTGAAGAGTTGCGAGAAACTCGACGCCTCTTGTCTATCCGGTGTACAGATATGTTTAAGGAAACGTTGTTAATTATAGGCTATAGTTTTAAGCAATATTGAATAAAGCGAAAATTTCGTAACGAAACGGCGTGTGTCGTTTATTGCGAGCGCATCCCACCTATATTTCAGCAACCTCAGCGGTTTTGCACGTGAGGATGGTAAGTTGACACTAGTCGGGACATCGAGACGTTTCTTGGTAAGCGTGTGTCTCTATTGTGCCTCTATCACCATCCCCCTTGCTCCAGGTACGCGATGCAGCGAGGTATATTTCTATGCAGGTCGCCTCAGTTGAGTTTGCAACGTCGTTTAAGAAGTAAGTATGATTGTTCTTTGATCGGAGTTTCGTGATTAGAAGTTTTGTGATTAAAAAAGTTTTTTCGTTGCAGAAATGGAGAATGACCTAGTGGTACTTTTGATCCACGCCGACCCCCGTGACATGTGGCTAGTCCGGGAGCGGCTCATCGCAAGACTCGCGGAGATAGATGCTGAGATAGCGGCGCGACGGGCAGAGTTGGCTGCCCTCGATGATGAGGACAGCAACAGCGACAGCGACTTTGCCGGGAGCGTCGCGTCAATGAGCTCCGCGAGCTGGAGCGCCCCGGAGGACGTTGAACATATTGTTCACGGGGGTAAGGGTGGAATTATCACCGACAATGGGGTGGAAGAGCCCAATGCACATGTGGCGGCGTGGATGGGTAACGGGTGGGACGACGGGGAAGTGGAGGAGATGGTGGAGGAGAATAGGGATTACGAGGCGGAAGAAAGGGAGCGAGAGAGATTACGGGAGGAGGGGTCGGACACAGACGACGAGGAGTGGTGGCTGCCCTCGGAGGAGGACGGCTACGTCAGCGGTAAGTTGATATATAATTTTAATTGAATTTCGATGGGTTATTGCGATAATAATAATAATAATAATGATACTCGTATGTTTCAGAGGAGATGCAGGACGAGGAGGGGGAGGCGGTGGAGGAGGAGGAGGATCTTTGATATTATAAAAAAAATGAAGAAATATTCAAAAATAATTTGCGCGTCATTCCCTGCATATACCCAAGCATTTTCTGTCAATTCCAGCTAGTATATATCTCTATATATTATAAAGATATATCGCCGCCGCCGCCGCCGCCGCCGCCGCCGTGTCAGACTTTTCAAGGTCAAAGGTCAAAGGTCAAAGGTCAAAGGTCAAAGGTCAAAGGTCAAAGGTCAAAGGTCAAAGCCGGCGCCGCCGTGTCAGACATTCCATGGCCTCCTCGACTCCGCTCGGTTTCCTCCCACCCGAGCGGAGTCGAGGAGGCCATGGAACGGCGGTGAGGGGTTCACATGACTCAAAGTAAGGGCCCAAGGACTGGGCCCTCCTCGGCTCCCTTCGGCTTCGTTGGGTTGGGTTGGGTTGGGTTGGTTTGGGTCAGGTTGGGTTGGGTTGGGTTGGGTCAGGTTGGGTTTGGTTGATGCCCTGGGCCTCCCCGACCCCGCTCGGCTCTTTTCGCCCCCCCCCTCTTTCCCTGGGCTTCCTCGACCCCCCTCGAATCCCCCCTCCCTCGCCCGCGGCCTTCTCGACCCCGCTCGGCTCATTTCCCTCCCCTCCCCCTTACCCATTCCCTTCTTTGCCGTTTCCCGCTGTTTCTCCCGCCGGTTTTCCGGCCGTTTCTCTCTTGCCATGGTTTCCCACAGATTTTCCGGGGATTCTCTCGAGCTAACGGATCCGCGGATTTCCAATGGGTTTTCAGGTGATTTCCCAGGATTTACGCATCCCATAGAATTCTCATAAATTCCTTATAATTTTCGCGGTTTACCCAAAATCGTCCGTGCCAGTGCCACAGAAGAGTACGGTTAATACGATGTTCACGCAATACACCTTTTTTTCACACCGATAATCACCATCATAAATGTATATTTATAAATTTGTAATCTCATACAAACATAAAATATGAAGAATATATATATATATATTATAATATATATATATATATATGAAGATATATATATAAACCTTCGATAAACGTCGTTTAGGCCAATCATGAAGCCGCTTTACATGGGAAATCTCTATTATCGCGCATGATACAAAATCAGAATAAGGCCACGGAACCAAAGATACCCGGACAGGTACCTCTTGTCATATGCGTACCTGTTCGGGCATCCTCGGTTCCAGGCATGTCGCTCATCCACGCAAACTCACTGTATGTTTTTTTCGACATTTGGAGATTTGATATATCTGAAAAAATATATTGGGTAATCTTGGGGATCCCGAGAACATTTTTTGATACACGTAGGACATGAAAAGAATATGAATTGAGAATTCGGAATCGGGCCTTGATGTTAAGGGAACGAACCTATTCCAATGGGAGCGACGGGAGACGAACCTATTTTCAAATTGACAGTTTGCGGAAAACAATAGATAGAGGAACAACGCAAGCCAACTGTTCGATAAAACTTGAGATTTTGAGTTTTGACAGATTTGAAGGGATATCGAAAAATAGATCTGATTATCTGATCCTGAATCCTGAATCCTGAAGAGATTCCGTGGATCGGATATCACGTGAAAT
Source organism: Tenthredo livida (assembly GCA_963992785.1). NCBI lineage: Eukaryota > Metazoa > Arthropoda > Insecta > Hymenoptera > Tenthredinidae > Tenthredo > Tenthredo livida. The sequence goes on along the minus strand of OZ023069.1, from coordinate 22,993,327 downwards.
AGTCAAGGTGAGAGTAGAATAAACATATTATTTACTGCGGTTGATTTATTTTTTCGTTGCGTATTTACTTTATGAAGTGTAGGTATTCAACTGCGGATAATAATTAAGGAGATCGTTAATTGAAAACTTAGCTAAGGAGATAGTTAATCGAAATGAATCATAACCGGGCTATTACAGTACGCATAGTTGGAGACGGTAATTGTTTATTTAGATGTTTTTCGTATTTTTTATATAATTATCAAGAAAAGTATCATAAGATAAGGTTGCAAATTGTTTCTAATGTAGTACACAACTGGTCAGTGTATAAATCATTTATTGTGGGCGATGAATCATACAATTCAGAAATTTTAGATAAATATACATACCAATCGCATATGTCTAGAACAGGAGTTTTCGGGGGGGAAGTAGAAATGCAGTCGTTCGTCACGATTTATAATATACACGTATCGGTATATATAAATCATTTTGAGGATCCAAGAAAATATGGGGATGAAATGAATATAAATAAATTAATTCTTTTATTATCTGGCTGTTTAGACAAAGGTCACTATGACATTATAAATTCACAGAATTCGAGTTTAACAGGTAGAGATAGAATTAATCGCCTACACTACTATCGTAACAAGGAACGAATTAATAAAAAACGACGGGTAGAAAATCTTTCCGAGAATAGATTGAATGAAAAAAGGTTAAGGGATACTATTCGAGGTATGGGCGAAGGGCGAATAGAGAAAAAGCGAAAGAAAGATTTAGTTGAGACAATGGATGAAAAGCGTCTGGATAGAAAACGAAAGAAAGATTTAGTTACGGCAATGAATGAAAAACGTTTGGATCAAAAGCGGAAAAAAGATTTAGTTGAGACAATGAATGCAAAACGTTTGGATCAAAAGCGGAATAAAGATTTAGTTAAGACAATGAATGAAAAGCGTTTAGATCAAAAGCGGAATAAAGATTTAGTTAAAACAATGAATGAAAAGCGTTTAGATCAAAAGCGGAATAAAGATTTAGTTGAAACAATGAATGAGGAACGTTTGGATCAAAAGCGGAAGAAAGATTTAGTTAAGACAATGAATGAAAAGCGTTTGGATCAAAAGCGAAAGAAAGATTTGGTTGAGACAATGAATGAAAAACGTTTGGATCAAAAGCGGAATAAAGATTTAGTTAAGACAATGAATGAAAAGCGTTTAGATCAAAAGCGGAAGAAAGATTTAGTTGAAACAATGAATGAGAAACGTTTGGATCAAAAGCGGAATAAAGATTTAGTCAAGACAATGAATGAAAAGCGTTTAGATCAAAAACGGAAGAAAGATTTAGTTGCAGCAATGAACGAAAAGCGTATAGATAAGAAAAGAAACAAAGATAAAGTGACAAATATGGCGGAATATAGATTAAATAAGAAAAGAATAACCCAGCAAGCTGCAAAATTAAATAATCAAATAGAAGCATTACCTCGAGAAAATTGGTATCTCGATTTCGGGGATTTAAATTATACGTGCCCACATTGTTCAGCACTATTTTGGTCAGTAGAATTTTCAAAAAAAAGTTGCTGTCATTATGGGAAAATAAAACTTCCTCCGATGAGTGATTACGACGAAATATTAAAAAATTTAGTGTTAAATGACAAAAAATTTAGGGACCTAATTAGATATTATAATAATCGTTTTTCATTCGCAAGTTTCAGTGTAAATGTGCTGAGCGAGTCAAAGAAAGGTGTTTATAATTTGAAAATACAAGGTCAGGTGTGTCACACAATACCGAGCAGTATCATTTCGGCAAATGACGAAATTCCAAATTTTGGACAAATTTATATATATGACGATTATGAAGCAACACAAAAACGCCTAAAGGAGGATAATAATTTAGTACAAAGTCACATTGAGCATATACAAAATTTGTTGAATAATAATAACCCGTATGCCAAAAAATATAAATATTTGTATCAACTCAGTCAAGACGAATCATTACCAGAATATTATTTATATTTTGTCCGTGATATAAATTTAGATAAAAATAGGTACAATACTCCTACAACTGCGGAATGTGCTGCCTTAATAATATCCAAAGATGGTCAGATACCATCATCGTTTGATATGTGTGTTTATCCAAAAGATCTTCCACCTGGTGTAAATAGTTATACATCTTTGAACAAATTATCATTTCATATCGACCCCATGGTTTTCCCGTTGATGTTCCCATGTGGTGATTTAGGTTGGAGCTCAATATTCACACAAAATCCAGATGTTCAAAAACGATTAACAGCACTTCAATATTACTCATATCGTTTAGCGTACAGACCGAAAAGTAAATTTAATCCCGTTCTGTATTGTGGAAGGTTGACACAACAATATATAATTCAAGCTTATATAATAATCGAAAATAATAGATTGAATTACATCAGGTACAACCAAAACCAGTTACGAATCGAGTGTTATCAGGGATTAGTGGACCACGTTGCCGGAAGTGCTATGAATAGATCAGGTAATTTCGAAATTAAAGAAAGGTTAGGAAATATGTTTGTATTACCATCTTCGTATATAGGTAGTCCGCGACACATGTATCAATTATATCAAGATGCAGTTGCTATTTGTAGGGATATCGGTAGACCTGATTTGTTCATAACTGTTACTTGCAATCCGAATTGGCCAGAAATTAGGAGGATATTAAATAATTTTCCACCTGGAACAACTTGCAACGATATTCCAACGCTAATCGTAAGGCTATTTTATTCTAAACTTAAATCTATCATGTCTGACATTATTAGTGGAAAAATGTTTGGAAAGATATTAGCATTTGTTTATACCATTGAATTTCAAAAACGCGGTTTACCCCATTCTCATATTTTATGTGTCTTGGACTACGCTAACAAATTGTCGAATCCGGAAGCAGTAGATAAATTTATCAGTGCGGAAATTCCTTCCAATGATATCCATTTACAAAATTTAGTAATCAAACATATGTTGCATGGTCCACATACATCTTATTCAGTATGTTATGATTCCAACAAAAACATTTGTACAAAGAATTTTCCAAAAGCATTTTGTAAGCATACTGCGTTTAAAGATAATGGTTTTCCAATTTACAGACGTACCGATAATCGCGATAAAGGATATGTGTACAATAAGAAAATTAACGGTGAATTTATTAACGTAGACAATTCGATGGTAGTACCTTATAATCCTGAATTATTGAGAAAATATGAATGTCATATAAATGTAGAATATTGTGCTTCGGTTATGAGTATAAAATACATCTATCAATACCTACATAAAGGACATGATAGGGCATACGTCAAGTTAAAGAAGGGTCCGCAGACAGAGGTTGATAAAAATGACGAAACTTATGACGAAATTTCTGAGTATATTCATAGTCGGTATTTAAGTCCAATGGAATTTGCCTGGCGAATAGAAGAATTACCCCTCTCTGCTAGATCTCATACCATTATTCGTTTAGCAGTCCATACCGAGAACCAACAAAGAATAATTTTTGAGGAAAATAAAGAAGAAGTTGCATTGAAAAATTATGAAACCACCTTAACAGCTTGGTTTAAATTAAATCAACACGACGATATCGCAAAAAAAATTCTGTACATTAACATACCGAAAAGTTATCTATTTGATCTTTCCAAAAAGAAATGGATAAAACGTAGACAATTTTCAAAAGTGGTAGGACGTATCAACAGCGTGAGTCCTAAAGATTCGGAACGTTTTCATTTAAAATTAATTTTAAATAGAAAGAAAGGAGCCATGTCTTTTAACGATTTAAAGGAACATGAAAATAATATCTATCCGTCTTATAAAGAAACTGCTATTGCGATGGGATTAGTCGAAAGTGACGAACACATTTTTGAAATTTTTGAAGAAGTATGCAGTGTCGGAATGCCTAAACAATTACGTAAATTCTTCGCGTGGTTTCTTATTTCGGACAATGTGTCATTTGCCAAAGAAATTTGGAATAAGTATGAAAAATTTTTTGTCGAAGATTTTGAAGACAATAACGAAGGCAGAGCTTTGAAAGAAATAAATGATATTTTAAATTCAGAAAATATGACATGCTCGGATTTTCAACTTCCAGAACCGATAATAGATAATGAAAATTTCGAAGAAAAACAAATATTTACGATGAATAATGAAAAATTATTTAAAGAAATGATTACGGAATGTAATGAAGATCAAAAACATATATTTGATTATATAACGAATACTAATAAAAATCGTCTGATATTTATTGATGGTCCTGGAGGTACCGGAAAGACGTTTTTATACAAAACGTTGATTCATTATTATATCAGTCAAGGCAAAAAAGTTGTATCTATGGCGTGGACAGGGATAGCTTCTGTATTATTACCAGGTGGCATGACAAGTCATCGAACATTTAGACTACCTTTAGACTTATCAAACATCGAAACTTCATTTTTAAAGTTAGATTCTGATAAAAAAAAATTGAGGGAATGTGATATCATTATATGGGATGAAGCGTCAATGATCCCCAAAAAAGCATTGGAAATTATCGATAAAACATTGAAAGATTGCTGTAATATTTATAATCTTCCATTTGCACGTAAATTAATCATTCTAGGTGGCGATTTTCGTCAAATTCTACCGGTCGTAAAAAATGGTTCGCGGTTAAGTATCATTCAAGAGACAATTAAATATTCAAACTTATGGAAAGATTTCAAAATTTCAACATTAAAAAAAAATATGAGAAATAGTAACATGAAATTTTCATCATTTTTATTAAACATTGGAGAAGGAGTGACAGAATCGTTTAAAATCCCTGAAGAATGGAAAACTGATGATATTTGCGAAAAAATTCACGGTACCGTTAACGATAACATGGCGGATTTGTCCAATTATACGATTTTAGCAAGTCATAATCAGGACATTTACAAATTAAACGATAAGATATTAAAAAAGATGAAAACCTTTGAAAAAACTTATTTTAGTATTGATCGAGCAAAATATAAAGGAGTGGACCAAACTGAAACTGACGCGAATTTAAATTATCCCGTCGAATATTTAAATTCTTTGAATTTTCCCGGTTTACCAGTACATAAATTATTATTGAAAACCGGTGCTATAGTAATGCTCATCAGAAATTTAAGCATAAATGATGGTTTGTGCAATGGAACAAGACTGAAAATACTTAGATTGTTCAAATTTAATATTAAAGCAAAAATTATAACGGGAGATAATGTTGGAAATATTGTGTTTGTTCCAAGAATTGTACTGGATACAGGAGAGCATTCGAGCTTACCTTTCGTATTATATCGTAGACAATTCCCTATAGTATTGGCATTTGCGATTACAATTAATAAATCTCAAAGACAGAGTTTCGATAAAGTAGGATTATATTTTGGTAGAGATTTATTTAGTCACGGTCAATTATATGTAGCTCTTTCTAGATGTCGAGATTCAAATCAAATATACATACAAAACAATTCAAAAAATTCAGAAGAAATTAAAAATGTAGTCTGGAAAGAAATTTTGAAGTAAACATATTTACAGGATTAGCTATAATTCAAAAACATGTCATCAATTCATGTTATATGTTATAATCAAGAGACTCGAAGGAGTCTCGCGCAAAGTAGTAAATCTACATCAGTTATGGTAATATGGTACAAATATTGTATGGAAAGAGGTGTTCGATGAAGAGACGAAAAAATAGTGGATAAGATCTACTAAAGATACCACTTAAAAAAAACGCACCGATGTAGTCAAGCGACTCGGTTTACTATACTTACCAATTACTTTTCATTCATGGAGAAATACAGTAAAAACATGCTGCTTTACGTATGAATATAATACGTGGCTGGTTGAAACGCACGACGTTATAATTATAATTGTTAGATTCCGAAAAATATATGGGAAGATAATGCTGTTTTGCGCAAAAATAAGCGGCTGCTTTGCGCCGTAGCATGCGGCTGCTTTGCGCCGTAGCATGCGGCTGCTTTGCGCCGTAGCATGCGGCTGCTTTGCGCCGTAGTATACGGCTGCTTTTGCGCCATGATACATAAAGCAGAAGACCTAATTTTTTTTTTTTTTTTTCAATAATGATAATATTTAATATAATATTTATACTAATAATATTTCGATATATCGCGTTACTAAAGCCAAAAGGGCGTATCTCGAATCATAGGCCCTTTTGGTTCTGCAGAGCCAAAAGGGCGTATAAAAAAAAAATCTCTCATCAACCTAGAAATGTTAGAAATAAGGAAATATATTCCTATTTCGTATAATTTGAGAAACGCCCTTTTGGCTTTAGTAACGCGATATTTTACTGTTTTCCTTCCTGTAGATTATGTATTAAGCATATATAGTGGATTAGGCTTTCTGAGGAAACCACTTAAAAAAAAACGCGCCGAGTTATCTACTGCAAAGTGGTGTGGAAACGATAACTGTTGCAATAATTGCTATCATCGTTATTCATTCATATATTATTATTTGCAGATTTCTCCCTATCAAAGGGATTTCCACCCCCCCCCCCCCCCAAAGATTACTGAACCGAACGATGGAAAAGCGTGACGGCACTAAAGATTGGTTAGATTATATTCATAATTATTCATCCCAATTATATTATCATTGAAAAATATTGTAGATATTGAGGGAATGCTGTTCGTTGAAGCTTTTAGACAATTTTAGGTCGATTTTTATGAGAAAAGTTGAAAAGCAGAGGACCTAGACTACGGGACTACGAAGCGAAAGACAAAGATAACAATCCGGACGATTAATTGCAGGGGAAACGGAACTTGCAGAAATATTATACGGAAAGTGCAACACGTACATAATACACGTACATAAATATAGTACGGGATCTATGAAGTCCGCGATAAGTCAAGCTTTTAGACAATTTCATTTCGATTTTTATGAGGATTAAAATGACTTGAAAATGATCAAAAATCAGTTCTATTCTTTGTAAATAATTAAATACTATAATGATGGTACAATTGTAATATGTGTTCATGTTTATTCTGTAAAAAATTAAAAAATCCGTAAATAAATAGACAATATCATATAGTTATTAAACATATAGCATATAATTTTATAATTTTTTATTATTTTATACATACTAATGTCAATGATCGACCGATAAATAACTATGATATGACTCTATTGATCGGCCGATAAATAACTGTCATATAACTCTACCAGGATAACCGACAGATGGCGGAATGCATGTCACTTTGCAATAGTAACTCGACGCGTTTTTTTGTTTGTATTTATATACGAGTCGATAGCCTTAGCTCATATTAAAATGTAATATTTAATATCGGATTAATAAATTATAAAAAAAAACAATATTTTAACAGAGTTTACCAAAATATAACATAGTCTATAAATAATTAATAATAATAATTAGACAGAGAACATATAACTTCATAATTTTTTTTTATAACAGAACATATAACACACGTAATGAATCAAGAACAAATCAGGAACATACACAAGAACAAGCAAAACACAAATTAGGCGGGGGCTCCCCGATCGTTCCCACGGTCGCGGCCCCGGCCCCGGCCCCGTCGCCAACCCTGGTACGGGTTGGCGATCTGGAACATTAGGTTCACTAAGTTCGACTAGCGGTAGTGGGCCCGCCGTGCCCAGTACCGCCGTCCCGCCCGCTGCTGCCGACGAGGTCCTTGCGCTGAAAACAAAAATTATAAATCAAACAAATGCGAATTGAAACTAATTTAATGTAAATAACAATATGCAACGTTTTTATCCGTACCATCGTCGGCAGGTGGCTGCTGTTGCTCTAGGGGCCGCTGTTGCTGCTGACCCTGCGGTAGCGGCAGCTCCTGCGGCGGTCGCGGTAGCTGCTGTGGCGGTCGCGGTAGCTGCTGTGGCGGTCGGGGTAGCTGCTGTGGCGGTCGCGGTAGCTGCTGTTGTTGTTCTTGAAACGAAAACGTAAAAACGGAATCATATTAATTATTATATATACATATAGGCGTACGGATATAACGAATAAAATACATGAAAAAAAAAATAATAATTGTCGGTGATCATGTAACATACCATTTTGATTTATCACAGGGTTCTCCGCTATTTCCTCCAAGGAGTTTTGCATGTCAGACAACTAAGGAATAATTATAATTATAGTATATAATAATATAAATAATTGCTCCATGAATCAATAAGAATTAGTAAAAAAGGAATAAAGTTCGGGAAATTGATATTAAACGTAGTTAATAATTATCAATACTTACGCTATCGGGCAAGGCGCACATTGCTTGAGAGCTGCTTTGTGAATGAAACAAATTTTATTTATTTGTTACATGGTAACGCTGAACAAAACGTGAGCGCGAAAATTGACTTTTGAAAAGTGAGCCTTCACTCGATCGATCGCACTGACGTCAGTGATCGACCGATATATAACTGTCATATAACTCTATCAGGATAACCGACAGATGGCGGAATGCATGCTACTTCACAATAGGTAATTCGACGCGTATTTTTATTTGTATTTATATACGTATCGAAAATATCTGGTGGATTAAGTTTATTGAAAAACCTTAACAATTACATACGAACCTTACATTTACAATAATAATGAAACTTTCGAATATATTATTAATTCAAAATTCAATTTCAATTTTTATTTCTTTGTATATATTGAGGAGAACAGAGACACACATACAATTCTTTAGACATGTTAGATTCCTGATATACTCATTTTTTTTTTTACAGTGGTATCCTCTGTAGACCTTTGCCCTGTGCACTTTATATTATAAATTTGATAATACATGAACTAGAATATAATATATAGGATAGAATACAACATACCAAATCAATATACTAATTTAGAAATACTGCGTCGAACTAATCTGGAGGCCTAAATTGAAGACCTGTCTTTTAGGGAAAAATCTGAAAACCATAATATATGTACGTCAATAAGAATGATAACAATTATTGCAACAGTTACCGTTTCCACACCACTTTGCAGTAGATAACTCGGCGCGTTTTTTTAAAGTGGTTTCCTCAGAAAGCCTAATCCACTATATATTTCTAATACATATAAGTACAAACGATTATGATAAAATCTACGATCTGAAAACACATGAAGAATACTTAGAAAAATCAAGAAAAATAACAAAATTGAAAATAAAATTATCGGTAACCAAGTATCCCAGGTTATTATATTGGTAACATTTTGGTAACCACTAATAATTTCGCGAGGGGCATAGGGGTGTCATCCAGGATTTTGATGTTATCGAAAGTTTGCACGTGCAGGAAGAAATGGAAGTCTGAAAAGACGGATTAAAAGCACAAACATTTAATCAAAAATAGTGATACAGTCTTTCTTTACTATTTCAGTTTGGTTCGATATTGAAAAATTGAGAATATTTTCCTAATTAAATTGAAGGCTTAAATCAAAGATTATTCACCGTTTTGTTGAACATCGCCTACAATTTCGATTCGCTGGCCAGCAGAGATTTGACTTAGTTTCAAGACATTTGATAAAAGGATTTCAATTTTGAATTCACCGTCAGTTATTGTACCAATATATTCGTCGGTTCGGAGTTTGGAAGGCCTAATAAATTCGTCTTTCACATAGCCTCTGATTTCTACAGTTAAGGTTATTAAGGTTAGCAAGTTTTTGGATAACGGTTATTCGAAAATAATTTTACTTATAATTCCAGTTTTGTGAGGGATGTCTGGAAAGTCACAAGAGTTAATTTGATCCGAATTTTGAAGTACGTGGAATACTCCGAAGCAACTTATTTTTGAAAATGATTTTAATTGTAGTTCGAAATTGACGTTTCCAAGGTTGTACGATGAGGCGACATTCGCGGTTACGTTTTGGAGGAGGTAAATCTGAAAACAAGATATGTACAGTTTTCATACAAAAAATGTGTCCACCACAATATGATGTAATATAGAGGAACGGTGCAAATATGATTACTTGGTTTTGTTTGATTTGATTTGAGAATTGAGGGGCCTCATCGCCCCATTTGTAACATGATACTCTGGTACCGTTATTGTTATTCAACACAAATTTAAATAAGTCCAACTCTGGCTTAGTTTTCCTTTTGATTTTGCTGGCTTGAATAGTATCGACATATCCAATAATAGCTCTACATAAAAACAATAACGGAGATAAGATAATGAGACTTTAAGTTGAAATAATAGTAATAATGGTAAAGTTATTGCTTACGCGAATTTATTTCCGATCTCAATATTTTTGATGTATTCGGTAGTAGAAAACGGAGGAATACTGTCGTCAATCTTAGGTCTTTTTGATTTCGGCCGTTCATTTGATTGACTACGAGATTTGGCGCGTCGAGACATTTTGAAGGATTGATTTCGAAGAGAAATTAAAATAGATGAATATGCGTCAGTCACAAAAATTTATCCAAACGCAACATGAACGAATGATTTTTCAAATGAATATAGTCACGGTTTGCGTTTCGTGTTTTTCCGTTTGACTTCGCGACATATTGTAATCGATATTCGATATATTTTAGATAATTGTTCATTTTTTGAATGAATATAGTCACGGTTTGCATTTCGCATTTCTACATTTGATTTCATTTGATTTCGGTTTGTGTTTCAAAGTTCCTCATTTAGTATCCTATAATAAATAAATTTACGTGGATAAATTTCAAAACCGCAATATCATAGGCTTATTAAACAATCCGATTTGAATAATGGCACCAGTCGAATGGAACCAGGGTACGTAATATAAATATGTATGTCATTACCGAACCGAACGACGAAAAAGCGTGAAGTCACTAAAGATTGATTAAATTATTATAATAGATAGGTTAACGGACGAAGAAATGGGCAGCCTATATGCGGATTTGGTAGAAGCAGAAGCAGAGCTGCGACCAGAGCTGGAAGGGGAATCAGTCATATCGGCACCAGTAGCGCGAAGTATGTGATATTCAACCGATAGGAAACCGTGACATAATGTGAATTAACTAAAAATTGATTAAATTATCATAATAGACGAACCAATAGACGAACCAACAGACGAAGAATTGGACGCGATATATGTGGGGTTGATAGAAGCGTTAACAATACTCGAAACAGAGATGGAACAGCGCGGATTAATCGCATTACCACCAGTGGGCCAGAGTATGTAATATAGATATGTATTTAATTACGTAATAGCGAGATTAATACATTAATTCAAACGTGATATCACTAAAGATTAATTAAATTATTATAATAGACGATTCAACAAATTCGGAAATTGATGAAATAATGGAACAAGATGCATACATAGAACACATGGAACAGATACAACAAGCTGATAGAGAGCAAGAGCTGTTAGCAGAGTTCTACGATAAAGAAATAATAGAATCGGAGGATAATCGAAATTCCTAATAATATAAAACGGAAGTTGAATATATAATATAATATTCACCAAAAATTACCCTACAGATTCGGTTAATTTTTGAATTATTATCAGCGTTAAAATAAAGTCGATTTTTTTTTAGATTATCACCTACGCGTGCAAAGATCCAAAAACAGCGAAACTTAAGAGAAAGAAGTACTTAAGAAAACTTTAAAAATTCAGGAGAACTTCAAATTTCAAAAATTGCTGGCGGTGTTCTAAAAAGGAATAGAAGTGGAAGGTTGAATTAATGATATATATTCGAAAATACTAGATATTTGCTAGATATGGAAGAATTATCATCTTTAGGATTCGTCCGTATCAAAGACAATTTCCCGCTAAAGTTCGATTAATTACTTTTTATTCATAGAAAAATATAACATAACCATGCTGCTTTGCGCATAAATATCTGGCTGCTTTGCGCATGAATATCTGGCTGCTTTGCGCCATATTATATAAAACAGAGGACCACGAAAGCTACCACGAAAGCTTCGAGACAGAAGGCATGGAATACGTGAAGTACAAAGCCGACGACCATATCCATGCTGCTTTGCACATGCTTATATGGCTGCTTTGCGCCTTGATATATGGAAGCTTTGCGCCATAATGTATAGAGCAGAAGACTGGTACTATGAGAACTACGAAGCGGAGAGTATGGAATACCGAAGACCTGGACAAGATAACAGCAATAATTCATTACAAACCAAAATGACTTAAAAATTATTAAAAATCAGTTTTACTCTTTGTAATAAATAAATACTGTCATGATAATACAATTATAATGTTAATCATTTATAAATCATTTGTAAATATACAATATCAAAAAATTAAAAAAAAATTTAAGGTTGTTCTATTTAAAATATACCGACTATGAAATATTCAATATTAATATCGATGAGTTATATGAGTTATATATAGGATATTAATATTAATTAGTCAATTATATGATATAATATTTATGGAATAGTTGCCGAATATTCCGAAGAACGGCCTATACCACTTAGAAAAAACGCACCGGGTTACCTACTGAAGAGTGGTGTAGAAACATTAACTGTTCGAAGAATTGTTATTATCCTCATTCATATATTATTATTTTCAGGTTTTTCATTACCTACCGTTACGCTACCCTTCGGGATTACATGATCCATTGACAGGCCCGTAAGCTTCGACGTGCCTAAAATTATTCTTAGAATACTTTCCGGGAATTTTGGAGACCACTTCTATACTCTACATACGTACATTAACTTATTAGGATAATTAACTGATTAACATCATATCTAATTTTCGGAAAATTTCGAATGGAACTTAAATTCGTGTTTTTTTTCTTTTTTCATTATCATTTGTTAATAATATGTATGCATCTTATAAATGATGTACAATGATCAATATTAATGTCCGTTAGGAATTTCCGTTACTTTGGGACCGAATGAAAAATACGTTAATGAATGCATATGACATGGGGGGTTGGCGCGCGTAGCGCGCAGGGGGGCGTAGCCCCCCTAGTATATATATATATGGGCATATCCATAGAATTTTTAACTTTTGTGAGGGATAGTGGTTGTGTCCATTCCAAGTACAAATTGGATACCCCAAGGGTGTTTTCGACTGACAAATACTTTTTCTTGAAGCTAACTGTGATGTTCTAGTATATTTTAATTCATTTCCGCATGTTATGAGTACAAAAATCCTAAAGAAAATGACAAGTCACTGTAAGGATGGAGCATTTATTTTTTTTTCAACCACTATAACTTGTTGACCGATGATGATAGCAACCTAATTTTTTTTCTTCATTAATTGTGAGCACGTAAACATTAGAAAAATGCGAGTAAGATGTATGTGCCAGCCAGGTAAGCTCTAATAAAAATTAATGAAATAGCGATGACGAAATTTCTTGAATCGAAGATGATTTTACTTTTTTCATTACAACTTTTTGACCGATCCATTTGAACGAGCGGCCTTGAAGTATCTTATTCTTCGTATCTTGAGCTATAAAACGGTACTCGACCGGAAAGTGTGCTCACAACCTGAAAAAAGTTGCAAGCTTTTGAAAATTACTATCTGAAGAATAATTCGAAGAAAAAAATCACTATTTCAGCTGGCACACCTGTATATTGATTGCGATCCCATTCCAAGCAAAAGTAATCGATAACATTCGTTATAAGAAGTATATTATCAAATCGGTCGCTATTTTTATGCATATTTCGAAGAGATAAATACAAACGAGTAAATATTTTCATAAATCATCAATTTTCATATTTGTTAAAGAAATGTTTACAAACATATCTTTCACGTGCAGTAACCCAAATGTCGTTTTAAACAGCACGAGTATTTATTTTTTATTTATTTTTATTCATTTTTATTCATTTTATTTTGTTTCAATTTATTTTTCTTTCAAATTTATTTTTTGTTTTTTCATTTTATTCAATTTTTCGCGTTTATTATACGCGTAAGACTCTAGGCTCCGTCGAACCGGAGTGCGAATTCGACCACAAAAATAGTTTTTCAAAGATTATTTGAAAAAGAAAATTGAATTTTGATTTTTGCTCCATCAGCACTTGTCCGAACCTTGAAAATGAATTATTCTAATTTTTTTTATGTATACTGAGACTCAAGAATACAGATCATTCCAGTTTTATAGGTGTGCCGTCAATTTTTCCGAAATTTATTTTTGTACCTCAAAAGTTAAAAATTCCATGGATATGCCCATATATATATCTCTCTCTATATTATAAAGATATATCGCCGCCGCCGCCGCCGCCGCCGTGTCAGACTTTGTGATCCACGGCCTCTTCGACCCCGCTCGGCTCCCCCCCCCGAGCGGAGTCGAGGAGGCCATGGAATAGCGGGGAGGGGTTCACATGACTCAAAGCAAGGGCCCAAGGATCTAGGCCCTCCTCGGCTCCCTTCGGCTTCTTTGGGTTGGGTTGGGTCAGGTTGGGTTCGGATGGGTTAGGTTCGGCTGGGTTGGGTCAGGTTGGGTTGGGTTGGGTCAGGTTGGGTTAGGTTGGGTCAGGGTGGGTTGGGTCAGCGTGGGTTGGGTTAGGTTGGGTGGGGTCAGGTTAGGTTGGGTTGGGTCAGGGTGGGTTGAGTCAGGGTGGGTTTGGTTAGGTTTGGTGGGGTCAGGTTAGGTTGGGTTAGGTTAGGTTGGGTTGGGTTAGGTTAGGTTGGCTAAAGTAAGGTTAGGTTAGGTTAGGTCGGGTTGGGTTGGGAGAGGAGGGTATATTACCCATAATTTCCTGGAATATTGACACGGCGGCGGCGGCGGCGGCGAGATATGTTCTCAATATGAAGAGATATCTCTAAATCTTAATTTTTAGTACCTAATAGCCAATGTGAAGAGAATATATAATCGCGAGTCACAAAACATTCACTGGATTTCATTGAAAATTCGGTCATTCTTCGAAGAACATGAAATACACGGATTATTTGGGTCTGAAAACAACTGATACGAATTAAAATTTGGGGGGTTGGCGCGCGAAGCGCGCAGGGGGGCGAAGCCCCCCTAGTATATATATATATAGGATAAGAATTTATTATTTAAGATCTGACATGAGAGAAGCGGGTGTAAAGTCATAGATAGTATATATATATATATATAACAGTCGCCATATTTGATTTTAAAACAATCGCCATCTTTAATTTTAAAACGGCCGCCATCTTGGATTCAGAAGACGGGCACCATATTGGATTTTGGAAAAAAAGGCGCCATATTGTTTTAATGTGCATGGGCGGCGCCATCTTGGATCGGACGGTCTCATTGTTTTGACGCCAACCCCCCACTCCGCGGGGTCAATGACCTGGTGACGTCATTTGTTGTGACGGCCCATGGCTGGCATCTACTACTGGTGACTGTGGCTCTTGAAAGGTTAGAATGGGTTAGAACAGGTTAGAATGGGTTAGAATAGGTTAGAATAGGTTAGAATGGGTCAGAATAGCTTAGAATGGGTGAGAATGAGTTGGAATAGGTTAGGCCACCCCACTGATCCTACACTGACCATCAGAATAGGTCAGGGCTTGGTCTCAGTGCTAGTTTGTATGATGCTTTTTTCTTAGTTCAATGGTTTACTGGATACCGTTTGCACCATTTCTCATGTGCTAATCATTAAAATATAGATGAGAGAGTATCTGTTTAGCATAATGGGGGAGAGGGAGGGTTTGTACGCATTCTGTATACCTGTTTCTTTCACATCTAAGATACTGTTCCGGACACATGAACACACTCACGGAAGTGATCCAGCGTTGATTGCAGCGGAGAAAATAAAACGCGTCATGAAGCGTAGAGCTATAGACACCATGGAGACACCGGCTCAAGTAATGTCGAATGCCTTAGCGGGTACATCACATGCAGTCCAAAGACAACTCCCCAATAAGGACGCATTGCGGAAAATTATTCAGCGAAAGCGGAGAGTCGTTCAAGCCGTGCTACCATTACCAAAGGACTTGGCATCTCTTGCTATACCTGATTCATACAAACAGTATGTCGTTTCGGAGGATGAAACCATTCTGTTCCTATTGGGCGACACTGGTGAAGGGGACAACCGTATCCTCCTGTTCGGACGTGAGGATGTTAAGGACTGGAGCTCTTTGGTGACAACTGTGTACATGGATGGCACATTCAAAATAGCGCCACCACTATTCTCACAAGTTTTCGTAATTCTTGTAGAACGCGATAAATTCGTATTTCCGGTTCTGTACGCCCTGCTACCAAATAAGCAGCAAGACACGTACGCGAGACTTTTTGCTCTCATTCAAATTTTGTGGGTGGATTTCAAGCCTGAAAATATATGTTCAGACTACGAAATCGCTATACTGAATAGTATCAGGGAACAGTTTTCTTATGCTAAAATTCAAGGGTGCCTGTTCCACTTGTTTCAAAATATTAAAAGAAAATTGGACAGGGAACATATTTTGGCACAATATAATAACGAGCCAGACTTTGCTTTGAAAGCTCGAATGATTGTCGTTCTGGCATTCGTGCCAGTGGACAATTTGTCCGAAGTCATCGCACGGCTGTATGAACACCTTCCCCCTAGTCTACAGACAGTTTTGGAGTGGTTTGAGGTATGCAAAATAATACTGTCATTTGTAGTGGTCGCAAATAGCACGTTTCATTTTCTGATTTATATTTCTGGATATTCAACTCAGGCAACGATGAAGTTGAGGAAACTTGACTGTTCATTCTATCCACATGGTTATTACTGGAATCGGGGACCCGCATATAAAAAATTAATTAACATATTTCTTTCATTAACAACATGATATCAATCAATTTTCTTTTGCTTAATCATTCAGAATCAAACGCGCATATTTTTCAATCCATTTTGATGTCTTTGTGTATTCACGTTATTTCGTAGGATATTTACTTCGGGCATCTTAATAGAAACGGAATCCGGTCGCCACCAATGTTTGCGCCATCTATTTGGTCGGTTTATGATCGCGTACTTTCGGGTCAGAACCGCACTAACAATCACGCAGAAGCAGCCCATAGAGCTCTGCAGAGGGAGCTAGAGGTTCAACATCCATCGATCTGGAAGTTTATCGATGGATTGAGAATGATGCAGAAGACGCGGGACGCACATTACGCAGGATTCCTGAAGGGAATCCCGCCCCCTTATGAACGGCGTAAATATATCGACGCAGATGCAAGACTCGCCGAGATTGTCAGGAATTTTTCGAGAAGGACAACCTTGGAATACCTAACGGGTATCGCGCAAAACTTTTTGCTCACATAATTGGGCATTCTTACAAATATGCCTCACGTCATCTGAACGAAGGATTCAAATAGGATCGTAGAATATCCAGTTCTACACGGACAGAATTTTATGCGAAGCGCTGTCATACTGGGATAGCTCGATTGACTTATCGCGGACTTCAAAGGTCCTGTACTATAAGTATGGTAACCATTGCCTTACTTGTAAGAACGGTTATCATCCTCATAGTACGGGAGCTATGAAGTCCGCGATGAGTCAATCAAGCTATCCCAGTATGACAGCGCTAATCATAAAATTCTCTCCGTGTTTTTACATTTACCAAAAATGTTTTTTTTCGAGTTGAAAAAAAGGCCGGTTACTTTAGACTTTCTCAATTTGTAGATTATACATCGCATATGAATCTTCGAAAATTGTGTTTAATTATTTGTTTCGATTCAGTTTAAATATTAGTTAACTTTTTAAGTCTTTCATATATTATTTACGTTTAATAAAAAAGTTGACATAGACTCGAACGTGGCGTCATTTTTTTCCCTAACTTTTATTTGTATACTTTTTCAACGTGAAAAGACATGTCATCGATTGATTTTCATACCTCATGATATACTGTAATCTGAAAAAATTGTTTCAAAGGCCGGTAGTCGATTATAGGATATGTATTGTGACGTTACAGATTAGCTGCCGTCACTAAGGTTCCGAAAATCACATATTTTATTAGCTATATCGCGAGAGAGAGTTTTTACCGCCGTCTAGACCCTCGGGATACAAGTGACACACCTAGAATAAGCAATAGAGCTAGACTAATTTGAAGTGTTTTTCTGTTAATGTACCGCGAGAGAGAGAGAGAGAAAGAAGATAAAGAAGACGACGATCCTGAACTTCCGCTACTAGAACTTCCGCCACGAGAACTGGTGTTAAAGAGACGGCCACGCAGTATGTAATCCAGTAATCGTACTAGGACAGTACCGAATCAACCGGAGGGAAGACTGTGGACCTTGGTCCAATATCGCTAGGCGGTGAATAGGGCTGTGATGCAGTCTCCTGCCGGCAGATGAATCTTACCACCCAGCATCTGGTTGTTGCCTTGCACAACCAGCTTCATCACCCGCTCCAGCTGCCATGACCGACGTCACGCAGAGTCCGGCATAAGGACCAGTGACTTAACGTTATCGCCACCTCATGTAAAACGTAAGAGTGGACAAGTATAGTGTCCGACGTTCTCTGGCTAGACCGGAAGAGGTGGAGATCCAGTTGGAACACCTAGGTCTGCCAGAAGTTTGCAGCGTCATCTACAGAAGAGATCGCACCTGTAAAGTGCATCCCATGCGGTTGGTATCGCTGTTACGGTATCGCTTTGTAAGAACCAAGGTCGCAGCTTCCCGAAGATCCTCTCGCCACCGAAGTTCAGCAGAACGGCTGATCTAACGCAACGAAGTTCTGAAACCTAACGCCTAACGTCAGGCAACAAGTTGACGCCTTGGGTCGAGCAGCTGACGAGCTGCTCGTTCATGGAACGTTTTCGCAGGGCCAATCAGCTCATTAGCTGGTCCTGATAGGCTCTTGATTTTCAAAATCAGGAAGGATCGTCGAGGCGTACCGAGGTATCGCCTAGCCTCATCACTTCTACGTTTCGCTCGGTCTAAACTAGACGTGCCAAAGCTCCTCTCTCGCCTAGTCTTACGCCATAGTTTCGCTCCATAAGTAATATATAATTTAGTTAAAGTTGTAAAGTTAAGTGTGTGCTTCAAGCAGCTCAGCTAAAGGTAAGGTCTTTATGATCTGTAAATGCTAGTAAAGCCACGAAAAACTAGATCTGAATTTCTACTTGTTCATTTATCGTAGATTTTCTTGTACCGCGTGCCGCCTACGAGCCACGTAGTCGCCTATTATTGTATTTACAGAAATTCAGTGAAAGCACTTGATAAATTGGCTGTAGTAATTAAGAGTATCTTTTGGCTTGATAATTTTCCGCTTATTAGTCTGATTTCTTTGCTATCTTTGCTTTTGATTTGTTAAGATTATTTGAGAGCTTGATGTTGCTTAAATTCTCGCTTCGAGAATATCTAACGCTTTGATTTATTTGCTATCTCTGATTTAATAATTTAGTAGTAATTAATTAGTATAATATCGCATGGTGTGTCGCTTGTAATTCCAACTCCCCGGGGTTGGCTGAACGTAGTTAGTCATAGTTTTGAGTTGTTTATTCATTAATCTGCTTTATTATTTTCTCATTCTGTTTGATATCTATTATTCTGTTTTATTTCTATTATTCTGTTATTCTATCTGATTTCTTTGATTCTATGTGATATTTCTGATTTATGCGATTTAATTGTGCTATAATATTCCGACTTTCGCTATATTACATTATAATAAGATTACTACCGCTAAGTAGTATCTTTGATCTGATATCTTGATTATTCTAGTATAAATCTGTTATTAATTTAACTTGTCGCATCTCTTAGCTTTTCTAAAGTTATTTATTAAGTCATTACATCATCTAATAATTAATTAATAACGCTAGTGTGCCACATTAGAAAAGTTGATATTGAGTATCGTATCGATCGGTGATACGTAGCCTGGAAAGTAGTGTAGCTTGCATTATATCGCTTCTACGGCACAGCTAGCTAACCGGCGTGTTTACGTTCTTTTGTACCGCTGTGTCGCGGTAAGGCTCAATAATATAATATTCTTTCTTTTGTTAAATTCAGTATTTTTCTAAGCATTATTCCAATCGTTATTTTCTCGCATTATTCGTAGCTATTATTTGATAACTAACTCTGAGCAATTCTATATTTCCGATTATAGTCGAATCTTTAGTTATCGCTAATCAATTTGTTATCGCTAAATCTGTACAACATTTAAATAAGGAACAATATACGAAATCGCAGATTTCACTGAAGGAATTTATATTTGGTATTTTACATTTTATTTAATTAGTTAAGAAGGTGGATCCACCCACTCTACCACTACCTTGGCAAATCTGAGCTAGCCTAGCTTCAAGGCCGTCGTTCCGGCAATTTATTAGTTTGTTGAATATCGCTATAATTGATTTCTGTGAAAACGACACTTACGTGTCTGGCGCCCAACACTCTCTTAGTTTTTATTAATTAGTAATTTATCGAAGGAACGCCGTAGGGTGCGGAGTTGTACTCTGAAACTCCGTTACAAAATGGCGCCCAACGTGGGGCCACGCCAATAACGTTCAGAGTTTTTCTTGTTAGAAAATTACCGCTATAAAATATAAATTAGACGAACCCAGATAAAATCCGATTCGTATATTGTTCAATTGTCTTGGCCACGTTGTAGGTGGAAGACGTACAGAAAATCTTCTGATAAAAATAATGCGATTGGAATAATACTGCTTCTTTTGATAATCTAGATTAATTCTTTCTTACTGACGAACCCCTTTCAAAACCTAGAATTAAGATAAAACGAGACAAACCGTTAGAAAATTAATTATTCGAACTAACTATCGCAATCTTCGGTTATCTTATCGCAAATTTGAATTAATCAAGTTCTAACCGTCGATAGTTAATCCGGAAACAAAAGAATAGCAACAATCTATTATTTCATTGTTCGAATTGAGTTCTATAATCCGCTTAGACTCAACTTATCGCATTTCTTCGCTGTTTTCGAAGCTATCGCACGACCATTATTATTGCTTAGGGATTACCGCTTTGTTCGTCAACTCGAACCTCGAACTCATAACATCGTTTCGCTGTTATTATTTAAATTCCGCTAATCCCCAATCAATAAACCGTTACCAATTCAAATTTGAAAATTTCCGTTAGATACCGCTATCGCATAATTAGTTAACGATAATTATATGTCACAAAGCTCTAGTGAGTACGATTGGGTACAGATAATATCTGAGAGCACTTTTAAATTAGTGTTAGCGCGCCGTAATCTCGCAACCAACGGGTCAGTACCAGAGTTACGCGAACGTTTAATAGCTTCCTTTAAGGCAACCCGCGTAAACATGTCGCTAAAAGACTCTTCGGAGGGAGGGGGAATACCTCCGCCCCCGGGGGAAGACGAAAGTAGTCGCCAATCTCCGCATTCCCACCAACTAGGTGACGAAGGTCGGAAGACGCTTTCCTCTAACCCCGACGACACGACGGAAGACCCCTCACGCATTTTACCGCCTGATCTTAATGGTCATGTCGAGGCCAACGTGGTAGTCAATTCGACTCCACCGAGTCAAGTAACGCCTCCGCCTAACACAGCCGCAAATACCGCACCTTGACCACGCGTAAATAGCGTACCAGGTAGAAATCCCGACAGCCGACCTTTTATACCGCAAACTCAGTATGCCAGCCTAGATTTGAACGCTTTTCAACTATCGCACCCGCGTCCTAGAGGCACGGCCGGTCACACACCGCGAATGCCTAGTCGACCTGCATTCAGGGAACCACCCCGATCTCAGTTACCGCCTAGAGACGGTCCCCTGGAATATGATTTACCGCGAGATCCACCACATGATGGTTACCGCTACCACGAACAGCTGAGAGCTGCCGATAGACCAAGACCTCGCGCATATTCCGCAAGACACGAGTCTTATCAGGTCGAATACCCTCTAGATGACGAGGAACAGCCGCGAGAAAATCGAGAGTATTACGAGTATCACTACGAACAGCAACCCGACAATCGACTTAGGTACCGCGATCGCAACGTACCGCATTATCAGCCAGAAGCTAGATACCGCGATCGCGACCTACCGCCACTTCAGCAAGTGCCTAGATATCAGGATCGCGACTTACCGCTACCTCACAGAGAGGCTAGATATCGCGAGCAATACAGAGCCGAAGACTCTGGTCACTCGGACGACGACGAATATCGAACTCCCCATGGTTAGCCCCTCATCTACCCCGATGGGATTAGATTAGTCCATCATTCATCAACAAACGACCGACAAACGATTGAAAATATAATTAATCCCATCGGGGTAGATGAGGGGCTAACTATGGGGAGTTTCCGAATCGGTAGCTGTTTCCGGAATTCGAGAGAGAGCGTCAGGGACGTAATTTAACGCACCTTTTCGATAAACGATAGTATAGTCGTATCCTAATAACTCAAGGGCCCATCGGGCTAATCTTCCGGTAGGGTTTTCGCGCTTATGAAGCCATTGTAAACTGCTATGATCGGTAATAACCGTGCAATGATATCCTTCGATGTATGCGCGAAATTTAGCGATAGCCTAAACTACAGCGAGACATTCCTGTTCAGTTACAGAGTAACGTCGTTCAGTTTTCGATAAGGTTCTACTCGCGTACGCGATTACACTCTCTACCTTGTCTTTTGTCCGTGTGAGTACAGCGCCAATGCCTACGGTACTTGCATCTGTCTGAAGGACGAATGGAAGACTAAAATCGGGGCAAGTTAGGGTCGGCGCGGTCGTTAGATAATGTTTTACTTGTTCGAGCGCGCGGATTTGTTCTACCTCCCATACCCAAGATTGAGTTTTCTTTAATAATCGAGTTAAAGGTTCCGTAATACTAGCGTAATTCGGCATGAACCGACGATACCAGAAAGCCATTCATAAAAATCGGCGTAATTGTTTAATGGTTCGCGGTGCAGGATATTCGATAATAGGCATAATTTTATCGGGGTCTACTTGTAGACCATTTTCATTTACGATAAAACCGAGGTATTTGACCTGAGAACAACAAAATTCACTTTTCTCGTGATTGATAGTTAAGCCGGCGTTATGGATAGTTTTTAAGACGCGTTTTAGCCATTCAAGATGCTCTTCGAAAGTCTTTGTCGCAATAATAATATCGTCTAGATACGCAAAGACGTAAGGGTCTATTTCTGGGCCGATCAGCTGATCTAATCATCGCTGAAAGGTCGCGGGAGCGCCTGTTAATCCGAAGGGCATACCGATAAAATGAAAAAGTCCTTCACCAGGTACGATCAAAGCGGTAACTTCGCGGCTCTCAGGAGTCAATGGGATTTGAACATACGCTTGACTTAAATCGATAGTCGATATGAAACGGGCCGACCGACGTTTATCTAAAATACTATCCATACGCGGTAGAAGATAGGCATTATTTTTTGAAATACTATTGGCTTGTCTAAAATCGATACACAGTCGATAAGATCCGTCAGGTTTTTCAACCATGACGATAGGGCTCGCCCATTCGGTATGGTATGGCTCAATTACTCCGAATGATAATAATTTGTCAACTTCAGCATCGATAGCTTCCTGTATTTTAGGAGATACGCGATAAGATCGTTGCCGAATCGCGGGGTGATCTCCTACGTCGATACGATGGGTGTTAGATTAGTAATTCCGATCTGATCTAAAGCTGGCGGTATTTCGATATCTAGTAGGGTTTTTAATTGAACCGATTGTTTTTCCGACAGCAATACAAGACCATTGCACATAGTTAAACTGGCATGAGAGTAGAGAGGGTGCAGTATACCGTTTATGACCCTTCCCCTCTCCCCCCGACCCCCCCTGGGCCGGCGCCATTTTTCCCCCCTTTTTTTTCCCTTCTTTTTTCTCTCTCTTTTTTCTCCCTCTTTTTTATTTATCATTATTATTATTATTTTTTTTTTTTTTTTTTTTTTTTTTTTTTTTTTTTTTCGCTAATCCTTCGATCCTAACCCAAGCGAACTCAATGGATTCTAACCTAAGAGCGGGCGCTCCGGAGTCGTTGCCTATGTATACTTATCGACTAGAAATAAATATATATATATATATATATGCATATATGGAGGATGTAGGAAAGGTATGGGAGTTGGTCAAAGACGCACAGGTGAATATTGTTATAATGGTTGTTCATTAGGGTGGGCCGAAAAACCCTTGATGTCGAAAATTGAAAACGGCTAGTGTCGAAAAGTTTCCTTGGGATATGAAACGAAGGCTCCATTTTTTTGGGATTTTTATCTCGACTCCTTCCGCTCGACCAAGAGGCTTGAAGTTGCCAATATTTGAAAAAAATCTCTAAACACTATCAAAAAAAACTACAACCCTTTTTATCGTGATACCCTCCTCTTTTCTCCTCATCCGGGCTTGGGACCGGCAACGGCAGAATCTTTTTTTTTTTGATTTTTTTAATTTTTTTTTTCCAATTTTTTTTTAATTTTTTTTTTTTTTTTTGTATTGGTCATTCTTTTTAATATCATAGTAATTTAGACGTCAAATTACTTCAGAAATCTTTCTTACTATCGAAAAGGGTTGTAGTTTTTTTTAATAGTATTTAGAGATTTTTTGCAAATACTGGCAACTTCAAGCCTCTTGGTCGAGCGGAAGGAGTCGAGATAAAAATCCCAAAAAAATGAAGCCTTCGTTTCATATCCCAAGGAAACTTTTCGACACTAGCCGTTTTCAATTTTCGACATGAAGGGTTTTTCGGCCCACCCTATTGTTTATTCATATCATTTAATATTCAGAAAGGTAAAGATTCAGACTTATATTTACTAATATTTATGCAAAGGTTCAAGCTTATGGCGACTAAGAATTATTCAAAAGTATTTCGTATAAAAATTACAGCTAATTATGCTAATGATAAAAAGTCTTATTCTAGATAAAGTTTAGGCACAGTCGTTTCTTATGCCAAACTAGACGAGTCTTGCATATGATCACAAAAATGCTATACATACTAAATGCTCAGCGTGGGTATATACTATACGTTAAGGGGGGAAACCAGTTTAGACGATTCGAAAAATCGACTTTTTTTTTATACGATACATTGTTAGTAAAACTATTCAAGAATATGTTGCCAAAGTTTCAAAACAAAATTCCGGTTGGTTCTGATGCTATGAACATTTAAGTGAACGCCCGTCGGTTCAGTGCCGAAGCGCGCGGTTGTTGGAACGGAGCGGCCGCTCGGGTAGTCCCTTATTCTTCTCATTCCTACGGTTATATAGTCCCTTATTCAGCTACCTGGCTCAATACCCGTATACTACGGGATATTAGAGAGAAAGGGGGATTTCTGCAGATGTTCTCGATTGTAAATTCTTACAATTGAGGCTTTGGGTAGAAGGTACTCGAAGCTTTGGAATATTTCGACGGAGCGTCGAGTTTGATCAGTATAGCTTCCGGCTTCCTAGCGTGTGTTGAAAGTTAGAAGGAAACATGTCATCGTATCCGAAAGGTAATCGTAAGACCGGCGAACGACGTGGTAATCCACGTAAAAGATCCTTCCAAGGAAATCGATACACCAGGAGTCAACCAAGTGTTAGTGAAGATCAAAGTGCCAGCGCAAAAAAACTTTCGACAGCTACCAGTGAAAATGTGACTGTAAATCCTCTGCATTGTTATAGGCTCATCGAATTTTTCACCGTATTCACGGGTTTGTCGGACATTCTTATTTGTCGAAATTGCAAACAGAATGTGAACTTTCAAGAAACTGGAAAACGTGGCATTGGTTTCAAGCTTGTGGTCAATTGCAACTGTGGATCGAGACAAATCAATTCAGGTCCTTTAGTCAACACTGGATATGAGATAAATCGTCGGATTGTATTTGTCATGAGGCTCTTAGGTATTGGCAGACAAGGACTGAATTTATTTTGTAATTACATGGACATCGGCAGTGGTATAGCTGAAGAAACTTACAATGGAATTTACGATCACATCTACGCCGCTGCGAAGGAAGTATATGAATTCTGCTGTAAGAAAGCTGTAGAAGAAGAAAAGAAAGAGAACGAGAAACGCGAGAGACCTGTTCTGAATTTGAAAGTATCTGGTGATGGAACTTGGAAGAAACGAGGATTCGAATCACTTTTTGGTGTTACAACGCTTATAGGATATTACTCCGGAAAAGTCATCGATCTGGTTGTACGAAGCAGTTACTGCCAATCATGTGTATTTTGGAAGAACAAATCGACAAATTCATCAGAATATCTAGCATGGAAAGAGAATCATGACGAAGAAATTTGCGCGAATACACATGAAGGCTCCGCGGGAAGCATGGAAGTGGAATCTGTGAAAATGATGTTCTTGAGATCGGAGGAACTACATGGTGTAAAATACGGCAATTATATCGGAGATGGAGATTCGAAAACGTTCGCAGCAATTATTAATTTGAATCCTTACGGTGATGAACTGACAGTTATCAAGAGTGAATGCATAGGCCATGTTCAGAAAAGAATGGGAACTCGGCTTCGGAACATCAGGAAAGCTAAAAAACTTGGCGGAAGAGGAAAATTGACAGAAGCTTTGGTGAAAAAGCTCAGCACGTATTACGGTTTAGCGATTCGAAGAAATGTACAGAGTTTGGAAGGCATGAAGAAGGCCATAATGGCAACTTTTCAGCACATGATATCCACAAACGACAATCCACAACACGACAACTGTCCAGAGGGAGATGATAGCTGGTGCAAGTGGCAGCAAGCTAAAGCACTTGGAACGGAGCCTGAAGTGCACCCTGCTCCATTGCACCCCGACGTTCAGAAAGAAATTCTTCCAATATACGAAGCTTTATCGAAAGATGATTTGTTGACGAGATGTTTAGGCGGCCATACGCAGAATGCTAATGAAAGTTTTAATTCGACCGTTTGGCGATTGGCTCCGAAACACCTACATTCTGGCCTGAAAGTAGTCGAGGATGCAGCATTCTTGGCTACTGCGTTATTCAATTAAGGAAATTCAGCTCTTCTGATGCTGATGAACGGACTAAACCTTGTGGTTGGCTCGCAGAGCTTCAATTTTGCCCAGGAAATGGATGTGCGGCGCGTGAAAAGACAGAATAGACGCAGCGCGTTGGATACCAAGGAAGCTCGGCAAGCTCGTCAACAGGAGATGCAGGCCCGAAATGATGCGCATGAAGGAGAAGAAGGGTTGCTATATGGTGCTGGAATAGCTGATTAACCGGTGAGCAGTTTATATCATTTATTACTGCCCTGAATTTCTCGTTTTCAATACCTTTTTTTTCAAACGCGTTTTTCTCGAAACGACTTTTTTTCAACTGGTGGGACTTCTAGCTCGAAAAGTTATTGACCAATCGCTCTGAAAATTTAGGTGAATATTCTTTATTCAATTACAATCTATATGTACTAAACTCTTGGATGATATGATTATCCGAAATATTTTTTTAAATACAAAAAAGGTGTCAAAACGTGGTATAAAAACATGAAATTTTTTTCAAACACCTGAAAAACATGCAATTTTCAACTTTTTGATCAGAGTCTAGTCCATATTCTTAGAAGATATGTTGTTAACGTAGAAAAAAAATTGTGATGATTTCAGATAAGAATTGTGACCTCTAGATATCCCACCAGCAGCAAACTCTTACAGCGACCGTCCACGGAGAGCAGCGTCTAACTCCGTCATTTCCGGCGGAAACGATTTGAAAAAAATACCACGTGTACTTTAAAACATTAATAAAATATGCTCCAAGTTTAAACAAATTCTGATTATTCCTTCCCTGTTAAAAAAATTCACAAAAAACACGGAAATTTCGGCTTCCTAAACTGGTTTCCCCCCTTAAATACTTAAGACTAGTGTTTACATGGTAAGCAGCGTTGAATACATCCGAGCATGCAGTTATTTCCATCACATTTTCCTTTATACTCGCAGGTTATTCGGTTGTAGAAAGATTTGGCCAGTCTGTCATTTGACGCCAGATTCCCACTGAAGATACTTGTAAACCGTTGAAGAGTGAAACCCTGACTCATATAGTGCAGAAACATAATGCAGAATTGACCGCATACGCGGGATGAATTACTCTGGAGTTGTTTGTCATTCCATCGGTAGGTCGTACAGTTCCGCCGTAGGCCGCGTAGATAATGCGGTATGATCGGTGGTAGACCCATACTATCGAAGTATACTCCATTACCAGAGTTTGACACATAAAAAGCCACCCAGTGGGATCCTGGCTTGGTATGCTCATCGGTGTTTGCCACGATCGTTGTAGGGTACGACCATAGCAGAGGTATCTGGTCGGCTGCAAACACCCCCTTGGAACGGCTAGGGATCATCTCCAGCGCTTTATAGATTTGAAGACTGTCCATTCTGTATCCTGGTTAACTAGATACTGCGACGGTTATTGATGTCGGTTATACTTGTACAGGTATCTATCTCGTCGTGGCACAAATATCTTCTGTTGAAACATTCCGATTGATCATTTGACCTTGAGGGTTTAGTAACGTATGAAAATGATGAAACGGTCCTCTCGCGTAATCTCTTGTTCTCCAGTTCCTGCGCCGTATCACCACACTTGTTAATATCCCTGACGCTGTTGGTACCCTTCTGCTCGAGGCTCTCGTTGAATTCTGATAGACAACGAGTGTACAGCACCTCAGTCCGGAAAGGAATTGCACACAACTCTTTTGCGGATAATCCCTGGGATTTTAACCATGTTTTCAATTTCATAGCATTACGTAATGCACAGCTGAGGGATTCTGTAACGGTTGAGTGTACGTAGCATACTTCGACCGCTGACATATCTTTGAACGCTGGGCATCTGCATTCACCACGTTCTAGGTTTACAATTTCACGTGTCGTCACCTCTTGGAGAAATTTAGCTTTTTGCACACCACGACAGAAGATATTTTTTGCCGTAAGTGTAATCGTGCGTAAATTCGTGTGTAGCTGCTTGAGTGTCACATCACCTTCGAACCATTCCAACCCGTGGTGGTTATTGGTCAGCCAGTTGATTCGTGAGCGGTCTGATGAGCAGAGATTAGAGATGGAGTACGGCGGAGCGATGATCCAGTGAGCCAGAGTTTCACACTCGTATCCAACAACGGCAACCTCTTTCGGTATGAATTCGCCATTTTCACCAGTGAAACCTTGTATGTCGACGATGTAATTCATGGTCATTTTGAGAGTTGCACAGCTGGTACTTTCAAGCGTTTGAGACACTACTAGTAGACTGAGGAGAAGACTGGACAGCCTGAGGTATTTAAGCTCTACTGTTTTATGGTTGCAATTCTGCCCCTCCGTATACAGTGAACTGGAGGGGGTGAGCAGGTTCTATCAGGTTTTATGATGGTCACAGCACGCTTGTCAAGAGGGTTGCTTCAACTGTAGATTATGGAATACAGATTCCGACAGGATTTCGGGACGTCGCATGGTTAACTTTCACAACTAATTACCAAAATCTGTAATGACTTGACGCATCGAATCGATCTCTATTACGTTAGAGAATTCGGCATACACAATACAGTTTATAGTCGTGGTCAGGGGTTCCTCAAAGCGCGTCTCTATCCGAACACTACCGTGCTTAATGAGATTCCAATGCCCGTTATCACTGGCTGAGAGGTCAGGTGTGAGGTCGAACGCGGTGAGACAGTATCCATGTGCATAGTCCTGATGAGGAATTGAGTTTCCCTCGTTGAGGAAGTGTATACCGGTCCCCGTGAACAGAGTATTGTAGGAATCCACGAATAGTTTATTCTTGAAATTGGGTTGTAAGGGCTTCGAGGGAATCTGAGTACCCTCGATATACAAGGATAGGTGATTAAGCCCGAATGATGAAAAATTAAACGGATTGAGTTTTTTGTCACCGTTATAGGCTTTGTTATCGACAAATCCGATGATTAACCGCTCCGGTAGTTGACCAAGGAAAACATTATCGAGGGTCTCGGCCTGCACACCGCTATGTATTGTCATTGTTTTGACCTCTACGCGCGTCATAGGGTATTTCGCTGTTGTCTTGGCTAGGGTTCTTGCATGCGCTAAGAGAATACCTGGACTGATTTTGACACGCCGTACGAATGAGGTCACGTCCATAATATCCACCTTATGATGATCGTTAACCTCTATCAAGCAAAAGGCGTCCCGGGATCTGACCAGCCTCAATCTGAGTTCCACCCCGTTCCCCCCCTGGTTAAAGACGTCGCAATGCAAACGACCAAGCATATCAACGGGCTTGCTATTAGCGAAATATTTACATCTACTTGCGAATCCCGTATTGTTAGTGCCCGCAGTCTCCGCAAAATGGCCGGGAGTATCGGAATACCATAAGCCAGATGTGAGATGCGATTTTTTAGCTGCATCTCCATAGTTGAGCAGTGTTTCGATGTGAGCTCTGTATGCGTATGAGTTGTGACTCGGGGAGACCAATTTTTGATTGAAGTATACATTCGTCTGGTTGAAAAGAGTATGCAAGAAATTGTTCACCGGGGCTACTATTGCTGTTGTTGGAGAACCTGGACTAGTTGAAGACGTTTGGACAGTGAGTACACGTGCGCATACCCTAAGCATTGTGTGTAAGAGATCTAGGTACTCGTCACCCTGGCCCGGCACGACGAATTCAATCGGTGAGTCATCTGTTAGTGCAGACACGAGTTTGTACTGCACCCATTGCCCACCTTCGATAGAGGTCTGTGTAGGCGGCAGAGTGAAGAGATGTAGTTCAGATTTCAAACATTCGCAGGAATGCGCATGTAGGTAGGCCATTTTTGTAGCTAACTCGAATAACACTGTTCACTTTAGATTTGTTCTTCACAAAGGACCGAAAATATCCGTAATAGCCCTTTTCCTGCAACAAATCTTCTTTCCACCCTTACCAGGTGATCTTATATTAGTACTCGGTGACTTTTTCTTGGAAGTGGACTTAGCCGTTTTCTTTTTCTTTATTGTCCTAGAGGGTTTACGGGTTCTAAGCGATTTAGACGAAGTAGCTGCTATCGATAGTCGCGGTGCACGGAAAAGTCCAGACTGGCCCAGCGTCCCTCCGTACCTGAGTTTATAGCCCTCCCCTTTCATAACCTTTTCAATACCCTCCTGGGCCTTCCGCTTCAGATTCTCCCGTGTCTCACTGGCTCGTGTTTTGAAAGCCTGTTTCCACGGCACATTACCGTCTAGGTCTGACATGAAATTCATACCACTTCGCAAAACCTCTTTACCGAGTACACGTGCGCCCCTTTTTAAAAGTGGAATAGTCCGTCGGAATAGACCACCGAGAAAACTACCGATTCCATGTCCCCGCTGATTGGGTGCTCCGACGAAGACACGATCGATTCCTCCGCCTATTTGTGACTCGTAATGCTCTATGTAGTGAGCCATGTTGTTATACTGTTCTTCCTCTTATTCTCACCACATGCATCAAATTAGTATACTTTCTTGAAGTGTAGTGTGACGGTCAAGGTTCCGTGATCAAATGGTATGGATTTACTCTGCTGGTCTCTTATAGATATTTCGATTGTCCGAAAACTCAAAAGAAGTAAAGGTAGATAGTGCGGTGGTGAAAACGTTTTTACTCCCGTATCCACGATGTCTGCGTTTCGCCCAACCTGTAGTATACGCAGAAGAGGTGCATAGATGTCGCCTACGATACGTGGTTCTATGATGTCACAATAGACGAACATAAGTGACGGTATCTTTTGTACCTCTTTACTGTTTTTGTCAGGTAGGTATGTTAAAGGATATTGTATTTCGACAATAGCGACCTCCCATTCGCCGCTGAGCTCAATCGTGCGCGGGAGCTGAGTAATATAACAGCAGGTCTTGTTATCAGGAAAATACTGCATCGAACTATTGCTAGGTAGGGTTATGTAGAACTGCGACTTCATTATGATGCAAGATTCTGAAGACTGGTAGCGGGAATCCAGCTGTTGAACTTTTCGGGGTTACCTTTCCAGCTGACAAGAACTTTCTTACTGGGACCCCGCCCCTTGCTGCAAATGATTTTATCAATTTGAAACACAGTATTTTCAATGTGCGTCGTCACACGTTGTAGTTCCGCTTTATAGAAATATCCGTCAATCTCCTCTCCGGAAAGATCCTCCAACTCGTATACATTCGGTAAACCAGGTAAAACACGTCTAATTTTGAACAACTCCTCACTCCAGTTAGCTTCGTATCCTTTAGCGAAGGTCCCCTTTGTTTTGCTTATGCGTACAAGATCATCCTTATTGAATTTTATCTTGCGCGCCTTGTGTAGCAGATGCATACGTTGAATATTCGTACGGGCCTCAGCCGCATTGTAGAGTGTTACAGCCGATGGAGCCATTCTGATACTCTAGTGTATAGTATTATTATAGGAGTTAACGATGTTTTCCAGGACGTCGATGTATCGATGAGTGTTTTTATGAGTAAAATATCTCCACATGCGGTCTTTCAGAGTACGATTGAATCGCTCAACAACAGCAGCTTTTATATCAGGATTACGCGTCACTCTAAAACGGATTTCGTTCTGGGCAAGTAGTTTCTGAGAAGAACCACCCACGAACTCTTTACCCTTGTCAGTCTGCATTGTAACAGGACGCCGTTCGGTAGAGGTTAAGATTTGCTTGAATCCGTCAGCCACGTCACTAGTCGATTCACTATGGAGTGGAATCACCCATGCGAATTCACTCAGGACATCGATGACTACTAATAAGTAACGGAATCCGTCGTTATGATCCTTTATGGAACCGAGTTCAACTAAATCGCCTTCCCAGAGTTCATCAATATTTGAAATGTTGTACCGCAGTCGTTGCAATTTCCGCCGTATAGGTTTGTGCAGCGTGTAAGCATCCTGTGCACTTAGCCAGTTTTCAATTACAGTCAAGCTCACCTCTCGAGCGGCCTTTTTCAGCTTTCTTGCTCCTGCATAGCCAGCCGAGTGTGAGGGGTCATAATACAATCGTTCTAGTTCTTTCATTTTCGCATTCCGAATGACAGCCAGCCTTGTTTTGACGATGTTGTCGGAGATCTACGGGGCGTTTTTCGATCGCTCTTTAGTTTCGGCTGTAGAGAGAAGGACTCATCCCCTACCCCGTCGGTACTTCCGTCTTCCTTGGACGACTGCTCGCCACTGCTACCACCGGTGTCTCTAGAACGATGGGATGCTTCACGCTGTCTTGCACCGCTCCACATCATGACGTTTTCTGCGGTCGATGGTGATGCTGCCGCATTCCTCCACACATTTTGATTTCCAACATATTCCCGCAGAACATTGATACTCTGAAGAAAGCGTGCGTACACATGTCTGCCGTCAGGCTGGAAGCCTTTTCTAGAACGCATAGAATCGTTCACCAAATCTACGATATTTGTTCCAGGTATAACCTTGTTGTCTATGGTCACAACACCGTTACTGTCCCAAGAGAAACGCGTCGGAACATCCGTCAGGCGTTTGAGCAGATGTTCTGCCTTTGATCTGTATTTCTTTGGTACTGTTGAGAATTGTTACTCAACATTCCAATCCATTTCGTAAACTGACTACCTTTAATAATTAAGCAAGGCGTGACCTGGAATGCGGCAAAGCGCAACGCATGCAGGTGACGCCAATAATCGCATAAGCATATTGAGGTAATAAATTAGGCCAGAGTCTGAGCTGCGCCTCAGTTCTGAGCGGATATGTGAAGGAGCGAAGAGTATCTCTTCGAATACTCAGACTCGAACTGAAGCAAGTGCTCCAAGCACACTTTTGTAACTTTGATAAATATTAAATAAACTACTACTATCGTTGCTATCTTGCACTAGAGTGATCTTTGTATATCACCTCTGGGAACAACCCAATAACTCCCTGTATCCCATAATCATGGGGGTTAAATATTACAACATTGGTGGCAGCGGTCTAGCGGATAAACCAGAGCTTGCAAGATAGTTGACGCTAAAACAAAAGTAGAAAAGTGAAATAAAGAACGAAGTACATAAATAAAAAGAGAAAAGTTAAAAAGGTGCAACACGCAGTCGTTGTAACCTAGTGAAAAATACATCGCAAGGAAAGAGCTACAGCACGCAGCATTCGTGGCCAAGGCAAAGGAACGAGCACGAGGTACCTACAGCAGCAGCAGCAGCAGAAGCAGCAGAACGCAGCGGTTCAACAGTACCAGAGGAATCAGAGGGTCAGCAACAGCCCAGCAAAAGCGGAAAAGCGAGATGAAGATATTCATTTTTATGTAAGTCAGTTTGAAATCCTCGCAGTTTTAGTATTTAAGCCGCAAACATTGTCATTGAGAGCTAGCTGCCAGTTAGAAGCGTGCGAGCATTTAGAAAATTTTCGTGTTTAGAGTATACAAAGAGTTTTAGATATTTTTTCGTCAAAGTAACGAGTCAGTCAGGCTCATCAGGCTTGGATTAGAATTTTCGATTAGAGTAGATGTCTGCTACTTGGAATAAGATTGAGGAACTTGTCGAGCAAGGTCAAACCGGGTGGATACAGGATCTTCGAAAAGAGGTCCTGCTACAAGTTTGCGAAAGATACGGTCTAGCAGTCGGTGATTCGAACACTGTAGAGGAGATTAGGGCAACCTTACGAGCATTTATTAAAAGCATTAGAAAGGGACAGCCAACTCCTTCCCCAAAGCCTAGACCAGGCACTTCCTTTTTTCCTGACCTACCTCAAACAGCATCCCAGGAGACAATACCCATTCCGGGTTCGGTTCCTGACGAGAAAGAATCAAGGCAACACACAGCAACCAAGATGACGGACTACTTGTCATTGAAGGAGGTGCGGCAGATGGTCAACGTTTTCGATGGAAGCGAGCCACGTAAGGTGGACGATTTGTTGCAAACAATCGAGTATGCGAAAGATAAAGTAAATCCGAATCGAAGACCAGACGTGTTAGAATTGGTCCTAAAAACAAAGATACAGGGCGAAGCAGCCATGAAACTCAGATATAAAGATATAAATTCTTTCGAAAAGCTGAAAGCCGAGCTTTTGGCATTGTACGGAGTTAAAAGCTCTACGCCAGCATTGTTGGTAGAATTATTTTCAAGTAGACAGAAAACGGGTGAAAACGCGCATAATTTCGGAAAGAGGGTTACGCGACTTATGATGGATCTTATCAGAGCATGCGGAGCTAGGACAAATATAGCAGCGGAAAGAAAAGGAATAGAAGACCTACTCAGATATCAAACACTTGCCATTTTCGAAAACGGGCTACATTATAATTTGAGAATGATCGTAAAATCGTACCATTTCTCGGAACTTTCGGCTTCAATAAAGGGCGCGGAAGAGGAAGAAAAATCGCAAAACGGCGTAAACTCTATAAATCGGAGAACGAACCAGCCGGGCGATAGGAATACATCAGCAGTGAAGTGTCTGAAGTGTAATCAAACGGGACATTTTGCACGGGATTGTACCCAGGTGAAATACAAGCAATCGTTACCTACAGCAGGTCAGAGTAGATCAGTGCATCGTGTAGAATTATTATGCAATTTTTGTAAACGCAGAGGGCACCTATATAAAGATTGTAGGGATAGAATGCGTCGCGATGAACGACGATCAGGAAATAACGGTAGCGGTTCCGGCGAAAACCAAAAAGCTAGTACGGGTTACTTCCAAAATTCTTATAGTAAAAACGCAGGGCATGAAGGATCCCAGCAATCGACGAGGAATGCAAGATCGTACAAATCCATGAACGTCGCCAACGCAGATAGAGCAAGTCGGAACAGAATAGAATTAAAGGCGAACGGAACCACTAAGGAAAAGATGACTCTTTTAGTAGACTCTGGTGCCGACGCCAGCATCATCAAAATAGGGATGTTGAAAGATGATTTCCCAGTTTCAGAAGAAACGACGAGTTTATCGGGAATAGGACAAGGCGTTGTTGAGGCACTTTGTAAAGTCATATTAACAATCCCATTGAAAGATAGAAGTATTGAGCACCCTTTCTTTGTGGTAAGAGACGATTTCAGTCTAGATGCGGATGGCATCATTGGAATAGATTTCATAGAGGATCACGAAGCCGCGATAGGTAAAAGCGCTCAAGCATTTTTCATACACGGGCAACGTTTCGAGCTCTTACGACCGTTAAAAACGGAGAAAATTAGGTTAGCGCCGCGAACAATAAGGAAGGTCAGTGCAAAAACAAATAGTAAGTTCATCGGCATTGTAGAGAAGAAGGGACTCGCCGACGGAGTATACCTAGGAAATTGCTTAACTAAACCGGCGAACCAAGAATGCATAGTAGACATTTTGAACCTAAACGATCACGAGGTGATATTGGAGACGCCGACCGTGGAATTGGAGGAGTTATGCGAGGAAAATAGCGAAACGAGCGACGGAGAAGCAGCCGACATAGGTTTAATAACTGGTAGAACGGGTAACCAACGAATCAAGCTAGTACATGATACCATTCGCACAGATCATCTTAACGAGGAGGAGAGAAATACTCTACTTAAGATATGCGAAAAGTATTGCGAAATCTTCTATTTACCAGGGGATAAGCTAGGCGTTACTAACGCGACCAGCCATACAATTACATTGACGGATGGGGGAAAACCGATTAATGTTCGTCCATACCGCCTACCTGAGTCGCAGAAACAAGAAATAAACAAGCAAATAGAAGCCATGTTAGAGAGTAACATAATACGCCCGAGTCGTAGCCAATGGAACGCAAGTAGTATAGCTATGTTAGTCAAGAACCATGAGAGCCAAGATCCACCCTGTAGAGGAGTCATGACCGCGCCTTTACCTTTTTCTAGAAAGTTCCTTTTTCTAGAAAGTTCTAACCCGCGCCTTTATGACCGATTTTTATGTGTCATTTTACGCAAATTTTCATGGGAGTAATTCTACCGGTAATCCCACTGGTTATGTCCGATTTTTATGTGAAAATCAATGTCACAATCAATAATCAGATTTTTACGCAAATCAATCATCCGATTTTTACGCAAATTTCTATGGTAGTAATCCTACCGGTAATCCTACCGGTTATTTCCACAATCAATAATCAGACTTTTACGCAAATCAATCATCTGATTTTTACGCAAATTTCTATGGGAGTAATCCTACCGGTTATCTACAGTCCAGTATTTTCAGGAGTTCTTACCTACGCGTTCATGTCATTAGTGTGACATGCAATCATCAGAATTTTTACGCTAATTCTTACCATTTTACGCAAATTTTTATGGGAGTAATTCTACCGTTAATCCCACTGGTTATGTCCGATTTTTATGTGATAATCAATGTGACAATCAATAATCACATTTTTACGCAAATCAATCATCCGATTTTTACGCAAATTTCGATTCTCAATCATCAGATTTTCACGCAAATTTCTATGGGAGTAATCCTACCGGTAATCCCACTGGTTATGCCCGATTTTTATGTGATAATCAATGTGACAATCAATCATCAGATTTTTACGCAAATTTCTATGGGAATAACCCTACCAGTTATTACAGTCCAGTACCTATGGTGAGTGACGTTACCTTATTTTTAAGAGTTTCACAGTATAGTATCTACAGTATAGTGAGTGAGTGCAAGTTCCCTACAGTGCAATGAAGATTCGAAAGTTCTACCCGGCGCCTTTAGCTTACTTACGTGACAATCCCCCTGGAGAATATTTGTGTGACAGGTGATCATCAGAATTTTGACGGTGGACGTACGTTAATTCCTACTGGTTACCCTCGCCGGGAACATTTTTTTATATCAACAAGTCAATCGCAAGATATCCGACGCAGATAGTGCACATTGCTCAAGGTCGAGATACTACCTAGGTTATATACCTCGTTTCAAATTTCAAAGCTATCCTACAAACAAAGAGTAGATTCTCAAATATTGTAAGGCATATGACAACAAATTCATGTTATATTCCAAAGATTTCTTTCAAATTATACAGGCAGGTTGGGGATACTTCGCAATGTGAATAAAATTGAACGAAAACGTTTAGAAACATGGCCGTAGTACACGCCTCCGTCTTCAGCAACCGTTTTCAATTTCTGGAATAAGGCCTCATCACTCAGCAGCCTTGCAGTTATACGTGGAGGTAGATTTTCGGTAAAGGTTCCGTAAGGAGCGTCCCCCCCAATTATGTCGGCTACTATTCTTGTGCGCCCCGATAATGTTGTCATCTTCCGCAAACTGATGATGATATGCACACCGCTGGTTGATTTTTTGATGTGAAGACGTTCACCGCATAGACCCAACTGACCAATTTTAAATATCTCAGCATCGGTGAAGTTGTAGGTAGAGGAGTCCTCGACTAACTGCCCAGCGTTGAACACATTGGCATCAGATAGGTCTGTGGTACTAGATAAATCCATGATGATTATCATTTTCAATAAATCTCCTCTGGAGTTCTATTTGATGCTCACACTTGTGAATTCAGATTGCAAGTGACTCAGATTTTGAGATAGCACCATATTCATACCCAGAAGCAACTAGATGAACCAGTTTCGTAGGGCTTTGAATACCAGACCTTCTCCCCCACCACTAAGCTGTTCGCAAATTATCGTAAACGAATCTTAGCCCTAGTACTATATTAATGTGATGAACACGCACCCTATCGACACTGGAGGAAATTTCTGGTGAACAGGTCGTAGAACTGCAAGTTCAACTGGTTGATTAGGTCTTTGAACTGCACAGTTCTACACGTTGATCAGAAATCAGATTCTACGAACTGATAGACCCTGAATTATTGTTAAATAAAGGTAGGCTTGAGAGAACAATTCATGTATGATTATTTATTTGTAAGCGTGATACATTTCAGATATTTATTAAATTTACATATAGTTGAATTCTACTCGGTTGTATAGTCCCCCAAGATTATGCATGTGAAGGCGATTCTCATCGGCAGCCAGTATCATTTTTTGCACTAAGTCCTCATCGTCAATGAGCACTTTTGACATGCGTGCAGGTAGAAATGCCGAAAATGCGTTTTCCAAATCAAGGGTTATTCTTGTACCGAATCTTGTTTGTACTTTCCGCAAGCCGGTGACGGGGTAGTGTTTATTGACCTCAAGATCTGCCAATTTCTTGGTGGGAAGGTATTCATCACATCGACCCACCTTGTTGATTTTCGTCAGGTCCATGGCGTTGTTCATATTAATTTTATAGTGTTAAATCTTCTCAAAATATGATCAAGATCTGATTTCGCCTGAATCAAGGTTTTTACTTCACCAATATTTTTCAAAAGCAGTTCGATTCGCAGTTTTAGTTCTCGCCGCTTACGAACAGTGCGCATGGAGTATTAGTTGAAGACTGTCATTTAGCATATAAATCCGGAGCCTTTTATACCCAACCAACGGGGATCATGGCGTCAGTTTTGATCTATGCATGAGCGCCCACTTTTCAATATTAATTAATCTTAACTGACGTGATAAGCTCCATACAGGGTTGTGAGCTGATTGAAAGTACAGGTAAATGGAAGCTGATTTTAATTCGAATATATACGTCAGTCTTCATACAAAGTTGCAATATCAGAGTTGCAATATGCAAGGTGTGGGAATATCTTCTCAATCTTGTCACAACTGATTGGACGCACAAATAAATCTTACATTGTATAGCAATAATCAATGGGGAGGATCAGTCCAAGTCATCCTTGAGCAAATTGTTGTGGAAAAAATAATATTCTCGGAGTGAATATAAATACTGCAATGGTTTTACAAACTACATCAGTTCGATCAGTTCCTGCAGCCATAGTCACCATCAGCTTCAATGGCGTCAACATCGAATAATTTTGCAACGCATGCCGATCTACACCACACCGAAATGTGTGATGGAAAACAACATTGGGTTCTCTGCGCACAGCCAGAACCTTTTGAGAAGGCGCAGACTCTCATTTCCTGTCGCCCAGGTTGCAAGCGGCCTCAGTCTTCCCAGAGGGCTGTACCATGCAATCCGAAGAAGCAGCGAACAAATTTTGGCCAACTAGTCGGTCAAGAAGAAGAAGAAGAAGTATCTTTCGGAATCCTCAATCGGAAGTTTCGTTTGAATAAATCTTCTTCCAAAAGTATAGAAGTTGAACTTCTTGTCAAAGGTGATTTATCATGTCAAATTGTAATATCCCTGGTGGACACGGTGCGGAATAATAAAATGGTTTTCACTCAAAGTATTTGGGAAAATTTTCTAAGCAGCCAGCAAGTTCTTAGCGAATGGTTCGAATATGGGAGTTTATCTAATTCGGGGATAGAATACACGATTCCGTTAACTGCGAGAGGAGACTCATTTGTGAATTGTCGCAAAGTCTATAGCAAGAATGCTGTGTATTTTTCACCTGCGAATATTACGATCATGGAGGTGTCGTTCAGAACGCTGCAGAGTATACTACCGTGTATTCATGTCACCATATGCAGACTCGTGATGCAAGAACAAACTATTAAAGATCGTGCGAAGTTATTTGTTGAAAAACTTGGTGCAGCGATGGAGGAGGATGCTTTAAGTGAAGTGGAGGCGAGAAACGTCATAATGAATAGCGAGGACTTTGATGTGGATTCAGTCATCGATAATGAATTAGTCTGTCTGGGCATGCAGACCTTAATAAAATACACTAATAAGTATCAATAATTATCAATAAATGTATGATTTATTCGATGTTACACAAATATAAAACACATTTTACAAATCAATCCTTGACTACTAAATAAACTACAAATATGACCCATTTTACTAACAGACTATGACACCCGTATTCATAGACATTTAGTAGCCTACTAACTCGTTTTTATTCGGCTACTAACTTCATTTTAGTCGGCCGCCGATAGTAGGTTACTAATCTAGTAGATGATTAATTAATTAATTAATCAAACACCGGTATTGGCTTGTTTATTAAATAATCACGGTAAACTGTTATTTGAATGATCAGAGATTTGTATAACCTATAAGTATGGACGCAGCGATAGAAATTGATAATATAGATGAAGTGCGAGATGTGAGGGAGATTGAAGGTAGAGGAAGAAAAATGTATTTTGCACGACTTGACCCGTTTGAAAAATTCCGTGATTGCGAATTTAAAAAGAGGTACCGATTCTCAAAGGCCGGTGTTGAAAATCTTATTCAACTAATTGGTCCTGAATTGGGATACCCAATCACCAACAGAGGTCTTCCAGTAAGGCCGGAGTTGCAAATTCTGACGGCGCTTTTAATTTATAATAAGGGGTGTTATCAGCTGCAGGATGTTGATGTGCACGGTTTGAGTCAACCAACCGTCTGTAGGGTATTGCGAAAAGTCTCTGTAGCACTATCGCGAATGCGAGGGGAGATCATAAAGTTTCCGAACACCATTCACAAGCAAAGGCAAGAAATGCAGGCTTTTCAAAGGATCAGCGGATTTCCACAGGTGATAGGATGCGTTGATGGAACGCACATACGTATCCCTAATCCCGGTGGCCCTTATGCGCAGACGTACATTAATAGAAAAGGCTTTTATAGTCTCAACGTGCAAGTAAGTGAATTATAATCACACATAGCTATAAGAATCTACCGATTTTTATCTAGAAACGAAACAACAAATACGTCCATAAATTGAAATATACTGCGCTCGCCCGCCGGATCTTCAAACCTTCGCCTAGAATAATTTATTGAATGCGAAATTTAATGAAATATTTTATCATTGAATACTTGACGTCCGTATGTAAGGACCCCCCACCAACTTGAGCCGCGCCGCCGAACGTATCGTCGATTACCGCTGGGGAAAAAATAAAAAACTTTCAAATGTGGTATTAATGTCAGTAATGATTATAGGTGGTGTGTGGAGCAGATCTCCGTATCACAAATATCGTAGCCCGATGGAGAGGAAGCGTTCACGATTCCCGAATTTTTCGTGAATGCCGACTGCAACAACGATTTGCGAACGGAGAATTCGCTGGTTTGCTGCTGGGAGACAGTGGATATCCCGCACTCACGCATCTGCTGACTCCAGTACTCAATCCGCAAGGCGCAGCTGAAGAAGCTTACAATCATGCCCATATCAGAACCCGTAACACTGTAGAACGAACTATCGGCCTATGGAAAATGGTATTTCGTTCATTGCATCGTGGACTGACGACAACTCTGCACAACTCGAAGGCTATGATAGTTGCCATTGCGGTACTTCACAACCTCCGCATTAAGTTTCGTCAGAATGACGATGATTCGGATTCGGATTCGGACGGAGATTTAGATGACGTCAATATTGAGCGCAATAGAATCCATGATGCAGTGGCAGTAAATAGGCAAGGAAACGCTTTTCGCAGGAATTTCATCCAAACGCATTTTCAAAGGCAAGAGTAGCTAACACAATAAAGCTGTATTTCAACAGAAACTCAATAAATAAACCAATGCTATCAACGAAACGATCAATTCAAGAGTGAAATTTTATTCTTCAGCTCGTTGTTATATACATAGATCCTTCATGGGCTGAGCCTATACGGGCTGAGCGAATTCCGCTCCGTCTCGTTGGTTCTTCTAGACCTCCAGTATAGAATTTCCTCTTCAAGGACTTCTAACTGTTTTTGGTGTCGTTCCTCTTCCAATCTCATCTGTTGCCCGATGCGTGCAGAATGCAATGCCAATAATATCGATTCATATGCGGTCATATTCCCTTCAGCTCTAGCAAATATCCGCTTCCTCGATCTGTTTTGACTGTAAAAAAAATCAAACACCAGTAAGACAATGATAAATGATAGTCATTGGATAATATGCATGTACCCATAGACCATCATTATAAAAGTCGCTCAACAGAATAAGTCTCTTGTTATGCTTTTGATAGCGTTTCTATAAGTACGTAACTTAATAAGCCTTACTCTTCAGCAAAGTTTTCATTAACAAGCTGTTCGTTGTTGCCACAATCCTATGCTCGTTTACTGGTTTCTAAAATCACCACAGGCTGCTGTACTTCCGGGCCAGTTATTTCAAACTTATCAGATTCGTCATCGATTACTGCGATATTCTCATCCAAATCAGTCGCTATGTTGTTGTCGTATTCCTTTTGAAGAAAGAAAGATTATAATATCACCGAACAGAAATTCATCAACTTCTTGATGCTTCATATGAATTGTGAACCATCTTACTTCTTGTGGATCTTCTGGTCCGTCGTCGTCAAATTCATTAAGATCCTTTTTAAAATCATTCGGCACGAGATCTCTGATTTCCCAATCCATCTTTGATGGACCACTCTTTTGTGGAGGGGCTGGACCTCCTCCGGTGCCTTTCTGATATGTCTTATGCTGTAAAAATATTAGTTTTACTTTCTGCAAACGAGACGCTGACTACATTGCTAATGACGAGCTAACTTTTTTTTCCTTCCTTTTGCATTATGTACTCTCACCTTCGATATATTACTTTTCGAAGTAAGTTTCATTCGCCGCCATTGTTCTTTCAACCGATTCAGATCTCTGTGCCCGTGCTCAGCTGCAAACTCCTCGTAAATTCCGTCCCAAGCTCTTGCTTTCATCTGTATGAATTTTCCTTCTCCAGATTTATTCTCGATCACACTTATTCTGCCTTTCACTAGATCTAACAAACAATTTTTCTCAGCTTCGTCCCAGTTTGCAGCTCGTTCTCTTTTTGGTTTGTACATCTTTAAAGAATCAATTTACAAAGATTCACGAGATTGAATAAGATTTTCAGGATTAAATAGGTTAAATACGCTATGAAACTGCGTCAAAGTGAAAAGACAAACGAATTGCAGGGTTGCTGCTGCAATTTCAATAGG
Organism: Tenthredo livida; assembly: GCA_963992785.1. Taxonomy (NCBI): domain Eukaryota; kingdom Metazoa; phylum Arthropoda; class Insecta; order Hymenoptera; family Tenthredinidae; genus Tenthredo; species Tenthredo livida. The sequence goes on along the minus strand of OZ023069.1, from coordinate 22,950,047 downwards.
TATCCATCTGAGATCCAAGATTCGTTTGTCTTTTCACTTTGACGCAGTTTCATAGCGTATTTAACCTATTTAATCCTGAAAATCTTATTCAATCTCGTGAATCTTTGTAAATTGATTCTTTAAAGATGTACAAACCAAAAAGAGAACGAGCTGCAAACTGGGACGAAGCTGAGAAAAATTGTTTGTTAGATCTAGTGAAAGGCAGAATAAGTGTGATCGAGAATAAATCTGGAGAAGGAAAATTCATACAGATGAAAGCAAGAGCTTGGGACGGAATTTACGAGGAGTTTGCAGCTGAGCACGGGCACAGAGATCTGAATCGGTTGAAAGAACAATGGCGGCGAATGAAACTTACTTCGAAAAGTAATATATCGAAGGTGAGAGTACATAATGCAAAAGGAAGGAAAAAAAAGTTAGCTCGTCATTAGCAATGTAGTCAGCGTCTCGTTTGCAGAAAGTAAAACTAATATTTTTACAGCATAAGACATATCAGAAAGGTACCGGAGGAGGTCCAGCCCCTCCACAAAAGAGTGGTCCATCAAAGATGGATTGGGAAATCAGAGATCTCGTGCCGAATGATTTTAAAAAGGATCTTAATGAATTTGACGACGACGGACCAGAAGATCCACAAGAAGTAAGATGGTTCACAATTCATATGAAGCATCAAGAAGTTGATGAATTTCTGTTCGGTGATATTATAATCTTTCTTTCTTCAAAAGGAATACGACAACAACATAGCGACTGATTTGGATGAGAATATCGCAGTAATCGATGACGAATCTGATAAGTTTGAAATAACTGGCCCGGAAGTACAGCAGCCTGTGGTGATTTTAGAAACCAGTAAACGAGCAAAGGATTGTGGCAACAACGAACAGCTTGTTAATGAAAACTTTGCTGAAGAGTAAGGCTTATTAAGTTACGTACTTATAGAAACGCTATCAAAAGCATAACAAGAGACTTATTCTGTTGAGCGACTTTTATAATGATGGTCTATGGGTACATGCATATTATCCAATGACTATCATTTATCATTGTCTTACTGGTGTTTGATTTTTTTTACAGTCAAAACAGATCGAGGAAGCGGATATTTGCTAGAGCTGAAGGGAATATGACCGCATATGAATCGATATTATTGGCATTGCATTCTGCACGCATCGGGCAACAGATGAGATTGGAAGAGGAACGACACCAAAAACAGTTAGAAGTCCTTGAAGAGGAAATTCTATACTGGAGGTCTAGAAGAACCAACGAGACGGAGCGGAATTCGCTCAGCCCGTATAGGCTCAGCCCATGAAGGATCTATGTATATAACAACGAGCTGAAGAATAAAATTTCACTCTTGAATTGATCGTTTCGTTGATAGCATTGGTTTATTTATTGAGTTTCTGTTGAAATACAGCTTTATTGTGTTAGCTACTCTTGCCTTTGAAAATGCGTTTGGATGAAATTCCTGCGAAAAGCGTTTCCTTGCCTATTTACTGCCACTGCATCATGGATTCTATTGCGCTCAATATTGACGTCATCTAAATCTCCGTCCGAATCCGAATCCGAATCATCGTCATTCTGACGAAACTTAATGCGGAGGTTGTGAAGTACCGCAATGGCAACTATCATAGCCTTCGAGTTGTGCAGAGTTGTCGTCAGTCCACGATGCAATGAACGAAATACCATTTTCCATAGGCCGATAGTTCGTTCTACAGTGTTACGGGTTCTGATATGGGCATGATTGTAAGCTTCTTCAGCTGCGCCTTGCGGATTGAGTACTGGAGTCAGCAGATGCGTGAGTGCGGGATATCCACTGTCTCCCAGCAGCAAACCAGCGAATTCTCCGTTCGCAAATCGTTGTTGCAGTCGGCATTCACGAAAAATTCGGGAATCGTGAACGCTTCCTCTCCATCGGGCTACGATATTTGTGATACGGAGATCTGCTCCACACACCACCTATAATCATTACTGACATTAATACCACATTTGAAAGTTTTTTATTTTTTCCCCAGCGGTAATCGACGATACGTTCGGCGGCGCGGCTCAAGTTGGTGGGGGGTCCTTACATACGGACGTCAAGTATTCAATGATAAAATATTTCATTAAATTTCGCATTCAATAAATTATTCTAGGCGAAGGTTTGAAGATCCGGCGGGCGAGCGCAGTATATTTCAATTTATGGACGTATTTGTTGTTTCGTTTCTAGATAAAAATCGGTAGATTCTTATAGCTATGTGTGATTATAATTCACTTACTTGCACGTTGAGACTATAAAAGCCTTTTCTATTAATGTACGTCTGCGCATAAGGGCCACCGGGATTAGGGATACGTATGTGCGTTCCATCAACGCATCCTATCACCTGTGGAAATCCGCTGATCCTTTGAAAAGCCTGCATTTCTTGCCTTTGCTTGTGAATGGTGTTCGGAAACTTTATGATCTCCCCTCGCATTCGCGATAGTGCTACAGAGACTTTTCGCAATACCCTACAGACGGTTGGTTGACTCAAACCGTGCACATCAACATCCTGCAGCTGATAACACCCCTTATTATAAATTAAAAGCGCCGTCAGAATTTGCAACTCCGGCCTTACTGGAAGACCTCTGTTGGTGATTGGGTATCCCAATTCAGGACCAATTAGTTGAATAAGATTTTCAACACCGGCCTTTGAGAATCGGTACCTCTTTTTAAATTCGCAATCACGGAATTTTTCAAACGGGTCAAGTCGTGCAAAATACATTTTTCTTCCTCTACCTTCAATCTCCCTCACATCTCGCACTTCATCTATATTATCAATTTCTATCGCTGCGTCCATACTTATAGGTTATACAAATCTCTGATCATTCAAATAACAGTTTACCGTGATTATTTAATAAACAAGCCAATACCGGTGTTTGATTAATTAATTAATTAATCATCTACTAGATTAGTAACCTACTATCGGCGGCCGACTAAAATGAAGTTAGTAGCCGAATAAAAACGAGTTAGTAGGCTACTAAATGTCTATGAATACGGGTGTGAATGTATAACCCATTCTACTAACAGACTACGAATGGATAATGATTGTAACGCTAGAGTTCGACTCACACGTGTGTTTATCTAAATTAACACGAACGATATGGTACCACGACTGAGGTGCACCATCGCGTTTAGGGGGCGAACTCGTAGTTGAATTACTCATCTGCAATGAACGAAAAATTCATAATTGATTTGGTTCAACACTTTATACTCATATTATGGGAGTTTCCTTACTGTATTAAAATTTTGTATAAGAAAGGAAACCCCGGAGCCTGATCCGACTCACTTTACCTTCGGCGTCTTCAAGCTCCCACTGAACTGCAAAATCTCGGAAGGTACTCTGATCAGTGCTGGTACGGGCTGAAAATATTATATGCGATAAGAATAAACTCTGAACTTTATATGACATTGATTCGTAGGGGTGTTGTAGCGGCCCGCAAATAAATTTTGAATCAATATCAACTTCATAAAAGAATTGTTTGAACAATCAATAAAATCATGAAACTATGGTTAGAGAGCACCAAAATATTAATTCCACTTATTTCAGAAATACGAAAATTTCAAAACCTATCAATTTATATTATCACTATGATATTAGACGAGTACCTATCTCTCCGCAAATAAATTTTTTAATATAAACTTCATGAAAAGGATTGTTTAAACAATCAATAAGATCATGAAATTATGATGAGAGCACCAAAATATTGATTCCACTTATCTTCAGGAATACGAAAATTTCTAAACCTATCAATTTATATTATCACAATGATATTAGATAGGTACCTATTTCAGAATGATTGCAGAAATTCTATTCACTCCAGTCGATTTTACCGCGACCTCATTAATCACAAAGAAAGAAATCAATTTGAGTAAACTTACGTTTAACTGTTGTTGTTGGCGCCGGTGTTGTTGTTGCTGGCGCCGGTGTTGTTGCAGGTGCTGCCGTGTAAATCTGATTTGGGTTGATCCCCCCGTTGTAAACATTCATTACCTTGGTGTATTGGCCATGGGGTATAGATTTTTCCGAACCTCGCGTATAATCGGGAGGTGGGTAAAATTGTTCAAAGTTAAATGACGCGTTTGAGTGCAGGCTAGTTGCATCCAGTTGATGGATTATCCCATTATTCAGCATTTCGCGTTCCGCAGTTGGAGCAGAAATTATTGAATTTACGAGACACAGAATTATAAAGGATGTGAAATACATAATGTTTTACCACTTTTATTCTAAGTGTATAATGATAATTTAAAATGGAGTTCAGCTTAAACGGAGTTGAGCTTTTAGTGGCGACTGCTCACGTTGATATACTGAAAGCGTTCAATTCTGAATGCTCATTTGCATCATGAGCAGAGTCAACGAGAAAATTAGATCCGAAGTGGGAATAATAGCAATTCAGCAGAAACTGATAAAAATTATTCGATCTAGAGCAGCACGCGCCACGATAATGCTAGTTCGATGGCCGTTTAATCACACACTAACAAAGTATCTCATTGTTATATGGATTCTGTAAAACTATGTAACCTCATTTTACAGAATTGTGTGCACATGCGAGTAGGGATAATAGCAATTCAGCGCGAACTGTTAAAAATTATTCGATCTGGAGCAGCACGCGCCACGATAATGCTAGTTCGATGGTTGTTTAATCACACACTTACAAAGTATCTCATTGTTATATGGATTCTGTAAAACTATGTAGCCCCATTTTACAGAATTGTGTACACATGCGAGTAGGGATAATAGCAATTCAGCGCAAACTGTTGAAAATTATTCGATCTGGAGCAGCACGCGCCACGATAATGCTAGTTCGATGGTTGTTTAATCACACACTTACAAAGTATCTCATTGTTATATGGATTCTGTAAAACTATGTAGCCCCATTTTACAGAATTGTGTACACATGCGAGTAGGGATAATAGCAATTCAGCGCAAACTGTTGAAAATTATTCGATCTGGAGCACCACCCGTCGCGACCGTTTAATCATGCGCTTACAAGTGCCTTATTGTTGGAGAGTAAAACTATTTGATATCATTAATCCAATTTTTGTAATTTTTATGAAAAATTGAAGCCTGATTACTCCCTTCCTTCAGATACTTGACAGAAATAAATGCATTCAGTGGGAAATTGGTGTTATGACCATTATCGGCTTGGTGTATTTAATTCTTTTCAGCTGTTGAGAAAAATATATAATGTAGAGGGGATTTCCAAGAACTTTCAACTGCGGAGAATGGATCCCAATCAGTGGTACGTATTTCTTCAAATGCTTGATTTCATTATTAGCATTTCAACTTTTAAGCATTTACAGTTATTCCTTCTTTACAACAAATTTTGTATTAAACGCACTCTTGGATCGATGGGATAAATATAAATTTAGGGTAAAATTTTAAATAAATGGTATGTTGTATTGAATGTAGTTTTTATTTTTGCATCCAACATCGGTTATTCATTCTAAAAACATTTTGAAGCGCACAGTCACCTGAATGACTGTTACACCGCGGTTGTTGTTTAGTAGACTCTATTCTATCTGCTAAATATGCTGCATCAATATTGAACAATCGTTTTAAAATTAATTTAACAGACCTATTAATTACTAAAAATGATGGAGAATCTTGTAGATGTGGGCGTACAAGATACAGCAGTCCCAAGTAGGGTATATTTCCGTCATTCCAGCGGAATCCATGATAAATTTTACTCTCAAGCGCTTGAATCTGGTTATCTTCAGGTAAAACCGACCAGGGATATGGAGGTTGAAATATAACATGTTGCAAATTAAAATTGTTTCTTAAAACTGCAATTTCTTTCACAATATACGTATCGTTGGGTCCCGTAAACCCCTGAACATCGATAAATGTGGGGCCCATGACTATCCATACCTTTCTGCAAATAATCTGATTTGTCAAGCATTTATAGACCCACAATCCCACCCCCACGTTTATTTAAATCAGTTTTCGAACCACATTTGTCAGTGGACTGTATTCAATAATTTTATCATGAATAATTAGACAATAGGCGGTTGTATTTGGAGGGACATTAACGTTACACTGAAACTCGAGACGTATATCTACAGATGCACTTTTGAGAGATTCATTCTGACGCGAACAATCTATTACCGCGATCGGAGCATGCGTTTTGAATGTATCTAAATCAAGCAATGGTTCTGGGCTATCAGTCTCACCGTAATACGATGTTTTGAATTTGGCATACATACTATAAAGCAAAGCGTATCTTTTTCGCGTGAAATCTAAATCCAAATTATCATAGGGATATGACTCAGAGTTAAGGTATAGGCGAATGTTTGTTAATTCACAATGGTCAAATACGCTGGGGTCATGAGTAAGTTTATTTCTTCGTCCTGTCTGCAGCGCCAGTATCACGTATCGAGGTTTCTCAAGTTGAACGGCTGTTTTCACGGACCAGGTATGGTGAGTAGTTTCCTGAAGCACTGGATACTCATACAAATCCCATGAACGAAAACTAATTTCAATCGATGTGCCGCTCTCAAGAAGATGTAACAGCTCCAATTTTCGCAAATCTTCGACACTTATGTGGGGCATACGCCATTGTAATTTATTTAGCTTTAGATTTACGGCTGCAGCCGTTTCTCCCACAAATATAGCATTTGAATCTGTTCTTGAACGGATTAAAACCAGTTCATGACGTGCATTTGTGATGATTCTTTTATAATCTTCAGAGAACCCGAGCAGGATGCGCAGTGGTATGCAATAATTAAAATACCCCCGATTCAATTCAACTAAATTTCCCGACAAATTCCAATTTGCAACCTCCAGGGCTTCACCAGCATTGACATTCAATGATAAATAGTTTTTTATACTAGTGCTGATTCCTAAATTTTTGCATCGATCAATTTCAACTCCATTTAATTCATACCTAATTTCATCGAAAAGAAAAGCCATTGCATTGTTGATTAGTTTCACATTTTTTGCTGGTGCATGGACACCATTCGCATCCGGTACAGAATTCAATAGTGTGCCCTCGATGTATAAAAAACTGTCGCATGGTAATACATACAAATCTTGCTGTTGAATCGGAATTCGTATCTCGTCATTGTTTTGATATGATGTACTTGCATAGGGAGCGTGAGCATGAACTTCAACTCGAGTTACACTGTTATCAAATATTGGTCGGGCATTAATGTTTAGCAGATTTGCCATATCTATCTTTTACATGAAATCCCAAGGATTCTAAAAAATTGACGTTATCAGCCGTAAGCGATTGACGTACTGCGTATGGTGTTGTTCGTTTGACCAAACTTTGAATACTGAACGATGGGGGTATGGTTGCCACATATTTGTGCACGTTCTCGTATATCAACATGATGAAAAATCACTGCACTTTTACGTGCAAACGGATTGTTATCTGTTCTCCTCGAAAGTTGACGAGATTACCGTCTTGATCCACAACACGAACTGTTATGTTGTCGATTACACGAGGGCTTACGGGTAAGTAAATGAAGTGGTAAGGGGACTCGGAGATTTTATAGCCAGGTGGCACGTTTGCAGAGAATTCGTGGATCGTGTGTACTGGACGATCGTTACTATATGCACCAGCCGTGATGTTACACTCAACTCGTATAATATTAACTTTCAGAATGTTGACAGGTAGATCAGATTCATGCCAGACGTTAGCTTTGAGCTGTCGCTTTGTAAACCCCAGCAGAGATCCGAGGTTGTTCTCCCCACTAAAGTCAATGTCATACTTGCACTTTAACTCACATTTTAATGTATTGTTGTTCGGACGAAGTACAATGGGGGGTGGTGATTTTGAATCGTCAACTAGCTGTGTCGATAAATATCTATTCAAATCATCGATTTCGTAAGACCCGTCGGGAATAATAATTTCTTTTCCCCCATCATAATAAAATTTATTATTTGCCCCATCAACATTTGGTACTGAGTTAAAAGTTTCAAATCTACCAATCCCAATACATATTGAGCATTATCGGATAGGACAATCGGTGGGAAATAATTTGCACTAAGAACAGACGTTGACCCCGAAAGCGTGAGCGTCAGCGACATAGCGCAGTCACGTGCATACTGGACTTTGAATGTGAATGTAATTTATGTATTATCACGTAAAAAAAGCAAGCACAGTTGTCCGCAAATTGCAGAATTATAATTTTGATACTGATCGTGATTGTATTCAATTTGCACATTATTCCCAAAATATTCAATGAATTCCTTAGGTGGCGGCAGATTTCCATAGCTATCATAATACTTGATTTTATGTCCACGTTTCACGTATGCCACCCAATGCGTACCAGGCCCCTGCAAATCATCCAAGTTAATAATCCCACACTCATTCGTTTGGATGGGGTTTTTATTTTTACGTAGTTCAGATCGCATAAACACGCCTTTGAAATATGGAATGCGCATACGTTTTGCGAACGCGAGAAGCTCAATGTTAGTTGTGGGACCGTTAGGTAGAATGATTATCTCATTTTTGAAGTTTTTTTTTTTCCTCTACATTTTCCCACCCCACCACCTTTTTTGTAGGGATTCAGATACAGTCCGCGACCACCCTGCTCCATAGCACGATTGTGACGCTCAGTTTCAGATAAAATTTTGCGAGCGTTAGATGCTTGATTCACAGATTTTGCGATGCCTGCGGCTCCCCCCGCTAAACTTCCTACTGCCGACAATCCTGCAAGTAATGGAACCAAGAACGGTAAAAATCCTCCACGCTTACCAGGAGGTAAAATTCGGGGTTTTACTTGTTTCGCCCTCGTCCTCCGACGTTGTGAAACATTTTTTTTTTTAATTTTTTTCAATTTCCCACCTGCATTTTTTTCCCCTCTGCCACACTTCAATCCCGCACCCATTTTCAATTTAACCTTCATTGCACGCGATACTGCCCACGCAGCTGCTCGTTCGAGCAACGCAGCGTCTCCTGCTGTGACCCGGTGTGATGCCTGTTCTGCTAGCTTTTGGTCTGCGTTATGGCGAGCCTGGAGGTCTTTACTTCGTGAATAGGCTATATCATGCTCACGACAAAACTTGTACAACGGGTTGATTCCCGTGTCACCTCGAGTCAGACGCTTAGCCAAATGTGTACCGGGACCACAGTACTGATAGCCGGGTATGTGTAGTTCAAAGGGTAATGAGTTGATAACGCTCTTCAATAGACCTTGTCCGCGCAACCGTGCTCTTGACATCTACTACAATTCCTTATCTGCTGCGCGAGCCCATCAATGTGATGAATGTCTTTATTGTAATCATTCAAACACAGGTGATATTGGGTGAGGTCTGGATTACTCGTTTATGTGTATTGGAAGTTTATTCCACAACATTTCAACAATATAACTTGAGGAACATATTTTAAGTGTTCAGTCGTGAAGAATTGATCTAACGATGAGGCGACGTTCACATGCATTTCAAAACTAAGGCAAAAAAATACTTGCGTCATCTATAAATACTCTTGATCCCATGTCAGTATTTCAATCACAAGCGAATCATGCATTTTATCAAGCAGCCATATTCGATTCGGGTCGTAAATATTGACAACAAAACAGAGGTGGACATTCCAAAGCGGCACGGTCCGCTGCTGCCCAATACAATCAGGTCCATAATTTGCGGACCTTCTAATTGTGGAAAGACAAATGTTGTGGTGAGTCTGCTGGAGAGTTGCAATGGAGTTCGATTTGAGAATATCTATATTTATTCAAAGTCGTTGGAACAACCCAAGTATCGATATTTGGAAAAACTGATATCAAATATTGAAGAAATTGGGTTTTTCCCATTCTCGAACAATTGTGATGTAATACCTCCAAGCGAGTCATTACCCAACTCAGTATTCGTATTTGATGACGTAGCCTGCGACAAGCAAGACGTGGTTCGAGAATACTTTTCCATGGGAAGACATGCACACGTTGACTGTTTCTACTTGTGTCAAACATATGCACGCGTCCCCAAACACCTGATTCGTGACAACGCGAACGTTCTCCTCCTATTCAAACAAGATAGTATGAATTTACGTCATGTCTATGATGATCATGTGAACAACGATATGACTTACGACGAATTTCAAAAACTATGTGCAATCTGCTGGTCAAAGCAATATGGGTTTATTGCGATTGTTAAGGATAGCCCCGTTCGGGGGGGTCGTTATCGCAGGGGGGTCGATGACTATGTTGTTTGGTGAGCGAAGACCTTCAGTAAGCTTTGAACTTGCTGAGCATAACTATGTCGGAATTAGTGAATGAGTCTGCAACGTTCGATGAGAGCATGAAAACTAATTCCTCAAAAGTTAGTGATGAAAAAGTTAATAAAGCAATTGCGCGATCGAGTAAAGCAATTCGGGAAAAATATCGGGCATTAAAAGTTAATCAGGCAGAAGCTGTTGATGCTGTGGAAAAAAACCTAGCCCCAATAGTGGGCCCATTAAAAATGTTAGCTGAGAGCAGGGACATTAATACATCGTCTGAACGGCAACCAATACTGCAAGTGAAACGAAGACTTGATCTGGACGATGAGGATCAGGATTATTTCCAGCAAAGGCGGAATATTCGTTCGAAACCGTCGAGCACCCCAATCGTCACTAGTGCGGCTACACCGTAGAATGCACCTGCTTCGATGGGTTCTCCACCAGCTAATAATGACACCGTTTTTGCGAACTTGGAAACCATTGCTCAGTCTCATCCGGATCCATCACCTGAATCCACTATGCGGTCAATTTTGGAAACCTCCGAGGGGCGGGATCGAGCTATTCAATATATTGAGCGACACTTTGGAGAATTGACTAAAACATATTTTACTGAATTCATTTTTGACACAAAAAATATATATGATACTACGTATGGGGTTCGTTTTGCAGACGGATCCTGGCTACTTGGTGATTCTCCTATCGAAGTAGACAGAAATGACAATATTATAATCAATAATGTGAGGTACAAAGGAACTCCGGGATTATTAGAGCTAATTTTCAAAAGAATTCCAGATGACGCAGACTACAATGACATTGATCTCATAAAATATAAAAGTATATTGCATGCAACCAATGCCCATAAGCGTGGTTACACTTCACACGGTCAGCTTAATGGAAATAAAAGTTACAAGTGGAAACATATAATCGCAAAATTATTTAAGAATACGGCTCTGGCTAAGACCTCTGGACGCGGTTTGATTCCAAACAGAATGGTTGTTACAAATCATCCTGTAGATTACATCCATTGGGACAACCCAAATGAACTCGTTGAGAGATTGAGGCTCCTGGTTGCTTCTAGAACTGCCGGTCACACAGGTCACGACAATGAAATAATGTCAATCATAGAGGAACTTCGTGAGGCGGATATTATTCATAAATAGATAGAGCGTCTTCATCGTTTGTCAGTGTAGAAATGTCCGTTGATAAATTCGGCAGACATCTTGATTTCAGTAATAATGGTGGTAGGAATATTTTACAAGTGAATGCAAATCTTGACTTCCGTGGTAAAAGGTTAACAAATGTGACTATCCCAATCGAGTCGACCGACGTAGTGATAAAAGAATACATTGACAATAATTTTTTAACTTCTGCTGGTGGGGAGCATTATAATTTGAGAAACAAGCGACTTAAACAGCTGCATGCACCACTGGCTGAGAGTGATGCAGTGAACAAGCAATACGTTGATGCGGTGAAAACGAGCGCGCTGCGGCTCGCACAACACGACAACCTAACACCGAAGCAGTTCGATGCAAAAACTCTTCGAATAGCTAACGATGACGCTGTTAACAAAATATACGTTGACACACTTCAACAACATATCTTGAAACCGGAGTCCGATGAGACTTGGAACCTCAGAAACAAACGTGTCAAAAATGTTGGAAATCCTGTAGATGGATTCGATGCTGTAAATAAATCATATGTTGATGAGAAAAACTTCACAGTGGATGGTCATTATGATTTAGCAGGTAAAAGACTAACCAACGTGGGTGATCCAATTTACCTTACAGACGCAGCATCAAAATCATACGTTGAAAGAGTGGACGCGCAGACAAGATATTATATTGATGGGAAACCGACTATTAAACGGACGGGCCTCATGAGTGACTTTGATTTTGAAAGAAGGTTATTGCACAACGTGCAGACTCCTAGACAGCCTTTTGATGGTGTGAACAAGGAATACGTCGACTTCCTACACAATGAACTCAAATCACAAATTCAACTACTTACTGACCGTATGAAATCTTATCAATAAAATGAGTAAAGAAAAATTGCAGTTAGTGAAAGAGCTGCATGCACCTGCGCGACGTAATTATCCGCGTCGAAAGGTGATCACCCGCGGTTACGATGATTTATGGCAAGCAGATCTCGTCGATATGCAACCTTATGCAAGAGTTAACAAGGGATTCAAGTACATACTCACAGTAATTGATGTTCTATCTAAATATGCGTGGGCTGCACCACTCAAAAGTAAAAGCGCAAAAGATGTGTGTGAGGCATTTGCTACGATTATATCCGGCTTTCGAAAACCTGCCAATCTTCAAACTGATAATGGCAAGGAATTTTACAACACATCGTTCAAGTCTCTCTTAAATAAACATGGAATTCATCACTATTCCACGTACAGCGTTATGAAAGCGTCCGTAGTTGAACGTTGGAACAGAACCCTGAAAAACTCAATGTGGATGGCTTTCACCGCTAATGGCTCGTATGAATGGGTGAATATGCTTCATCGATTGGTTGCAGACTACAATAAACGTGTGCACAGAACAATTGGGATGCCTCCGCAAAAAGTTACACCAGCGATTGCCAAGAAACTTCTGACAACCATATACAGCAACATAAAAATAGCTGGTCCGGGCAATTTGAAAATTGGTGACTTTGTACGAATCAGTAAATACTAAACTGTGTTTGCCCGAGGATTTACACCTAATTGGTCTACGGAAGTATTCAAGATCATTAAAGTGCAAGTCACGAATCCAGTAACGTATTTGCTTGAAGATTCTCGTAGACAGCCTATTGTAGGGGGATTTTATGAACATGAATTAAAAATAGCTAAATATCCAGATGTGCATCTGGTGGAAAAAATCTTACGCAAAAGGGGGAATCAGGTATATGTTAAATGGTTAGGGTTTGATTCATCACACAATTCATGGATAAATAAGAACAATGCTTTATAATTGCAATACATATGTATTTTTAACATTCAATAAGTAACAAAAATCAATCAACTGCTGCAACCTTGTCTGAATCACTTTCCAACTCACTTCTTATACTATAATGACCCCACGGCAACGTGTCAGTGGAATTGGGAATTACATATCGTTTAGTATCGTTTGAGCTCAAGGCTATTTTTGTCTCACATATCGAATACACCTTATGCAACTTTGAACGTATGGATTGCTGCTGTTTGTTTAAGTCAAGGTTTGTATTTAGACAATTCAGATAATCCGCGAACGTTATTCCCCTCTGTACAACACAATTTTTTATTCCCTTGGCCTTTTTAACCTCCTTTTCATTAATTCTAATTGAATACATTTTAGATCTCAAACCGACAAACTCAGTCATTATATCGCCATTATTTTCATCTTTCATTAGTCCTGGGACTTTTTTATTTCTGAGGGGAATATTATACAAATTACTGGGACTATAATCACTTGTGTCAAATCTTTCAATATCGCGCTTCATTATTTCATAAATATCATCACATTTTATTTTATATATCAAACTGTCAGTGTCAGTATACAGTAGCTTGCATTTATTTTAAAATTGAGGTCTCATATATTCATGATGAATCGCGTATAGACAGGTTTTGGATAAATCTAATATACACATCCCCACATAAATTGGTTTGAAGATTTTCACCTTCAACCTCCGCAATTCTATTGCAACGAAATTTTTAGAGAATACTGTTCGTCGATGAAAATTTGGTTTTGCGATCAAAGATTTTGCTCCATATCGCCCATCCCACTCACTGATCAATTTTATGTCTACATGATTTCGCACATTTTCCATTGTTTTACCGAATACTGCATTATTCATCAATTTGAACAAATTCTTCTCAAAATTATTATTGGCACGTGTGCGCAAACTTGTATTTAAAGCAATGTATGAACCTAGCCAAGCCGACTGTTCAAACTGTAAAATTCGATGTATTTTACATAATTTCAAACCATGGTTCAAACACTGTTTAAGATTTCTGTAGTGAATGATATATCGTGTCTCATTATGCAAAGTTGCAAGCAGCTTAACATCCTTTGTATTTGGAGCGTTGCTATGAGTGGGACAGAATGGTAAATCTTTATGGTGATCATGCAATTCCTCAGGATATTCTAAATCAACTTCCAGGATATATCCGATTGAAGCGTCATCGGAAATCAGCATCACATCAAATTGTGATACACCTGCAAGCCATTCAAATTTACTAGTAGGCAGATGTTGAGACATTGCCCAACCATATAAATTATTTACATCAAAGTACATTAAATATTTTTGAGGTGCATTAACGTCATAACACTTCATATATCTATTATTAGCGCATGCATACCTATTCGAGCACTGACTCAGCCCACCTCGTATACCTCGTTCTACAAATAATAACATATCTATATCAGTCAACAACTCTAAACTAATTTTCGTATACTTGAGCATTGCATCCCACGTCAGTCCCGGGAGAGTGAAATAGTATGCGGGATCCAACTCATACGTCCTCATGCAACTTTTTCTGAAACTTTCAAATACGTCTGCCAAGAGTAAAACATCTGTTTTTAAATACAAATCGCTGTATTCTCCCAACGTCTTTATGTTGAATGATTCCCAAATATTAATAGCGTGTAAGTAAGCCTCTTCTGAAATATCAGTATCTGTTAATCTGTTGTAAAATTCTTCGCGCAGTGGTAGAGTAGTATCATCTAGCCTATCAAGTGAGTTCAAGTAATCATAGGGGAACACACCTTTTCGCGTAAGGAATTTGAATTTAGCTGAACTAATGTCATTGAAATTTTCTTTTAATATTTTCAACTCTTCAATCCCCAAATATGAACTAAGTTCGTCTAAGCTGGAATTCAAAAATTTAAATGAGTCGATGAATCTCAACTTGAAACTACTGCCCTCCTTAACCTCTTTTGTAAATGAAATGTACTTTTCTTTATTGAGCGCCAATGCTGTTACTTGTCCTTCGAACGTTGTCATGAGTTCTGTTATGATAAAATGTGCATCGTAACCAGTCATATTGTGAAGTACGATTGTAATAATCCGATCGTCTTGATAATTCAAATTACATGCCATATGCGCGGGACCTCTATATCTACCAGTAAAATGACAATGATCGCGAACGCGTACGCATGTACCAGTAAGTGGACACCCGCAGATGTAGCAGATTGTTGCGTTCTTATACTCCAGATTTTCTGGTTGGGTTAATTTATTCATTCCAACGGGAGTTTGATAGGTTGTTTCCAGGTCAATTGCAATTGTTTGTAGTTCCTTAACAAACCATTCTGACGGGTTGACGCCTCGATATGATGCGTACCTTGATCGTGAAGTATCGAATGAACAATGAAAATGATATCCAACACTAAATGCTTCATGCTTTTGATATGCATGGGACCCCCTATTAGTCAACCCTTCAGTTGGTAGTTCATTAAGTAGACATTCAAAGTCCGCATACACTATAAATGGCACAAACTCTTTCCGGATATGATTTTTGAACCGCAACCACTTAGTTTCTTCATCCGGAAGCTGTATTGAACAGTCATTTAATTTAGTGCAATCAACGCTGTGATTACTTAACCGTACCTCGCTATAAAACACATGTAAACACCTGTCACATATGAATTTTTTACCATTATGTTTTGATATCTGTTTTGATATGAATCTGGAGAGATGTTTGATCCAGCAAAAGTGTGATTTGCCTTCACTATTTTGGATCATGAGCAAATTAATGTGCACCATTTTTTTTATCGTTAGTTAAATGTAATGGTTGGATTTCGACGTCTCCACTATAATGTTTAATATTTAGAATAAAAACATTCACGGACATTGTATTCATTTTCTCAAACTTTGGTATTTGTTTGATTGTCATGGGAAATGAAATTCCAGTCAAATTTAATATTCCCGAGAAATGTGGATACGAACTTGGTCGATCCGGATGACTCGCTGCAGGATGTAAAGCTGAAACGATTGCCCAGGCAAAGCATGCATCGTCCCGCGAACGAACATTTATCACTGCTCTTCGAACTTTAACCGCACGAGGTAATTCAACAAAACTCGATCCAATCAGAGGTTCACATTTATTCACATTGACTTCTAAATTTATCAGTCTACTCAGTACCCAGCCACTATCCCTTTCCTGAAATTCTTCCATCTGAGTTATTGTGGGTGTCACAATGTATTTGGAATACCATTCCTCCAGATTTGTTGCTAAAAGCAGCTGCCTATTTGCCGTGTTGAAGCATTTTATTTCACTTTTCTCTTTTAACAAAAATTCTCCGTTGAGCGCTGTATTTACTTTGATACAGGTGTGCTTTCGTAGTGCATTTTTAATACGAATAATCACCAGATATTTAGCATCTTCTAAAAATTGTTTTGGATCGATGTGCTGTATATTTATCACTAATCACGTCCGAATTCTTCCTTTGAATGCTGATTCAGTATCCTGCCAGCATATTCGGCTGCTTCGTAATCGCGATGTGGTGTTTCCAATTCCTTGACCCGTCCTGACCCGTTGCTGCACTAAAACTTTAATACTTTTCAATCGACCAATTCGCGACTCCAGACTGTGTTTGAGTCCACATGATAGATTTGATTTTTTCAGCACCTTTCCAACAGACGTATAGTGACATCGTAATGCCGAATCCATCTGTCAGCCTTCTTAGGACTCCTAAAACTAGTGATAAGTCGGAACATCTCAGTCAATTTATTTTCCATCTCAAGTGATAAATCCAATATTGCAGACATTTTCAGAATACTCGCTATAACGTTTATATCTGAATGCGGTTTTATCCAACGAGTAGTGGTGTATTTATATTCAATGGTTTTTTTTCCTGTGAAGCGGCTAACAGGTTTTCACATTGTACGACTTTGAGCAATCTTCATTGCACTGTGGCGAACTTGCACTCACTCGCTCACCATACTGTAGATACTGTGAATAACCGGTAGGACCATACCAGTAAGAATTAGCGTAAAAATTCTGATGATTGCTTGTCACACTAATGACATGAACGCGTAGGTAAGAACTCCTGAAAATACTGGACTGTAGATAACCAGTAGGATTACCGGTAGGATTACTCCCATAGAAATTTGCGTAAAAATCGGATGATTGATTTGCGTAAAAATCCGATTATTGATTGTGGAGATAACCGGTAGGATTACCGGTAGGATTACTCCCATAGAAATTTGCGTAGAAATCGGATGATTGATTTGCGTAAAAATCTGATTATAGAGTCATTGTAAAAATCGGCCATAAAGGCGCGGGTTAGAACTTTCTAGAAAAAGGAACTTTCTAGAAAAAGGTAAAGGCGCGGTCATGACTCCTCTACAGGGTGGATCTTGACTCTCATGGTTCTTGACTAACATAGCTATACTACTAACGCACCGCTTCTAGTAGTACCGAAAAAACCTGACGCATCAGGAAAGCAGAAATTTAGAATAGTCGTAGACTACAGAAAATTGAACGAGATCACGGTAGGGGATTCGTATCCTTTGCCAAATATTACAGAAATATTGGATCAGTTAGGAAAAGCGAAGTACTTTACTACATTAGACCTCGCCTCGGGATTTCATCAGATTCCGATGGCTGAAGAAGACAAGGAAAAAACTGCTTTCTCAACAGCACATAGGCATTATGAGTATAATTCAATGCCATTCGGAATGAAGAATGCGCCAGCGACATTCCAACGTTTGATGAATACTGTTTTAGCAGGACTACAAGCATCTAAGTGCTACGTTTATTTAGACGACATTGTAATTCACGGAGCAACACTGAAAGAGCACAACGATAGGCTCATCGAGGTACTAAAGCGACTGCAGGAGAGCAATCTCATCCTCCAGCCAGACAAATGTCAATTTCTTTGAAAGGAAACTAGTTATTCAGGGCATGTGATAACGTCGGAGGGAATTCTCCCAGATCCCTCGAAAATTGCGGACGTCAAGAAATTTAAGAGCCCGACAAACGTTAAACAAGTGCAGTCATTTTTAGGGCTAGCAGGTTATTACAGGAGATTCATAGAAGGATTTTCGAGTATAGCACGACCGTTAACGCAACTTACGCAGAAGGGACGCAAGTTCGAGTGGACAACGGTAGACGAAAGCGCAATCGAAACGCTAAAGTCAAAGCTCATCACGGCACCCATCCTAAAGTATCCGGATTTCACGAAACCTTTCTCGATAACAACAGATGCAGCCGACAAGGCAGTCGGAGCAATCCTCCCTCAAGGACCAATTGGGCAAGATTTACCAATAGCGTACGCAAGTCGAACGCTTAACAAGGCCGAAAGAAATTATTCGACCACTGAGAGGGAAATGCTAGCAATCGTCTTCGGGACTAGGCAGTTTAGACCATACGTATATGGAACACATTTCACTGTGATCACGGATCACCTCCCTCTTAAATGGATATTCAAAATCGAGGATCCTGGATCAAGGTTACTGAGAATGAGATTAAAACTCGCCGAACACGAGTATGATGTAGTCTACAAACCTGGAAACTAAATACGAATGCGGACGCGCTCAGCAGAATATATAAGATTTACAGCAACAGCCAGGAATTCGAAGAGGAAAAACCTTTGGAAGAAGGTACGGAACCTTCAGAAGGTGCAAACATTCTCGTAATGTCAGAAGAAAAACAAGAAGAAGAAGAGGAAAAAGAAGATGATGATGAATCGCAACCGGAATACACAGAAGACAAGAAGAAAAAGATCTTGTACGAATATGACGACGCACCCATGGGTGGGCACCAAGGCGTATCGCGTACACTAGAACGCATAAAAATGGAACACAGGTGGCCGAATATGCGCAAAGAAGTAGAAGACTACATAGGTAAATGCGAGAAATGTCAGAAAAATAAAACGCAGAGAAAACTGAAAGCACTCATGATAATCACCGATACTCCTTCGAAAGCCTTCGAAAAATGTGCGCTAGATATCGTAGGGCCGTTGACTGTAACTAATACAGGCAATAAGTATGTACTTACGTTTCAAGATGCTTTAACCAAATTTAGCAAAGCTATGCCAGTGGCTGACCAGGAAGCTTCCACAGTGGCTAGAGAATTCGTAAAAAATATTATATGCGAATATGGAACACCCAAGGTAATCCTTACTGATCAGGGAACGAATTTTTTAAGCAATGTATTTGAGAATATGTGTAAGCTTTTGAAAATCGAGAAAATTCAAACGACGGCATATCATCCCGAATCTAACGGAGCACTGGAACGATCACATAGAACACTAGCAGAATATCTAAAGAATTATATCGAAGAGGACCAGAGCAACTGGGATGAGTGGTTGCCGTACGCTATGTTCACGTACAACACAACCCCTCACACTGCAACAGGGTACACCCCGTACGAGCTTGTTTTCGGGCACCCGGCAGAAATACCATCATCGGTAAAGCAAGCGCCGAGACTTACTTACGCGTATGACGACTACGTTCAGGAACTACGCGAAAGACTTAGGGCGGCTAATCTCAACGCAAAAGAGAATCTGGAAGCAGCCAAGGGAAAAGCAAAATCATACTACGACAAAAAAACGGTAGAGACGAAATTCCAGCCAGGAGATAAGGTTCTTCTACTAGATGAGATGGTTCGGCGGGGGAGATCAGCGAAATTAACGCCAAAGTATGTAGGTCCATACGAGATCATGGAAAAGCATTCGGATGTCAACTACACCATCCGGATGGGTCAGAAGGAGAACAAAGTTCACGCCAACCGATTGAAGTTATTCGTAGAACATTGACTAGAAGGAGAGAAGCACGTCCCCAGCACCTATCCCACCCCTCACCATATTCCTCACAAATTTCACCATATAACAAAGGGAGGGGATGCATTAGTAGTAATATCTAAATTGACTTGCAGATCATGCCTGGCGATGGCGCTGGCAAAAGAAGAAATCAGTCCATCTTTCAAGATCGAGAGGTTCAGGGATAATCCGGGCGTTTATTTCGAGAAAATAGGGACGCTGCAGATGTACAAAGATAGGTGGAGCTTAGTAATAGACATGGACCTCCGCACGGTATTCGAGAGAGAAAAAAATGTGAAGGCACACCTGAACAATATACGCAAGACATGCGAGATTCCAGATAACGCAGGCTCGCTTTTATGTGAGACTATGAGTGAAACAGTAGGAAATTTGTTAGATAAGGTTGATAGGGGTTTGCAACTAGTCCGCGACGTCACATGCGTCGGGCCGGCACGAAAGCGCCGAGGTTTGATGGACGGTTTAGGCTCGATAGCACAATCCTTGTTCGGGACTATGGATGCAGCAGACGCGGCTAGGATAGATCAAGAGATCGATGATCTTCAGGAAGATCAAGCCAACCTAAAAACGGCAATGAGTAAGCAAATCCAAATAGTATCGTCGACGCTAGGAGTGTTTAATAATACCATGAGGGTAGTGGAAGAAAATGAGCAAACTTTGCTCGAGATAACTAAGCAGCTCATTATCAGTCTTTCCAACGGTATAGAGAGAACAGCAGCGAGGCAAAAGCTCGACGAGCATATAGAAGCAATAGGCCTAATAGTAGATGCGTTGCTGAGTGATGTGAAGGATTTGGTACAATTTTTAACAGAAATAAAAAGGGGTATTATCAACCCCACCGTACTTACTCCAGCCAAAATACTAGAGTACCTCTCGTCGGCACTACCACACCTGCCGGTGGGTCACAGCTTCCCTATACCATTGACGCGACCAGGGGTATCATTGTTGATGACAGTCGCGGATATTAAATCTTACGGGAGGGAAGACACGGTAGTCACAGTAATAGAAATACCTCTGATAGGTAGTGAGATAGAGCATCAGCAAAGTATATCCTCTGCCTGTAAGGGCACAAAACGATACCTATTGCTATCTAGAAACAACGCAGGAATTAGCAGTGGTGGACCATGATTATAGAAATTACCTACGAATGAAGGAGGCGGACTTGGGGACGTGTAAACGATTAGGTGAACACTATTTGTGCGACCCAAGGCGCCCTACGAACTCGATAGGAATAGGTTCACCCTGTGAAATTGCTATTCTCTCGAAGCTGGACGTAGAACTATCACAATGCCCGAACAGAATAGTTAGGGTAAACAAGGCAATAGTTTTAGTTTTGAATAGACTAGGAACATGGTCATACATAGCTCCAGAGGCCGAGGCAATCACAGTAGCTTGCGGAGGGTTGCCTGCGGCGCGTGAAACATTGATAGGCACTGGCATCATAGCTCTCAACGGGAAATGTGCTGTAACTGCAAAGGATTTCCGAATGGAGACATTACGGCAGTATCAAAGCAGGCAGGAATTCAGTTACCTGCCGCCGTATAACCTTAGTTTGCACGAGACAGACTGGGAGGCAATCCCTAAGTCCAGTGATAAAAGTGTCAGTGCAGTGCTAAAGAGCGTCCTGCGAGACGCAAATGAACTCAACTCATTAGGATCTAGCCTTGAAAATTTACATAAGGAATTAGATAATAAGAAGAGTAGTCATAGGCGGCACCTGCCGTATGTGGCACCGTTATATCCAATAAGTGGGTTAGTACTAGTAGGCATGATAGGTTACATTATATATAAATGTGCAACTTCAGGAAGATTTAGATGTAAAGAAACATCACGACAAACAGTGGCACCGGAGCCTCCGCAGCCGCGGAAACGGACCCCGATAGCCAAGGAAACTGTCATTAATTTCAAACGTAACTCGTCTATCACGGGTACGACGTGAACAACATTGAGTATTAATTGGGTTTCGCTAGTAAAAACATATAATAAATTGGGATAAAACATTATATATAGGTAATTACAGATCAAATTATTGTATCTTTTATCGAAATAATAAAACCGGGATTGGACTAAAATAAGATTAGCAGATAAGGTTAAGACTAAGGAAATTTATACTTAGTAAATAAGAGAAAAATATTCCGGAGGCCTATTCTCCTAAGGGGGGAGGGATGTTGAGAATTGTTACTTAACATTCCAATCCATTTCGTAAACTGACTACCTTTAATAATTAAGCAAGGCGTGACCTGGAATGCGGCAAAGCGCAACGCATGCAGGTGACGCCAATAATCGCATAAGCATATTGAGGTAATAAATTAGGCCAGAGTCTGAGCTGCGCCTCAGTTCTGAGCGGATATTAGAAGGAGCGAAGAGTATCTCTTCGAATACTCAGACTCGAACCGGAGCAAGTGCTCCAAGCACACTTTTGTAACTTTGATAAATATTAAATAAACTACTACTATCGTTGCTATCTTGCACTAGAGTGATCTTTGTATATCACCTCTGGGAACAACCCAATAACTCCCTGTATCCCATAATCACGGGGGTTAAATATTACAACAGTACTGTATTAACAATTCGTGATAACGATTGCTGCTTGTCGGGGGATGATTCTGCTTCCTCTTCATGCGTGATGTCTGTTGAACTATCGTTTCCAGACTTTGTGTGAAGTTCTAGACTTAAAGGTTTTCGTGAATCCTCGGCGAAGTATAAAAAACGCTGTAGTAGCTGTTGATATAGTTTCCATTTCGCGGCGTCATCCGTGGTAGGTGAATCCAGAATGGTTCGCATCTCGCATATCGAGTCTAGAGATTGGATTTCTCGTGATCTGGTTGGCATCCTCGTAAATACTACTGGAAAGTGTCCCAGAGGTCGTGAGATTACGTTGGAAACGTTCTACACTCTCCGAAAGTATCAAAACCATTTTCTTCGCATGTTCCATCGCTCTCCTGTTTCTATTTGCCAAACAGGTGTGAAAATAGAGTCCCGAGAACTGGTGCAATTAACATGGGTAAAAAATCACTACCACTTCGAACCAATATCTGCTTTTTACTCTTCAGGCTTCCTCTGCTGCTAGCCAATTTACGTAGAAGCTGTTTATGCCTAGCAAGCCTCGCTTTTTCCTTCTGCGTCAATATGACGTTACCGTGCACTGTGTTCAAAGCACACTCACATATAATCTTTACAAGAGAATTATTGGCACTACGTAGCAGGGCCAGACGTTGTTCAGGACTTAGCTTACAGAGCGCCTGTAGTGATGCTGTATTTTCTTCACCGAATCGTCTACGAGCGGCCGCAACTGATGAACCTTTCGCACTTTGGGTACTATCCGAGGCACCACGAGACCTCCGTACGCGTGGCATTACAACCGAACGACTGGTAAATTGGAAATAGAACGCGACTTTATATCTTTTCGTGGAACATAGACGTGTTAATAATTGTCAGATGGAAATATATTGGTGTGATAGCGGCAATTTTCAGGCGTCGATTGTTTGAAGTCAAGTAATGGATAACCGTGTGGTTGCGCAGTGGCGTCAAGATATGCCTCCTGTAAAAAACGTTGATCCTCAGGATAAACCTGGCGTGCTAAATGTTGTATCTGCGCACGATCTCGCGGGTTCTTGAAAAAGATGATATAATTTGTATTGAGCGATATATCCCTCTGACCACGACCCTGATGAAAGAGGTTCTGTGTGATGAAAAACACGCTCAGATTCTTATGATGACAACCCTTGGTAAACAGATCAACGATTACGTTGTTGGAGGCTTCCCGCATTAGATCATCGACCACAAGTAGCTGAGGTGTTCCATCCGTATCGTAGTCAGACTCCTGAGGTAGCCCTTCCCGATACTCAATTTCAGTATTAGTTGTATTGTTTTTATTGAGAGGCCCCTGGAGCGAATTTCGCTCAGCATAGTACCATAGCACACGTGAAAATCGTGTATCGCACAATTCGCCTATGTTTCGCAAAAAGGTCTTGACAAAGATTGATTTACCGCAACCGGACGGACCGGCAATTATAGCCGAAAAAGGGTGTCGCCAACGTGTGTCCATTTTTCTCATGGAAGGGCTCTCACTATTTCTGACTGTACACGCCGAGTGTTTTAGGAACTATGGCTGAAATTTGACTCAACCGAAGACTAACTATGCTACAATATTTTCCTGACGAGACTAAGTGTCTGACACGCGCCATCTCTTATTCGATGCACGCTTTTTTACAGAGTAAATATATCGTCTGATTTTTTTTTCCTGTACTGTATACCGATCATGGATGAATGTTGAGCGGAAAGTTATGAATATAAATTGTTGGGATTCGGATTCAGACGTTTATTTCGTCGGGGTCTAGCAATATGAGCAGACATTTTTTCGACAAGTATATTTACAGAAAAAATTGGCCACGTCATTACAAACAATATTCTCAGATAGGATATCTTGTACTTATTGATATAGTGGTGAGGTATGGTATTACTAGCGAACAGTTTTATTTATTACAGTGATTCAGTGATAGAGCGTGACAGAGTAAGTATGTATTGGGGTATATTTCAAATTTACATTTACACAAAATTATGAATACTACAATCACGACACAAATACTATGAATAATATAGGAATACTACGTACTAAATAAATATTAATATCAACGTTACAAATATGACATTTGCCTTACATGAATAATACAGAAATACTACGTACAAAATAAATATTATTATACTTTACAAACATTACAATTGGCTTACTCAAATAATATAAAAATAATACAGACAGAGCGAATAGTACAAATAACAGAAATATCACGGTTAAATAGTTCAAATAATATAAGAATAATACGATCAAGATTAATATTATAAAATTTCACCTGTAAAAGAATTAAAAAAGATAGGCAAGATTAATGTCATAAATATCACCTGTAAAAGAATCAAAAAAGATAAGCAAGATTACAAAGAGTTCAACAGGATGGTTGAAACAGTGGATCTGCTCATCACGGCCTACAGTGGAATTTAGACCTACGAACACGACACGACTTACTTCGACTGTTCATCGGTGTGACCGTAAGGAAGGGTATCCTAACTATCTCTACAGCAACGCCTCTTCACAAAAACAGGCCGACAGGTCTTCGTCTGGTCCCTGGTCACTACTTCATGCATTGCAGTCCGACCTATCCCCCGAAACTCTACTCGAATCGGCGCTGCATCCTCCGCTACCATTTCCCGGACAGAATTAAAATTTATCTTCATACGTGTTGAACAGTTCAAGCTAATCCCTTTCACTTTGCAGACTTCTACCTCCCTTCCGTCTGGACACACCACGATAAAAGCGTAGAATTTCGCACCACCGGATACAAACGCCCGTATGTAACTACCCCTACCATACTGCTCAAGTTCATTGGTCATATTACCCAAAAAACTACCAACCGGTGGTTCGTACTCTCCAACCCTACCCGAACGAACATAAATGATAGAATCTGTGTCGTAATACAAAACGTGCCGATCTAGCTTTTTCAAATAAAAATATAATGTCAGCCTCGCCTGTGCCGTTGTATATGCCGCTATAACTACATTCGCGAGGGCGGATGGCTCAATACTCTGGTCTATGTAGGATCAGCGGGCGTACAGCACGTCGTCGTTGACGGGGACTAGATCCTTCAGTGAAATCGCTGGATTCGTTAGCAGAGCCAACAGTCCCTCCCGTGTATCAATGAAGGTCGTCTTTGACATGTTGTCCCGTTGACCAAACTTGCCCCAGAATGAGTTGAGGCATAACTTCGCCACAGAGCGAAGCCCTGGATTTTTCTCGATTTTTTCACGGTCTAACTCTACACCCTCTATAGTTTATACTGTCGGAGATAGTCTGATCGCGGATCCTCTGTGTTACAACCAGCGGGCCAGCCGCTGGCCTCCTGCTTAAGCTTAAGAAAAGTACGTATATAACCCGTGAAGTGCCAGCCCTCTCCGGTCTCTGGATTAAACTTGGTGACTTCGTACTGCCAGATTTCCGATACAGTTATAATTTTATACCCGTTTTCTACGGCCTCTTTCAGCTCAACTGAAACCCAAGTGCCGGATGAATATGGTTCGCGTTCGTCATCATGTGGGCATGGAGATTGTAACAATTCGCGACAACAGGTGTAACAAAGCGGAAACATCAATTTATTATGCATACGGAAAGGTAGTACGGGATGATAAAGATTACGCGGCGGCAGCACGACACATTGAACTAGACCCTCGACTCTTGTAATATCTACACCCTGATTCCCTATTAAAGCTTCACATTCTTGCCCTACATATACCTTTGGGTGACCACGCGGGTATTTACCTGTCGCACTGATGTACAGATACAGTGAACAAACATCAACGTAGTGTATTTGCTCACCGCTCCCGCCATCTACTTCGTAGAGCCGTGACGTATTACCGGTCCGGCCTTCAAAAAAGGCATCACGCGGGTTCAATTTAGTGATGCCTAACATCGGAATAAGACGGTTGTTATGAATAGAGTTAGAGCTGCTACCGATGTAATGAGTAGGGATCGTTGTTCTTAAGAATAAGATGAAGCTGTCGTTGAGTTCGTCCCTCGTTTTACACCTTAAGGTAACCGGGATCTGGATGATGAGTGACTGATGTGAATAAGTATATTAACTGAATAACTGTTTATTGGTTTACAAGTCGTAAAGCTTAAGTGGTAAGTGATTCTGAGTTAATGATTAAGAGCGAGTCTGAGACTGACTGTCTTCTTCAATGATCTGAATGCAAGTGCTTTTAGCTCGAGTGCGAATATATAAAAATGGCTACCGATCTTAGTAGTGAGATCATCCTTTTCATTGTTCTCCCGGGCATGAGCGCATTGATGCAGGTGCAGTTTTATGGGTGCATAGGTAGGGATAGAGTTCTTGGAATGTAAGGGTGAGACTTCCTCTGATTAGAGGTGGCGAGACTGGATAGATGCAGGATGTTGTGTCTTGGGTATTGAGAGTAGTAGAGCATAGAGGAGTATGGAATAGGGTGGAATACGTAACACGCCCATCCTCGGGGGAAAAAAAATATTGCTCCTGTGAAGCAGGAGGAATTTTTTTTTTTTTTTTTTTTGTAAAAATAGAAGTGTATATAATATATTTTAGGTATAAGGGTTGTATATTTACGATAGTAAATATACTAGGTATACGTTCACGTTAGTGGATGTATCTATGCGCATGGATCTACGATAGTAGATTCATCTACGCGTATATTCGGGCTAGCGAATATACCTGGGTGTATATGTTTACATTAGTCAACATATTTGGGTGTGTATTCACGTTAGAGGATGTGTCAAGGTGTATGATTTGAGTTAAAATTAGAATATAGCTAGGATTACTTATTCGCAATAAGATCGGTTAGTTATAAATGTCTTATGCTGAATTAGTAAATGGTTTATGTTGAATATACTTATTACAATGGTATGGTAGGTATACAATCAAATATTTGAATAATGGTTAAGTACATGTATTATCAGCATTGTAGGTATAATAGATGATATATATGAAGTTTTTATTTAATCACAATATTACATTTTTATGAGGTATAGAAAGATGTTTGAGCTGTCTGAGCGTCTTCTATGTTTAGTGAATGTGTGTATTACAGTGGTAAAGGTGTGTTTATGATATAGGTAAAATCGCTTATTGGCAATAAAATCGTTTATAAATGTCTTATTCATGTATAAAAGGATGTTTGAGCTGTCTGAGCAGCTTCTATGTTTAGTGTAGTTGGTGTAATTGGTGTAATTGGTGCACATGTGATGGCTGGAGGATTATTTTGCTCAGTAGAGTCTTGATTTCGGTTAGTGTTTCTGAATCTTTTAAATATTTTAAGTATTCGTTCAGCTGTTGCAAATTTTTGTGCTATATAAACTAGCGATACTGATCCGAATAGGGAGGAAATGTAGTAAAGCATGTTTTCGATACGGTCGTCGTTGTCTGTAGCTCTTTGATTTTGAGTTATTTCGTCTGTTCTTTTTAGAATGTCGTCTAAAGTTAGTCCGTTTGAGGATAGATCTTTGGAAGTTAGGAATGGGGTTTTGTTTAGTGTAATTGTTGGAATGAACGGTAGCTCTTTAGGTTTGTCGTAGATTTCTGAAATGTTCAAGTTAAATTTTGGTATGTAGGAATGTGTTTCAATGGTTTGGTAGTATTTGGTTGTTGATAGTGAGATTGTGTGGGAATTTGCTGTGCATTTGTTATTGAGTTTCAGTATTCCAGAATTGTTTAGAGTTATTTGGATTGGTTCTTCGTCTTTGCAAACGATATGCATAATTTCTGGTTTGGTTAGGGAGTAAATCCAAGAGTTTGATGTAGTTAATTCGGTCCAGTATACTCCGTCAAAACTCCCGAGTCTGACGTCGCATGTCTTTAAGTCTGTTTCAGTTGGTTGAATGAATAGTCCTACTTCGCAGATAGCGTGGTTGTTTGAATGGAATAGTGGTTGATTCTGTCTACATATGTATGTTTCCAGTGATTGCATGCATTTGTTGAATTTCAGTTCGGTTAGTTTGAAGTATAAACTTCTGTCCCTAGTTATTGCTATATAGTCGCTATTTGGTTTTATGTATGCGAATTTGTCGTCTGTGGTGTCGTAATGTTGTTTTACTGGAATAGGTATTAATCGGTATATGTTGAAGGTGTCGGTATTAAGTAATGGTATTGAGATGATGTAAATGATTTTGGTGTCAATATAAACTATTCTGAGTTTTGAGAGTCTTATTAGTTCTTGTGCATATTCGTTTTCTAGGGGGACTGGAAAATGTTTCATGGGGTTGTGACTTTGTATTTGTTTTATTGTTGACATGATTTGTTCTGGTGTTAGGATTTTAGGGTGGAGTATTCCTTGTCTTGCAAATAGGATTGCGTCGATTAGATTGTTTAGGTCGAGTTCGTATTCGTTGGTGTATTGGTCGAGTTTTAGAATGTGGTTGAGGAAAACGATATTTCCTGCATTAGTTTTTGTACGTCTGGTCATACTATCGGCTAATTCTTGGAGTTCTATGGTTTTAATTTGTTGGATTTGTTCTGTGAGTACTTGGAGCTCTGCTCTGTGTTCTTCCAAGGTAGATTTTATAATGTGTGTTTGTTCTTTTAACAGGGAGGCTAGGTGGTTAGTGTTTGTATAGAGTTTTTCGATTTCTGCGTTATAATGTTCCGCATCTTCTGAATCTAAGGTTCCGAATAGCGACTTGCTTATTTTACTTATGAAGTCAAAAGGAGCTGACCTTTTAGGTCTGTAATTGAGGTATTTTTCAAGGTATTGTTTTATGTTTGTCTCGTCGTGTTGGCCTATAAGGGTGCCTATTTGGTTTTGTTGTTCTGAAATTATTGTTATTCGGTTTTGAAGCATTTCTATGTGTCCATGCATTGTACATCTGTCTGTGTAAAAATCGCATTTTTGTGTTATTATTTGTAAGTAGTCTTTGAGTTGTTCGAATTTTTTGTTTAGTGTGTCTAAGTCAATAAAGTTTATTAGTTTCCATTCGTCATTGTAAGTTTTAAGGTTCTGTACATACTCATAGTAGATGCCTGGGTTATCTTTGAATGGCGTCATGTCGTATAGGGAGTCCGTTATATCCGGTGTTGCAAGTGCTGTTCTGAAAATGTATTGGTACTGTGTTAGTGTGTTGGGATGCTGACTTTAGCATATTTGTTTTATTGTCGTTGGGAGTGATTGAATATTTGGCTCTGCGATCGGTTATGAGTTCAGTAGTGGATTGTATTTGAAGCGAACAGGTTGCGGTTATACGAAATTTTATTCGTTTTTCTTTGAAATGGCTGGTGCTGCGTTTGGGGATGCTTGGTTTGAGGGTATGGCGAATCTGGAAGGAGGTGGGTGTTTTTGTCATATTTTAATATTGATTATCGTGATTTTGTCGGGGTTATTTCGTTATTCTACATTTATTGTTATAGTGTTAAAAGCGGAGCTCGAGGTAACTGGTGTGAGTCCACGCCTGTGGTCTATTGTAAAGGAGCTGAGGGTTCCATTTTACAATATATGGGATGAGCGTAGGGCTCATTTAATCGAGGCTTGGCGATACAGTGGTGGATGCAGAAATTTCAAGGGGTGGTTGCAGGAGGATTCTGGAGAGAAGATTTGCGGAAGATGCTTTGTCTGGCGGACTCACATGAGTTCGGCGTATATTGAAGTACAATCTCATCGGTGGGCCGTGCATACTGTTGTGATTGACTTTTGTGCAAAGTGTCATCGGGTTTTGGAAGATGTAATAAGGGGAGGGTGCGAGGGGTGTAGAGTGGATTTCGAATTGTACTTATTGGCAGAGCGACATGTATTTTATCCAAACGATACCATGGTCGAAATTGTTGGTTAGGGTTAATGTTACTCTATATTATTTTGGGGGGAGTCGTGTTATTTAATAAATTTCCTCCTTATTACGTATATTTTTGAGTTTATGTGTTTCTTTTTGACCCATCTGAATAGTTTTAGTTAATTATTTATGTAGCTAGTTTTATTTTATTTATGTGTACGATTTTTGTTCTGTGGTCGTTAATTTCGATTTCCGCGTTAATGTCGTTAATTATACGAATTATTTTATAAGGGCCTTCATAGTGATCGTCTAATTTCTTTTTAGTTTCATTTATTAAGTAGACATATTGACCTGGTTGAAAAATGTGTGCGTTTATGTGTTTATCGTATCTTATTTTTGATTTTGATTTCGCGTTATTAAGATTTTTTGTTGCGTCTTGTCTAGTTTCTTTCAAGCGAGTTATTATTTCTTGTAAGTATTCTTCGTATTTGTTAGAAATGTGTTTGTCTGAACGTATGTTTGATAATTGACGTGCGAGTGTTCCGAATATTAGTTCGTGTGGCGTGTAACCGGTGCCTTCGTGTACCGATGTGTTATATGAGAATATCGCGTATCGGATCCACTTGTCCCAGTTATTTTTATTATTGATATAGTGCTTTAAGTATTCGATTAAGACCTGATGGCTGCGTTCGAGGGAACCGTTGGATTGAGGATGGTATGCTGTGGTTTTTATTTGTTTAATTCTGAAGATTTTAGCCAATTGTTTCATAACAGGACTGAGGAAATTTGGGCCTTGATCTGTTAGGATTGATTCAGGCGCTCCGTAGCGGCAAATGAAATTTTCTGCGAATGCTTTAGCGATCGTTATTGCCGTCTGGTTTTTTAGCGGTATTGCCTCTAAATATTTAGTTAGATTATCTTGTTGTAAGTATTTATTTTGTGAATTTGAGGTTGGTAAGGGACCGACAATGTCTAAGGATACTTTTTCAAAAGCGGTCGTTGGCGTATCTGTTATTACCATCGGGAGTTTAACTTTATTTCTCACGAGTTTTCGTCTTTGACAGCTTTCGCATGATTTTATAAATTTTTCTATATCGGTTTTCATGCTTGGCCAGAAGTATATTGCTCGGATTCGCTTAAAAGTTTTAGTTATTTCTTTATGGCCAGCTATTACGGATTCATGGTTTTCGCGAATTATATCTTGAATTAGTTCAGGTTTAGGAACGTTGATCTCGTTTAAGCAAATGTTAACTGTGATATCTGTGTAGTTAAAGACTTTTCTGAGGGTGTTTTTTATCGCGAACCAATTTAATTTGTCAAATCCGCTTCCTAATTTGGAAATTGAAAAAGATTTTATGTGTTTTGTTTGTAGTATGTCGCGAAGGATAATTAGTGTGTTATATATTCCATCTATTGTTGATTTTTGGTAGTATTTCTTTTGTGTTACCAGGCTGAATATAAATTTCTTATTATTCGGTGTTATGATCACGCTATTTATTTCTGGATTTTGAGATTTTAGAAAATTTATATCTAGACTTCCGATGTCGATTAATTGTTTAGCAACTCCTTTCTTTATAACGCAGTCGGCTGACATGCAGTGTACATAGTTATCTTTTTTCATAAGGATATCGTCATTCGTTTCTTTGATATTAGTTGCCATTGGTGTTGGGTCTGTGTGACTGTAATGTGGAATCGGATCTTGAGGTTGTGGATTTATAGTTACATTTAGAGGTGGTTTTTGTTGTAATGTTGAATTTAGAGTTGGTGGATTTGGAAGTGGGTTTATAGGTAGATTTTCAGGTGGGTCTTGTTGTTCTCTGTCAAAATTAGTATCTTCGATATTTTGTAATTCTTGGTTTTCGTTAAGGGGACCAGTACAGCTTGAATTTTCGAAAAAATTGGTTTTTCGTTTTTTGCAGTTTATGTTACCTAAAGATCTTCTACGTCTGTGAAAAAATCGAGTTTGACGAAATCGTCACGGTTTAGAAGTTACGGTCAAAAGTTCGTTATTTGGCTATCGCGATTTGGCGCAAGTGGCGCTGGCGCTTGATTTCGATATTGATCACATGGTGTATGATCGCCATTACTTGTGCAATACTTTTCGAGGTTACGTGAGCATCTGCTCGATTTCCAGTGTTTCAGAATTGAAATAAATAAATAAAAACAGTACTTTTCAGTACTGAATAATTATAAATTTACCCAATATCTATAGCGCGTAATCGTTGTACGGGTGTTGTGACTTGGTGCTTCGAAAACTATAACCTAAAAGTAAGTATTCAATCAAAATAGTAATATCTACACTAAGCTTCTGCCGAACTGTGTGTGCGGTCGAAGTTTTTTTGCTTTTTGTTCACAGATTTTTTGATAGAACAGAAAGGAAATATATAAAATATATCCAATATATTCAATATGAAAAGAAGAGAGAGGAGTTCTGGTGTTGGCACAAAAGGATGCATTGGCCGGTCAAAGAAGAGGGCGAAAACATTTCCGCAGAAGCAAACAGCGGCTGATGGACAGAGCACTCATGTTTCAACAGCTTCGGATAGAAAAATCAGTGGCGACTACGAGGCTAGCGATTCTGCTGGCTATAGGCTGTTTCACGTTGAAACACTATTCCGTGCTCTGCGGGAGCATTTATCTTGCAAGACATGTGGTGGGTCGATAGTTATGACTGAAGTTAGCTTGAGAGGACTGGGTGGAACATACGGTATCTCTTGTGAAAATTGTGTCCAGCTAAAAACCTTCAAAAGTAGCCCTATGATTGATGATACACGAAGCGCGTATGAAATCAATAGGCGATCCATACTAGCGATGCGTTGTATTGGGCAATGCAATGAGTCTGCGGAGGATGCAGCAGGGCCCTCATATGCTGCTGGAGCTTTTTAAAGAAGTGAGTAAGAGAAAGAAGCATGTATGGAACAAAAAAATACATGGGAAAAAAAGTTCTGAGAAAATAGTTTGCAGAAAAGAAAAAGGAAAAATTAAATTTCCAATAAAAAAAAAAATTCTTTTTGAAAATTGAAAATTAAAAAAAAAAAAATTTCATTCAACTTTGGTACAACAAACTTTTTGATGTATGAGCCTCCGGAGGAGTATATACCAATTTTTCTGCAAAAACTTCAAACTCGTTTATCTCTTAACTATGTTTTTGGCGCTGTGTCGTAAGGTTTTTGGAGCACCGATGGTCCGATGTGGGTCTTTAATGGCTCATTTTCTTCAGAAAATGAATCCTCATGATATGAATGAGGGAATTTTTGAATGTTTTTTTTTTGGCCAAGTTATTTGCAAATTAGTGGCTCAAATTTTTGAAATTTTGGATAATTGACTGTAAGTTTTCACATGTTTTTTTCTTTTCAGATCCCCGCATTCATAAGATGTAGGACCGCTGTCTGAAGAAAGTGAGACGTCGAGACGATGAATTAGATCAACGGTGTGACTAAAACCTTACGACACAGTTTTTTTGAGAAACATTTTTTTTGATGTAAAATAAACTTTGGTTAACAAATAAAGTCATTCTGGAGTACTTGAAATATCCTAAACCAAGCTGTACTGGTCCCCTTAAGGAGGGGCACATTATCTATGGGGGTATTGTCTGTATGATTGTTCTCAAGGTTTTCCGGTACGTCTGAGTAGTCAAGTTGCATGGGATTCTCGTTATTTAAGTTAGGGTTTACAATGCTATCGTCTTCTGGATTTTGTATACTTAATGGGATTGGTTTAAAATCACAAATAGTTATTTTTATGTTGGAATTTTGGAAAATGAAATAAATCATTGATCGAACGGTTTTCTAGTTTAGTTTGTCAAGTCCGCAACCGATTTTTGGGATTGATATTGACTGTACGTTATCTGATTCTAATTGTCGTCTGAGTTTACACAAAATTTGGTACATAGTTTCGTACGTTGGCTTGCCTTTGAATTGAGCTTTGGTTATTAGGTTATATACGTTGTTATTGTCGTATGGTGTTACTATGATGTCACCTACTTGGGGGCTCTTTGATTCTAACACGTCGCGATTTATGATGTTGCGTTCAATCATTTCTTGTGCTATACCTTGTCCGATTAAGCAGTCGGCTGGAATGCAATGTGCTATATTGTCATCTTGTGTAAATAGGTCTTCAGTTGTTTCTATTATGAGTTCGTTTGTCGGGTCTGGTAAAATTTTTAGGAGTTCTCGAAATTGTTTATAGGATGGTTTATGATAAATTGATTTAGTGATTGGAGGGCTATTGTATTGTGGTGGAATGGTAACTTTGGGTATTCTTACTTGTTCTGCTCTGATGGTGTCTGCGTATGATTTTCTGGAATTAGGTTTAGGGATCTGTTGTTCACTGGAAGTCGGAAGTATGTTTTTATCAGGGGAGTCTTTGGAGTTCGATGTCCATGATTCGTTGGAGGTAGGAAGTTTTTGTTTGTGATAAGGCGTTCTAGAGTTTGGGGTTCCCGATCCGCTCGAGGTAGGAAGTTTTTGTTTATAGTAAGGCACGTGGTCGTCGTCCGACGATGAGGAAGTAGGTAGTGGTGAGGGGGGTTTAGGCTTTCTTGGTCGTAGTTTGTATTTGTGTGCGTGTGTTGGGGATTGCGCGCTTTTACGTTCGCTATACTTTGTTTGATTTTTATGTGTCTCACTTGGGTCTGAATCATCGATAAGCTGGTTTGAGATATGGTTTGAATCGCGGTTTTGTTTTTGATTATTTTCAAATGAAGTTGGTGCGGAAGTGTTTATGGGTTTACGTGATTTTTTATTTACGGGTAGATTGTCTGGAGAGATATCGGTATATGTGGCGTTTCGTTTTTGGTCGATTCTTTTAGATAGTGGTAAGTCGTCGACAGACATGTCGGTAGGTGAATCAGTTGTCATTGGTCTAACAGATTTTGAAACATTGATAGGATTTTTTGGCATAGGAAAACTGTCTGTTGTATCGCCTGTGGATGGATCTTGCATCGAGTTATCTGAGGGGTTGTCCATTTCTGTATCGGTTAGTGAATTGATTTCTATATCTTCTTCTAGTGGGTCGGGGTAAATTAATTTTTTTGTAGGTATTTGATCGTCTGTAGAACTGTCGGTTAATGAATAGTTTGTCAAAGGTATATTTTGAAAATGTATTGTTTCTTTTATTGTTGGTAAGCAATCCATGGGAATTTGGTTGGGTTCGTCTTTTTCAGTTTCTGAGTCGACGTCGTCTTTGTATTTCTTTATAGGAGCGGGATTTGGTGAGTCATCTGTACTTTGTCGCGCGCGGGTTGGGAATTGGTGAGCTTCTTTCTTTTGTTTTGCGCTTGGTTTTGATATGCTATCTGAACTAGAGTTTCGGTTACGTTTCGCATTTATTGGTAATAATTTATCGGTTTCTACGGGTGGATTGGGCGATAATGCATCTGCGTTACAATTGATTTGACCTTTCTTGTATACAACGTTATAGTCGTATTCTTCGAGTTTAAATCTCCATCTGAGTAATCGCGAGGTTGGATCTTTTACGCTGCTGACCCAGACAAGAGGTTTGTGATCGGTAACGAGTGTGAATTTATGTCCGTATAGATAGGGTCTGAAGTGATGGACCGAATATACGATTGCTAGTAATTCTTTTTCGATTACAGAGTAATTTAGTTCTGCTTTGTTTAGTGTGCGTGAGGTATAAGCTATCGGTAGGTCTTCTCCTATTTCGCCTTGGCTGAGTACGGCGCCAATCGCGTATCTAGATGCGTCAGTTGTTAGTATGAATGGTTGATCGAATTTAGGGTATTGTAGTATAGGAGAACCCCAAAAAGCACCTTCGGTGCAAAAACCTTTCGCCAAGTCCATTAATGTGTAGACTACCAAAACATAATCAAAAGTTGTGCTCGTTCGCTCGCTGCGCTCGCTCACTCGATTGGTTGATGATTAACAACATACAAAAGCATTGAAATCAGATACAACTGCCAAGTACCTGTAGAACAATAAAAGTTTGGAATTGAAAAATTTTTTCACACTAAATAGCGTTGTACTCGTTCGCTCGCTGCGCTCGCTCACTCGATTGGCTTATGATTATTGGTTGAAAAAAAGATTCGGATGAAGAAATTGAAGAAGTCAACATTTATCCAAAAATATTCATAACGAAAAAATTATTTAAAGAAAATTTTTAAAGAAAATTTGGAGTCCGTGGTACATTGGCGGGCCAATGTTTGAATAACCATCAGATGACATTGACAGGGTCGCGATCGATATTACATAGTTCTTTTTCTATAAAAAGCCCGCCAAGTGCCACTACCTCCAAATTTTCTTTAAAAATTTTCTTTAAATAATTTTTTCGTTATGAATATTTTTGGATAAATGTTGACTTCTTCAATTTCTTCATCCGAATTTTTTTTTCAACCAATAATCATAAGCCAATCGAGTGAGCGAGCGCAGCGAGCGAACGAGTACAACGCTATTTAGTGTGAAAAAATTTTTCAATTCCAAACTTTTATTGTTCTACAGGTACTTGGCAGTTGTATCTGATTTCAATGCTTTTGTATGTTGTTAATCATCAACCAATCGAGTGAGCGAGCGCAGCGAGCGAACGAGCACAACTTTTGATTATGTTTTGGTAGTCTACACATTAATGGACTTGGCGAAAGGTTTTTGCACCGAAGGTG
This sequence comes from Tenthredo livida, assembly GCA_963992785.1. Lineage (NCBI taxonomy): Eukaryota > Metazoa > Arthropoda > Insecta > Hymenoptera > Tenthredinidae > Tenthredo > Tenthredo livida. The sequence continues at coordinate 22,913,260 of OZ023069.1, read as the reverse complement.
CTTTTTGGGGTTGATTTCACTACTTTTTGTAAAATTTTGCTTGACCACCTAATAATTGTGCTCGCTCGCTACGCTCGCTCGGTTGTTTTGTACTATTTCATACCACCCGAAGTCCCTCGATAAGCAGGAACGTCAACAGCAACGAGCACGCGTGTGCTCATAATTTTCCCCAAGTCTCAAATTTGTAGAGTGACGCGTAATGTACTTTCATAGCGTTTACAAATTGTTTCACTACGATAATTTTTTATACCTACAACATCTAACCCTGCGTGCAGCCCTCCTCCTGTCTCATCTGGGCCTGGGACCAGCAATGGCGGAGTTACTTGCACGCAGGGTTATAGTTGCTGCTCATGATTAAATATATAAATATCAGATGTATGTATTGCAATTCGTAGGTAGTTTTTTTCGTATGTCCTCTACAAAAAGAACGTGTACGCGTCCCGTACTCATAACGTCAACTTCCAATTCGGGTCTGAACAGAAGGTATAATAATATTCAGAATTGAGCCTATTCATGCAAGACTAGCGTAGAGCATGAAATGGAAGTTTATGAAGTCAAACACTCGCATTCTGCTCTCTTCGTCTGACTCTTGCCGTTTCTCGTATCAAATCACACTATACCGATACTTTGCAGTCCAAGCGTTATCTTTCATCATCCTCACGTCTTATACGGCGACCCGCTACAAGATTAAACAATCCATAAGAAAGATTTTTTTCCAATATTTCCATTCCTAAATGATTATACGCTGAGTCTACAAATAATAAATAAATATAAATCAGAATCTCTATCATCTGAGAAAGAGGGAGTCGATCGATCATTTCTTTAATATTGAATAAGTATTTTCATTCTCACCATTTGTCGTGATAGCACTAATCTGAATTTGATTGAGCTTCTGAGCGGAGAATCTAAGCTAATTGTAAAACATGGATTAAAGAATTGTCTTCACCGAAGGTCAAGGCATTACGTTGACGTGGAGTGTAGAATAAAGCCTATCGTAGTCCAACACACAACGTCGACTTACAGTCTCGTTTGGACTAGAGGATACCGAGATAAAATATAGAACTCGTTGAAATCCTACACATAACGTTGGCTCACAGTTTAGGTCCGAGCAGACGAGCCTCTAGAAATGAGCCTAACATCGAGCTTGAAGTGGAATTTGTTGCAATCCAACGTTTGAACTCGGCTTTGTTGGTCTGGCTCCTTGCCGTTACTTATATCAAATCATGCTATCCTGATATTTTTCAACTTCAACATTTTTTCTTGGTTTTCTATTGTCAGACTTCCTGAGGCGGTGACTTGCTAGAAAATTGAATCCCCGAAACACCGTTTCCTCCGATAATTGCATTCATGAATGGAAATAAGCCGAATCTACAATGTATAAGTGAATAAAATTTAGAGGTAATAGTCAGTTAATAGTCACCTGACAGTCTTGTCCGTTTACAATTGTTATTTTATTTATCACCGTGAATTTTACACGTCAGTCGATTCGCATAACCTCAAAAGCTCGAGATCGTAGGATTTAAGATTTACCTATCGAAATATTTTTGTTCGTGACTATCACATTAATGTATACTTGGTGTAAGGTTTTCGCACCTAAGTGGCTTTTGGGAGGTATTCACTAGTTCTTGTACCTCCAAATTTCGTATATAAGCATTGCTTGTACTTTCTTTTATTTCCTTTATTTGGATTTAAAAACATGAAATGACAACACGCGTCTGCTAGTGTAGCGGACGGTTTCTGTCTGCGATACTGGCGCTATCTATTGGCGCGATCTATCCGATCGGAACTATCTCGTATACTGACGTCACTCTATACAACTTTGGTGGGTTTCCCGTCTAGTGATTTTATATGGGAATGGTTTTAATGTTCTTGGTCTGACGACGACGAAAACGAAAACGAAAACGAAAAATTTTACGAGGAAACGGGGTATCAGAATTGGTAGTTAATCATATCTCAGCACTCCGGACACCGATTTAATCGATCTAAGGCTCAAATGAAAGCTTTTCATGCCCACATCCTAGATTAAATTAGTTTCAATCTGTGTATATTGTGAGGTGAAAGAAAACGACGATACTAGTTCGCGGTATAGGTTAGGGTAGCTGCCTCTCGGGTATATAGACTCGTTGAGTCTCGCGCTTGAAAAAAATTTTTTTTTAATGTACTTGGCGCGAGACTCTACCGAGTCTCTTGATGTGCATATCGAGTCTCGTAAAGTTTCGAAAGCCATTTGGTGTTCAGATGTCCAAAGGAATTTAACGTCTTTTTTCAATAGTGTAGTTAGTGGTCTGGATATTTTTGAAAAGTTTTCGATGAAGCGTCTATAATAACCGATTAGGCCGAGAAATTGTTTGATCTGTTTAACTGTTTTAGGAACTGGATATGCTTTAACTGCTGTTATTTTCTTTGGGTCTGGTTTTACACCGTTTTCTGTAATGATATGACCTAAATAAGCAACTTCTTTTCTTAGGAATTCGCATTTGGCTACTTGTAAACTCAAATTTGCTGATCGTAGTCGATTAGCTAGTTTTCTGAATTTAATTTCATGTTCTTCAAGAGAGTGTGCATAGATAACGATGTCGTCTAAATATACGAATGCTATGTTTCCTTCTAAACCGGATAAAACTTGGTCCATTAATCTTTGGAATGTTGCAGGAGCGTTCGTAAGTCAATATGGCATGTTATTGAATTCGTAATGGCCGTGGGGGGTTGAAAATGCTGTTTTATGAGCGTCAGTTGGGTCCATAGGAATTTGGTGGAAACCTGAAGCAAGGTCAAAAGTCGAGAAATATTTCGCATTACCTAGTTGGTCGAGTATGTCGTTAATGTTTGGTAGGGGGTATGCGTCACCTATGGTCTTTTCGTTGAGTTTCCTGAAATCTATGACCATTCTCCATTTTTTATTGCCTCCTGCGTCTGGTTTTTTGGGTACAACCCAAACGGGGGAATTATAGGGTGAGGATGATGGTTTGATGATATTTTGGTCTAATAATTCGGAAGCTTGTTTCTGTATCTCGTCTTTGTGGACAGTAGGGTATCGGTATTGTTTTACGTTAATTGGATTATCGTCTGTCGTTGGGATTGAATGTTTAGCTAAGGATGTGTTTGATAGTGTGTCGCCTGGTAAAAAAGATAGGTGGTTGAATTCTGTTGTTAGAGCGAGTATAGATTCTTTTTCTTCGTCATTAAGATGGTCTAGATGCATTGAGTTTTTAAGGACTGTTAATCTTTCAGAACCATTATTATTATTATTATCGACTGGTGTATTGGGTATATTGGTTTCGGTCGTGTCGTTTATTGTCAGCACGTTTGGGTTAGTTTTTGTGTTTTAAGTTTGATTGTTAGATTTAATGTCATAGATTTGTATTGAGATATCGGAGTTGTTGAAAATTGATGTTATTAATTGTAAGATTTTGTCCCATTTCTGGCTACCTAGTTCGTTGGATAGGTCAGGAATTGAGATTGATTTTGTGTTATTAGATTCTAAATGTTTTTGTAGAGAATTGAGCGTTTTAGTAATGACTGTATCGTTTAGATCACTGGAATAGGTTTCCATGATAATTAAGTGGTATATAACTTGCGAGCTGTTAGGGATTGTGTCTTTTATGATATCTCCGATTATATCATTTTTCGCGTAAGCAATTAGCTCGTACTCGTTTAGATTTAAAGCTTTTAGTAATTCAACTGAGATTCCTCGTAATATTTGAATTTTTTGTGGTATGAAATGAAGGATTGTGCCTGAACACTTTCGTATATCACCGGTAATTTTTGAAATTTGTACAGTACCAGGTTGGTTTATGGAACTTTTGGGATCGAGTGTACTCGGAGATTCGTTGACAGGTTCTAGGGTTACCGTCGGCACGCTTATTTCAACAGCTGATTCGTTTGAGTTTATCGCGAGTATACATGCTTGACCGTTACTGTTTGTAACTAATGCTTTACCGCAGTGAATATTGGGACCTAAATTAATCGTATCTACATAGCCTTCGTTGATTTCTGAATTTGAGACTTTAAGAGGAATTACTTGAGCGGTACGACCTGGTATTATAATGAGAGTTGCGATGTGTGGTTTGTGTTTTTGGAGTTTGAAGGGAATTACAGTATCTGTCAAAGTTAATGTATTATTTTCATAGGAGATGGTAGCTTTTTCTTTATATAACAAGGGTTGTCCAATAATACCGTCTTGAGCTATTGGGAAATCTTCGCGGACGACGTGAAAATCGTGTTCTTTATTGTTAATTTTTAATTTAGTTTCCGCTAAAGTATTAGTAAATCCGTCTGTTATTCCTGTCATTTTCCGTATTTTGGTTCTGTCACATTCGGTTTCTTCTTTTAGGGAATTGATTTTAATGATGTTCAAATCCGCACCGGTGTCTATTATAAATTTAGATTTCGTTTTCAATTCTTTTGTATCGATTTCGGCAACTGGCAATAGTCCGTGTATTGCTTCTGATTCTGTTTCGCGGACGCGATTTACTGTGTTGTTGAACGCGGCTGAGCTTGTGTTGGGTCCGTCGGCACGTTCTCCCGGCGAACTGAGTTCGAGTTTAAAGGACTCTGATTTTGTTGTCTCTGTGCGTTATTATAGGCGCGTTTTCGGCAGTTTTCGATCGTGTGACCTTGCCGTTTGCAATAATTACAGGATATGGAAGAATATTGTGTGTTCTGTTGATTTGACTGTTGTGGTGGGTTAGGCTGTTGATTTGACTGTTGGGGTTGGTTTGGTTGTTGATTTGACCGTTGGGGTTGGTTTTGGCACTGCTGTTGTTGGGTATTGTAGGCACGTTGTCTGCAATTTTCTACTGTATGTCCTTGGCGCTTGCAATAGTTACAAAATGTTGGAGGATATTGTGTGTTTGGTTGATTAGGTGGTCG